>CM060906.1:149379056-150747556 GCA_030737815.1 Allium fistulosum | reverse complement strand
TTGAACAATGAAAATGAACGTGTAGGAGTATACACGGCTAAGGGATATAGATATAGGAATGACCTCTATTTTACCCCTCATATATTTCATTTTAAACTCTTATCTTAATTCATTGTTTAAATGGCACGGCTATCCCTTAATTAAATCAAATCTCAATCCCATAATCAACACATTATTTTATTTTATTTAGCTAATTAAATATCCTAAATAATGTTATCAAAAATATGGGGTGTTACAGACTCCCCTCCTTAAAGAATTTCGTCTCCGAAATTATGATAAGGTACACAACAATCAAGAAGGTAAAACATACCATCAAACAAATTAGGATAAGCATCTCTAATCCTGCTCTCAACTTTCCAAGCATAGTTTCTATCATTGTCACTCCACTGGACCTTGACTAATCCGACCGTCTTTGTTCTAAGCCTCTTCTCATCTCTCGCAACAACACAAATTGGCTTTCTCACTATAGTCAAGTCTAGTTCTACCACTACGTCGTCTAGCACAGTCGGTGCAATAGTGGTCTCCGGGTATCTAACACACTTTTGGAGATGAGAAACATGAAAAATATCGTGGACTTCTGCCAAACTGCTCGGTAACTCAACTCTACATGCGAGTTTCTCAATCCTCTCAAAAATATGAAAAGGTCCAACGAATCTCGGTGCCAACTTTTCTGATCTTTCGAACCGGATCATACCCTTTATCAGTGACACCTAAATAAATACCTGATCTCCAACTGAGAACTCTAAATCTTTCCTTCTTCTGTCTGCATAACTTTCTGCCTAAACCGAGCCTCCTTCATTCTTTCCCGAATGACCTCAATCTTTTCTTCAGCTTCTCTAGCTAAATCTGGACTAAGAACCAACCTATCCCCGGTCTCCAACCAACAAATGGGAGATTTGCATGGCCTTCCATACAAAGCTTCAAACGGTGCCATCCTAATACTAGTCTAATAACTATTATTATACGAAAACTCGACTAAATACAGATGGTCTTCCCATGATCCCCCAAAATCTAGAACTCTTAACTAATCCTCCAAGATTTTGTTAAATCTTTCCATTTACCCATCTGTCTAGGAATGGTAAACGGTACTTATCTTGAGCTTGGTTCCCAAAACATCATGTGGACTCTTCTAGAACTTGCTAGTGAATAAGGAATCTCTATCTCTAGCTAAACTACTAGGTATTCTGTGTAGTCTAACTACATTCTTCATAAACAACTTCGCTAAAACAGGTGCCGTCCTGGTTGACTTAACTGGAATGAAATGGGCACTCTTGGTCAATCTGTCCACTATAACCCGTATACTTTCATTTCCTCCGTTCGACCTTGGCAACCCGTCAATAAAATGCATAGAAATAGAATCCCATTTTCATATCGGAATATCTAATGGCTGAAGCAATCCACTTGGCTTCTGGTGTTAAGTCTTTTCCTACTGGCAATTCAAGCACTATTTTACCCATTAACCAATATCCTACTTCATATCTTCCCAGAAGAAACTTCTCTTCATATCCTGATACATCTTAGTACCTCTTGGATGAATAGAGAACTTCGAACGATGGCATTCCTCCAAGACTTCTTTCCTTATGTTTTCTATACTCGAAAAACATAATCTTCCTTTCTTACTCAACCACCCATTCTAGTTAAGACTAAAATCTTTTAAGTCATCGCTCTTGGTTCCTTCCCTTAACTTCCTGATCCATTCAGCTAACACTGGATCCTCCTCCTGTTTAGAAGCAATCCTTTCGATCATCACCGGTCGAACTTCCAAATAAGATAAAATAATAGTATCTCCGTTAGACCCAGCCTCGGATCTCCACTGCACCCTACAATCCGCTAACGCTTCCAAATCTTTCCACTCAGCAATTATCACCAACACTGCATTCTGATGTTTCCTGCTAAGCGCATCTGCAACCTTGTTGCCTTTCCTCGATGTATACTCAATTCAAAAATCATAAGCGACTATAAACTCTACCATCTCTGCTATCTCATGTTCAGCTCCTTCTAAGAAAACAAATACTTCAACGACTTATGATTTGTATATAACTCAAACCTCTCTGCCAAAAGGTAATGTCTCCACACCTTCAATGCAAAAATCACTGCAGCCAGTTCAAAATAATGCATCGGATACCTGAGCTCATGCGGTCTAAGCTGTCTAGAAGCATATGCAATCACTTTACCTTTCTCCATCAGTACAGCTCCTAATCTTGTTCCACACGCATTGGTATAAACCACCAAATCTTGATTCCCTTCAGGAACAACCAACACAGGTGCATGGGTCAATAAGTGTTTCAAACTCTGGAATGCTTCCTCACACTTATCGGTCCATAAAAACTTCACATCCTTTCTCGTTAGCTTGGTCATCAGTGCTTCTATCTGAGAAAAATCCTTAATGAACCTTCGATAATAACCAGCTAATCTGAGAAAACTATTTACCTCAGTTACTGTTGTTGACAAGAAAACTTGTGAAAACCTTAATTATCAAGTTCAAATATGGGTAATGCTTTCGAAAAATCCTTTTGAATGAGTGGGGATTGCAAAAGCATTTCAGTTAGGCAAAAGTGATCAAAAACTTGTCTTTGGTTCCTTTCATCATAGTCGAAAGTGTAGTTTTTGTCTTGGAAAATTCCTTCAAATGGATTGATTGAGAACTCTATCGAAACTGCCTTTCAACACAGATGAGAGAGTTTGGGTAGAATCCTAAGAATCTCAGAAAATAACGGAGTTGAGAAGGTTTCGACACTATCAAAAGGGATAACACTTGTGATCCAGTAGATTCTAGCTAAGGTTTTTTAGGAACTAATAAACGTTGGGTTTCGACTTGGTCGAAAGGGCTTCTTTCGATCAACTCAACCATAGGTTGACATATCTTTGAGAGATAATGAAATTGGTGCTGCTAAGTAAACACGATTATAATAATCTTCTTTTATTGAACTCAATTGTACAAATTGACCAAATCCTTAATCTGATTTGAGAATTAGGGTTTACTAGTTTGAGAAAAATGCAAGCGAGAAGTCAAGAACACCCCCCCCCCAAAAAAAACATGACTCCTGGGGTCACATTTATAGGTGCGGGTTGGCACCTTTCGACACCATGCTTTCAAAACAGTCGAAAGTTAAACTTTCCTCCTTTTGCACATACTTCTTGAATTATACCGTTCGACCTAATCGAAAGGGTTACGCGGCCGCTTTTCTGCTGCCGCCGAAGAGTGACTTTGAATGATGCTTTTGTGAGTGTCTTCTAGATCCTAGCTTTCGACATGGTCGAAAGGGTTATGGTTAATCTTCCACTGCTGATGAAGGCTGGGCTTCTATTCTCTTGCTTTACTCCTATCGACTTCGTCGGAAAGAACTTCTTGACTCCTTTCGACTTCATCAGAAGGCATTTGCTTGATCTTCTTTCGACTTTGTCGGAAGGTGCATATATGTATTCTTCACTCGGATGTTGATGTACCATGTGAGTTAGCTTGGGAGCTAACTTTCAATGCTGTCGAAACATGTTCTCCAAGGGTTTCAAATGAGTCGAAACGCCTAAATGGCTTCATTGTAAATGGTCCCCTTCGAAAGCTTCTGTCCTGGTCACTTCAGAACCTTGTGTCTTTGTGGTGGTAAATGTATAGTCCTTCCTTCAGCTGTAACACACCGCATAAATTGACAAAGGATTAGGCATCTAATGCTGTCGAAACATGAGCTTGGTGAGTATCGAATGAGTTGAAGCACTGTTGAGAGATTGGCTTCCGAAGACTCCATTCAAAATCTCTCCATCTGACTGGTGCGACACCTTGTTTCTTCTTTCATGGGAAAAATGGCTTTGACCAATTCGAAAGGCTTACATGTGCTTTCTAAAGGGTTGACTTAACTATCCATTCTTCTGGTGGAAGTGAATGTAGACGAAACCAATCGCTATGAATGGTTTCGCGCAAAATGCTAAAAGTTTGTTATTCTCTGCCTTCGATAGGCATCTTTTGACTTCGTCGAAAGCTCTTTGCTTCTCAACTTTGGAAGGTAGCCTTCGACCTCGTCCAAAGCTGTTTGATCACTCCGCCGAAACATCCTCTCGACCCCTTCGAAAGGTGCTGCTGGCGCTTCCACCTCTCTGTCAGAAGCTATGTTTAATTGAACCATCTTGATGCTTTCTGATCTTTATCAATGCTCTCATCTCTTCTTTCATACATTTTCCTCTTGTGAATATTTTATGGATAACATTTAGCCCCCCTAGTATGAAAGAAGCTTTTTTCTTTAGGACAAAAATCTCTAATAACTCTTTATCTTTACTCCTACAATACAGTAAATAATTTTTGTAAGAGTCATACCTTATTATGAGACCTTAATGGATTATTTTTAAACTTATAGAGTCAATGTTCCAAGTATTACTTAGATGCATTTTTGAACAAATTATTCTAAGCATCATACTATTAAACCCTTTTATAATGAAAATGGAATAATATCACTTGATTAACGGACATTAGCTCGAATAAATGAATATTTGAATAAGGTTCACTATGTACTTTAGGTATTCCTTTCTTGAGTTGAGCCCCTTCAACTTGTAGATATCAATTTTGTGCTTTTGGTGACCTTACCCGTCCCTTTAGAATATCTTTATTTTCATCCTTATACTATTGGTTAATAATTCTCATTTAGTGAATAGGTAGTAAGTAGTTTAATAATGATGCCATTTGGTGATATGAAGATTTTGCATCAAAACTAAATTTTTAATTTAATGAAAAATCCACAAATCGTCATAAAATTCAAAGTTAAGAATTCAATAAGAGATCCATAAGGAAACAAGAAATATGAAATCCATAAATTACCATCAAAACCAACAAGGAAGTTCAAAATCCATAAAATTGGAAAACTAACAAGAGATCATCCAAAATCCGGAGAGGAAATCAAGCATACAAAATCTATAAATCATCAAGGAAACCCACAAGAAAACCGTAGAACTTACTAAATCTGAAGTTCAATAAGTGATCAATAAAATTTTAATATGGAAATCAGGAAAACGAAATTCAAGAATCATCATGAAAATGAATAAGAAAATCTAGGATTCACAAAGTCAGAGATTCAACATGAGATCATAGAAAATTTAGTAAGGCAATCAGAAATTCGAAATCCATAAATCATCATCAAAATCCATGAGAAAGAGTAGAATTCACTAAACCCGAAAACCAATTAGATCATCAAAAATTCAATAGGGAAACCGAAAGTACAAAGTTCATAAGTCATTATGAGAATCGACGAGGGAATCCAGCATTCATAAAATTGGAAATCAGAAATTCAATAAGGAAACTAGAAATGAGAAATTTTTGAATCATCATAAAAAATCAACAGGAAAATCAAAAACTCATTAAATCAAGCAACTAATAAGAAATCATCACAAAACTTCAATAGGGAGAAACTCAATATTGGGAATTCATAAATCATCATGAGAAACCAATAGGAAAATTCAACGTTCATGAAATCAAGAATTCAATTAAAAGTTATCATGAAAATTCAATAAGGAAAACATGAATATGGAATCTATAAATCATCATAAAAAGCGATATGGAAATTCAATAATTCACAAAATCCCAAATGAAATCAGCAATAATAGAAATATGGAAACTCAAAACTCCCGAAGTCAAGAATTTAGTAAGAAATCATTATGGAAATTCACAGATGGAATTAGGAAGGTGAAACCAATAAATCATTATAAAGTCAATGTAGAAGTTTAGGATTGATTAAATCCAAAATAGAATTTTCAAGAAAAGGAATTAAAGGTCCATGTAATCAGGAATTTAACCAAAATCTTGTCAGGATCTCATCTGACAAATAGATTATTAAAATTCATCCAATAGTGAAATTAAAAATTTTCCTGGCCATAGTAAATTCAGTAAATCCAAACAACAAATTCCTAGACCTATTGGTTAGTATAGTTTGTTGCTATATTATAGTTGGGTTGTGTCTGTAAAGCCTTGTAACCATTTGGAATAGTGGATCCTTGTTTAATATATTGTTTCTTTTATCCTATGGGATCTTCCTTTTTCTGAGAATTCAAGAGTTGTGTATTCAATCCATTCCTCAAATGAGGTCACTTTTATCTTTGTAGCAAAATTTGCTAACTATTCCGTTTCTTTAGATCTTGTATAGATCCTTGCTTTAGCATCATGTTATGGATCCCTTTTACCAATTCTTTGATCTCGTGTCATCTCTTTAGGATAAATGTTTCCTAGTCCTTTGTTGTAGAAATTACTTCTCAAATATTGGATGTTTTTAGATTTGTTATTCCATATTTTGTCCCTTCTGGATATGATTTTGGACTCTCCGTCCGTTCCCGATTTTGGGCATTGGATACCTTCATCCCTTTTGCCTTTGTTCATTTCTCTCTCTTGAGTTTCATCTCTGTTTTAGATGATGGATAGGTTCCTTTCATGAACCCTTTATTCTCTTTGATTTTGACTCTTTGTCTTGAGTTGTAGACATCTCTGAATTTCTTCTCTTGTTTGGTGCCTCTTTTGGGCTTGGACATCTTAGTCCACTATATGATCAACCTCTTCTTGGGCTTGGACATATTAGTCCATTGTTTGATGTGCCACTTCTTGGGGTTTCTTTGTCTCAAAGCGATATTGCGCATGCTGAGCTGACCTTCCTCCATAAGGTTATTGATGGGTACTATCCTGACCCATCCTCTAAGAGGTGCTTTTGATGTTATGGGTTCTATTTCTCTCTCTTGGAGATGCTACAGAATAGCGTCGTAGGCTTATGTCCCTTTCTCTAAGAGGTGCCACGGAATAACATCATGGGCTTATGTCCCTCCCTCTAGGAGGTGCTACGAATAGCGTCATAGGCTTGAATACTTGTATATAAAAATAATTTTTGGCCAATTAAAATGGAGTCTCCTTTGATAGAAAGAATTTTATAATTAACCCCTCTTAGTATATTGAGGGGTTATTTTTCGAAAAATAGTTTGGACTCATGAATCCTTTTAATAAAAGAATTTTTCTCAATGTGGTCTTTTGCAAGAACTTTCTTGCTATTCTCATAATAGTGGCACAGATCTCAAATAAGAGACTGGGAGGTTATGATTCATGAACCAATAGTCTTTTATTTGAGAATAGGATTCTCTAATCTAAGTTTCAATAAACTTTTAACGATTTTTAAATCTTTCTTGAAAAAGTATGAACAAGCTTTTTCTCTGCCCATAATTTTTAGAAAACTTATAAATATTGAAATTGATTAGTTTGAAGTCTTTGTTATGCATTTACTAATGCTATATAATATATCAAATAGGTCGCATAAACAACTTTTAGGACAAATAGGTATTTGTTTCTCCCAGGCCATGGGGTAATTGGAAATAGTTTTCTTAAGAAGATATGTTTGAGAAATTTCTTTTAAAATTATTTATTAAAAATAGAGTTGGTATACATGGGTTTTCCCCTAAATTGATGTTGGATCTGACAGTGATCTACTATTTCTTGGAGGATAGACTTTGTATTGTGTTGACTGAAATATTGAAATTACTTCGTATATGGCATTTGAGCTGTCCTTTTCAAGTAGCCAAGAGTGCGTTGCTCTCTAAGCGTATATTGAATGCTTTGGTTTGGTTTTTTGTTTTACTTGCAATAGAACTTGATTTTTAATCAGTATATGGTCAATACACTACACGAATCTAAGTATGGATGAAAATACAAATTGAGTAAAAAAATGAGAAGAGAAAGTTCATAGTTGAAGTAATGCCACGAGTCTTCATGACTTGATAGAGATATGCATTTAGAATTTCCTGAGTTTCTTTCTTCTAAGCTTGATCAAAATGTCCTTCAAGTTTCTTTGACGAATTCTTGCAAGAACCCTGCCTTGATCATGCCTTGAATTTTCTCTGATAGGACACGACATTCATCGGTTTAATGTCCATTTACTTTATGGTACTCGTAGTAACTTCCTCATTTATTTGGATCTGAGGCATTCCGAACCTTATAAGGTGCTATAAAATTCTCATTTCCTTTCATTTTGGCATATATGTAAGAGACAGGTTTGTTTAAGATTGCATAATTTTTTTTGGAATTCTTTCTTCAAATTCCCTTCGGGTTTTCGCTTTCCCTTGGTCTCTTTTCAAGACGCCTAAAATTAGATTTCTTGTCCTTGGATTCTCGGTGAAATTTTTTCTTAGCATAGTGCATCTCGTCAAATTGAATAAACTTCTCAGCCCAGAGAAAGAAATATTGTAGATCTCTGCATCCATTGATATAAAGGTCTTTCCAGAATGGAGTTTGTTCAATTAGTCCTAATTGAACTGCCATAAGCTTTTCTCTATCGGTTGTACTTTCTGCCATTAACGCTTCTGCGTTGAATCTATTCAAATATTCACCAAGTAGTTCCTCTGGCTTTTGTCTGATGGTTGCTAGCAAGCTAAAGTCCATAGTTGTATCTCTGAATATAGAAAATTAGGCCGTGAAGTCACAAGTAAATTGTTCCCAAGAATAGATGATTTCTATTCGGTAACTCCTATACCATTTGATAGCTGCTCCCTGAAAAGTAATGGGAAAGAGTTTACTGCGAACTGCCTCTGGAGTGTTGTATAAGTTCATCCAATTTTCAAAGATGACAAGATGGTCATCTGGATCAGTTGTTCCATCATACTCTCATTTACAAGTCCTCACGGTTATGCATGGGTGACTTACTTGGAATATTTGATTATGTGCTTCCATGCTCATTTAAAAGTCATCACGGTTATGCATGTATGGAACGCATATCAAAATTGATTGATTAAATAGACAAGTTGATTCTAATCCCATTTAAAAGTCATTACGGTTATGCGTGGTTAGAAGATACTTGAATTCATTTTTTAATAAAAATTTGGAATACTACTAATCTCATTTAAAAGTCCTAACGGTTATGCATGGTTAGTAGATATTCAAATTCCTGATATAAATATACCACAAATAGACACAACTATATGGTTTTATATGATGACATCATCCATATTATTCTAAAGTGGAATATGCATCAAACAGAGTATTTATGATTTTTGTTTGATTTTTTTATTGAAATTTAATATTTATACTCGATTGAGTATTAATGTTGTATTAATGTTTATCACTTTATCTCTATTTTTCTAACACTATTATTCTTTTGCTGATAACAAAAAGAGGAGAGAAAAGTTAAGATTTTGGAAAATAAAGGTCAAATATTTTATTTTGTATTTTCTATTTTCATCAAGATTCATTTGCATATTTTTTATTTTCATGCATATATGAAGGGGGAGCTTTTGTGCAGAGAGGGAGCATACAAATTGGGGGAGCAAATTGAATAATCAAATACATTTAATAAATTCAAAATCTTAAAAATATGTTTGCTATCATCAAAAGGGGGAGATTGTTGAATATGCGAGTATATGATTTTTGTTTGATGATAATAAACATATATATATATATTCACTTAAATGTATTTGTTAATGTACTATTTTAATTTTCACATAATTAAATAAATATTTGCTGAATAAAATAAATAACACATAATTTAAATTCAAACAGATAGTTTATTCAAACAAATATTTATTACAATTTTGAATAGTACAAATTTGAGCTCTCACTATATACACAATTTTCAAACAATACAATTTTGATTACATCACAATTTTTCATTTAGAAATGTCCTCACTACATATCGCTCGTTCGCTCGTATTTATCTTCCACTCCATTCCAGATTGAATCCAGCATCTGAGCAATCTGCAAAAAATATACGCTGACGCAGTAAAATTGAAAATAAAAAATTTTTGCAGTGTAAAATAAAATGTAATTTTGAAAATATTATTTGCCTTAGTTAGTTGGGTTGTTCGTCATCATTTAATTTTGAATTCATCATACACAAACAGCTTGTGACATGCACAGTGTATCATTTTACATGCCAAAAGGCCATGCACACCGATATACACTTGATAAAATTATAGGGACATGACAGGCTAAGGAACAACAAGAATGGTATCTAGATTCGGGTTGCTCTAGGCGCATGACAGGCGACAAGTCAAAGTTCCTTAGCTTAGAAAAACACAAAGGTGGGAGAGTCACTATGGGAAACAACGCAAAATGCAAGATTATTGGTAAAGGTAAAATAGGTAATGGTAAGTTTACCTTAAATGACGTTTTATATGTTGAAAATCTACACCATAATCCAATCTCAATTAGTCAGTTTTGTGATAAAGGTATGAATGTTGTTTTTGATTCTAACTTGCGTGAAATTGTTGACCAATCATCAAAAGAAATCTTATTTTCAAGTAAGAGGAAAGGTAATATATACTCTCTATCTTTTGATGATCTCACTCTTTCAAAATGTTTGGTAGCTAAAGATGTAGAAGTAAATTTATGGCATAGACGATTAGGGCATGCTAGCATGAATCTGTTAAACTAATTAAAAAGAAAAGATTTGGTAAGAGGTTTTTCCATCACATGATTTCGAAATAGAAATTTTATGTAAAGCGTGTACTATGGGAAAACTTAAAAAATCATCGTTTCATGCAAAGAACAATGTAAGCAGTTCTAGAGTTCTTGAACTAGTTCATATGGATTTGTTTGGACCCAACGATATTGCAAGTCTAGGTGGTAAGAAATATTATTTTGTATTGGTTGATGATTACTCTAGATACACGTGGGTATACTACTTAGCAAAAAAATCAGAAACTTTTTCCTACTTCACCAAATTCACGAAATTAGTTCAAAATGAAAAAGGAGTTTCTATTATTTCACTAAGGAGTGATCATGGTGGAGAATTTGAAAATTATGAATTTGAAAATTATTGTGATGAAAATGGATTCAGACATGAATTCTCTACCCCACGTACTCCATAACAAAATGGAGTAGTCGAGAGAAAAAATCGAACCATAAAAGAGTTGGCTAGATCTATGATAAACGAGTATGATCTACCCTTGTCGTTTTGGGCAGAGGCAGTAAATACAGCCTGTTGCGTAATGAAAAGAGTCATGATTAGGCCAATTCTTAAGGGAACACCATATGAACTATGGTTCGGCAAAAAGCCAAACATTGCATATTTCAAGGTATTTGGTTGTCCATGTTTCATTCTTAATACAGGTGATCAACTGGGAAAATTTGAGGCAAAAGCCGACGAAGGGATGTTCATGGGATACTCATCCAGAAGCAAAGCCTATAGAGTATACAACAAAAGGATGAGAACAATCATGGAATCAATCAATGTGAAATTTAACGAAGGAATTGATGATCAAAACAAGGAAACAATCAAAAGCAATGTAGAAGAGGAGAACGAAAAAAATGAAAATGAAAAACCAAAAGAAACCACAACCACAAAAGAAGTCCAAATAAATCTGGATCCAGAGAAACTGAAATTCAAAGCTGATCATCCTCTAGAGTTGGTAATAGGAAATCCTATCGCAGGTATTCAAACTCGTTCCTCCTTTAGAAATTTATGTGATTCGTGTCTATACAGTGGATTTATCTCAGAAATTGAACCCAAAGACATAAACATAGCTCTTTATGATGAAAATTGGTTAATGGCTATGCAAGAAGAGCTAAATCAATTTGAGCGAAATGATGTTTGGAATCTAACACGTAGACCTAGTGATTATCCAGTTGTCGGAACAAAATGGATTTTTAAAAACAAATATGATGAATCTGCAAATGTGATTAGGAATAAAGCTAGGTTAGTTGCTAAAGGCTATAATCAAATTGAAGGAATTGACTTTGATGAAACTTTTGCACCAGTAGCAAGACTAGAGTCAATTAGGATATTGTTAGCTTTTGCTTGCTATAAAGGATTTAAACTAAGACAAATGGATATTAAAAGTGCTTTTCTTAACAGAATTTTGAAAGAAGATGTATTTGTTGAACAACCAGAAGGTTTTAAATGTCATGAATACCCTAATCATGTATATAAACTTAAGAAAGCAATATATGGATTAAAAAAAGCTCCTAGAGCTTGGTATGAATGTCTTACACTTATCTCCTTGAAAACTGGTTCAAAAAGGGTTGTGTAGACACCACACTGTTCCTATTGCATGAAAATGATGATCTTTTGATTGTTCAAATATATGTTCATGATATTATTTATGGTGCCACTAACCATGTGTTATATGAGAAATTTGAAAAAGTTATGCAGGAAAAGTTTGAAATGAGTTTGGTTGGAGAGTTAAAATTCTTTTTAGGATTTCAAATCAAACAAAGCGACAAAGGTACATTCATCTCTCAAACGAAATATATTAGGGAACTTGTCAACAAATTTGGACTGAAAGATGCTAAACCAGCAAAAAACCCTATGAGCACAGTAATTAAACTTGACAAGGATGAAAAAGGTAAGGCAGTTGATCAAAAGCAATATCGAGGTATGATTGGATCGCTTCTTTATCTTACCGCTTCTAGACCTGATATCATGTTTTCTGTCTGCTTGTGTGCACGATTTCAATCTAATCCAAAAGAATCTCATTTAAAAGCTGTTAAAAGAATTATAAGATATTTGTTGCACACCCCACGTTTTGGTCTTTGGTATAGCAGTTGAATTAAGCGGATATTCAAATGCAGATTATGCTGGAAGTCTAGTTGATAGAAAAAGTACAAGTGGCACGTGTTTTATGTTAGGACATTCGTTAATTGCATGGTCAAGCAGAAAACAGAAATATATTGCATTATCCACCACAAAGGCAGAGTATAATGCTCGAAGCGGTTGCTCTGCTCAAATTTTATGGATGACACAAACTTTGCAAGACTATGGTCTAAATTTTAAACATGTACCACTGATGTGTGATAGCAAAAGTGCAATTGATCTCACAAATAATCCTGTACATCATTCATGGACAAAACATATAGATGTTAGACATTATTTTATTAGAGATCATATTTCCAAAGAAAATATCTGCATAAATTTCATTTCAATCGATTCTCAATTGGCAGACATTTTTACAAAACCCCTTCCAGAAAATAGTTTTTGTCGACATCGTCTCAATTTAGGCATTTTAGAATTTTGATTCTATATTTTTGATTATGACCTTAAATGCCTACATTAACTTATCTCACTTCCTACTGATTATCAAAAAGATAAATGGTGATTGAAAAAGTGATGAGTGTTGATATTAATCAAATATTATAACTTAAGACAGTATAATTAGTAAATTTCCTTAGAAATTTAAACAAGAGTTATAAAAACTTTTTGTTGGTAAAAATTCCATGACCATTTCTATTTCTATCATATTTCTATCGACCATCACTCATCAAAATCTAATATAGTATGTCAATATATGGTATTTTAAACAGGAAATTATTCGTTTTTCATTTCATTATTTTTTTAACAAATAAAATCAATCTAAAGTATTCACTCTCATTTAAAAATCCTCACGTTTATGCATGGGTGACTTACTTGGAATTTTTGATTATGTGCTTCCATGCTCATTTAAAAGACCTCACGGTTATGCATGTATGGAACGCATATCAAAATTGATTGATTAAATAGACAAGTTGATTCTAATTCCATTTAAAAGTCCTCACGGTTATGCGTGATTAGAAGATACTTGAATTCATTTTTTAATAAAAATTTGGAATACTACTAATCTCATTTAAAAGTCCTAACGGTTATGCATGGTTAGTAGATATTCAAATTCCTGATATAAATATACCACAAATAGACACAACTATATGGTTTTATATGATGACATCATCCATATCATTCTAAAGTGGAATATGCATCAAACAGAGTATTTATGATTTTTGTTTGATTTTTTTATTGAAATTTAATATTTATACTCGATTGAGTATTAATGTCTATCGCTTTATCTCTATTTTTCTAACACTATTATTCTTTTGCTGATAACAAAAGGGGGAGAGAAAAGTTAAGATTTTGGAAAATAAAGGTCAAATATTTTATTTTGTATTTTCTATTTGCATTAAGATTCATTTGCATATTTTTATTTTCATGCATATATGAAAGGGGAGCTTTTGTGTAGAGAGAGAGCATACAAATAGGGGGAGCAAATTGAATAATCAAATACATTTAATAAATTCAAAATCTTAAATATACGTTTGTTATCATCAAAAGGGGAGATTGTTGAATATGCGAGTATATGATTTTTGTTTGATGATAATAAACATATATATATATATATATATTCATTTAAATGTATTTGTTAATATACAATTTTAATTTTCACATAATTAAATAAATATTTGCTGAATAAAATAAATAACATAGATGGTTGTGAATGTTAATTTATTTCTGAAAAGGGAAGATGGGTTAAATCGTTTCCAAAGGGCTTGAAAATGGAAATAATATTTTGTGAAGATATTTTGGGGCAAATAAATAATTTGTAGAAATTATTTATTGTTTGATGGATGGTTGTGAATGTTAATTGATAGTTAAATAACCGACTATCAATACTGGCCAAATGCGCTGATCGTTTCGAAGAGAACGGGATCAAGATTAATTTCTCGAAAACCACTTCGATCCTGTTTGTACGTTTTCGTGAGGAAAATGAGATTGTCGAAGATGGAAGAGTGTCTTCAGTTCCGTTCGAACTCGGAACGGACTTGTATGGATGAATGCTTTCGGAACATCGTCAGCGGACGATGGGCATTCTAAGGGATTTGTTCTATAAAGGTAACGCTTAGCCTCAAGCCTCATCAACCGAGA
The DNA here is from genome assembly GCA_030737815.1 of Allium fistulosum. Lineage (NCBI taxonomy): Eukaryota > Viridiplantae > Streptophyta > Magnoliopsida > Asparagales > Amaryllidaceae > Allium > Allium fistulosum. The sequence goes on along the minus strand of CM060906.1, from coordinate 150,732,944 downwards.
ATGACTGAAAATCAGGGGTTATGCAGCAAGGCTTCATGGGTAGATCCCACTTGAGAGTAAGGTCATCTTTGTCTAGATGTCCCTTTTGATCTCGGCTTAGTGGTGCGGTTGCTGATCACAACCGTGGGGTGATTTGATTCGGAATTATCCAGTAAGGGATGATTCCGGCCTTGTGTTGCAGGGGAGCGGGTGTACTCCTCGGTACTGTGATCTAGGCCACGTACTGTGATAGGTGGTACCTCAGTGCTTAGTCATTAGTTGGAAATCCATTCTCCCTACGTGCCTTTACGGTTTTGTTTGTATACCTATTAGCTGGAATTTAATAGATGTAACAATTTCAACTATTTTAATAAGTATTTGTATATAGACACTATTATAATATCAGTCGTAAGGTAAAAACCCGGCATGTTTATTTGTGGCGTGGTCTTATGAGATGCTTTTGATTTTCAAAGGATTCTTGAAATTTAATAATAAATTTGAGTGTGATTTTCTCACGTTGGTATTCCAGACTAACTCGGGTGTTGTTTTATATGATGCTCGGGTCAGACCGAGTATTATAGGATACAGGATATAATGCTGTGGATCTCAGTGGACGAGCTGGATGGCGAGACATACTTCCGTACATGTGTATATATATTCCGCTGTGTTGATTAGCTGTGTACTCTGTTGTTTTGAGGACATGATATGATTATTGTCCAGTTGTATGTTATGTGTGCTCTGATGTATACTCTGATGATGTATGTATAAACAAAGATATTTGTTTTGTGTAAAGATCTGTTAGTATATATTATATTTTATTTTGCTACTATGGTTAGATTCCGATGTTGTTTTTATACTTTCTTCTTCTACCTCTTCTTCTTCAGACCAAATGGTTTGTATTTCCGTTCTTCTTGAGTTCATTAATGGAGATTAATGTAAATTCAAGGGGTACGAAATTGCGGGTCATTACAATTGGTATCATAGCGAAGGTTAACGATAACCTTGGCTCTGGTGGGAATTACTCATAAATAGGGTCCGTAGTACTCTAGAAATGAGTGGAGTGTATTAATAGATATGAGCGCGTATTTGTTAGTGAATATAAAATTGTTTTTATATTGTGTTGGTTGGTTTATTGAGTAGTTTATGGATTCTGGTCAATACAAGTAATTAACGTTGTTGATAGAGATCTCTAAACACTTGAATAGAACAATTCGACACAATAATGTTTTAAAATTGGGTAAATGAAATAATTTTGCCCAAATTATTTTTGTATATAAAGGAAATAATTTTTGTAAATTATTATAGTATTTGGATGTTTGGTTGTTAAGGAATGATGATATTAAATTATTAACACTATTGTGAGGAAATTGAATTTGAAATTGAAAATTTTAACTAAACGCCAAGAAATAAATTCATATACTAATGAGATTTGTAAATGTAAATTGTAAATGTGATATATAGTTTGAAATAGAATCCCAGAGAAATATTTGAAATTGGAATGAGATAAAATTCCAGAGTAATGTTGGATATAAAGTTGGATGGATTTCGAATTTGAAATTTTGGGAAAAGTTTAAATTCCTTGGATTTGAAAATGGTTTTCAAAGGTTTGGAAGGAATAATAGTGATATTATTTTGGGAAATATTTTGAATTGGATTCGAAATCAGATGAAGTTTGGAATTTAAAAGTCTTCGAAATGCTTTTGATTGGGATAATAGCACTAAACTCTCCTCGGTCGTTGGAAAATAACTTCGGTGATGACTGCAGCATCATCGATGTCTATTTTCGAGTTCTAGAGAGGAATTGCTACTTGAATATTTTAAATTGAAATTGTTTGCGAATGGATTTGGTTTGAAATTCAAAGGAATAATTGATTTGCCAAAGGATTTTGGATATAGTTGATTCCCAAGGGAGATTTTGAAAATTTTGGAAAATTGTTTTAACTCTGGAATCTTATTTAATGATGTTTATGGAATAATAAAAATATATATTGGCTAAATAAATTGTATAATCCCGAGTTAAAAAGAAAATGTGTATGAGATTGATTTTAAATAGATGGAAGTATGGTTATAAATAAATTGTGATTTAAAGAACTTAGAAATGGAATAAATAAACCAAATTAAATTGTTTGTATTTTGGGAAATGGATAAAAAAATTCCAAAAACTTGAATTATAAACTAAATTGAACTTCAATAAGATAGTTAAAGTGAGTGTTGAAATAAAATCAAATATTGAGTATACATTGGTACTTAAACTGATTAAATGGAAGTTGAATTGTGAATTAATAATGGAATTGAAAATGAACTCGAGTTAAAAATAAATTTAACCTGGATTGTTGGTGAATTAAATATAATTGGAAGTAGAAATAAATTAGAAATGACCTTGTTATTAATAAATGAATTCAGAAATAAATTATTGAATGTGAATTAAAATCTGTATTGATTCAATGAATATGATAATTAAATTTGAACGGATAAAGTTGGACTTGAGCTCGAATTGGTTAATTAAAAATTGAATTGTGAGTAAATGATAAAATTTGAAAGTGAAACTTGAGTTATTAATAGAAATTCAACTTGGAATTTGTAAGTGAATTAAATGTGAATTGAAGTTATATGGAATTGAATTAAAAAAAATGATTTGTATTGCAAATAAAATTCAAGCAGAAATAAATTAGTGGATGTGAATTAGAATTCATATTGATTCAATGAAGTAGTGATGGTTTGAGTGGTAAATAAATTTCAAGTGAATAGAAATAAAATTAAAATGGTTGCGAATGAATTAGATTGGAGTGGAATTAATATAATTTGAATTGGAATCAATTTGAATAGTTATAAAATGAAGTGATTGTTTAATTGAATGGAAACTGACAAATTTGCATAAAAAAATTAGTCGTTCGACGAAAACGGAAGAAAATAAAATTCTATGAATTGATAGAAGTGAAATAAAATTGATTTTGAAATCAATTGAATTGAAAAAAAGCTTGTTTGGATTAAAAATAAATGGAAGGTAAGAGATTAAATTGTAAACCATTAGATCTAAATGAAATAGCCTCAGAATTGATTGGAAATTGTGCCGGAACCTTATAAATTGGCTTATGGAAGTGATTGGGATATATCGCTTATGTTAAACATGTGTTTAGCTATTGAAATTAAGTGAAATGTTAATGAAATTCGTATATTTGTCACTTACATGTTTAATATGAGTAAGTACAGGGTTTTGGAAGTCGTGCGGCTGGATTTGGCTGTGCTAAATGCTAAATAAATAAGCTGCTTACTTAAAAATGCTAAACAAGGTACGCCTACGCAATAAAAATAGGAAATATGAACTGTTTTTTATTTTTCGACCGTGTGGGTCGATGTATATATATTTATCTCTTTTGTCAAATTGCAAAAGCTCCTCCGTACAAAGGAGACTCTGCCAAAATTTTCCGAAAATTATGGGAGTTAGAAAAATTTAGAAAATTTTTGAAAATTTTCACTAACGACAAGTGATTTAAAATTTATAAGCAAATAAAAGTGAAACTGAAGTATTGGAATTCATTTTGAATTGGGTCAAGTAAAGTTGAAGAATGAATTCAAAATGGACTGGAATATCAAAAGTTTGGAAGTTAAAATGAATCGGGTAATGTGAATGGAATTCAATATTTAAATGAAAGGAATATTGGATTCAGATAAATTTGGAAATAAAAATTGGAATGAAAGTTTGGAAAACCAAAGTGGTGAAGTGGAAATAGTTATAAAAAGTATATAAAACATTTCTATATTGAACTTAAGAAATGAATGGCGAAGTTCTTAAGTAAATTTGGTATTGGAAGGATACTGAGTTAATAATTTGATGAAAATCAAATTGGAATGCTGTGATTGGATATTATTGCAGAGTAGTATACAGGTAATTTAAAAGCAGGAGAAATTAGGATTTTGATTTCAGAAGATAAATAAAATTTCCCAACAAAAGGTATGTGTTTAAGATTTCTGTATGAAATTTGATTGGGATTTTGATATAGCCACTTGGCTTTTTGTTTTCTTTTGAGATTTGGGAGCCGTAGAGGCAATTTTGTAGTAGTACCGAGCTAGCCGTGCAAAGGAGACGCTGGCAAAATTTTTCGAAAATTTAGGGAGTTAGTAAAATTTTGAGAAATTTTGATAATTTAAAATTTGAATTCAAATTTAAATTTGAATCGATAGGTATGTGATATTGTTTGGGACTTATGGATAGGTTTGGGAAGTTAATAAGAGGAATACTGTGTCTTTAATAAAAGATTTGTTTGGCAAGTTGTTAAAACTATTTGGATTGAGGAAATAGTTAAAGGGTAACGGACCATTCTTCCTAACTAGTAAATTTCGAGGACGAAATGCTTTAAATGGGGGAGGAATGTGACGACCCGGAATTTTAGATATTTGAAATCAAAATATTTAATTGATTTTAATATTTAAAAATGCATTTTTAACTTGAATTTCAAATATCACCATTTACTGGATAATTAAATTATTGAATTTAACAATTGGAAACTGGGTAAAATATTGAAACTGGGGTTTCGAGATTGTTAAAAATAATTTGAAGGCTTATAAAATTCATATTAATAGTACTGAAGATAATAGAACGTTTAAAATTGAATTTAAAGGTATTTTGTTCAGTTTTGGAATTTTATCGTTTAAATCGATATTTAAAAAGCCTTCCGGGGCACAGTCTCGGAATTCAACGAAACCAGTTCCATTGGATCCGTAATAGTGTTTTATTATCGGATTTAAATTTTCGTAGTGTTTGGAGTTGTTGTGTGAGCATACGATAGATAAATGTGCTGAAATCTATATCGAAAATTCAATATAATAACGGAGTCCAAAAAGCTATTTTCTCCATACGATCGAATTATGACTCGAAACCTTTTCCATTGCGTTCGAAATAGGGGTTTAACATTATAAACGCCTAGCGGCACATCTCGATAGGAGGTCGAGAGTTTGAGTTGCAATTTAGAGTCAATTTGAATTTAAATTTAAAATATATATGTTTATAATGGTCAACTTCAGCTGAAATTGTTTCACATCAGCGTTTTTTCATTTCCCTTCAAAACGCTGTAGCTTCTCTTCTTCAACACACCAACATCTCATCTGGTCTCCTTTATTTTTATTTTTATTTTTTTCCTTTTAAAATCACATGCAAACAGATTTTTAAAAGCATTTCAAAACAAAAATATACATCGCGGCGAACTAAAAATCAATGGCGACCGAGACTATCTTCCCACGATGCTCCTTTCTTCCTCTACTTCCCTTTAGGAAATTTTCAAATCGAATTCAGTTCGTAATTAAAAAATAATAATAAAGCTTCGTTCTCCTTCGTTCGTAAGCAATAGCCGGAGCTTGTCTCCATTCGAATCAAATCGACCAGAAACGAGAAAAAAAGGGATAGGGTGTCACGCAACGAGGTGGGTGTGGGGTTCGCTGGCGAATGATTCTGGGCTCGGGTTTCGATCGAGCAGTGGGATTCGCGAGGCAGTAGGGCTTCAGTGATTAGGGTTGGGAAGTGGAGTTCGTTCACGAGCAAGCTGGAAGTGGCAGACTTCGGCGATGAAAGAGGGTGGTTCAGGCGAGTGTGGAGGAGCGTGCGACGCTGGTGGCTCGGCCTGGTAGCACAGTGAGGTATAGCATTTTTTATTTTTTTATTTTATTTTTCTAAATTTATACATATATATGTATATAGATATGTGTATGTGTATGCAGAGAGAAAAAAAAGAAAAAAAAGTATATTCAGTAAGGTAAAGTTTTATTAAGCAGTTTTTAAAATAATCTTAATTTAAATCTGAAAACATATGGGGATGTACAGGAAAGAAATATAGAAAGAAAATCTATATAGGTGAGATTTAAAAAGGAAATTCTATTTTACTCTCTATATATATATGTAAGTGAGATCTATTTTTATATAGGAAGATTTTGAAAATATAATATAGAAATTTTAAAAGGGCAAAGTTTATGTAAAAATCAGATTTTTGAAATCTATAATTTATCTTTTAGTTCATAGACGTATCTTCAAAGTGGGAAGATAATAAAAATAGGCATCACACATTATAAATCTACTAGTCAATTTTAAAAATAGAGATTAATTTGTTTAACCACTTACTTAATTATTTTAGTCGCTAAAGGAAAAATATATATATATATTCTATTAAAAAGGAAATTAGTTGAAATTAAATTATTAGCTAAAAAATAAAATTTATTTAATGGAAATTGGTGTGTCCAATTGTTTCACATATTAATCAACTGTATAAATATTTTTACAAGGTCAAAATCATGAAGGAAACAAGTTGAGATGGAAATGGGTTGCAAACAATTAAAGGTGAGTTAATCTCACTCATCTGGTTGCTATTTAAATTTAAATAGTCAAATTTAAATATTTGGTGAATGATAGGATTGATTTGATATGATAGTATATATAGTAGTATATATTTCAATATATATATATATATGTATATATATATTGGAATATGTATATATTGGAGTTGATATTCCCGCATTATATAGCGGATGAGACCCTATGCGCAGCATAATAGCGGATGATAATATTTAAAACCCATATACCGCGATATTCCACCTCGAAGTGGAATTGGTATTGTTCTAACATCTGTGGATGCAGGGAAACAGGTTGGAGGGATCCAACTAGATTCCTCAAAATTATTTAGCTTATTTAATATTCTGTGATTATGAATATTTGATATCCTGTGATGATGTTATATTGGACAATATGATGGGATTGAATTTCTCAGTATAATGACTTATCAAAATCTATAGAATTTGATTTTTGAAAAGAAATCAAAGAGTAGAATTTTAAGTGAAATAATTATAGTGAATTTGAATAAATTTAATAATGAATTGAAATATATTACAAAAATAAAAGCGATTATAAAATCTCTAACAAATATGAAAAAGGGGAATTTTGAATTAACAGGGAAGTAATAAATTTTCAACTAAAGTGATATTATTGTAAAGAATAAAGAATTTGTTTTTAATTTAAGGATTAAATCAAATTAAAGGATAAGAAGAAATTTTAGGAATCAGAAAACTGGTATTTTCAGTTAAAAGGGTTTTAACTCATAATAAAGAAATAGAAATCTAGAAATTTATGTATTTTGGAAGTAAGGAAGTAAGTAATGAAATTTATTTCAAAGTGAAGTGAGTTGGAAGTCAATTGTAAATTGATTTAAGTATTTAGAATTAAAATTTTAAAGAGAAGTGAGAGTTTGAAATTTATAAACTGGGTTTATAAAGTGAAGTAAAATATTAGTGGATATTTAGAAATATAAATTCAAGATGAGAATTTATAAAGGAATGCGAATTTGTTTAAAAATAAATAGTGATTTATTTTTAAGATGTGAAAAGAAAATATATTTCCCTGAATAGCCAAGAGCGTTTCAAGGCAAAATTTTAAGTATAAGCTAAAAGTTGTAAAGTTGATTAAAAATATGTTTTAGAAAATATATTATTTTTAAAATGTATAAATTTTAAAGCAAGTTTTTATTAAATTTATTTTATAGTAATTATTTAAAGATGACTTGGTGTTATGTTTTAAAGGTTAAAAATCTAGTTTATATTTTATTAAGTAGCTTTACTTTTAAATATCCATTAAGTATCTATTTTGAATAAAGTATTAAAGTAGTTTTAGTTTAAATGTTTGTTTAAAGTATATTTTATAATATAATGTTTTAAATTGTTTTAAAATTCTAAGTGTTTTACCTGGTGATTTCAGTGGAAATAGAAATACCGGGAATTTATTTCTGAAAAGGGAAGATGGGTTAAATCGTTTCCAAAGGGGTTGAAAATGGAAATAATATCTTGTGAAGATATTTTGGGGTAAATAAATAATTTGTAGAAATTATTTATTGTTTGATGGATGGTTGTGAATGTTAATTGATAGTTAAATAACCGACTATCAATACTGGCCAAATGCGCTGATCGTTTCGAAGAGACCGGGATCGAGATTAATTTCTCGAAAACCACTTCGATCCGGTTTGTACGTTTTCATGAGGAAAATGAGATTGATATCGAAGACGGAAGAGTGTCTTTAGTTCCGTTCGAACCCGGAACGGACTTGTATGGATGAATGCTTTCGGAACATCGTCAGCGGACGATGGGCATTCTAAGGGATTTGTTCTATAAAGGTAACGCTTAGCCTCAAGCCTCATCAACCGGGAATGACTGAAAATCAGGGGTTATGCAGCAAGGCTTCGTGGGTAGATCCCACTTGAGAGTAAGGTCATCCCTGTCTAGATATCCCTTTTGATCTCGGCTTAGTGGTGCGGTTGCTGATCACAACCGTGGGGTGATTTTATACGGAATTATCCAGTAAGGGATGATTTCGGCCTTGTGTTGCAGGGGAGCGGGTGTACTCCTCGATACTGTGATCTAGGCCACATACTGTGATAGGTGGTACCCCAGTGCCTAGTCATTAGTTGGAAATCCATTCTCCCTACGTGCCTTTACGGTTTTGTTTGTATACCTATTAGCTGGAATTTATTAGATGTAACAATTTTAGCTATTTTAATAAGTATTTGTATATAGACACTATTATAATATCAGTCGTAAGGTAAAAACCCGGCATGTTTATTTGTGGCGTGGTCTTACGAGATGCTTTTGATTTTCAAAGGATTCTTGAACTTTAATAATAAATTTGAGTGTGATTTTCTCACGTTGGTATTCCAGACTAACTCGGGTGTTGTTTTATATGATGCTCGGGTCAGACCGAGTATTATAGGATACAGGATATGACGCTGTGGAGCTCAGTGGACGAGCTGGATGGCGAGACGTACTTCCGTACATGTATATATATATTCCGCTGTGTTGATTAGCTGTGTACTCTGCTGTTTTGAGGACATGATATGATTATTGTCCAGTTGTATGTTATGTGTACTCTGATGTATACTCTGATGATGTATGTATAAACAAAGATATTTGTTTTGTGTAAAGATCTGTTAGTATATATTATATTTTATTCCGCTGCGATGGTTAGATTCTGATGTTGTTTTTATACTTTCTTCTTCTACCTCTTCTTCTTCAAACCAAATGGTTCGTATTTCCATTCTTCTTGAGTTCATTAATGGAGATTAATGTAAATTCAAGGGGTACGAAATTGCGGGTCGTTAAAGCGTGTACTATGGGAAAACTTAAAAAATCATCGTTTCATGCCAAGAACAATGTAAGCACTTCTAGAGTTCTTGAACTAGTTCATATGGATTTGTTTGGACCTAACGATATTGCAAGTCTAGGTGGTAAGAAATATTATTTTGTATTGGTTGATGATTACTCCAGATACACGTGGGTATACTTCTTAGCAAAAAAATCAAAAACTTTTTCCTACTTCACCAAATTCACGAAATTAGTTCAAAATGAAAAAGGAGTTTCTATTATTTCACCAAGAAGTGATCATGGTGGAGAATTTGAAAATTATGAATTTGAAAATTATTGTGATGAAAATGGATTCAGACATGAATTCTCTGCCCCACGTACTCCACAACAAAATGGAGTACTCGAGAGAAAAAATTGAACCTTAAAAGAGTTGGCTAGATCTATGATAAACGGGTATGATCTACCCTTGTCGTTTTGGGCAGAGGCAGTAAATACAGCCTGTTACGTAATGAAGAAAGTCATGATTAAGCCAATTCTTAAGAGAACACCATATGAACTATGGTTCGGCAAAAAGCCAAACATTGCATATTTCAAGGTATTTGGTTGTCTGTGTTTCATTCTTAATACAGGTGATCAACTGGGAAAATTTGAGGCAAAAGCCGACGAAGGGATGTTCATGGGATACTCATCCAGAAGCAAAGCTTATAGAGTATACAACAAAAGGATGAGAACAATCATGGAATCAATCAATGTGAAATTTAATGAAGGAATTGATGATCAAAACAAGGAAACAATCAAAAGCAATGTTGTGACGACCATGGATTTTGACCGTGTTATTTTAATAAATATTTAATCTAATTAAGTAAAATGTAAACTTATCGTGATAAAAGATATGACCTTAAGAAATAATTGCCATTTATTTATTTAGATTTGTATTGTGAAAAAGAAATTTGATTTGAAAATTTAAATTAAAATTCCTTGATAATATTATTAATAAAATTTCATCTTATATAATTGAGTTAAAATACTTTGCCTTGTTAACATTTGATAACTAAGTATATATAGATAATAATGGTTGAGATGAAGTCAAATTCTATCAGTATTAGCTATAAGTAAACCATATTGAATATAACTTAAGTATTGATAGTTAGAAATAGAAATAAAAGGAAAATGAAAACAAGAATAAGTAATTAAGGTATGCATATTTTCATACAACATATCTTCATTCACAAGACCAAAAGTAACAAGGAACCAGGATACATTCAAGTACAAACAAGATAAATATGTAGACCTGGAAGACAACAAGAGATAAGACGTATGTCTATAAGCTTGCAAAAGAAAAATATACATTTCAGTACATTCGAAATGAAAAGATGAGTTTAACCTTGTGAAACAAGCCAATGTAAATAAATGCAAGCCACAAAAAAATCATATCAGCCTCCACCATAAAAATATCTCTGACCCAAACACATTTTGTACCAGCCAATACAAAGCATGTACAATGCCTTAGCTTCCACTGCATACTTCTTTTTATCTAAGTCTATACGGCCATCTTAGTTGTAAAATGTTAAGAAAAAAATATGAAGAAGCTTCTAAAACAAGACAAGCCTAATTAATGATAGCACCCAAATATCATATCAGCCACCCTACAAATAAAAAAAAAATCTCTCTGACTAAATTGGTAACCAGCAAAGGAAACAAGCCTACATACTATCTTTTTATATATATATCATTTCCTTAATCCATTTTCGTTCATGAAAAAATTGGTATCTCAAAGAATAAGCTTACAACTGAAGTTAACTCAACAACTAAAAGAAAATCAGAGCGAATTATCTCCAGCTCCAGATCAGGAGTAGGAACAACCCATCAAATCCCAAACAGATAAGTTTTAAAGATCAAGAGCAGTTCAAGTCTTCAAAATTTGAAACTACTCTAAAACCTGCTCTGTAAACAAATGAGGTGAGTAACATTCATTTCAAAACTTAAGTATATGATATTTGTTTGCATATGGATTTCTGGAATAAAATGTGTATTGTATAGATACATGTTTATAGTTGTAGCTGTTTCTGCCTGTTCTTAGTTCAGAAGCTAAAATATTAATCAAAATTTATTATCTCCTTATTTGACCTTTCTTAGAACTTAGGATTCAAGCAATATTTGTTTGTTTAGTCATGGGTTAGTGTTTAATTAAAATCTTATTTAAGTTAAAATAAAACCCGAATGGCTATGGAAATCAAAACAACAGAGAAAATCTGAAATAAGTGAAATTTCAAACTGCTAAATCTATTGATTCAGGCATATGATCTGAATCCTGATGAGAAAACATGATTTTTAAGATTTGAATCTTGATTTTTAGAAGTAGGATGCGAGAGCAGTTCGAGGTTGAACAGATTTTACATTTTGGGTAGTCTCTGATGATCTAAATGATCGGGAAGGGTGTGGTTTCAACTGGAGATAGGGGAATGATCGAAGAGTTTGAGAAAAATGTCTGATGATGGTGAAGTTCACTGTGGCGATGGGGGTTGATCGGGAAAGTTTATAAACCTAGTTTTGGGTTGAACTGTAAAACATGAGCACTGCATCATCCCTAGGGGATCGAGTTGTACGAGCTTTGGAGAATAGGGTCGTGAATAATCGAAGGTGGTGTAACCGTGATGGCGCATCGTCTGATGGTCGGAGGCGTGAAGTTCGTGGGGTTTGGCCATGACGGTTGGTTCCAGTCTTCAACTGGATAACTCGATTTGGAATTTTGGCTTGTGGTTGTGGGTCGATGATCGGGGTAGGTTGTTGGAGCATTCGTGGACATATGGGAGGCGACGAAGTTGGTCTGAACGTCGGCGGTGACGTGTGCACGTGCACGGTGGCACTGGGATGTCCAATGGGTTGTAGTGTTTGACGCGTGCTCTTGCTCGAGGCTTCCGGGTGTTTGCTTCGAGTTCGTCTCTGGGTCGCGTGCGTGTGAGATTAGTACTGCAGTTTTATTTTATAACTTAAGCTCGAGAGAAAAAAAGAAAAAAAGAGAAGGAAACAGGTGGGGGAGATGGAAGGTAGTGGGAAAGGTGGATGCGAGAATAGGGAAGAGGCTCAGGAATTACGTGAGGGAATATGTGGGTTGCCTCGGGCCTTTAGACTAGCTTAATTACTTTAAGTAATTAGAAATTAATCTTGTGTTAATCAATTGAACTTAAGAAATTTCACTGATTACCTAAAGTTAATTAATAAATGGTAGTTAACTTAAGTGATTAATTAAAGATGAATGATTAATTAATTGATGGTAAATTAAAATAATTTGTGATAATTAAATAAGTAATTAAATTTTATTAATTAATAATTAGCAACTAATAAATGGATAATCAAGTCTTATTAATTAATTAGTTTTAAGGATATGCAAGGGATGGAATAACCAATTGAATTAATTTGTTAATTGAACATAATCTCTTGCAGATTAATTAAATATAAATACTTGATGAGTTTTAGTAAAGGAATTCACCACTAGAGGATGTAATAAGTTAAAAGAAAATTTCTTAATGAAAAGTACTAAAAGGTAATCACTTGGGTAAGTAATTACAGAGGGGTAATTACTGTTTGGGAGTAATTGGGAATGATTAATAATGAAATCAATTAAGTTTAATTGACTGAATTGTGATTAGATAATGATAAATTGATGAGTAAAGGAATATCATTTTTTATTTAAAGTTGAACTGCATATCGCTTGAATAGTTTGTGTTGTGGAGAACTGAATTCGAATAGACCGGAGTCGGGTATTAGTTAATACCCGAAACCACTTCGATTTGTAATCAAATTCCATATAAATTTTATATGTAAAATTAAACAGGCTGGAATGGGATAAAGTAACATGGAAATTTAACCTAAGAACTGATGTGAGTGATAAATGATTGACTATAATAAAGGAAGAACTCGTTAAAGGTACGAGCTACCCTGGTATTCACATATGTTATAGCTTGGTATTTCATGTTATATGGGTTTACTCACGCTGGTTTCCAGCCTGACCCGGGTGTTACTTTGATGTAATGCTCGGGTCAGACCGAGTATTACAGATTTTCAGGTAAGGACGTTCTGGAGCTCAGGGGTGGCGAGCTGGATGACAGGACGTATGGAGTGTTCCACTGTGACTATTATTTCTGTTTATCTGAGATATATTTGATTTGTATATGCTCAGTGATTGGGTATAAGTATAACTCTGATGTATTAAAATGGAATTGACAGATATAGATTCTTTGTAACTGTTATTTTATTTGATATTATATTTTATCCGCTGCGAATGTGAGGATCTGTGTTATGTTTCTGTTTCTTCTTCTTCTATCTCGTTCTTCTTTTCATGACTATCTGGAATTTTCGGATTCGAAAATTCCGGGTCGTTACAGCAATGTAGAAGAGGAGAACGAAAAAAATGAAAATGAAAAACCAAAAGAAACCACAACCACGAAAGAAGTCCAAAGAAATCTGGATCCAGAGAAACTGAAATTCAAAGCAGATCATCCTCCAGAGTGGGTAATAGGAAATCCTATCGCACGTATTCAAACTCATTCATCCTTTAGAAATTTGTGTGATTTGTGTCTATACAGTGGATTTATCTCAGAAATTGAACCTAAAGACATAAACATAGCTCTTAATGATGAAAATTGATTTATGGCTATGCAAGAAGAGCTAATCAATTTGAACGAAATGATGTTTGGACTCTAACACCTAGACCTAATGATTATCTAATTGTAGGAACAAAATGGATTTTTAAAAAATAAAAATGATGAATCTGGAAATGTGATTAGGAATAAAGCTAGGTTAGTTGCGAAAGGCTATAATCAAATTGAAGGAATTGACTTTGATGAAACTTTTGCACCAGTAGCAAGACTATAGTCAATTAGGATATTGTTAGCTTTTGCTTGCTATAAAGGATTTAAACTAAGACAAATGGGTATTAAAAGTGCTTTTCTTAACGGAATTTTGAAAGAAGATGTATTTGTTGAACAACCAAAAGGTTTTAAAAGTCATGAATACCCTAATCATGTATATAAACTTAAGAAAGCATTATTTGGATTAAAACAAGCTCCTAGAGCTTGGTATGAATGTCTAACACTTATCTCCTTGAAAACAGGTTCAAAAAGGGTTGTGTAGATACCACACTGTTCCTATTGCATGAAAATGATGATCTTTTGATTGTCCAAATATATGTTGATGATATTATTTATGGTGCCACTAACCATGTGTTGTATGAGAAATTTGAAAAAGTTATGCAAGAAAAGTTTGAAATGAGTTTGGTTGGAGAGTTAAAATTCTTTTTAGGATTTCAAATCAAACAAAGCGATAAAGGTACATTCATCTCTCAAACGAAATATATTAGGGAACTTATCAACAAATTTGGACTGAAAGATGCTAAACCAGCAAAAACCCCCATGAGCACAACAATTAAACTTGACAAGGATGAAAAAGGTAAGGCAGCTGATCAAAAGCAATATCGAGGTATGATTGGATCGCTTCTTTATCTTACCGCTTCTAGACCTGATATCATGTTTTATGTCTGCTTGTGTGCACGATTTCAATCTAATCCAAAAGAATCTCATTTAAAAGCTGTTAAAAGAATTATAAGATATTTGTTGCACACCCCACGTTTTGGTCTTTGGTATCCAACTAATGATAACTTTGAATTAAGAGGATATTCAGATACAGATTATGCTGGAAGTCTAGTTGATAGAAAAAGTACAAGTGGCACATGTTTTATGTTAGGACATTCGTTAATTGCATGATCAAGCAGAAAACAGAATTGTATTGCATTATCTACCACAGAGGCAGAGTATATTGCTCTAAGTGGTTGCTCTGCTCAAATTTTATGGATGATACAAACTTTGCAAGAATGTGGTCTAAATTTTAAACATGTACCACTAATGTGTGATAGCAAAGTGCAATTGATCTCACAAATAATCCTGTACATCATTCACAAATAATCCTGTACATGTACCACTAATGCGTGATAGCAAAAATGCAAAGTGATATTTATAAAGAAAATATCTGCATAAATTTCATTCCAACCGATTCTCAACTGGCAGACATCTTTACAAAACCCCTTCCAAAAAATAGTTATTGTCGACTACGTCTCAATTTAGGCATTTTAGAAATTTGATTCTATATTTTTGATTATGACCTTAAATGCCTACATTAACTTATCTCACTTCCTACTGATTATCAAAAGGATAAATGGTGATTGAAAAAGTGATGAGTGTTGATATTAATCATATATTATAACTCGAGACAGTATAATTAGTAAATTTCCTTAGAAATTTAAACAAGAGTTATAAAATCTTTTTGTTGGTAAAAATTCCATGACCATTTCTATTTCTATCATATTTCTATCGACCATCACTCATCAAAATCCAATATAGTATGTCAATATGTGGTATTTTAAACGGGATATTATTCATTTTTCATTTCATTTTTTTTAACAAATAAAAACAATCCAAAGTATTCACTCTCATTTAAAAGTCCTCACGGTTATGCATGGGTGACTTACTTGGAATTTTTGATTATGTGCTTCCATGCTCATTTAAAAGTCCTCACGGTTATGCATGTATGGAACGCATATCAAAATTGATTGATTAAATAGACAAGTTGATTCTAATCCCATTTAAAAGTCCTCACGGTTATGCGTGGTTAGAAGATAATTGAATTCATTTTTTAATAAAAATTTGGAATACTACTAATCTCATTTAAAAGTCCTAACGGTTATGCATGGTTAGTAGATATTCAAATTCCTGATATGAATATACCACAAATAGACACAACTATATGGTTTTATATGATGACATCATCCATATCATTCAAAAGTGGAATATGCATCAAACAGAGTATTTATGATTTTTGTTTGATTTTTTATTGGAATTTAATATTTATACTCGATTGAGTTTTAATGTTGTATTAATGTCTATCGCTTTATCTCTATTTTTCTAACACTATTATTCTTTTGCTGATAACAAAAGGGGGAGAGAAAAGTTAAGATTTTGGAAAAAAAAGGTCAAATATTTTATTTTGTATTTTCTATTTGCATCAAGATTCATTTGCATATTTTTATTTTCATGCATATATGAAAGGGGAGCTTTTGTGTAGAGAGGGAGCATACAAATAGGGGGAGAAAATTGAATAATCAAATACATTTAATAAATTCAAAATCTTAAACATATGTTTGTTATCATCAAAAAGGGGAGATTGTTGAATATGCGAGTATATGATTTTTGTTTGATGATAATATATATATATATATATATATATATATTCATTTAAATGTATTTGTTAATGTACTATTTTATTTTTCACATAATTAAACAAATATTAGCTGAATAAAATAAATAACACAGAATTTAAATTCAAACAGATATTTTATTCAAACAAATATTTATTACAATTTTGAATAGTACAAATTTGAGCTCTCACTATATACACAATTTTCAAACAATACAATTTTGATCACATCACAATTTTTCATTTACAAATGTCCTTACTACATATCGCTCGTATTTATTTTCCACTCCATTCCAGATTGAATCCAGCATCTGAGCAATCTGCAAAAATATACGCCGACGCAGTAAAATTGAAAATAAAATATTTTTGCAGTGTAAAATAAAATGTAATTTTGAGAATATTATTTGCCTCAGTTATTTGGGTTGTTCGTCATCATTTAATTTTGAATTCATCATACACAAACAGCTTGTGACATGCACAATGTATCACTGTACATGCCACAAGGCCGTGCACACCGATATACACTTGATAAAATTACAGGGACATGTGAGCACAAGGTCAAACCCAATCAAGAGTTGGGTTCAACTCAAGTGCAATACAAATAAAGTCACGACACGAGCATAAGGTCAAACACGAGCTATAAGCTGGATTCAACATAAGTGCAAATCAAAATGAACAAACTACATATTCACAACCAAAGACAAGCTAATCCAGACAACATGTAGACATCAAGTAGATGAGCAAGGCTGCAAACATACACCATGAAACCACAGTGCACATTAACTCACTACACAATGCAACCTCTTCAGGTCAAAATGAAAGTGTACAAAGCTAGTGAGTGCAGCAGCAAATTTAACTTGAATCATCAAACAACATCTTTAACAAGTGACTCAAACCAGAGCAGTCGAGTACAAACAGTAAAATGCTTCGACCAGACTATATGCAAACAAACTTACATGTATACATGTAACCATAATAGATGCCTAAACATATATGTATAGTGGAACCAAAAGGCAAAAATATATATCAAGTGGTCTGATGACCAAAGGCAACTCCAAGCTTGCAAATACAAATCGACAAAGCGAACTCAATTACAAGATGCAATACATTTCTACATGAACAGAATACAATTATATATGTATACAACTCGACGCATAAAGTTACATGGAACCAGATTCAAAAGTATATACCAGACATTAACATATATGCAACAACAATGTGCACAAGTGCATCTCTACCAAATGTACATGACCACAATGCGACACTCTAAAAAAAATGAAAAATGCTTCAGACATAAAGTGCAGACAAAATTCAAGCACCAGACTCGACCAAAAACCACAATGCATATGTTAGCAGTGATCAACTACAATGAACCAAACCAACTTGAACACATGCCCAGACTCAAAGACACAACAATACAATTGATCATGTGACAGCAATGCAAACCCGACAACAATGATGACCCAACAGACTCACATAGACCAAATACAACATGCACCAGTGAAACAAAAATGAAGCAGTTCAATATCCAAGCAAGTGCAAGTACAACTGTGGATGGTGATCCACAAAGTGTACATGTAACCAGAACCAAGGGAAGTTCAAAAGGACTTCAACATATGATCAGACAACTACAAGTATCAAGTCAAGTCAAATCCAGATCTACAGAACATATAAACAGTTCGATATGTCAAGGCTAAAATCGAACAAGTTCAAATTTTAACAATATCAAGTTAGGCCGAAGTCAAGGTCGAATTTTTTTAACAGTAGCAGTTTCAAAATAATCAAGGCAGAATCAAATTTATCAAAAAATCAAATTCCAAAAATCACATGAAGCCGTAAGCAATGGACGAAGTCACAGAAACCAAAATCACCAAGCCGTGGTTGTCAAGAAATCGAACAGATCAAAATCGAAGCCGTGTCAACCAAGTAACATAAAAATATACGAAGTGACAAAGTCAGAGAAATCATCAACATCCAAGCATAATCAAACGGGCAAGTCGAAAATTATCAGATGAATATACGAATGGAATTATAGTGGTTCGCACCGTATTTAAACCCGGTAACATCATAGGCTAAAGATCGTCGAGTTCAAGCAAAACTAACGAGTAAAGCAAAAGGCATAAATTACATACCGAAGTAAAAATTGAACTCGATCGAAGAAGTCGAAGCTAAGCAACGAAGAAACAATCGATCAACAAAGCTACACGCGAATATCCACTTGATCGATCAACAAAGTCGGCGGCTTCAAAGATTATCAAAGCCCTAATTTTTAAATAGGAAACGAACGAGCAACGGACGAGCAGCCATTATCGCAACCGAGAAGAGAAAAGGAATCGGGCCGAAAGAAATACAGTAAAAAAGGGGAGCCGACAATTTTTTAGTGTGATAATTCTTTGGTCCGGCATTCTTTTATATTATATTGGGCCTTAGATTTTTAAATTAGGGTTTTGTATTTAAATGGTTTTTAAATTTGCATTTTCTCTTTTAAACTTTTGTAATTTCTAGTCGTGTGACTAGGGGACGAACTACGGTTGTGTAGTTCGAGAATTCGCAACTCGGTGGCTGAGTTGTGGTAGGGTTTTGAGCGTAGAGTTAGGTTAGTCGATAGCGGGTGTCGCGAGTTTACGTGTGTAAGCGTAGGACTATTTAATTTATAGTAGAAACCTTGGGGGCAGCACGTAGGCAGGGTTTTGCCGAAGCTGGATAAATTTGTGTGTTCTTTTTTCTGTTTTTTTATATTCTGCTTTTATCTATGCTGCTATTATTCTGCTGTGATCTATGTTGAAATTATTTTATATACTTCCGCAATAAATTTTTATAATTAATAGTATCACCCTATTCACCCCCTTCTAGGGTGAAATCGATCCTACAAGTGGTATCAGAGCTAGGAACAGAAGTCAATTTTTTTTTTTAAAATTTGATTTTTCAAAAAACCGATTTTTGTTTTAAAAATTTGAATTTTTAAATGGCTTCTTTTAATAATGCTTTTGATGAGGGTCAGTCCATAGTTAGACCACCAATGTTCAATGGTGAATATGCTTACTGGAAAAATAGAATGAAATTTTTTCGGAAAACCATTGATGCTTGGAATATTGTGGAGATATGTTATAGAGCACCAACTATAGTTGTAGATAATCAGGAAATAGAAAAACCTATGAATCAATGGACAAATTCTAAAATTAAATGACTAACGGATAATATCAAGGCTATGAATGCTATTATTTGTTCTTTAGACCAAATTGAATTTAATTGTGTTTCACATTGTTTAACTGCGCAAGAAATTTGGTACACACTTGAAGCAGTTCATGAAGGAACCTCCCAATCTCGTCTTGAAGGACTTAGTAATGAATATAATCAGTGTTTCTCAGGAGAAACAAATGACAGTGAAAGTGAAGAACCAAATGAGGTGTGTTGGCAGGCTAAGGAACAACAAGAATGGTATCTAGATTCAGGTTGCTCCAGGCACATGACAGGCGACAAGTCAAAGTTTCTTAGCTTAGAAAAACACAAAGGTGGGAGAGTCACTATGGGAAACAACGAAAAATGCAAGATTATTGGTAAAGGTAAAATAGGTAATGGTAAGTTTACCTTAAATGACATTTTATATGTTGAAAATCAACACCATAATCTCATCTCAATTAGTCAGTTATGTGATAAAGGTATGAATGTTGTTTTTGATTCTGACTTGTGCGAAATTGTTGACCAATCATTAAAAGAAATCTTATTTTCAGGTAAGAGGAAAGGAAATATATACTCTCTATCTTTTGATGATCTCACTCTTTCAAAATGTTTGGTAGCTAAAGATGTAGAAGTAAATTTATGGCATAGAAGATTAGGGCATGCTAGCATGAATCTGTTAAACCAATTGAAAAGAAAAGATTTGGTAAGAGGTTTTCCATCACATGATTTCGAAACAGAAATTTTATGTAAAGCGTGTGTGACGACCCGGAATTTTAGATATTTGAAATCAAAATATTTAATTGATTTTAATATTTAAAAATGGATTTTTAACTTGAATTTCAAATATCACCATTTACTGGATAATTAAATTATTGAATTAACAATTGGAAACTGGGTAAAATATTGAAACTGGGGTTTCGAGCTCGTTAAAAATAATTTGAAGGCTTATAAAATTTATATTAATAGTACTGAAGATAATAGAACGTTTAAAATTGAATTTAAAGGTCTTCTGTTCAGTTTTGGAATTTTATCATTTAAATCGATATTTAAAAAGCCTTCTGCGGCACAGTCTCGGAATTCGACGAAACAAGTTCCATTGGATCCGTAATATGTTTTATTATCGGATTTAAATTTTTGTAGTGTTTGGAGTTGTTGTGTGAGAATACGATAGATAAATGTGCTGAAATCTATATCGAAAATTCAATATAATAACGGAGTCCAAAAGGCTATTTTCTCCATACGATCGAATTAGGACTCGAAACCTTTTCCATTGCGTTCGAAATAGGGGTTTAACATTATAAACGCCTAGCGGCACGTCTCGATAGGAGGTCGAGAGTTTGAGTTGCAATTTAGAGTCAATTTGAATTTAAATTTAAAATATATATGTTTATAATGGTCAACTTCAGCTGAAATTGTTTCACATCAGCGTTTTTTCATTTCCCTTCAAAACGCTGTAGCTTCTCTTCTTCAACACACCAACATCTCATCTGGTCTCCTTTATTTTTATTTTTATTTTTTTCCTTTTAAAATCACACGCAAACAGATTTTTAAAAGCATTTCAAAACAAAAATATACATCGCGGCGAACTGAAAATCAATGGCGACTGAGACTATCTTCCCACGATGCTCCTTTCTTCCTCTACCTCCCTTTAGGAAATTTTCAAATCGAATTCAGTTCGTAATAAAAAAATAATAATAAAGCTTCGTTCTCCTTTGTTCGTAAGCAATAGCCGGAGCTTGTCTCCGTTCGAATCAAATCGACCAGAAACGACAAAAAAAGGGATGGGGCGTCACACAGCGAGGTGGGTGTGGGGTTCGCTGGCGAATGATTTTGGGCTCGGGTTTCGATCGAGCAGTGGGATTCGCGAGACAGTAGGGTTTTAGTGATTAGGGTTGGGAAGTGGAGTTCGTTCACGAGCAAGCTGGAAGTGGCAGACTTCGGCGATGAACGAGGGTGGTTCAGGCGAGTGTGGAGGAGCGTGCGACGCTGGTGGCCCGGCCTGGTAGCGTAGTGAGGTATAGCAGTTTTTATTTTTATTATTTTATTTTTCTAAATTTATACATATATATATATATATATATGTATATAGATATGTGTATGTGTACGCAAAGAGAAAAAAAAGAAAGAAAAGTATATTCAGTAAGGTAAAGTTTTATTAAGCAGTTTTTAAAATAATCTTAATTTTAATCTGAAAACATATGGGGATGTACAGAAAAGAAATACAGAAAGAAAATCTATACAGGTGAGATTTAAAAAGGAAATTCTGTTTTACTCTATATATATATGTAAGTGATATCTGAATATATATATATATATATATATATAAATGTATAAAATTTGAAACATAAAACTATTTTTATATAGGAAGATTTTGAAATTATAATATAGAAATTTTAAGAGGGCAAAGTTTATGTAAAAATCAGATTTTCGAAATCTATAATTTATCTTTTAGTTCATAGACGTATCTTCAAAGTGGGAAGATAATAAAAATAGGCATCACACATTATTAATCTACTAGTCAATTTTAAAAATAGAGATTAATTTGTTTAACCACTTACTTAATTATTTTAGTCACTAAAGGAAAAAAAATATTCTATTAAAAAGGAAATTAGTTGAAATTAAATTATTAGCTAAAAAATAAAATTTATTTAATGGAAATTGATGTGTCTAATTGTTTCAAATATTAATCAACTGTATAAATATTTTTACAAGGTCAAAATCATGAAGGAAACAAGTTGAGATGGAAATGGGTTGCAAACAATTAAAGGTGAGTTAATCTCACTCATCTGGTTGCTATTTAAATTTAAATAGTCAAATTTAAATATTTGGTGAATGATTGGATTGATTTGATATGATAGTATATATAGTAGTATATATATCAATATATATATATATTGGAATATGTATATATTGGAGTTGATATTCCCACATTATATAGCGGATGAGACCCTATGCGCCGCATAATAGCGGATGATAATATTTAAAACCCATATACCGCGATATTCCACCTCGAAGTGGAATTGGTATTGTGCTAACATCTATGGATGCAGGGAAACAAGTTGGAGGGATCCAACTGGATTCCTCAAAATTATTTAGCTTATTTAATATTCTGTGATTATGAATATTTGATATCCTGTGATGATGTTATATTGGACAATATGATGGGATTGAATTTCTCAGTATAATGACTTATCAAAATCTATAGAATTGGATTTTTGAAAAGAAATCAAAGAGTAGAATTTTAAGTGAAATAATTCTAGTGAATTTGAACAAATTTAATAATGAATTGAAATTTATTACAAAAATAAAAGCGATTTTAAAATCTCTAACAAATATGAAAAAGGGGAATTTTGAATTAACAGGGAAATAATAAATTTTCAACTAAAGTGATATTATTGTAAAGAATAAAGAATTTGTTTTTAATTTAAGGATTAAATCAAATTAAAGGATAAGAAGAAATTTTGGGAATCAGAAAACTGGTATTTTCAATTAAAAGGGTTTTAACTCATAATAAAGAAATAGAAATCTGGAAATTTATGTATTTTGGAAGGAAGGAAGTAAGTAATGAAATTTATTTTAAAGTGAAGTGAGTTGGAAGTCAATTGTAAATTGATTTAAGTATTTAGAATTAAAATTTTAAAGAGAAGTGAGAGTTTGAAATTTATAAACTGGGTTTATAAAGTGAAGTAAAATATCAGTGGATATTTAGAAATATAAATTCAAGATGAGAATTTATAAAGGAATGCGAATTTGTTTAAAAATAAATAGTGATTTATTTTTAAGATGTGAAAAGAAAATATATTTCCCTGAATAGCCAAGAGCGTTTCAAGGCAAAATTTTAAGTATAAGCTAAAAGTTGTAAAGTTGATTAAAAATATGTTTTAGAAAATATATTATTTTTAAAATGTATAAATTTTAAAGCAAGTTTTTCTCAAATCTATTTTATAGTAATTATTTAAAGATGACTTGGTGTTATGTTCTAAAAGTTAAAAATCTTGTTTATATTTTATTAAGTAGCTTTACTTTTAAATATCCATTAAGTATCTATTTTGAATAAAGTATTAAAGTAGTTTTAATTTAAATGTTTGTTTAAAGTATATTTTATAATATAATGTTTTAAATTGTTTTAAAATTCTAAGTGTTTTACCTTGTGATTTCAGTGGAAATAGAAATACTGGGAATTTATTTCTGAAAAGGGAAGATGGGTTAAATCGTTTCCAAAGGGGTTGAAAATGGAAATAATATCTTGTGAAGATATTTTGGGGTAAATAAATAATTTGTAGAAATTATTTATTGTTTGATGGATGGTTGTGAATGTTAATTGATAGTTAAATAACCGACTATCAATACTGGCCAAATACGCTGATCGTTTCGAAGAGACCGGGATCGAGATTAATTTCTCGAAAACCACTTCGATCCGGTTTGTACGTTTTCATGAGGAAAATGAGATTGATATCGAAGACGGAAGAGTGTCTTTAGTTCCGTTCGAACCCGGAACGGACTTGTATGGATGAATGCTTTCGGAACATCGTCAGCGGACGATGGGCATTCTAAGGGATTTGTTCTATAAAGGTAACGCTTAGCCTCAAGCCTCATCAACCGGGAATGAATGAAAATCAGGGGTTATGCAGCAAGGCTTCGTGGGTAGCTCCCACTTGAGAGTAAGGTCATCCCTATCTAGATGTCCCTTTTGATCTCGGCTTAGTGGTGCGGTTGCTGATCACAACCGTGGGGTGATTTTATTCGGAATTATCCAGTAAGGGATGATTCCGGCCATGTGTTGCAGGGGAGCGGGCGTACTCCTTGGTACTGTGTTCTAGGCTATGTACTGTGACAGGTGGTACCCCAGTGCCTAGTCATTAGTTGGAAATCCATTCTCCCTACGTGCCTTTATGGTTTTGTTTGTATACCTATTAGCTGGAATTTAATAGATGTAACAATTTCAGCTATTTTAATAAGTATTTGTATATAGACACTATTATAATATCAGAGGATTTTGATAAAAAGTGTTTTAGCTATCGTAAGGTAAAAACCCGGCATGTTTATTTGTGGTGTGGTCTTACGAGATGCTTTTGATTTTCAAAGGATTCTTGAACTTTAATAATAAATTTGAATGTGATTTTCTCACGTTGGTATTCCAGACTGACTGGGGTGTTGTTTTATATGATGCTCGGGTCAGACCGAGTATTATAGGATACAGGATATGATGTTGTGGAGCTCAGTGGACGAGCTGGATGGCAAGACGTACTTCCATACATGTATATATATATTCCGCTGTGTTGATTAGCTGTGTACTCTGTTGTTTTGAGGACATGATATGATTATTGTCCAGTTGTATGTTATGTGTGCTCTGATGTATACTCTGATGATGTATGTATAAACAAAGATATTTGTTTTGTGTAAAGATCTGTTAGTATATATTATATTTTATTCCGCTGCGATGGTTAGATTCTGATGTTGTTTTTATACTTTCTTCTTCTACCACTTCTTCTTCAAACCAAATGGTTCGTATTTCCATTCATCTTGAGTTCATTAATGGAGATTAATGTAAATTCAAAGGGTACGAAATTGCGGGTCGTTACAGCGTGTACTATGGGAAAACTTAAAAAATCATCGTTTCATGCCAAGAACAATGTAAGCACTTCTAGAGTTCTTGAACTAGTTCATATGGATTTGTTTGGACCTAACGATATTGCAAGTCTAGGTGGTAAGAAATATTATTTTGTATTGGTTGATGATTACTCTAGATATACGTGGGTATACTTCTTAGCAAAAAAATCAAAAACTTTTTCCTACTTCACCAAATTCACAAAATTAGTTCAAAATGAAAAAGGAGTTTCTATTATTTCACCAAGAAGTGATCATGGTGGAGAATTTGAAAATTATGAATTTGAAAATTATTGCGATGAAAATGGATTCAGACATGAATTTTCTGCCCCACGTACTCCACAACAAAATGGAGTAGTCAAGAGAAAAAATTGAACCTTACAAGAGTTGGCTAGATCTATGATAAACGGGTATGATCTACCCTTGTCGTTTTGAGCAGAGGCAGTAAATACAGCCTGTTACGTAATGAAGAAAGTCATGATTAGGCCAATTCTTAAGAGAACACCATATGAACTATGGTTCGGCAAAAAGCCAAACATTGCATATTTCAAGGTATTTGGTTGTCTATGTTTCATTCTTAATACAGGTGATCAACTGGGAAAATTTAAGGCAAATGCCGACGAAGGGATGTTCATGGGATACTCATCCAGAAGCAAAGCTTATAGAGTATACAACAAAAGGATGAGAACAATCATGGAATCAATCAATGTGAAATTTAATGAAGGAATTGATGATCAAAACAAGGAAACAATCAAAAGCAATGTAGAAGAGGAGAACGAAAAAAATGAAAATGAAAAACCAAAAGAAAGCACAACCACAAAAGAAGTCCAAAGAAATCTGGATCCAGAGAAACTGAAATTCAAAGTAGATCATCCTCTAGAGTTGGTAATAGGAAATCCTATCGCACGTATTCAAACTCATTCCTCCTTTAGAAATTTGTGTGATTTGTGTCTTTATAGTGGATTTATCTCAGAAATTGAACCTAAAGACATAAACATAGCTCTTAATGATGAAAATTGATTTATGGCTATGCAAGAAGAGCTAAATCAATTTTAGCGAAATGATGTTTGGACTCTAACACCTAGACCTAATGATTATCTAGTTTTAGGAACAAAATGGGATTTTAAAAACAAATATGATGAATCTGGAAATGTGATTAGGAATAAAGCTAGGTTAGTTGCGAAAGGCTATAATCAAATTGAAGGAATTGACTTTGATGAAACTTTTGCACCAGTAGCAAGACTAGAGTCAATTAGGATATTGTTAGCTTTTGCTTGCTATAAAGGATTTAAACTAAGACAAATTGATATTAAAAGTGCTTTTCTTAACGGAATTTTGAAAGAAGATGTATTTGTTGAACAACCAAAAGGTTTTAAAAGTCATGAATACCCTAATCATGTATATAAACTTAAGAAAGCATTATATGGATTAAAACAAGCTCCTAGAGCTTGGTATGAATGTCTTACACTTATCTCCTTGAAAACAAGTTCAAAAAGGGTTGTGTAGATACCACACTGTTCCTATTGCATGAAAATGATGATCTTTTGATTGTTCAAATATATGTTGATGATATTATTTATGGTGCCACTAACCATGTGTTGTATGAGAAATTTGAAAAAGTTATGCAGGAAAAGTTTGAAATGAGTTTGGTTGGAGGGTTAAAATTCTTTTTAGGATTTCAAATCAAACAAAGCGATAAAGGTACATTCATCTCTCAAATGAAATATATTAGGGAACTTGTCAAAAAATTTGGACTGAAAGACGCTAAACCAGCAAAAACCCCCATGAGCACAACAATTAAACTTGATAAGGATGAAAAAGGTAAGGCAGCTGATCAAAAGCAATATCAAGGTATGATTGGATCGCTTCTTTATCTTACCGCTTCTAGACCTGATATCATGTTTTATGTCTGCTTGTGTGCACAATTTCAATCTAATCCAAAAGAATCTCATTTAAAAGCTGTTAAAAGAATTATAAGATATTTGTTGCACACCCCACGTTTTGGTCTTTGGTATCCAACTAATGATAACTTTGAATTAAGAGGATATTCAGATGCAGATTATGCTGGAAGTCTAGTTGATAGAAAAAGTACAAGTGGCACGTGTTTTATGTTAGGACATTCGTTAATTGCATGATCAAGCAGAAAACAAAATTGTATTGCATTATCCACCACAAAGGCAGAGTATATTGCTCTAAGTGGTTGCTCTGCTCAAATTTTATGGATGATACAAACTTTGCAAGACTGTGGTCTAAATTTTAAACATGTACCACTAATGTGTGATAGAAAAAGTGCAATTGATCTCACAAATAATCCTGTACATCATTCACAAATAATCCTGTACATGTACCACTAATGCGTGATAGCAAAAGTGCAAAGTGATATTTATAAAGAAAATAACTGCATAAATTTCATTCCAACCGATTCTCAACTTGCAGACATCTTTACAAAACCCCTTCCAGAAAATAGTTTTTGTCGACTACGTCTCAATTTAGGCATTTTAGAAATTTGATTCTATATTTTTGATTATGACCTTAAATGCCTACATTAACTTATCTCACTTCCTACTGATTATCAAAAAGATAAATGGTGATTGAAAAAGTGATGAGTGTTGATATTAATCATATATTATAACTTGAGACAGTATAATTAGTAAATTTCCTTAGAAATTTAAACAAGAGTTATAAAAACTTTTTGTTGGTAAAAATTCCATGACCATTTCTATTTCTATCATATTTCTATCGACCATCACTCATCAAAATCCAATATAGTATGTCAATATGTGGTATTTTAAACGGGAAATTATTCATTTTTCATTTCATTTTTTTTAACAAATAAAAACAATCCAAAGTATTCACTCTCATTTAAAAGTCCTCACGGTTATGCATTGGTGACTTACTTGGAATTTTTGATTATGTGCTTCCATGCTCATTTAAAAGTCCTCATGGTTATGCATGTATGGAACACATATCAAAATTGATTGATTAAATAGACAAATTGATTCTAATCCCATTTAAAAGTCCTCACGGTTATGCGTGGTTAGAAGATACTTGAATTCATTTTTTAATAAAAATTTGGAATACTACTAATCTCATTTAAAAGTCCTAACGGTTATGCATGGTTAGTAGATATTCAAATTCCTGATATAAATATACCACAAATAGACACAACTATATGGTTTTATATGATGACATCATCCATATCATTCAAAAGTGGAATATGCATCAAACAGAGTATTTATGATTTTTGTTTGATTTTTTTATTGGAATTTAATATTTATACTCGATTGAGTGTTAATGTTGTATTAATGTCTATCGCTTTATCTCTATTTTTCTAACACTATTATTCTTTTGCTGATAACAAAAGGGGGAGAGAAAAGTTAAGATTTTGGAAAATAAAGGTCAAATATTTTATTTTGTATTTTCTATTTGCATCAAGATTCATTTGCATATTTTTATTTTCTTGCATATATGAAAGGGGAGCTTTTGTTTAGAGAGGGAGCATACAAATAGGGGGAGCAAATTGAATAATCAAATACATTTAATAAATTCAAAATCTTAAATATACGTTTGTTATCATCAAAAGGGGAGATTGTTGAATATGCGAGTATATGATTTTTGTTTGATGATAATAAACATATATATATATATATATTCATTTAAATGTATTTGTTAATGTACTATTTTAATTTTCACATAATTATATAAATATTTGCTGAATAAAATAAATAACATAGAATTTAAATTCAAACAGATATTTTATTCAAACAAATATTTATTAAAATTTTGAATAGTAAAAATTTGAGCTCTCACTATATACACAATTTTCAAACAATACAATTTTGATTACATCACAAATTTTCATTTACAAATGTCCTTACTACATATCGCTCGTTCGCTCGTATTTATCTTCCACTCCATTCCAGATTGAATCCAGCATCTGAGCAATCTGCAAAAATATATGCCGACGCAGTAAAATTGAAAACAAAATATTTTTGCAGTGTAAAATAAAATGTAATTTTGAGAATATTATTTACCTCAGTTATTTGGGTTGTTCGTCATCATTTAATTTTGAATTCATCATACACGAACAGCTTGTGACATGCACAGTGTATCTGTACATGCCACAAGGTCGTGCACACCGATATACACTTGATAAAATTACAGGGACATGTGAGCACAAGGTCAAACCCAATCAAAAGCCGGGTTCAACTCAAGTGCAATACAAATAAAGTCACGACACGGGCACAAGGTCAAACCCGAGCTATAAGCTGGATTCAACACAGGTGCAAATCAAAATGAACAAACTACATATTCACAACTAAAGACAAGCTAATCTAGACAGCATGTAGACATCAAGTAGATGAGTAATGCTGCAAACATACATCATGAAACCACAGTGCACATCAACTCACTACACAATGCAACCTCTTCAGGTCAAAATGAAAGTGTACAAAAGTAGTGAGTGTAGCATCAAATTTAACTTGAATCATCAAACCACATCTTTAACAAGTGACTCAAACCAGAGCAGTCGAGTACAAACAGTAAAATGCTTCGACCAGACTATGTGCAAGCAAAATTACATGTATACATGTAACCAGAATACATGCCTGAACATATATGTATAGTGGAACCAAAAGGCAAAAATATATATCAAGTGGTCTGATGACCAAAGGCAACTCCAAGCTTGCAAATACAAATCGACAAAGCAGACTCAATTACAAGATGCCATACATATCTACATGAATAGGATACAATTATATATGTATACAACTCGATGCATAAAGTTACATGGAACCAAATTCAAAAGTATATACTAGACAGTAACATATATGCAACAACAAAGTGCACAAGTGCATCTCTACCAAATGTACATGACCACAATGCAACACTCTAAAATCAAATATGAAAAATGCTTCAGACATAAAGTGCAGACAAAATTCAAGCACCAGACTCGACCAAAAACCACAATGCATATGTTAGCAGTGATCGACTACAATGAACCAAACCAACTTGAACACATGCCCAGACTCAAAGACACAACAATACAAATGATCATGTGACAGCAATGCAGACCCGACAACAATGATGACCCAACAGACTCACACAGACCAGATACAACATGCACCAGTGAAACAAAAATGAAGCAGTTCAATATCCAAGCAAGTGCAAGTACAACAGTGAATGGTGATCCACAAAGTGTACATGTAACCAGAATCAAGGGGAGTTCAAAAGGACTTCAACATATGATCAGACAACTATAAGTATCAAGTCAAGTCAAAGCCAGAGCTACAGAACATATAAACAGTTCGATATGTCAAGGCTAAAATCAAACAAGTTCAAATTTTAACAATATCAAGTCAGGCCAAAGTCAAGGTCGAATATTTTTAACAGTAGCAGTTTCAAAATAATCAAGGCAGAATCAAATTTATCAAAAAATCAAATTCCAAAAATCACATGAAGCCGTAAGCAATGGACGAAGTCACAGAGACCAAAATCACTAAGCCGTGGTTGTCAAGAAATCGAACAGTTCAAAATCGAAGCCATGTCAACCAAGTAACATAAAAATATACGAAGTGACAAAGTCAGAGAAATCATCAACATCCAAGCATAATCAAACGGCCAAGTCGAAAATTATCAAACGAATATACGAACGGAATTATAGGGTTCGAACCCTATTTAAACCCAGTAACATCATAGGCCAATTATCATCGAGTTCAAGCAAAACTAACGAGTAAAGCAAAAGGCATAAATTACATACCGAAGTAAAAATCGAACTCGATCGAAGCAGTCAAAGCTGAGCAACGAAGAAACGATTGATCAACAAAGCTACACGCGAATATCCACTTGATCGATCAACAAAGTCGGCGGCTTCAAAGATTATCAAAGCCCTAATTTTTAAAGAGGAAACGAACGAGCAATGGACGAGCAACCATTATCGCAATCGAGAAGAGAAAAGGAATCGGGCCGAAAGAAATACAGTAAAAAAGGGGAGCCGACAATTTTTTAGTTTGATAATTCTTCACTTGGATATTGATGTACCATATGAGTTGGCAATTTTTTTTGATCTTCTTTTGACTTTGTCGAAAGGTCTAGATATGTATTCTTCACTTGGATGTTGATGTACCATATGAGTTGGCGTGGGAGCTAACTTTCAATGCCATCGAAACATGTTCTCCAAGGGTTTCGAATGAGCCGAAATGCCTAAATGGCTTCATTGTAAATGGTCCCCTTCGAAAGATTATGTCCTGGTCACTTCGGAACCTTGTGTCTTTGTGGTAATAGATGTATAGTCCTT
Organism: Allium fistulosum; assembly: GCA_030737815.1. Classification (NCBI taxonomy): domain Eukaryota; kingdom Viridiplantae; phylum Streptophyta; class Magnoliopsida; order Asparagales; family Amaryllidaceae; genus Allium; species Allium fistulosum. Next base: position 150,701,527 of record CM060906.1, on the reverse strand, counting down.
CTTTCAGTTGTAACACACCGCATAAATTGACAAAGGAATAGGCCTTTAATGTTGTCGAAACATGAGCTTGGTGGGTATCGAATGAGTTGAAGCACTGTTGAGAGATTGTCTTCTGAAGACTCCATTCGAAAACTCTCCATCTGACTGGCGTGATACCTTGTTTCTTCTTTCATAGGCAAAATGGCTTTGACTAATTCAAAAGGCTTACATGTGCTTTCCAAAGGGTTGACTTGGTTATCCATTCTTCTGGTGGAAGTGAATGTAGACGAAACCAATCGCTACGAATGGTTTGGCTCAAAATGCTGAAAGTTTGCTATTCTCTGCCTTAGATAGGTACCTTTCGACTTCGTTGAAAGCTCTTTGCTTATCAACTTTGGAAGGTAGCTTTCGGCCTCGTCAAAAGCTGTTTGCTCACTCCACCGAAACGTCCTCTCGACCCCTTCGAAAGGTGTTGCTGATGCTTCTACCTCTCTGTCGGAAGCTATATTTAACTGGACCATCTTGACGCTTTCTAGTCTTTATCAATGCTCTCATCTCTTCTTTCATACCTTTTCCTCTTGTGAATATTTTATGGATAACAACTGTCTCAGGTCTCTTCCAACTATTCACTGCTTCAATCTTAGTCAGATCTACTGACAACCCTCTCTCTGAAACTACATGACCAAGAAACTTCACTTCCTTCTTCCAGAAATGACATTTCGAAAACTTCGCCTTCAGCTGATGCTGCCTCAGCGTCTCAAGCACCACTCTAAGATGAACTTCATGCTCTCTTCCATCCTTAGAGTATATCAAGATATCATCTATAAAAACCAATAAGAACCTATCCAAGTGCTCTCGAAAAACTCAGTTCATCAAATCCACAAAGAAATCCAGTGCATTAGTCAGTCCGAACGGCATAACTAACCATTCGTACGATCCATATCTGGTCCTAAACGCCGTCAAAGGTATACCATCCTCTGCTATTCTGAGCTGATGGAAACCCATTGCCAAATCTAACTAAAAAGATATCTTATCTCCACTCAACTGGTCGAACAAATCGTCAATCCTCAGCAATGGATATCGATTCTTTATCGTCCTCTCATTCAACTTACGATAATCAATACATAGCCTTAACGATCCGTCCGGGCTTCTTACAAACACTGCTGTAGCACCCCAAGGCAAACTACTCGACCTGATAAAACTCTTGCCTTTTAAATCCACCAACTGCACCTTCAACTCCCTCATCTCTGAAGGGGTCATCCTGCTTGGCGGCCTACTCACTGGTTCTGCTCCCAGAACCAAATCTATCTGAAACTCAATGGCTCGTTTCGGTAGTAATCCAACTACTGACTCAAACACAACCGTGAATTCTCTAACCACGAAAAATCAAATCAGCTCATCTTCTAACTCCATAACACCCAACAAAGCATTCACCTCATCGCTAGAACCTTCTACGGTATAAATAATCCGATCACTACAATCAGGGTGTCTAAGCGATACTTTCCTATCTTGGCAAAATATCCTAGCATCGTACTCACTTAACCAATCCATACCAAAAATAATTCTGAACCCCAAAAAATCAAACACATGCAAATTACAAACAAAAGTATGACCTAACAGGTCAAACTCTAACCGGTCACATCTCAAACCTAGAGTTGCATATCCTCTTATTGGATTCGCAACCCGTAAGGAAGTAACTAAATATATGGGTTCTAGGTTAAGCTTATCTATCAAACATTTAGATATAAAATAATGCGATGCACCAGTATCAAATAGAATGCTAACAGACATACCGAAATCTGAAGCGACCTCCCAAAACTGCCTTTCCTTTTCCTTAAGTTGTCGGCTTAGAAGCAGCAGGCTCCAATGCATATACCTTGCCCATTCCATCCTTAGTAGGCTCCTTGCATTGATTCTTATAGTGGCTTATTTGGTCGCAGTTGAAGCACCAAATGTTCTTCTTCCCAATCACTTCCTTAGCCTTCCCAGTACGACACTCATTGGCGAAATGACCTTTCTTATCGCACTTAAAACAGACTACCTTAGACTTTCCCTTCTTGGCTGCTCCACCCTTTTGAGCACCCTTCTTGTCAAAGAACTTCCTTTTCTGACCCTGCCCAACCTAGATCTTTTTCACCTTATTCTTCTCCTGACAAGTGAGCATCTCCTCGTGTCTCAAAGCCATCTCTACAACCACATCACAGGGATCTCTAATATGTGGTAATGTAGCCCTGGCTAACTCAAGCTTCGATTCCCTGATAAACTTCTCGTTCCTCTTTATCACCGTATCGACAGTAGCATAACCATATATGGCTAACTCTTCGAACCTACTGGCATACTCCAGAACAGTCATCTCTCCCTGTTCTCGCTCAACTAACTTCCTAATCAAAAAAGACTGGGCCATTACCGACATGAATCTCTCCTGGAACCTCCTCTTAAACTCTGCCCAGGTCATAGTATCCTCATCCACTACCACAGTCACACTATTCCACCAAAACAAAGCAGCTCCCTGAAGTTGTCTCGATGCTAACCTCTCTTCTGCTCATCATTGTGCCTCAAGTCTGCAAAAATCCTTTCACATTACAACAACCAGTTTCCACCTCAATGGCATCCTATGTTCCAATAAATGGCTTCCCTCTGAGCTTAGTGTAGTCTCCAATCAACTTAGCATAGTGGTTGGCAAACTGGAGCTCCCAGTACTCCTCCTCCCACTACTCCAGCAGCAACACCCGCTTGCACCATGCTCACGAAGAACTGATACGTAGCTTACATTCCAACTTATGAGACTCCAGCACCCACATTCTCTGCTTGTGCCTGACCTTGACCTCTCCTCGCATTAGGCCAGGCATACCCATCAGTGCCTTTCCCTCCTAAGTTAACTCTTCCTCTTCTACCTTCCATATCTGAATTCAAACCTCATGAGATACAGAAAAATAACCTAATAAATATAGGAGACTAAAGATAAAGCGTATACTTATATATAACAAATAAAAGTACGTTTCTATAGCGTTATCCCATCCTCAATATTACTCCAATTCTTTAGGATTATGTTTCAAAAAACCATTTTTAGTTAAAGTTTTTCATAAACCTATGCTCTGATACCAAGTTGTAACATCCCGTATCTAGAGGCCAAAAGCTAAGCGCTACAAATGTTGCAGTCATTCATAGTATTAACTTATGGTGACAAAATACAGGTAATGGTATCCATAATATCAGAAGCACTTGAATATGAACAAAATCGTAGATTTTGAAAACAAATTTACTGATTATATCTCAAAACAATAATTCATATCCAAGTTACAAAATCCCAAAACGTTTCCCAGGCAATGATCAAATATAATTTACAATAATATGCCAAGGGCGACATATGACGATGCCCCCTTGGTTGATCAAAGCAATATAGTCATATCTGCCTTAATACACAATGGAAATAAACTAAATAATCTGTACTCCTAATTAGCTATCCGTCATCCACCTGCTCATCTCCGGAAGATTTTTTGCCAAAACAACAAAAAACCAAAAAACCTCAACCCTCAGCCTACTCAAATCAATTTTGAGCACCAAAGAGTTTAAGGGGAAACAAAAAGTTTGAGTCAGACATAAAGCCTGGTGTGAATAATACTGTTCATCTATTTTATTTTATGTTAAGTGAGACCACGTCACTTAGCAAAATGAGTTTCCCCTCACTAACATCCTTTTAAAACATATCTTTTGCAAAAAAATTCCTGCAACCAAAACTGGTTAAAAATTTGTAAAGCATCATTATGTAAACATACATATTAGGTAATAAATGAACTATCTGTTCAAACCACTTTAATTTTCTTTGGCTAACTATTAACCTTTGGCTGACTCGGGCCTACCAGACAACATATCAAAATTTATCTAATATTTGTTAGACACTCCTCTGTTCTGTCCTTAACTATCTGTTAAATACTTCTATTTTAGATGGTCTATCTTTAAATTATCATCTCCTAGGGTCACCTGATCCTAATGGTTTTGCGGGCTCACCAATAACTTATCTGTATACAAACATATATTTCTTTCTACGTGTATTCATAATTTTAGTCTTACTTGTGACAAAGCCCTACACATTGGAATTTTGGACAAAATTAGCTGAGGCTAATAGCTAATGTACAGAGCGCTACCCTATACCAGTCTCATCTGGTATTCTAATATCTGAGTCATTTTACTTAGGGATCCCTTCCCATAATTTTCCTTGAAAAACATTTCAAAATGATTTAAAACCTTTAAATCAAACTCAAACAAGGAAAATCTATATATATTATATGCTTTACGCAAAATCTCCTTGCCATGTTATATATATACTATACCCAAATCATAGTCGATGAAAACATTTAAATCTTTGAATGTCCCCCTTTCGAATCTATTGAAAGTACCCCTTTTGAAACTAAGCAAAATCCTTTAATCTAGGTCAAAAGGCCAAAACCTTCCTTTTGAAACCATTCTCAAAAACTTTTTCGACACCTCTGAAAAACCTTCCTTTCGAAAGATTTAAAACCTTAGACATCTTTATTTAAATCCTTTAAACAGTTCCTTTTGAAACCCTTGGAAACCCATTCCTTTTAATCCTTTCGAAACAACCAGAAAAACCATACCTTTCGACTCCTTTGAAACCATTAGGGAACCACCCCTTCGAAACCTTACTTTAAAACCTTTCGAAAGCATCAAATCTAAACCTTTCGAAAGCCTTTGGGTTGAATTTAAAACATGTGGAAACCTTTCAAAACCATTCAAAAATTTACTCCTTCGAAACGGTTGAAAAGCATCTTGGTCGAAACCATTTGGATCATGTCTTCAAGTAGAGCAAAAGGATCATGAACCCATTAATGTCAAAAGCACTTCTTTTCAAAATCATTTAAATCATCTCTTTCGAAACCATTTGGGTTATACTTCAACTGAGCAAAAGGGTCATCAAAACCATTTAAGTTGAAAGCCTACCTTTCGAAAGCATTCCTAAGTAAAGAAGTGATGGTGTCGAAACCATCCCTTCGAAAGCATTGAAGAAGTGGCCAAATTTTAGAAAACAAAGTACCCCTTCGAAACCCTCTGGATCGAAAGGTAAAAAGACGACAACAGAAGGTTTCGACTTAGTCAAAAGCAATTATTTAAAAACAAAGGCGCAACCCAATCGAAACCATTTCCCTTAAATCCATTTGACCTAGTCGAAAGCCAACTAAGTCGAAAGCAAACAGGCGCAATTTGTTTAAAAACGAAGTAATGCTTCAATCCCTTCGGAAGCCCTAGTTTCGACCCACTACCTTTCACCTACATCCAATTCACTACGTGTGCATTGGTTTCGACTGTGTCAGAGGCGAAAGTAAAGCGGCGGAACCTGGTGCCATCGAAATAGTGAAAAACCTATTTATTTGTCCTTTTGAACTATTTCTTTTATACCTAACCTGCCTTGTTTGTCTAAATCTGATTAGTTGCCATTTTACATTTTCAAAAGTGCGGCCAATTTCCAAAAATAAAAAATATGAATTATTTTCCAAGAGCCCTTCTCTTTTTATAAATATATAAAACATTTAAGTCCCATACCTTAAATAATTTTATATATCCATTAAAACACTTAGGAAAAATCTATAAAATTCCATAAAATCTCTTTTAATATGTTTTGCAACACATAAAAATTTCAGACCCGGATCTTTTATTATTTAACCGCAAATAACTTATAACCCAAAATAATATTACTTTTTACTAGAAAATTCATATAAAATCCACAAAAATTCAGAAAATTATGAAAATTGAAACACATCTCTAAAATATTATTTCTAGTCTGTATAAAAATTCGCAAAGGCATTTAGATGTCATTTAATTGGGTTTTTACCTTAAAACATATCATAAAATCAATATGAACATGCATAAATCATCAACAAGTATATATAATCATTCCATTATTCAAAAACATGGCAAAACATTGCAAAACATTTTGGATTTATCCTTAAAACCGAAAACAAAACAAATGAGAGATGTAAACATTATTCACCTTAGCTTTAGGGATTAAGGATATGAGATTTGTATGAATTTGATGTTGATTAAGCTTCCCCTTTCTTTCTTTCTCTAGCTCTTGTTAATGGTGGTCGACCTTAGCTTTTTAAAATTTTGAACAGTGAAAATGAACATGTAGAAGTATACACGGCTAAGGGATATAGATATAGGAATGACCTCTTTCCTATTTTACCCCTCCTATATTTCATTTTAAACTCTTAACTTAATTCATTGTTTAAATGGCACTGCTACCCCTTAATTAAATCAAATCTCAATCCATTAATCAACACATTATTTTATTTAATTTATCTAATTAAATATCCTAAATAATGTTATCAAAACTAGGGGGTGTTACAAAGTTACTCTAGATCGGTTCTAAGTAACACTAACTATATTTTAGCATCTATTTTATGTAATTCTTCTTTGTTAAAAGCATCTCCCTGGACTCATGTGCCCCCGGTCCCATACAATCTGAACCCTTCATTATTCATTAATTAATTAAATTAGTTAAGTTGGTTGATGTAATAAAGAATGATGATTGTGTTGTGACGGAGGCACATGATATTTGGATATAGAGGATTTCATCCCTGTGTTGTAGGTTTCCGAGTTTCGATGAATCTCTGTCATCTAGCAATTCCCTTTCTATTTGATCTATCAACGGCCTCACACACTACCAATGTTAATATATTTTAATATATAATCACCCTATTAACTTAGCTCTGCTTTGGAGTTTTTTCTACCGGTTTTGACTGATTTTGGACAGTTCTGTATATTAGATGTTGTCATAACCGTTGCTTGTAAGTTTTTTTCACATTGATTATTATTGGTTATAAAACCGATAAAAACCGATGTAGTGTAATTTAGATGACAAATCTTAACCTATCAAATTGAGGTGTTTTAAGAAGCTATAATTTTTTTTCCAACTATACCTCTGCTAATTATACTTAGAGTTAATCTTCACACAATGAGAGAATAAATATAAGGACATATATGTAATATTACTTTAGTGGAAAACTCTCAGATTCATTGTATGTTAGACTCTCAAGCATGTATTGATCGGTTATAACACTTCATGTAAACCAATCAAAATCACTACGATCATTAATGGTCAAAACCGACACTCTCAATACCTTTGATAACTGGTACCACAAAACTCCCACGCGAAGCCTTATCTGCTAATATAGTGGCAGTTCAACCCAACACATAATAAAACATTTCTGCAAACAAGTTATATGCATATTTTATAAACATACGCATCAATCAAACTATTCTACTTCTCATTATTATCTATCATATTCCAATTTTTTTTCTACCTCAATTTTGTTTGTTACACGTTGCAAATTATTTGCATGAAAATCCAACCCAAGAAAAACCATATGCACCAACAAGAATGTAAATTTTGTAAGAATATCGGTTTACAAAAACTATTAGGAAAAGAAAACATGTACGAAAATATATTCAATCAAGATTTTCCAATTTTTTTGTATCGTCTGTATTTTGTCCGTCCATTGTCCCACGTCAAACGAACAATGTCCGAATTTGATCTTATCCGGTCCTTATTCCTCCGAATTTCTTATAAGGTTGATCCGTTTATTATAGTAGGTTCAGATATTGTCATTGGATATTCTATCACATCTTCTATGGTTTTCCATAAATATTCCATCGATGAATTACAATTTTTAATGAATCCTCTTATGAGATTGATAACAATAATCCCAAATACGGATAGGAAGTGCTTTCAACATGACTGCATCATACATTGGAAAAGCGAGATAGTCGGAATTGAATTTGGGCCAATGAGAAAATGTTTCTCTAACTTGTATTTTCAGAATTAGAATATTTTATCTAAGAGCATCCCAATAGCTTATTCTATTTCACAAAATGTAATATGTTACCCTTAAACTACTTCCAACAAGGGGTTACATTGTATATTTGGTTACATTTCCAGGAGGATTGGTTCAAGATCTGTAATCGTGATGGACGTTGCTAAAATAGACACTTAGCAACCGCGCGTTTGTTGAACAAACATCTGATATTATGCTCTTGTTCAACAGGCGTTTGGTGCTGGGCATCACACCATTAGTTAAGCATTAGGTGCCTATTCAACAGACGTCTGGTGTTGGGCATCCCACCATTAGTTAAGCATTAGGCATCTATTCAACATGTGTTTAGAAATGAGGCACCTGTTGAATAGACGTCTGATACCAGATGCATGTTGAATAGATGTCTAACTTTAACTATTGGAAAATCAAGTAGGTTACATTTTGTAATCTCTAACAATGTAACATCTAAGTAGCAAATGGTCGGTGATGCTCTAATTATATAATTTTCAGGGTTTTGATTGATGTTTTAGATCTGAGATGAGCTCTATTACCATTTGTAAGGTGCCAACTTGATCTTTTTTCTTTTTACAGGTGATCTGATTTAGTGTTGGCAGTTTCACTTTGTATTGGGTTGAACTTCCATTGATTCTTCACAGCGGTTTTGGAAGACTTCTCCTGTTTCCATCGTTGGAGGTACTATTTTGGAGATTTTATAGTCCATATTTTAAAGTTTTTATGTTAAACAAGATTCTATCCTACATGCATATCACTGTTTTTATAAAATCTAAGGTAGTGTTTTGTTTGTTCCTTTTAGTTTTGGGTTTTCGTCCATACAAAAATACACATGACGCATGTCTATTGTCGAAAACGATCAATTTAGAAAACGAAGTTAACATACAAAATAATTTTTTTTATTTTCCATGTTTTGGGAAATAATACAAGCACGTGAAACAATCCATTCTTCCATCGTCCCTCTATCCCCTTCGTCCTTTCATCCATCTTTCTTTCCTCTCCTCCGTAGTCCCTCCGTTTTTCTCATATTTGACATACATATTGAAAACCGAAAACACAAAGTTCGTTTTTTAAATCAAACACTACATAAAATTTTAATGTATTTTGAAAATAATGGTTAATTTTTGTTTTTTGTGGTATTCGAACTTCCAACCTCTTGTCTTTGTTCCAAACTATTAATAATGATATAAGAAGGGTATTTTAGAAACTTTGCAGTCGGATTAAAAATTATGTATCTATTCCAACTATTAATAAAGATTTGCATATAAAAAGTATTTCAGAAATTTTGTGGTCGAATCAAAAATTTATGTTTATATTCCAACTATTAATAAACATGTAAGCGGTAGATGTTAACCACAATTAACATCACCGGATCAGACCGTGGTCCGATTACGAAAAACTCCGAACCACAAAACTCAATTATACATCAATTGTGCATTCAAATATACCTCAACTGTGCACGAATCGAAGAATGGACCGTCAAACCAATTTAAACCAACAATTTTATCTATTTTTTGTTTTTTTTCTTACTTTTTCACTTTATACCATTCTACGTCTCTTTACTGTTTCGAAGAAAATAATAATAATCTACATTTAGAAAATAATCAACGTCACAAAATTTATGCAACAAATTCCACCATTTTATTCGTTTGATGCTGCAAGCACCTCTAAGACCACTATAAGCTTGGTCAAGTTACTATTGTGTGCACAACAGCAGTTGTATTGGTGCAGGTGTGCAACTGTAGCTGTACAACTGCTGTTGTGCACAACTATCGTAGTTGTGTGCTGCAGCAGTACATAATTAGTACATAATTTCAGTTGTGTAACTTCTATTATAGACATTGAAGACCCTTTACGACTCGTCTACCTAGCATTTTTCTTTCAATATTTTGTGTATAATTTGTACTTAAATGTGTAATTTTTCCAAAAATAAAAAATGCACGATTTCGATGGTCAATCATCAAAATCTTAAACCTTGAGTCGTCACGTTTCGATTGACGGTACAGTCATGATAACCATGGGCATGACATCTTGACATTGATTTGAATGCATGATACATTAACTATTGGTTGGAGAGATGCATGTTGCTAAACGATTAAAATGAAAATGTTGATTTGTTTGTAGATAAAATATATTAATATATTTATGTTTATCATCTTGCCAATGTAAATTATGTCGTGACATATAATCGTGTCTTGATAATATTTGTTACTCATCAAATTTTAAGTTTTTCATGTCAAAGTGGTAAAAAAAGACGGATACTGTTAACTCCTCTTTTTAAAGCGACCTAGCGACCTAACTTCATAAGCGACTCAACGACCTAATGGACTCAATGACCTAATGACTCAACGACCTAAAAGTATAAACGAGCTAAGGGGTTGAACACTCCTAGCGACCTAAAGGATGGAGCGACTTAGCGACCTAAAGGATTGAACACTCCTAGCGACCTAAAGGATTGAGCGATCTAACAACTCAGCAAGCTTCGAAAATGACCCGCATCCAGCGACCTACGACCTACCTCAGGTCGTTCACGACCTATGACTTGTCAATATGTTCAAATGATCAAGTGCAAAACTATTAAGTCGTAGCCCTTGCTCCTTAAGTCGCTTACGACCTACGACCTATCCAAGGTCGCTCACAACCTACGACCTAATTCCAGAATTCTCCTATAAATACCCCACCTACTCCAACTGAAGGAGGACTTTTGGCTCATTTCTGGAACGCCGATACTCTGCTGTTTTCTCAACTCATCCAACATTTCAAGCACTTCAAACACCAAAGACGCTTCAACGAACTTCAAAAGGAGATCTATCACATCTGACATGGATCCAAAGAGCTCTCTTACATCAAAGTTCTAGCTACTCGTCTAAAGTGTGTTGTAATCAAAGTGTATTGTAAAGAGTTGTAACCGAATCATCAATAAAGAAGATAAAGTGGACGTAGGCTTAATTTCAAGCCGAACCACTATAAACTGCTGTCTCTTTACTTTTCTGCTATTTTCTGCTTATTTCTAGTTCCCGTACCGACGGGTGATGCTTTCACATTCCTAATACTCACACCGGGGTGTTAGCATCGATTTTTACGTTAACATTTTTGGTGCTTTCACTGAGAAGATCGAACTCAGGCGTCTTCTCACCATTGCTTCGTAAAGAATTGTTGAAAGAATCTCTTTAAAAACCAGAAGTCTATTTGAAATCATGGCTCCTGGAAGAAAGAGTAGATCCACGAGATCCGGAGATGCTAATGACAGGGCTGCTTCCTCTCCAGCGCCAAATCAGGCAACTCCTGCTGTGGGAGTCACAAGGGATGAACTTGACGATGTTGTGTCAGGGTTATACCAGCAAATGGAAGCTCAAAATGCTTTGATGATGGACAAGTTAAATGCTCTGCTTGGAATGAACCGACAACCAGAAAACAATGAACCAACCTTTGCTGAAGAAACTCATGATTCCCAAGACAAAGAGATTCCTCAAAGAGCAGCTGGCTTCGCCGAAGGGGCACCTCCCCAAGTTGGAGGATCAAGGCCGCGACCGCCTCTTCGCGAACGTTTGTTCACACAAACTTCCGAAAAGGTGGCTGACGTCTGCCCGGCAAGGCCTCTGAATGATGAGGAATATCTATCAGGAATGGTTCGCCAGATTATGAAAGAAAGTATGCAAAGGAATGAAGATGAAAATGACTGGGGATTTTCTCCAAGCAAGACTCCGTTTACCGAGAGAATTCTAAAAGCTGAATTTCCAAAGAAATTTGTTCCTCCTACTATCCCAGCCTATCAGGGAACAAGCGACCCAAATCAGTTCTTATACAAATATGACTGGCATATGACAGGTGCCAGGGCAACAGATGAGATTAAATGCAGATATTTTCCTGTCTATTTGGAAGGAGTGGCTCTACTCTGGTTTACAAAGCTACCAGTCCGATCTGTGGATCAATTCTCTAATTTGACTCGTAAATTCAAGGATCAGTTCAGGTTGTATGCTACAAAGGCCACTACGCCATAAATGACCTTCTGCAACATTTTTGCAAGGTGTTGCCAGCTAAAATGTTGCGATAGCTATAAAATTTGGTCCTACTGCAACGTTGTATTTTTAGTGTTACCTTAGCCATAAAAATGTGTTGCTCTAGCTAAACAAGTGTAACACGATGCAACATTTTTATATAGTGTTGCTATAGATGTTTTCAAATTAAAAAATTAATAAAATTAGCAATCTGCGTGAATACGATCCAACGGTTTACATTTAATCTGATTGTTAACATGGATCACCGCTACATTTTGCCCTAAATTTTCATTTTCCCGCTTTACTGTTCATACCATTTCGTTCTCACCCCCAATTTCCAAATCCAAATCCCCAATTTCCAAATCCAAATCTCCAATTTCCAAATCCCTAATTTCCAAATCATATTTTCGTTCCCATTTCGTTCTCACCCCCAATTTCGCTGCTGTTGCCTACATGTCGATACGCAACCTCTCCCAAATCCTACCAACCACAGCCCCCAACAAAACTCCACTACCCCACCGCCGTTTCTACAGCCTGATTCCGATGGTCATCGAGCACACATCCCGTGGCCAGCGTGCCTGCGATATCTTTTCTCGGCTTCTCAAAGAGCGCGTCATCTGCCTTAACGGACCCATCGAGGAGGATACGTCGGCGATAGTTGTGGCTCAGCCGCTGTTCCTCGAATCTGGTGGTTTCGTGACGGCAGGGTTGGCAATTTATGATACTTCGACCAGATCTGATGCTTGAATCTTTCTCGCCAATGTTCAGAAGAAGTTCGATTCTGATGAAGCTTTGCTCGATTGCTTCAAAAAGTACCATTTTCGGATTCAAGGAAGATGTCAAACGCAGATTTCTTGTTTGAGAGAATGCCGCTTAAATTTTCAAATTGGCCAGCAATCATAAAACCAGTTTCAATTCCTTGATTGATTGCTCGAATTGCTTTGACTTCGTCGTTGGGTGCGATGTGATATTATTTGGTATGTTTTATGCCTTCTGGTTTACTTGATTATTCTCGATTTTGGTTACACTCGCATGCTTTTGCCGATGATGAATTGGGATTTATTTATAGGCTTTATTTCCTATAATCTCGGGTTTAATCTTTCTGTTGGACTTTGATAAATCTGGTATGTTGGATTGCGATGATGTATTGGTATGTTGGATTGCGATGATGTATGGTCTGAGCTTGTTAGCTCCTTTCTGCTGCATTTGTAAACCAGAACATGAACTGGTGCTCCAAGTCCTCTGTATATCATATTACTGCCTATGTTTCTCTTGTACATGCCTGATGCATTCACTGTTTTTGCTTGATGGGCTGCCTATGTGTACTGCTGTGTTCTTGCACTGGCTTGTCTATATTTTGTTGAACCTGGTTCTTGTTTGTTTTGTTGGTTGCTTGGCCCTGAGTTGAATCCAGTCGATGACTCGGGTTTGACCTTGTGCCGTGTCCTTGTATCCATGTGTTGCATTCATGTTTGGCTTATGCACTTATGAAAAGAAACAACCCAAATACCTGAGGCAAATATTATAACAAAAATATTTTCATTTTCTGTTTGAGTTAAATATTATTTTCCAGATTACTGCTTTTGAATTATATGTGACAGGTATTGAAGACTGGACAGCTGGATACAAGCTTGAAGACAGAGTCAAATCAAATGTGCATGAGTGTATGAATGCATGAGCTGAAGACAGGTTTCAAAGAAGGCTCGATCTTCCAAAATCGGATGAATCGGGACTGCGGTGCCCCGGACCCCCGCCGACGCTGCGCCCGGACCCGCTTCTCGGCTCGCCTTCGGCTCGGCACTCGGCTCGCCTTCGGCTCGGCATATATTTGTCAGTGTCGGTGTATGTATAAATTGAAACTGCATATGTAATGAGTGAACTGAGTGATGTAGTGAGGAATATCTGTATATGTGAATATCCGTGTTATATATCATTGAATTGTAAAATAGTGGAGTCGGGAATTTGTACTATTTCAAATGTTGAAATAAAATATTTATTTAAATAAATTATTGTTTAAATATCAAATTCTGTGTAATAGCATTTTATTAAATAAATATTTATTTTTATTAAAAAATCAAATATGCTCTACATTGTGGGCCCCACAAATTCAAAAAGTTCATATCTATAACAACATTTTGGAATGTTGCAACAGATACCTATGGGTGTTGCCATAGACCCAAATAGGGTTCTATTGCAACAATATTACTTATGTTGCCTTAGATAGTCAAAATGTTGCCTTTGAGGTCTAAGGCAACGGCAAAAATTGCATCACCCTAAAAGTGTTGCCATAGACCTATGGCAACATTTTTCGGGCCTGAGCCAACATTTTTTTTGTGTTGCAGTAGGCCATTTATGGCGTAGTGGGCTAAGGACATAATGTCACTGTCCAGCCTAGAACAAGCTTCCGGCGAATCTATCAAATCCTTCTTGAATCGCTTTAACATAGCCTTGGCCGAAGTGGATAATGCTGAACCTCGAATGATTCTAACTTACTTGATGCGAGCCATCGATAAAACAAGTGAGTTCGGAAAATGGTTGAAGATGAAGGAACCGAATTCACTGGAGAAGTTTTATAAGAAGGCTGACAAATTTATGCGTCTGGAAAATCTTCCTACACCAGCAAAGGTGGTTGTGGCTGAAATTGAAAACAACCATGTGGCTGAAACTCCTAACAAGAAAGAGTCTGGTGGTCAAAAAATGGAAAATAACGGTGGGAAAAAGCAGAAAGACATGAAGAAACCACGCCGTTTTTCGAAATTCACTCCTTTAACTGAAACTCCAGAGAAAATCTCCTTCGCAACTAAGGATGCTATCGAGTACCCTGAGCCACCTAAGATAAAGCTTGGGAAAAATTTCGTGCCTAATGGAAGATTCTGTCGGTTTCATAACTAGCCAGGCCATGACACCAACGAATGTCGCCATCTAAAGAACTTGATTGAAGAACTGTTGAGAGAGAATAAACTGCAACAATTTATTAAGAGAAATAGAAGTGATCCTGCCTCATCCACTTAGGGTCAACAACTTCCTGCTCGTCAATCTGGCTCGAGTGAAAAGGCTGTGGTGCAGGAATCTGAAAGGCCTGTAATTAATGTAATCTCAGGGGGTCCACACCCAGCAGGTAGAAGTTGGGGAGAAATGGAAAGATATGCTCATGCTCTGAGACATGCCCCAAAAGAAGAAACTGTTTTTGTTTTGGAGGATGCTGTGCCTTCAAAACAGCAAAGAACTTGCCGCGATGACATCGTATTCAGAGCTAGAGATTCTATGGGAGTTGAGGCTCCCACCATGGATCCGTTGGTAATAACCGCCGGCATCGGGCCAGCTATTGTAAGAAGAGTGCTTGTCGATTACGGCGCCTCTTGTAATATCCTCTTCAAAAAGACCTTTGATCAAATAAAGATTCCGATGGCTGATGTTCAAGCTTCTTCGCAAAAGATTGTTGGGTTCACTAGGGAACCAAAACAACCTATCGGAACCGTCGACTTATTTGTAGAACTTGGTGAAGGGGAAAGAAAAGTGGTCCGTAAGCAAACTTTTGTTATTGTTGATGAATTTTCTACTTATAATGCCTTCTTGGGACGACCAACTCTTGCCGCATTCAAAGCTATTCTCGCCCCATGGTGCATAACCATGAAATTCCCCACTGATAACGGCACTGGTGTTTTGAAGGGAGATCAGGGTGCGGGGTGGGAATGTTATCTCACAGAGTTGCGAGAGGAGAAAAAGAGAGAAATGGAGATGGGTGCGGCAGCTCCGCTCCACATCAAAGAATCCACCTTGTAGCAAGTACGGGGTGGACCCTGCACTGGTGAGCACAGTGATGCACGAAAAGAAATCGATCCCAGAAAGACCAGTGCAGGGGAGAATAGAGTGGTGCCGGTAGAAGTGACGGTGCCAATACTTGTTGACCCGAATGACCCAAACAAAGTGCTGAATGTGTGTTCACAACTTGGTATGACGGTTCAGAATATACTAATAGCATTCTTGAAAGCAAACCTGGATGTATTCGCTTGGAGTCACGCTGACATGTGTGGAATATCTCCAGAAATCGCAGTACATGCTTTAAATATTGATCCGAAGTTCACACCCATAAAGCAGAAAAGAAGAACCCAGGGTCCTGAAAGGTCAACAGCATTGAAAGAAGAAGTAGATCGGCTCATGGAGAATGGCTTCATCAGAGAATCCACTTTTCCAAATTGGGTTTCTAATCTAGTGTTGGTCAAAAAAGCAAATGGAAAGTGGAGAGTATGCATCGACTTCTCAGACTTGAACAAAGCATGTCCCAAAGACTGTTTCCCGTTGCCCAGAATCGATCAATTGGTAGATGGAACAGCCGAGCACGAATTATTGTCTTTTATGGATGCTTACTCAGGATACAATCAAATCATGATGCATGAGCCAGATTAGGAGGACACGAGCTTCATCACCGATGTTGGTCTTTACTGCTATAAAGTCATGCCTTTTGGACTAAAGAATGCAGGGGCAACTTATCAGAGACTCGTTAATGCCATGTTCAAGCCTCAAATTGGAAAAACTATGGAAGTGTACGTTGATGATATGTTAGTGAAATCAAAGAAGGCAGTAGACCACATGGATCATCTGTCAGAAATGTTCACAATCCTACGGAAGTATGGGATGAAGCTTAATCCTCTGAAATGTTCATTCGGAGTTGAGTCCGGAAAATTCTTAGGTTTCATCATAAGTGCTAGGGGCATCAAAGTTAATCCTGCTCAGATCACTGCCTTAAGAGAAGTCAAACCCCCTAGAACAAAGAAGGAATTGCAAAGCCTCAATGGGAAAGTCGCTGCTCTGAGTCGATTTATTTCAAAGGCCACAGATAAATGCATTCCCTTCTTTGATGCTTTGAAGAAAGGAAAGAAGAATTTCGAATGGAATCCTGAATGTCAAAAAGCTTTTGATGAGTTGATCCATCATATGGAAACGCCTCCAGTACTTTCTAAGCCCAACAATGGTGAAGATCTATTCATATACTTAGTAGTTTCATCTCATGCTCTCAGTGCAGCGTTGGTACGAGAAGACGTAAAAGTTCAAACAGTTCAAAGTTCAAATAGTTCAAAGTTCAAACAGTTCAAAGTTTAAGCAGTTCAATCAAGTTCTTTCAGAATTTTACAAGTCCTAGGTCGTCCTGACTGTTTTCAAGCGACCTAGCATAGGTCGGATTCTTTAGGTCGTCCAGTTTGTGCTCAAACGACTTAACATAAGTCGAACTTTCTTAAGTCGCACTGTGCAAGTCAAAGAGTTCAAGGCATGAAACTTCAGGTAAAGGCAGTGCAAATTTAGTTAAGTACTAGGTCGCTTACGCGACCTAAAGATTAAGTCGCAGAGAGTTAAGTCGCTAAGGTTGTTAGGTCGGCCAAATCTGTTAGGTCGTGAAGGTCTTTAGGTCGCTCAGATTCACTAGGTCATTTCTGAAGTAACGCAGCGACCTCAAACTATCTCCTGCCAAAAACCGCTATGCCCTACTCTCCAATTACATTTTGCCACGCGTCCACCAACCATTGCACCGCTTGAAGCATCATAACTAAGCCTAAACCCCACTAACTCCTCTTTACTCAGTAACTCGCTACCTCGTTAACTTGTGATCCGATAACCCGTTATCACCTACACAATGAAATCCATCATCTTCTCGATGAAATCTACTATCTCTCCATACCACTAAATCACCCAAAACTGATTCAGATTACCTCAGATCCATCATAGATCCAACGCACTGCTGTGTTCTCGTGAAGTACAACAACAATGTGACCAATAACGATCAAAAATCGATCGCAACATGACTCGAAATGAAACGCGACACACGGAATTGGATTACGGTCAGAAGATGGGAATTCGCAATTTGGCGGTGATCATGGTTGAATAGAGATCGAATTCACTTACGTGATATGATGGTAAAGATGAATCGACGACTGGTTAGCTTGGATTCACCCTTGGAAGCTCGAAGGTTCGTTAATGGCGGAGAAGGTTGTCAAAGCAGTTAAGTAAAGAGGAAGAAACGAGCTAAACAGTTTATATGAGGCAAAAAGAGGAAGGCGAATGGGCACGCGAGTTAACGAATCTCTTAGGTCGCTCACGACCTAGTGGAGTTATGTCGAAGCACACGACCTATGGCATAGGCCTGTACTTCGAGGGGTAAGTGTTAACTCCTCTTTTTGAAGCGACCTAGCGACCTAACTTCATAAGCGACTCAGCGACCTAATGGACTCAACGACCTAATGACTTAACGACCTAAAAGTATAAACGAGCTAAGGGGTTGAACACTCCTAGCGACCTAAAGGATGGAGCGACTTAGCGACTTAAAGGATTGAACACTCCTAGCGACCTAAAGGATGGAGCGACTTAGCGACCTAAAGGATTGAACACTCCTAGCGACCTAAAGGATGGAGCGATCTAACAACTCAGCAAGCTTCGAAAATGACCCGCATCCAGCGACCTACGACCTACCTCAGGTCGTTCACGACCTATGACTTGTCAATATGTTCAAATGATCAAGTGCAAAACTATTAAGTCGTAGCCCTTGCTCCTTAAGTCGCTTACGACCTACGACCTATCCAAGGTCGCTCACGACCTACGACCTAATTCCAGAATTCTCCTATAAATACCCCACCTACTCCAACTGAAGGAGGACTTTTGGCTCATTTCTGGAACGCCGATACTCTGCTGTTTTCTCAACTCATCCAACATTTCAAGCACTTCAAACACCAAAGACGCTTCAACGAACTTCAAAAGGAGATCTATCACATCTGACATGGATCCAAAGAGCTCTCTTACATCAAAGTTCTAGCTACTCGTCTAAAGTGTGTTGTAATCAAAGTGTATTGTAAAGAGTTGTAACCGAATCATCAATAAAGAAGATAAAGTGGACGTAGGCTTAATTTCAAGCCGAACCACTATAAACTGCTGTCTCTTTACTTTTCTGCTATTTTCTGCTTATTTCTAGTTCCCGTACCGACGGGTGATGCTTTCACATTCCTAATACTCACACCGGGGTGTTAGCATCGATTTTTACGTTAACATTTTTGGTGCTTTCACTGAGAAGATCGAACTCAGGCGTCTTCTCACCATTGCTTCGTAAAGAATTGTTGAAAGAATCTCTTTAAAAACCAGAAGTCTATTTGAAATCATGGCTCCTGGAAGAAAGAGTAGATCCACGAGATCCGGAGATGCTAATGACAGGGCTGCTTCCTCTCCAGCGCCAAATCAGGCAACTCCTGCTGTGGGAGTCACAAGGGATGAACTTGACGATGTTGTGTCAGGGTTATACCAGCAAATGGAAGCTCAAAATGCTTTGATGATGGACAAGTTAAATGCTCTGCTTGGAATGAACCGACAACCAGAAACAATGAACCAACCTTTGCTGAAGAAACTCATGATTCCCAAGACAAAGAGATTCCTCAAAGAGCAGCTGGCTTCGCCGAAGGGGCACCTCCCCAAGTTGGAGGATCAAGGCCGCGACCGCCTCTTCGCGAACGTTTGTTCACACAAACTTCCGAAAAGGTGGCTGACGTCTGCCCGGCAAGGCCTCTGAATGATGAGGAATATCTATCAGGAATGGTTCGCCAGATTATGAAAGAAAGTATGCAAAGGAATGAAGATGAAAATGACTGGGGATTTTCTCCAAGCAAGACTCCGTTTACCGAGAGAATTCTAAAAGCTGAATTTCCAAAGAAATTTGTTCCTCCTACTATCCCAGCCTATCAGGGAACAAGCGACCCAAATCAGTTCTTATACAAATATGACTGGCATATGACAGGTGCCAGGGCAACAGATGAGATTAAATGCAGATATTTTCCTGTCTATTTGGAAGGAGTGGCTCTACTCTGGTTTACAAAGCTACCAGTCCGATCTGTGGATCAATTCTCTAATTTGACTCGTAAATTCAAGGATCAGTTCAGGTTGTATGCTACAAAGGCCACTACGCCATAAATGACCTTCTGCAACATTTTTGCAAGGTGTTGCCAGCTAAAATGTTGCGATAGCTATAAAATTTGGTCCTACTGCAACGTTGTATTTTTAGTGTTACCTTAGCCATAAAAATGTGTTGCTCTAGCTAAACAAGTGTAACACGATGCAACATTTTTATATAGTGTTGCTATAGATGTTTTCAAATTAAAAAATTAATAAAATTAGCAATCTGCGTGAATACGATCCAACGGTTTACATTTAATCTGATTGTTAACATGGATCACCGCTACATTTTGCCCTAAATTTTCATTTTCCCGCTTTACTGTTCATACCATTTCGTTCTCACCCCCAATTTCCAAATCCAAATCCCCAATTTCCAAATCCAAATCTCCAATTTCCAAATCCCTAATTTCCAAATCATATTTTCGTTCCCATTTCGTTCTCACCCCCAATTTCGCTGCTGTTGCCTACATGTCGATACGCAACCTCTCCCAAATCCTACCAACCACAGCCCCCAACAAAACTCCACTACCCCACCGCCGTTTCTACAGCCTGATTCCGATGGTCATCGAGCACACATCCCGTGGCCAGCGTGCCTGCGATATCTTTTCTCGGCTTCTCAAAGAGCGCGTCATCTGCCTTAACGGACCCATCGAGGAGGATACGTCGGCGATAGTTGTGGCTCAGTCGCTGTTCCTCGAATCTGGTGGTTTCGTGACGGCAGGGTTGGCAATTTATGATACTTCGACCAGATCTGATGCTTGAATCTTTCTCGCCAATGTTCAGAAGAAGTTCGATTCTGATGAAGCTTTGCTCGATTGCTTCAAAAAGTACCATTTTCGGATTCAAGGAAGATGTCAAACGCAGATTTCTTGTTTGAGAGAATGCCGCTTAAATTTTCAAATTGGCCAGCAATCATAAAACCAGTTTCAATTCCTTGATTGATTGCTCGAATTGCTTTGACTTCGTCGTTGGGTGCGATGTGATATTATTTGGTATGTTTTATGCCTTCTGGTTTACTTGATTATTCTCGATTTTGGTTACACTCGCATGCTTTTGCCGATGATGAATTGGGATTTATTTATAGGCTTTATTTCCTATAATCTCGGGTTTAATCTTTCTGTTGGACTTTGATAAATCTGGTATGTTGGATTGCGATGATGTATTGGTATGTTGGATTGCGATGATGTATGGTCTGAGCTTGTTAGCTCCTTTCTGCTGCATTTGTAAACCAGAACATGAACTGGTGCTCCAAGTCCTCTGTATATCATATTACTGCCTATGTTTCTCTTGTACATGCCTGATGCATTCACTGTTTTTGCTTGATGGGCTGCCTATGTGTACTGCTGTGTTCTTGCACTGGCTTGTCTATATTTTGTTGAAC
Source organism: Allium fistulosum (assembly GCA_030737815.1). Lineage (NCBI taxonomy): Eukaryota > Viridiplantae > Streptophyta > Magnoliopsida > Asparagales > Amaryllidaceae > Allium > Allium fistulosum. Next base: position 150,680,399 of record CM060906.1, on the reverse strand, counting down.
CTGGTTCTTGTTTGTTTTGTTGGTTGCTTGGCCCTGAGTTGAATCCAGTCGATGACTCGGGTTTGACCTTGTGCCGTGTCCTTGTATCCATGTGTTGCATTCATGTTTGGCTTATGCACTTATGAAAAGAAACAACCCAAATACCTGAGGCAAATATTATAACAAAAATATTTTCATTTTCTGTTTGAGTTAAATATTATTTTCCAGATTACTGCTTTTGAATTATATGTGACAGGTATTGAAGACTGGACAGCTGGATACAAGCTTGAAGACAGAGTCAAATCAAATGTGCATGAGTGTATGAATGCATGAGCTGAAGACAGGTTTCAAAGAAGGCTCGATCTTCCAAAATCGGATGAATCGGGACTGCGGTGCCCCGGACCCCCGCCGGCGCTGCGCCCGGACCCGCTTCTCGGCTCGCCTTCGGCTCGGCACTCGGCTCGCCTTCGGCTCGGCATATATTTGTCAGTGTCGGTGTATGTATAAATTGAAACTGCATATGTAATGAGTGAACTGAGTGATGTAGTGAGGAATATCTGTATATGTGAATATCGGTGTTATATATCATTGAATTGTAAAATAGTGGAGTCGGGAATTTGTACTATTTCAAATGTTGAAATAAAATATTTATTTAAATAAATTATTGTTTAAATATCAAATTCTGTGTAATAGCATTTTATTAAATAAATATTTATTTTTATTAAAAAATCAAATATGCTCTACATTGTGGGCCCCACAAATTCAAAAAGTTCATATCTATAGCAACATTTTGGAATGTTGCAACAGATACCTATGGGTGTTGCCATAGACCCAAATAGGGTTCTATTGCAACAATATTACTTATGTTGCCTTAGATAGTCAAAATGTTGCCTTTGAGGTCTAAGGCAACGGCAAAAATTGCATCACCCTAAAAGTGTTGCCATAGACCTATGGCAACATTTTTCGGGCCTGAGCCAACATTTTTTTTGTGTTGCAGTAGGCCATTTATGGCGTAGTGGGCTAAGGACATAATGTCACTGTCCAGCCTAGAACAAGCTTCCGGCGAATCTATCAAATCCTTCTTGAATCGCTTTAACATAGCCTTGGCCGAAGTGGATAATGCTGAACCTCGAATGATTCTAACTTACTTGATGCGAGCCATCGATAAAACAAGTGAGTTTGGAATATGGTTGAAGATGAAGGAACCGAATTCACTGGAGAAGTTTTATAAGAAGGCTGACAAATTTATGCGTCTGGAAAATCTTCCTACACCAGCAAAGGTGGTTGTGGCTGAAATTGAAAACAACCATGTGGCTGAAACTCCTAACAAGAAAGAGTCTGGTGGTCAGAAAATGGAAAATAACGGTGGGAAAAAGCAGAAAGACATGAAGAAACCACGCCGTTTTTCGAAATTCACTCCTTTAACTGAAACTCCAGAGAAAATCTCCTTCGCAACTAAGGATGCTATCGAGTACCCTGAGCCACCTAAGATAAAGCTTGGGAAAAATTTCGTGCCTAATGGAAGATTCTGTCGGTTTCATAACTAGCCAGGCCATGACACCAACGAATGTCGCCATCTAAAGAACTTGATTGAAGAACTGTTGAGAGAGAATAAACTGCAACAATTTATTAAGAGAAATAGAAGTGATCCTGCCTCATCCACTTAGGGTCAACAACTTCCTGCTCGTCAATCTGGCTCGAGTGAAAAGGCTGTGGTGCAGGAATCTGAAAGGCCTGTAATTAATGTAATCTCAGGGGGTCCACACCCAGCAGGTAGAAGTTGGGGAGAAATGGAAAGATATGCTCATGCTCTGAGACATGCCCCAAAAGAAGAAACTGTTTTTGTTTTGGAGGATGCTGTGCCTTCAAAACAGCAAAGAACTTGCCGCGATGACATCGTATTCAGAGCTAGAGATTCTATGGGAGTTGAGGCTCCCACCATGGATCCGTTGGTAATAACCGCCGGCATCGGGCCAGCTATTGTAAGAAGAGTGCTTGTCGATTACGGCGCCTCTTGTAATATCCTCTTCAAAAAGACCTTTGATCAAATAAAGATTCCGATGGCTGATGTTCAAGCTTCTTCGCAAAAGATTGTTGGGTTCACTAGGGAACCAAAACAACCTATCGGAACCGTCGACTTATTTGTAGAACTTGGTGAAGGGGAAAGAAAAGTGGTCCGTAAGCAAACTTTTGTTATTGTTGATGAATTTTCTACTTATAACGCCTTCTTGGGACGACCAACTCTTGCCGCATTCAAAGCTATTCTCGCCCCATGGTGCATAACCATGAAATTCCCCACTGATAACGGCACTGGTGTTTTGAAGGGAGATCAGGGTGCGGGGTGGGAATGTTATCTCACAGAGTTGCGAGAGGAGAAAAAGAGAGAAATGGAGATGGGTGCGGCAGCTCCGCTCCACATCAAAGAATCCACCTTGTAGCAAGTACGGGGTGGACCCTGCACTGGTGAGCACAGTGATGCACGAAAAGAAATCGATCCCAGAAAGACCAGTGCAGGGGAGAATAGAGTGGTGCCGGTAGAAGTGACGGTGCCAATACTTGTTGACCCGAATGACCCAAACAAAGTGCTGAATGTGTGTTCACAACTTGGTATGACGGTTCAGAATATACTAATAGCATTCTTGAAAGCAAACCTGGATGTATTCGCTTGGAGTCACGCTGACATGTGTGGAATATCTCCAGAAATCGCAGTACATGCTTTAAATATTGATCCGAAGTTCACACCCATAAAGCAGAAAAGAAGAACCCAGGGTCCTGAAAGGTCAACAGCATTGAAAGAAGAAGTAGATCGGCTCATGGAGAATGGCTTCATCAGAGAATCCACTTTTCCAAATTGGGTTTCTAATCTAGTGTTGGTCAAAAAAGCAAATGGAAAGTGGAGAGTATGCATCGACTTCTCAGACTTGAACAAAGCATGTCCCAAAGACTGTTTCCCGTTTCCCAGAATCGATCAATTGGTAGATGGAACAGCCGAGCACGAATTATTGTCTTTTATGGATGCTTACTCAGGATACAATCAAATCATGATGCATGAGCCAGATTAGGAGGACACGAGCTTCATCACCGATGTTGGTCTTTACTGCTATAAAGTCATGCCTTTTGGACTAAAGAATGCAGGGGCAACTTATCAGAGACTCGTTAATGCCATGTTCAAGCCTCAAATTGGAAAAACTATGGAAGTGTACGTTGATGATATGTTAGTGAAATCAAAGAAGGCAGTAGACCACATGGATCATCTGTCAGAAATGTTCACAATCCTACGGAAGTATGGGATGAAGCTTAATCCTCTGAAATGTTCATTCGGAGTTGAGTCCGGAAAATTCTTAGGTTTCATCATAAGTGCTAGGGGCATCAAAGTTAATCCTGCTCAGATCACTGCCTTAAGAGAAGTCAAACCCCCTAGAACAAAGAAGGAATTGCAAAGCCTCAATGGGAAAGTCGCTGCTCTGAGTCGATTTATTTCAAAGGCCACAGATAAATGCATTCCCTTCTTTGATGCTTTGAAGAAAGGAAAGAAGAATTTCGAATGGAATCCTGAATGTCAAAAAGCTTTTGATGAGTTGATCCATCATATGGAAACGCCTCCAGTACTTTCTAAGCCCAACAATGGTGAAGATCTATTCATATACTTAGTAGTTTCATCTCATGCTCTCAGTGCAGCGTTGGTACGAGAAGACGTAAAAGTTCAAACAGTTCAAAGTTCAAATAGTTCAAAGTTCAAACAGTTCAAAGTTTAAGCAGTTCAATCAAGTTCTTTCAGAATTTTACAAGTCCTAGGTCGTCCTGACTGTTTTCAAGCGACCTAGCATAGGTCGGATTCTTTAGGTCGTCCAGTTTGTGCTCAAACGACTTAACATAAGTCGAACTTTCTTAAGTCGCACTGTGCAAGTCAAAGAGTTCAAGGCATGAAACTTCAGGTAAAGGCAGTGCAAATTTAGTTAAGTACTAGGTCGCTTACGCGACCTAAAGATTAAGTCGCAGAGAGTTAAGTCGCTAAGGTTGTTAGGTCGGCCAAATCTGTTAGGTCGTGAAGGTCTTTAGGTCGCTCAGATTCACTAGGTCATTTCTGAAGTAACGCAGCGACCTCAAACTATCTCCTGCCAAAAACCGCTATGCCCTACTCTCCAATTACATTTTGCCACGCGTCCACCAACCATTGCGCCGCTTGAAGCATCATAACTAAGCCTAAACCCCACTAACTCCTCTTTACTCAGTAACTCGCTACCTCGTTAACTTGTGATCCGATAACCCGTTATCACCTACACAATGAAATCCATCATCTTCTCGATGAAATCTACTATCTCTCCATACCACTAAATCACCCAAAACTGATTCAGATTACCTCAGATCCATCATAGATCCAACGCACTGCTGTGTTCTCGTGAAGTACAACAACAACGTGACCAATAACGATCAAAAATCGATCGCAACATGACTCGAAATGAAACGCGACACACGGAATTGGATTACGGTCAGAAGATGGGAATTCGCAATTTGGCGGTGATCATGGTTGAATAGAGATCGAATTCACTTACGTGATATGATGGTAAAGATGAATCGACGACTGGTTAGCTTGGATTCACCCTTGGAAGCTCGAAGGTTCGTTAATGGCGGAGAAGGTTGTCAAAGCAGTTACGTAAAGAGGAAGAAACGAGCTAAACAGTTTATATGAGGCAAAAAGAGGAAGGCGAATGGGCACGCGAGTTAACGAATCTCTTAGGTCGCTCACGACCTAGTGGAGTTATGTCGAAGCACACGACCTATGGCATAGGCCTGTACTTCGAGGGGTAAGTGTTAACTCCTCTTTTTGAAGCGACCTAGCGACCTAACTTCATAAGCGACTCAGCGACCTAATGGACTCAACGACCTAATGACTTAACGACCTAAAAGTATAAACGAGCTAAGGGGTTGAACACTCCTAGCGACCTAAAGGATGGAGCGACTTAGCGACCTAAAGGATTGAACACTCCTAGCGACCTAAAGGATGGAGCGACTTAGCGACCTAAAGGATTGAACACTCCTAGCGACCTAAAGGATGGAGCAATCTAACAACTCAGCAAGCTTCGAAAATGACCCGCATCCAGCGACCTACGACCTACCTTAGGTCGTTCACAACCTATGACTTGTTAATATGTTCAAATGATCAAGTGCAAAACTATTAAGTCGTAGCCCGTGCTCCTTAAGTCGCTTACGACCTACGACCTATCCAAGGTCGCTCACGACCTACGACCTAATTCCAGAATTCTCCTATAAATACCCCACCTACTCCAATTGAAGGAGGACTTTTGGCTCATTTCTGGAACGCCGATACTCTGCTGTTTTCTCAACTCATCCAACATTTCAAGCACTTCAAACACCAAAGACGCTTCAACGAACTTCAAAAGGAGATCTAACACATCCGACATGGATCCAAAGAGCTCTCTTACATCAAAGTTCTAGCTACTCGTCTAAAGTGTGTTGTAATCAAAGTGTATTGTAAAGAGTTGTAATCGAATCATCAATAAAGAAGATAAAGTGGACGTAGGCTTAATTTCAAGCCGAACCACTATAAAACTGCTGTCTCTCTACTTTTCTGCTATTTTCTGTTTATTTCTAGTTCCCGTACCGACGGGTGGTGCTTTTACATTCCTAATACTCACACCGGGGTGTTAGCGTCGATTTTTACGTTAACAGATACGGTTTTGATCGAGCATTATAGAGCATCACATTCACATGTTCGTATACTATAAAGCTCATTTATATAAATTCTAACTAAATACTAAGTTATAATTGAACGTTTGATGAGTTGTGTTATTTATGAACTATTTATTTGACAAATAAGCAAATAATCCAACTAAGACAATAATATTTAATCATCAGTCTCAATTTTCCTTGCGTCTCAGTGGGTTTTATTTTATTTTATTTTATTTATTTTTTAATTTTTTTTTGCCTTCTCATTTTTGTAAACTTCGATGTACCCTGCAGGGTAAATCTTTGACTGTACTGTGCTTAAATATATAAGAATGCTATTTTGCATTGACCCAGTTAACTTTGGGAAGTAACAGTCACATTTACAGAATCAATCATTTTATGTTATTAATATGCAAGTGATATTACAAAACTATCATGTATTAAAATAAAATAAAAAAATTAAAAAAAAAATAAAAAAAAAATCTGAAAAACAGGTTTCCAAATGAATCTCTACATATAAAGATATATTATGCTGAATAGTTACCAACCATGCATCAACAGAATTTTATCGTCAATTTACATGAAATAAAAGTGCCGTGACTACCAAAGCTTTTGTACTTATAACACACACCCGTCCATAATTTTTTTTATTAAATAAAAGGTAAATACTTTTAGCTATCAGATGCACGTACGTGCGATTTACACTAATACAAAGATAAAGAATGCTATTCTGCATTGACCCAGTTAACTTTGGGAAGCAAAAGTCACATTTACAGAATCAATCATTTGATGTCATCAATATATGCGAGTGATATTACAAAGCTATCATGTATTAATTAAAAAAAAAAAAAAATCTTAAAAACAGGTTTCCAAATGAATCTCTACATATAAAGATAAATTATGCTGAATAGTTATCTTAATAGCTCTGAATCTGACTTGTTCCCAGATATCCTTCGCCTTCCTGGAGTCATAACGGCTGGAGGTGTCAAGTTGTTACTATTGTCAGATCTCAGTCTTAAACTTCTTCCTCGAAGTGTTAACAGCGGAGGCGGCCTCACCACCTTTCCTTTTGTTGGTTGGCTCTGCCCTGAAAACCATGGTGACATTGAAACATTCTTATTATTCACACAAGGCAGAACAGTTAAAACTAATGATATCTAAACTTTGAATTCCTCCCAATTGTATAGGTATTGTAAGGCATTAAAATGAATTAAGAGGATGTTAGAAGGGAAAACAATTTTGTTCACATGTAAAAAGTGGGGATATGATCACTTACTACTCTTATCTTAACCAGTGTATGAAAACATCAACTACAAGATCAATGGTTTTAACCAACAGTGCAATTCATAAGAATATAATATGCTAAAATCCATTGTTGGTCAAAAAATGTTATATCTTTGATTTAATGACCATATCGGTGTTTCGCTACTCAGATTTTACATTAGAGTACATGATCTTACCTTGAAAAGAGAAAGAGCTGGGGGGTGAGCGTTTGGTCGGTTTAGTCGGTTTTGAGGTTAAAAAAAATGTCAAACCAAATTGGAACCAAAAAATTTCAAAACTGAATCGAACGGAATTAATTTCGGTTAATTAGATCGGTAACCTATTTAATCGGAATAAAAAGATATGTTATTATTCGAATGATATATTCATCCAAAGGAAAACATAAATTTATGTTGGAGAGATTTTACATAGTATTTTTTATGTTTATAATTAAATTTGACCTATTTTTAATAGATAAGATTTGTATTTGATTACTAATCAATTATTTAAAGTATTACAATAGCATGCAATTAAATAGTACAACAAAAGTCCGGTTAATTTGGTTAAACCGATAGAAAAAAAAAGTTTACAAGACGAATTTAAATATATTTAGTTTCAAAACCGAACCGAACTGGTCGAAATGAACCAGTTCAGTCGGTTAATTTGGTCTAATCGAATATTGCTCACCCCTAGAAGGAGCATTGGACTCCACCATGTGAATGGTAAAAAACAAAGTTTAAAACTTGTAATGGGGTCTTTCTTATTTGAAATCTACAAATCACATATTGGGATCATTTGTTGTGAATAAAGTGACAAAACAATTCTTGTCAAGAATCACACATCTAATGGTATAAATTGTTAGAGGTTCTTTGATTTGTGCCTCTAGGCATGCATATTAACTCCAGAAAATAAATAACAAATAAATGCAATTATCTTTAAAAAAATAGGTAGGCATGATTACATAATGTCAATGTTGGTCATGTTAATTCCACACTGAGATATGAAAGAAAAGAAAATGCAATTTTACCTGACTGTTTGTTGGCTTTTAAATTTACTTTCCTGGGAGAAGACTTGTAAACATCTAAACTAGAATGAGACAATGACTTCGAAATGGGTGATGGCAATGGAGAAGAAAGTGCATATTCTTGAATCATGGTCAAGTTGAATACGTTATTTTCTTCATCATAAGTAGATGCCCCTTCACTTCCTGACTCTGAACTCTTCTCCTTTAGATTCACACTAGCCTTTTCCCTCTCCACCACTCTAAAAGAAAACATCTGAAATGGAATTTCAGACACATTCATAGAGTCCGGAACCTTAAACTTTTTCGATAAGCTAGCCTCAATATCAAAGTAGTCGATACTCGGACCCGGTATCTCATGTTGGTTTCTATCGATATTCGCAATAAGATACTTCTTAATGTATCGAAGAACTCGACATATAGAAGAAAAGCTTGGCCTTTGCATGGGATCCGTTTGCCAACACCTTTTCGTTAGACTAGTAAGATATTTAGGTGAAGGAAATGGAAATAATGGCCTTTCTCCTGCTCTTATATTCCTGCTCATTTTCTCTCCTTGTAAATGATCTTCTTCAAATGGTATCTTTCCGGTTAATAGCTCAAAACATATCATCGAAAAACTGTAAACATCTGCCTTCTCCGAGTACTTACATGATGAATTATCAACTACTGTTTTTTCCTGCTCATTTAAAACTTCAGGAGCATACCATATACATGGATAACTTGAACAATTCTTCGTCCCTTTTGAGTTAGAACTTTCACTTAAAAAGCCGTACCCCGTAACTTTGACATGCAAATATCCATCAGGTGATGAATTTCTACTTCTTACAAGAATATTAGAAGGGTTCAAATCTCCATGGTAAACCTTCAAAGAATGCAGATACTCCATACCCAGAGCAATTTGAAGCATTATATCCACTGCCACTATAAGAGGAAAAGGAATCCTTCTCCTTGTACAACAAATCTCTTTTATGTAACCAGAAAGATCTTTATTCATGAGCTCCATAACAAGTAAGCATTCTTTTTTATCTTCATCCGAAAATGCATACATATAACTCATCACATTAGGGTGACTTATCAGCGATATGTTAGATATCTCCATTGCCAATTGCTTTACATCTCCACAAAATCTCCCTAGTACAAAGTTCTCTCCTGCCCATTGCACCTCTTTATATCTATTTCCATTTCCAAGCCTTTTCCTCACATGGTAATCTTTCGAATTTACCAGTACTGAAACTGGAAATAACTTCCCTTTAGGAGATGACAAAAGTTCAAGAAGTTGGTTATCATGTTTCGACAGTGGAGAAGAATTCTTTTTATCTGCGACTGCTTCCAAGAATATCCATTTATCCTCTTTCATAACACTTTCATATTTTTTACACATTTCTTGAGAGACCAAGTAATTCTTTCCAAACTTGATTTGAAATAGATTCGAGTCCAACCACTCTTTGTCATACTTCTTAGAGAGAATAAGTCTTTTCTTATAAATCACCTCATGGTCACAACCTGAAATTTCACCTGCATTTTCAATTGCTTCCAGTACAATACACATGCATAGCAATAAGTTGTGAATGTGAAAGCCAATGCTGTCTATGTTTTGGTTCAGAGTTATGGCCTTAGCCCACCAGTCTTTTGTTTCTATGCACTGCCTTATGTATTGCTTTCCTTCTTTGATGATCCTATGAAGTTCCCTTAATGGGTTTTCTAGTGCATCCCATTTTGTGAATTTTTCTTCGAATTTTAAGTTTTGCTTTATTTCATCTGTTATTATTTCAAAAGCTGTGTTATAGGCGTTTGATAGTAGGCAGCATTGTCTTTGATTTATTCGGATTTCGTCTTCGAAGGCCATGATAACTTGCAGGTTTCCCAAGGCTTCTCCTATTTGACACAGTTGCTCCATCTATGTTGCTCAACCTGAATTAGAATGTCATTACAAACCTCACTTTACATTGTATTATAAGTATATTCCACATATGAAATCAAAGACATATGAAATAAACACTGATTGAATTGAATGAATTGAACATAGATTGCTTTCAGTTGGAAAACAAATGTTAATGGAAATGATATTGCTTACCAAATAATTCTGATGATGGATAATATCAAGAAGGCACATTCCACAAGAAATTGAAATTATTTCCCTTTGAACAAAAGAGGGATATGATTTCCTTGAGGAAGCAAACAAGTCGTAGAAATATTGGGTTAGCAAAAGGAATGGCGTTGCCAAAAGAAAGGAGACGAGAGAATGGTGAATGATGGCTATCTTAAGAAATATGAACCTAAATTCAAGCTTTTGGTTCCTGTTTATATTTAGGAAGAGATGAGGTTTATTTTTGGAAAGCATTTTTGACTTTAAGTGGATGTGTAATAGCTAACTAGCTAAATCAGTTTGCAGGTTATTTTTGTAATTTATACTGTTTGGTGACAATTTTATTTGTTGAATCATAAGTAGTGAGTAGCAAATGATCCTTAATTTAGTTTTATTTTAACAACTAAATTTTATCGCAATTCAACTTGTCTATCTAAACACTTTTACCTTCTGTTCACTCGGACTCCATAAAAGTTGATATTCAAAATGTCTTTTGGTGGATTTAAAATAAGTTGTTAAATGGGCTCTTGAAGCAGGTCAAATGTTTCGGGCGCAATATTTAATTTTGAAAATAATATTAGACAAAAAGTTGTGTTTAAAGTGATCGAATCATAAGTAGTAAGCAACAAATGCTCTATAACTTATTTTGAATTCCGCAACTAAATTTTATCATAATTTAACTTGCTTATCCAAACACTTTTTATTTAATGTTGGTGTTGATCTGATTCAAAAGCAAATATTACATAGGATTTTTTCTTCTGTATTTGAGAATAAGAGCGGTACTTTATGGTACTTATTTGATGTCTCGTGGGCTTGAACGCAAAATCTCTAAAAACTCAATTTAGAACATCTTACCACTTGTCATTTGAAATAGTGGTCCTTGACAATTTTACCTACTGTTTAAGAGCAACCAAATATAGAACTCATCACTTTGTCTAAGCATTGACTTCAGCCATTGAGTGTCAATGAACGACATCCCGTACTACGACAATGTGTCGAGTTCATCAACATACTAAGATACAAACATATCCCCCCTTCTTCAAGTCAGCAATCTTCCTAATAGAATCGAATTTTGAGCAGCCAGAATGAACTTCTCCTCAAAGCGAGCTTTAAACTGACCCCAAGTAAAATGATCCTTGGGAATAGCTGCCTTGGTAGAATTCCACGATCCCATTGCTCTATACCCTAATGTTGCTAGAGGTCGACTTCCTCTTTTGAGCGTCTTCCAACTCCAGCCATCAAATATGCGCTCACAAGTATCAAGCTAGTCATGCACTTCAATAGCAGATTCCAGCCCCATAAACTGCTCTCCTCCCAAACTAGCAAAGTCCATGTTGAGATTAGAAAAATCAGCTCATTACGCTTGCACTGGAGCACCACCACCTGCCATAATACCAAGAGCTTCTTCTTGGGTATTTTGCATCATGTTCCATCGTAGTGAACATCATCCACATATGCTACTCCGGTGCCCGCTCCTTCTTCAACTTTAGATACAGAGTTTCTTGCCATGTTCCTTGTATGCATGCTCATCCTTAGTAAGCTGTAATAAGAATGACTAGCCTTATAAAGAAATAAGGTGATACTTGTGTATGCAATGTGATTTATATATATATATATATATACACATATATACTATCTAGTAGAAACTTGACAACCTGCATTTTTAATGACTGAATATTTAAAAAATTAATTTATATATTGAACTGTTAATCAATTGAAGGTCCAAAATGTGACATTTTGCATACGGTCAAATTAGGACTCGAGACCACTTCTTTTGAGTTAGAATAGACATTGCGAATTAAAATGCGTATAAATATTTTATGTAACGATCTAAAATTTCGGACACTTCGTATTTAAATAACAAAACTATCTAAAAATTTGAATCTTAGATTAAATGTTATTAAAATGATTTAATGAAATTTTTACCCTATGTAAATCATAAGTAATGACGGTAAACTTGTTTTAGAAAAATGTTTAGAATAATAAATACTTTGAAAAAATATCGATAATATGATCAGGAATTGTTTTATCGATAAACAGCTTTTTAATCGTCAGAAGTTGTTCAGATTCTTTTTACATATATTTATCTTTTTAGGAAATAAAGAAAATGAAATAAAAACTTTTTTCATTTATGGAAATAAACTTTTTGGATGATGCCACGGGTGATTCATCAAAGATATTTAGGAAATGAGCATAAATGGAAATGCTTACGTGTTAAGCAAATGAAAAAGGAGAAGTAATGTTTGTAATTAATGTTAAGTCCTTTGTGAGGGATGTTTGGTCATTCAACATCTAATTCATAAGCTTATATAAGGAGGAACATAACCCTAAGAATAGATCACTATTTCATTAAGCTTGAGATGAAGTATAAGAATTAAAAATGGTGGAAGTGCTTAAGCACCAATCTACTAATTATTCTCTAATTTTTTCATGTCTTAACCAAATCATCTCCAATCTCTTTTAAACATTGGCTTTAAGACTAAAACACCATGGGAACCATGATTAAGAAGTAAAAAGTGGGAGAAGGTGAGAGGAAAAGGGGGATCCAAGGAAGGGCCGTGAGCAATGGGAGGAGGAGGAAGGTGTTGCCTTCGTTTGGAAGTGCTAAAGGTTGGATCTTTAAGAGTTTGGTGATGGTTGGAAGTGTTCTTGAGTTGAATTGTGCTTGAGCATGTGTTTTGCTTGGATCTGAATGAGTTATCTCACTATCTCTTAAGTATATATTGTGTATATATATGTTGTGTGCAAAGTATAAAGTTAAAGTGACATCAACTAATTAAAGTTATAAACTTTGGACTCCTCTTGCTTTTGAAAGCAAATGACAACTTTATATTGTAAAAACTCACTTTTATTACCCTCTTAAACATGCGGTGTGCCCTTGACTTGATGTTTAAATGGTTGTCTAACTTGTGCTAAATTAAAGTAGGTTTGAAGCGAGAAAAGTCGTTATAAGTGCACTTCCGAATCCCTTATTTTCGGTTTTATAAATAAATGGGAAGATATTCTTAGGGGTCTCTTTGCATGGTTTTTAAATACCCTAATGGTAGTACTTACTATAAAAATTTCATATCTTAAATCACTTGTTAAAGTGGTTAGAACTAATCACAAAGATCGTTCTTTTCAATGTTTTTTTAATAAGGACTTTTAACAGCATTTATAAATGTTGTAGTAAGTCGCTTATGGTTTAAGTGTTTAAAATGATATTTAAATTTAGTATTTTTCTCTAATATTTTTAGAGATATTTTCAAACATGTTTTTGAAGTATATTATAGTTGGTTTGAAGTTTAAATACATTTTTAATAATTATATATAAATTTCGAAAAAGTAAAATAGGACTTCTCTATTTCCGAGAGTTAAGATTGATGTCGAGTAGAGATGGAGCAATAAAGCTCTAACCTACCAAGCTTCCCTCTTGGATGAGGAATAATTAAGTTGGAATGTCGAAAGCATGTTAATTTTGTTGTTTACGTATTTGTTTAAAAGGTAATCAACTTTGCTTAATGTTAAAAGCCGATGAAGTAGGCTTATCTATTTGTAAGAGTTAAGATTGATGTCGAGTAGGGATAGAGCAATAAAGCTCTAACCTACCAGGCTTCCCTTTTAGCCGAGGAATAGTTAAGTTGGGAATGTCGGAAACTGGTCAATCATATTGTTTTCTAACTCATTTATGGAAGTCATTAATACCATACTTAACACTAAAAGCTGATGAGTATGCTTGCTATATGTGAGATTTAAGAATGAAGTGTCTAGAGAAGGCTTTTATGCAACCAGGGCTCTAACTTACCAGACTTCATTCTTGGGTGAGGAATAGTATAGTTGAAATGTCGAAAACGAGTTAAGCATACAAATATTGATTTGTATATGTAATTGTTTTGACTAGATAATCGATCAGGAACTTAACTAGATATTATCTTAGATCTTTAACATGAAATTTTAAAGATAATACAAGTATGGAATGATTTTGGGTTTGTTGTGACAATGTTTTATTAACATTTGTCTTTAACCCTTTTTGATTAAACTTATGAATGTAAACAGATCTTTAAAAGAATGTTTTCAAGATAAGTATAAGTATGAAACGATTTTGGGTGTGTAATGACAATGTTTAAGTAACATTAGTCTTAAACCTTTCAAATAGATTTTGAAAGTACTTAGATCTTTAAAATGGATATTCTAAAGGAAACTATATGTATTGAATCTTTTGAAAAAAAAGATAGAAAAAGTAAAGGTTTAAAGTAAAAAAATCTTGTTAATGATTTGTGAATATACTTATACCATTTGAGATAAGTATATGAATACGTTTTGAATTATAGAAAAAGTAAAAGTTTAAAGTAAGAAATCTTATTAATGATTTGTGAATATACTTATACCATTTTGAGATAAGTATATGAATACTTTTTGAAGTATAGAAAAAGTAAAGGTTTAAAGTAATAAATTTTATTAATGATTTATGAATATACTCGAACTATTTGGGATAAATATATGAATACTTTTTGAAGTATTGAAAAGAGTACAAATGAATAGTTGACATTGATAACGATGTTTTGTTAGATAAAAGAAGTTTTACTAATAAAAGAGATTTTAATTAATAAAAGATTAATTAAATAAAAGGAGATTAGAAGTCGCTTATGTGACCTGATCGTGCTTGGTATTTTTACTCATTTATGGAAAACATTTAGTCGCACACTAGCACTAAAAGTCGATGAAGTAGGCTTGTCTGTCTGTGGGAATCAAGGCTGATGTTCATGTAGGGATATAAGCAATAGAGTTCTAACCTACTGGCTTCACTCTTGATCGAGGGATAGTGTTAGATGAAAATATCGAAAACGTGATAAATATACAAGATTTGGTTTCCATATGCGATCGCTCTCACAATCATTGAATGACTAAATTTGTCGATTTAATCTTGAAGAGACCAGGATTGGTAAGTGTATACTTCCCAAAAACACTTCAGGACTAAGATGCATGCTCTATCTAGTGGATCTGTTCGAGATGTTGGAACCCATTTGTGGTTTTGAGATTTGTTCTAGATGTGGGAATCCATCTAGGGATTCATGTTTTGTTCGAATGTTGAAGATTTGTGTGAAAAATACCGAATGCAAGCTCAACATTGGAAATGGCTAAAGATAGAGTAGATGAATAACCTGGGGTTTAGGTAAACCATGTCAGGGTATTGTCAACTCCATATCTAGAGATACTTATCGATTGTTGGCCTGTGGGAGTTGATGATATTTGGTTCACATTGTTCATGTTTATGGTCGGATAATGGGCTGCTTGTGTTTACCTTATGGTATATTTTATCTAAAGATATATGGCGCTTGGAAGGTGTTTTCTGATCCTTGTGCATTGAGATCCGCTTTAGTTTACAGGCAGTGTCTTCGTGGAAAATCCATTATGCGAATGTTCCTTATCGGTTTTGATTGTACCCTCTAATATGCTGTTGAATGTAACTAATGTAACCATTCCAGCTATGTTGTAATATTCAGTTATACACCCTAGACATTATCTATTGTATCACCTTATGTATTTATTAGATAGTGGTGTTTTGACGGGATAACCGTTATGGCACTCCATGCGGTCTCAAAAGTATTGTTATATACAGATCACATATTTCTTGAGTTTCTCATGCCAGAGTTATGTCTGACACGTGGCTTTTGTTTCCTATAAATTCCTCATGTGATCTTTCGAGTGTCTGAGAAAGGCAGGTTTTCGTGGATGTTCTTTAGAGCTTAAGGAGACGACCTGGATGTTTCACTTACCGTGGTATTCTTATTTCCGCTACATTACTATTTGATGTATCAGCATTTGTGAGGACATATTATAACTGTTATTACCCATAAAACATTCTTAGGAATAAAAGTATGAAAGAAGAAACATGAGAGTGTCGACAAGAATTAGAAAGCACCAAGATGATCTAGTTAAACATAGCTTCCGACAAGGATGTAACAGCGCCAGCAGTACCTTTCGAAGTAGGACAGAGGGATGTTTCGACTGTGTCAATGGAGAGCTTTCGACAAGGTCGGAGGCTACCTTTCGAAGGCGATAACAAGCATGTTAACAGCATCCAAATCCCACAAAAGGACTCTTCTCGAAGGCAATGGATAACAGACACTCTACATTTTACGTCAAATCATTCATAACGTCTTGATTTCGCCTTCATTCACTTCCGCCAGAGAAGTATTCAACCAATTCGACCCTGTCGAAAGCATATACAGCCTCTCGAAATGGTTAGGGCCACCCTCACCTAAGAAAGAAGAACTACACCTCCATTACCATAAAGGCATAAGGTTTCGAATTAGATAGGGGAGAGGTTTCCGAAAGAGTCCATGTGCAACAAAGCCTTTTTAGGTGTTTCGACTCATCCAAAGCCAAAGAAGGACGTGTTTCGACAGCGTCGAAGGCTAGCACCCAAGTCAAATTATGGGGCACATCAACATTCAAAACCAAAGTGCATCATCAGACCTTTCGATAGAGTCGAAAGGCCATCAAACAACTCCTTTCGACGAAGTCGAAAGGAAACAAAGCAAGGAAGTGAAGCCCAGCCTCCAACGACAACAATAGAATAATAATACCCTTTCGACCAGGTCAAAAGGTATGGCGCAGCGAACCTTCACGAAAGCAGGAGGGTTGAACTTCCGACCGCGTCGAAGCTCCCAAACCGCACTTATAAATATGACCCCAGGGGTTAGATGTAGGGGAGCCAATTTTCTACCACTTCTCGCTTGTATCTTTCTTAAACTTGTAAACCCTAATTCTCAAATCAAATTGGAGATTTGGTCAATTTGTATAATTGAGTTCAATAAAAAGAAAGATTATAATAATTGTGTTGATGTTACAGTTATGGAGTTCATATGTTATTCGACTATTACCATTCAACGTTTCGACATAGTCGGTAGGTTACCTATCGACTAAGTTAGAACCCTAAGTCTTTTATTTCCTGGAAACCATAGCTCAAATCAATTAGTTTGCAAGCGCTACCCCTCTCGACAAAGTCGAAACCTTTTCAACCCAGCAGTTTCCTAAACCTGTTAGATCCCTAACTCATGCTTCCTTGTTAGTGTTGAAAGGTGGTTTCAACAGAATTCATGCCAATCTGTTCGAAAGGAATTACTAAGGGGAAAAATACCCTTTTGACTGTGTCAAAAGGTACCAAAAGCAAATTTTAAATCACTTTTTCCTATTAGAAAAACCTTAGCAATCTCTACTCATTCGAAAGGACATTCCGAAAGCATCACTCATAGTCCAACTTGAGATTTGAAATGTTGACAAGTTTTCTTGTCAACATTTTTGGCGCTAGAAGGAGGGCTCGAACCTCCGATCCCTGACAATTTTCATCTCAGAATGATTGCGTAAAGTCAGACGTTTGAAAGAAGAAAAATGGTAAGAGCAAGGAGTAATAACAGTAATCAAAGTGAAGAGGTCGCTTCACAGTTAACTTTGAAAGATCACATGATTCGGAACTCTAACTTAGGGAATATAGGAGTTGGACAACCCTCGACCCTAACGAAATTGGCAAGCAATGTGATCAAGGTCTAGAATCAACGGCCACAAATGGTAGCAATACAAGAATATCCTGAAAGAGCCCTATCCCAGGAAACAATAAGAATTATGGAAATAGAGGATTAAACGCGACTTCCAAATGAGGTAGAAGATCAAGAGTTAAACCAAGAAAGTCAAATAAAAGGGTCCCTCGAGCAATCGAATAGCCCGGTCCAAGGAAAGAACATGAGTAGCCAAAGAAATGAAACTGACTGAGAAAACGTCCAAAGCCAAATAATGATGAATACGCTTAGGGAAAAGGAAATTTTTGATCCAGAAGAATATGTTATCCTGCAAAAGGCTCCCTTTTTTGAAGAAATAATGGCGACAACCCCCCCCCACACACATCCAAATTCCTTCACTAAAGTATGATGGAACAACTGATCCAGATGACCATCTTATCGTCTTTGAAAATTGGAAGAACTTATACAATGCTCCAGAGGCAGTTCGCTGTAAACTTTTTCCCATTACTTATCAGGGAGCAGCTATCAAATGGTATAAGAGTTATCGAATGGAAACCATCTATTCTTGGGAATAATTTACTTACGACTTCATGGCCTAATTTTCTATATTCAGAGATACAACTATGGACTTTAGCTTGTTAGCTACCACCAGACAAAAACCAGGAGAACTACTTGGCGAATATTTGAACAGATTCAGTGCAGAAGCATTAAGGGCGGAAAGTACAACCGATAGAGAAAAACTATTGGCAGTTCGATCAGGGCTATTGAACAAACTCCTTTCTGGAAAGACCTTTATATCAATGGATGCAAAGATCTACAATATTTCTTTCTTCGGGCTGAGAAGTTTATTCAATTGGACGAGATGCATCATGCTAAGAAAGAATTCCACCGAGAATCTAAGGAAGAGAAATCTGATTTTAGGCGTTTTGACAAGAGACCAAGGGAAAGTGAAAACTCGAAGGGAAGTCGAAGAAAGAATTCCAAAACAAATTATGCAGTCTTAAACAAACCACTCTCCTACATATTCGCCAAGTGGAAGGAAATGATAATTTTACTGCACCTCATAAGGTTCGGAGCGACCTAGAGCCAAATAAAGGAGGAAGTTATTATGAGTACCATAAAGCAAATGGATATGAAACTGATGAATGTCGTGTCCTATCAGAGAAAATTCAAGGCATGATCAGGGCAGGGTTCTTGCAAGAGTTCGTCAAAGAAACCTGAAGTATGTCCTGTGCAAGCTGAGAGGAAAACAGCTCAGCAAATTCTAAATGCAGATCTTTATCAATCCATGAGGACCCATGGCATTAGCTCAACTATGAACTTTCTCTTTTCATATCTTTTTAACTCAATTTGTATTTTCATTCGTACTTAGATTTGTGTAGTGTATTGACCATATACTGATTAAAAATCGAGTGCTATTGCAAGTAAAACAAAATCAGGCCAAAGCATTCAACATACTCTTAGAGAACAACGCACTCCTGGCTACTCGAAAAGGACAGCTCAGATGCCAAATACGAGGTAATTATCAATATTTCAATCAACACAATACAAAGGCCACCCTCCAAGAAATAGTAGATCACCCAAATCCAACATCAATTTAGGGGAAAGTCCATACATACTAACTCTATTTTTAGCAAATAATTTTGAAAGAAATTTCTCAAACATATCTTCTTAAGAAACCTATTTTCAATTGCCCCACGGCCTGGGAGAAAACAAATACCTATTTGTCCTAAAAGCTGGTCTATGCAACCTATTTGAGATATTATATAGCATTAATGAATGCATACCAAAGACTTCAAACTGATCAATTTAAATATTTCAAAGTTTTCTAAAAATTATGAGTAGAGAAATGCCTATTCATACTTTTTCAAGAAAGATTTAGAAATTGTCAAAAGTTTATTGAAACTTAGATTAGAGAATCCTATTTTCAACTAAAAGACTACCGGTTCATGAATCATGACCTCCTAGTATCCTATTTGAGATTCGTGTCTCTATTATGAGAACAGCAAGAAAGTTCTTGCAAAAGAGCACATTGAGAAAAATTCTTTTATCAAAAGGATTCATGAGTCCAAAATATTTTTCAAAAGATAACCCCTCAATATACTAAGAGGGTTATTTATAAAATTCTTTCTCTCAAAGGAGACTCCATTCAATTGGCTAAAAATTATTTTTATACACAAATACTCAAGCCTACGATGCTATTTCATAGCATCTTCTAGAGGGAGGGACATAAGCCCACAACGCTATTTCGTGGCACCTCTTAGAGGGAAGGACATAAGCCTATGATGCTATTCTGTAGCATCTCTTAGAGGAGAGATAGAACCCCTAACGTCAAAACCACCTCTTAGGGAATGGGTCATGATAGTACCCATCAGCAACCTTTTGGAGGAAGGTCAGTTCAGCATTCACAATATCCCTTTGAGACAAGGGAAGCCCAAAATGAGGCTCATTGGAAAAATGGACTAAGATGTCCAAGCCAAAGAAGAGGCTCATCAAACAGAGGACTAAGATGTCCAAGCTCTAGAAGAGGCTCATCAAAAGCGGACTAAGATGTGCAAGCCCAGAGGAGGCGCCAAACAAAAGAAGAAAGACAAAGATGCTTACAACTTAAAACAAAAAGTCAAAACCCAAGAGAATAAAGGGCTACGGAAAGGAATCTATTCATCATCTAAAATAAAGATAAAGCCTAAGATAGGGAAATGAAAAAAGGCAAAGGGGATAGAGGTATCCAACGCCCAAAACCTGGAACGGTTAAAGAATCCATAATCATATCCAGAAGGGACAAAATATGGAATAACAGATCTAAGAACATCTAATGGATGAGAGTTTATTTCTACATCAAAGGACTAAGAAACATGCATCCTAAAAGATGACATGAGACAATAGAATGGGTAAAAGGAATCCATAACATGTTGCCAAAAACAATCCATAACATGTTGCCAAAAACAAGGATCTATACAAGATCTAAAGGAATGGAATAGATAACAAATTTTGCTACAAAGATAAAGTGACCTCATTTGAGGAATGGATTGAATACACCACTCTTGAATCCTCAGAAATTGGGAAATCCCATAGGATAGAAGAAACAATATATTAAATGAAGAACCACTATTCCAAATGATTGCAAGGCTTTACAGATACAACCCAACTCCAATATAGCAAAAGCTCTACTAACCCATTGGTCAAGGAATTTGCTATTTGGATTTGCTGAACTACTATGGCCATGTTAATTTCTAATTTCGGTATTGCATGAATTTCTAGTAATCTATTTGTCAGATGAGATCCTGACAAGTTTTGGTTAAATTCCTGATTACGTAGATTTTAAATTCCTTTTTTTGAAAATTCCATTTTGGATTTAGTCAATCCTAAGCTCTTACATTGACTTTGTAATGATTTATTGATTTCGCCTTCCTAATTCTATCGGTGAATTTCCATAGTGATTTCTTACGAAATTGTTGGTTTCATGAATTTTACTTGTTGCAATTCCCTATTGAATTTTCGTGATGATTTCCTATTGTTCACTTATTTTATGAGTTCATGATTTCTTAGCTCTCTTTAGTGATTTTGTATGGTAATTATGAATTTCCCACTGATTTTCTGATTTTAAGTTAAAATGGACAGATTTCTAATCACATTTTTGGATTCTTGGATTTTTGAGATCCCATTTTATAACAATCTCCCAATTTAAAGGAATTCAAGTTTCCTTGTTGATTCTTATGGTGATTGATAAATTCCACATTTTTGATTTCCTTATTTGGATTTTTGATGATCCTGTATCGAGCTTTCGACTTGACAAATTCTGAAATTACATGTTGATTTTCATGACCGTTTGTGAATTTCTGGTTTCTTTATTGGGTATTTGATAATCCCTTATGAGCCACAAGTTCCAGGGATAGAAGATATTTATATACATTTGGAGATAGCTGGATGGGAGCAAAGCCCAGGTAGGTCAAGAATTGGGATAAGAAATCCAGGAAAGGCAAGAAGCCACCATGCCAAATATGAATAGTAGTATAAACGAAATATCCTTCAGGAGGGCTTTGGATGGTGTCGCTATCACTTGGGGGAACAGCTTCCACCCCAGTAATGCCGAAGTCATTTAGAATTGCGTCCACCTCATCCTGGGCAGATATTAAAGAATGTTTAGAAAGTGCTTCAATCTTCTTTGGATCAGTACTGTATACTTTTCTGGTTTTTGAGAATTCTTTTTCATGCCCATGATCCTGCCAGGTGAAATCATTTCAGTAAGAAGTTATAATTTACTACGTAATCAAAAAATTTCAAGGATATCGATAATCTATTACAACAATTCAAATATCAACCAAAACTTGATATTTCGTATCCTTGAAAGAATGTTAGAGTTAGTTTAGGAAAATGAAATTTGTTGAGCTTTCAACAACATTGAAAGGGAAAATGGAAGTGGACCTCCATCGAACACCCTTCAACAATGTTGAAAGCTATATGAAAACTTTATTGTTGAAAGGAGTAGTTAAAGCCTACACAACTAATTCAGATATAAATATGCACTAACAACATTCAATAAACATGACAAATAAACCTTTCGACACTGTTGAAACCCATGAACTTTGTTTTACTAAGGGAGTATGATGCTGTCAAAACCCTGTATGTCGATTGAGTCGAAATGTTTGTGTAATATTAATATAAATGAAAAGACTTTGGGACATTTCAATAATATTTGAATAAAGTGATGGTCGGATCCCAATTAGTTACAAAGAATGTCAAGAAAGTCGAAAGGGGTATAGGGTTTTGAAAACATACCAAGAACCAAACTTGATTCGATACAGTAGGTTTCGATCAACTCGAAAGGTTTGATTTAATTTTCAACTTAAACAAAATATGTCTTCCTCAATCCAATTTATGAGAATAAAAATGAATCTCTAACTCCTCACATCTCCTAAAATAAATTAGAGGTAGGCATGTACTAGAGGTTTCGAAACCTATAAAATAAAAATTATGCTTTTGAAAGTATGTACTATGTAATCATTTAGTGACACGCATCAAGTAACTTTTTCGAAAGGTATCGGAATATATTAAAGCATATTTATGCTTTCGAAGAAGTCCACTTCATATTAACTACATCAATGCTTTTGACAAAATCGATTAAAAGATAGATGTTGGACTTCCTTTCGACCCCATCGAAAGAGATTGAAGAAGCGAAACAAAGTTAGCCACCTTAACCCCTTTCGAAGGGGTAAAAAGGTAAAATTACAACATCAAGTCACGATTCATACGGATTAAACTTATCTATGAAGTATCTGGAAAACCATTCTTCCCCAAATTCAATTTTAGCCCAATGCTTTAAAAATTAATAACAAAATTGATTTGAGCGTGGATTAACAATCACTAATCATAAAAATCCCAAAAATGTAAATTCAAACCTTGAAAAAAAACCAAACCAAATCAGATGAACTAGATATAGATTGATGTGGGAAATGGAACAAAATAAGCTATGAGAGAAATCTAAGGATACTTTCATATGAATGAAAACTCAAATTATGAAATTAAAACAGCGATTCAAATTAAAACATAATAAATTTTAAAAATCAAAATTCATCGTGGAAAGTTAGTTCGAAAAACAAGATAACAAGAACTTACTTTGAATTCAAGCTTCTATTTGCTGGAATAGGAATTATTTAAGAAAATTGAGAATTTTAATCCTTGTTGGAAGTTTCTTTTAATCATAGGCAAATGAAAGAGGGGAAAAAAGAAGCGCGATTTATAAGAAAGTCAGTATGAAGGACAGACCGTATGACCAAATTTAAATAAACGGCCAGGATTTGTGCAAGAATATGAAAAGGCGGGATATCTCAGTGCTAAAATAAAGAAGAGTATCGAAGCAGATGATTGAAAAGTCAAAGGTATCCCTTCGCGGGTGGGGGGGGGGGACAAGTGTTACCACCAATTCTCACTTCAACTTTGTCGAAACCAAGATGAATAGAAGAGAAGGAAATACAAGAGATGATAGCACCAACAAAGCCTTTCGAAAGAGTGGAAGGGATGCTACAACCAAAAGTCAGATGTGCTATAAGCTTTCGAGGGGGTCGAAAGCACCCTTTCGCTTCAATTGCTTCTTTCGAAATAGATGCCTTTTCCTACATGAAGACGTTTTGAATAAGTGGAGGAATACCTTTTGAAGGTAGAAAATAACAACCACTCACATGTGCGCCAAATCTTTCGAAACCAAAGGTTTCGCCTTCATTCAAATTACTTAGAAAAATGTTCTGATAGAGCAACCGTTTCGAAAGCATGACTAAGCCTTTCGAACCGGATGGAACCTTTCACAACAAGGAGGGGTACCACATCAATTTACAAGCATGTATTTGGGAGTTACCTTCCGCGTTGAAACCCTTAATATTTCAACACCTTTGAAACTCCAAAGAATTACCTATTGAAAGAGTCGAAAGCTCATGCCTCTTCTTACTTGCAACAACAAAGCTATACAAGGTGAAAAGGCGCACCTACCCCTTTCGATGAAGACGGAAGCATTCAAATCCATTCAAATGCAATGCAAAAGGATGCACAAATGTTAAAGGTGACGAAAGGTCTACAAGGCCGCCTTTCGACCAGGTTGAAAGCACTGAGTTGAAAGGTGCCAACCCGCACCTAAAAATAAAACCCTAAGGGTCTGTTTTTGAGGATTCGAATTCTTTCACTTTACTCTTGTATTTTCTAAAAGTTGTAAACCCTAATTTTCAAATTAGATTGGGAATTTGATCATTTTGTACTACTTCAGTTTAATGAAAGCAAGATTATGGAATTTTAGGATATTTGGTTGATTTGATATCTCTATTAGATTCAATTCATAATTTTCCTGTGCCAACTTAATTGAAGGTTCACTATTGGAGTGAGTCGAAACCCTTAGTTTAACCAATATCCTTAGAGCCTTAATCCTACTCTCAAATTGTCGAAAGGTTAGCTTCCAAAGAAGTCGAAACCAATCTGTCCAACCCACATCCTTTACTCATTAAATCCAACCTTAGGGTCTCTTCAATTGATTCGACATGAGGGTTTCGATAGAGTACTAAAGAATATTAATTGGTTTGAAAGGCCATATAATAAGGATTTTTAGTATTTCGTCTAAATCGAAGGGTCCAATAAGAAGGAGTTTGAACCACAACAACCTACATGAAAGGAAAACTGAAGAGAATAGAATGGATTATAACCATCTTAACCTAATTAAGAAGTGTCGACTACTTTCATCTTTTTGAAAGAAGGTCTTGAAAGAGTTATCTACATTTTAAATTCAACTTTGGGGTGTTGACAAGGTTTCTTGTTAACAGGCATCATTGGCATTCATTTTTGGATTTCTAAGCGTGGGAAGTTATAGAGTTGTTTTAGTAAAATTGATTATAATTTGATTCTGAAAGTATGATTTGTCATAAAAAAGATATATTTATGTATTATTATTTCAAAGCGATTTGAAATAAAACCCGGTGTTCAGTTCTAAATTTTTTCTTTGGAAAGAAGTTTGATACTAACTTTTTATGAAGAATTTTTTTATACGTATAATATGTAGGGTGCCCGAGTGGTAGTGGCGTAGCTCGGAATAAATGTTGGAACTTTTCATGTTTTTCCTTTTTGGGTAAAGCGTGTTTAATAAACTATTGCAATTTGTTAAGCTATTTTATGGACACATGTAGCATATGCATTAGGATTGTATGGTATATGCATAATGTTATGATACATTGTTTGGGAGGTTTCATTTGTTAAAATGAAACATGATTTTTTCAGTAATTTTGGAAGTCGGAAACTTCCGACTCTTTGTAGAACTTTAAGCTAAGTGTTTTTGTTATAGAAGTTGAGTTTATATAACACTTGAGTTGAGAAGGTAGTAATTTAAAACAAGTTTAATTTGTTGAACATACTTGTTAAGAAAAATGAATTTGATGTTTTGTATATACTCTTAGGATATCATGGAGTATTATACGAATATGAACTTAAGTTATATACATATCTAAACTTGAAGTTATGTTTTACAGAAAGATTCATAAATGATTTTTGTTATCCATATAATTTCTTAGAGAGGATAAGCACAAGATATTATGCCGAAATCAAAAGAGTGATAAATTTGTCGACAATGTCGAAGCCAAGGGCACTTCATGAATAACATCGATGAAAGCAAGCATGCTTCAAGTCCCTCTCATTGAATGCCGACATCCACATCGAAGGCATGCGACATGGCCATACCGCATCAATATGCAATATCAATGATAGAGAATTGTAACGACCCTAGATTTTAAATTTATTTAATTTAATAATTAAAAGAATTTTTGAATAAAAAATTTGTAAAATTAATTTTAAATTTAAGCGAGTTTCCCCGAATCCAAATAAATTTGGAATAAATCATTTAAATTTAATAATATTTAAAATATTGTATATATGTGAATATATATGTATTTGAGCATATATGAGAAAATTTGAAGTTAATATATATGTATATTGAATTCGAGTTTAAATCTAAGTTTAAATGGTTTAATAATAATAATTAGTACTAGAGTTAAATAATAATAGAAGTAAAATAAAATATTAGAGCAAATAAAACGAAAATATATAAGATAAATTATATAGTATAAAAATAGAAACTTATTTACATTATAAAGTGATAAGATTATAAAAACGAAGGACAAACATGTTCAAGTATAAACAAAATAATTAGAGTTAGAAAAGTAAACAAGACAAAGCCAAAATAAAAATATATTCAATTAATTTTAAAGATAAGTATATAGGCTGCAAAAGGAATACATTCAAACATTAACAAGTGATAAAATAAACAAATATAAGTATGAACACTTATAAAAGAAAGCAAACATACAAATGATATTTAAAGTTAAACAACATTAGATACATGCATATATAAACAAAGATCTGCCATACCAAAATCACCTCAGCACAAATAAAAATATACAGCCAAAGAAATGCAAAGCTAAAAACAAAGTATAAATGAAAATATAACAAGGTAAGTATAGGAACATAGGATACATAGGCATTTAATGCCAATATCTTTACCCACCATAACAAATATCATTTCAGCCGAAAGCAAAAGAAGAAATACATTTATATGTATAAACAAGTACAAGCAAGATCACTTCACCCATGCCTATATTGTATAAACAAATACAATCCCTCTGTACAAAAGCATACCATCTCCTGTAAACTTGTTTCTACATATCAATCTCCTTTTCTTTTCGTTCATAAATAAATGCAAACTGGAAAAGCATCAAACCTGAAAAACATTCCAGTTTTAATACTTCTACCTTCTCAAGCAAGACAAGGTTTCTGGAATCAAAACAACAAAGGCATACAAATTTTCAAATCGAGTTTCAGTTTTGCAAAATTTTCTCAAAGCCTGTTCAAATAAAAGGTGCTCTGTCATTCTCAAGCAAAGGTGAGTAGCTTATTTTCTTAAAATTAAAAATATAAATTTGTTTTTTATTTATATATCTGTGAAAAAGTTGTATATATATATGGATTCTTTGAATATTTGAAAACTGGAAGTGTTGCATTCAGTCTATAGTTACTCATGACCTCTGTTTTAAATTCTCAGTGCAAACTTTAGTTTAAAAATCATTACTTCTTGATACACTTATTTTTAGGACTCAAATAAGACCTGATTGTTTGATTTCAAAGGAGGTGTTAAAATTATATTTAAGCTAAACAAATTTAAATCTGCTCTGGAAGGATAAAAAGAACAGTACAAGCTTAAGTTTTGGTAAAACTCAAACTTCATAATTACTTAGTTCAGGCATATAAACTAAAACCCTAAACAAAAACTTGATTTTTAAAACTAAAATTACAATTTTTAGTTATGGTTTGTAAGAGCATTTCGGGGTTGCTTCGTTTTGGGGTTTTTGTGAATCTCTGGTGATCTCAATAATTAGAGAGACTGGAATTTTGTCTGGCGGTGGATGGATGACTGGGAAGTGTGACAAAAATGATCGGTGGATGGTCTGAGCATGGTGGTGGTCGTGGTTGCCATTTTGATTTCCTAAACCTAGTTTTGGGCAGTGCTGGAATGTTTGATTGTCGCGAGGCCTAGGAGTGATCGAGTTCGCTGGAACTCTGGAGGATAGTAGCTTGGTCATGTACGAAGTGGTGGCCGATGGTGCTGGTGCTCCGGTGGTCGGAGGAGGGGATGTGAAGCGATGACAGGTTTGGTGGTTGGTCGCAAGTCTGTGTTCCAGGTTTCGAGTTTATACTCAAATTCGACTTCGCGTGAGTGATGGAGTTCTGGCGATCGGAGAGTGAATCGTGGATGGACTTCGACATTCTCGATGAAGTGGTGGCGGCTGGAGTCGATCGCTGGCGACGTGCACGTGCACCGTGCACTTTTTCCTTTCCGATGACGTTGGGTTAGCTGGGTGAGGAACTCGAGACTTACTCGAGTAGTTCGAGTGGTTGGCTCGAGGAAGTGGGGCTTCGAACTCGAAGCAAGTGGTAGTGCCTCGAGTTAGTTTTGGGATGTATAGGTTTTTGTAAACCTGTCTGCAAATTTAATTTAAAAGAAAATTTAAAATGGAATTTAAATTGTGATGATAGATTTAAACAAGTTTAAATCTAAGTTTGGATCTGAATTTAAGATAGTTTGAATCTGAGTTTAAAATAAAATAAGTTTTTAAATTTAAATTTGTTTAACAACCTAAAATATGTAAGTGGGTTGAATTTTAAGGATGAAAATTTAAATTTGAAATGTTAGTTTAAATCTAAGTTTCAAAGCCAAGTCTAATCAAGTGTTTTGATATGAATTAAAATAAATATTCGAATTAGATTTTGATTTAAGTTCTTTTTTGAAAAGAATTTCCAATGAAAAGTTAAATAACTGGTGTTCACTTGAATTGGCGAGTTAAAATGAAATGTATGTTAAAACTTAAATTTCAAATAAAAATTTAAGTAAATTAGTTGGGACTTTTCTTATATGGATTTATAAATTGATATTTAAATTTGGTTAATGTTAAATATCAAATCTTAAATTTAAAATGGAAACTGAATCTAAATTTGAAATGTAATGTTTAAATCCACTTTAATGAAGTCATTAATAAAGAAATAGATTACCTTAAAGATAATTAAGGTAATTAAGTGATTTAACTAATAAGATAATCAAGAATAATTTTTTTTATTTATAAATTAATGATTTAGATTAATTTAAAATTAGAGATTAATTAAAAGTAATTCAGGATTAATTACTTATTCTAATTTATGTTGGATATTTTGATTAATTAAAGTTAATTAATTAAGGACAATTTAATTAAGATAATTTAAAGTTAAATTAATTAAGGATAAGTAATTACTTAATTAATTAGGGGTAATTACTAAATGAAAGTAATTGAAAGTAAATTACTTAAGGGAAGTAATAAAAATTCATCACTTAAGATAATTAATTAAAGGATTAATTGATAATTAAAAGTTAATTAATAAAAATGGTTTATAATTAATTTATGATTAATTAACCAAGATTTGTAGTTTATTCATAAGTAATTAATCTGGTATAAATTAATTATAATCAGATATTAATTGATCTTACTTATGAATATTTGGATTCTATTGGATGATTTGATTGTTTGATATCCCTGATATATGATGCTTTGTGATACATCCTGGTTTATGTTGTGATATGTAGTTTACTTATCTGTGATATATATCTATGATCTGTGAATGAACGATAAGCGTGATAGTTAATACCGCTTATCAACTATATTTCAGTATTCTGATCTGTGATGATTGTACGATGTTGCACTAATGTGTAAAACCCCTGGACTACACCTTTACACACACAAATGTGGATTTCACGTGGAAATCGGTTAAGTCATAGATAATTTAAATTTGATGTTTTTGAAATTGAAATTTTAATTTCAATTGATTTGGAAATTGGAACTTCGGGTTTAAAGTGAAAAGCTTTTGAAATAGAATTTCAAAGATAAAGGTTATTTTGAATAACTTAATCGAGTTTTGAAAATTTAAATAATTTGATTTAAATTTGAATCCTATGATTTGAAACTAGGGATTAAAGAGGATATAAATATGTTATATGAATTTGAACCATTTAAAAAGTAAAATTTTGGGAATTTGAATTTAACCCAAGGATTTCAACTCGTATGAATGAATTAGATTTTCTGAAATGAAAACTATTTGTTTTCAAATGATAAAAGCTTTCAGATAAGAAATGAGATTCCAGTTAACTTAAAGGAATTTCAAGATTGAATAAAAAAAATGGTTTTTTCCAAGTTATGAATGAATTTTGTTTTGAAAGCTATGAATTAAATCTTTTTATTTTTAACAGATTTAAAATGATGATTTATGTAAACCATTCGAAATGAAATTGTCTTGAAAGCTATAATCTTTGATTTAAAGATTTAAACGAGTTAAACTGAAATGGAAATTGATTTGGAAAATCTGTGAATGAATCTTTTGTTTAAAAGATAAGAATGTGGAAATTGTTTAAACCGTTGTAGGTTGTTAAAATGAATCTTTTTGTTTAAAAAGATTAAAATGGTAATTTGTTAAACCATTTGAAAAGAAAGTTTGGGTTTAAATTGTGACTTAATTGAAATCCCATTATCCATTTGTTTTTGAATATTGCGCTCACTATTCGGGTTAGCCGGGAAAAGACCTTTGGGTCATATAACCCATTCCGAATTAGTGATACGTCGTATATGGATGGCATTTGAAGACCGGTGGTGAAGATCGAATATTTTCGAAAATGAAAGGACAACCTGTCGAATGTCTCTGCACCGAGTTGCTCCGGTATAGAGATTTATATCACTCTTTTTGTGACGGGAAGTCCGGACGTGATTGAAAGTTATCCGGAATTGCAAGGGCTTCGTGAGAAGTGCCTTCGGTTCTGTTTGATCCCGGAACAGACTTGTATGGTTGTGTGTCTGACGTTACAAATTGAGATATAAAGCTGATTTCTTTCAAATACATTTCTGTTGGTGGCGGAGAATTTATTCTCTTAGCTTAACACCCTTCTCTGAGACGTACGAGCTCAGAGGTTATGTAGTTGAAGGTTATCAGCGATATATTCCCAATTTGGTAATGTGACATGCTGAGTGTTGCTGTATGATGATCATTATTTGATCATTTGTGATATGATCATTCGTTTGATTTTATATCTTTGTGATCATTTGATCATTTGTTTGACCCGAAGCATGGCTTTGTGCCAAAGCGTAGCTTTGTGGACGAGACTTCGTCGGACCTCACACCCCGGAAATGGTCAAAATAGGAAGGATGCAGCAAGGTTCTAGGGAGTAGCGCCCCTTAGTGTATGCCATTCTTTCTGGATAGAGGTGGTATCATGGTATGGAGCCCAGATATTTAACCTATGTTGTTGCTGCATTATTATTATTTTGTGGTTGTTGGAATCGAGGATCCTCGGGAAGATCGGTTACGATTGGGGGATGGCATACGCGTGTCAGTAGTTACCTATTTTTGCAGAGGTAACCCGGCCTTGTGTTGGCAGAGATCCGGTTAGGTTCTCGGGACGTCATTCCAGAGGCGTTCTTTCGTGGCATAGGAAGTTCCTTAGCCTGACCATTTGTTGGAAATCCAAAGAAACAGTACGAGACTTGTACGGTTTTAGTTGTATTACATGCCATGGAATGTGGCGGTAACCTGCTATTGAACATGGTAGCTATAGTAGGCATACGATACTGGTCGTATGTTGGCTAAGATTGATATTCTATTTTCGAAATACTTTTTTTCACTATGCACTAATAATAATATCAAAAAATGATTTGATTTTGCGTAGTAAGCATCTTTGACTATCATAAGAAGAAATCTCCTCCAATTCTGCGTTTGCATTGTGTGTATGGTGGGAGGTCTTATGGTAGTTCCATTTTCTAAAAGCATTGCGAATTGACCTTAAAATTCTCAGCTATTTGTTTTTAAAGATAAACTGTTTTTGTTGCTCACACCAGTCCCATGACTGATCCGGAGTTTATTGTTTCTTTCCTAAACTCTGGATGCTCAAATTTTTTCTACACGAGCAGTCTAGAGTTGGGTTTTTCAAATAGTCAGGATTTGTAGATTATTTGGAGCTAGTTCAGTCTTTGGATATGGACTGCACTTGCTTATCTTTGTGCCTCGTTATTGGGAGTTCGAGCTATATCTGGATTGGTGCTTTGAAGATGAAGATTATCCGCTGCTGATGTTATCATTTTCTTTTCCGCTGCTATTTGTTGTATCATACCTCTGATGTATATTGATATTCATTGTATCACTCTGTTGTATCAGATATTGTATATCAATGTATTATTCTTTTATTCCGCTGTGTTATTTACTTAATGTTGTTATAAGCTCCATCCGAACTGAAATTTGACGTTTGAATTTTGGCAGTCGAATACAAGTGAAGTATTTGATGTCTATTTTCGAATGATGAATTTTGGGTCATGATAAATTGGTATCAGAGCTAAGGGTTGAACTTTAGCTCAGGAGTATAACACGTTAAGTAGCTCATTAGAGATAGAGTAAAGTAAACTCTAGAATGAGTAATCTCTAAGATATCCGTCTGAATGTCTCAGTAAATTCTCTTACTATCCACTGATAGTGAGTATGAGTGCAAGAAGAAGACGAGATAGGGGACATGGAAGTGTCACTATAAATGGTCAATACCCTGCAACAGTGGAAATAAATCTTTTCTATCAATATTCTTTGATTCGTTTCCAAAATTCTTTTGATTGCTTCGTGACAGCTCCAAAAAGAAGTTCGGTGTGATGATTTCTACGAATCGTTGTAGAAGATTCTTCGTATTTTCATCGGTTTCTTATCAGTTTTTGATTTAAACCTTAATGAATTTGAAATTGGAAATTTGAAATTGAGTTAAATTGATTAACAGAATATGAAGTTAAATTGAATTGAATCAATAAAACGATATCATTTAAAACCAAAATTGAAATTTAGTTGTAATTTCTTGTGAATATCGAAGTCCGAAGAGAGACAAATTGGTATGTATTCTGAGACATTCCGATTTGAGTTTGGAATTCATATCGTAAGTTTGAGGAATTATAGGAGATCGAATCTATCTATCTCTGTGTTATTTTCGTGCCTGCGAATTTCGAGGACGAAATTCTTTTAAGGAGGGAAGTTTGTAACGACCCTAGATTTTAAATTTATTTAATTTAATAATTAAAAGAATTTTTGAATAAAAAATTTGTAAAATTAATTTTAAATTTAAGCGAGTTTCCCCGAATCCAAATAAATTTGGAATAAATCATTTAAATTTAATAATATTTAAAATATTGTATATATGTGAATATATATGTATTTGAGCATATATGAGAAAATTTGAAGTTAATATATATGTATATTGAATTCGAGTTTAAATCTAAGTTTAAATGGTTTAATAATAATAATTAATAATAATTAGTACTAGAGTTAAATAATAATAGAAGTAAAATAAAATATTAGAGCAAATAAAATGAAAATATATAAGATAAATTATATAGTATAAAAATAGAAACTTATTTACATTATAAAGTGATAGGATTATAAAAACGAAGGACAAACATGTTCAAGTATAAACAAAATAATTAGAGTTAGAAAAGTAAACAAGACAAAGACAAAATAAAAATATATTCAATTAATTTTAAAGATAAGTATATAGGCTGCAAAAGGAATACATTCAAACATTAACAAGTGATAAAACAAACAAATATAAGTATGAACACTTATAAAAGAAAGCAAACATACAAATGATATTTAAAGTTAAACAACATTATATACATGCATATATAAACAAAGATCTGCCATACCAAAATCACCTCAGCGCAAATAAAAATATACAGCCAAAGAAATGCAAAGCTAAAAACAAAGTATAAATGAAAATATAACAAGGTAAGTATAGGAACATAGGATACATAGGCATTTAATGCCAATATCTTTACCCACCATAACAAATATCATTTCAGCCGAAAGCAAAAGAGGAAATACATTTATATGTATAAACAAGTACAAGCAAGATCACTTCACCCATGCCTATATTGTATAAACAAATACAATCCCTCTGTACAAAAGCATACCATCTCCTGTAAACTTGTTTCTACATATCAATCTCCTTTTCTTTTCGTTCATAAATAAATGCAAACTGGAAAAGCATCAAACCTGAAAAACATTCCACTTTTAATACTTCTACCTTCTCAAGCAAGACAAGGTTTCTGGAATCAAAACAGCAAAGGCATACAAATTTTCAAATCGAGTTTCAGTTTTGCAAAATTTTCTCAAAGCCTGTTCAAATAAAAGGTGCTCTGTCATTCTCAAGCAAAGGTGAGTAGCTTATTTTCTTAAAATTAAAAATATAAATTTGTTGTTTATTTATATACTGTGAATAGGTTGTATATATATATGGATTCTTTGAATATTTGAAAACTGGAAGTGTTGCATTCAGTCTATAGTTACTCATGACCTTGTTTTAAATTCTCAATGCAAACTTTAGTTTAAAAATCATTACTTCTTGATACACTTATTTTTAGGACTCAAATAAGACCTGATTGTTTGATTTCAAAGGAGGTGTTAAAATTATATTTAAGCTAAACAAATTTAAATCTGCTCTGGAAGGATAAAAAGAACAGTACAAGCTTAAGTTTTGGTAAAACTCAAACTTCATAATTACTTAGTTCAGGCATATAAACTAAAACCCTAAACAAAAACTTGATTTTTAAAACTAAAATTACAATTTTTAGTTATGGTTTGTAAGAGCATTTCGGGGTTGCTTCGTTTTGGGGTTTTTGTGAATCTCTGGTGATCTCAATAATTAGAGAGACTGGAATTTTGTCTGGCGGTGGATGGATGACTCGGAAGTGTGACAAAAATGATCGGTGGATGGTCTGAGCATGGTGGTGGCCGTGGTTGCCATTTTGATTTCCTAAACCTAGTTTTGGGCAGTGCTGGAATGTTTGATTGTCGCGAGGCCTAGGAGTGATCGAGTTCGCTGGAACTCTGGAGGATAGTAGCTTGGTCATGCACGAAGTGGTGGTCGATGGTGCTGGTGCTCCGGTGGTCGGAGGAGGGGATGCGAAGCGATGACAGGTTTGGTGGTTGGTCGCGAGTCTGTGTTCCAGGTTTCGAGTTTATACTCAAATTCGACTTCGTGTGAGTGATGGAGTTCTGGCGATCGGAGAGTGAATCGTGGATGGACTTCGTCGTGCTCGATGAAGTGGTGGCGACTGGAGTTGATCGTTGGCGACGTGCACGTGCACCGTGCACTTTTTCTTTTCTGATGACGTTGGGTTAGCTGGGTGAGGAACTCGAGACTTACTCGAGTAGTTCGAGTGGTTGGCTCGAGGAAGTGGGGCTTCGAACTCGAAGCAAGTGGTAGTGCCTCGGGTTAGTTTTGGGTTGTACAGGTTTTTGTAAACCTGTCTGCAAATTTAATTTAAAAGAAAATTTAAAATGGAATTTAAATTGTGATGATAGATTTAAACAAGTTTAAATCTAAGTTTGGATCTGAATTTAAGATAGTTTGAATCTGAGTTTAAAATAAAATAAGTTTTTAAATTTAAATTTGTTTAACAACCTAAAATATGTAAGTGGGTTGAATTTTAAGGATGAAAATTTAAATTTGAAATGTAAGTTTAAATCAAAGTTTCAAAGCCAAGTTTAATCAAGTGTTTTGATATGAATTAAAATAAATATTCGAATTAGATTTTGATTTATGTTCTTTTGTGAAAAGAATTTCCAATGAAAAGTTAAATAACTGGTGTTCACTTGAATTGGCGAGTTAAAATGAAATGTATGTTAAAACTTAAATTTCAAATAAAAATTTAAGTAAATTAGTTGGGACTTTTCTTATATGGATTTATAAATTGATATTTAAATTTGGTTAATGTTAAATATCAAATCTTAAATTTAAAATGGAAACTGAATCTAAATTTGAAATGTAATGTTTAAATCCACTTTAATGAAGTCATTAATAAAGAAATAGATTACCTTAAAGATAATTAAGGTAATTAAGTGATTTAACTAATAAGATAATCAAGAATAATTTTTTATTTATTTATAAATTAATGATTTAGATTAATTTAAAATTAGAGATTAATTAAAAGTAATTCATGATTAATTACTTATTCTAATTTATTTTGGATATTTTGATTAATTAAAGTTAATTAATTAAGGACAATTTAATTAAGATAATTTAAAGTTAAATTAATTAAGGATAAGTAATTACTTAATTAATTAGGAGTAATTACTAAATGAAAGTAATTGAAAGTAAATTACTTAAGGGAAGTAATAAAAATTCATCACTTAAGATAATTAATTAAAGGATTAATTGATAATTAAAAGTTAATTAATAAAAATGGTTTATAATTAATTTATGATTAATTAACCAAGATTTGTAGTTTATTCATAAGTAATTAATCTGGTATAAATTAATTATAATCAGATATTAATTGATCTTACTTATGAATATTTGGATTCTATTGGATGATTTGATTGTTTGATATCCCTGATATATGATGCTTTGTGATACATCCTGGTTTATGTTGTGATCTGTAATTTACTTATCTGTGATATATATCTATGATCTGTGAATGAAAGATAAGCGTGATAGTTAATACCGCTTATCAACTATATTTCAGTATTCTGATCTGTGATGATTGTATGATGTTGCACTACTGTGTAAAACCCCTGGACTACACCTTTACACACACAAATGTGGATTTCACATGGAAATCGGTTAAGTCACAGATAATTTAAATTTGATGTTTTCGAAATTGAAATTTTAATTTCAATTGATTTTGAAATTGGAACTTCGGGTTTAAAGTGAAAAGCTTTTGAAATAGAATTTCAAAGATAAAGGTTATTTTGAATAACTTAATCGAGTTTTGAAAATTTAAATAATTTGATTTAAATTTGAATTCAAGTTTGAAATTGAATCCTATGATTTGAAACTAGGGATTAAAGAGGATATAAATATGTTATATGAATTCGAACCATTTAAAAAGTAAAATTTTGGGAATTTGAATTTAACCCAAGGATTTCAACTCGTATGAATGAATCAGATTTTGAAATGAAAACTATTTGTTTTCAAATGATAAAAGCTTTCAGATAAGAAATGAGATTCAAGTTAAATTAAAGGAATTTCAAGATTGAATAAAAAAATGGTTTTTTCCAAGTTATGAATGAATTTTGTTTTGAAAGCTATGAATTAAATCTGTTTATTTTTAACAGATTTAAAATGATGATTTATATAAACCATTCGAAATGAAATTGTCTTGAAAGCTATAATCTTTGATTT
The DNA here is from genome assembly GCA_030737815.1 of Allium fistulosum. Lineage (NCBI taxonomy): Eukaryota > Viridiplantae > Streptophyta > Magnoliopsida > Asparagales > Amaryllidaceae > Allium > Allium fistulosum. The sequence continues at coordinate 150,643,617 of CM060906.1, read as the reverse complement.
AAAGATTTAAATGAGTTAAACTGAAATGGAAATTGATTTGGAAAATCTGTGAATGAATCTTTTGTTTAAAAGATAAGAATGTGGAAATTGTTTAAACCGTTGTAGGTTGTTAAAATGAATCTTTTTGTTTAAAAAGATTAAAATGGTAATTTATTAAACCATTTGAAAAGAAAGTTTGGGTTTAAATTGTGACTTAATTGAATCCCATTATCCATTTGTTTTTGAATATTGCGCTCACTATTCGGGTTAGCCGGGAAAAGACCTTTGGGTCATATAACCCATTCCGAATTAGTGATACGTCGTATATGGATGGCATTTGAAGACCGGTGGTGAAGACCGAATATTTTCGAAAGTGAAAGGACAACCTGTCGAATGTCTGTGCACCGAGTTGCTCCGGTATAGAGATTTATATCACTCTTTTTGTGACGGAAAGTCCGGACGTGATTGAAGGTTATCCGGAATTGCAAGGGCTTCGTGAGAAGTGCCTTTGGTTCTGTTCGATCCCGGAACAGACTTGTATGGTTGTGTGTCTGACGTTACAAATTGAGATATAAAGCTGATTTCTTTCAAATACATTTCTGTTGGTGGCGGAGAATTTATTCTCTTAGCTTAACACCCTTCTCTGAGACGTACGAGCTCAGAGGTTATGTAGTTGAAGGTTATCAGCGATATATTCCCAATTTGGTAATGTGACATGCTGAGTGTTGCTGTATGATGATCATTATTTGATCATTTGCGATATGATCATTCGTTTGATTTTATATCTTTGTGATCATTTGATCATTTGTTTGACCCGAAGCATGGCTTTGTGCCAAAGCGTAGCTTTGTGGACGAGACTTCGTCGGACCTCACACCCCGGAAATGGTCAAAATATGAAGGATGCAACAAGGTTCTAGGGAGTAGCGCCCCTTAGTGTATGCCATTCTTTCTGGATAGAGGTGGTATCATGGTATGGAGCCCAGATATTTAACCTATGTTGTTGCTGCATTATTATTATTTTGTGGTTGTTGGAATCGAGGATCCTCGGGAAGATCGGTTACGATCGGGGGATGGCATACGCGTGTCAGTAGTTACCTATTTTTACAGAGGTAACCCGGCCTTGTGTTGGTAGAGATCCGGTTAGGTTCTCGGGACGTCATTCCAGAGGCGTTCTTTCGTGGCATAGGAAGTTCCTTAGCCTGACCATTTGTGGAAATCCAAAGAAACAGTACGAGACTTGTACGGTTTTAGTTGTATTACCTGCCATGGAATGTGGCGGTTACCTGCTATTGAACATGGTAGCTATAGTAGGCATACGATACTGGTCGTATGTTGGCTAAGATTGATATTCTATTTTCGAAATACTTTTTTCCACTATGCACTAATAATAATATCAAAAAATGATTTGATTTTGCGTAGTAAGCATCTTTGACTATCATAAGAAGAAATCTCCTCCAATTCTACGTTTGCATTGTGTCTGTGGTGGGAGGTCTTATGGTAGTTCCATTTTCTAAAAGCATTGCGAATTGACTTTAAAATTCTCTGCTATTTGTTTTTAAAAATAAACTGTTTTTGTTGCTCACACCAGTCCCATGACTGATCCGGAGTTTATTGTTTCTTTCCTAAACTCTGGATGCTCAAATTTTTTCTACACGAGCAGTCTAGAGTTGGGTTTTTCAGATAGTCAGGATTTGTAGATTATCTGGAGCTAGTTCAGTCTTTGGATATGGACTGCACTTGCTTATCTTTGTGCCTCGTTATTGGGAGTTCGAGCTATATCTGGATTGGTGCTTAGAAGATGAAGATTATCCGCTGCTGATGTTATCATTTTCTTTTCCGCTGTTATTTGTTGTATCATACCTCTGATGTATATTGATATTCATTGTATCACTCTGTTGTATCAGATATTGTATATCAATGTATTATTCTTTTATTCCGCTGTGTTATTTACTTAATGTTGTTATAAGCTCCATCCGAACTGAAATTTGACGTTTGAATTTTGGCAGTTGAATACAAGTGAAGTATTTGATGTCTATTTTCGAATGATGAATTTTGGGTCGTGATAAGAATGCTGACAATAAGCAATATCAAAGATGGATGGTCACTGCACATTATTACAAGGAAGACGACAAGGGTGTTGTGTTCCTTCAACGTCGCCATCCAAGCAACAACGCATCTATCCAATACCACATGCTGTCAAGAGTAGATCATTTGCACTGGACTTCTTCCATATCACATGCAAGTGGTGTCGCTCCTATTCAATATTACCTCTATTCGATATCGACGCTCTTCAATATCATCTCTCATGTGATGTCGCACTTAACCAATGTTGTATAGACTTCACGCTGCATCCAGATAATATCGCATTTAATCAGTATCTCACCCAATTAGCAACACCTTATATCTTCGTCGCACTTCATCAACCTAAAGGAAATACATGAAGGAGCATGTTGAAAGCCACCCATGTAATAAAATAAGTACCTTGTATTAATTAATGCCGAATCCCATAAATATAGCAAGATTATCGATGTACAACATCCAGGCTATAGGATGCCGAAGATCATGCAAATAATGGAGAAAAAGATCATTTACAAGAGAAAATTCAAAGCGGATAATGTATTTTCATTCATAAAGCTTCAAAAGCCTTCACATTCCATTACACGCTCCATGACACCATAAAGTCTCACATCGCCAATTGGAGCAAACCGACTTCCTTCTAATCACTATAATAAAGATGCACCCTTCATGAAAAGAGGCCTTAACTTCTTTCTCTCTCTTAACACCTTCTTCATAGAATGGTTAAAGAAGGAGAATGAGATATATTTGTCTATTAGGACTTGAAAAATTAAGAAATTGCATATTTGCATATCTTGTAACATATTATATTTGAATAAAAAGACATGACTTGTGCATATTTGCATATTTTCCTATTGACTTATGAACTTTCTTGTTTGCCAATTGAGTTATGAACTTGCCTGTATGCCTGTTGACCATTGGACCTGTCTATTCTATCTTTTGGACTTATGGACTATGATTTAAACGAACTCGTGAGTTATCACAAAACCAAATGGTATATTTGGAAACTTTTTGAATATGCCACTACACAACTTTTGTGGTGTTGACGAATTTATTCATTAATATTTTGGTGCTAGAAAAAGGGCACGAACCTCCGAATATTCAAAAATTGACGAAAATACCCTACAAGGGGTTTTCATAAACTCCGTATTTTCAAATTAAAAACATAAATTTGAAAACTAACTTTACTAATGTTTTAATAATTTTCAGGAAATGAACAGCAGCAGCGTGGGTGATCACTTCCAGACCACTTCAATTCTCGTACAATTCCATCCCATTGTTCATGACATACATCATCACATGGCTCTACACCATCCCATGATTTACGACACAAGTCATCACATCATCATGTGGCTCGATACCATCTTTCTCCTTCTCGTTCTTTTATATGCTTTTCTCGTAAACTATTCAAAGCTTGTTTGATACCAGTTCAACATTAAGAAAGTGAAAAGTCAGATCCATCTATAATTCATAAGCCAAACAATGTTAATTCCAATTCGGCACCTCCTTTCCATAACAATTATGATCTCATAAGAAAAATTGAATTCGTAGATTTCAAGGAATTCGAAGTCGTTCAATAATTCCCGAAGCAGTTGATGATTCTTGGAGCCGTCCAATGATTCTCGAAGCGGTTGATGATTCTCGAAGTCGTTCACTGATTCTCGAAGCGAATGATTATAATAGTCTTTCAGTAATTCTTGAAGTTGTTGGATCTGGTTTTACAAGGAAGTATGCAATAACGAGAATGATCAATGACGTAAGTGTGAAGAGGAATGGCATTTTCGGATGCTTCGGATGTCGAAGTAACATTTCAAATTTCAAACCTTGAAAATACAGCTTCAAAATTTGAAAATATGCGAACCAAAATTCAAAACTGAACATGATTTCAAAGGAATTTGACTTCAAAAAGATTTGATTTCGAGAATTGATTTAAAAAATCTTTCAGTTTGTTTATTGATTTAAAGTCAAAAGATTTCAAGCTCATTCGAGTTTTAACCGTATCGGTATCATATATGCATCTAATTTCAGACATATGTACATGATTTTGAAAACAAATAAGGTCAATTTTGGAAATGAATGATTTTAAATTGCACATGTATGTGTATGTGCCAAATTTGTATTTAGTTGGGTTTTGGAAGCATAGAGCTTTATTTGTAAGGCAGGTTTCAAGAAGTATGGTAGTCTCTGATTTTTAAGTATGCAGATTTCAAGCTTTAAGCATCCTTGATTTTGAATGATGAAACTTCTGAACATATGCACAGTAAGCCTCAGGAATGCATGGCTTTAGGCAAAAAAGCTTCATGTGATGTGTGTGCATCTAACTTCATGCCAGGATTTCAATAGCCAAAAGCTTTAAAAATGTAAATGTGAATTTTTATGCATTTTGTATGTTTCAAATACATATTGGTTTCAAATATTTCTTAGCCCTTGAGAACACATACACTTAGTTTCAGACACATATATGCACAGTTTCAGTAATGCATCAGACTCCTAAAATATAGATCAGTCTTGAATGTGAAAGTTCTGAACATCTAGATTTTGAAGATTTTCAAATGTGTGTGTGTGTATATATGAGTTTGCAAATAGATACTGATCTTGGGAAATAACAAATTTTGGATATCTATGTATGTATGTGGCAGATTTATTTACTTGAGTTCCAAAAGCATTATATTCCAAGTGCATGTAAACATCAAAGTTTTTAAATATGTAAGTTTGAAGATTTAAAATCCTAAGTATATCTAAATTCAAATGCTTTTTCAAAATTTTTAGTCGCATATATTTGGTTTTCAGAAAACTTGAAGTTTCAGATATATAAAGGTTTTGAGTGTAAACAGTATTATATGTGTTAACGATATAATCGTTAACATCCAAAGGTGTATTGGATTGAAAGCGAATCAGAAGAAGATCCCTCTCGAAGGACTTTGAAAGGGTTCGTATTATCAGAACCAAGATTTGATGTTGTAGTCCTATTTACTGCCCTTTTCAAAGGGATAAAAATGAGGTTAAGAATCCATTCGAACTGACCTCTTCGTAGGTGTCGATACAACAGCTATGAGGTGATCTTCTTCAAAAGCCAAGATATATTTGAAATTATTCAAATGCCTTTCAAAGAAGTCCTCCTAAAGTGTTTGATTCAACGTTTACAAAGAGAAACCCTTCGAGAGTCCTATACCCTTCGAAAGGATTCGAAACTCGATATATGTAACACCCTAGATTTTTAGTAACATTATTTAGGATATTTAATTAGTCAAATTAAATAAAATAATGTGTTGATTAGGGAATTGAGATTTTATTTTTAATTAAGGGTAGCCGTGCCATTTAACAATGAATTAAAGAAGAGTTAAAATGAAATAGAGGAGGGATAAAATAGGAAAGAGGCCATTCTTATATCCTCCAAAACTTGGCCGTGCAAAATTTTACACGTTCATTTTCGTTCTCAAATTTTAAAATAAGGGGCCGGCCACCATTAATAAGGAAGAGAAGAAGAAAAGCTAGGAAGAAGCTAATTCAAATCAAATCTATTCACATCCCAATCTCTATAATCTCTGAAGCTAAGGTGATTAATGTTTACATCTCATTTTTTATTGTGTTTTCGATTTTAATATGAATTCCGAGTATTTTGCAATGATTTGTTATGTTTTTGAATGATGGAATGAATGTATATACTTGTATATGGGCTATGGTTATTCATATTGAATTTATGATATGTTTTAAGGTGAAAACCCTATTAATGACATCCAAATGCCTTGCGAATTTTTAAGAAGATCAAAAATATTATTTTGGAGATGGGTTTCAATTTTCAGATTTTTCTAAATTTCCGTGGAATTAATATGAATTTTCTAGTATAGAAAATGGTATTTTGGACTATAAATTAATTATGGGTTAATAATTAATTATTTGAGTCTGAAATTTATATATGTTAGAAAACATATATAATGTGATTTTGTGGAATTTTTCTAGATTTTTTCTAAGTGTTTTAATGCTTATATAAAATTATTTAAGGTATGAGAATTAAATGTTTATATAATTTAAAGAGGAGAAGGGGGTTTTTGTAAAATAACTTTAATTATTAAATCTGGAAAGTCGGCAGCCCTTTTGACAAAGTGTAGTACTTTTTATTAGTAAAGAAAGAGATAACCAATTATAATTAACACGTAAGGCAAGTTAGGTGAAAAGAACTATTTGCTACATGATTTTCACTATTTCGATACCGTCGGCACCAGGTTCCGCCTCCTCATCTTCGCTTCCGACACAGTCGAAATCAATGCACAAAGTTGGAAGGTAGGGAGATGAAACTAGGGGTTTCGAAGGGGTTGTGGCAGTGCTTTGTTTTTAAATTAAAGAATTACGCCTACTTGCTTTCGGCTAAATGGCTTTCGACAAAGTAGCGTTCGACCAGGTCAAATGACTTAAAGGAAATGGTTTCGATTGGGTTGCACCTTTGTTTTTAAATAATTTCTTTTGACTAAGTCGAAACCTTTAGCTATCGCTTCCTACCTTTCGATCGAGATGGTTTCGAAGGGGTTCTTTTGTTTTCTAAAATATGGCCACCTCTCCAATGCTTTCGAAGGGACGGTTTCGACACCATCACTTCATTACATAGGAAATGGTTTCGAAGTAGTTGCTTTCGACTTAAATGTTTTAAGACCCTTTTTCTATAAGTAAATTAAAAACCAATTTGGTTTCGAAAGAGATGGTTTTAAATGGTTTCGAAACAGATGCTTTCGAATTTAATGGGTTTCTGGTTCTTTTGCTCTACTTGAAGGCAAAATCCAAATGGTTTCGACCGAGACATTTTTCATTGGTTTCGAAGGAATGAAATTTTGAATGGTTTCGAAAGGTTTCCACATGTTTTAAATTAAACCCAAAGTGCTTTCGAAAGGATTAAGTTTTGACTGTTTCGAAAACTTTTATTGAATGGTTTCGAAAGGGGTGGTTCCCTAAGTTTTCGAAAGGGTTTAAAGGAACGTTTTTCCAATGTTTTCAAAAGGCAATATTTAAAAGGTTTTAAAGGAGGATGTCTGATATTTTGAAGCTTTCGAAGAAAAGAAAGGAAAGGTTTTTCCAATGTTTTCGAAAGGCAATATTTAATGGTTATGAAGGGGTCACCTTCTATGGTTTCGAAAGGGTTGTTTAATGGTTTTAAACAAAGGTTTTGAATGTAATAGATAGGCAATGTAGCCCAAATATTTTCAAGTTAAAAAGGGTTTTTGACTTGTTTTGGAAGGATAGTTAATCCTCATTAAATCTCATCAACATTATTTTGAGTAAAGTATATATAACATGGCATAATGGCTTAGAGTAAAGCTAAAGATATATTTTCCTTATATATATATAAGATTTGAAGGACTAAATCATTGTGAAAAGGTTTTCAAGGAAAATTTAAAGGGTAGTTAACCCTAAGAAAATAATTCAGACAATTAGTCCATTTTCCAGGCAGTCAGCCTAGATTTCAAACAGTTAGTCCAGTTTCCGGGCAGTCAATCCAGTTTTATGGACAGATAGTCCATTTGTATCATAACGGACCTTGCTATTATATGTGGGCATATAGTTCACATATTACCACTTTTACGGACAGATAGTCCATTTATTTGCATAAAGGATATTTCTATTTTGATATAATCAGTTTGATTGACCAGTTTGGTTGCAGGAAAGGATTTGCAAAATATATGTTTTGAAAATGATATTAGTGAGGGGAAACTCGTTCCGCTAAGCGGCATGGTCTCGCTTAATATCAGTAAACTGAGGTGTAACAGAATTATTCACACCAGGATTTATGTCTGACTCGAAGTTTTTGTTTCCCCTTAAACTCTTGGGTACTCAAAATTGATTTGAGTAGGCTGAGGGTTGAGGTTTTTAGATTTTAGTCTTTTGGCGAATAAAGCTTTCAGAGACGAGCATGTGGCTGACGGATAGCTAATTCAGGAATTTCTTGTTATTTTGTTCCGCTGTGTATTAAGTCAGATATGACAATATTTCTCTGATCAACCAAGGGGGCATCATCATATGTCGCTCTCGGCGTATTTTTTAAATGATATATTTAATCATTGCCTAGGAAACGTTAAGGGATTATGTAACATGGATATGAATTTCGGTTTTGAAATGTAATCAGCAAATTTTTGTTGTTTTGAAATCTGTGATATTTTTCATATTCATGTGCTTCTGACATTATGGATACCATTATCATTATTGTATTTTGTCACCGGAAGTTAATACTATAGATGACTGCTGCATCTGTAGCGCTTAGCTTTTGGCCTCCAGATACGGGATGTTACAACTTGGTATCGAAGCATGGTTTATGAAAAACTTTAAACTAGAAATGGTTTTTAAAACATAATCCTAAGGAATTAGAATAAGATTGGGGTATGGGATAACGTTATAGTAACGTACTTGTATTTACTATATATAAGTATATGCTTTATCTCTAGTCTCCTATCCTTGTTAGGTTATTTTTCTATATCTCATGATGTTTAAATACAGATATGGAAGGTAGAAGAGGAGGATTTAACCCAGGAGGGGAAGGCACTAATGGGAATTCCAGTCTAATGTGAGAAGAGGTTAAGGTTTGGCACAAGCAGAGAATGTGGGTGCTGAAGTCCCGCAAGTTGGAATGGAAGCTATGTATCATTTTTTCAAGAATATGGTGGGTGCGGGAGTTACAGCCGGAGTGTTAGGAGGAAATGCTGCAGGAGCAGGGGTTCCAGAAGTTCTGGTAGTTAACCATTATGCTTAGTTGAGTGGGGATTACACCAAGTTTGGAGGGAAGCCGTTTGTTTGAACAGAGGATGCCATTGAGGTTGAGAATTGGTTGTTGCAATGCGAAAGGATTTTTGCAGATCTAGGGCTCAATGATGAGCAGAAGAGGAGGTTGGGATCGAGACAACTTCAGGGAGTAGCTCTGTTCTGGTGGAATAGTGTGACTATGACAGTGGATGAGGAAACTATGACCTGGGAAGATTTCAAGGGAAGGTTCCAGAAGAGGTTTATGTCAGCAATGGAACAGTCAGCTATAATCAGGAAGTTTGCTGAGTTAGAGTAGGGGGAGATGTCAGAGTATGCTAGAATGTTCGAGGAGTTGGCCAGGTATGGGTATGCTTCAGTAGATACAGTCATGAAGAGGAATGAGAAATTTATCAAGGGGTTGAAGCCTGAGTTAGCTAGGGCCACATTACCCCATATTAGAGATCCTTCTGAGTTTGTAGTGGAGATGGCCTTAAGGCATGAGGAGTTGCTTGATTCTTTAGAGAAGAGTAAGGCTAAAGAAGCCCAGGTTGGGCAGAATCAGAAGAGGAAGTTCTTTCTTAAGAAAGGTGCTCAGAAGGGTGGAGCAGCTAAGAAGGGGAAGTATGAGATTGTCTATTTCAAATGTGACAAGAAGGGGCACTTTGCCAATGAGTGTCATGCTGGGAAGGCAAAGGAAGTGGCTGGGAGGAAGAATGTCAGGTGCTACAACTATGACCAGATTGGCCATTATAAGAGCCAGTGCAAGGAGCCCACAAAGGATGGAAAGGGCAAGGCGTATGCATTGGAACCTGCTACTTCAAAGCCAACAACCGAGGAGAAAGGAAAGACAGTCTTGGGAGGTACACTTCAGATTCATGGTATGACTGTTAACGTTCTATTTGATACTAATGCATCACATTCTTTTATATCTAGATGTTTGATAGATAAGCTTAACCTAGAACCCACATATTTAGTTACTTCCTTACGTGGTGTGAATCCAATAGGGGAGTATGCAACTCTAGGGATGAGATGTGATTAGTTAAAGTTTGAACTGTTAGGCCATACTTTTGTTTGCAGTTTGCATTTGTTTAATTTTGTGGGGTTCAGGATTATTCTTCGAATGGATTGGTTAAATGAGTACGATGCTAGGATATTTTTCCAAGATAGGAAAATATCGCTTAGACACCCAGATTGTAGTGATCAGATAGTTTATACCTGTTAACGCGGAAAATCGAACGCTAACACCCGGTGTATGTAATAACAATGTGAAAGCACCACCCGTTAGTACGAGAACAGAATACAAGCAGGAAATAGCAGAAAACGGTAAAGGAACAACAGATTTATAGTGGTTCGGCCCGTAATTGAGCCTACGTCCACTTTATAGTCTTTTATTGCTGATTCTGGTTACAAAATGATACAATGCTCTTCAAAATACAATATATTTCGATTCCTAAACACTTTAGACTATTAGCTCAAGCGTCGATGTTGAAGATCTCCTCGAATTCATGTTGAATGTGGTAAATTCCTCTCAAAGCTTGTTGTAATGTCTTGAGTGATTAGAGTTCTTCAAATGTTGGATGAGTTGAGAGTTGGGTAGAGTAACGACGCTTCAGAAAATGATTGGCCAAAAGTCCTTTGCTAGTTGGAGTTGGGGCTCTATTTATAGGAGTAATTCAGTGCGAAATTTAACCCCCCAAGTCTTAGGTCGCGTACGACCTAAGTTAGGTCGTAGGTCGTGAGCGACCTAAGATAGGTCGTGGTCCATTCACGACTTAAAAAGTGTAGCTTGATGTAGTTGCTCTCGGTCTTCTCTGAATAAGGTGGCAAGTAGTAGGTTGTGAACGGGTTAAGGAAGGTACTAGGTCGTTGGCGACCTAGTGGGCTGGTAGGTCGCAAGCGACTTATAGGAAAGCGGCATAGGGAATTAGGTCAGTTTGTATAAACTGGACAACGGAGTTAGGTCGTGAGCGACCTAAGGTAGGTCATAAGTCGCACTGCCTTCTGAACCAGTTAGGTTGCTAGGTCGCGAGGTTTTTAGGTCGTTAGCTCGTGAAGTTTCTTAGGTCGCAACTTCCTTTAGATCGTGAAATCCTTTAGGTCGCAACTTGCTTAGGTCGTTAACTTCCTTAGGTCGTTAGGTTTCTTAACTCCTTAGGTCGTGAAGTTCCTTAGGTCGCAACTTTTAGGTCATGAGTGTTTTTGGTTGCAGAGTTTTAGGTCGCCAGAAAACAAGGAGTTAACAATACCGTAGAAAGGTTCTTACGGTAAGATGTATGCTTTGTTTTGTGCTATGGAATTGGATGATGAGTTGAATCGAGTTTTCATGGTTAGAGAATTTGCAGATGTTTTTGAGCCTGTACTTGGGTTGCCACCGAAACGAGCCATTGAGTTTCATATAGATTTGGTTCCGGGAGCAGAACCAGTGAGTAGACCGCCGAGCAGAATGACCCCTACAGAGATGGAGTTGAAGGTGCAGTTGGTGGATTTAGAAAGCAAGAGTTTTATCAGGTCGAGTTCGCCTTGGAGAGCAGCAACAGTGTTTGCTAAGAAGCCGGATGGATCATTAAGGCTATGTATCGATTATTGTAAGTTGAATGAGAGGATGATAAAGAATCGATATCCATTGCCAAGGATTGACGATTTGTTCGACCTGTTGAGTGTAGCCAAGGATTTTCGCAATTGGATTTAGCAATAGGTTTCCATCAGCTCATGGTAGCGGAGGATAGTATACCTTTGACGATATTTAGGACCAGGTATGGATCATACTAATGGTTAGTTATGCCATTCAGACTGACTAATGCGGCAGCTTTCTTCGTGGATTTGATGAACCGGGTTTTCCAAGAGCACCTTGATAGGTTTGTATTGGTCTTTATAGATGATATCTTGATATACTCTAAGGATGAAAGAGAGCATGAAGTTCATCTTAGAGTGGGCTTGAGACGCTGAGGCAACATCGGCTAAAGGCGAAGTTCCCGAAGTGTAATTTCTGGAAGAAAGAAGTGAAATTTCTATGTCATGTAGTCTCAGAGAAAGGGTTATCAGTGGATCCGACTAAGATTGTGAATATTGGAAGAGACCCGAGACAGTGATGGAGATAAAGAGTTTCCTTGGGTTGGCTGGTTATTATCGGAGGTTCAATAAGGATTTTTGGCGGATAGCGGCACCAATGACCAAGCTGACGAGAAAGGATGTAAAGTTTGGGTGGATCGATAAGTGCGAGGAATCATTCCAGAGTTTGAAAAACTTATCCACCCATGCACCAGTGTTGGTTGTTCTGGAAGGGAATCAGGATTTGGTGGTTTATACCGATGCATGTGGAACAGGCCTAGGATCAGATATCTGACGCATGATTTAGAATTGGCTATAGTGATTTGTGCTTTGAAGGTGTGGAGACATTAACTTTCGGGATAGAGGTTTGAGTTATATACAGATCATAAGTCGATGAAGTATTTGTTCTTTTAGAAGGAATTGAACATGAGACAATAGAGGTGGTTAGAGTATATCGTCACTTATGATTTTGGGATTGAGTACACACCAGGGAAAGGCAACAAGGTTGCAGATGCACTTAGCTGGAAACATCAGAATGCAGTATTAGCGATGATTGCTGAGTGAAAAGATTTGAAAGCATTAGCAGATTCCATAGTGCAGTAGAGATCCGAGGCTGGGTCTAGTGGACATACAGTTGTATTATCTTTTTTTGAAGTTCGACCAATGAAGATCGAAAGGATTGCTTCTAAATAGGGAGAGGATCCGGTATTAGCTGAACGGATCAAGAAGCTAAGAGATGGAACTGAGAGCGATGATTTGAAAGATTTCAGTCTTGACCAGAATGGGAGGTTGAGAAAGAAAGGAAGATTATGTGTTTCGAGTATAGGAAACATGAGGAATGAAGTCTTGGAGGAATGCCATCGTTCGAAGTTCTCTATTCATCCAGGAGGTACTAAGATGTATCAAGATATGAAGATAAGTTTCTTCTGGGAAGGTATGAAGCGGGATACCGGGTTGTGTGTGAAGCAGTGCATGATTTGCTAATAGGCAATGGCCGAACACCAGAAACCAAGTGGGTTGCTTCAGCCATTGGATATTTCAGTATGGAAGTGGGATTCTATCTCCGTGGATTTTATTGACGGGTTGCCAAGGTCGAACAGAGGAAATGATAATATATGGGTTATAGTGGACAGATTGACCAAGAGTGCCCATTTCATTCCAGTTAGATCAACCAGAACGGCACCTGTTTATGAAGAGTGTAGTTAGACTGCATGGAATTCCTAGTAGCATAGTTAGTGATAGAGATCCTTTATTCACTAGCGAATTATGGAAGAGTCTACAGGAAGTTTTAGGAACCAAGCTCAAGATGAGTACCGCTTACCATCCGCAGACAGATGGGCAAACGAAAAGAGTTAACAAGATCTTGGAAGATTTATTAGGAGCTTGTGTTCTAGATTTCGGGGGATCATGGGAAGACCATCTGCATTTAGTCGAGTTTTCGTATAACAACAGTTATCAGACTAGTATCGGGATGGCACCATTTGAACCTTTGTATGGAAGGCCATGCAAATCTCCCATATGTTGGCTAGAAACTAGGGGTAGGTTGGTCCTTGGTCCAGATTTGTCAGAGAAGCTGCAGAAAAAATTAAGGTCATTCGGGCTAGAATGAAGAAGGCTCAGTCTAGGCAGAAATGTTATGAAGATAAGAGACAGAAAGATCTAGAGTTCTCAATTGGAGATCAGGTTTTTGTCAAAGTGTCACTGATGAAGGGTGTGATTAGATTTGGGAAATCAGGAAAGTTAGCACCGAGATTCATTGGACCTTTTCCTATTGTTGAGAGGATCGAGAAACTCGGATATAGAGTTGATTTACCAAGCAGTTTGACAGGAGTCCACGACCTACACTATTTCGTGAGCGACCTAGGACATGAACCTATTTGGACTTAAGGGAATTTGCATAGCCTTGAATTCTTCGATTTGCCCTGTGCAACCTAAAGATGCCTCGACCTATGATGGGTCGCTAATTGACCTAGGACTTGAACAAATTCTACACTGCCCTGAACAACGTTTTAATTTGCACAGAGCAACCTAAAAAATGCTTCGACCTATGATAGGTCGCTGAACGACCTAGGACTTGTGAAGTTTTGGGCAGAACTTGACTGAGCTTTGAATTTGAACTGAATTGTACTCCTTTGCAAATTGTTTTGACTTTAATATTAATAACCTGCTTAAAAACAACATTTGCAGAAAAACTTGGGACGAATATACTGCCATTGACTGCCCACATCGAATGATAGATTAATCGATAAATAATAATCAGCTTAAATGAACTGTGTGAACGAAATGCTGCAAACTAATCAATTCAAGTGAAGTATTAAAGCAAAACTAAAATAGTCAACTAAAGCTGATTCGTTTGCATTAACACTGCACTTTGAGTTTTAAGTTAACAAGCCCTGAAATCTTGTAATCGACCAATTGCCAACTAATTTAATTCCAGTTATGTTTACTTTCTGTTTTTGTTAGTTACGCACAACACTTCACACTTTTTAGGAAACGTGCACCTTGATATTTGAACATCCAGTTGATTGTGTAGAATGGCATCTCAACAAGAAGATACAGGACCATCTGGAGAAGCTTTCCCAATTGCCAATCCATTGATCGACCCTCCAGAAAGAACTCCGACCAGCTTGAGCCACAAAATCTTCAGACAACTGTGCATCCAGTTCGGTATTGCCGAAGCAGATGCTTTATTTCCAGGAGCAAACGACACTGCTGACAGGCCACCTCTTGGTTTTGTCGTAGTGAATCGTCAGATGTGCCTGAGCGGAGCCATTCCGCCTTTTAATGATTTCCTTTGATAGCTCCTTCTTCGATTAACTATCTCCCCCTTTCAGCTGCACCCTAATGGCCATGCCATCTTAATGGGATTATGTGTATTGTTCAGGAGGACGCTCAACCATTTTCCGAGCTTCGAAGAGATTTGTTACTTGTGCACTTTTGCTAGAAACAAAGATCACCCTTCTATCACACTTGTGAGAAGTGCTCGAAACCGTAAATTGATTCTGGACTTGCCCGAAAGTGCCCATGGATTCTTAAGTCAATTCTTCTTTGTCCGCTGTCCTCCGGGATTTTATGCCGTCTGGAGAGTCGGAAGTAAGATTGCCTTTCTCCGGTCTCTTCATTTTCTGAACTTCTTGGAATTCGAATTGTCAAATGCTTAACTTCGTTCTTTACTTTTTGCAGCACTTCCTCCTCCACTTCGAGATCCTAGCCTTAAGTTGACCTTAGATACTTTGAGTGCTGTGGATGCTGAAGAGAGGAGTGCCAAATTTTTGCTGAAAGATGAGTTTCTGCACCAGTTCGGACTTTTGCACTCCTCCAGATCGACTCAGATTCGTGAAATCTCTAGTTCTGGTACAGAAACATTAGCTGCCTCGGGCTCTCGAGCAAAGATATCAAATGCCCCAGCTTCTGCAGAAGAAGTTGCATCGGAAGGACCTATTGTAGAGGCTGCTCTGATAAAATGCTCCGCATCTACTGATGTCGTGGGGTCGTCAGGCAAATTGACACTTTCCTCGGTCATCGAAGAAGATGAGGCTTCTCAACATTCCGGAAAGGCGGTCAATGTGGGAATTGAAGGGAAAGGTCCCGCCGGACATATTAGCGATGATATCTTCGAAGGGTTGAGTGATTTGATGGTAACCTCCCAGGAGTTATTTAAGGATGACATTCCAAAAGCTATTTTCCCTGTTGTCGAGGCGACTTCTTCTTTACGAGTTTCGACACCTTCTACACCAGTTGTTGCCGTTCCCACATTAAAGTGTGGTTTGTAGTTTGACGCACGTAGTTTGCACGCCGCACACACTTAGGATTTTTCAGCACTTATACGCACTTATCCTCTTTTTCTGGAAATTTCTAAACTTCATTTCTTTTCCATTTTCAGATTCTCCGATGGGGCACACTGGCTCATATTACGACAAATTTCAGCGCCATGGAGGCCGCGGAGCTTATGACTTTAGGCAATACCTCGATGCCCCGAGGGAAACAGACGAAGAAAGAGCTATTAGGAAAACTCGAGAGAGGCGGGACTATGAGCGTCAACATGGGAGGAGGGATGAGCGGTACGACTCTTCTTACAGAGGCGACGATTCTCATAAGCGAAAGTCTTATGACGATAAGGGGAAGACTCATATTGTTGATGATCCAAGCAAGCGGTCCAAGCCTAGTGACGCGTCTGCAATTTCTGAGAAGACCCCTGCTTCAATTCCTCCTAATATCCCCTCTGATTCTCCTGCTCTTGAAAAGTATGATATCCAAACAATCATCAACAGACCCCAATATCAAGTTGGACAGGGTCCACCAAATCTTCAAAGTCGGTTCCCGCAATGGTGCTTAAAGGGGGTACGCTTCGACCTTGACTTGGTCCCAATCGATAAACCGGCCATGCTGCGTAACGTTGATGCCGTCAAACTTGATATCGAGAGGATGTCTGGATAGCAAAAGCTTGTTGACGAGCTGCAAAGGGTCAATCGTGCGAACCTCGAAGCCATGCTGACCATGGAGAACGATAAGTCGGAATGGGATAAAGTCTGCAAGCAGCATAATGCAGAGATGACGAGCATTGCTGATGACAATGCGAGACTTGAGTCCGAGGTTAAAAAACTCAAGGAAGATCTCGCCGCTTCTTCCGCTTCGCAATCTCAAAAGGAAGAAGTGTTTCAAAAACAAGTGCGGGATGCGCACGCTGCTCAAAGGGATGCTGAGATGAAATTTGCGGCTGAGCAGTTCGTTGTTGAAGAATACCGCAAAAATAACGCTCAGTTGCGGGAAACAGTTAACTCCCAGAACGTGGAGATCGAATTGCTAAAGTCTCGACTTGCTAAAGCTGAGAAAGAGCGTGATGAGGCTGTTGCTGGTCGAGTTGCAGCCGTTGCCGAAAAAGAAGCGGCCGAGTAATCGCATGAGGCAACAAAAGCTAACGTCAGCTCTACCTTATTTGACTTTTATTTGCACAGCGTTCTGGGTCGTGGGAGCCTCTCCTTTCTGGGTCCTGAATACGAGATCACTCTGGCCGAAGTGTGGGAAGCCGCAGTTGATATGTTAGGCGGTGCCGGCTACGATGAGGTAGAGCTTGAGGCATGTTATCTTGACGACGAAACTCGTGCTGCTCTTGCTAAAGGGAAGGAGAAACTTGCTAAAACGCGAGCTGAATCGACGGGAGAAGAACACCCAAAGGAGGAAGCTCCTCTAACTGCCCCCGTTCATACTTCAACTTCGGCCGATGTTAACATTATGGACTCCAGTTCCCATTCTTCGCCTCCAGCTAAAGTTGCCAAAGAAACTGTGACTACCCCCACTGAGGATGAGGCTGCGGACGATGTTGAGGCTGAGAAATTCGAGATTGATCTCGCGAAGCCAACTCATCCAGGTAACTTTGGCGTCGACCCAGGTCCAGTGAATCATTTATTCGATCTAACCGAGTTTGATGACCTTCTTACTTATTACTTAAGCTTTGATGAACCAATACCTTCTCTTTTCTCGGAGAGTACCGATTAACTTCTTTTCTTCTGCAGCGGAGGCACCGAGCGTTATACACTCTTTTCCTCTTCCAGTTGTTCCTCCTCCAACTCTTCAAGTAACTCCTGCTTCTTAACCGGGTTCGCAGGAAGAGCAGATAGAAGCCCTTCGAGGCTTGGAGGATCCACCCGCTTCACAAGAACAGAAGGCGGAGGATCTTGAGGATAGCGAGAAGACTCCGTAGCGGTCCCTTGATGATGACACTAAGCTTTCTACGCTGCTTACTACTCCGGGAAATGAGTCTTCCTCGAAGAGGAAAGGGAAGCGCGTTATGAAGAAGATGAAGAAAAACACTTCCGCTGGAGAAGATGAGGCAGAAGAAGATCCAGCTGCACCCTCTTCTCCTTCTTCCCCGTCCCGTACCCGCCGGATTCAGAAACTAATCATCAGACCGGCCAAGGGTACTAAGGGTGGTAGGAAGAAGGAGTGATAGTCTGGATTCTCCTTTTCTTATTTTGCTTTTTGCTTGTATCGACCGGAGATTGTGCGGGTACCGGTCCCTGCTTTTTTTGAGATCTGCACATGTAAAGAATTTTCACAGTATTGAATAAAATAATTCTTTTTCTTGCACGAATTCTTGTATATGTAAGATCTACTTCTCATTTTAGTGTAGAATAAGCGATTCTTTTTACTTATACAAACTTTTTGTCTGTGTTTAAGAATGCATTTATTCCACATCTTTTTCGCGTGATATTGTTATGTGCTTGTGGTATGTCGCTTGAATACTACTTTCTATTGTTGTAGTTGTATCATATGATATTGCCCCTATACCACAAGTACATTACAACATCTTTTTGCTTTGGCGAGACTTGTACTCTTTATTTTTTGGAGAATAACTATTTCTTCTTTGAGGAAACAATTATTCTACTTAAATGGAGCATGTCTCATTTTTGGAGAAGTTTCCACGCTTCAACCTTCGGAGATGGTCATTTCATGTTTTTGAGAAGTGAATTCTCCTACGCGGTAAAGCGGGCCTCTAAAGAGGATTTCACTTAAAACTTCAATCTCCGGGGAAGAACTTTTCAAGATGAACAAGTAGGTCTTCCTTAAGAGCTGGAGTGTGCCTCTGAGGAGGGCTTTTTGGTATTTCTGAGGAGTAGCATTTGGACTCCGAAGAGTAGCATTATGCTTTATGAAGTAGCGTTGTGCCCCCGGAGAGGTCTTGTGCTTCCGAAGAAGTCTTATGCTTCCGAAGAAGTCTTGTTTTTGTGCTTCCGAAGAAGTCTTGTGCCTCCGAAGAGGTCTTGTGCCTCTGGAGAGGTCTTGTGTGCCTTGGGGAAGGTCTTCTGCCTCCGAAGAGGGCAGTATGTGCCTTTGGGGAAGGCTTGTGCCTCATAAGAGGGCTTGTGGTGCCTCGGGAGAGGTCTTATGCCTCCGAAGAGGTCTTGTGCCTCCGAAGAGGTCTTGTGCCTCCGGGGAGGTCTTTATTTGGTTGCCTAAAAGTTACTTTCTCACAGTTAAATGGATCCACAGGGCGGATGCAAGTTATTTAATTGGATGTTCGTTTGCACAAACGATCGCAATTAGTTAACAAAGGCCTTGCCTCAGTAGTTCCACCAACCTTTTTGTTGAGAAGAGCGTTTCCATTTATTGGCGTGCCTCCGAAGAGGTCTTTATCCTCCGAAGAGTTGTGCCTCCGAAGAGGTCTTGTGCCTCCGAAGAGGGCTTGTGTTGATCAGCTCGCCCATGTTTCTTTGTTGTTTGCTCATTGATGATCCCCTGTTATTGTTTCCGAGCCTACGTTCCTTTCCTTTGCAAGCAGTTTGCTTTATCCAATGGAGT
The DNA here is from genome assembly GCA_030737815.1 of Allium fistulosum. Taxonomy (NCBI): domain Eukaryota; kingdom Viridiplantae; phylum Streptophyta; class Magnoliopsida; order Asparagales; family Amaryllidaceae; genus Allium; species Allium fistulosum. The sequence goes on along the minus strand of CM060906.1, from coordinate 150,624,492 downwards.
GTACTTTACTGTTGATTGATTTCATAGGACAGGCGCAAGTTATTCAATCAGATGTCTGTTTATACAAACGATCGTAATTAGCTAACCAACGTCTAGTTCCTTTTCTTTGGAAAAGTGTCCCTTCGGTGAAATCATCAACTTTGGATGTAAAGTTCATCTTATTTTGGATTTGGAATTTGGAACTTTCTGTGGCTTAAAATTTGTTTATTGAGTGATTTACGGGGTTCACTTGGCATTGCGATGGGTAAGCTTTGTTTTAATGACCTGCAATATTAAATCGATATTTTAGCAATACGTTTAGAGTATTTTTACATCGAAATAAAACAGGCATTTTAAAATAATAAAGAACACAAAATTTATAGTGGTTCGGCCAAGAACTGGGCCTACATCCACTTTATAGCTCTTTCATTCATCATCACTGATTTTACAATGGTTGACAATAAAATTGATACATCCATAATCATTTTACAATTTCAAGCAGAGCTTTTTAAGTAAAATATGGGCGCAAATGATTGCTGTTCCAGGCTCTTGGGATTGGATCTCCTTCGACAGTCGTGAGTTTGAATGTGCCACCAAGAAGTTTATTGCCTATGACATATGGCCCTTCCCAATTTGGTCCAAATACTCCGACTGCTGTCATGATCCTTTTCAAGACTAAGTCCCCCAACTTCAAAGCTTCGTTGACGGACTTTAGAATTGAAATGCCTTGCAATTCTTTGCTGATGAGCCGCAACTCTGAGTCTGGCTTCTTCCCTTCTCTCATCAAGAAAGTCAAGCGCTTCGAGTTGCAATTTTTCATTTTCGGCTTGGTTGAAATGAACTCTCCTGTGAGAAGGGACTTCTAGTTCTACTCGAATCATTGCTTCCGATCCGTATGCCAATGAGAATGGAGTGTGCCCAATTGCAGTTTTATGAGTTGTTCTGTATGCCCATAGTGCCAGTGGTAGCTTATCAACCCATCCACCTTTTGCTTTTTCAAGCTGCTTTTTGATGGTTGACTTGATAATTTTGTTTACTGCTTCCACTTGCCCGTTTGCTTGCGGATGAGCCACTGCTGAGAAACTTTTTCGGATTTTGAATTGCTTGCAGAAGTTCTGGAACTCTTCGCTTTCAAATTGAGTACCGTTGTCTGTGATTATCTTCTGTGGCACACCATATCTGCAAATGATATTTTTCGTCACAAAATTTATCATCTTTTTAGAAGTAATAGTGGCCAAAGGTTCAGCTTTAGTCCATTTAGTGAAATAATCAACATCAACAATAGCATATTTGATTCCCGACTTGGCAATTGGTAAAGGTCCGATCAGATCTATCCCCCAAATGGCGAACGGCCATGGACTGACCATCTGTGTTAGTTCAGTTGAAGGTGCTCTTGGGATTTTTGCAAATCTCTGGCATTTGTCACATTTTTTGGAGTAGATAGCAACATCTCGATTAATGTCAGGCCAGAAATACCCATACCGAAGAACTTTTTTGGCAAGTGTTTGACCGCCTGAATGATCCCCACATTCTCCTCCATGTACCTCTCCTAAGATTGTCCTAGCTTCTTCCTTAGTTACACATCGGAGTAATGGCATTGAGAATCCCCGCCTATATAACCGGCCGTCTTGAATTACATATCTTGATGCTTTTCTTAACAGCTTTTGGCGTTCCTTAGAATTTTCTGGCAGGGAGCCGTTGAGCAGATATTCTTTGATTGGGGTCATCCATGACTCTTGTTCTTGAGATACAGCCATGATCCAGTCGATATCCATTTCATCTGTGCTTGGAGCTGACAAAACCTCCACAGGAACTAATCCCAACAACTGAGCTTCCCCGGAGCTTGAATACTTTGCTAGAGAATCTGCTTTCATATTTTCCTCTCGAGGTATGTGGCTTAATGATCGAAATCATTGAGAAGTTCAGAAGCTTTTGACAAATAAGCGGGCAGATTTCCTCCTTTAGCTTGAAATTCCTTCTTGACCTGACACACAATAAGCTGAGAATCACTGAAGATTTGCAATGCTTTGATGTTCAATTCCTTTGCAATCTTTAATCCAGCAATTAGAGCTTCATATTCTGCTTCATTGTTTGTAGAAGGGAATTCCAATCTTAATGCGTAACACAATGATCGCCCTTCGGGGGTTTCAAGCACAACCCCAACTCCGGAACATTAATCATTTCTTGAGCCATCAACATATAACTTCCATTTGGTCGGGATGTCAACTGTAATCTCTTCCTCTTTGTCACCCTTATTGTATACTCTGCGATGAAATCCTCTAAGGCTTGTCCAATGATCGCTCTTCGGGGATGATAAGTGATATCATACTGGCTAAGCTCAATATTCCACTTCAGAAGACGGCCCGAAGTTTCAGGGCGAAATAGGACTTGCTTTAGGGGCTGGTCGGTGAGAACTTTGATAGGGTGAGCTTGAAAATACGGTCTCAGCTTTCTGGAAGCAATCAGTAAACAGTAGGCGAGCTTTTCCAACTTTGAATAATTCATTTCTGCCCCAGTGAGTCTTTTGCTGATATAGTAGACCAGACGTTGCACTTTTGCATCCTCTCGTACCAGTGCTGCACTCAGGGCATGAGATGAAACTGCCAAATATATGAAAAGGTCTTCGCCGTTGTTGGGCTTGGAAAGTATTGGAGGCACTTCCATATGACGGATTAACTCATCGAAAGCTTTTTGGCATTTGGGTCTCCATTCGAAGTTTTTCTTTCCTTTCTTTAAAGCATCAAAGAAGGGGATGCATTTATCAGTAGCTTTGGAAATGAATCAACTTAAGGCAGCAACTTTTCCATTTAGACTCTGTAGTTCCTTCTTTGTTCTAGGGGCTTTGACTTCTCGTAGAGCAGTGATTTGAGCAGGATTGGCTTCAATGCCCCTAGCGCTTACAATAAATCCCAAGAATTTCCCGGACTCTACTCCGAATGAACATTTCAAAGGGTTGAGCTTCATTCCGTATTTTCGGAGGATTTCGAACATTTCTGCTAAGTGGTCCATATGGTCAACTGCTTTCTTTGATTTCACTAACATATCATCGACATAGACTTCCATAGTGTTTCCAAGCTGTGATTTGAACATTGCATTAACAAGCCTTTGATACGTTGCCCCTGCATTTTTCAATCCGAAAGGCATGACTTTGTAGCAGTATAAACCGACATCTGTGACGAAGCTCGTATCCTCCTGGTCTGACTCATGCATCATAATCTGGTTATACCCGGAGTAAGCATCCATAAAAGATAACAATTCGTGCCCGGCTGTTCCATCTACCAGCTGATCGATTCTTGGCAACGGGAAGCAGTCTTTGGGACAGGCTTTGTTTAAATCCGAGAAATCAATGCACACTCTCCATTTTCCATTGGCCTTCTTAACCAGCACAGGATTTGAAACCCAATTTGGATATATGGACTCTCTGATGAAATGATTTTCCATGAGTCGGTCTACCTCTTCCTTTAGCGCTGCTGACCTTTCTGGACCTTGGGTTCTTCTCTTCTGTTTCACAGGTGTGAATTTCGAATCAATATTCAGAGTATGTACAGCAATCTCTGGAGATATTCCACACATATCAGCGTGACTCCAAGCGAATACATCCAGATTTGCTTTCAAAAATGATATTAGAATATTTTGGACTGCCATACTAAGTTGCGAACCCACATTTAGCTCTTTGTTTGGGTCTTTAAGATCAATAGGTATTGGTACCGTTACTTCCATCGGCACCACTCGATTTTCCTCTGCACTGGCTTTTCTAGGGTCCATTTCTCTCCTCACACCACTATGCTCGCCAGTGCAGGGACCACCCTGTATTTGCTACAAGGTTGGGCTTTTGATGCGGAGGGGGGCTGCCGCATCTTTTCCCATTTCTCTCTTCTTGGCCTCTCGAAGCTCTATAAGGTAGCATTCCCGCCCAGCATTTTGATCTCCCTTAATGACACCAACACCATTATCTATAGGGAATTTCATTATTAGGCACCACGGGGCCAGGATGGCTCTGAATGCAGCTAAAGTTGGACGGCCTAGGAAGGCATTGTAGGCAGAAAATCCATCAACAATTACAAAGGTTTGTTTCCGAACTACTCTTTTCTGCCCCTCTCCAAGTTCAACAAACAAGTCGACAGTTCCGATTGGTTGTTGCGGTTCCCCAGTGAACCCAACAATCTTCTGTGATGAAGCCTGAACGTCATTCATCGGAATCTTCATTTGGTCAAATGTTTTCTTGAATAGTATGTTGCAGGAAGCACCGCAATCAATGAGCACTCGTCTTATAATAGCCGGCCCAATTCCTGCAGAAATGACCAGGGGATCTATGGTTGGAGCTTCAATACCCATAGAATCCCTAGCTTTGAACATAATATCATCATTAGAAGTCTTCTGCTGCTTCAGGGGTGCATCGTCTTCTATAGAAAAAACATCTTCTTCTGCTGGGATATATTTTAAAGCACGGGCATATCGTTCCATTTCACCCCAGCTTCTGCATGCTGGGTGTGGGCCTCCTGTGATTACATTGATAACTGGCCTTTCGGATTCATGTGCGGAAGTGCCCTTACCCGAGCCAGATGGATGAGTGGGAAGCTGTTGCCCTTGGGTAGATGAATTTGGGCCATTCCTGCTCTTCTTGACATACTGTTGCAGCTTGTTTTCCCTTAACAACTCTTCAATTAAGCTTTTCAATTGACGGCATTCGTTGGTATCATGACCGGGTTGGTTGTGAAAGCGGCAGAATTTTCCGTTTCGCATAGCACCCTTTCTCGGTTTTATCTCAGCTGGTTTGGGATAATCCACAGCATCCTTGGTGGCAAAGAAGATGTTTTCCGGAGTGTCAGTTAATGTAGTGAAATCTGAGGGCTTGAAGAAGCGAGGTTTCTTTAGATCCTTTTGTTTCTTCCCATCATTATTTTCCCTTTTCTGACCTCCAGAATCTTTCTTAGTTGAAGTAGCAATGTTGTTCTCTACTCTTGTCGCCACCACTTTCATTGGTGCCGGAAGATTCTCCAAGCATATGAACTCGTCAGCTTTCTTATAGAATTTTTCGAGTGAATTTGGTTCTTTCATCTTCAGCCACTTTCCAAATTCACTCGACTTATCGATTGCTCGCATTAGATAAGTCAAAACCATTCGTGGCTCTGCATTGTCAACTTCAGCCAGAGCTATGTTGAAGCGATTCAGGAATGATTTAATAGGCTCTCTAGGATTCTGCTCAATACTAGACAATGACATAATATCCTTCGCCTTTGATGCGTACAGTCTGAATTGCTCTTTGAACTTTCGGGTCAGATCGGAAAACTGATCTACAGATCGAACATGAAGCTTGGTAAACCAAAGAAGTGCCACTCCTTCAAAATATACCGGGAAATACCGACACTTAATCTCATCAGTTGCCCTTGCGCCGGTCATGTGCCAGTCATATTTATATAAGAATTGATTTGGGTCACTTGTCCCCCTGTAAGCAGGAATGGTGGGGGGAACAAATTTTCTGGGAAACTCAGCTTTTAGAATCCTCTCAGTAAATGGAGTTTTACTCGGTGCGAATCCCCATTCGCTCTCGTCTTCATCTCTCTGCATGCTTTCCTTCATTATTTGCCGAATCATGCCGGAGAGATATTCCTCATTATTTAATGACTTTGCGGAGTAGACTTCGGCCATTTTCTCGGAAGTTTGTCCGGGTAGATGTTCACGGAAAACTGGCGATGGCCTAGATCCTTCAGCCTGGAGAGGTACCCCTTCAGCGGCACCTGATCCCCCTTGAGGAATATTTCTTCCTTCGGAGTTGTGAAGAGCATCAACAATGTTTTCTTTATTATTAACTGGTCTTTGACTTGCCCCGAGCAAAGCACTTAACTTCTCCATCATCAGAGTGTTCTGAGTTTCAATCTGCTGATACAATCCAGAAACGACAGCATCTAACTCTTCTCGCGTAACTCCAGTGCCTGGGGCTGCCTGACTTGGAGAAGGAGAAGTGGCAGTATTATCGCGAGCATCTTCAGATCTGACAGACTTACGTTTCCTTCCAGGAGCCATTATATCCAACAGACTTCTGGTTTTGAAAGAGACTTTTTCAACGAACTTTTTTTGAAGCAATGATGAAAATCTTCCTGAGTTCAATTCTCAGTGAAAGCACCAAAATGTTAACGCTGAAAATCGAACGCTAACACCCGGTGTATGTAATAACAATGTGAAAGCACCACCCGTTGGTACGGGAACAGAATACAAGCAGGAAATAGAAGAAAACGGTAAAGGAACAACATATTTATAGTGGTTCGGCCCGTAATTGAGCCTACGTCCACTTTATAGTCTTTTATTGTTGATTCTGGTTACAAAATGATACAATGCTCTTCAAAATACAATATATTTCGATTCCTAAACACTTTAGACTATTAGCTCAAGCGTCTATGTTGAAGATCTCCTCGAATTCATGTTGAATGCGGTAAATTCCTCTCAAAGCTTGTTGTAATGTCTTGAGTGATTAGAGTTCTTCAAATGTTGGATGAGTTGAGAGTTCGGTAGAGTAACGATGCTTTAGAAAATGATTGGCCAAAAGTCCTTTGCTAGTTGGAGTTGGCGCTCTATTTATAGGAGTGATTCAGTGCAAAATTTAACCCCCCAAGTCTTAGGTCGCGTACGACCTAAGTTAGGTCGTAGGTCGCGAGCGACCTAAGATAGGTCGTGGTCCATTCGCGACTTAGGAAGTGTAGCTTGATGTAGTTTCTCTCGGTCTTCTCTGAATAAGGTGGCAAGTAGTAGGTTGTGAACGGGTTAAGGAAGTTACTAGGTCGTTGGCGACCTAGTGGGCTGGTAGGTCGCAAGCGACTTATAGGAAAGCGGCATAGGGAATTAGGTCGGTTTGTATAAACTGGACAACGGAGTTAGGTCGTGAGCGACCTAAGGTAGGTCGTAAGTCGCACTGCCTTCTGAACCAGTTAGGTTGCTAGGTCGCGAGGTTCTTAGGTCATTAGCTCGTGAAGTTTCTTAGGTCGCAACTTCCTTTAGATCGTGAAATCCTTTAGGTCGCAACTTCCTTAGGTCGTTAACATCCTTAGGTCGTTAGGTTTCTTAACTCCTTAGGTCGTGAAGTTCCTTAGGTCACAACTTTTAGGCCGTGAGTGTTTTTGGTTGTAGAGTTTTAGGTCGCCAGAAAACAAGGAGTTAACAATACCGTAGAAGGTTCTTACGGTAAGATGTATGCTTTGTTTTGTGCTATGGAATTGGATGATGAGTTGAATCGAGTTTTCGTGGTTAGAGAATTTGCAGATGTTTTTGAGCCTGTAGTTGGGTTGCCACCGAAACGAGCCATTGAGTTTCATATAGATTTGGTTCCGGGAGCAGAACCAGTGAGTAGACCGCCGAGCAGAATGACCGCTACAGAGATGATGGAGTTGAAGGTGCAGTTGGTGGATTTAGAAAGCAAGAGTTTTATCAGGTCAAGTTCGCCTTGGAGAGCAGCAGCAGTGTTTGCTAAGAAGCCGGATGGATCATTAAGGCTATGTATCGATTATTGTAAGTTGAATGAGAGGATGATAAAGAATCGATATCCATTGCCGAGGATTGACGATTTGTTCGACCTGTTGAGTGTAGCCAAGGATTTTCGCAATTGGATTTAGTAATAGGTTTCCATCAGCTCATGGTAGCGGAGGATAGTATACCTTTGACGACATTTAGGACCAGGTATGGATCGTACTAATGGTTAGTTATGCCATTCAGACTGACTAATGCGCCAGCTTTCTTCGTGGATTTGATGAACCGGGTTTTCCAAGAGCACCTTGATAGGTTTGTATTGGTCTTTATAGATGATATCTTGATATACTCTAAGGATGAAAGAGAGCATGAAGTTCATCTTAGAGTGGGCTTGAGACGCTGAGGCAACATCGGCTGAAGGCGAAGTTCTCGAAGTGTCATTTCTGGAAGAAAGAATTGAAATTTCTAGGTCATGTAGTCTCAGAGAAAGGGTTATCAGTGGATCCGACTAAGATTGTGAATATTGGAAGAGACCCGAGACAGTGATGGAGATAAAGAGTTTCCTTGGGTTGGCTTGTTATTATCGGAGGTTCATTGAGGATTTTTGGCAGATAGCGGCACCAATGACCAAGCTGACGAGAAAGGATGTAAAGTTTGGGTGGATCGATAAGTGCGAGGAATCATTTCAGAGGTTGAAAAACTTATCCACCCATGCACCAGTGTTGGTTGTTCTGGAAGGGAATTAGGATTTGGTGGTTTATACCGATGCATGTGGAACAGGCCTAGGAGCTATGCTGATGCAGAGGGGTAAAGTGATTTCCTACACTTCTAGACAGCTTAAACCGCATGAGGTCAGATATCTGACGCATGATTTAGAATTGGCTATAGTGATTTGTGCTTTGAAGGTGTGGAGACATTAACTTTCGGGATAGAGGTTTGAGTTATATACAGATCATAAGTCGATGAAGTATTTGTTCTTTTAGAAGGAATTGAACATGAGACAATAGAGGTGGTTAGAGTATATCGTCACTTATGATTTTGGGATTGAGTACACACCAGGGAAAGGCAACAAGGTTGCAGATGCACTTAGCTGGAAACATCAGAATGCAGTATTAGCGATGATTGCTGAGTGAAAAGATTTGAAAGCATTAGCAGATTCCACAGTGCAGTAGAGATCCGAGGCTGGGTCTAGTTGACATATAGTTGTATTATCTTTTTTTGAAGTTCGACCAGTGAAGATCGAAAGGATTGCTTCTAAACAGGGAGAGGATCTGGTATTAGCTGAAAGGATCAAGAAGCTAAGAGATGGAACTGAGAGCGATGATTTGAAAGATTTCAGTCTTGACCAGAATGGGAGGTTGAGAAAGAAAGGAAGATTATGTGTTTTGAGTGTAGGAAACATGAGGAAGGAAGTCTTGGAGGAATGCCATCGTTCGAAGTTCTCTATTCATCCAGGAGGTACTAAGATGTTTCAAGATATGAAGATGAGTTTCTTCTGGGAAGGTATGAAGCGGGATACCGGGTTGTGTGTGAAGCAGTGCATGATTTGCCAATAGGCAATGGACGAACACTAGAAACCAAGTGGGTTGCTTCAGCCATTGGATATTTCAGTATGGAAGTGGGATTCTATCTCCATGGATTTTATTGACGGGTTGCCAAGGTCGAACAGAGGAAATGATAATATATGGGTTATAGTGGACAGATTGACCAGGAGTGCCCATTTCATTCCAGTTAGATCAACCAGAACGGCACCTGTTTATGAAGAGTGTAGTTAGACTGCATGGAATTCCTAGGAGCATAGTTAGTGATAGAGATCCTTTATTCACTAGCGAATTATGGAAGAGTCTACAGGAAGTTTTAGGAACCAAGCTCAAGATGAGTACCGCTTACCATCCGCAGACAGATGGGCAAACGAAGAGAGTTAACAAGATCTTGGAAGATTTATTAGGAGCTTATGTTCTAGATTTCGGGGGATCATGGGAAGACCATCTGCATTTAGTCGAGTTTTCGTATAACAACAGTTATCAGACTAGTATCGGGATGGCACCATTTGAACCTTTGTATGGAAGGCCATGCAAATCTCCCGTATGTTGGCTAGAAACTAGGGGTAGGTTGGTCCTTGGTCCAGATTTGTCAGAGAAGCTGCAGAAAAAATTAAGGTCATTCGGGCTAGAATGAAGAAGGCTCAGTCTAGGCAGAAATGTTATGAAGATAAGAGACAGAAAGATCTAGAGTTCTCAATTGGAGATCAGGTTTTTGTCAAAGTGTCACTGATGAAGGGTGTGATTAGATTTGGGAAATCAGGAAAGTTAGCACCGAGACTCATTGGACCTTTTCCTATTGTTGAGAGGATCGAGAAACTCGGATATAGAGTTGATTTACCAAGCAGTTTGACAGGAGTCCACGATGTTTTTCATGTTTCTCATCTTAGAAAGTGTGTTAGAGATCCAGAGACTACTATTGCACCGACCGTGCTAGATGATTTAGTGGTATAACCGGATTTGACCATAGTGAGAAAGCCAGTTCGCATAGTTGCGACAGATAATATGAGGCTTAGAGCCAAGACGGTCAGATTAGTCAAAGTCAAGTGGAGCGACGATGACAGGGACTATACTTGGGAAATTGAAAACATGATTAGAGATACTTATCCTGACTTGTTTGATGGTATGTTTTACCTTCTTATTTGATTTTGTGTACCTTATCGTAATTTCGAGGACGAAATTCTTTAAGGAGGGGAGTCTATAACACCCCAGATTTTTGGTAACATTATTTAGGATTTTAATTAGTCAAATTAAATAAAATATTGTGTTGATAAGGGGATTGAGATTTGATTTTTAATTATGGGTAGCCGTGCCATTTAATAATGAACTAAAGAAGAGTTAAAATGAAATACAGGAGGGGTAAAATAGGAAAGAGAACATTCCTATATCCTCCAAACCTTGGCCGTGTAAAATTTTACACGTTCATTTTCGTTCTCAAATTTTAAAATATGGGGTCGGCCACCATTAACAAGGAAGAGAAGAAGAAAAGCTAGGAAGAAGCTAATTCAAATCAAATCTATTCATATCTCAATCTCTATAATCTCTAAAGCTAAGGTGAATAATGTTTACATCTCATTTTTTATTGTGTTTCCAGTTTTAACATGAATTCTAAGTATTTTGCAATGATTTGCCATGTTTTTGAATGATGGAATGAATATATATACTTGTTGATGAATTATGGTTATTCATATTGAATTTATGATATGTTTTAAGGTGAAAACCCTATTAAATGACATCCAAATGCCTTGCGAATTTTTATGAAGATCAAAAATATTATTTTGGAGATGGCTTTCAATTTTCAGATTTTTCTGAATTTCTATGGAATTAATATGAATTTTCTAGTAAAGAAAATGGTATTTTGGGTTATAAATTAATTACGGGCAAATAATTAATTATTTGGGTCTGAAATTTTTATATGTTAGAAAGCATATATAATGGTGATTTTCTTGAATTTTTCTAGATCTTTCCGAAGTGATTTAATGGTTATATAAAATTATTTAGGGTATGGGACATAAATGTTTATATAATTTAAAGAAGGGAAGGGGCTTTTTGTAAAATAACTTTAATTATTAAATCTGGAAAGTCGGCAGCCCTTTTGACAATGTGTAGTAATTTTTATTGGTAAAGAAAGAAGTAACAAATCACAATTAGACACGTAAGGCAGGATAGGTGAAAAGAACTATTTGTAAAACGATTTTCATTGTTTCAACACCGTCGGCACCAGGTTCCGCCTCCTCATCTTCGCTTCCGACATAGTCCAAATCAATGCACATGGTATCCGTTTACTGTTATGTAGTGAATTGGATGTAGGCGGAAAGTAGGGAGACGAAACTAGGGGTTTCGAAGGGGTTGAGGCAGTCCTTTGTTTTTAAATTAAAGAAATACGCTTGCTTGCTTTCGACTAAATGGCTTTTGACAAAGTGGCTTTCGACCAGGTCAAATGACTTAAAGGGAATGGTTTCGATTAAGTTGGGCCTCTGTTTTTTAAAAATTGCTTTTGACTAAGTCGAAACCTTTAGCTGCCGCTTCCAACCTTTCGATCCAGATGGTTTCGAAGGAGTTCTTCTGTTTTCTAAAATATGGCCACCTCTCTAATGCTTTTTAAGGGATGGTTTGGACACCATCACTTCATAACTTAGGAAATGGTTTCGAAGTAGTTGCTTTCGAATTAAATGTTTTAAGACCCTTTTTCTATAAGTAAAGTAAAAATCCAATTTGGTTTCAAAAGAGATGGTTTTAAATGGCTTCGAAATAGATGCTTTCGACTTTAATATGTTTTTGATCCTTTTGCTCTACTTGAAGGCAGAATCCAAATGGTTTTGATGAAGGCATTTTTCAATGGTTTCGAAGGAATGATATTTTGAATGGTTTTGAAAGGTTTCCATATATTTTAAATTGAACCCAAAGTGCTTTTATAACATCCCCCTACTTGGAGGCCCAAAACTAATGGCTATGGAAGCTTTATTCAACAAAGAAGAAAACCAGAAAACCTTAAATCTCAAACTACTCAAAATCAATTGAGCACCCGAAAGTTTAAGGGGAAAATAAAAACTTCGAGTCAGACATAAAGCTTGGTATGAATAATAATCTAACATCTCAATCCATTTAGATATCTAGTGTGACCACGCCACTTAGTGGAACGGGTTTTCCCCTCACTAATATCCTAAAACCCTTTTTAAAACCATATTCTGTGCTCCTGCATCTACAATGGTTAAAACGTACCTTTTCAAAACATTATGATGATATGCATACTTGAAAACAATTAGGATTTCCCTATCCTATTTTAGACTTCTTTAGCTTCAAAGAGGGACTATCCATCCCATGTTCATTTTACTTAAGCTGATGCAGACTATCTATCTCACATCTCATAGTTTTCCCAAGATGACTACAAACCATTCATTAAACATATAGAGACTATCCATCCCCAACATGATTTTGACTATCCAGCAAACATCCCATAGTTTTCCTAGGATGACTATTAACCCTTTTCCAATCATATGGAGGCTATCCATCTCCAACTTGATGTTGACTATCCATCAAACATCCCATAGTTTTCCTAGGATGACTATGAACCCATCACTTGGCCACTTGACTAATGCTATCCCCATGAATCTACTTATCCCATGTTATTCACATGATTAACCTATTTCCATTAGTATCCCTAATTTAGGTTATATTCATTTATAGTTTACATTGGTATCCCCCAATGATTTTCAAAACATAGAAGTGTTGACATCCCTAACTATAGTGTTAAACTCATTAAGCCTACCCTGGTATCCCCAAGGTTAAACAACATTTATTTTATAAGGTTAAAAGAAAACAACTTGTCAACCCGTTCGAAAGCACCCCCTTCGAAAGCTTTGCTTTCGACCCTTTTGAAAGCAACCTTTTGACCCTTTTGGAAGGTTTTCTTTCGACTCTTTCGAAAGCATAAACCATAAATTTTTAAAACAATAGGCTCCAGCCTTTATAATACTTTAAAACCCCCTTTCGAAACCTTTCGACCATGTTAAAGTATTATTTTATAAGGGTAGATTGCATATCTTCAAAATCACTTGAAAGTATCCTTTTTGAAAGCATTGAAGGTTACCCTTAAAACCCTTGAAAATTAAACCTTTTGAAATCATCAAACCTTTCGAAACCGTTGAAACTCAAACCTTTCGAAACCATTGAACCTCAAACCTTTCGAAACCATTGAACATCAAACCTTTCGAAACCATTAAACATCAAACCTTTCGAAACCATTTGGCTTATACTTAAAAATATCACCTTGGGTTATATTGAAAATAGGTGAAAGTATCTCTTCCAAACCACTCTTTATTTCATAAAATATTGGGGAAGGTTGATGGTATCAAACCATCCTTTTGAAAGCATTAAAACATCTGGGATAAACCTTTGGACAACGTCGAAAGCTTCTGCTTTTGACCCCTTCGAATGGTTTGGGAAGTGGTTTTATTTTTATAAACAGTTAAACCTTTCGACGATGTCGAAAGCTTTAAAAAAAAACTTCTTTAAAACAAAGGCGGCTTTCAAAACCATGGCTTCCGAGCTTGTCGAAAGCTCTTTAAAACTAACCTTTCGAAACCAAACCTTTCGACCTTGTCGAAAGCTCTTTTAAAAATAGGCAAGTGATCTTCTTTTTCAAATCAAAATAATATAAGGGACCATCTCCTTCGAAAGCAACCCTTCGAAAGTAACCCTTCGACATCATACCTTCCGACCTGGTCCAATTCAATACATACCACCTGAATGATACCATGTGCATTGTTTTCAACCTTATTGGTCAATGAAGTCGAAAGGTCTAAGTCGAGAGGTCTGGTTCAAAAGGTTTGCCAAAGAAGGAGGAACCACCTTTTTCTAGGTAAAAGCTGATTTTTCCAAAATAAGTAAACCTTTTTATAATAAACTTGCCTACTAGTAAACTTTTGATTGGCTTTCATAACTTTTAAATAATTTGGATAATATTTGCCGCATTTTCTCAGACCTAAAATCAAATGAACATTTAACAAATAAGCCCTTCCTCTTATAAAATAATTAAATCATTTAGGTCCTCCTTTCAAAATAATTTAATTTTCATACTAAATCACTTAGTAAAAATCTCCAAAAATTCCAGAAATTCAATTTAATCATGTTATCTAACATATCAAAATTTCAGACCCAAATTCTTAATATATTTTCCAAAATAATGTATAAACTCGAATAACCATATTTTCCTTTGGAAATTCATAACTAATTCTCCACGGCTTGAAAAATTATAAAAATTGAAGCCCAACTCCAAAATCACGTTTTCCATAACATATAATTTTTCCATGGCATTTCAAAATCATTAAGTCTCGAATTTATCCTAAAACCACATATATTTCCATCAAACAACCTTGTTTAAACCATACAAATCCTAAATCAAGCATATCATCATTCAATATCTCATAAAAACAGATTTATTCTTAAATCTGAAACCATATGATAATAAAACCAAAATAGAGATGTAGAAATTATTATTCACCTTAGATTGGATAAGGAAATTGAAGTTTAATTCAGATTGATTTCTTCTAGCTTGAATCCTAAGCTTAAAGTTGATTCTCTCCTCTTTTCTCCCTAATGGCCGACTTTGCTTTCTCTTCTTATGTTTATAATTTTTCTTGTAAGATAATGAACGTGTATGACAAGAGGGAATGGTATAAGGAAGGAAATATAGGAGGCTATTTACCCCAATACCCTCATGTTTAATTACTTAACCCTTTTATTAGTTCATTTTTTTATATAAGCATGACTACTTAATTTATTAGTCAACCTTAATCTCTTTATCTACATTATTCTAGTTAATTTATCCAATTAAATGTTCTGAATAATGTTAAACAAAAATTTAGTGTGTTACAGCTTTCGAAAGGATTGAGTTTTGACGGTTTTGAAAGGGGTGGTTCCCCAGGGTTTCGAAAGGGTTGAAAGGAAAGGTTTTCCAATATTTTCGAAAGGCAATATTTAAAAGGTTTTAAAGGAGGATGTCTGATATTTTGAAGCTTTTGGAGAAAAGAAAGGAAAGGTTTTTCCAATGTTTTCGAAAGGCAATATTTAATGGTTTCGAAGGGTTACCTTCTATGGTTTCGAAAGGGTTGTTTAACGGTTTTAAACAAAGGTTTCGAATGTAATAGATAGGCAATGTAGCCTAAGTATTTTCAAGTTAAAAAAGGGTTTTGACTTGTTTTGGAAGGATAGTTAATCCTCATTTAAATCTATCAACATTATTTTGAGTAAAGTATATATAACAAAGCAAAATGGCTTAGAGTAAAGCTAAAGATATATTTTCCTTGTATATATATATGATTTGAAGGACTAAATCATTGTGAAAAGGTTTTCAAGGAAAATTTAAATGGTAGTTAACCCTAAGTAAATAAATCGGACAGTTAGTACATTTTGCAAGCACTCAGCCTAGATTTCAGATAGTTAGTCCAATTTGAGAGCAGTCAACCCAGTTGTATGGACATATAGTCATTTGTAGCATAACGGACCTTGCTATTATATGTGGGAAGATAGTTCACATATTACCTGTTTTACGGACATATAGTCATTTGTTAGCATAAAGGATATTCTATTTTGATATAATCAGTTTGATTGACTAGTTTGGTTGCAAGAAAGGATTTGCAAAATATATGTTTTGAAAAGGATATTAGTGAGGGGAAACCTGTTCCGCTAAGCGGCGTGGTCTCACTTAATATCAGTAAACCGAGATGTAACAGAATTATTCACACCAGGCTTTTTGTCCGACTCGAAGTTTTTGTTTCCCCTTAAAGTCTCGGGTACTCAAAATTGATTTGAGTATGCTGAGGGTTGAGGTTTTCAGGTTTTAATCTTTTGGCGAATAAAGCTTTCGGAGAGGAGCAGGTGGTTGACAGATAGCTAATTTAGGAATTGCTTATTGTTTTGTTCCGCTGTGTATTAAGTCAGATATGACAATATTTTTTTGATCAACCAAGGGGGCATCTTCATATGTTGCTCTTGGTGTATTTTGTAAATGATATATTTAATCATTGCCTGGGAAACGTTAAGGGATTATGTAACATGGATATGAATTATTGTTTTGAAATGTAATTAGCAAATTGTTATTGTTTTGAAATCTGTGATTTTGTTTATATTCACATGTTTCTGATATTATGGATACCATTATCGTTACCGTATTTTGTCACCAGAAGTTAATACTATGGATGACTACAACATTTGTAGCGCTTATCGTTTGGCCTCCAGATACGGGATGTTACAATATATATAAATCTGAGTAAAGAGTGGATTCAATGTGCTATAGAGCCTTATTTTGGATAAATGTTGTAAGTCCAATGGACTAAATAATGTTGAAATCATCATCACGTTACTTTAGTGTCGCAAGGGCTTTGGACGTAATTATAATATGCTTTTAAATCAAAATATCCAAATAGGTTCTATAACATAGCATATGCTAATTAAGGGTTAAGAAGATAAGTTTGGATCATGTGCAATTGGTCATTAAATAAGCTAGTGGCTGAGATGATCATTCTTATGTTTGAACCAATATCAAGTCTATGCATCCTCTCTCTTTATTTCTCACATATGGATTACAAGTAATAGAACTTGTCCCCAATTTGATTTAGGGTTACAAGAATTCTATTTGATAAAGAAATGTAGGAGTGAAATATCAGTCCCAAACTTGAAACCCTAGGGTCGTATTTATATAAGCGGGTTGGACTCTTCCGCGTCCATCCTTCTGAAGATATCGAAAGGTCTCTTCACCTGCATCCTTTCACATTTGACCTTCCGCTTTCATGGTTTTGAAGATGTAGGTAGGTATTCAGGTCTTCTGGCATGCTTAAATTAGCTCTTTTGTCTCTATCGAAAGCATGCTATTGATGGATATTGATATGATATTCATCAATACTACTTTCGAATACTTCTGGAGCCTTTCGACACCATTGAAAGGTGTGCTTATTTTGATGGAAAACGAATTATGGAATTTCATTATGCTGTTTAAGTATAAGCGGAAGCATTTCTGACCCATTCGTCGCTTTTGTAACCTAGAATCGGAGTTAGGGTGGGTTACTTGGATGTGTGCGGAAGGGTGTTTGGATTGGTTTGAAAGGTTGTAATGGTGGCGGAATGACTATCTAATGTGGATCGAGTTCATTGGTGGACAAATGATAGTTGCAGAAGATTGTTTTCGAAGGTAATTTCTTTAACTATCATGGAAGCTCAACTTCTAATACTTGTAGAAGGGTAGTTCTGGTTGACTTTTCTTTTGCAAGAAGTAAACAGTGGCGAAACCAATCATTTCGAAAGATTTGAGCTATGCGAAAGGGGTAGTGTTAGTGGAAGCTCTGGCTTTCATTTCTTGTAGAAGTGCGCAATGCTTACGGCACACATCTGATTCCCTCGGAAGCTATTTTTAATGCCTTCGAAACCCTCTTTTTTGAGTCATGGTGGAACCCCTTTTCAACACTTGTGAAACCCTATGAAGAACATTTTTCGAGGCCTTTGGATGCCTGCCCTTAATACTTTCGAAAGCTTTCTTTTTACGATTCTAGAAGCCCTTTCTATCATGCTTTCACTCTTAAGTGGATTTTGTGGTAACATTTTGCCCCTCCTTGTATGAAAGAAGCATTTATTCTTTATGACAAAAATCCAAGAATTCTTTTTGGCATTGTTTCATCCTCAATGGCCTTCCTTATAAATCTTATTTTCCTGCAAAGTACAAAGTAGACAACATTTCCTATTATTAATTTGAAATTTATGTAAGAATATGTTAAGTAGTTTGTCCATATTATTGGAGATAGTATTAGAATTCATGATAATATAATTCCAGAAATCTAAATTTTGGAATATTGGAAATTAATAGATCATCATCTGAAGATAACAGGTGATGAGAAATCCACAGTTGGGAACGATTATGGACTGGAATTTTTTTTCGACAATAATAGAAGTCCTGCAATCCAACTTTGGTAATGATGAGAGAAGACTAGAAATCTAATTATTGAATTAATAATAGAGGGCCTGAAATCCAAATCATAATAGAAGTTTAAGAATCCACTTCTGGAAATAACTGATAGAAGACCAAGAACAATCATCTGATAATAATAAAAACACCAAAATCATCATCTGGAAATAAGTCATAGAAGACCAGGAATCCTCATTCGGGGTCAAATAATAGGAGTCGAGCAACCCTAATCTAAAAATAGTAGAAGCCCTGAAACCTAGATTCAGGTATTGATAAGAGAGACCCAGAAATTATCATCTAGAAGTTAGTAGAAGACCAGAGATCCATAATAACAGAAGACCTAAAACCTATACTCGGGCCTTAATGAGTGAAGTTTAGAAATAAATAGTAGAAGACTTGAAACCCAAATTTAGGTATTGATAAGTGACGTCCAAAAATCATCTTCTGGATATAGTGGAAGACCATGAATTCATAATAGAAAACCGAAACCCAGATTCATGTATTGATAAATGAAGTACATAAATCATCTTCTGGAAATTAGCCGAAGGCCATAAATTCATATCTAATAATGAAAGTAGTCCGGGAATTATCGTCCGGAAATTATAGATGACCAGAAATCCGTTGCTGGTAATAAGAAGGAAACTTTATAAAACATTATTTGAATAATGGAAGTCCAAAAATTCTAATCTGAGTCTTTAGTTTTGCACCATTCTTTGGACTTTGATTATTCAAATATTTTTCTTTGTGTTTCCTATTTGGTTCCAGATATCTGATTCTTTCAATATGCGCCATCCTTTAGGCTTCGTATATTGTTAATGCTTTGTGTGCCACTCCTCGGGCTTGGATGTCTTAATCCGTTGTTGTCCATTGCATTTGGTTAGCTTATCCATAAGCAAGACCCAAGGACTTCCCGACCTCCCTCCAGGAGGTGCTCCGGCCAGGCATCATAGGCGGGACTGAAGGCATGTTCGGTGCCTTAACCAGGCCATCGTGTGGTAGGATTAAGGGCTTACTCCCTCCTACCTCCATGAGGTGCCCACTGAGATCTTATAGGTGAGACTGAAGGCTGGTCGGTGACTTGAACTGGCCATAGCATGGCACGTTCAAGGGCTTACTCCGTCCTCCTCCAAGAGGCGCCTTGATCTAGCCATAGCCTGGCGCGATAAAGGGCCTGCAGATACTTTAACCTGGCCATAGTGTGGCGCAGATAAAGGATTACTCTGACCTCCCTCTAGGAGGTGCTTTGACCTGGCCATCTTGGCACAGATAAAGGCTTATGACCGTTTAAGGTAGTTTCCAAATTTAAGGAGAATTCTACTCCCAACCATGTAGATTTTCTTAGAAAAGAGGCGCCTTATTCATCTAATGTTGGAAAATTTGGTCGCAAATGTTCTGCTTTCCATATCCTAGGAACCATATTGCCATCTGGTAGACATAATTTGTAAGTTCCAGAGGAATTACTTTGCACAAAATTAGAGGACCCTCCCAGTTTGGTTCTAGCGATCCGTCTATAGGATTTCTAGTGTTTGCCATCACTTTTCGGAGCACTAGATCTCCCTCTTGAAATGATTTTGTCTTTACTTTCGAGTTGTAGTATTTTGATATTCTTTTTTGATACTCGGCAGTTCGAATAACTGCTTCATCTCTTAGGTCATGTATAAAATCCAATGATTCTTTCTTCAACTCTTGGTTAGGATCGAACGGGTATGCAATTCTTCGATGCTAAGGTATTTCAATTTCGACCGCTAACATTGCTTTACATCCATATGTTAGAGAGTAAGGGGTATGACCTGTAGCAGTTTTGGTGGATGTATGATATGCCCATAGTACAAGTGGTAATTCTTCCACTCAATTTCCTTTGACCTTATTCAGTCAGTTTTTCAAGATGGTCTTAATAGTCTCGTTGGCTGCTTCGACGACTCCATTAGCCTTTGGATGTGCTACGGAGAAAAAACTTTTGATGTTTCCATTCTTATTGAAAAATTGAGAAAACTCTTCACTTTCAAATTGTGTTCCGTTTTCAGATATAATCTTGTATGGGATCCCGAATCTAGTGATGATATCTTAATAAAAAATCTAAGTACTTTCCCAAAAGTGATTTTAGGAAGTGGCTCTGCTTCTACCCATTTAGTAAAGTAATCAATGGCAACTACGACATATTTTGCCCCTCCATTTGGAAATTGGCAAAGGTTCAATCAAATTAATTCCCCATACATCAAAGATTCATTAATCTTTCCTTGATGGAATAAATTGATTATCATCCCCTCTAGGGCTCTGCAGTGATTAGTCTCATGTCCGTTCATCCTATGATAGCGACAGTAGGATCCCCTTAGATTCCTTTCATGTTTTGGCTTCTTTTTCTGTGATGACCAATAGTTAAGCTCATCCTGAGTTAGCAAGTAGACATTCTTTATTGATGTTGTTAAGTTGCATTCTTTAGGAAGTCTAGACTTGAAACTTGATTCTTAAGGATGGATTTTTGATTTTTTGTTCCTTGGCCTTGTAGTTTCACACTCGTCGATTGCTTTTCTTTTTACTACCCTTTGTAGTACTTGTTTTGGAAGTATTCTTGTTGTAGTTTGTTTCCATTTATGTGCAAAGGCATTGTAATTAGCCATTATCTCTTTTTCAAAGATTGTGCATTTGGAATAATATTGAATAGTTCTCCTCATTTGACTGAATACATTGTCACTTCCACTTTTCCTTTCTCCTAAGGCAAAAATATGGGTGGAGCCAATACGAAAAGGGTTCAAGCTCCATTTCTCTAGATCATATGATTTTGCTATTTTCTTGTTTATAATTCTTAGAACTTCTAATCTTAACCTTTGCTCTTCATATTGGTTGGAATCCTCGATGGTTCTTGGGGAGAATCCTTTCAAATGTGGTTCAGAAGATCCTCTATCGGATCTTTTGATTCTTCTAGCCATGACAGTGTTAGACCAAAGTAGATAAGCTTGAAATTAAGTTGGGATAGGTTAGAGACAAGTGGTGTTGGGTGTTCAACCAAGTCGGAGGTTCGAGCCCTCCTTCTAGCGCCAAAATGTTAACAATAAAACTTGTCAACACCCCAAAGTAGAGTTTAAGGAAAAGGGTAATCCCTTTTGGTTTTTCTTGGATAAATGGAGAAAAGTAAAATGTGTATGTCCTCTTTAATTTTCTCTTCGATTAGGTTACTTGAGTGTGAACTTGTTCAGAATAACCATCCGATCCAGTCGAAACAGCTAGTTTCTTTACTTAACCGCCTTCCGAGCTTGTTGGGATGATATGGATGTCCCTTCGAAAGCCTACCTTCCGAAGCAGTTACAAAGCATAAGAAGATAACCCTGTGGATCCAAGATTAAGACTTGATTTGGTAGGTTTCGACCTTATCGAAAGCTTAGTTGATTGGTGGTTAAGACTTCGTTCAAGAACCTGGGATTAAGGTTTCGACCTTGTTGAAAGCAGTATCCTTAAGTGTCTTGGCTTGGATTGGGAATCAAAGGCCAAAGTGAGGTGGTATGGGGGTTTCGACCTGGTCGATAGTAAAAGTCTTGGGAAAGGTGGCTTGGAACCAATAACTTGTATTACTTGAGAATATATGGGTTTTGACCTAGTCGGAAGTGTCCCTTCGATACAGTCGATACCTGTAACACAAGGTTAGACCAGATAAAAGCTTGAGAAACAATTAAGTAATTAGAAATACTGTAGACTTCCCTTTCTCTACTCAAAGAAGATTTTATTAGTCGATTTCTCTAATTTGATTTACAAATTAGGGTTTTACAACTTTTAGAATTAGGATAATACAAGCTTAGAATGACTCAGTTCGGATCCCCAAAACCTGACCTCTTGGGTCTTATTTATAGATGCGGGTCAGCATCTTTCGACCGCAATGCTTTCGACCTGGTCGAAAAGTGGCTGCCATATTGTCTCTTATTTGCTTCTGCCTTGTCGAAAGGAAAGGTTGCGCTTTTCTTCTCTATGTTGCTTTGTAGGGCTTTCGACTCTGTCGATAAGCTTTATTCAGTGGTTTCGAAGGTGTTGGAATGATGATGGTTTCAATTTTGTTTGTTGCTTCTAAACTCTTGCCTATGACTTGATGCGGAACCTCCCTGGATAACAATGGCTTTGTCCAGTTCTAAAGGGCCGGTTTAGCTTTCGAAAGGGTTGTTCAGGCCAATACATGCTTTCGAGTGGTCTGAATGAAGGCGAAACCTTTGGTTTCGAATGGTTTGGCGCATATTTGAAGAGTTGTCCTTCATTGTCTTCGAAAGGTGTTTCATTGACTCATTCGAAAGATCTTCATGCATATGGAATCACCTTCTTCGAAAGGTGGTCACTGAAGGCAAAATGGTGCTTTCAACCCCATCGACCTCTTCGAAAGGTAGAAAATCTCATGGACCTTGACTGTTGGATCCTTTCGACCCCTTCAGAAGGTTTTGAAGTTCTTGGACTTTGGCTGTAGCATCCCTTTGACTCTCTTGAAAGGTCTAGCTGGAGCCGTTTCCTCTTGATCTTCTGTGTCCTCTGCTCAAAATGGTTTCGACTCAGTCGAAAGGAATTTTAGGTGGTAACAACGTCTATGCACCCTATCTCATGCCGCTGGCGCTACTGGTGTTGCTGATGACTTCGGAGTTGTCATCTTCCTAAGGAAGGATCTAATGATGGTAAAACGAACCTTCTACTAAATTACCTCTCCACGGAGGTTCACCCGTATTACCTAAAGATGAGAGTGGATAGGTGAAAATAGGGAAAGTGACTCTATGGAGTGCGAATTCTTGACCAACAAATTGAATCAAAAGGGTGCAGATTCAATTGACAACGATGCCGCCAATACTAGAATATGTGGTCTTCTTCACCATGGGATAAATCCGATCATAACTTCCTATCTTAGGGATGATGTTGTATTGAATGATGCACATAATCAAATGGGCATTCGAACGTAGATTATCCATCTTCCAAACATTGCCGTATGGGGAAAGATCTACAGCAAAATCTTTGAGTCGGTCACTTCAAAATCATCCAATTCCGCTTCCTTCATAAAGGCCTCCAAAATCTCAACGAGATCTTCAATAGTCAGCTAAATCAAGACACACTTCACCTCCGAACGAATCAAACTATTACCTCCATCGAAATGGCAGATGCAACATGGGTAACATTCCCGCTCAAAGGTCTTGAAGCAAAGGATTGATGCAAATCCTACCACGACGAATAGCTCTTCCAACACAAAAACGATGAAACCATCTGCTTATTCTGGTCCAGCCAAGTGGCCGCTTGAGGGTTGGGACCATAATGGTGCGAGGAAAAACCGACAGTGTGGATAGGTATCTTAAGCTAAGAAGTGGTTGGAGGGAGGAAATAAGGTTTAGATCTGGAGTGATGGTGGGGTGAGATCTAACGTGCAAAATCAGCATGAGGGGGAGGCGAAGCTGCTGCTCCTAAGGAAAAACGCCACCGCCTAGGGGATGAACAAAAGAGAGAGGCTTATACTTGGATGAAGGTAAGGATGTAGAAGGGGTTCGGCTCATTGAGGAAGGAGGAACAAAAGAATGAAATGGGGGAAAGTCGAACGTGACTTTTAAAGTCCCATTTCATGTTCAAGTTGTGCCAAAACTCGTTAACTGGTACACCACTATAGGTTTACTGCTAGACGAGCTTTGGGCCTTAATTGAACCTAGACCCAATTAGGGTCAGACTAAATAATAATAATCATTTTGCACCGTCTTCTTAGAGTCAGCATGATCCAAAAAATTCCTGTCCTCATCACGGCGGTGTCAAAGCCTACCGCCTAGTCCCGAACCTTGCTCCAGCAATTCATAATACTCCCAACAAAACTGATGTGAGCAATAACAATTCCAAAAACCTAAAAATATCCCAGCTGTTATTTCCTGCCTACTTTGCAGGAAATATTTCTCCCAATAGCTGGTAAGTACAACAACACTTCAAACTACATACCTCAATAAAATTGAATGTCATTCCTATTTTGTCTGTACCTTAAAGAGAGAAGATATGAAAATCTCCATTTTATATACCAAAAAATCACTGAGATAAACATATGCTCCTTTATACTTGTTTCTGAATAATAGAAGCTCTTTCATACCAAAACATCCCTTAAAAATCAAACTTGTATTTGCTAAAAATCAAAATTAATCCTTTACCGATATATATATATATATATATATATTTAAGGATCTCAAAAAATTATTCTATTACAAACTAAAAATTTCTTAACATGACCAACTTAGTGTTATACGTGTTTCTTTGAGAATTAAAATTTCAAAACTTTCCAAAACAAAATTTCCAAAATAAATCCTTGGGAAAAGAACCCTTTGAAAACCCTTTTTCCCAACTCTAAGATATTCCTAACATATACTTTATAAAGATTCTCTAATAGGTTTTAAACTAAGGTATTGAAATTAATTATCCAAATAAAAATCCGGTTTGCCATCAAAGAGGTGATCAATGAATGCACCCTTGAAAAACATGCTTCCGGATAATTGCGACATAAAAACTCTAATTTTCCGTCCATCTGGAATAAATGTATGTCTCTGAATGGAACTCATCATCAAAATACAAAATCACATGGTAGCTAGAAACTCAACCATCAAGTCGAACACTTGCAGACTCCGGGATTCTGCCATATGTCGTAGTCATGCTCTTCATCAACAACACTTAACGCATCGCCAGCCCTCCGTGGGTTCCAACCCACAATTGTTTGTCCATTTCTTCGGAATGGAACTGCACCTACTTCTATAGTTGGAACACTTAGAATCTAGCGTAAAAATATAATATTACTAGATAGGAAAGTGCGAATACGTTCTCTCAATTTATCCTAATTCCCATTATCTACTAACCTAGGCTCTGATACCAAATGCAACAACCCGTACGTTAACGTGCCCAATTTTCGACAAAAATCGAAATCCAAGTCCATTAAAGCACAGATCGTTGGATTTGGAACCTACAAATAAGCACGAGCATTATCAGAGATTGTTAGAAATTTAAACTTACAGCGGAAACAATAATAGGATAAGAATATTGACTATGACTACTACCTTGGAATTAATGGCATTCCTTGGATAACCAATTGTCACATCAGCATAAAGCATGAGAGAAAAGAAGACTTCTCCAACAACAAAGCACATCTAGCTTCAGTGACCTGTTCCTCTAAATCTATCCTATGGGTTGGAATGAGGAGGTGGTCAGAACAACGTTCTGGTGAATGAAAAATCTATACACTATCCATAACATAAATTTATACTGATCGGTTTCCATTTAATAGTTATGTCCATCAAGGTTAGAAATTATAATCTAACCTTGCATTACACAAACGATTACTTACAAACACCTTCCAAAGGTACAAAATACTAATGAAGCCTTATCAACCACCCAATACTTCCAAACCCATTTTTCACTTAATACTTCTAAATTTGAAGCTGGCTTCTATAATACTTCTAAACGAGAAATAGGCAGACTTTGCCATTTAAGACCTCAATTAAGGTAGACCCCATCATTTAAGACCTAAATCAAGGTAGACCCCGTCATTTAAGACCTATTCCTAAGGTGGTTTCCAAACAATGTTATCAATGGTCGGCGGGTCCAAGCAACATGTAATGACCCTAATTTTGATTAACATTATTTAGGACATTCAATTAGTTAAATTAAATGAATAATGTAAATGGTTAAGGGATTGAGATTTGTGTGATTAGTAGGTAGCCGTGCCTAATAACAAATGCCTAAAAGGAATTAAAATGAAATAGGTAAGGCAAATAGATAAGGGGCAAAGTAGGAATAAGTCATATCCTTATACACTAAACCCTCATGCCACATTCATTTTACATGTTCATAAACAAAATCAAAACATAAGAGAGGCCGACCACCATTAGGGGAAAGCAAGAAGAAGAGAAGCTCAAATTAAAAGAAGGAAGCTTAACCAACTTAATCCAAGATCAAATCTCAACTCTTTAAAGCTAAAGCTGAATAATAGATTACATCTCCAATTTTATGATTTTCGGTTGCCAGATTGAGTTCCGTATTTATTTTGCAAATATTTTGCCATGTTTTGATTGTTTAAATGGATATATATGCTTGTTGATGATTTAGGCTATTTCATATAGATTTTATGATATGCATTGATTTGGAAAACCTAATAAATGACATCTAAATGACTTGCGTTTTTGATATGAGGTCAGAAATATTATTTTATAGATGGATTTCAAGTTTCATAATTTTCTAAATTAATGTGGATTTTTTATGAATTTTCTAGTAAAGAAAATGGTTAATTGGGTTTAAAATTAATTATGGTTATTTTATATTGGCTTTGCGTTAGAAATTTTTATATATTGGAAAACATATTAAAATTAATTTATGGGAATTTTTGGAGAATTTTTCTAAGTGTTTTAATAAGTATATAAAATTATTTAAGGTATGAGACTTAAATGTTTTATATATTTATAAAAGGAGAAGAGGCAATTTGTCAATGTTTTAAATTATTGATCTCTGAAATTTGGAAGTATTTTTAGAAAATATTTTGGAAAAGTATTGGCAACCAATCATATGTTGAAAAACAAAGTAGATTAGTTGAAAAGAAATTGCTTTTTAAAGATTAAAATCAGTTTTATAAGGTTATTGCTGTTTCGCCACTTTCGGCAGCCACCTTTCGACCATATACTTTTGTCTCCACCTTAGTAGAAACCAATACACATGATATCAAGGACTTGGTACATAGTGGATTGGAAATAGGTGAAAGGTATAGAGTCGAAATAGGGCTTTCGAAGGGGTCGAGACGTCATTTTTCTTTCAGAAGGAAATGTCACTTGCTTGCTTTTAAAAGAATGCTTTCAAAAGGGTTTAAAGATAGCCTTCGATAGAGGTTGTGTAACGACCCGACTTTTTCTCCACAGAAAGTCGTATCATCATGAAGAAAGAAAGGGATAGAAGAAGAAAGGATAGAAAAGAAGAAACAACAACACAAAAGAATCTCACAGCGGAAACGAATGAAATATAATATATCATATAGAATATTACATAGTATCATATACATCGGAGTTACACAACTTATACAACACATATTAGACAGTTATAAACATCTGTCTAATTCATACAACTCAAGTATCACAGATACAGACACAACATATACACAGCGGAATCATCATATATCTACACGGTGAAGCCTCCTGCTCCAAATCTCCTCCAGAATTCGTCAAAGCTAACCTGAATCCCTCGACTACTCAATACAATATTGAGTACCCAAGAGTTTAATAAAACAGAAAATAAACACTTGGGTCAGACATGGGTCTGGTGTGAGTAAACGGTTAAAATTTGTTTAACTTTGAAAAACCTTTGAAAGAAAAGGTATCTCGTAAGACTTTCCGCACATAAACACGGAAAAGTTTTTACCTTACGATAACCAAAACATTTGATAGGAAATCCAGTTATATTATAATTAGGGTCTAGGGTTTCCAAATAAATATGAAATAGCTGAAATTGTTACATTATTAAATTCCAGCATACTAGCCACAAAGTGGGTTATACAATCAAATCCGATGGCACTTATTGGAAGTTGGATTCCGTACAATGGCAGGGCTACTGGGGTACCGCCCGTCACAGTACGTGGCCTAGATCACCGTACCGAGGAGTACGCCCGCTCCCCTGCAACACAAAGCCGGAACCATCCCTTACTGGATAATCCCGAACAAGATAATCCCGTAGTTGGCGCGACCAACCACACACTAAGCCGAATAAAAGAAAAGGGACCTCTAGACAGGGATCTATCTTGCTCTCAGTGGGTGCTACCCACGAAACCTTGCTGCACCTCCCCTGTTTTAGCCATTCCCGGTTGATGAGGCTTGAGGTTACAATTACCTTTAATCAGAACATATCACTTAGAATGCTCATCGTCCGCCTGACGATGTGCTGAAAGCATTCAATCCATATAAGTTCGTTCCGGGTTCGAACGAAACCAAAGGCATTATCTCGTTACACTCGTTTTGGAATCACCCTCAGAGTTAACGACAATAACCCTTGCACTCTGAATCTTCATCTTCACTTGAGATTCACGACCTATCGTTAATTTGGATCGATGTGGTATTCGGGTCTCCAGACCTGGAATACCGGTATACGGAAACCCGATCCCGGTCTCATCGAAATCCAAAACGTATCTTTTAAGGCCAAGTTGTTTAAAGGTTTAAACATTTAAACTTATATTCTGAATGATATAAACAGATAGATAAATAACATTATCACAATAGATAATTCATATCAACATTCATCTCACAAAGCAGCATATATCATATATATATCAGAGACATACAAATCATCCAATATCAACCAATCACCCAATATCAAACATCCAGTATTAATCAATTATCTAAACAGAATTGATTAACTCTAATCAATTTAATTAACCTTTAATTAAATTAATTACTATCACTTAATTACTTGGATTATCTTAATCCTGCTTACTAACATTAATTAATTACCAATTAATTAATTTAACATCTAAATGATCTTCCTTAATTAATCTTCCTTGATTAATTATACTTTAATTACATTCAAGTAATTATCCTTAACCATATATAGAAATTAACCTTTCATTACTATCATTAATTACAATAATTAATGAACCTTCATTTATTAATTAATTATAATTAATTATATTAATCCTCAATTAATTACAATTAATTAATCATACTTAAATTAATTACTTTTATTAATCAACCTTGATTAATTCATTAATAATTAATCCTCTAATTATTTCATTAATTTATTACCTTCTAGTTAATTAAATAATTAATCTTTAATTAACTACATTCATTAATTAACCTTAATTAACCATAAACAGTCATTAACAATTTGTAATTACTTATCTTAATTAATTACTTTTTAATTAATTATATTAATTAATTATTCTTTAATCACTTATTATTGATTAATTAATCTTAATTAATTAACCCTTAATTAATTACTTCCTTAATTAATTACTCTCTTTTAATTAATTACCTTAACTAGTAATTAATCATATTTTTAATTAACCTTAACCTTTTAATTAATTAATTACTCTTTAATTAATTTACTTTAAATTAATTATATTAATTAATCCTTTAATTAATAACATCAAGTGATTAACTCTTAATCAATTCCATTTAATTACTTCCATAAGTAATTTTCTCTTTTCTTAATTACATTCAGTAATTATCCATTTATTACTTGACTAAGTAATTATACTTAATTAATCATAGTGATTATCTTTAATTAATTATACTAATTAATTAACCTAAAATTAATTACATTAATTAATTAATCCATTAATCATCACTAAATTTTTAATTAAAGTAATTACTTAATTACATTCATTTCCACTAATTACTTCATTAAGTAATTATTCTTAATTACAAATAGTAGTTAACCTTTAATTTAATTTATTGATTAATTATCCTTAATTAACCTCAACTTATAAAGATAAACTCTTTATTTAAACCATTTAGAAGTAATTATATATTTGAATATATAATTTTACTTAAGAACAAAACAACTTATACATTAAATTTTGATATATTTAAAAATTTTAAAAACCTTGTTAAAACATGTTTAATAATTTAAACAGATATTTATCTTTGAAAACAAGATTATTTCATAACTTAAACTCGTTTATTTGCTTTTAAACTCGAAAACAACTGGAAATCAAGTTCCAGTTTAAAACCAGAACAACCCGAGCTCCAGCAAAACAAACCCGAGAAACTACACTTCCTTCCCGAACCAGCTTCGAGTTACTCGCCTACTCACCTGCTTCGAGACAATCATCCACTTGCACGAGCCTAACCCGAGACGCCTTCTTCTTTTCCAACGCTACTCACCACAAACCAGAACAACGTGCACACGTGCACGTGGTGCACTTGCACACTCGTCGCCGACCACCAACGTTCATCGCGACGATCGCCAACAACCACACGATTACACGCGAACTCGAAAACGTCCCCAGATCGAACAAAACATCATCGAATCGAATTCGAACTAATATCGCCAAAAACTGGAACCCATCATTGCCAGAAAACTTCACCGTTACGACGCCTTCCACCTCGAGATCACCTGCCCACCTCACCGAAGCTTCGTCACGACTCCAGCCAGCTTTTACACCTATCGCGATTGCCTCCGCATCATCATCAAAGTCGCGAATTCCCCAACAGTTCAACCTACCCAAAGCAGCCTAAAACCCTAGTTAGATCGATTACGATCATCACGGCTATTGGAAAAATTCAACGACATTTTTCTCATCATCCTCAACATGCAGACGAGCTTCAACCAAAATTCTAGCTACAATCATCATTCCAATCGACGGCAATTCACCAAAGTTCCCAAATTGAACAAAACCCAATTTCACAAGAATTTCTCAACTAAAATTTACAATATGCATATCAAAATTCACGATTTCCTATCGTGATTACATGCATGCAATCCAAATTGGAAATTAAAGTAGTTGATTTTTAACATAAACTTAGTTTTCACTGTTGTTTAAAAGATTTCAATATAATTATTTATTTTAAACATCTGGAATGATTTTTGTAGTGAAGTTACATGATCTCAATCATCTATTGTTTGCAAATTACAGATTTACAATGAATAAAGAATGAGATATTGAATTTAAAGAGAGAGAAAACCAAAACTGTTAACAACAGAACCTATTTTCTTGTTTACAGGCATTCTAAACCAAACATGCATTCAATATCATAGCAAATTTAACACATGCATCAACATCCCACTACAGATTTATTAAAAACTGTTTTTAAAAATGAAGATTTACTCACCTGTTAAAACAGAGAACAGATAACCTGTTCTTGATTTCCAGACTTGTTCCAGGCTCTCGAATTTCCTTTTTGTTGTTGAATTTTTATCTGGTGTTAATCTTTGAATTTAGTTGATTTCCAGGTTTTCTTGCTTAGTTGAGTTGTAGGTTGAAGTTGTTTGATTTAGTTGCTTGATTCCAGATTGAAGATGAAATCAGGCTATTGAACTTGCTGTTTATCTTCACTTTGACATGCAAAGTCTCAGGTTAAAACTTGATATTTGAAATTTTTATAGACTTTGAAAATGTTTTGAATATGATTACAGGTTTTGGTTTGAGGAATTTTTCAGACATGGAATTATCTTTGTTTTCAGCTGAGAAGAGAAAAAGAAATGGGAGAGATAAAGAATAAGCTTTATGAATTAAATTATGGTTTAAAGATTAAAGAAAATAAAATTTGAAATGATGACACTTGTTTTTAAAAGTTACATTTGTCACTTATATTACTTAATTACCTTACAAATGTTACTTACATGTCCTAATGTATTAACACATGTCATAAGTATTTTTAAATGAATTTTTATTTAATTTAAATGTTAATATAAAGCTTTTCATACTAATTTATTTAATTAATAAACATTTATCTTAGTATATATGTATATATAAACTACTTTAGAGCAAATATTATAAATCCAATTATAATACAAATAAATTCTTATACACATATTTTTAAATCCAAAATCATTATTTTTATTGTTCAAGAGATATAAATTAAAATACCAAATACCCTTTGAAAAAGTATTATATTAAATTATACTTTCCAAATTACAATTTATATATATATATATATCTTTAAATAGAAAATATTTTTAACACAAATTTGAGAATTATTATATTAAATTTCAATACAACTTCAAATAATAATATATACATACATATATATTACAATTTGAAAATACATCTTTTATTTAAACAAAAGATTTCTATTCACAATATATATAGCAAAATATATATTATAAATAGATTAAAACTTTATTAGCTTTGAAAATAAATCTTATCAATATTGCCAGATTAAATATTTATTATCCTTTAAAGGTTAATTTACCAATTTAAATTAAAATTATAAAGGAAAATTATCAATTCAATTAAATTATTAATACAGATTATTAAATTTATACTGCCCAAAAACCCGGGATATCACATTCCTCCCCCCTTAAAATAATTTCGTCCCCGAAATTAAAAACAAAGTTAATTTAATAATCCAACAAAGATTTTAAAACAGCAACCACATACCTATCATCCAATTACTAACAACCAAAGCAACCATTCAAACAATCAAACCTAACTAACTATTCTGATAAAAATCAGGATAGACTTACTAACACTATCTTGAGTTTCCCCGGATATAAATCACCGGGAGACTCGCTCTACAGAAGCTAAACAAACAACACCACTATGATCTAGAGCTTCCCTTATCTCTAGATCCACTAATCTGAACAGAATATCAGATCACACCCAAGTCCAGCTCAACTTCCAAATCCATCTGAACTGCAGATCCCACAATCAGCGATGAACCATACACGTACTCCCTCAGATATACGTGAAATAAAATGAATTCCAAATATCCAAACTGGCCATTCATCCCTAGACAAAGAACTACTCCTCTCGAGAACACAAGAAAATTCCAAAATACCCAAAATACTTCTGAGTTAACTTTCATGACTTACCAAATCTTTTAGCTCTTATAATCGGAGAAAACTTAAACAAATTCCAATTTCCAACTCCGAATTCCAAATTCTGTCTCATCTCTACATAACTTACCAGACGATCCTGGGCTACCTCATCTCTTCCTGATCAGCTTAACCCTTGCTGATGCTTCTTGAAACAACTGGACCAAGAAACAAAATGATCTTCAAATCTGCTGAAATCCACAACTCTACTCCACAAGCAATAGAAGACTGAACTTCCTTTTCCCAGGTTCCGAAAACTTCTATACACTCTCAGAATGTTCATATAAACTTCCTGTAGAAATATGAGGTTACTTCCTTTCTTGCACAGCTACTACCTTTGCTACCGCTGCACAACTCTGATTTTGAAATAGATGAGAGTGTCGATGAACTCGAGCACAAACTAGATCCACAAACAAACGGGAACATTGGTTATCTTTAAAGACATAACCAATTCCTCAAAGAACAGACGAGTCCTCGGTCAATGGTACTGTTTTCAGCTATCCTTGGCTAGAGGAAACTCGAAACTAGAAGTAGAAGAGAAAACACAGATACTCCATAAAATTCTAAGATGCTTCACCAATCCTTCTCTAGGAACAAATCGATATAAACTAAATCTTTGACCTCTTCGATAACTTTTACTTTCTCTTGAGATGCCTCAACTCCATCCAAAAGATTACTCAAGATGAACTCTCAAACTAATCGCAAGTCACTTTTGCGATCCTACCTAGTTCGGATTCCAAAGATATTGTTCTCTCTTTACCAATTAAAACAACCTTAAGCTTTTCCAAACAAGGTTAACCCTTCAAGAAAGTCTTCACCATCTACCCAGACTGCTGATAGAAGATCCACAAAGATTCCTGAACCATCCGAAAAACGGACCACACTTCTGTTTCCAAACTCTATCTCGACAGCACACCGAACACTCCGAGCTGCACTGCTATCACAGCTAACCAAGAACTTCTAATCCAAAGGCTTCTCAACTAAAACCATTAACTTCACAACGGACCTCCGAGATGGCAGACATTCCAAAAGAAAACTCGGCTCCAAACCAAACGCCAATAACTTACTCTTCTTAAGGGAAACAATGAGACCATGTCCGAAGAACAACTAATCGACCTTAGTCCCATACTTCCAAACAGATAAAACTCTCTTACTCGATATCAAAGAATTCCTATACAGCCGAGTCTTTCCTATGGTAGACATCAACTGTTCCTCCAATACCTTCTTAATCTTGTTCCAAAAGAAAATCTCCTTCGGGAACATCCATAGATACTGCGTCTTATCACACAACTGCTCCTTCCTGAAGTCGCCAAGCTACCATCACTTACTTCTGCACAACTGATAGATTCAACTCTAGAAAATCTGCTCACCCGAGCTCAATCAATCTTACATTCCAATAATGGACTCCGAATCTTGAAAAGGATTTTCTTCAGAGATCCGAGACATCCTTACTCCATACTGCCAACTTACTCGAGACGATATTGGGTTTACAGTCTCGATATATACTTCCAACCTCAAACATTCAAACTCCAACTATTGGTAATTGTGTTACACACACTACCACCTTATCTACCTTTATAACTTATATTGGAAAACCCGAACAGGTAACCCAATAAATAGGTAGAAATACATAAATATATATATTTAAAATGATATTTTTTTTTATATAGAAATTATTTCTGGGTAAAATTATTTCATCTACCTCTTTAAAATAATATTGTGTCCGTTGGCCTGGTTCAAGTGTTTAGAGATCCCTATCAATAACGTTAGCTACTCGTATTGACCAGAATCCATATACCACTCAACCGATCAATTAACACAATATAAAACCATTTTTATATAACTAACAATTACGCGCTCTCAAGATAGACACCACTTCAGAGCCTAGGTATTCACTCAACCTACTGCTCTGATACCAACTGTAACGACCCGACTTTTTCTCCACAGAAAGTCGTATCATCATGAAGAAAGAAAGGGATAGAAGAAGAAAGGATAGAAAAGAAGAAACAACAACACAAAAGAATCTCACAGCGGAAACGAATGAAATATAATATATCATATAGAATATTACATAGTAACATATACATCGGAGTTACACAACTTATACAACACATATTAGACAGTTATAAACATCTGTCTAATTCATACAACTCAAGTATCACAGATACAGACACAACATATACACAGCGGAATCATCATATATCTACACGGTGAAGCCTCCTGCTCCAAATCTCCTCCAGAATTCGTCAAAGCTAACCTGAATCCCTCGACTACTCAATACAATATTGAGTACCCAAGAGTTTAATAAAACAGAAAATAAACACTTGGGTCAGACATGGGTCTGGTGTGAGTAAACGGTTAAAATTTGTTTAACTTTGAAAAACCTTTGAAAGAAAAGGTATCTCGTAAGACTTTCCGCACATAAATACGGAAAAGTTTTTACCTTACGATAACCAAAACATTTGATAGGAAATCCAGTTATATTATAATTAGGGTCTAGGGTTTCCAAATAAATATGAAATAGCTGAAATTGTTACATTATTAAATTCCAGCATACTAGCCACAAAGTGGGTTATACAATCAAATCCGATGGCACTTATTGGAAGTTGGATTCCATACAATGGCAGGGCTACTGGGGTACCGCCCGTCACAGTACGTGGCCTAGATCACCGTACCGAGGAGTACGCCCGCTCCCCTGCAACACAAAGCCGGAACCATTCCTTACTGGATAATCCCAAACAAGATAATCCCGTAGTTGGCGCGACCAACCACACACTAAGCCGAATAAAAGAAAAGGGACCTCTAGACAGGGATCTATCTTGCTCTCAGTGGGTGCTACCCACGAAACCTTGCTGCACCTCCCCTGTTTTAGCCATTCCCGATTGATGAGGCTTGAGGTTAAAATTACCTTTAATCAGAACATATCACTTAGAATGCTCATCGTCCGCCTGACGATGTGCTGAAAGCATTCAATCCATATAAGTTCGTTCCGGGTTCGAACGAAACCGAAGGCATTATCTCGTTACACTCGTTTTGGAATCACCCTCAGAGTTAACGACAATAACCCTTGCACTCTGAATCTTCATCTTCACTTGAGATTCACGACCTATCGTTAATTTGGATCGATGTGGTATTCGGGCCTCCAGACCTGGAATACCGGTATACGGAAACCCGATCCCGGTCTCATCGAAATCCAAAACGTATCTTTTAAGGCCAAGTTGTTTAAAGGTTTAAACATTTAAACTTATATTCTGAATGATATAAACAGATAGATAAATAACATTATCACAATAGATAATTCATATCAACATTCATCTCACAAAGCAGCATATATCATATATATATCAGAGACATACAAATCATCCAATATCAACCAATCACCCAATATCAAACATCCAGTATTAATCAATTATCTAAACAGAATTGATTAACTCTAATCAATTTAATTAACCTTTAATTAAATTAATTACTATCACTTAATTACTTGGATTATCGTAATCCTGCTTACTAACATTAATTAATTACCAATTAATTAATTTAACATCTAAATGATCTTCCTTAATTAATCTTCCTTAATTAATTATACTTTAATTACATTCAAGTAATTATCCTTAACCATATACAAAAATTAACCTTTCATTACTATCATTAATTACAATAAGTAATGAACCTTCATTTATTAATTAATTATAATTAATTATATTAATCCTCAATTAATTACAATTAATTAATCATACTTAAATTAATTACTTTTATTAATCAACCTTGATTAATTCATTAATAATTAATCCTCTAATTATTTCATTAATTTATTACCTTCTAGTTAATTAAATAATTAATCTTTAATTAACTACATTCATTAATTAACCTTAATTAACCATAAACAGTCATTAACAATTTGTAATTACTTATCTTAATTAATTACTTTTTAATTAATTATATTAATTAATTATTCTTTAATCACTTATTATTGATTAATTAATCTTAATTAATTAACCCTTAATTAATTACTTCCTTAATTAATTACTCTCTTTTAATTAATTACCTTAACTAGTAATTAATCATATTTTTAATTAACCTTAACCTTTTAATTAATTAATTACTCTTTAATTAATTTACTTTAAATTAATTATATTAATTAATCCTTTAATTAATAACATCAAGTGATTAACTCTTAATCAATTCCATTTAATTACTTCCATAAGTAATTTTCTCTTTTCTTAATTACATTCAGTAATTATCCATTTATTACTTGACTAAGTAATTATACTTAATTAATCATAGTGATTATCTTTAATTAATTATACTAATTAATTAACCTAAAATTAATTACATTAATTAATTAATCCATTAATCATCACTAAATTTTTAATTAAAGTAATTACTTAATTACATTCATTTCCACTAATTACTTCATTAAGTAATTATTCTTAATTACAAATAGTAGTTAACCTTTAATTTAATTTATTGATTAATTATCCTTAATTAACCTCAACTTATAAAGATAAACTCTTTATTTAAACCATTTAGAAGTAATTATATATTTGAATATATAATTTTACTTAAGAACAAAACAACTTATACATTAAATTTTGATATATTTAAAAATTTTAAAAACCTTGTTAAAACATGTTTAATAATTTAAACAGATATTTATCTTTGAAAACAAGATTATTTCATAACTTAAACTCGTTTATTTGCTTTTAAACTCGAAAACAACTGGAAATCAAGTTCCAGTTTAAAACCAGAACAACCCGAGCTCCAGCAAAACAAACCCGAGAAACTACACTTCCTTCCCGAACCAGCTTCGAGTTACTCGCCTACTCACCTGCTTCGAGACAATCATCCACTTGCACGAGCCTAACCCGAGACGCCTTCTTCTTTTCCAACGCTACTCACCACAAACCAGAACAACGTGCACACGTGCACGTGGTGCACTTGCACACTCATCGCCGACCACCAACGTTCATCGCGACGATCGCCAACAACCACACGATTACACGCGAACTCGAAAACGTCCCCAGATCGAACAAAACATCATCGAATCGAATTCGAACTAATATCGCCAAAAACTGGAACCCATCATTGCCAGAAAACTTCACCGTTACGACGCCTTCCACCTCGAGATCACCTGCCCACCTCACCGAAGCTTCGTCACGACTCCAGCCAGCTTTTACACCTATCGCGATTGCCTCCACATCATCATCAAAGTCGCGAATTCCCCAACAGTTCAACCTACCCAAAGCAGCCTAAAACCCTAGTTAGATCGATTACGATCATCACGGCTATTGGAAAAATTCAACGACATTTTTCTCATCATCCTCAACATGCAGACGAGCTTCAACCAAAATTCTAGCTACAATCATCATTCCAATCGACGGCAATTCACCAAAGTTCCCAAATTGAACAAAACCCAATTTCACAAGAATTTCTCAACTAAAATTTACAATATGCATATCAAAATTCACGATTTCCTATCGTGATTACATGCATGCAATCCAAATTGGAAATTAAAGTAGTTGATTTTTAACAAAAACTTAGTTTTCACTGTTGTTTAAAAGATTTCAATATAATTATTTATTTTAAACATCTGGAATGATTTTTGTAGTGAAGTTACATGATCTCAATCATCTATTGTTTGCAAATTACAGATTTACAATGAATAAAGAATGAGATATTGAATTTAAAGAGAGAGAAAACCAAAACTGTTAACAACAGAACCTATTTTCTTGTTTACAGGCATTCTAAACCAAACATGCATTCAATATCATAGCAAATTTAACACATGCATCAACATCCCACTACAGATTTATTAAAAACTGTTTTTAAAAATGAAGATTTACTCACCTGTTAAAACAGAGAACAAATAACCTGTTCTTGATTTCCAGACTTGTTCCAGGCTCTCGAATTTCCTTTTTGTTGTTGAATTTTTATCTGGTGTTAATCTTTGAATTTAGTTGCTTTCCAGGTTTTCTTGCTTAGTTGAGTTGTAGGTTGAAGTTGTTTGATTTAGTTGCTTGATTCCAGATTGAAGATGAAATCAGGCTATTGAACTTGCTGTTTATCTTCACTTTGACATGCAAAGTCTCAGGTTAAAACTTGATATTTGAAATTTTTATAGACTTTGAAAATGTTTTGAATATGATTACAGGTTTTGGTTTGAGGAATTTTTCAGACATGGAATTATCTTTGTTTTCAGCTGAGAAGAGAAAAAGAAATGGGAGAGATAAAGAATAAGCTTTATGAATTAAATTATGGTTTAAAGATTAAAGAAAATAAAATTTGAAATGATGACACTTGTTTTTAAAAGTTACATTTGTCACTTATATTACTTAATTACCTTACAAATGTTACTTACATGTCCTAATGTATTAACACATGTCATAAGTATTTTTAAATGAATTTTTATTTAATTTAAATGTTAATATAAAGCTTTTCATACTAATTTATTTAATTAATAAACATTTATCTTAGTATATATGTATATATAAACTACTTTAGAGCAAATATTATAAATCCAATTATAATACAAATAAATTCTTATACACATATTTTTAAATCCAAAATCATTATTTTTATTGTTCAAGAGATATAAATTAAAATACCAAATACCCTTTGAAAAAGTATTATATTAAATTATACTTTCCAAATTACAATTTATATATATATATATATCTTTAAATAGAAAATATTTTTAACACAAATTTGAGAATTATTATATTAAATTTCAATACAACTTCAAATAATAATATATACATACATATATATTACAATTTGAAAATACATCTTTTATTTAAACAAAAGATTTCTATTCACAATATATATAGCAAAATATATATTATAAATAGATTAAAACTTTATTAGCTTTGAAAATAAATCTTATCAATATTGCCAGATTAAATATTTATTATCCTTTAAAGGTTAATTTACCAATTTAAATTAAAATTATAAAGGAAAATTATCAATTCAATTAAATTATTAATACAGATTATTAAATTTATACTGCCCAAAAACCCGGGATATCACAGGTTGCCACCTTTTGTTTTAAACTAGCTTTCGATAGGGTCGAAACATACGTTGCCGCAATTCTACCTTTTGACCCAGTTGAGGCCATTGCCTTTAAACATGGTTTCGAAGGGGTGCTTTCGTTTTTAAAATAAGCGTCGCTTCTCCAACGCTTTCAAAAGAGTTGGTGTCAAAACCTTCTACTTTCTTTACTTAGGAAATTGCTTTCTAAAGAGTGCTTTCGACTTAGTTATTTTTAGACCCTTTGTTCTGTTGAAAGTTAACCCCATTGGTTTCGAATGGAATGGTATTTAATGGTTTCGAAACTATGTTCCACAAGCTTTTTCTTAAACCCAATGCTTTCGAAAGGTTTAATTTGAGTAAAGAACTTTAGTGCTTTTCGAAAGGTTTAAACGAAGGTTTCGAAGGTGTGGTTACCCAATGGTTTTGAAAGATACTTAAAATGTTTTAAATGGAAGGTTTCCAATTGCTTTCGAAAGGCAAGTTTTATAGTGTTTTGAAAAAGAGGATGTCTAAGGTTTTATAAAGCTTTCGAAAGGATACTTTCAATGTTTTTGAAAGGTCTATTATAAATGGTTTCTAAAGGTATAGTTTGGCCTTTTTGCCTAAGGTTATAAAGTAAAGTAGTTTACTTGTATCGAAAGGGGTACTTTCAATGGTTTTGAAAGAGATACTTTCAAGGTTTCAAAAGAGATTGTTTAAAAGTTTAAACAAAGGTTTCAAATGTTTTCAATAACAGTGGTTTATGTAAAGTATATATAGCATGGCAAAGTAATTTGAGTAAAGCATAGAGTATATTTTCCTTGTTTAAATATGATTTAAAGGGTTAAATAAAATTGAGAGGTTTTCAAGGAAAATTTTAAAGGGTAGTTAACCCTAAGTGAATGATTCAGATATTTGAATACCAGATGGGACTGGTATAGGGTCGCGCCCTATACATTAGTTATAGCCCCTAGCTAATATAGTCCAAAATTCCAGCGTGTAGGGCTTAGTCATAGGTAAAACTTAAATGATGGTTACACACAGAAAGGAATATATACAGAGAAGGAGGATAGGTTATTGGTGAGCCCGCAAAACCATTTGGATCAGGTGACCCTTGGAGAAGTAAGTTAAGGACAAACCGTCCAGAAGTTTGTCTAACAAGTGTTAGATTAGTTATTTTGTTTGGTAGGCCCGAGTCAGCCAATGGTTTTTTTCGGGCAGATGGTACATTTGTTACCTTTTTATAAGCATGCATGATATTGCAATTATTGTCATAATCAGTTTGATTAATCAATTTGGTTGCAGGATTTTGATTTGCAAAAAGATATGTTTTAAAGGGATATTAGTGAGGGGAAACCCGTTCTACTAAGTGGTGTGATCTCACTTAATATTAGTAAACCAAGATGTAATAGTATTACTCACACTAGGCTTTATGTCTGACTCGAAGTTTATGTTTTCCCTTTAAAATCTCAGGTGCTCAAAATTAATTTGAGTAGATTGAGAGTTGAGGCTTTTTAGGTTTAGTATGTGGATGAATAAAGCTTCTGAAGACGTGCAAGAGGAAATGTTAGCTAATTAGGTGTTGCTATTTAGTTTTATTTCTGTTGTGATATTTTAAGACTTATATGTCTATTTAGTACTCTGATCATCCAAGGGGCATCATCATATGTCGCTCTTGGCGTATTTTGTAATAATTATATTTGATCAAAACCTGGGAATCGATTGTGGGATTATGTAATTTGAATATGAAATATTGTTTTGAAATATAATCAGAAAAGTTTTTTTAATCTATGCTGTTTTTATTTCATATTCATGCGCTTTTGACATTATGGATACTATTAACATTACCATATTTTGTCACCGAAAATTAATATTATGGATGACTACGACATCTGTAACGCTAAGCTTCGGCCTCAAGATAGGGGATGTGTAACGACCCATAAATTTTGACAATTAAAAATAGTTAATTTAATAAGATATTGTAAGTTAATGTTGGAAGAAATTAAAATTTGTGATTTATTAAGGAAAATAATAATTAGAATGAAATTGTAACCATATTAATTTAAGTTAATTACTAACGGCTTTCA
The DNA here is from genome assembly GCA_030737815.1 of Allium fistulosum. NCBI lineage: Eukaryota > Viridiplantae > Streptophyta > Magnoliopsida > Asparagales > Amaryllidaceae > Allium > Allium fistulosum. Next base: position 150,582,979 of record CM060906.1, on the reverse strand, counting down.
TGAAAACTCAATTAATTAAAATAAGTTAAATGTTACACTTGGTTATAAATTGAATATAAGAGAACTGATATAAATATTGAATAAATTATTGAAATAGTTTGTAATAAATGGTAATTGAGTAAAACCAGTGTTATGTAAGTAATTATAATATTGGTTTGTAAATAATAAACTTATAAAAGTGTGATTAAGAGTTAATGGAAACAATTATGGTATGTTACCTATTTTATTAGTTTGTTAAGTTTAATTTGGAATCAATTGCAATTAATTCACTTAATTATTGCAGTTAATGTGGATTAAATTGGTAAGTGAAGAATGTTGATTCAATAAGATGTAACCAATGTAAATTCTATTCATAATATGATAATTGATGTAATAAAAAGAATGAAACCAAGTGGAAATAATTAATTGAGATTTTTAAAATTTTAATTAATGTGTAAAATTGACAAAATTCCAATATAATTGAAATATGTAATTAATACAAATAAAATATGAAAATTGGAAGATATTAATGTAATGAAATATAAAACAATGTTAACTATGTTAGTTGAGTAATAATTGATTGAATATTAAGTTTGGAATCAAATAAAATCAAATTTATTGGAATTAATTTGTAATTAATTGGATTAATTACAGTTGACATTTGAACACTGTATTTATTAAAATAATTAACACTAAATTGATATGTGAATTTGCTTTTAGTTATTATAAATATCTAAGGGATCAAAAATGATAAAAATCTGCTAGTTTATAAATATTGAATTAAAAGGTGATAAAAACTGTTATTTATTTAATTAATGTAAAAATAGCCATTTTGGCAACTGTCTCGGATTTCGATGAAACCAGTTTCATCAGATCCGTAACGGTAAATTATTATAGGATTTCAAGTTTCGTAGCGATCAGACTTGTCGTTTGATCGTACGGGCTCGAAACGCCTAGAAATTGATTTAATTAAAATCAATTTGAAAGAAGCTGATTTTAAGCTAACTTCTTCATACGATGGAATTAGGACATGAAACCTATTCCATTGAGTTTAAAACCATCAAAAACATCTATTTTGATATATGGGATGACTTATTTTGGTTTCGGGGTCAGAACGGGCTTTTTAGGTCGAGTAGTCGTTTCGATCCAACCCCACCTATATATAGGCTGTTATAAACCCTAGTTGTTTCTCATATCATTATTTCTGTATGCACATCTTCTTCCTCATTCATCAAACCTAATTCCCAAATTCCAAAACCTAATTTCAATTTCAAAAAAAAAGGGAGGAAAAATGCGGATTTGTAGCAACTTCGGGTAGCGCTACGGGTTTCAGAGGCAAAAACCCTGCAGCAACTTTGGGTCAGGAAGAAAATGACTCAGGACTTGGGTCGTTTTGGCAAAAACTCAGAGCAAGCAACGGGGATTTGAGGCAGCGGACCGAAGTTGAACCCGAAGTCGACCAAGGACCAAATTTTTTCAATATTCTAATTATCATAACTTTCTCATACGAGCTCGGATTCACGCGCGGTTTGTTTCATTGGGATTGTATCGAAATTCCGGACATTTTGACGCTTGTTTGGATGGATTCTGAGAATGTTTGAATTTTGGGTTTAAATTCGATTTAAATTCAAAGGTGGGTGTTTTAACCCACTCACAACTTCTAAAATTTCTTATGTTTGTTAAATTAAAATTTTGATGTGATTAGAAATTTATTTCTGTCTGTTTGGTATATTTTAAATCATCATCTCAGTTAATTTGAATTTATTTGAATTAAATCGTTATTTAATTTATTATTAAATATAAATTTCCAGTTAAATACCTGTTATTGATTTTCAGTTCTATATTGATATTTATTGATTGATTTGGATGATGTTTGTAATGGATGTTTTATTTTATATCGTTATAAACAGCAAGTTCACTATGGGTTGAAATGATACATACCCGAATGATCAATAGATTAAGGAAAAATCGTTATGGGTTGAAATGATAGACTCGAGCGATTTTATGGATATTATTATTTCGGGATTGCGGTTTGAAATGATATATAACCGAAAAATTGTAAATTGCTGGTTGAAATGATAAATATCCGTATCACTTGACCCTAGGGTAGAGAATTATATACGGACACCGGATTGGTTAAATTTAAATGATTTTGAATCCTTAAATTTTGCATTGATTTAAATGATATTTTGAAATAAAAAAATCGATTTTTACGAATTGAATTATTTTCGAAATTCAAGTTTATGATAAAATTGGAATTGGTTTAAAGGTATTGTTAAAAGAATTTAACTGAAATTTCAAAGTTGAATTTGGAATAAAAAGTGAAATTTGTCAGAATTGAATTATTTTAAGTTGTTTGAAATATAACTTTGAAATATACTGAATTTGGAGTAATTTAAAATTGTTATTTTGAACATGGATTGGAGGCGATATTGAATTAAATATTTTATTAAGAATTGAAATTGGAAAATTTGAAATTGGGTTTTGGGATATTAAAATGGTCCAAATGTATTGGAATGGAATAAATAGTTTAAATTGATATAAATTTCAAATACATATTTTTATATAAACTGTTTTAAAAATATATTATTTTGAAGAATTTAATTATTAAGATTTTCAACTTTTAAACTAATTAACCTGTTTTAACTTATTTTAAATCTAATTAATCTATTTTAAAGCTATTTAATCTATTTTAATTATATTTGATCTATTTTAAATCTATATTAATTATTTATAACTATTTTCTTCTAAATTCCAAACTAAATAAAATGGATGGGTTTATATTCAAATTTTCGATTTTAAAGTGAATACGGTTAATGATGTTATAACCTACGTTGGGAATTAAATAACATTTTGGTTCAATATGAAAATTTTGAAATGAGAGTTTAACCTATTTTGGAAACACGACTTTTGAAAGGAAATATAATTTCGAACTATGATCTCAAATGTGATATGATTTCAAAGGTAAATATGAGTAATGATTTCGAAAATGATATGATTTGAATTGAGTATGATATTTTGATATCAACTATGAAATGGTTTTGGAAATGTAAAAGAACCATCCGGTGTGTAATAAGTGATTGGTTGTTAAAGAGACTGGGATCGGATATGGGCATACTCTCTATCGATACCGAAAACCACTTTGACAACTGTGTACGCGGTGGAGATTCCAAAATGAAGTAGGATGGTGGCGACGATCCTAAAGGTATATTTACATGGACCCAACTTCCGTGAGTTAGCATAAGATGGCTAAAGTAGGAGCGATTCTGGGCCAATGAGGTAGCTCCCCTGATCGGACACATTCCATCGATACTATATTCGGACTTGCGTTTTATTTGGTGGCCAACCTTCGATTCTTACTCGGGAATGTGTTTCGAGTTGGGCGGTAGTTGCGGCTATGCGTTACCAATAGTCCATATGCGTAATTGGTATATCTACCCTGGCATTGCCTAGTTATGCCATGTCACCTACCCTAGCGCGCCTTCTACAAGTTTGTTTTATGTCGTACCTATGTGGTATCCTCTGGCGGCTCCAGTTTATTGGCATACCTAAAAATGTGTTAAGGTGGAAAATGTAAAGCCTTAACGCTATTTTTAAATAGTATACTTTACTTTAGATACTATTATAATAGCGTACTGTACTACATAGTAGATAGTTTAACGGATCCTCAGGAGATGTGAATCTCGAACATCTTTTAAGTTACCGCACACACGTTAGACACTGGATAGGAGATGTCAAACCCTGCAAACATCTTCGACGCCGTTTACACTCATATTTATTTACCGTTGATTTAACTCACATAATATCTTTTAGTTTTGACTCGAGTGTTTTGTCTTTTCAATTCGCTCGGGTCGGCCTGAGCATTTCAGGATTCGAAGACCTTATTTCCGGAGGACGAAGACGACTTGTATTATTTTTATGTACTATATTATTCCACTGCATCATACTGTTCTGCTGTAATGTTATGTATTTATCTTTGGTATGTGTTACTCTGATTTCTGTATTATATAAGTATAATCAAAAGTTTTGTAAACAACTTCATGAACTGTTATTTGATTATTATATTTGTCATTCCGCTGCGAGATTCTGTTTTGTTTTTATTTCTTTCTCTTTTTCTTATTTACCTCAAATAACAATTCGCCCTTCTGTATGGTTTGAGTCGACACGTGTGTCTGCTTAAAGCATACAAAAAGGCGGGATGTTACAGTTGGTATCAGAGCTTTGGTTTAGCGATAATGTAAGATTCCAAAAACTCGGCCTTCGAAAATCGGCACCCGTACTTCACTTGTACTCAAAATGCCGTAGATTCAAACGCCGAATCTGGCTTCCCGAGATTTTCCCAGTTTTGCTTTAACTTAATTAAAATTTAAACATTGATCTATGATGAAACAAGAAATTCTTGTTCATATCCTAAGTCCTAACAGCCATTAGATCAAGAGATCCTGAATTTAAATCAAAACTTACGTTTTAAAACAGGAACAGAGATGTAATAGGTTGTTTACAGGCATGCACGCATCTATCATCCAAATATTCATAGATAATTCAGATACACACAAACCATCTTTGCTTCAGAGATTTACATGAAATCAGATTTATACTTAACTTTTTTTTTTTAAAAAATGTCACTCACAGTTTTTTTTTTGAAGGTTGAAGAACAGAGCTTTTGAAAATACAAGCTGGAATCATCCTTCTTTGATTCTCTGCCTTGATAAATTTGTGTTGTTTAAAGTTGAAGTTTGTTTTAATAGGAGATAATATATACCTCAGTTTTCCATAGCTTAGGGTGGAATGAATTGGAAATGAGAGTGATGTATATGTATGAAATGAGAAGTTTACAGGTGATAATATATTTGGTACAAATGATATACGGGTTTGTACAAAGTGAATCAGAGATTTTTCTCTAGGCTGATAGTTTTTTTTCTTTTTGTGGGCTGAGCATTTATTGACTTTGTACAATCTTCATACTTATCCATTTTTTTTATACGGCATGTATTGCAAACATGTATATTTTTATTTGCTTGTACCATACTTAAATGTATTTAACTTTACTTTGGCCAAAGATATTTATAAACTGAAATGATTCTTAACATATTTCGGCTGAAATGATATTTCTTTGGTGCTTATGTCCCCTATATGTTTACATGCTATCCTATCCCTTGTTAACATGCAAATCTGTTTTGTATGTATTTCTTCGTTTTGTTTTGTTGACTAATATTTCACTTTTGTCTTGCTTTTACAATACTGCAGCTCATACCTATATTTAAATTTTGTTTTGTTCATATTTCATCTTTATTTCGGCTGTACATGTTACTTCTTTTGTTTACAACTTATACTGGTTGCCTTGTTTCCTTTAAATAGAAATGAAGTTCCATTTTATTATGTTGTTATAGTTTATTTTTTTTAATGTATTACTTTCTATTTTATATAACTATAAATTTGTTTAAAATATTTGTTCGAAACAAACATTTATTCGTTTCGGGGAAACTCGAATCTATTTACCGATGAATTTTACAATTTTTATTCAAAAATACAATTAATTATCGATTTAAATTTAATTAAAATCCGGGGTCGTTACAGATAACCTTAGCTTTGTGGGGTCTAACTCATATAACATAGGGTAGTAATACCCTAGAATGAGTCGCTGAGTGTATATATATGAGAGAGCGTATTTGTTAGTGTTATAAAAAAGTTTTTGTATTGTGTTAATTTGTTCCGTTTTGTATTTATAAATTCTGGTTGGTGCATAGGATGCTATGACATCGATATGGATTTCTAAACACTTAATAGGACAGACCGACACAATATTTGTTTTGAAATATAGGTAAATGAAATAATTTTGACTACTATATATTTTTGTATATAAAATAATAAATTTTATAAATGATATATTTGGTTGTAATACATTTGTTGTTAGGTAGTGAGATTTATAAATATTGGTTGAGAAATAAGATTTGTAAATAAAATAAATATAAATTGGAAATTTTAGAACTTAAAGTTCCGAGATTCTGAAAATTTCTTTCAAAAGATTTTGGAATATATTAGTATTATTTGAAAGTATTTTCTGATATAAATATTTCAATATAATTTGAAAGAAGTGTTTAAAGGAGAATTTTGGAAGGAAATAAGTTCTGTACTCCCCTCTCTGTTGTTGGAAAATAATTTCGGTGATGAGTGCACGCATCATCGACATTCATTTTCGAGTTTCAAAGTGGGAAGGCCATTGTAGTTGTTTTATTGTAGATTTTTGATAAATAAATATAAATTTCAAAGTTTAAATATGATTGAATATGGGAGTTATGAGTATATATACATATATATTATTTTAAATGATTTGAAATGGAACCCGACATTTAGTTATTAAATTTCTATAAATTAGAGATTTCAATTATTGTAATGAAATGGAATTTTAACTATTTAATAATTGGAAATTTTAAATGAAAATAAGAAAGTAAATGCTAAGTTATAAATGAAATATGTAAGAAATTTGGAACTTGTAACCTGTAAATAAAAAGGATATGAAAATGATAAGTGAAACTATTGAACATTTTGCTAACTAAAAAAATAAGATAAACTTGTGTAACATTCAATTGCATTCTTAAAAACATATATGTATAACTTACCAAATATTAAAAGTTGTAATGTTAACAAGTACATGTAATGGAATATTATACAAGAAAAACTTAAGTAGCGAAAGTGTTCAATGTAATTTCTTTTATAAATAAGAATTTTGGATAATATAATTATTATAAACTTGAGTTATAATTGAACTGCTACCAAATCAAATGTAATGGAAAAGTGAGTATTGTAAGTAAAAGATTATACACTTAAGTTAATGTTTGAAGCTATTGATAATTAAAGAGAATAATTAAAAAAGAATACTATATTAAAATTTAATGGCTAGAACTTCAGAAATTGTTAAAAAGGATTCAGAAAACAGATTTAATATTCAATGACATTAAATAAGAATAATGAATGTAAATTTAAGGGTAAGAAACTTGAGAATGAATTTATGCACTAATGAATATTAATATCTAATTGAAATCAGGTATATAAATTAATGGGAGCTAAACTGTAGTAAAATGTATGAAAATACTTGAATAATGAATTCATTGATCTTTTTTTAACAACTGAATGGACATAACTTATGTAAGAAATGAATGTAACAAAATGAAAAAAAGAAAATTTGCACTATATGGAAATGAAAATTTAATTTTTGGAAGTAATGAATAGAAAAAAAATGAAATAAATACTGAATGAATGAATGTGAATGTAATTACAGGGAAACCTATATAGTACTTTAAGAACTGATTTACACATGTTAAATAAATATATATGAGTCACATATGTAAGAAAAATGTAAATAACATATGTGAGTAAATGAATACAAATAAATGGAATTAAGTGCTGAATGAATAAATAGGAATAAAATTTTGTAAGAAGTAAATGCAAAATTTAAGGAAGTAATCATTTAATGAAGAAAAATGAACAACAAATCTTGTGAAAAGAAACTAATAAGAATAAAACCTAAATAACGTTTGGAATTTGATGTTTGTTTGGTTTATGGGTTGTTTGGGTAAAGGTACTTTTAATTGTTTGGATGTATGGATAATCTATTGAGTTTTATTTAAGAATGTTGAGTGTATGGTATACTTAGTAATACTTAGTATTTATTTATCATTCTGTACGATTGAAGTGTCTAAACCCAAACAAACCATTTGTTTTACTTGCTATGGGTGAATGGTTGATTACTTTGATTCCTTGTGATGATTGTATGCTTGTTTGTTAGTGATTGTTGTTATGTTATATTGATTGTTTGTTAGTAATGGAAACAACATAAATATTTCATTTTATATAATTATTAACCTTATCGGATTATATAAGTGAAATACAGGTTATGGAAGCAATTGCTACTACTTTTGGTTTCATAAATTAAGCGTTGTTTGCCCGACAAATAGGTACGTTCTCGGATTACGGGTTTATAGCGATATTATATTGTTTTTCCCACTGTTGGGATATATTATTTTTAAAATTTTGTGATATATATTGTTTTATTTATATTATTATTTCTCCCAGATCTCTCCGAACAAAGGAGACTCTACCGAAATTTTTCGAAAATTTTGGACTTAGGAAATTTTGAGAAATGTTTTCCAAATTTTATTAGTTTGAGTATAAAAGGATTTAATCGCTTATAAATTGATAAATTTTATTTAAATTATTTAATTTTGTAAAATTTATTTGTTTATAAGTATAATTATTTTGAATAAGATATTGATTTTCTTAATTCCTTCTTTTCTCTTCTTTTTCCTTTTCGAGGACGAAAAGTTTTGAGTGTGGGAGAGTGTAACGACCCATAAATTTCGACAATTAAAAATAGTTAATTTAATAAGATATTGTAAGTTAATGTTGGAAGAAATTAAAATTTGTGATTTATTAAGGAAAATAATAATTGGAATGAAATTGTAACCATATTAATTTAAGATAATTATTAACGGCTTTCATGAAAACCCAATTAATTGAAATATGTTAAATGTTACACTTGGTTATAAATTGAATATAAGAGAACTGATATAAATATTGAATAAATTATTGAAATAGTTTGTAATAAATGGTAATTGAGTAAAACTAGTGTTATGTAAGTAATTATAATATTGGTTTGTAAATAATAAACTTATAAAAGTGTGATTAAGAGTTAATGGAAACAATTATTGTACGTTACCTATTTTATTAGTTTGTTAAGTTTAATTTGGAATCAATTGCAATTAATTCACTTAATTATTGCAGTTAATGTATATTAAATTGGTAAGTGAAGAATGTTGATTCAATAAGATGTAACCAATGTAAATTCTATTCATAATATGATAATTGATGTAATAAAAAGAATGAAACCAAGTGGAAATAATTAATTGAGATTTTTAAAATTTTAATTAATGTGTAAAATTGACAAAATTCCAATATAATTGAAATATAGTAATTAATACAAATAAAATATGAAAATTGGAAGATATTAATGTAATGAAATATAAAACAATGTTAACTATGTTAGTTGAGTAATAATTGATTGAATATTAAGTTTGGAATCAAATAAAATCAAATTTATTGGAATTAATTTGTAATTAATTGGATTAATTGCAGTTGACATTTGAACACTGTATTTATTGAAATAATTAACACTAAATTGATATGTGAATTTGATTTTAGTTATTATAAATATCTAAGGGATCAAAAATGATAAAAATCTGCTAGTTTATAAATATTGAATTAAAAGGTGATAAATTAATTTAATATTAATTTATTTAATTAATGTAAAAATAGCCATTTTGGCAACTGTCTCGGATTTCGATGAAAGCAGTTTCATCGGATCCGTAACGGTAAATTATTGTAGGATTTCAAGTTTCGTAGCGATCGTACTTGTCGTTTGACCGTACGGGCTCGAAACGCCTAGAAATAAATTTAATTGAAATCAATTTGAAATAAGCTGATTTTAAGCTAACTTTTTCATACGATGTAATTAGGACCTGAACCCTGTTCCACTGAGTTTAAAACCATCGAAAACATCTATTTTGATATATGGGACGACTTATTTTCGTTTCGGGGTCAGAACGGGCTTTTTGGGTCGAGTAGTCGTTTTGATCCAACCTTGCATATATATAGGCTGTTATAAACACTAGTTGTTTCTCATATCATTATTTCTATATGTACATCTTCTTCCTCCTTCATCAAACCTAATTCCCAAATCCCAAAATCTAATTTCAAAAAAAAAGAAAAAAGAGAGAGAGAAAATGCGGATTTGTAGCAACTTCGGGCCGCGCTTCGGGTTTCAGAGGCAAAAAACCTGCAGCAACTTCGGGTCAGGATGAAAATGACTTGGGTCTCGGGTCGTTTTGGCAAACACTCAGAGCAAGCACCGGGGATTTGTGGTGGCGGACCGAAGTTGAACCCGAAGTCGACCCAGGACCAGAATTTTTCAATATTCTAATTATCATAACTTTTTCATACGAGCTCGGATTCACGCGCGGTTTGTTTCTTTGGGATTGTATCGAAATTCCGGACATTTTGAAGCTAGTTTGGACGGATTCTGAGACTGTTTGAATTTTGGGTTTAAATTCGATTTAAATTCAAAGGTGGGTGTTTTAACCCACTCACAACTTCTAAAATTTCTTATGCTTGTTAAATTAAAATTTTGATGTGATTAGAAATTTATTTATGACCGTTTGGTATATTTTAAATCATCATCTCAATTAATTTGAATTTATTTGAATTAAATCATTATTTAATTTATTATTGAATATAAATTGCCAATTAAATACCTGTTATTGATTTTCAGTTCTATATTGATATTTATTGATTGATTTGGATGATGTTTGTAATGGATGTTGATTGTTGATATTGGATGAATGGATGTTTTATTTTATATCGTTATAAACTGCAAGTTCACTATGGGTTGAAATGATACATACCCGAATGATCAATAGATTAAGGAAAAATCGTTATGGGTTGAAATGATAGACTCGAGCGATTTTATTGATATTATTATTTCGAGATTGCGGTTTGAAATGATATATAACCAAAAAATTGTAAATTGCTGGTTGAAATGATAAATATCCATATCACTTGTCCCTAGGGTGGAGAATTATATACGGACACCGGATTGGTTAAATTTAAATGATTTTGAATCCTTCAATTTTGCATTGATTTAAATGATACTTTGAAATAAAAAAATTGGTTTATACGAATTGAATTATTTTCGAAATTCAAGTTTATAATAAAATTGGAATTGGTTTAAAGGTATTATTAAAAGAATTTAATTGAAATTTCAAAGTTGAATTTGGAATAAAAAGTGAAATTTGTCAGAATTGAATTATTTTAAGTTGTTTGAAATATAACTTTGAAATATATTGAATTTGGAGTAATTTAAAATTGATATTTCGAACATGGATTGGAGGCGATATTGAATTAAATATTTTATTGAGAATTGGGATTGGAAAATTTGAAATTGGGTTTTGGGATATTAAAATGGTCCAAATGTACTGGAATGGAATAAATAGTTTAAATTGATATAAATTTCAAATTCATATTTTTATATAAACTGTTTTAAAAATATATTATTTTAAAAACTTTAATTATTAAGATTTTCAACTTTTAAACTAATTAACCTGTTTTAACTTATTTTAAATCTCATTAATCTATTTTAAAGCTATTTAATCTATTTTAATTATATTTAATCTATTTTAAATCTATATTAATTATTTATAACTATTTAAAACTATTTTCTTCTAAATTCCAAACTAAATAAAATGTATGGGTTTATATTCAAATTCTCGATTTTAAAGTGAATACGGTTAATGATGTTATAACCTACGTTGGTAATTAAATAACATTTTGGTTCAATATGAAAATTTTGAAATGAGAGTTTAACCTATTTTTGAAACGCGACTTTTGAAAGGAAATATAATTTCGAACTATGATCTCAAATGTGATATGATTTCAAAGGTAAATATGAGTAATGATTTCGAAAATGATATGATTTGAATTGAATATGATATTTTGATATCAACTATGAAATGGTTTTGGAAATGTAAAAGAACCATCCGGTGTGTAATAAGCGATTGGTTGTTAAAGAGACCGGGATCGGATATGTTCTGAGTATATAACTATGCAATTAAAGATCTTTACCTTTACAACAAAACATAGCGGAACCAAAAATAAAAAACAACTCTAAATAGCTATCATGCCTCTTGCACGTCTTTGGAAGCTTATTTGTCCAAAGAGGTACCTGAAAACCTTAACTCTCAAACTACTCAAAGTTAATTGAGCACCCGCGAGTTTAAGGGGAAAACATAAACTTCGAGTCAGACATAAAGCCTGGTATGAATAATAATCTATCATCTCAAACCATTTAGATATCTAGTGAGACCACGCCGCTTAGCGGAACGGGTTTTCTCCTCACTAGTATCTTATCCAAAACTTTATAAAAACCATATATTGTGCTCCTGCATCCACAATAGTTAAAACATTGCAATTCAAAATATTATGATGATATGCAAATAAGTAAATCAATTCTGAATTACCCATCCGCATTCATTCTGACTATCTGTCTTGCTTATAGTTTCTAGGATCACTATTAACCTATTAGTTTTCATGGTCTGACAAATAACCTGTTTAAACTTTTGGACTCCGTGTTCGGTCTCATAGTTTTCATAGGATCACTAAGAACCTATTGGCCCCTACCAATAACTTCATTGTTTTATGGGTTCTCCCTGAACCTATTAGTATCTAAAATAACTTCCCTCATATCCTCGTTTTCATGGGTTGACTAGGAACCTATTGACTTCTATCAATAACCTAATCCGGATATAATTTTCATGGGTCCACTACAAACCTATTGGCCCATGCCAATAACTCTTTCTAATCATAGTTTTCATGGGTTTACCATGAACCTATTGGCCCACGTCAATAACTTTTACTAAACATAGTTTTCATGGGTATACTATGAACCTGTCTATCTGACAATGTCTTTAATAAGTATTTAGGCATCCTACATTCTGGTCTTCCCGAGCTCCTGGATGCAATTCTACTCATACAAGAGTTAACTCAATTTATATTCACTACTAGGTCAACCTAGCTGGTTGTTCTGCCCTTTTTTCCTAAAATACAGTTATGAGTTCATATTAAAGTGAATATGTATATAAGAAGAAGCAAACATAATAACATAATAATACCAACACCCGTGGTTTAGTATTCTTGAAAGCATTTACATATGAAACATGGTTAATCCCTTTAACATATTTTATCAAGCAAAGCTTCTTTAAAATTTCATAGTTAAAACCATTTCAAAACTCCTTTATTTTAGCCATGGGTTTTCCTTTAAAAATGAGATTGGGTTCTTTATTTTGAAAACTATGGCTTTCAAAACCTTGAACCTTTTACTTTCGAAACCATTAGTAACCTCCTTCGAAAGCATTTAAATCTTCTTTTAAAAACACCAAGCATATGCTTATCAAAACACTTTAAAACATCTCTTTCGAAACCATCAAACTATACCTTTCGAAAGTATTAAAGCATTACTTATTAACCCTTAGAAGCATAGCTTCGAAACTACTTGAAAGTACCTCTTTTGAGAGTAGTGGGTTCATGTTTAAAATATCATTTGGGTCAAAGTGAATATATATGAAAGAAACCCTTTCGAGACCTTTAATCTTTATAAAAAATTGTATGGGGAAAACTGATGGCTTCGGAACCATCCTTTCGAAAGCTCAAAACGTTTAAGTAAACATTTGAAGGATAGTTTCAAAACACCTTTCGAAGCCATTGCCTTCGAAACCCTTGAATCCTTTCATAAGCTTTTGGAAGTGGCTTTGTACAGGTTTAAAGCAAAAACTACCTTTTGAATTGGTTGATGACTTCAATCCATTCGAAAGGCATGAAAACAACAGCAAGTTTTTGATTGGGTTGTGACTACCCTTTCGAAAGTATTTGTTTAAAACATAGGGACTCATTTGAAAGCTACACTTAAACAAAAAGGTGGCAACCCCTTTCGAAAGCTATTCATAAGACCCTTTCGAAAGCATTTGTTTCAACTCCTTCGAAAGCTTTTAGTAAAATCAGGCAAGCGCAGTTCTTTAGAAAGTAAAACAAAGGGTTCGACCCCATCGAAATCAAGGGTTTTGACACCATGCCTTCCACCTTTCTCCAATCCACTACGTACCAATGTATTGATACCTTGTGTATTGGTTTCGGCTTTGGTTGGTTTCGACTTGGTTAAGGCAGAAGCATAAGGTCGAAAGGTTTGCTTCTGAAAGAGGCGGAACATATTTTCTGAATAAAGTCTGATTTAGTGCCATTTAAAGTAATTACTTTATAACTAACCTGCCTATTTGCAAACATTTAATTGGTTGTCATAAACTTTTCAGATTCTTTACCAAAATGACTGTCGCATAATTTCAGATCTAAACAAAGATTATTTTAACAAATAAGCCCTTCCATTAAGCAAAACAATTAAAACAATTAATTCCTCGTTCTAAAATAAATTAATTTCCATAGTTAATTACTCAGGAAAAATCCCCAATAATTACAGAAATTCACTTTCAATATGTTATTAAACATATAAAAATTTCAGACCCAAATTCTTCAAAAAATATCTGAAATTAATTTCTAAACCCAATTATTCATATTTTCCTTTGAAGATTCATAATAAATTTTCTATAGCCTAGAAAAATATAAAAATTAAAACCCATCTCCAAATTCATGTTTTACACAGCATATAATTTCCTCATGGCATTAGAAATTCAATATAATCGGTTTTACCCTTAAAACCATATAAACAATTATTAAACAATTTTGTTTGAATCAAATATGTTATAAAATCCAAGCATATCATCATCAAAAATCGTCATAATGGGTTTAATCGTAAACTCGAAAATCAAATTATCATAAAAGCAAAATAGAGATGGTTTTGATCATTATTCACCTTGATTAGGATAAGGACTTTGAGATATGATTGAGATTAATTCCCCTTGCTTAAATTCTTAGCTTTAATTTGATTTCCTTCTTTTTTCTCCTAAGTAATGGTCGCTTCTCTTTCTTTTGTTTGCGTTTTATGTTTTTAGAAAAATGAACGTGAATGGATAGGAAACGAGAATATTAAAGGTATGGGATTATTGTGCGAATATTTCCTAATATTCCCCTATTTTAATTAAGTAACATATAAAACCATTCATAAGCCCATTTATATAATTAAGCTCGGCCTCTAAGTATTTATTCAAATCTCAATCCCCTTATCTCTATAATATTTACATTATTTTATTTAATTTATCTAATTAAATTTCCTGAACAATTTTATTAAAAATTAGGAGTGTTACATGCTCCCCTCCTTAAAGAATGTCTTCCTCAAAATTCAGTAAGGACTAAATAATAAACATAGCAATCATCTGTAACCACTCCTAACAACCATACTAGCATACCTGACTAGAAACTATCTATATAAAGCTAATATAGACATACCCTCAAAGCAGATTAGGATAAGTATCTCTAATATTGTCTGTTTTCTCCCAAGTACAGTCCTCCCTGTTGTTGCACCACTGAACTTTCACCAACCTGACTGTCTTATTCCTCAATATTTTCTCATCTCTCACTACAACCCGAACCGGTTGTCTAGTAAAAGTCAAATTAGGCTCTACTATCAAATCTTCCAACCCTGTCGGAGGTATAGTAGTCTTTGGATCATGCACATACTTGTGAAGATGAGACACATGAAACACATTATGGACACCTGCCCTACTTTTCGACACCTCTACTCTATATACGAGCTTCCTGATCCTCTCTATAACTTGGAACAGACCAACATATCTCGATGCAGGTTCCCCTGACTTTCCAAATCGTACCACACCCTTCATCGGTGATACCTTAATGTAAACCTTATCTCCAACTGAGAAATCTATGTCCTTACGCCTCTTATCTACGTAACTCTTCTGTCTAGACTGAGCTTCCTTTATCCTTTCTCGGATCAACTCAATCCTCTCTATCGCCTCTCTAACCAAATCTGGACGTAAGACTAATCTGTCTCCAGTCTCCAATCAACATGGTGGTGATTTGCATGGCCTTCCATATAAAGCTTCAAAATGAACCATTCCTATACTAGTCTGATAACTATTATTATAGGAAAACTCCACTAAGTGTAGGTGATCTTCCCAAGATCCACCGAAGTCTAATACACAAGCTCTTAACAAATCCTTGAGTACCTTATTGACTCCCACTATCTACCTATCCGTCTGAGGGTGATATGTAGTAGTCATCTTAAGCTTGGTACCTAATACATTCGGTAGACTCTTCCAGAATTCGCTAGTAAACAAAGCATCTCCGTCACTGACTATACTACTAGGAATCCCATGTAGTCTAACTATGTTTTTCATGAACAACTTAGCTAAAACAGGTGCCGTCCTGGTTGACTTAACTGGAATGAAATAGGCACTCTTGGTCAACCTATCTACTATGACCTATATACTTTCATTTCCTCTATTTGACCTAGGAACCCATCAATAAAATCCATGGATATCGAATCCCATTTCCAAACTGGTATCTCTAAAGGTTGAAGAAACCCACTCGGCTTCTGATGTTCGGCCTTCATTTGTTGACAATTTGCACACTGCCAAACCCATAAGCCAACATCCCTGTTATCCGGGTTTTTAAGCCATTAGGATCTAGGAGAATATGTAACGACTTGATGGACTCAGAACGACTCAGACTTCAACCAAAAGGGGCTAAAGCAATGACCGAGTATGACTAAACCAAGAGACCAACATTTGTCCAGTCCAATTAATTATTGAGTGCAAACAGCTAGTAAACGACCATCAAAAGCGAACTAGGTGCAACGAGACTACGCAAGCTGAAACGTCCGGGATTTTCGACTTCCGAAAATCGACATTAATACGTCCACTGTATCAACTGTCGAGCAATCGAATGCCGGAAAACCGAATTGTTATGGCTAAAAAGAAGAGGTAGAAGAAGACAGAAGAAAACAAAAGAAGAAGAAACAGAAATAATAACAGAATCTCACATATCGCAGCGGAACAACATATAATAGATAGATGAATAATCTTTAAATCAAAGAACTATATCAGTTTATACATTACATCATCATCATAGTGTACAACAACAATATACAACACAATACATCAATGGACAGTTATATAAACTTGTCCTCATACAGAATACACAGCAGAATAATAATATCATATACAAATGCTACATCTCGCCATCCAGCTCGCCACTTGAGCTCCAAAGCCTCCTGAAATCTAGAATGACCTGATAACCTGACTCTAGGCTGCCCGTGTGGAAAATTATGGGCACCCAGAGTTTAGAAAGGAAATAATAAACTCCAAGTCAGTCATGGTGACTGGTGTGAGAACTTAAAACAGTTTATCTTTAAAACAAACAATAAAAGAATTTTAAACATTGAAATCCGCAATGCTTTTGGAAAATGAAACTACCATAAGACCTCCCACCACACACACAATGCAATCGCAGACTTAGAGGAGATTTCTTCTTATGATAGTCAAACATGCTTACTACGCAAATAAAACTCTTTTTATATTATTACTAGGCATAGTGTACAAAATCATTTCGAAAATACAATATTAATCTTAGCCAGCATAGGTACCATTATATTATGCCTGCTATAGCTGCCGCCTGAGGAGATAGGTTATACAAATTGCAATCGTAAAGGGTTCGTATTGTTTCTTTGGATTTTCCAACAAATGGTCAGGCAAGGAACTTCCTACTGCCAATGGGTACGCCTCTGGCGGGACGTCCCGAGAACCTAACCGGATCTCTGCCAACACAAGGCCGGGTTACCTCTTACACTAGGTAACTACTACACGAATATGCCACCCCCGGTCCTTTGGGACCTTTATCCGAGGCGCCTCGATCACACAACAATCACACAGTAAATGAGATTGGAGTATCCACATAGGTTAAATACCAGGGCTCCATACCTGATACCACCCTTTCCCAAAAGGAAATGACATACCCTAAAGGGAGCGACCCTCATAACCTTGCCGCATCATTCCTGTTTTGACCATTTCTGGGTTGTGAGGTCCGAAGAGGTCTCGTCCACAAAGCTACGCTTTTTCACAAAGCCACGTTTTAATCAACAAATGATCAATAAATAATCATCACACAGCAACACTCAGCATGCCACACTACCAAATTGGGAGTATATCACTAATAACCTTCAACTACATAACCTCTTAGCTCGTACGTCTCAGAGAAGGGTGTTAAGCTAAGGGAATAAATTCTCCGCCACCAAACAGAAATGTATTTGAAAGAAATTAGCTTTATGTCTCAAAATGTAATGTCAGACATGTAACCATACAAGTCTGTTCCGGGTTCGAACAGAACCGAAGGCACTTCTGAAGAAGCCCTTGCAATCCGGGTATTCACAATCCCGATCGAACTTCCCATCACAAAGGAAATCTCTATACCGTAGCTAACGGTGCAGAGACAATAGATAGGTCATCCTATCGTTTTCACAAATACCTGGTCTTCACCACCGGTCTTCAAATGTTATCCATATCGTCATATCACTTATTCGGAATGGGTTATATGACACAAAGGTCCTTTCCCGGCTAAACCGAATAGTGAGCACAATATTTAAAACATATGGATATAAGGATTTCAATTAAGTCACGACTTATTACCCAAATCCTTTCCTTTAAATGGTTTAAACAAATTACCATTTCAAATCTTTAAACAAAAAGATTTACTTCACAAAGTTCACCCAGTTTCACAAAGATTCATTCATAGATTCTCAAATCAATTTCCATTTCAATTGGATTAACCCATTAAATCTTTAAATCAAGATTTAATTTATAGCTTTCAAAACTATTCACAATTCAAGTCTTTTATAATATAAAAGATACACCTTTTGAAATCTTTTTTTATATTTCAAAATAAAGTTTAATCATCTTCACAAAGGTTAATTCATAGTTTTTCCAAACTATTTACAATTTCATTTCAACTTGAAATGTTTCGATACAAATTGGAAATCTTTTCACTTTATGTAAGCTATTATTATTTGAAAACAGATAGTTTTCGTTTTGAGAAAAACTGGTTACAATTACACAGGTTAAAGCCATCCAAGTATAAAACTTGAATATAAATTTAAATTTCCAAAACCATATTTTAAATGGTTAAAAACCCATATAAACACCTTTATAACTGGTACAATCTTTTAGACCATAATTCCCAAATCATTAAATTCAATTTCAAGTATTGAATTCAAATTTAAATCAAATGATTTAAATTTCAATTTTATTAAGTTATTTAAAATAACTTTAATTTTTGAAACTCATTTTCAAAAACTTTCAATTCCAGTTTCCAAAACTAATTTGGATTCAAGAATTCAATTTTTAAAATTGATAAAAATCTGTGACTTAACCGATTTCCACGTGAAATCCACATTTGTGTGTGTATTGTGTAGTCCAAGGGTTTTAACACAATAGTGCAATAACATTCAACCATCATAGATCAAATATAACAATATAATTTGATAAGCGGTATAAACTATAACGCTTATCTTTCATTCACAAATCACAGATCTTCATATCATAGATAAATAGATCACAAATCACACACAGAACATGATATATCACAAAGCATCACATATCAGAGATATCAAACAATTCAACATCCATAAGTAGGATTACTTTAATTATCTGACTAATTTAAAGTCAGATAAATTTCCAAAGTTATTTTCTTTTTAAAATAAATTTCTTTATCTCTTCAAATCTATTTAAAAATCCAAATTTTAAATAAATTCTTCAACTTATAAATAATATTTCTGAAATCCATTTATTAACCATTTTTCCCAAAATTTGGAATTTAACTCAATATAGTTCAAAAAAAAAACTTTTATCTTTTTAAAACTCCTTTTTAATTTATCCCATTCTCAAAAATAAATTTTTCGATAAATTTTCAACTTGAATTTCAAAAATCCAATTTTTTATTTATTTCTGGTATCCGACGATACCAAAAATATATTCGAACCTTCAACAATTCCAATTAACAAATATAATCACACGGAGATTATAAATAATCAACACACAACATTGAAATAAATTCAAATGTTTGAGGAATCCAGTTGGATCCCTCCAACATGTTTCCCTACATCCACAGATGTTAGCACAATACCAATTCCACTTCGAAGTGGAATATCGTGGTATATGGGATTTATAAAATACTATCCGCTATTATGCGGTGCAATAGGGTCTCATCCGCTATATAATGCGGGAAATCAACTCCAAGTACATATATAATACCAATTCCACTTCACGGTGGAATTATCGCGGTATATGGGTTTAATAAATAACCTCTGCTTAATATGCGGCGTATAGGGTCTATTTCAATACAACAGATAGCAATCATCATTCAATCACACAATCAACACTATCAACAATTTTAAATCTAACTATTTAAAATTTAAATTGAAACATAGTTCGATTGAGTGAGAAGTTCTCACCTTGCTTCCAAAATAGTTGCAGTGCTTAATTTCGAATAAAATTAAACACGCGTTTAATTTTACTCAAAATTATCACTAGCTCCAAACGTATCCAAACCAGCTCCATCGTGTAGTGCTCGACAAAACGAACCCAACGCAATTCAATTCGTGCGAAACGGACCTCGTATGACAAAGATACGATGTTTTAAAGATTGTACGATTTAAATATATATAAATTACAACTTTTATTATAATTTTTTTTTAAACCTTTATCATCCACAGCCGTTAGATCCACTTCCCTCCAATCAGGCCCGCCCGTTCTTTCTTCTTTCCCTCTGTGCCTACCAGGTTTGAACGAACGAAGAAAGCAACCCAAGGCCGCCGTTCAACCCTAGTTGCCGCGATTTCTACGTTGATCGAGACGTCG
The DNA here is from genome assembly GCA_030737815.1 of Allium fistulosum. Classification (NCBI taxonomy): domain Eukaryota; kingdom Viridiplantae; phylum Streptophyta; class Magnoliopsida; order Asparagales; family Amaryllidaceae; genus Allium; species Allium fistulosum. The sequence continues at coordinate 150,562,580 of CM060906.1, read as the reverse complement.
ATTGAATGCCACTGTTTCAAAGCTCGTCGCGAGTGCCACCATCAGCATGAACCACGGCAGGTTCGGTCGCATGATGGCCTTGAAATGCATGGATGAACAGTGAATGCTTGAACTCGATATGTCGCCATTTTGCTAAGCCATTGGCGATCGTGACCGTTGATCGTGGAGAGCTCGACGAGCTCTCCAACATTGATGTTGGAACCGAAGCTTGAAAGTGAAGGGATCGAGAGATAATCGAGGTGGAAGTGTGGAGATTCTCGGCCATTGAATAAGAGAGTGGCGGCTGTGACCCTAGCTAGAGTTTTGATGAAAATGTGAAAAAGTTATGGCCTTTTATAGAAAATTGCAAAACACTATTCATCTCGAAAATTTCCGAACTCCAAACGAAGCGTGCCGGTTGGCGTTTCTAAGGTTTTACCCGCATCCCGAACACAATGGAACGTGTTTTGGGAGCTAATTCGGTCATATGTGCGAGTTACGGAAATAAACGATCAAATTTAAAATTAAATCGATTAAAACGATTTCTGTGCGTTTTGGCTTGCCCCGGACAAACCGTAAGTCTGATTGACACAAAATTTGAAACCTTACAATAATTTCACATTATGGATCCGATGAAACTAGTTTCATCGAAATCCGAGACTGTTTGAAAAATGACTATTTTACTCGTCAATTAAATATTAAAATATTCAATTTTCACAAATTAACTTTTAATTCAATTTTAAAAGTTCTATAACATCATTATAACTCCAATATGATTTAATAAAACTTTATAAATCATTTTTATACACATTTGATCCAATTTCCAATTATTTACACAATTTCAAATATTAAATTATCGATTTAATTATCCAATTAAATCACTATATTTGAATTTAAATTTATTCAACTTACAAATTTCACTTGTTAATATTTAAAATCAATTAAATATACGAATTTCAAATGACAGAAATTCTGGATCGTTACACAAGCAATGACGATACAAGACCATGAAAACATCCCAACCTCCAAACTCAAAAAAAAAAACATCTAAGTGCTTGGATCACTAACGACTTATGCCCTATGGATCGTGTAACGATCCGTAAATTTCGACAATTAAAAATAGTTAATTTAATAGGGTTTTATGATTTAATATTTGGAGAAACAAAAATTTGTGATATAAAGATGGAATAATAACTAAAATGAAATGTAACAATGTTGATTAAAGTTAACCATTAACAATTTGAATGGAGTTCCAATCAACTGAATGATTTAAAACGTTATACTTGGTTACAAATTGAATATAAGGAAATAGATGTAGATGTTGAAATTAACTGATGAAATAGCATAATAAATGGTGATTGAATAAAACCAGTATTATGTAAGCAATTGTATTATTTGTTTGAAAGTAACAAACTTATCATGTGATTAAAAGTTAATGGTAACAATTATTATAAGTTACCTATTTAATTAGTTTATAATTGGAAATCAATTGAAATTAAATGTAAATAAATGTTACATCAATGGGAGTTAAGGCAATAACTATAAATTGTGAATGTAATAAAATGAATAGAAATGTAAATTATATTCATAAGGAAATGATTGATTTAATAAAAGATTCGAATCAAGATAAATAAATCATTTGTGAGCTTAAATTTTAATTAATGTATAAATTTGACAAAAATTCAATGTAAATGGAAATATAGTAGTTAATACAAATAAAGATGGAAATTGGAGGATATTAATGTAATGAAAGACAAACCAATATTAACTATGTTATTTGAGTAATAATTGATTGAATATAAAGTCTGGAATCAAATTTAAACAATTTATTGGAATTAAATTATAATTAATTGGATTTAAATTTCAGTTGAAATTGAACAATGAAATTTGTAAAATTTTAAACAATGAATTGATGTATAAACTTGTTTTAAATTGTTATAAATGTCTAAGTAATTAAAAATAATGAAATTTGTTAGTTAATAAATATTGAATTAAAAGGTGGTTTAATTAATTTAATATTTTTTTTTGAAAACCCAAGAGAACCCAGCGAACTGGTAAACTCCTGAGGAGGATATAGTAAAGCCGTCCACTGATCCAAGCCCCCATACCCTCGGGTAAATTTATATAGGATAGGGAAGCGCATGGTAGGAATCGAACCTTGGTCTTTTTACCAGAACCCAAGCCTCCTTTCCACTGCGCCGCATCCGCGGACATATTGGCCATTTTGGGCACTGACTCGGATTTCGACGAAACTAGTTTCATCGGATCCGTAATGGTGAAATATTATAGGATTTCAAGTTTCGTATCGATCGGACCTGTCATTTGATCGCACGGGCTTGGAACGCCTAGAAATCAATTTAATTGAAATCAATTTGAAATAAGCTGATTTTAACATAACTTCTTCATACAATGGAACTAGGACTTGAAACCTGTTCCATTGAATTTAAAATTATCAAAAACATCTATTTTGATATATGGGATGACCAATTTTCGTTCCGAAGATAGAACGGGCTTTTTGGGTCATTTATCGTTCAACGTGTAAATCAATCGTGTCCATTCATTTTATTTTCCAGCTTTGCCTATAAATAGCCCGTTATAAACCCTAATTGTTTCTTTTTTCATTTGTTTGTACGTACAATTTCCTCTGTCCACTTCTCCTTCTCAATGGCAGATAAACAAATTTCAAATTCAATTGCAAATCAAAATCTAATCGAAAAATAAAATTCCTCCAAACCATATCAAATTATATATCGTTTCGAAGCTCTCGATGAGCGCAATCTACTGCAGTGATTTTTTTATCGAATCAGACCATCGTTTGTCCCGAAATCAATGAATAATTCTCGGCCGTTCATCGATCGTCGATCAACTTCGACTGATCATCAAATCAATGATACCATCGTGTGGAGAGGACCGCGCGTAGTTCATCGGTGTAGTTTGTTGATGAATCGACGGTCGGATCCTCGTCAATAATTCAATTAGGGTTTAGGGCATAGGTGGCGGCTGGGAAAATCTGGGCTCCGATCGGCGTCGTTCAATGTCTGACGTGGGCTAGTGAGGTGGGCGAAGTCGTGCGCGCAGGCCGATAGGTGGCTGCATCGGAATTTGCTGGCGGCCGTTGTCGTGTTCGAACAGTTGTGGGGGGTCGCGGGTTACTGCTGCGCCTCGTGTGAAGAGGGAGAATAGGTCGCTGACGTGGCCAGGTTGTGAGTGTTTTGTTCTTTTTTTTTAAATTAAATTTTGAATTGTTCTAATTTTCATAACTTTCGCATACGATGTCCGATTTACGCGTGGTTTCTTTTGTTAGGATCGTATTGAAATTCCGGACATTTTGACGCTGGGTTGGACGAATTCTAAGACTGTTTAAATTTGGGGATTAAATTGGATTTAAATTCGATTTAAATTCAAAGGTGAGTGATTTGACCCACTCACAACTTCAAAATTTCTTATGTTTGTTAAATTTAATTTATGATGTGATAAGGAATTTATTTATGGCTGTTCGATATTTGAAATTGCTATTCCTGTTAATTTGAATTATTTTGAATTAAATTGTCATTTAATTTATTATTTAATTTAAAATTGCCAGTTAATTACCTGTGAATTATAATCAGTTATTTGTGGTGATTTATTTGGTTGGATTGGATGATAATGATGATGGATGTTTGATTGTTTGACATTGGTTGATTTGATGTTATGTTTGATTTATATAATGTATCATTATGCATGTTCCCTTGATTATTATTAGAAAATCATTATGGGTTGAAATGATATACACCCGAATGATCTATAGATTAGGGAAAAATCGTTATGGGTTGAAATGATAGACTCGAGCGGTTTTATGGATTTTATTAAATTTGAGATTGCGGTTTGAAATGATATATTATCGTAAAATTTTAAATTTTGGATTGAAAAGATAAATATCCGTATCACTTGAACCTAGAGTAGAGAATTATATACGGACACCAGATTGATTAAATTAAATGATTTTAAAATCCTTAATTTCGAGTTTAATTAAATGATATTTTGAAATAAATTTGATTTATATAAATTGAATTATTATTGGAAAATCGAGTTTTATGTTGAAATGTGAATTTGTTTAAAGGAATTGCTTTAAGAAATTTAATTGAAAGTTTAAAGTTAAACCTTCAAGTATAAATGAAATTCTATTGGAATTGAGCTATTGAATTTGGTTGAAATATAACTTTGAAATATTTTGAAATTTGAGTAATTCGAATTGATATTTGAACATGGATTGTAAACGATATGAAATTCAATAGTTTATTTAAACTTAAAATCTAAAGGTTTGAAATTTGGTTTGTTGATTTGGAAATTGAAATTGGTCCAAAGGTGTTGAAATGCAATGAATAGTTTAATCTAATATTAATTCCAAATTCATATTTTAATATACACTGTTTTAAAAATTTATTATTTTTAAATATCTAATTATCAAGACTTTCAAATTTATTAAAATATTTAACTAATATTAACTACATAAACTATTTTAACCTATTTTAAACCAATTTAATTTATTTTAAACTAATTAAACCATTTTATTCATTTTAAATCTAATTAATCTATTTTAAAGCTATTTAATCTATTTTAATTATATTTAATCTATTTTAAATCTATTTAACTATCTTAATCAATTTAAAAATATTTTTAAAATCTAATTTAAATATCTTAGAGTATTTTAACTATTTAAAAATCAATTTAAACCATTTACAACTACCTAAACTATTTTTCAAAAATTCAAACTAAGTAAAGTTGATGTGTTTATATTCAAATTCATGTATTTAAAAGCAAATATAGCTAAATGATGTTATAACCTAATTTGGGATTTAAATGTTATAACTAATTGAATATGATGATTTTAAAGTAAGGATTTAACCTATTTTGGAAGTATGATTTTTGAAAGAAATTATGATTTCGAAATCGATATGATTTCAAAGTTAAATATGATTTCAACGTGAATATGATTTTGAAAGTATTATGGTTTTCAGAATATGATATTTTGATATAAATTGTGGATTGACTTTTGAAATGTAAAAGAACCATCCGGTATGTAACAAGCGATTGGTTGTTAAAGAGACCTGAATCAGATATTGTCATACTCTCTGCCAATACCAAAAACCACTTTAACAACTGTTTACGTGGTGGAGATTCCAGAAATGAAGTAGGATGGTTTGGTGAACGATTTCTATATGAGGTATGACGTGACCCTGACTCCCGTGAGTCAGCTTAGATGTGACTAAAATCAGAAGCCATGCCGGACCAAGTGAGGTCATTCCCCCTATCGGTTACATTTCTTCGATACCATTCTATTATTTGTGATTGTTTCGGTGGCCACCCTTTGATTTTGATTATGGGAGTGTGTCTGAGGTGGGCGGTAGTAGCTGCTATGCGTTACCACCAGTCCGGATCCGCAAATGGTTATCTACTCTAGCATTTCCTCATGTGCCGTGTTCACATGCCCTAGAGCGCCTTCTACGAGTTTGTTTTGTATAATACCTATGGAGTGCCCTCTAATAGCCCTCCAGTTTACGGAGGAATTACGGTACTGTATAGACTATGGGAATATATATGAAAAATGTGTTAAAGGGGATATAGGTAACGCCTTAACGCTATTTTAATACTTTACTTTACTGTAGACACCATTATAATAGCGTATTGTATTACATTGTAGATAGTTTAACGGATCCTTAGGAGATATGAATTCCGAACATCTCTTAAGTTACTGCACTCACGTTAGACACTGGATAGGAGATGTCAAATCCCGTAAACATCTCTGACGCCGTTCCACTCATATTTACCGTTGATTGAACTAACATCAGATCTTTTAGTTCTAACTCGATTGTTTTGTCTTTTCAATTCGCTCGGGTCAGCCTGAGCATTTCAGGATTTGACGACCTTATTTCTGGAGGACAACGACGAAGATTTGTGTTACTATTATTTACTATATTTATTCCACTACATTCATACTGTTCCGCTGCATTATTTATTTATCTATTATATGTGTAACTCTGATTTTGTGTTGTATAAGTATAATCAAATGTTTTATAAACAGCTTCATGAACTGTTATTTGATTATTATATTTTGTCATTCCGCTGCGAGATTCTGTTTTGTATTTTTCCTTTCTCTACTTTTTCTTATTTACCCCAATAACAATCTGCCCTTTGTATGGTTTAAGTACGACATGTGTGTCTTCTTAAAACATCCAAAAAGGCAGGTCATTACAGATCGCTAGTGACCCATGCAAAATGGAAGGTTGCTCTGCTAAATTAAAGAAGAGAAGGAAGGAAGAAGTATGACAAAAAATAGGCTAAGTTTATGGGTCGCTAGCGACCCATGCTTCTCCATAATTCATCAATGAGGTGACCAAGCAGAGCAACGGCTAAGTTATTATCTCACGTATGAGCCAACTCTATGGGTCGTTAGCGACCCATGGTTTTGGCTCGGATTGCGAGCTAAACCCCTTAAGATCGTTCCCTACCTACCAGCGATTAGATGATGAAGAGGCCTGGCTCATAAGTTCTCTACCTCCCTCACAACAATCTCCAAAGGAATACATGTGATTCTCCAGTGGATTCCAACTCCGAAGATTCAACCTAGCTAGGAAATAATCAAAGCCTTGTAATCAAACATCTCCTGTAATAGCAATCAGTCTTTAATAAAATTATAAAGTGGATGTAGGCTTCGTTAACAGCCGAACCACTATAAAAGTTCTCTGTCTACTTTCTTTTACTGTTCCTTTTCTATATCTGTTATCTATGATATTGCTCTATTAGAACAGGGTTGGTGCTTTCAAATCCAAACAAGAGTGTTGGTCCATTTTTGGGTCAACAATCCCTCTTCATACCTTCCCAATAGAAGCTCCTCTTCATATCTTGATACATCTTGGTCCCTCCAGGATGAATTGTAAACTTGGATCAATGACATTCCCCAAGAACTTCTTTCTTTAAGTCCTCAACATTCAAAACACACAACCATCCCTTCTTTCTCAACCATCCTTCTGGTTAAGACTAAAATCCTTTAGACCATCGATCTCATTTCCAACCTCAAGACTTCTAATCTTCTCAGCTAATACCGGATCCTCTTTCTGCTTAGAAGCAATCCTTTCGATCAACACTGGTCGAACTTCTAAACATGACCACATGGCAGTGCTCTAACTAGAACTAGCAATCGATCTTAACTGCACACTACAAGTAGTCAATGCTTCTAAATCTTTCCATTCTGCCAACATAGATAACGCCACATTCTGTTGTCTTATGCTAATAGCATCCGCTACCTTATTTCCTTTCCCGGGAGCATACTCTATACCAAAATCATAACTGCTAAAAACTCTAGCCACCTTTGTTGTCTCATATTCAACTCCTTCTGAGAGAATAAATACCTTAAGGACTTACGATCAGTGTATAGCTCAAATCTCTCCCGTAAGGGATAATGTCTCCAAATCTTCATTGTGAAGATTACCGCAACCAACTCCAAATCGAAAGGAAGCAATGGGCGGAGCTTCAAGAATCATGATGGAAGAAAACATTAACACTCCACCTACTACAAAAACACCAGCTAAAAACCCGAACTTAGGTGTGAAAACCCCACGGGAGGATATAAGGATGGCTCTCTCCTACTCTGAAGAAAAAAAATTCGAGGAAGACAATTGGGTGAAAATGCCAACATGCAAAACACCAGAAGGAGCTCTAAAACCCGCTCCGTAGCATAGTGCCAAGCAATGGACGAGGAACTGCTACCCAAACGGTATTCCTAGAGGCAGGAGGACCAAGAAGATAAGGTACAAACCGAGATCAATTACAATGCCAAGCTCCCGTGGTATATAATGACCACTCCCGATAGACCTGCTTTGAATCCCATTATGGAGCTCCTATCAAGAATGGTCATCGTGAAAAATCATCAAAAATCATCAAAAAGGCCGTTGGAAAACTCACTTAAGGGTTGACTCGAATTCAAACTTGGGTAATTGATTATTTGACTCAAAGCAGATTCTAGAAGCTCTGACTCGAAGTCATACTCCGGTAATCACCCATTTGACCTGAAGCAAACCAAGGAAATTCTGGTCCATAGCTTGACTCAGAAAAAACAAAGTTTTTTTCCAAGCAAACAGGTAAATGGCTCCAAGCAACGTTTGGCACCAACTCAGCACTTCAAATTCTATGACTCAAAGGGAACCGTGGGCTGACTCCAAGCAAATGGCAAATTTTCTCGGGTCGAACTCCAAGTAAAATACCATCAATCCATCAACGCCGATCCATCTTCTTTTGCCCATAACTCGAACATGCGAACTCCGAATACCTTGAAATTTGAAATGCAACCTTGTGGAGCCTTCTTGGTCACCCCGACCGATCTCACCTAGTTTGAAATTTTTTGGGGATCGTCATTGATCCATGACCCCATCATAAGTGATTCACCATTACATCGGCATTTCCAATCATTCAAGCATGGACTATCATTCTTCTATCATTCTCAAGCATTATAAACTTCTGTAACATGAAAACAGACTGATCTGACAACGATTAGAGTATCTTCCATAATCAAAACCCATTCACCGAAGCCGTTCAACATGCAGAATATCCAAAGAAGTTTATCATGCCAACTATACCTTTTATAAAACCGTAAAACTAGTTCAAAAATGCTTCTTTACAGGTATGACTAACATATGGATGAAGCAAAGGCGATGGATGCAGTTTGCTGCAAGGCCCTTAGGAATCATTAAAGGATGAAACAACCTGCTACCCTGGAAGAATTCTATGAGAAGGCAAAGCGTTATAAAAGACTAGAAGTAGTGAAATTAGAAAAAGGCAAACCCGGCAGCATGCCAAAGAACATACCAAACGTTGAAGGAGCTACAGGACCTCAGGGACCTTCTGCCCAATCAAGGCTACTAACACCCAGTAGAAAATGTAACAACCCGCAAATTTTGAAAATATTTTAAAGGAAAATTCATTTGAAACTTCGAATATAATTATTTTAAAATTGATAAATTTGGAAATTTAATGTAATATTTTGGGATTTGATGTGAAATGTTCTTCCAAATTTAATAAAATAAAGATTTTTCTCAAAATGCAAATTTTGGTCAACTTTGGTCAAAGTTTGACTTTCTGTGAAAATTTTAAAATTTTGAATTTTGAACTTTTACTTTTTATTTATGAAGATGGATTTAATTCTAACATTTTCTTTGTTTTTTGTTTTGTTAAATTTTGATTCCTACATTTCAAAACTTACAACTTTTGCCGTAGTACACGCAGTTACTTTCCCTACAACTTCTATTTTATTTTATTTTGATTTGTTTGGGCTTAGACCATTTGGGCTAGAAAACCCTTTAGTTTGATGAGGAGCCTATATAATATCCTAGGGTTTTGCTAGATGTCTCATTGTCATTTGTGCCTCCATAGAACAAAAACAATGTAAGTTTTCTTCTTCGTCTTCCTCCACAAAATCCTAGACCTTCTTCCTCTTTTCCTCTACAATTTTTCTCCTCCTCCCCTCCACAAATTTCGGCCACACTTATCTCCTCCTTCCCCAACCACAAACCCTAGCCAAAAACCAACTTCTCCTCCTTCCTTTTCCCCATTTCCTCTTCATAAGTTTCGGCCCCTACCTCCACTCCTCCAACCAAAAACCCCATAGACGAATTTCCTCAACCCTTTTCCTTTGTTTTGCGTTGGCCGTGACAACCTCCTCCATCACCTAATCCCTAGGCCGAGACCTCCACTACCAAAACCCTAACCCTAGGCCGAGCCCCTTCAACAAAACCCTAGCCTAACCTAGCCAAAACTATTATGGCCGAACCGTAGCCTAGTCCACACCTCTATGGCCGAACCCAAACACAAACAAAACCCTATGGTTGAACCCAAACTAGCTTATGGCCGAGCCTATGCACCCCTAGACAAGCCCTCTTCACATGTTTACAAACATATATTTTTTTCTATTTTTATTTTTCTATGTGAATTATTAGTTTACGTATGGAATTTATTTTATTTTTCAAAGCGTCGGATTTGGATTCTCCTCTCACTCAAGCTTGTCCGTAATTTGTCGTGCTTGTTGTAGTTGTTGTGTTGCGTTTTGAATCACTTCTCTAACCAAAGAAGGTGAGTAATCACTCTTGACAACGTACTTATATTTTGGTGAATTGATGACAATGGAATTGTATGGATTTGTATATGCAAGTTGAGAATTTCTCCTATGTTTATATTATGCTATTTCATATCATAGTTTACCTATTATGATCATATGCCATGATATATTGAATATTGTTATGTTTATTTGATATTCTGTTCTCACACTGCAAGTTCCTTCACTATGGGTTGAAATGATACATACCCGAATGATTTTTAGATTAAGGAAAATTGTTATGGGCTGAAATGATAGGCCTGAGCAATTTTATTTGACTTGGGATTGCGGGTTTGAAATGATATAAAAACCAGAAAATTATTAAATCGCGGATTGAAATAATATATGTCTGTATTTACTTGACCCTAGGGTAGATAATTTTATACAGACTCCGTGGTTGAATTTAAAATGATTTCTAAAAATTATTAAGTATGTTGGATTTTATATATGAATCTCTAATAAATTTATTGTAATGATTTCTGTAAATTTGTTTATATGAGCTAAAAATTTTATAAGAAAGAGAAAAAAATAGTTGGAAATGTAAATTTTGGAATCTAATTTACAGAATGAAGGTTAATTGAAATTTAATAATCCGATTTGACTTAATAATGGTATTTTATTCAAACCTATAAATTGTAAGTTTTAATTCATGTAATAGTGATTAAAATGATAAATGGTTTTTTTGTGGAAAAAAAATGTAAGTTAAAACGTACATTTGACATGTAACTTCTAACTAATGTAAATGGTATAACTTGGGTAATAAAAATGATAAATGTTATTTACTGAAAAGAAAATAGAAGTGTATGTTAATAACGTATTTTTAACTTAGCATTAGAATTTCAGCTTTAAAATTTGACATTATAGTAACAAAGTTATTTAACTAAAGGTGTGGTTTCTTTAATGACCAAATAGCTAAAATTAGAGTAATATAATAGGAATGATATAATGACTAGAATAAAAACTATAAATATATGTACTATTTGATTATATAAACTATTGTAGTAGGAAGTATTACAGTGACAATTCAAAACTGCTACGATTTCTTACGGTAACAATTCTGCACTGCTGCAGATTTCTTACGGTAACAATTCTGCACTGCTGCAGATTCTTACGGTAACAATTCTGCACCATTGCGAATTCTTACAGTAGCATTTCTACACCGCTGCGAATTCTTATAGTAGCATTTATGTACTGCTGCGTTTTCTTAAAAGTGACATTTCCTGAATGCTACAAAATTTTCTAAAGGGTTATGGTCTCGAATGTATGGTCCGGAAGGTTACATTTTTAAAGTGCTATGATTTCTAAATTTTTATGTTTCAATGGGGTTATATTTAAATGAGTTTGGAAGTGTACGACTTTGGAAAATGAATATTATTTTGAAGGATAATGGCATGGAATTTATACGGTTTTGAAAGGAATATGTTTGATATGAAATATAAACCATTTGAGATTGAAATAACCACGGGTGTGTAATAAGCGATTGGTTGTTAAAGAGATCGGGATCAGATATTGTCATACTCTCTGCCAATACTGAAAACCACTTTGACAACTGTGTACGCGGTGGAGATTCCAGAATGAAGTAGGATGGTGGCGCCGATCTTATAAGGTATATACGTGGTCCTAACTCCCGTGAGTTAGCATAAGGTGGCTAAAACAAGAGCAATTGACGGGCCAAGTGAGGTCATTCTTCCGAACGGGCACACTTCATAGTTAGCCATTCTATTACATTGTGATTGGTCTGGTGCGCATCTTTGATTCGGGAGTGTGGATTAAATTGGGCAATAGTTGCGACTATGCGTTACCAACAGTCCGGAAGTGTAATTGGTATATCTACCCTGACATTGCCTAGTTGTGCTGTGTCACGTACCCTAACGCGCCTTCTATGAGTTTGTTTTATGTCGTACCTATGGGGTATCCTCTGGCGGCCCCAGTTTATGGGGAGTTACGGTACTGTATAGACTATTGGCATTATAAAAATGTGTTAAGGGGAAAATGTAACGCCTTAACTTAATAGTTTACTTTACTTTAGACATTATTATAATAGCGTATATTACTACATAGTAGATAGTTTAACGGATCCTTAAAGGATGGGCGATCTCAAGCATCCTTTAAGTTACTGATGCATTTCTTTTACAGTTCACTTGAGTTGATTTACATTTTATAAGTATGTATGTCCTGACTCGAGTGTTTTGTGTTTTTGCTTTACGCTCGGGTCAGCCTGAGTTTCACAGCTTTGGTTTCATCCTTTTTGGAGCTAGAGATCCGCCGGAGATTTAGCTGTCTACCTGATATTTCCATTTCAGTTATTTCCACTTAGCTTTTGCTTTTGTAGTAGAAAACTTATGTATCTAAACTTTCCGTTGTATTTGTTTTCAGATTTGGGTATTATGTATTAGTTTAAGACTATGTATCTAGGAGCTTCATGAACTCCTATGTTTATTTTATTCCGCTGTGAGGTATTCTGATATTCTGTGTCTGTGATTCTGTGATTGAATTTATTTGCCCCAAATTTTATTAACAATCTGTTGTTTTGAATTATTCAAGTCCGACATGTGTGGTTTTATTGTCGATTTGAATGGTCCAAAATGCACCCCAGCTAACCGACGAAATCAGATGAAAAAAGATGATTATCAAATAACACTCTAACTAGCTAGCAACTAAGGAATGGGACTGCAACCTAAAGCGATGCCTTCTCATCTATCCTTGTCTACTCTCCTTTTCCAAATGAGCCGTACTGGGACACTAGGGGCATTGTAGATAGCACAACGCCTAGGAAAACCGCACCCACTGGACCGGGGATAACCAAACGAGTTGTGGAGAGACCATGGATATAGTTCAAGCGTGCCAACAGCCTGTTGCATGGGGGGCACCACACACACTTGAATAGCCATAGGAAAGGCTGAGATAATCATACCACGGTTCTGTTAAACCCATTATCGATCAAAATTTTTGGCAATTTGGCAACCGCGGACTTAATGACCTAACTAGTGCAACAAATGAAATTCCTCTTCCTCTGAGACCCTATGCTAGTCAAAGACCCATTCTCTAAAGGCAGTTTGGACCAAGAGCTAAGAGTCATGCCCTGAACTCCCATAGACTCCTTCTTCAATCCATCTTCATACGATCAGTTATAGATCTCTCCACCATGGCAGCCTGGTCAGCTATAGATCTCTCCACCATGCCAGCCTAATCTATTTGGACATGCACATCTTTCAAAAACATTTAAGGATCATCCAAGCCATGTTTACCCGAACCAGAAACTGTTTAGCTTCTTAAACCAATAAAACCGTGTTCATGTAAGCAAACTACTGAGTCGACGGGGTCAAATCGACTTAAACCGTTAGATCGGTGGAACCCAATCTTTTCCTTCTAAAAACCTGTGTTGCTCCGGCAACATCGTAAGGGCTAAAACTAACACTCCTCGCATTGCCCGAAGATAGGCAACACTAAGGGGTGCCAAAAGACATGCATTTCGTAAGCTGAGCACTAACTTCCAAAGCATACGCTCCTCACATTGCCCGAAGATAGGCAATACCGAGGAGCATGAAAAGCCGCGTGCTTCATAAGCCATGCATCAAAATAATAACCCCTCACATTGCCCGAAGATAGGAAACACCGAGGGAAAACAAAAATCATGCACCCCATAAGCCGCGCACCAAAATAATAACCCCTCACGTTGCCAGAAGATGGGCAACACCAAAGAAAAACAAAAAGCCGCACAGCTCATGAGCAGCGCAACAAAATTATAACTCCTCGTGTTGCTCGAAGATAGGCAACATCAAGGAAAAACAAAAGCCGCGCATCTCATAAACCACGCACCAAAATTATAACTCCTCGTGTTGCTCGAAGGTAGGCAACACCGAGGAAAACCAAAAGCCGCGCATCTTGTAAGCCACGCACCAAAAATAATAACCCCTCGTGTTGCTCGAAGATAGACAACACTAAAGAAAAACAAAACGCTGCGCACCTCATGAGCTGCGCACCAAAATACCAACTCCTCGCGTTGCCCAAAGATAGGAAACACCGAAGAGTGTAAGAAACCGTGCATCTCAAAATCAGCACCAACCACTCCTATAGCCGGGAATAGTGAACGAAATTCCAATAAAAATGGAGTGCTACAAACCAACAGAAAAGTTTCAACTGATGACATTTAATGATTAAAACTGCCGTCGATTAACCCATGCAATGTGCACCTCTCAAACACGCATATATTGCACACTTACCAAAATGTCACAAGAAACTTGGATTACATGCTAAACTTGCAAAACTTCCGAAAGAAGAAAAATCAACCCGTGACTCAGCCAAATTTCAAGTTTAATATGAAAATTATTTAAACTATAAGTTACCGGTCATTTGAAGTAAACAACCCTGTGAACTAGAGGGCATACATCGGTACTTTAATAAAAACAATTGAAAACAATAAGTTCAAAAGTTTTGTTACTCCAAACAAAGAATTCTTACTCAAAATAAAAACTTTGGCGGCGATCACAAAAATTGGATAAGTGCAAACAAAATAAACACAAGTGCACAGAACACACATGAACAGAAAAATAAGAATACAGTCAGAATTTCAATGTATTACTTATAATTTTCTTTTATACAGGGTCAAAATGTGGGGGCCACACCTACACAACACCGACCAACAAAAACAAAATACTAACTCCACGACAAAAACACAAAGTGCAGACTCTACACTTGAACAAAATGACTCAAAAAGAACAAAAGTCAGATCAGTTTCAACACAAACTCCTCAGCGCTTCATTCCACCGCTCCTCCTTTCTGCCCTTTGTTTGCAGTTTCTGCCTCGTTTCGGGAGTGGTGTCACTGCAGGTGATATCAACAAACTCCTCAGTGGCAACTTCAAGAAGTTCCAAACCGCCCCGGGTCGACAGGTCGTATCGATCCCATGAGCCATGCACTCTCAAAAGCCATGCATTTCGTAAGCTATGCACCCTCAAATGTGGCGCACTTCGATTAACGACGACCAGCTCCTACTACCCGAAAGAACCGGCATTGCTTTGGTAGTGCCGTAAAGCTCACAAACCAAGTAGTCGGCAAAGAATTCTTATCTTTGACCAAAGTTAATGTATAAAATGTCAAAATTCAAGACACCCGAGTGACGAGTTCCAAAAGATAGGAGCTGCAACGTACCTTTGACAGGGGGCATCCAGGGAGCCGCCTAGAACATCAAGTCTCACATCAATTGTTCAGAAAAATTAGCCCTATGGACCGAGGGGCACATAACATATTAACACTTGGTCAGGCAAAAGATCGCTTCAACTTGCAATAAAAGGAGGAACTTACCATCGTACAGAGATAGATGACGACGGAAAGCATTTCCAGAATCAAATCATCAATGTACCAGCTTCCAAAGATAGAAGCAGGTACTCGAATGAGGTCTCTAACCTTAACTTGCAAAAAACTAGCAATTATCCGAAGACAGACAATGGCAAGGAGAGAGCTCAAAATCGAGCAGCTAAACCATTGATTCCTGAAGGTTGGAACCAACGGATAAGGCGGATATTCGCAACAACGTCAATTCCCTAGCAGAGCATATATGGCATGGAACAAGCGAAGTTAATTGTCATAGAATTAAGACAAACATTACCAAACTTCTCCGATCCATAATTACGACGGGAAGAGTGCAAGCGTACTGGAAGGGCAATGTAACAACTCGCCCCACATCATCTAATCATCTATAAGTGCTCAGAATTTAGCATTTGAGAATAACGGGTTCCGCAAGTGGAAGTCAGTTCGCGAAGGAAATTTGATCCTACACAAGAGTAACCATGGAATTGCGTAAATAATGACCATGTACCACCAAAAGGAGCACTTGATGGTTATAAGCAAAGCGAAGTAACAGAGACGCCTGAGACTCTCATCCTTTCAGAAAATAGCGTATCTCGGAGTTGAGCAATGCTAAGAAAGTAAACACATTGTGTTAGAAGGAATCTACTCAACTCTACAGGATCGAATGAATGATTCGAACCCTCACCAACATGACTTTAACACTGCCCGAAGACAGGCAGCACTGAGAAAATACTTCAAATATCCAACCAACGAAGTGCTAGTTTTCGAAGGCCGAAACTAGTGCCTAACTGGATTAAGAGCATCGTCAAATCGATGGGACAATCGATCCTAACCTTCTGAGTGCGGTTGTTGCCTCACCAACGCCAAGACCTTCTTTTATCTTTTAAGTACTGGTGTTGCCCTGGCAACACCGGGAAAATTTTCTATTCCCTAAGTACAGTGTTGCCCGGGCAACGCCAGGAAAATTTTCTATTTCCTATGTACAGTGTTGCCCCGGCAATGCTAGGAAGCTTTCTATTGCATAAGTACCAGTGTTGCCCCGGCCACTCCGGGAAACATTCTACTCACTAAGTACTGGTATTGCCCCGGCAATGCTAGGAAAACTTTAATCTACAGGGCTGATAGGAAACACTCATCGCACTGAACCATCGATGCACTAGCTTCCGAAGATAGAAGCTGGTCCTCAACTGAGTTTACACCTTCTCTACATAAATCTACTATTGCCCAATGACAGGCAACGACCAGAAGACATATCCTTTCATAGGTTACCAAGATGGTTCGAACTTTCATCATAGGAATCAGCCACTGCACAGAAATAAAGCAATGTCGAAAGGAAATCCCAGGATTGAATTGCCCATGTAGTAATTTCTAGGGATGAAAATCGGTGCACAACCGAATTTCCAAAATCAACTTAGAAGGAAATAAGACACAGCCGAAAGATAGGCAGCCTTAAGGAAATGTTGCTTGGAACCAAGCAGCTAGGTTATCAATTCTCAAAAACAGGAGTTGACATATGAACAAAACTTCCAGGACAACGTCAGCAACCAAGAAGAGCATGTGCGGCCAAGGACAAGCGAGAACACTCATGGAAGGCCGAAAATAAAATCCACAAACTTCCACGGTTCTAGAATGGGATTGAGAGCCAGACTTTGGGCAATTGAGCAATTCGCCCCATAGATTTCCATCTCTCTCAATCACCCAAATACAGGCATTCGAAATAGCTAGTCCCTCAAGAAGGGATAGAAGCACAGATACCTGATCAAAAGAAATGTTTCAAAAGTCCTAACACAGATAACCATGAGGTTGGTTAGATAATGGTTCTGTATCACAAAATAGAGCATTCTGGCAAAAAAATTACGAACAAAGGAAATGAAGGATTTAAAGTTCAGAAATCAACCATCGCTCATAGTCTGGCGACGACGAGAAGGATTAATGACCTACTTACGGTCTAACTAGATCATTTGGTTCCAACTTGTAGGAATATGCCATTACCCGAAGTTTGGTGATGCTAGGAAGAAAGCCCAAAATAAAACTACCAATACATCGGCTTTTAAAAACAGAAGCAAGAGTTTGATTGAATCTTCAGCCCTACCTTCTGGCATCTCATGCTATCTGAAGATTTACAACGTCAAGGAAAAATACATAGAGTTGAGTCATCTATTTATGAGTTTTCGAAGATAGCAACCAACACATGATTAGGATCTCAACATCGGACTGAGAAAAATTTACTCTACCAAAGGATGCCAGAAATGCATCTTTCTAATACAAGCCGACATCATTACAATACTCAGATGTTTAAGGATGAATTTTCTATCGGTTTAGAAAACCGCCGATAAATTTCAAATTAAAATAATCGCAAGCGCACGGCGTACAAAAGTTAGTACATGGTGAGTATGGGTCGATCTGCAGGGAATTGTTAGATTTTAAATTTCTAATCAATCAAATTAAACCAAAAGTGGAGATTGTTTTGAAAACTCGAAAGTTAAACAAATGTTGAGATTAAAAACTATGTGATTAAAATTCAATTTAGAGGCAAATCCACTTTCTTATAATTTTCACATAAATCATCATAAAATCAAATGATGATCTCTTTTTAATCTAAGTAGGATTAGTGATGTATTTATCATAAGCATGGCCTATTTGAGTTATTAATTAACACTAATCAACCATCAAACTATAATACAACTCTAGTCCTACTTTTTCAAATCTCATGAAACGTGGCATAGAAAATGAAACCAAAATCTAGTTTAAGCATGATCCATTTACTATTAATTAGTAACATAGATCATCAAATTTTGATTAAAACTTCACTTCATTGCCATGATCATATTTAGATGAAGAGGCAATTTGTGATTAATGAGATAAACATAGTCTATTTGTTATGAACAAAGTAGGCTATAAAATTCAACATAAAACATAAACAAACATAAACATCCATTTTCTCATGAAGCACAAAAGAGATCATACATAGAAAATTTATGTTGAATCTACATGATAAAAGAAAGCTTCATTACCCCTAAATTGTAGGGATTTAGCCTCTCATTTGTGTTATCATTTCAACACATAGAGATTTTAACATTGAAAATAAAATAAAGTAGAGAATAAACAAAGAAAAAGAAGATTAACTACTAGAAGGAAATGAACTAAGCTAGTGCATAAATGAAAACCTAAACTATGAACATGAAATAAAAGAGAGCATAAGAATAAAAATGAGCATAAAAGTAGATAAAAACAAGTAGAAAAGAGAAGAGAAAGAGGCTAGGAAGTCATTTTTATTTCATGAAACATAGAGCTTACAACTTGCCTTTTAATTTCCTAACTAATTTAAGAGAGTAGAAGATATTTACAAGTACATAAGAGGGCTATTTATACATGCATAAAACCCTAACTCATTTTTTAGGGTGCTTCCCATAATGCCCTTTAGGAAGTGTGGCCACTAAGTAACCATTAGCCACTAATTAATCCATGATTAAAGGTGCATGAAGCTTTAACCTCCACTTAGTTATCCATTAGCTTCTAATGTTGATTTAGGTAAGTGGGTGGGGTCCTCCATGATCATGAGCTTGAATTATTTTCCTCTTCATCCCTTTATATTCATTTGTGCATGCATGTATCTTCATAAAAGCCTCTTCCACATGCATCCAAATTCCTATAAAAAAACGTCTAAGTAAAAATTCTCAAATTGACACATGCACAAAAATGACCATTTTGCCCCTGAATGAAGATGAATATATGATGATTTGAAAATGATTGAATTTTTGTTTTAAATGTGTTAAAATACCCAAGTATGACATTTATTTAAATAAAAATAGATAAAATATGGATGTAAATATATGCACATTTACGTGCACATCATCAGATCTTGGGATCAAGCAACAAAGTCCCTAATTCCCGAAGATAGGAGCTATCGTGTCAATTAAACTAGGGCAATCGAATGTACTGCTTAAGAGACCTAGTGTCCCAAAACATGTTGGTGCGGTAGTCAAAGTAATCAGCTCTATGGACTTAGGCATTTACACCAACACTTTGTTGAAATGAACTCAATTGAGCATAATTAGGGATTAGCTACAGAACTGGCTAGACCAAGCTGCTTCATAGTTCTAAACAAAGCTATAAAATAGAATATGCCGAAATGACCGTAGAAGTATTACTTACATGTATAGAATAACAGTAAATGAGTATGCAGCACATGAGCACAAGAAGTGCAACAGCGAGAAAAAACAATGCTCGGAATCGAGCAATTAATCCAATAGTCCCAAGAGACAGAGGCTGGTATGCATTGAATTCCGAAAAACGCAAAGGAAGGACAATCAAACTTGGACAACTCATGCGCTAGTTTCCGAAGGCTGAAACTGTGCCCGATCGAACTCCGACTACTACTCTACAAGTGCAACCGTGTCTTGTAATTTAACGGTAATCAATTATCCCAATATGATAAGAATAATAAGCGAAGCCTAAGCTGCGAATGACCCAGCTTCTGGAGGAGTGGAAGTCCCTCCACCGGACTAAAGATTGGAATCCTGAATTCATTTCCTTTACTCTACTTTCTTAGTTACAATTGTATTCTCAAGAAACCCTAAATCAAATTAGGGAAAAAAACACTCTATATCTTTAACTCATTTTGGATTATAAATAAAAAAAGGAGATGGCTATTCATTAAGGATAATGGCGACGAGGAAGATCATTAAGATCATTAACTAGACTAATGATCCATTGCACATGATTCTAACCTATTCTCATGATCTCCTTTTGTCTATGCAATGCATAGGGTCGGCCTGGGTGAATGCGATCGAAACAAATCATCATCGAAACCTGCATTTAATGTTAAAAACCAAAATGATGATGGGGTTCCAACCATGTTAAGTTCAAGATACTTGGGGATACTAGATTGATCTTATGCATGGAAACAAAGTGAAATGTAGTCAGTGATAAGCTAGGAATGATTCGAAAGCGAGGAACCCCTATCGACTTGATCGAAAGGGGTGTTTCCAAGAGAAATACTAGTTTATAATTAGCTAATAATTGAATATAAAGGAACTCGTTTCAAAGGGATCGATCCCTAGAGGCATTAGAGACCCTTTAGAAGGAGTTCCATAGCAAGAGTAACGAATCCATAAGGTCGAAAGCAACTGTGTCATACTAATGAAGTAAACATCCCTTTCGATATGATTGGAAGGACCTGAACGCCATCTTTCGACATGGTCGAAAGGAATGAAGAGCAAGGATGATCAGCTACTTTCGACTCACTCAAAAGAGAGGTCTCAATTAGATGTTGCTCTCTAAATTTGTATCCCAAAGCTAACTCCTTAAAACCTTTCGACTAAGCCAACCTGGTCGAAAGGAAGGGATGGCTTTATTAATCCATTCGATTAAGTCATCTAGGTAGAAAGGTGAAGCTATCACCTTAAACCCTTTCGACTGTGTCAATCTAGTTGAAGGGCATGCTTCTGAAAGTGGATCCTTTCAATAATTTGGTTTTGGTTGAATCTAATAACCTTACAGATAGCATTGGGGATGTTGACAAGTTTTCTTGTTTACATTTTTGGCGCTAGAAAGAGGGCTCGAACCTCTTACCTTGCCACTATATACAGAGTAATTGTGGCTCATTTCTCTTGCGTAGGAAAAATAAGGTCGAAACTTGTAAGTGGAATTGTGGATGGAGCAATACACAACACCACTTTGGAGGAAAATATAGCTCAATCTTTTAACCTGGATGGTGCCCTTCTTGGACAGACTTCATTGCCAGCACAACAAGATGAAAATTCAACTAAAATCAAACACTTGGAACAACAGTTGCAGGAGATGCTAAAGATGGCCTTATCTCAAAAACCTTCGTAGACTCTGAGACAAACTCAAGGTGAAGAGGTGGTCTCTCCCAGGAGGAATCTAAAAGCTAATTACAATGAGCTTAAAGGCAAAGTGGATCTGACATCATCAAAGAAGAAGGAACTTCCCTAATCAAAAGCGAATCATCAGGGAAGAGTTCTCGACAAATCAATGGAACAATCTGGGAGCACTACATCAAAAGAATATTTCCCAAATCAGAAAAACTATAGCAATGTCAAAGCTTATCTGAAAGATGCCGCTAGGAAGGCTATTAGAGATGCTATCAATTCCAAGGAAAAAGAACAATGGAAGAAAACGTTAATGACAATGAGAGGGTGCCGCCTTTCACCGACGAAATCATGGCAATAGTAACTGCACCATATGTCAAAATCTCGTTCGTGAAATATCATGGGGTCACAGACCCCGATGATCATCTTATGGCTTTTGACAGTCGAATGGACTTGTATAACGCATCTAGAGCTATCAAATGCCGACTGTTCCCAGTTACTCTCCAGGGAGCAGCAGCCAAATGGTATAGGTAGTATAGGGAAAAGACCATATACTCCTGGAAGCAATTTTCTTACGAGTTCTCAGCCTAATTTTGTATCTGCAAAGATCCTACTATCGATTATACAGAATTGGAAAATAGAAAACAAAGGAAGGGAGAGTCTTTAGGGGACTACTTGAGAAGGTTCAACGCTGAAGCTTTAAAGGCCAAGGATATGAACGATCATGATAAGCTCATAGCTGTCCATTTTGGCTTGATTGAGAATACCACTTTATGGAAACAGCTTTTTGTTAATGGCTGTAAAGATCTACAAGACTTTCACTTTCAAGCTGACAAGTTCATCTGGATAGATGAGCTTTACTATACCAAGAAGAAAACAATTCCCAGGAAGGAAAGGGGAAGGTTTGGCCTGGACCGTGGCTACAAAAGGACCAGATGGGATCAACCGGTTGCTAACACAGTTGCCTTAAACAAGCCGCTATTTTACGTGTATGCTATAGCTAAGGAAAGAGTTAACTTTCCAGTCTCCTTCAAAGCCAAGAACAATCCTGAATAGAAAAAAGGAGGAGGCTATTATGCTTATCACAAAGCTAATGGTCACAAAACTGATGAGTGCAGAGTTCTGGCCGGAATTATCCAAAACCTGATCCGGGAAGGTCATTTAAAGGAGTTTTTTCAAGATCAGCAAAAAGCCCCATGAACAGAGAATGATCCACAGAAGCGCCCAGGCAGCACTGTGAATGTGTTAGAAGATGAGGACCACTTAAGCTTAAGTCTACCAATCAACAGGATTAATGTAATCCATGGTGGGCCGCATCCAGCAGGGAACAACAAGTGGGCACGAAGTAGATGCATTAAAGAGGCCAAATAAGGGATCTACTCTATTCAAGAAGAGCCCCCGATGAAAAATTCATGCCTTAACATTCAAATGCCTAATTTGGTTGTCAATGCACAGGAGCTACGCAAGGGGGTTCATCGTCCTCATAATGATCTCCTGAAGATCACTGCACAAATTGGGCTATCTATTGTCTCAAAAATTCTGGTCGACATGGGTAACACAGTCAATGTAATTTTCAAACATGCCTTCGATCAAAAGAACATTCCAGAGCACAAGCTAGAGCCAAGCACAAAGCCTATATTTGGATTCAACAACAAGGGTTCAACTCCAGTGGGACAGATAACGCTGCTTGTACAAATGGAGTGCCGCCAACATGCAGAACATTTGAAACTATTTTTGTGATAATTGATCAACCCTCCTACTACAACGACTTCTTGGGCATGCCAGCTCTAGATGAAATTGATGCTTTTGTCTCCCCGAAGTACCTCATGGTAAATTTTCCGACAAAGCGAGCCTGTGGGACAGTCCGAGGAGAGCAGTTTAGCTCTTGGGAAACGTATTTTGCCACTCTTGATCAATATAAAAGGGAGTATTATGCGTACTTTGATTCTTCTACTATTTTACAGCCTTCGGATGATGGATTTTTACATCCAACATTCGAAGCAAAGATTAAAGTTAATAAATCTAATAAGTGTATGTATCAAAGGTACATTCCCTCTAGAGGCAAGAGGAAGAGAATTGATGCAAACTCAGCGGAAGAGGGACCAATAGTCACAGAGTTTGATTGCCGAGGTGAAATAGAGAGAATAAAACCTATAGAAGATCTTAAGGAAGCCCACATAGATTCAGATGATGTTTCTAAAAAAATCAAGGTAGGAAAGGATCTTGATAATGAGTTAAAGAAGGACTTGATACAGTTCCTTAGGGTCAACAAGGATGTGTTTGCCTGGTCACATTCCGATATGGTGGGAATTGATCCAACTGCCATGTGCCATGCCCTTAATATCAATCCAGGAGCAACCCCCATAAGGCAGAAAAAGAGATAATTGGACAAAGTACGATCAGATGCTCTAAGGGAAGAGGTTGACAGACTCCTTGAAAATGGATTAATTCGGGAGATATATTATCATAAATGGTTAGCCAACCCAATTTTGGTAAAGAAGTCAAACGGGAAATGGAGAATGTGCATTGTTTACATGGACATAAACAAAGCATGCTCAAAGGATTGCTTCCCGCTACCAGAGATAGATCAGCTAGTGGATGCAACAACCACACACAAACTATTATCCCGCATGGATGCTTATTCAGGGTACAACCATATACCAATGTTCAAACCGGATGAGGATCATACCAGCTTTATAACTGAATGGGGAATTTATTGCTACAGGGCAATGCCATTTGGGCTAAAGAATGTTGGGCCACTTATCAAAGGTTGGTTAATCGAATGTTTAAGGAACAAATTGGTATAAACATGAAAGTTTATGTTGATGATATGCTGGTAAAGTCTAGCGAGCCTGAGAATCATCTTAAGGATCTAGAGGAAATGTTCAAAATATTATGGAAGTAACAAATGAAATTGAACCCGCAAAAGTGTTCTTTTGGAGTCCACTCTGGAAAATTCTTAGGCTACCTAGTAAGTGCTCAAGGGATCAAAGCAAGTCCTGACCAAATTCAAGCAATAAAGGACATGGCCGAACCTAAAACCAGCAAGGAAGTAATGAGCTTAAATGGAAGGGTAGCTGCCCTGAGCGGGTTTATCTTAAAAGCTACTGATAAGTGTATACCATTCTTCGATGTGATTAAGAAAAAGAAGAACTTCGAATGGGGAGAGGATTGCACAAAAGCTTTCTTAGAATTAAAAAGCCATTTGGAAAAAACGCCGATACTTTCAAGCCCCAAGAGCGGGGAAATATTGTACCTATACATGGCCGTATCAAAACATGCGGTCAGCTCGGTACTCATTAGAGAAGAAAATGGGGCATAGCTTCCGGTAGACTACGTAAGCAGGCGACTAAAGGATGTAGAGGTTCGATACCCAGTTATAGAAAAATTAGCCTATTGCTTGATTCTCACAGCTCGAAAACTCAGAGCATACTTTCAGGCACACTCGATCAGGGTATTGACCAACTTTCCTCTTAAGCAAGTTTTTATCAAATCTGGAACTTCTAGAAGACTGGTAAAATGGGGGATCGAACTCAGTTAATACGACATAGAATTTCAACCACGAGCTGCAGTAAAAGGGCAGGTGTAACGGCCTAGAATTTTGGGTTATTTGAATTTTTTTATTTAATTGATTTTAAGTACTGAAGAGTAAATTTCGTAGAATTAATAACCTGAATTTCAAATTTAATGATTTGCTGGATATTTTTATTGTTTAATTTAATAATGAAAAATTGGATTAAATATGGAATCTTGAGTTTTAGGCTAGATAAAAATAATTTCAAAGCTTATTTAATTTCTATTTACAAGAATGAAGGTGTTTCCTGGAGATTTGACCAGGCAACTTAGTACTCGACATCCCTGTCTTTCAGCTCAACTGGTTCGGTCGGCGTCTCGCTACGTCCGACATCCAAGAAGCGCTCGGCATCCAGATGGCGTTCGGCGTCATGATACGCTCGGCATCCCGGAAGCACTCGGCATTCGAAAGCGCTCGACATCAAGGAACGTTCGGCATCGAGAGATGTTCGGCATGGTATAACGTTCGGCATGTACGAACGTTCAGCATGGCAGAATTGTCCGTAATAAAATATCGTTCGGCCTAACTATTGTTCGGCCTAAGTGTCGTTCAGCCAAGGCATGGTTCGGCCTTGACAGCGTTCAGCCAGAATATCGTCCGGCCTAAGTTCTGCTCGGCATTCAGTCGTTCAGCACAAATACACTGGATCGGCCTCTAGTATCGGTCGACACAAATACTTCCCACGGCATTCAGGGTGTTCGGCCTCACTTCTGTTCGGCATGAGAAGATCGTTCGGCATTCACAGCTAGTTCGGCATTCAGCGTTCGGCATCTATGGATCGGCATATGGAGACCACTCCATTTGGACCGAGGTATTCAGCTACCAGGCCCACCAGGGAAGTCCAACCCATCTTTGTCTATAAATAGAGAGGCAGGGGCACAGTGAAATGGACCTTTTTTCGAGAACACTGGGGAGACTCTGCCGCTTTCAAGACCCATCCTCTTTACTTAGCAATTGTATTCGAGTAGTTGGCAAACGGATTGTATCTGTAATCAATTATCTAGTAAAGCAATAAAGATTAACCTCAAAGTGGACGTAGGCAGTTACGCCAAACCACTATAAATCTGGTGTTCTCGTCTTTGCATTCAATTTAGCATATTGTTCCTTGTTTAAATTTACTTTCATCATTTATCTCTCTACACAATCTTTCTCAACGAGGTTAGTGACCAATTTTGGTGCTAACACTTTGGTGCTTTCACTGAGAGTTGAATTCTCAGACCTCAAGGATCTGCTTTGAAGCTATTGGATTGAATAAATCCTCCAAAGAAGATCCAATTCATTCGTAGGACGTCCATTGATTCTACTCAGAGTTCATATCAATAACTCTACAATGGCAAGACCACGTACCAGATCAGCCTCTCATAATGCGGACGCCCACGAGACTGCTAGCGTACAACAAGCAGGGCATAGCAATCAACAAGCAATCCTAGGTGCAGGGACTATCGCCCAGGACCAAATGCCGGTTGTCACCAGAATAGGGTTCAACGACTTGATGAGAGAACTCAGGGAAAGTAGGAGGCAACTCGGAGAGCAGATGCAAGCCAACGCCAACTTCATGGCATAACTCACTCAACAACAGCATCAGAATGCTGGGGGCAATCCCGCTGCTTATTCTTCATCCGACAGCTCGACTTCGTCCGATGAACCTCCCAAGCGTAGACGCTGTAAGACTGAAACTACGCAGGCAGGTGCTGCTGTCCAAACAACTGGAGACCGTGACCAAGCAAGAGCTGGAAACTTAGGAGCTGGAGTGTAGATGGAGGCTGGAGCCCCGGATCATCAAGATGCCAATGATGTCGAACCTCAAGTTGCACATTTAGCAGATCGCCAGCAGAGGAGGCATTAGCCTGATTAATCACGTAGGACGGACTCCAACCTTCCACCTTCCATCCAAACCCCAGACCTGACAACAATGATCAAACAATTGATAAAAGAGAATCAAGGCTTATCAAACGACGATTGGGAGGTGTCCAGAAGTCATACTCCGTTCACAGACACTGTTCTGCAGGCAGCGTACCCTAGGAAGTTTAGTATGCCAACTATTCCGGCATATGAAGGAAAGACTGATCCCAGACAGCATGTCATGAGGTACGAATGGATGATTGATTCAGCTAGAACAAATGATGCAACCAAGTGTAGATTCTTTCCAATAACTCTATATGGGATCGCTACCATGTGGTTCACTCGACTTCCTCCACGGTCCGTATCCAATTTCGAGGAGTTGGCGAAGAAATTCATAGAACAGTTCAGGATACATACTACTCGTCCAAAGGACGTGATGTCTTTATCAAGTGTAATCCAGGCTCCTGGGGAATCATTGAAGGAGTATTTGCAAAGATTCCATGTTGCGGCAACGGAAGTCAGCAATCCTAACGATCATGCAATTCTTGTGGTTGTGATGCGAGACGTGGATCCGGATTCAGAGTTTGGAGACTGGCTGGTAGGAAAACCTCCGACTATGCTAGAGCGTTTTTACTCAAAGGCACATCAGTTCATAAGAAGAGAGGAAGCCAGGTGGGTAAGGCGAGATAAGGCACCGGGGCCTGTCCAGGACTCTGTGAAAAGCAACATTGCTGTGAAGCAGTCCGGAGACAACTCGAGAAAAGTTCAAGTCAATGTCCAGAACAAGCCCGGTCAACCTAAGAAATCCGGAGGAAGAAATCAAGGGAAGAAGAGAGAAGCGGGGAAGTGGAAGCCGAGAATTCCAACCTACAACGAGTATACTTTGCTGAATGCGCACTACAACACAAAGGACTTTTTATAGCATGTAAAAACCGATATAAAAACTTTCTATAGTGATTCTATAATCGCCATAGATCAACATGTTCTAAAAAGTCTGGTAGATATTATAGCGTGTCATACTTACAATGGAAAACGTATTTTTCTTGCCATCTAAAATAGGCCATATTGGTGCAACTGCTTTTCTATAGCATTATGAAACGTGCTATAGAACTTTTTATGACGCATTTTAGTTTCTATAAATATGTCGACAAGCTATATTATTATAGCATTTGAACGCGCTATGGAATCATCGTGTCAACCTTTTATGACACATTGAAATGCTATAGAAAATTCATTACTATCTATTATAGCACTGTCTTATTGCTATGAAAACTATTTACTCTTTGCAAAATATTTTGTATAGCACTAACATGATGCTATAGTATAACAAAGCTGAACAATTTTTCTTTTTATTGCATAGTTAGAACGCTATAAAAAAATTCTATTGCACATTTTTTACTGCCATAACATTCAAAGCTTACAATTTTCAATTCTACTTATATATTATAACTCAAAAAACCACATTCATCACATTAACATAAGTACACAAATTGAGCCATAAGCCAAATCATAAAATATATATATATATATATATCCATAATATTTCATACATGCAGCCGAAAGCATATCATGTACTGCTTGCACCAATTCCCTTGATGATACTTTTCCATACTGACGCTCATTAACAACCTGCAAATAAAAATGAAAAAAATAAACAAACCAACCTTTTTACAGCCGACTACAAAAGACACTTCCTAAATTCTAACCTCGGAATTCATGGAATTCTCTACATTCATCACGTTATTCTCATCTGTAGCCATGTTCTCCTCCACAGAAGATGATGAGGTCCCTTCCGTTATGGACACTCTTAAAAGAGAAAACATGAGTAGACAGCAAAGCTTGAATACCTTCTTGTCCTATTTCTACACGTAATCTATGAAGTGCTTGACCAGATGCTGGTCTCACATTTTCCACAACTCTTCCATACTTTAGTTTTTCACCATCCTTGCCACTTTTCCATGCCACTATTTCCCCTGAATAAAAAGGACGCATAGGAAGAAACTGAACAAGAAGAGCATCTTGAGGCAGGATCTCTGATCCAACTATATTATTATTTTTGCTTTCGTTTCTCTTTACTCTACTATCAGAGCCAAGTTTTAGTGCATCCAGAATCAATTTCTCAGAACCAGGAGGGCATTCCAATAGTGGACTGATAGACAATACTGTTGGAGCATCAAGTATGTGACTGACAAGCACAGAAATCACATCGTATATTGATAAATAGCTAGGAGGGTCTGCAATCAATATTTGAGTATTAGTAAAATGAAATAATATTAGTGACTAGTATTAACTAAGATAAATATGAGTAATCTATTTGCTAAATTGTAAATATACATGTAGATTTTTATAAACTCATACATAATGGTGAATTTACCATTACAGATTAACGGTATACAATTTATCAGCATACTAATTATTGGTATACCATAGTGTTAGTGTTATTAGATTTCGAATAGGCTTAAGATTTACAGCTTACAAATATGTCAAAATTTGATATAGAAAAGGAAAGTTCAAAAAATAAAAAAGATGAAAATGATTGAAAAACAATATAATGGACCAACTATTATCATAAGTCATGCGTTACTTCTAAAATGTGAACTAATCAAGATATAACTATGAAAGGCATGCTAAGATGTAGATAATGACATAAGGCAAAGGGCGTCTACTGTGTCTTTTCACCCTAAAGCGGGGTGCACATGGATAGATACCAAATGATGCAAAATATGCGTAAGGCGCACATTACACATGATGCAAAAAGGCATGCATTTTCAATATTTTGTTGTTTCTTCAATTTAATTTTGAAAATTTTAATTTTCACAACGTTAATGTATAGAGATTCAAATTTCTAATTTATCAGTAATATAATGTATAATTACTTTAAATTTTGGCTCTTATAAAATTTACTGTACTTGAAATTCTATTCTTATGAGAATATATTAAATGATGTTTTTGCAAAATGATTAAAATGAATCATTGCCCGATATGTTTTAGTAAAACAACTATTAATTATATTGGAGTTTTTCTATTAATTCTTTTGTGTAATAAATTTACAATTATTTTCTAAACATGTAGAGTAAATCAAAAGAGTGCACGTCATTCATCGCGCCTTGTGCCACGTTAATATCTATGGATTAAGGTAGAGAATTAAATATATGGAATGAACCCATTAGGTGAAGTTAACAGATCTTTAACTTTAAATCAATCAAATTGGAATGGAGGAATCTATGTGTATTCAAGCAAGATTAATGGTAGGGGTTTTGAACCGAAGGTCCCTATTTTCAAAGCTCATGCACACAAAGTCCCTGCTCATAAACACATGTAAATTAGGTCACTATTTTGTTATTTTTTACCAAACTGTCCCCTTTTAGAAAATCAACTTAGCATTCTTTTCAGTGGCAAAAGCGGTATAAATTAGCTAAAATCTAAAAATAGGGACCTAATTTTCATAACTTATTCGGGAGGGACTTTTCTTATATCATCTTTCAATTTTAGGGACTTGACAGCGATTCCTTGTTAATGGTATCTAACATGTACATGAACTTTATTATTTCCTTTCCAAGTCCACCCAGAATAGCCTCCAATTTTTTACTATCGCTTTTAATTTTGTTCTCCCACTGTTAATGCTTTGAAATTTTTGTATCGTGTTAATATTTTACTGAATAATTCGATTTCATTATTTAACCGAACTGTGCGTTGTGATGTTACCAGTCTGGGATTATTAATTATGTATTATGGGTGACATGTAGAAATATTCCATGAGAACTAATAAATATTTAGAAAACCAAAAGTAAAGTTAAATAAGCATATCTTCAAACATATGCAATGTTAATCAGTGCACGTAATATCAAAAAAGTTGCATCTCGTAATAGGAGACTTACCTCATGGCGTTTTGCTTCTTGATTTTGTTTAGGAGGCTTCCATAGGAATTTATTATCTCTGTGCATATAAAAAAACACAAATGAGATATGCTAAACAAAAATTAAAATTAAAATTATCAGGGGTAGAGAGGACCTGTTGTTTGTGTAGATAGATTTAAAAATTAAAATCTAGAATATAGTTATACAAAAAGATAGAATATAGTTATACAAAAAGATAGATAGATTTAAGTGCTTTGTACTTCAAGGAATAAATATTTACATTTGATTCCTACATATATATTGTATAATATGCCCTCATTTTAAACTTCAATCTACGGGGAGAATTGTCCAAGTGTAATTCAAAAATGCCACAACAAATGTAGTGAAGAATTATAGGTATTCGTTATTTTGAATACCTAAAATAACTTTGGACAATAATGGAAATCATGTTTAATAACTTATAGACCTTAAGTAGGAGTCATGTATTTATAAACTATTTATTGAGTAAAAAATATAAACTGAACAACTTGCATAATGAAAAAACTCCATTTTTTAATGGAAATCAAGGATACAAGCTCATCTGCTTCTAAAGGATCTATTCTGAGAACCTTATTGTAGCGTGATAAGGCTTCAACAAGGTTTCCTATTTGAAATAATAAATTACAAGAAAATTTTCTTATACTGTAACAAATTCAGATATATTACAGAACATCATGAAGTAAGATGGGAAAAGACAAAACTATCGAGGGTAGAGAGGACTTGTTGTTTGTGTATAATAGCTAGATTACTGAAAGGAGTAGAGTCCAGTTGTTACAGACAATGTTACCTGATAAAAAGAACCGGGTGTATCTAACATATTCCTACATTATAATAGAGATTGCATGAGTGGACCATGAGCGATCATCAATGTGTACATCATCCTTATTCACATCTTTATTCTCAAGCTTCAAATCTGAATATGTTTTTAAAAACTAACAAAGAAGAGTATTTACAAATCAAATAAGCCAGTGTATATATTAAGATAATGAATGTAGATACTATAGCTGCAGTGATACCTCATATATATACCAAGATACATGAGCTGTTATTCAAGAAATTATTGCTGAATAAAAAAACATGTAGATTAGTTATGTATATAGCATTCTCATATGGATTAAGAGTATATTTTTGTATGGCATACCCACCCAATTTGAGTCAACCCTATAGAGCAAGAGCTTGTTGAGTTAATAACGTTTTAATTGCATATATTGGACTCGTTCAACAAATTAAATATAAACACTACAACCAAACTTTACATGGAAAATTTGTAGCAGGTATGGTTGTCAGTATAATTACACATATTTCTAGTGGTGCGTATGAATCTCAAATACAATAATTCTACAAATATTTGATAATAATGTATTTACCATTTATAACCTATATTTATTGCTTTCTTAAAATCTAAATGAAAAAAAGCATTATCTTCAATTACATTTTCTTTTGATTAATAGTTTCGAAGTCACTTTAAAACCAAAATATTTGTGTGATCAGGTTTGATGAAGCTAACGACGATCATCGAATATGCTTAAAAAAAGGTTAGTTGCTAGGTCATTACTACCAGGAGAGTTAGGAACATATCCGTGCATCAGGCACCATTAATATAGTGATATTAAGAGCAGTGAGGAATCGTAATAGAGCAATACCACAAAATTTGTTAATCATTATAAAACTTGTTATATCTGGATCTATCCATCTTGACTTAAGATTTAAGGTTGAGTTGGGTAAAGAAATGTTTATTAAATAACAAGTTCATTAAATATTCTATGGTCTCGGACCACTAAGTATGCCATTTCTCTTTTAAAGAAGTGTCTTGGAAAGATGCAACATGCAAGAGCAAATGTAGTTACCAATTTGAATTGATCCAATCATTAAAGAACAAAATTTGAATATAATTTTAATTGGAAAGATGAGATGATGTTAATATATGACCATTATTATGTTTATTGCAAACCTACATTTATGAACTCAGTCATCATTTTTGTTCTCATATACCACCAAATTCAATCATTCGTTAAATTAAAAGAAGTATGGTCACAAAGTTTCATCACAAATGAAAGTACAAATAACGCCTACATAAGATTCCAAAAACATACAAACCCAACAAAAACTAAAATACAAATATAAAAAATAATGGCAAAGTTAATATACCTGCAACTCACACTCAAAACAACATTGCTAATGGCATCATTGGACAGTGTAAATCATTGGACATTTTGCTATTTTGCTATTTGTTGAATGCTAGCGCGCTACATTTCTCGTTAGAACTCAAACCAACATTGCTAATGGCATTATTGGACAACGTTAAAACTCATGTGAATTGAATTATGTGTTAGCATTCAAGAAGGGATAAAAGCATACATATTTCAGTTTTACTGAACAGGATAATCTTAGTTTTGGAAAATTGAGTGACCTCAATTTGGAAAAACTGATGCTAAACTGAGTAAAACTCAATTTTGAATAAAATGAGTAAAACTCATGTTTGTAGAACCGAGTAACCTAATTTTTGCATAAGTGAGTAAAATCGGTTTTTCAAATGTAACAAATTCAAGCCAAACACTTATTTCAATCATTGTCGAATAGTGAAACATGAATGAACACATGAGAAAACCCAAATACTTAAGTTATAAGTCATACTTTCCGAGAATTAGGTGAGGGTAATACTGCTTTTTGCCACATCATTATTTAGTGTTATACCCAAGTTAGGAAAAATGCATCTTCGAAGAGTAGGCTATGATATATTAAGGATGCAAAATCAGACATACAACATAAAATATTAAATGGAAGATAGATCAATGCAATAACTTAGAATTGTATTAAGCACAAAGTGATAGATAGTTTCATTATACATATATATAAGGCTAAAAAAGTGGAGAGAAGTATTTGTTTCAACTAAACTAAATATTTTATGGACCAGTGTGCACAAATAAGGTCGAAAAGATAGATTAATGCAATCAGACACATTACCTTATTTGTATAATGAAACTTTGTGCACACTGGTCTGTAGACATCACTTGTGTATAGACATATCGACCCAATTTTCAATGTTCTCATATGATGAAAATATCAAATGTAGCATAAAAAACTTGAGTGTAATTATTAGCAAAAGATGATAATAACAGAATATTTAACAGTAGTTATGAAAAACTTTGTATAACATCCAATCGCTCAGTTTCCTCCTCCTATAATGATAGCTTACGGTCGATAATTGCGATTCAACTGACATACTGCACACAAAATTGTCTAGTTAGTTCATTTAATAGTTTACATTTGTGTTTGTGAATATGGAATAATAGCCTGTTAGATGATGTTCAAGAAACATCTTCAATCTCTTGTCAGTAGCCGTTGGATACAATATACACAACAAAAAATTTAAGATAAACATTCCCCCAACTGGTAATTCTATGCTACTTTTGAACATGTAGAGCATACATGCGGTTTCTGACTTTGAAGACATTTCTGAATAGTCTAGAACTTCTTTTTTTTGCTACCCTATGTTGAAGTCTAATGTTTGTTCGTCATTGGGATTATTTACTTCATACAGTGTGAAACAAAACAATATTTATATTTTTGACAAACACTGACCAGAAATGATGTAATAAATGTCGGCAAAAATCTTTTCTCCAATGATGTATTCTTTGGATATTATACTTATCCAATGTTATAGGATATAAAATGTTACATATATGTATGCCAACATAGTGGCACATATGCAACGTTTCAAGAGGTTATCATCATCTGTAACTAAATTAAATAAAGCCATGAGTAAATGTTAAATTTGTATGGGAGAGAATTTCAACTGAACTAATTTTTTTATAATAGACACATGGAACAACTAATACAGGAGCAACGTAATAGATTTAGTCTAATACAACCACGCCATGACTCCACTTTGTATATGCCCACAAGAATGTTTTTTTCCTCTAAAAAATGAAGTCTTTCGCCAAATTTTTTAAAGCTAACAGTTTCCTAAGTTTTACAACATACTATACTTCTAGAAGCATATTTCAGTTTGCAGCATAATTTTGTAAATTGGTAGGCAACGTTACAAATCAAACGACCACCTCGAAACCTTGTATCAATGTATTTCAGTGCACATGCACATCTTACAGTTTTATATTACAAAGAATAATTTAAAATTAGATGTTGATACTATTTCATTAAGTTTCATATCTAAGATTCATGTGTTCAAATAGTATTGTCCAAAAATTTAAAAATATATCATCCTCGTTTTTATTAATTTTGTTGTTTGTGAATTTCTCAAGTAATATTAATTGTAGGTGAATCTAAATAACCGCAATCCAATATAAGGAACAGCCGGTAAGAAAATAGAATGGAAATTTGCACAACAAATTTTATTTAAGAAAACAGTTATCTACTTCAAATCGAAATAATGTATGGACCATACTATTAATTTCAATGACGAAATATGAATTGCCAAATGAACATCTAGGATATTTGAATAAAGAGTTTCGAAATTTAGAAAGACGAACGTACGAAAGTGAAGATGAAACGAATATGCCTTTACTTAAGATCTGATGTAAACTTAATCTAAGATCTAATGTGTGAAGACGATTTGGATTTGGGAGGATGAAGCTATAAAACAGTTGTGGAAAGGAATATATCAATGGCAATTTTCTGACAATAACCCTGACCGTTGATTTCACCTTCATATTATGCTTCGTAATCATGCAAATAAAGCTCTTTTTTCTGATTCGTATGATAATGATGCTTCGCCTCACCCGACTTCCCAAACCCAAAAATGCTTACCCTCTGACAAATCCCCATGGCCAACAAAACTGCTTGCATGCCCGATGAATAATGAAACGCCAAATTTTTTGAGGGATTCGTGGGTTGCAGATTGGATTCGAGAGGGATTCGTGGGTTGAAGCAGGGATTTAGGGTTAAAGCGGGGATTGGATTTGAGAGGGATTCGTGGGTTGATGTAGGGATTTAGGGTTACAGTGGGGATTGGATTTGAGAGGGATACATGGGTTGAAGCAGGGATTTAGGGTTAAAGCGGGGTTTCTTCTGGAGAGAAGTGAAAAGCGAAATTTAGGCGGGCAGGAATAAAGAGGAGGAAATAGACCAGAAATTATGTTTCGTTCCTAATTAATTGCACTGAAACACGTCATCTATCGACTAAAAAAGGGTTAAGTACCAAACCATAGCAAGTTAATTTTGTATGTAATCCTTTCTTGCTATTAAAACAACATTTTCTTGTAGTGGCGTCTCTTGAGAACATTTACCTATCAACCTGCAATACCTTTCAGTACAGAAATCCATGTCCAAAGGAGTCAACCGAAGAACAAAAGCGGACTGGGAAATACTGCCGCTTCCATGAGACTTATGGGCATAATACGGAAGAGTGTAGACACCTACACGACGCTATAGAGACGTTGATCAGGCAGAAAAAGTTACAGGAGTTTGTGAAGAATCCACAGGAAGGAGGACAAGGAACATCCAACCCAGGTCGTGCACCAGCTCCGCGTCATCCCGAGGAGCCTGCCCGGACTGTGGGCAGACTAGTCATAAACACGATCATCGGCGGGCCTCACCCTGCGGATAAGAACTGGCAAGAGATGGAGCGATATGCTAGTTCCTTGAAGCACGCAGATTTCGAGTGTTGTTCCAACGTAGAGGATGGGACCCCTGTTAAACAGCTGCGCGTGATGACAGACGATATAGTATTCAGAAGCAGAGATGCTGACCAAGTAGAGGCTCCTACCATCGACCCGATGGTCATATCTGCGACAATCGGACCGGCTTATGTGAAGAGAATTTTGATTGATTGTGGAAGTTCTGTCAATATCATCTTCAAGAAGGCTTATGACCAGATGAAGATGGAGACTAAGGATTTGAAACCGTCTCAAGCTCGTATACATGGCTTTAATGGCGCAGCGACCGATGCAGTGGGGTATGTTGAGTTACCAGTTGAACTGGAACAAGGCGAGCGTAGGAGGGTGCGAATTCTACCCTTCGTAGTTTTGGATGTGGATTCTACGTACAATGTGTTCTTGGGTCGACCGGCCCTGGCTGAGTTTAGGGCAGCATTAGCCCCGTGGTGCTTGACATTGAAGTTTTCGACTGACAAAGGAGTAGGTGTTGTTCATGGAGACCAGGCAACTGGTCGTGCCTGTTATGTGGCTGAGCTCCGAGAGGCCCATCGGAGGGAGAAAGGAAAGGTTGTGGAAAATCCCGTCCGCATCCATAATATTGACAATTGACAAGTAATGCCCGAGCCCTAGCTCGGGCATAATTCTTGGATCTTCAGAGACATAGATCCGAGAGATGACGATGAGAAACCCAGGGAAGAAAAGGAAGGCCGGCTGAATTGACAATTGACATTTTAGTCAGCCGAGACAACCCATCGCGAGTACTGAAGATCGGATCACAACTCAGCCCCGTAGTGATTGAAGACCTTAGTGATTTCCTCCGAGCGAATCTTGATGTTTTTGCCTGGACACATTCTGATATGTGCGGGATTTCTCCCGCTATTACGAGTCAAATGTTGAACGTAGACCCGAAGTACGTCCCGGTTAAACAAAAGAGGAGAGGAATGGACCCGGAGAGGTCCGCTGCTCTCAGAGAGGAGGTGGACAAACTCAAAGCCAATGGCTACGTCCGCAATGCCCTCTATACTGAATGGGTATCAAACCCCATGCTGGTGAAAAAGGCGAACGGGAAATGGAGAAATTGCATAGACTATTCCGATTTGAACAAAGCATGCCCCAAGGACAGTTTCCCATTGCCTAGGATTGATCAGTTGGTCGAATCCACTGCAGGACAAGAGTTATTATCATTCATGGATGCATACTCGGGATACAATCAAATCCCGATGCATATTCCGGACCAAGAACACACCAGTTTTGTCACAGATGTTGGGCTATATTGCTATGTACTAATGCCTTTCGGATTGAAAAACGCGGGAGCGACCTATCAGCGTTTGGTGAATCGAATGTTCAAAGACCAGATTGGTAGGACGATGGAAGTCTATGTGGATGACATGCTCGTGAAGTCACGACAGTCAAACGACCACATTCGAGACTTAGCGAAGATGTTCGATATACTCAGATATTATGGGATGAAGATCAACCCTCTGAAGTGTTCCTTCGGCGTTGCGTCGGGGAAGTTTTTGGGATTCATTGTTAATGCTAGGGGAATTGAAGCTAACCCGAAAAAGATTCAAGCTATTCGAGATGTGCAAGCGCCCAGAACTATAAAACAGGTGCAAAGCTTGAATTGAAAGGTGGCTGCGCTGAGCCGATTTATATCCAGAGCCACGGACAAGTGCATTCCCTTCTTCGATATAACAAAGAAAGGGAGGAGGAATTTCGAATGGACATCCAACTGTGAGGAAGCGTTCCGAGATCTTGTGAGTCATTTGGAGAGTCCTCCAGTGCTGTCAAAACCAGTAGACCACGAGATACTGTACGTATACTTGGCCGTTTCCCCGCATGCTATAAGTGCGGATTTGTTCCGCGAGGAGGACCGAGTCCAAAAGCCGGTGTATTACGTTAGTAAACGTTTAACGGGGGCAGAAAGAAATTACCCTAAAATTGAGAAATTGGCCTATTGCTTGGTGATTGCATCACGTAAGCTACGTCCATACTTTCAAGCACACTCAATCAGTGTCTATACCAATCAGCCCTTACGGTAGGTACTCCAACGACCAGAAAATTCTGGAAGGATGTTAAAATGGAATATCGAGTTGAGTCAGTTCGATATTACTTACCTGCCAAGAAGAGCCATACAAGCGCAAGCACTAGCAGATTTCATCGCTGAGTTTACTGTATCTGATGACCCAGATAATCAAAGTGTCATTCCCCCCATTCGATGGAAATTGTACACCGATGGGGGATCAAACGACCGTTGCTCTAGAGCTGGTGTAGTTCTCGTAACTCCAGAAAATCGATCGATTTGTTATGCTTTGAAGCTCAGTTTTCCGGCTACGAATAATGAAGCAGAGTATGAAGCACTGATTGCTGGCTTAAAACTCGTTGAAGAACTCGGGGTTAAAACAGTTGAAATCTTTTGTGACTCGCAGTTGGTGGTGTACCAAGTGCGAGTAGACTACCAAGCAAGGGTGATATTTTGCATACCTTGCTCTGGTTCAGGAACTATTGGCGAACTTCGAACATTATGATATTTCGCATGTCCCGCGTGAACAAAACAAGGAAGCCGACTCGTTGGCCAAATTCGCAAGCACTGGCGATGCGCAGCAAATGGGATTAGTTCCCGTCGAAACCTTACACACTCCAAGCATAGATGTGATGGAAGTCGACTTTGCGTTGGAAACGAAAATCGAGGAGGAGTCGTGGATGACCCCGTTCAAACGATACCTGCTAAACGAGACTTTGCCCGAAAGAAGAAGCGAAAGGCGGCAGGTCATGACTCGCAAAGCCGCTCGATATGTAATGTAGGTAGGAGTAATGTATCGGAGAGGGTTCTCGGTCCCTTTACTACGGTGCATTGCCCGTGATGAGACAAAGCGGGTCTTGGAGGAGGTTCACGAAGGAGAGTGTGGCGACCATACTGGGGGGGCAGACACTAGCAAAAAAGATCCTCCGCTATGGATACTATTGGCCATCTGTAAATCAGGACGCTGTAGACTACGCAAGAAAATGTGACAAGTGTCAAAGATATGCGAAAATCCCGAGAGCTCCACCAACAGAACTCACACAAATGGTTAGTCCCTGGCCATTTGCAATCTGGGGAATCGACATAATCGGCTCTTTGCCTATATCCAAAGGTGGTGCAAAATACGCGATAGTTGCAATCGACTATTTCACAAAATGGGC
Organism: Allium fistulosum; assembly: GCA_030737815.1. Lineage (NCBI taxonomy): Eukaryota > Viridiplantae > Streptophyta > Magnoliopsida > Asparagales > Amaryllidaceae > Allium > Allium fistulosum. The sequence continues at coordinate 150,523,224 of CM060906.1, read as the reverse complement.
CGAGGCAGAACCTTTAGCCACAATCACCTCTAAGAAGGTCATTAATTTCGTTGTACGAAACATTATATGCCGCTTTGGTCTCCCTCGAACCATCATTACAGACAACGGAACGCAGTTTGAAAGCAGAGAGTTCAAAGAATTCTGTTTAAAGTAAGGCGTTGAGAAGAAGTTCGCCGCCGTTGCACATCCGATAGATAACGGACAAGTCGAGGCCGTAAACAAAATAATCAAGTCCATACTGAAGAAGCGTTTGGAAAAAGCCGGAGGCAAGTGGGTAGATGAACTCCCAACAGCATTATGGGCTTATAGAACTACCCACAAGTCCGCGACTGGCCACACTCCATTCGCATTGGCATACGGCTCGGAAGCCGTTATACCCGTGGAGCTTGAAGTTCCATCGCATCGAGTGACATATTATGATCCTAGGACGAATCAGGATCTCTTGTTGGAATCACTGGATTGCATCGACGAAAAACGTGAAGAGGCTGAACTAAGGGCGGCAGCACATAGGCACCGAGTCATGCGATATTACGACGACAAAGTCCGCCCAAGGATCTTTAATTTGGGTGATCTCGTTTTGAAACGAGTTTTCCCGGTACCATCACGTATGAATCCCAACTGGGAAGGTCCATATGTCGTTGAACGGAAGCTTGGAGAGGGAACTTTCAAGCTAGCGACCGTTGATGGCGTGACACTCCCCCGAGCGTGGAACAGTAAACATTTGCGACGTTATTACATTTAGCCTATTTCTTTCCCGTTTTAGGTACAATTGTTTGCTGTATGTTTTTATTCCGCTGATTCTTAGTTTTTTTAGTGTGTAATTGGACAATTTAGTTTGTTTCATTAATAAAGGCTTGAAGCCGTCTGTTTCACGAATTATTAATTTTTCTGTACCTTATAATCTGGTGATGAACCACTGGAGTTACATTATTCCGTATGATGTACGAACTCGCATAAACGAATTGAATCTTCGAGTCCCCTGAGTGCGGACCGGAGTACTCTAAGTCCCCAAAGCGCAGACTAGAGTATAAACGACTTGAATCTCCAAGTCCCCTGAGCGCGGACCGGAGTACTCTAAGTCCCCGGAGCGCGGACTAGAGTATAAAAAACTTGACTCTCCGAGACCCCTGAGTGCGGACCGAAGTACTCTAAGTCCCCGGAGCGCAGACTAGAGTATAAACGACTTAAATCTCCGAGTCCCTTGAGCGCGGACCGGAGTACTCTAAGTCCCCGTAGGGCGGACTAGAGTATAAACGACTTGAATCTCCGAGACCCCTGAGTGCGGACCGGAGTACTCTAAGTCCCCGGAGCACGGAATAGAGTATAAACAACTCCAATCTCCGAGTCCCCTGAGCGCGGACCGGAGTACTCTAAGTCCCCGGAGTGCGGACTAGAGTATAGACGATTCGAATCTCCGAGTCCCCAGAATGCGGACCGAATTACTCTAAATCCCCGGAGCGTGGATTAGAAAAAATTCTAAGTACCCAAAAATGTGAAACGAGAAATATGCCACTCCAAAGAATGTTCGAACAATGTAAGAATGGATTGGGAAATTACGCAACTCATAAGAACTTGAGTTTCGACCATAGTTATACAGAAAGCTAAAAAAGCAAAGAATCATTCAAGTGACAAAGAAACTAAACTTTATTCAATAATCCAAAATAGGGTTACACAACTATTCCTCCAAAACTTGGAGTCAAAAATCTGTCTACACAAACTACGGAAACGAAAAAGTAAAAGTAGTTACAAGACCTAAGCAAAATCTCATTGAACGAGTATAGTGGCTATTTCTTCGGCTTCTTCTTCTTGTCTTCCTTTGTTTTCTCAGATGACTCCTCTCCCTCACGCTTCCTCTTGGACTTTTTGCTTGCCAAAGAAGCGGAGTCAGGAGTGGGAGAAGGAACATCCAGAGGTTTGGATTTGCCGGGAAGAATGACTTTCAGAGGTTTATTCAGCGGTTCGGTAAGTTCCAGTATTTGAAGCTCGACCTTGATCTCGACCTTCTTTTTCTTCTCTTCTGCGAGTCGCTCCTTCATGCTCATCTTCGAAGTATGTTCTGAGGCGCCAGTGATCTCGATTTCATCACTCCCTTCAATGGGAGATGAAGTGTCAAACTTATCATCATCTAGCGCCCCGATCACTTGAGCGTCAGGGTCAGGAGTTACTCCCGCATGAGCGACGTCGCTTGTTTTCCCTGCCTCCTCCTTGGCATCGTCGCTCCTCAGAGTTGGTTTAGGATCAGAGCGGCCTGCATAAAAACATAAAGAATGAACATTAGGACCTATAACCACTAACAGAAAGCGACAGATCTTTGAACTTCTAGAAGAAGAGTTTTATACCGGTTTCTGGCTGGCTATCAGCTGCGCGTGGAGTTTCACCCTTTAGAATAGGAGATAGCACATGAACGCCGAGACCGGGATCTTTCGGATCGTAACCGACATGCTGCTCAAATGGTTCAAGTGCTGGCCGACCGGCCGGTTGAGTGGAAGGAGGAGCTGCAACCTCAGCTCCAGATGGACTAGCTCCGTCGTCTTTCTCTTTTGATAGGGGAGAGCCTTTACCATAGAGAGCCATAGTTGCAGACAAGTCTGATGGCTGGTTCCCCCTGATAAATTCTTTCACTAGAGCCTCCTCATCGACTTCCTCAGTGCCCGACTCGATCTTTCTGATCTTTATTAAAGTCTCCCAGGCCTCAGCTAGAGATTCAAGATAGCCCTCACCCAAGAAAGTCAAGTCCCGTTGCATGAGGACGCGGGCGCTGTGTTCGGCGATCAATGGGTCGAACATACACTTGACATCTTCTCTACCGGCCTCTGCAGCTGCTTCAAGGCGGGAGTCGATCTCCTTGGAAGCTTTTCTCTAGCCCTCCTCACGAGCTTTGTCTTTCATTATCTCAACCTTAGCAAGCTCATCATCGAGCTTTGCTTTTAAGAGTCGTGTGGCAACAATTTCATTGCAATATCGTTGGGACTCTTCTTGAGCGGCTATTTTCTCTTCTTTCTCCTTAGAGAATAGCTCTTTCAACTCTCTGACTTACAGGGCAAGAGCGTCCCTTTCTTTCTGGATAGAGTCTTTTTCTAAGGCAAGGGCCCCGCTGCGCTGGACTGCTTCATCAAGTTCCTTTTTATGGGTAGCCTCTAGACGAGTGACGGCCTCGGCAGTGTCTTTTGCACTTTGTTCTGCAGCCTCGAGCTTGGACTTATATGAAGCGAGCTCTTCATCTTGACTCTTTATGATGTCCTTGTCGAAGATAGCTTCCAGCTTCAAACGGTCAATCTCCTGTTGGCGCTCGAAGGATACTTCCGAGACTTTTTCGACCAAATGTACAAACGCGTCATGTTGCACATAGACGTCGTTGTTGCAGGCGATGGCACTCTGCTTGACATGCCCTGGGATGTGATGAATAGCTGGGAGGAACTTCAGGCCGTCAAAGCAGATTTTTGGAAATTTAGCCTTAAGATCGACCATCTTCTCTGCTATCGTTGGGTCAGCCGCAATAACGGGGGGAGGAGGCTTTGAAAGTTCTGTTCTCTTCCGATGTTCCCGAGATTGCCGTGTGCTTGATGAACCGGAATGTTGGTCTCAGGAAACATCGGGTTGAGACCCCTTTTGCAGAAGTTTTTCTCTGTTTGGCTCAGTCTGAGGAGAGAGATCTCGAGAGTAGGAAGATTGAGAATATGATTTCTTTCGATAAGACGACTCACGGGGACGGTTGTCTCGATCTTCATAATCATCCCTATCACTACGTCTACCAGAGCCTGAATCCCAGCCAGAATGGTGAAAGATGAAAGAGCCGTGGAGACGATCAATTCCGTGGGAGCATCCCATATCACCTGCATATAATAAAAATAACAGCGAGTTAGGAAGAATCGGGGTAATGGAAAAATTAAAGTGTATGGTGAAGTGCATAGGTGCGTGTGTGTCCTAGTGTTCCCCCCGACGGACCAGTTCCTTTATCTTTACTGATTGGAGTGTTATCCCCCTGGACTGGAGCTTGAACTCCCGTGTCGCCTCTAGTGGGCGAATGAAACTTAAGGGCTTCTGGATCGTTGAAACCGTAATTGAGTAGATCGTCGGGAATGGTAAGGTTCGACAGACCCTTTAAAGAACTTTCCATGTGCTGTAAAGAAGCCTCTTTCTGTGGCGGGATGAGCGTAACTTTGGAAGTTCCGCCAACCTTCTCCTTCCGTATCTTATACGTCAATTCTTTTTCCCCTTCGAAGGGGAATATGACGTTTCAATATCATGCACTTCGACCAGCGGATCCTGAGTAGGACTCACATTCTCGCCTTGTGTTTTAGGAGCTTCACCCTCTTTGTTTTTCCCCCTTTCCTGTACATCAGGGGTATTGCGTGATGACGATTCAGCTAGTTTTTTCTCTTTACCGGATGCGGGCTTGGGAATGGAGACGCCCTCAGGAAGACTAATCCGGCGACCTCCTACTAACAGTCCGAACCTCGATAACGACTCATTTGAAATAAGGGTTCGGATGTCCCGTTCCTCGGCAGGAAGAGCTCTAATGGCTTCGACGGTCTCAGAATATCCTCGGCCCTCAGGACGTGGGTTGATACCTGAAAAGATGAAACAAGAAGTTAGAAAAAGCATAGCTCCGATTGAGCGCGAATGTCGACTCAGGGAAAAGACTTACTGACTTCAACCCATCTCCTCGTGAAACCAGGAGGGCAACGCACATAGAACCATTCCTGTTTGTACAGGGAAAATTTGCTACATGCTCCGGACAAGATTTGGCATTTGTGGTGCGGCTCGAGGAACACGAAGGAGGGTCTATCTCTCCGCTTCTTAATCATGTAAATATATCTGATGTCGTCAGGAGTTGGAGGCCTAGAAAAGACGGTCATGAAGAGGAGGTAGGTGCCATAAATGAACGCGTGACCGTTTGGGTGCAGCTGCGACGGGGCAATGTCTATGTATTGCAATATGTCCCGAAGAAATAGATTAAGTGGAGGCACGCTGCCATCCAACACATAAAATTATTATAGGCAATATATCCGACTGGGGGTAGATGAGGACGATCATGCCTCGACGGAACCAACACGTCGGCTAAAGGGATTCCGTGGATGGAGCATATTCGCCGAAGCGCGACTTCGTTAATCTTCGAAGCCTGTGAATCGATCGGATTGTCCAAGAGAATCGATGCCTCTAGGGCATCTGGAGCTAAATTATGAGCGCGGGAAGTCGATGGATTTGAAGTGTCCGTGACTTCCTGCTTAGAAGACGGCCTGGGCCTATCTGAGACAGTGGCAGAGCTAGGATTTTTAGACATCTCCAATAAATAGTGAATCTGGTAAAACACCTGTGAGAACTATACTTGAAAAATGTTCAACGTTAGAATTAACAACATAAATTTTCCCCCCCGTGCGGTGTGTGAACTAGTGCAATCATTCAAACATAAATGCTGAGAAATTATGGATCACAGAGTCGATGGTATAAGTTGAACTTTGAACTGTCGTCTTCGAAGACCGTCATCGCTGGCCGTCTCCGAAAACCAGCCTTGCAATGTTTTCAATTTGGAACTAGGAAGTTACTAGTCCAGAATAATTTGGTATGTCAGTTTGGTAGTTATCAGTCAAGATTAGTTTGATATGCCAGTTTGATTAGGTCCATGTCTTTGTTTTTGTCTTGTGTTCAGGCAAAAATTAAAATGTTGTTGTTCAGCCTTAGTATCGACCGGCCAAACTATCGACCGGCCTATCTATCGTTCGGCCTAAATCTTGGTCGGCCAAATTATTGTTCGACCTAATTATTGTTCGGCCTGGGCATCGTTCGGTCAAAGCGCTGTTCGGTCTAAGTTATGTTTGGCCGAAGTATCGTTCGGCATCCTATCTAGTTCGTACTTCCTTCCTATCCTTCCATTCCACTGCTCGGCATGTGGTGAATCACTTCGAACCAAAGTTACGCCGAGCCCCAACGCTAGGCACTCCTTCCTTAAACAACGCTTTCATTTTTCTTTTCTTCCTCCATCCACACCGAACAATGAGGACGTATCGTTCGGCGAGTCATACTGGGCCATGTTGTTCGGCATTCTAGCCAATTCCTGCTCCTCCTCCATTCTTTCCTTCCAATCTCGGTCGGCACGAGAAAACCATGCCGGACCATAATACATCTCCCAACTACTCCCTCGTATGCTCATCATTGGCCACTCTTACTTTCCTCCACATCATCTGGCCCTAAAAGAACATCCTAATCGTAGTTCGATTCTCTCATCCACGCAACACCTATCGGCTACAATTCTGATTTACGAACTTGAGCCTCTTATTAAAACTTTTAGTCAGGGGAAGGATTTAAATAAGGGGATCAATACCTAATTAGTAGACCAAGACTTGGGAGAATTCTGAAGTTGAGGGCGCGGTTTTAATTAATGCCGAGTGAATGGGGAAGGATTGTAAAGTCTTTGGAGGCTGTTAACAGGCGAGTTTTTCAAGTATAAGATAGAAGAAGTGAGTGTAAAAAAGAGAAGAAGATGGAGCAGGCCGGCCTTTATAGGGAAGAAGAAGAAGTCGAAGAGATGATGACCGTTAGAACCGGTCAAAACGAAGTCGTTCGGCATACAAGGAGCGTTCGGCTTCAGCTGTTCTATTCGACACTCACATATCGTTCGACACACACCACCTCACCTGGTAATCACAAAAAAACATCTCTGAAAGGAATAAGCTAAGGATCAAAGTAAAGCACGGAGGATAAATAATTCAAAGCGTATCACGTTCGGTCATGTGATACATTTTCGGGGGCAAGTGTTTCCTGGAGATTTGACCAGGCAACTTAGTACTCGGCATCTCTGTCGTTCGGCTCAACTGGTTCGGTCGGCGTCTCGCTACGTCCGGCATCCAAGAAGCGCTCGGCATCCAGATGGCGTTCGGCGTCATGATACGCTTGGCATCCCGGAAGCGCTTGGCATTCGGAAGCGCTCGGCATCAAGGAACGTTTAACATTTCCCAAAAAGATTAACATCAAAATCATCAATAAAAAGAGTACTTTGCACGTGCTATTTACTTCCACTAGTACTGTACTTCGGTACCATACATCATGAGATTATGTGATTTATGAAGTTTGACGATCTTTATGATTGATTTGAAGTACTTCGAAATAATTTTCCTTCTTATGATATAAGAATGGTCCTTGATGATTCTCACATATGTATATTCATGATGAACCTTATATTCGTTCCATTGGGAACAACGAAATGATTATCTCATTATCACTTATCATCATTGGTCGCCCTTATCCAACCCTATTCTCTGCGTTAGTAGACAGAATTTCTCTTTAATTCCCTTTACTAACGTGGGTCTCGGGGTGGGGCGTTACAGCACGTTCGGCATGGTATAACGTTCGGCATGTACGAACGTTCGGCATGGCAGAATTGTCCGTCATAAAATATCGTTCGGCCAAGACATGGTTCGGCCTTAACAGCGTTCGGCCAGAGTATCGTCCAGCCTAAGTTCTGCTCGGCATTTAGTCGTTCATCACAAATACACTGGATCGGCCTCCAGTATCGGTCGGCACAAATACTTCCCACGACATTCAGGGTGTTCGGCCTCACTTCTGTTCGACATGAGAAGATCGTTCGACATTCACGCCTAGTTCGGCATTCAGCGTTCGGCATCTATGGATCGGCATATGGAGACCACTCCATTTCGACCGAGGTATTCAGCTACCAGGCCCACCAGGGAAGTCCAACCCATTTTTGTCTATAAATAGAGAGGCAGGGGCATAGTGAAGTGGACCTTTTTTCGAGAACACTGGGGAGACTCTGCCGCTTTCAAGACTCATCCTCTTTACTTAGCAATTGTATTCGAGTAGTTGGCAAACGGATTGTATCCGTAATCAATTATCTAGTAAAGCAATAAAGATTAACCTCAAAGTGGACGTAGGCAGTTACCCCGAACCACTATAAATCTAGTGTTCTCGTCTTTGCATTCAATTTAGCATATTGTTCCTTGTTTAAATTTACTTTCATCATTTATCTCTCTACACAATCTTTCTCAACAAGGTTAGTGACCAATTTTGGTGCTAACAGAAGGTAAATAAAATAATAAATTTGAATTTAAAAGTGATCTACTCGATTTTAAAAATAACTTGTTTAAATTAACAAATAAAAAAAGCCTTCCAGGGAACAATCTTGGAATTCGACTAAACCAGTTCCATTGGATCAGTGATAGTGTATTATTATCGGATTTAAATTTTTGTAGCATTTGGAGTTATCGTTTAGTCATACGGGATATAAACGCGTTGAAATTAATATAAAAAATTCAATAAAATAATTGGGTTCGAAAAGCTATCTTCTCCATACGATCGAATTAGGACTTGAAACATTTTCCATTGCGTTCGGAATAGGGGTATAACCTTAAGAACGCCTAGCGGCACGCCTTGAGTGGGATTCGAGAATTTTAGCTAGATATTTTTGAATTTAAAATCATATATTTTAGTCGATGTGATTGCACAACTTTTCCTTTCAATTCAAGTCGCACCCTATGATGTAACTCCTCTCTCCTTTATAAAATGTGTCCCCTCCTTCATTTTGAACACATTACGCAACTGTACAAAGAAAAAAAAAGATTTGAAACTTTAAAAATCAAAATCGAGAAACATAGTTCACAAAAAATTCCCAAACAAGTTTGTAAAATCTTATTTCGGGGAGATCTTCAATTTTATATGGGATTTGTAAGGTGCGATTGGGTTGATCGACTGTAAGAGGTGAATGGGTTTCGAGACTAGGGCTTCGATTTTCGGCAGATTGGTTGCATATTGGGAGGAGGCGGCTGTGGATTCAAGCTTGTGCTGATTAAGCGCAGGCGTGTACGTAGTTTGGGGAGGTGTGGTGAAGTAGAGGAGGTCGCGACCTGATCGCGTGCGAAGGAGGTAACGGCATGTCGCGTTTTGTTCGAGGAGGTTCTGGCCAGTGGTGAAGACGTCGTTGGGTCGAGCTCGGAGAGTTGTTTCCGTATGCGGTAGGAGTTCGACGAGGTGGTGCAAGGATGGATCGTACACGTGCACGATTTTGCCGTGCATATGGTTACAGGCGAGAGTGGAATTGAAGAGAAGGGGGAAAAAGGATAAGGAGGTGGGTCGGGTTTGTTTGTTTGGGCCGTGCCTTATGGGTAATGGGTTTTAAATAAAATTAAATTAGTGTTTAAATTAATTAAAATATCGATATCTTATAAAAATCATATTTTGTCCGTACGAGGTCCGATTCGGACGATTCAAGTTGCGTTGGGATCGTACTGTCATAATCTACGCCATGGGATTGAAGCGGTATTTTTCTGAAGCTGAGAAATCTTTCAGTTTCAAATAAAGGTGAGTGTTTTATAACGCTCACAACATACTAGAATATCTTTATGCTAGTTAAATCTGAAATTATGAAGTGATATAAACTTATTGATTGCTGTTTGATAAATTGAATTGTCCTCTAAATTGTCATTTGAATTAACCGTTACAAATTAAAATTGACAGTTAGAATTGAAATTGGAATTGAATTGCCAGTAAAATACCCGATATTAATAACTAGAAAATTGTTGTGAATTATATTGACTGTTTAAATGATTGATTGCAATGGATGCTATTGGTTGATATTATGGATGATTTGGATGTTTATTTATTTTGATATATCCTATTATCACCCTGTATATTATTTACAGCATATAAACTGTAAATTGAATTATTTCGAATAAATTAAGAAATATGTTGAAATGATATAAATCTATGACACTGTGATTTGGATTGAAGTGATATATATCCATCCCTCAAATTAAATTGAAATAACTGGTCACTTGGACATAGAATAGAAAATTATATACAGACACCAGATTGGTTAAATTAAATGATTTAAAATTTTTGATTTGAAATTATTTAAATGGTATTGATTAAAAAATAAAAATCAAATTTATAGAAATCAAATTATTTTTGAACTTGAGCCCTGAATGTTGAAATTTAAATTTGGTAATCGAAATTGTTGAAATAATCGAAGTTGAGGTTTTGAAGTTATAATCGAAATATAATTTGAATTTTTGGAAATCAATTTGTTTTAAAATATTGAACTTTTATTCGAACTTTGAATATTACTAAGTAAAAGTGATATAAAAATGGTATTTCGAAATTGAGCTCGGAATTGTATTATATTTGAAGATTGGGATTTTAAACTGAATATTAAAGGATAATTTGATTTAGATGTTTTAAATCGATATTTTGAAGATCGAGCTCGAAATCAATATAAATTGAAATTGAAATTGAATTAATTGGATTTGAAAGTTGAATTGAATTAATTGGAAATCGAAGTTGAAATTGATTTGAATTGAAATCGAAATTGAATCGATTGAATGGAAATTGGAATTGATTTGAATTGGATTATTTAATATAAAACTTTTTAAAAGCTATCATCTTTAATATATAAATTATTTTGGTTTTCCAGATTATTTTGCTATATAAACCATTTTAATACTTAAACTAATTAACCATTTAAACTATTTTAACTATTTTAATTACTTAAACTATCTTAAAACTATTCAAATTGTTTTTCAAAAATTCAAAATGGTCAGGAGTGGAATGTTATTTTTAAATCATGGATTTAAATACGAATTGGGTTAAAATGAAGTTATAACCTAAATTGGAATTCGAAACGATTTTGGAAGCGAAATTGAGATATTAAGGCGAAATGATTTTGAACTGAAATAGCATATTTTGAGTAAATATGATGATTTTGAAATGGATTTGATTGTGAAGCGAATATGATATTTTGATATCAAGTACGAACTGTTTTCAAAAGGTAAAAGTACCAATGGTGTGTTAAAAGTACCAACCGGTGTGTAAAACGACGTTTGGTTGTTAAAGAGACCGAAGCCGGATATGGGCATACTCTCTGTCGATACCGGAACCACTTTGACAACTATGTACGTCGACTGATGATCCAGAACGAAGTGGGAGGATCTGGCGTCGTTTGATGGATTTGAAGAAAGAGAACGATGATGGATTAGCCTGGCACTTGTGCCAATTTGAAATGACTAAAATAGGAGCCGTACTAGCCAAGTGGGCTAGCTACCCCGAGCGGACGCACTTCTTCGTATTACCATCATTTACATGTGATTGATTGGTGCGCACCTTCCGATTTTATAGGAGTGTTGGACGCGATGGGCGATCATGGCTATGATGCGTTAACACCAGCCAGGAAGGGTAAACTGGTAGTATCCTACCTTGGGCATTGCCTTACGTGCCTTGTCATACTTTTATCCCCATATGAGACCCATACGATTTTGGTTTAGTGTTGTCGTAACACGGCGCATCCTTGACTACCGACGTTCTACTGGTGGTGTCAAATTTAAACTGTACGACAATGCTTAAAATCGCGTTAAGGGGGATTAATGTAAAGCGTTAATGCTAAGAAAAATATTTATTTTACTGACTAGACATTATATATATGGCGTATCCTACTACATATAAATATTTTGATGGATCCTTAAGAGATGGAAAATCCCGTAACATCTCTTGAGTTATTGCACGCATGTTACACATTGGATAGGAGGTGTGAAAACCCATAAACATCTCTGACGCCGTTACACTCATGTTATATGCGATATCGATTTGACTTACATAAGGATATTTTAGTCCTGACTCGAGTGTTTTGTCTTTTCATTACGCTCGGGTCAGCCCTGTGTTTTCAGCTTCTTGAAGATTTATTCTGGTGAACGAAGACGAAGATTTGGTATATTATTACTATTAGCATTCTTGTGTCATGTTGTTCTGCTGCACTATATTTTGTTGCTGTTGTATATATAACTCTGATGAATATTGTATAGATTATAATCAAATGTATTGTATAAACAGCTTCATGAACTGTTATTTGATTATTATATTTTATCGTTCCGCTACGAGATTCTGTGTTTGTTTCTTCTTCTTTTCTTGTTTTTCTTATTTAACCCCTAAAGATTCGTACTTCCGTTCAATATGAGTTGGACACGTGTGATTTATTGTCTACTCAAAGGGAACGAAGATACGGGCCTTTACAGTAGGCATTGGCAGATTTTGTTAATGAGTGCATTAGCTTTATTATGGAACAATCAGAAAAGGAGAAAGATCAGAAGCCCATGTGGCAACTATTCGTGGATGGTGCATCAAATGAACAAGGGGCGGGGGCAGGTTATATAATCATAACCCCAGATGGACACCGCTTACACTGTGCCATGAAACTGGGATTTCCCACTACCAATAATGTAGCAGAGTATTAATCATTGGTAGCAAGATTAACCTTAGCACTAGAATTGAAAATTCCACGAATATAGATTTTTAGCGACTCTCAATTGATGGTGAATCAAGTAAAACAAGTATATTAAACATAGGATCCTAAGCTATCCTTATATGTAAAGATGATACTACAAATGCTTGCTTTGTTTGAGGAATTTTCAATAAATCAAGTTTCAAGAGTAGAGAATTCATAGGAAGACTTCTTAGCAAAATTAGCCAGCTTAAGAGGAGTCCCAGAGACACGAATTGTCCCAATCGGATATCAGGAAAGTCCAAGTATTGAAAAGGAAACATCAAAACAAGGGAAGTAATTATTAGTTATGATGAGGTCTTAGGCCAAGTCTCAAGTGGGAGAGAAAGGAGGAATTGGTAAAGAATTATTAGATGAAAAAGTGGACCAATCAAGGTCAAGTAGCACATATGATGATACTTGGATGTTACCAATTGTTGAGTACCTAGTTAAAGGAACACTCCCATCCGATCAAGGAGAAGAAAGAAAAATCAGGAGGCTCCTACCTTCATGATGATGGATGGAATCCTCTATAAAAAGGGATATGCTCTTCCCTACCTAAGATGTGTGAGCAAGAATGATGGAATGAAATAAATGACTGAAGCACACGGAGGGTTTTGTAGAGACCATTCAAATGGGAAAAAGATGGCAAAAAAATAACGAGGCAGGGATTTTACTAGCCACATATGGTAAGCCAAGCCATAGAATATGTAAAAAGATGCGAAAAGTGTCAAAAGTTTTCAAAGATACCCAGAATGCCCCCAAGTCAATTAATCCCAATTACATGTCCATGGCCTTTTGATGTATAGGGAATAGACCTAACCAGTCCATTTCCAATCTCAAAGAGAGAGGCAAAGTATGTTGTGGTTGCCATCGACTATTTAGCTAAATGGGTTGATGCGAAGCCACTTCCGAAAATTACTTCGGGGAAGGTACTTAGATTTATTATCGAGAACATCATAACTAGGTTTGGAATTCCCTAGAAGATAATCTTTGACAATGGGACACAAATTTGAGAGCGAAGAATTCTCCCCCTTCTGCTATAAGAATGGTATTATTAAAAGTCTTTCATCTGTTGCACATCCAAAAGCTAATGTAGCAGTTGAGGCTGTAATTAAAACAATAAAGGAAATTCTGAAAAAGAGACTAAACAGGGCAAAAATAAATTGGGTAGAAGAGCTGACACTTGTGCTATGGGCTTACCGAATGTCTGCTAAGACAACATTGAACATACCTCTTACTCTTTAACCTATAGGTGTGAGGTGATGCTACCAATCGAGATGGAGATACCCTCACATCGAAGGATTGCCTATGCCTTCGATAAAAATAAAGAGCTGAAAAAAGAATCATTGGACTTGATACATGAATTAAGAGGTGAAGCAGTGGTAAGAACCGCCGAATATCAGAGAAAATATGAAAGTATTACAATTCAAGAGTAAGAACTCGATCATTTCAAGAGATGGATTTGGTACTCGGTAGAGTAATGGCCAATACAAAGAATCCTGTAGATGGACCCCTAGGACCAAACTGGGAGGGATCGTTAGTCGTCTACAAAGTAATCCCCCTAAGAGCCTACAAATTGTGCCGCCCAGATGACAATATGGTGCCTAGAACATGGAATGCTGAGCATTTAAGGCCATATTTTTCAAAGATAAATCAATAAAGAGTTACTTTCTGTAAAGAGAAAATCTACATGGTCGGGAGTGAAATGCTCCTTATATTTGGATACTACCTAAGATGGTAGCTTACCGAAGTAGAAAAGCCTCTGTCTGCGCCGAGATAGCCAGGGCAGAGCACCTCCTAAAGGGAGGGCAGGTAAGCCTTTAGCCATGCAATGAGATGGCCAGGTTAAAGCACCGGACAAGCCCTTGGCCGCACCTCTAGTCAGGTCAAGGCACCTCCTGGTGGGAGGATGGAGTAAGCCCTAATCCGCACCATAAGGTGACCAGGTTAAAGCACCAAACAAGCCCTTATTCATGCTGCAAAAGGGCTGGGGTAAGGCACCTCCTAGAGGAAGGATGGAGTATGCCTTTATCTGTGTGCCAAAAGATGCCTAGGGTAAAGCATCGAACAAGCCCCTGTTCATGGCCCAAAAGGGCCAGGGCAGGGCACCTTCTGGAGGGAGGTTAGGTAAGTCCTTGGTTCTAGTCTCTAAGATGAGCTAACCAAGAGCACCAGACAACAATGGACTAATACGTCCAAGCCCAAGAAGAGGCTCAATCACAACGGATTAAGATGTCCAAGCACAAGGAGAGGTTCATTCAACAACGAACTAAGATATCCAAGCCCAAAGAGAGGCTCATTCAACAACGGACTAAGATGTCCAAGCCAAAGAGAGGCTCATTCAATAACGGACTGAGATGTCCAAGCCAAAAAGAATATCATCAAATATTGGACTAAGATGTCCAAAGCCTAGAGGAGGTTAATCAAGTGAAACAGCTTATCCGATCATGGACTAAGGCGTCCATACTCAAGAGGTAGCTTATCAAATTATTTCTGTAACGACCCGATATTTTGGACCATTCGCATCCATTATAAGTGTATAGGTAGACACTCATGCCGGAGTTGAATTGCTCAAAATACCGCGTTGTTAATTTTAATTTGGCAAAACTGAACATATACAGTAAATAAATAATCACAGATCACAGACACAGAGTAATAATTGTAGTGGAAATAAAAGAGATAGTAGTTCATGAAGCTACTATATGAATATATAAGATACATCAGAGTTTACAACAGAAGAGTAATACGATACATCAGAGTTAAACCAGATACAACGGAAGAGTAACACGATACATCAGATACAAATCAGAATACATCACTGGAATCATCGAATATTGAAAGCAGAATAGATGGCTGGATCTTCAAGCAAAGCTCCAACTTCAAAGGTGAGTCTCGAATACTGGTACACTCAGTCTGACCCGAGCGTAAAGCAAAAACACAAGACACTCGAGTCAGGATTAACATTCTTATATCAATAAATCCAACTCAAGTGAAATAGCAATTGAAATACAAGTAACTCAAAGGATGTTTGGAATAACCATCCTTTAAGGATCCGTTAAACTATCTACTATGTAGTAGTGTACGATAAGTAGATAATGTCTATCAGTAATATAAAGATATCAAAATAGTGTTAAGTCATGGCCCATTCCACCCTTAACACATTTTTATTCCCAAGAGCATATACAAGAACATAGTTTCCCCAAAACCGGAAGTCACAAGAGGGCAATCCATATACTAAAGGTACAAAACAAATTCGTAGTGGTCGCGAATAGGGAATACAAGTATGACAAGGCACATGAGGCAATACCCAAGGTAGTGATACTACCGTTTGCCTGATTCGGACTGGTGAGAACGCATCGCCGCAGCGACCGCAACACCGCGAAACAACACTCCCAAATCAAGGGTGCACCAATCGACAACAAGTAATGAGTAGTTCGAAGAAGTGTGTTCTCTTGAGGTAGCTGACCTCCATTTGGCCCGGCACGGCTCCTGTTTTAGTCATTTCCAATTTGACACAAGTGTCAAAGCTATCCATTATCGTTCTCTTTCTTCAGTCATCACGTTCATCATTCCAACCACTTCATTCTGGATCACACTCCGCGTATAGTTATTAAAGTGGTTTCGGTTTAGACAGTGAGTATGTCCCTAACCGATTCCGGTCTCTTTAATAACTTTCGTAATTATTACACCGATTGGTCGTTTATATATTTCAAAATCAAATCAATTACAATTCCAATTAGAATTTGCAAACCAACATTTAATTTGTCTTTCTAAATCAATTTCCAAAATTTACGTTTCAAACTTCCAAATTTCTATTTCAAAATCTTATAATTCAATTTCCATTTTTATTTAAAACAATTCAAATATTGATTCAAGTTCGTATATAAGTTTCATTCCGAAATCATTTAAATTAATTTAATTTAACATTCAAATCAATTTACTTCATTTATCGATTTCATTCAATATTTTTTAAGTTAATTTTCCATTCAAAACAATTTCTATTAAATTTCCAATTCATTAAATCCATTATTTAAATTCAACTTCATTATATCAAAACTTACAAATTGAATTAAATTAAATTCATCAAATCAAATTCTTTAAATTTCAAGTCTTACATTAATTTCAATAAATCACATTTTATTTCTCGTTAAAGAAATTAAATTTCACATATTCATTTACTTAGTTACAATTTCAAAGCTCAATTAAATAAGAACTAAATTTCACTAATTAAAAATTCAATTTTAATTATCAAAGGATTCAATTTAATTTAATTATTAAATAATTCAATCTCATTAAATTATTAAATAATTTCAAAACTTTATTCAATCATTTCTTAAATTAAACAACATTCTTTCATCAATTTCTTTATTAATATTTCATTTCAGATTATTAAATATTCACATTAAAATTCAATTAAAATTCAATTTCCAACTTCATTTCAAAACCATATTATTTATTCAAATAAAATCTTCATTTTATTTTTAAATCAAATTATTGACCAATCGGGTTTTTATTTAATTCTCTATCCTAGGTCAAAGTTCAATTTGGGTATTTATCATTTCAACCCGATTCCAATTCAATTCAAAATCAAAACATAGCAAAGGGAACTTGTAGTGTGATAACTGGGATGGTGTCAAAGTAAATAAACAAGCAATAACAACATTCAATAACAATCCAATAATCATTTCAAATAATCCGAAATAACCGTATTAATTCGCATTGTTATTTGTATGAATTAATATAATTATTTCCAGAATCTACACTATCATTTCATGTAGATTAAAGATTATTACACTAATATTTATACGGTTCTTCAATTGTCATTCGATTTCAATTTTAACACTACAACAATTAATCAAATATACGTTCAATGGTTCAAAGTGTAATGATCACTATTCTACATGTCAATTAATTTAACAATTAAAAGGGATCATATTCAACTAATCAAATTCAACATATGTGTCGATTCAAATTTTAATTATCCTACGTCAGATTTATTTGCATAATATTTATCACTTTATACATTACAATTTTAACGTCAAATTGTAAACATCAAACAATCAGTCATTTAACAACCAAACTGGATTATCATTGTATATATAACAGATATTGGTGTCAGATGTCACAGGTGAACTGATACAGGTAATAACAGTGTAAATATCTAACATCAGCATATTTCAATTGTCGATTCAATTGAAATCAAATTTAATAAATAAAAGAACATTAATCGTGAGTGATTGCTCACCTTTCGAGGTTAGATAGAAGATAGACACCACAACAGTCTACGATTTGAATTTCGAAATTGACCAATCCAAATGACGATTTCCAAAGCAACGCAAGATAGCACGAATTTGATGACAAAGCTGGTAACAGGAATTGATGGAACAAATCAGAACGGAATCGATGACTAAAATTTCTATAAGTGAACTTATAAATACTTATAAATAACTATATATAAATAGCGACAAATCAATATTAGTTTAAACACATATTAAACTAAATATATATATTTCAATCATTGTTTTAGATCAAACACATAAATATATAAATATATATATACATATATACACGCAAATAATAAAAATAGAAATACATGTTATATATTCATATATTAAATCAATTACAGATCACGTACGCTTACAAAAACATAGAAACAACCATTCCCAAAACTTTACGATCTAATATGTATATTACTGTACCAGGTTTATACTTAAAAATCCATATTGTTTTACTTATACATATATTATATACTTTAAAACAATACATAAGCGACCTAAACTAAATATGCATGCTACATGTAATCATGTAAGCCAACTCAAAGTATCCTTTTGTATATATTAGTAAAATAAGAACTAGGTACAGAGATAGGCAAAAGAGGAGAACATCAAAAGAGGAGAACAGCTAAGACCAAGACATATATCATTCTTTACATATACTACATACAGCCTATACATTATAAATCACTATTTTTGTAAAACACTACAACTGGCCGAAGTATATAAGTTAATATATAAACCTATACATATACTACAAATAAACTACATATTTTAGATAATAGTTAAAAATCCCAGAGAGAAAATATAACACATATCTAAACTTATATGCGTATTATCTATTAAAACCCAATATACATATTATATATAAAACAATATAGGAAGCTGAACCTGTACATATCTATGTAACTAAATATATATCGCCACGTAACTTTTTTTACACATTAAAATAAATATCAGATCTTCCATATAGACTAATAGTTGATTTATATAAAACCGACGTCTACAAAATACTATATATATACCTGTGTACAAATAGGAAG
Organism: Allium fistulosum; assembly: GCA_030737815.1. Taxonomy (NCBI): domain Eukaryota; kingdom Viridiplantae; phylum Streptophyta; class Magnoliopsida; order Asparagales; family Amaryllidaceae; genus Allium; species Allium fistulosum. The sequence continues at coordinate 150,504,646 of CM060906.1, read as the reverse complement.
ACGAGAAGGTGATACGGAGGTTGCCAAGATGCGGTCGAGTGTGGCGCTCGCCAGGTCGGAGACGTGGCGTTGGGTTGAGGGTCGGAGAATTTGTGAAGGCCAAATGATGGAGATTTGGTCTGTGCGTGCAAGGTGGAAGAGGAGAGGGCGGTGAAGAAGGAGATGCAGTCGAAGCTGCTGTTGGTCTCGGCGTTAGAGTGGTCGGTGGTTGCTAGTGATGAAGTGGTGGCTGGGGTTGCCTACACGGCATGGTGGAGTGGCATTGGGCGGTGAAGGCCACATGGAGGTGGGACGATCTGGAATGGCGGGGCGGAGGTCGGCGTTTGTCGAGGGTGGTGGGTTGGAGCTGACAATGGGAGATGGAGGCAACGTGAGTGTTGCAGAGGTGGAGGAGGGTGGCGCCGGCGAGTGCTGGACGTGGAGCACATTATTGAGGTTGTGGTCTCGGCAAGGCAACATACGTCCAGGGAAAATGTTGGAGGGGCGGTGAAGGTGACGTGGCGTGATGGGTGGGTCCGGGTTGCTGTCGGTTGAGGGGCGAGCCTATAGGTTTTAGTGGAAGCGCGAAGTTGCATGCATGATTCTGGACATTTTCGGCTGTGATGGTGGGGAGAAATGGTTTGTAGGCTTTGGGTTGAAGAAGATGAATATGGAGGGGAAGAAATATAGGCTACAGAAAAAAATGAAAAAGGGGAAGAGCAAAATTGAAATGGACGTTTACAGAGGAAGAGACCGAACCATAAATGTAATCTAAGAAAAAAAATCAAAAATAATAAAAATCAAACTTTGGTAATAGGAAAAGGTATGCACGAGAATTCAGAAAATAAATGCTAAGGACCATTGGTATTTCTGCAGTGGGAAAATGGGGAAACACAAGGAGTTTGAAATGTTCGAAATTGTACCGATACTGCGAATTGTCTTGTTGATCCCGCAGCGAACCGGACTCCAATTCGTAGAAATAAATATACTGCGAAGATCAGCACAACGAGACGATCAAAACTGTATACAGATATTAGTGGTACGGTTAAATTATAAAAATTTGAATTTTTCTACTGGCGGAAAATGCAAGAAAAACGTAGAAAAATAAGATCGACGGAGCCAAAGAAGTCCGAATTTGGAAAAACGAAAAAGGGCGTTTTCTTAGAAGATGGTTTAGAATTTTTCTATGTAAAAATATTTAGGTTTCGGAAACATTTTATTTTCATTGCTTTTTAACTGATTAAATTGAAGTGAATTTACGTACGAAATAAACTTTCATATTTTCGAACGAAAATTTACCAGTTGCTATGTTTAACTAGACGTATTCCAAATATTAAATTTTTATTTCAAAATTTCATCGTTTAAAATTTCACAAAGTTTCAACTAATTACGTTATTAAAACAGTTGAAATTTACGGGTCGTTACACTCTCCCCCACTCAAAACTTTTCGTCCCCGAAAAGGAACGAGGTAGGAGAATAGAAACAACCAAAAAGAAAAACAGATTTTGAAATACAAAATAATAATTAATTTAAACCATATAAATTCAAATTTAAATTAATTGATATTCAATAATTGATTTAATCCATTTGATTTCACTAAAATCAATCTCACTATTTCTAAATTCATTATCTTACTATCCAATTATCCACAATTTACAATTTCTAAAACCATAAATTTGAATAATCTTTTATTATAATCATATTTTATTTTCAACAATTTAAATTTTTCTTTATTCCAAATTATTGTTAAATTTATTCTCCTTAATATATCTAATCCCATATATTTAACCCATATAAATTAATTTAAACCATAAAAGTTTCGATTTGAATTAATTTATATTTACTAATTCTTTCAAAACAAATTTATTTCATTATTGATTGAGTTTTACTTATTATCCTATCTAACTCTATTAACATCTTTATAATCAAAATTTAGTGTATAACATTTATTATAAACACTCAAATTTTATTTATAAATTCAATTTATATTATATATTATCCAATTACATATTCAACTTCTGAATGATTTAGGTAAGTTGTATTGAAATGCAATTTAGTACTATACAATTAAAATTTTCAAATTCAATTGTTTCAAGTTTACATATTTATCCAAAATTTAGCTTTATTTATAATTGAAAACATCCTTTAACAAAATTTAAGAATTAGGTTTCCGATTAACTTTAAACAATTTAGAGATATATATAATATATTTATATTAATCAAATTAAATTTTAAAATAAGATACTTATATATATATAAATCAAATTATACTGAAGAAATTCAAATCAAAATATTTTTCAAAACAAACCGTAGCAATGCTACAGAATAGTATCTCCACTTCGAAACTCGAAAATGAACGTCGATGATGCGGCCGCCATCACCGAAATTATTTTCCAGCGACAAAGAGAAGAGCACTGATTTCAACATTTTAAAATTCTTTGAAACGATTTCTATTTGAAAATATTTTAAATACTATACACTTAAAACTTAAAAACCAAATTGAAATCACCCAAAAATTTAAATTCTCAAATTCTTGATTTAAATACATTTCAGATTTCAAATTTGCATTATAGCCAAGTTTATAACTTCAATTATTTATATTGCAATAGTCAATTGTTTACAAAACAATAAATGATAATCAAATATTATCACTCCAACAATTAATTTATTATAGTTTGGTTAAAGAAAATTTCATACTTATATATATAGTAAAATCATACAAACTTTATTTTATTTTCCAAATTTGAAAACAACATTGTGTCAGCTTGCTCTGCTCAAGTGTTTTGGAAATCCTATTGATAACGTTGATCAGATGAATCGATCGAAAACCCAAATCACATCAACAACTCAAAAAACACAATATATAAAACATTTTTAATATAAATCTTCAAATACACTTCCTCGCTCGACCATATAAGAATAGATTTCAAAGCAAAGATAGAGATTCAAATTTGATAGACTCAAATCAAAGAGAATTTCGGTTCGAAGATAGGTTTGAAACAGAAGATAAGACAATTCAATTACCACAATCGGGAGATGGATGAGTTTATTTAATTCACGGGCAACCTTAACCAGGTCGTCCGTAACTTCAAGAATAAGATCGATGCTGAATTCCAAGGCAAATCTACATTCGATCTCATGAAATAAAATTCAGGTATAGCAGGACATAGATTTCATCGTAAACCGAGGATATAGAAATCTCCGGTAAATCGATGCTATTGTGAAGGAGTTTTCACTCCTTTTACAAATAATTCGAAGATTGGCGAGACCGCCGATCTATTATAGATATCATTCAAAATGGAGTTATGAGGTGCTCCAGAATTGAAAGAAGACGAATAGTGAGGGACACGAATGAATTTTGAAACCACAAGGAACGTTCCAAAATTCAAGGGAATTGAGTCAAAAGGAAGAGATTCAACTCGAATGAAAGTGATTCTGTAGATACATTTACCCCATATGCTGAGTTTTGCCTAGAGCTACCAAAGCTCTAATACCAACTATAACAACCCGATATTTTGGACCATTCGCATCCATTATAAGTGTATAGGTAGACACTCATGCCGGAGTTGAATTGCTCAAAATACCGCGTTGTTAATTTTAATTTGGCAAAACTGAACATATACAGTAAATAAATAATCATAGATCACAGACACAGAGTAATAATTGCAGCGGAAATAAAAGAGATTGTAGTTCATGAAGCTACTATATGAATATATAAGATACATCAGAGTTTACAACAGAAGAGTAATACGATACATCAGATTAAACCAGATACAACGGAAGAGTAACACGATACATCAGATACAAATTAGAATACATCACTGGAATCATCGAATACTGAAAGCAGAATAGATGGCTGGATCTTCAAGCAAAGCTCCAACTTCAAAGGTGAGTCTCGAATACTGGTACACTCAGTCTGACCCGAGCGTAAAGCAAAAACACAAGACACTCGAGTCAGGATTAACATTCTTATATCAATAAATCCAACTCAAGTGAAATAGCAATTGAAATACAAGTAACTCAAAGGATGTTTGGAATAACCATCCTTTAAGGATCCGTTAAACTATCTACTATGTAGTAGTGTACGATAAGTAGATAATGTCTATCAGTAATATAAAGATATCAAAATAGTGTCATGGCCCATTCCACCCTTAACACATTTTTATTCCCAAGAGCATATACAAGACCGTAGTTTCCCCAAAACCGAAAGTCACCAGAGGGCAATCCATATACTAAAGGTACAAAACAAATTCGTAGTGGTCGCGAATAGGGAATACAAGTATGACAAGGCACATGAGGCAATACCCAAGGTAGTGATACTACCGTTTGCCTGATCCGGACTGGTGAGAACGCATCGCCGCAGCGACCGCAACACCGCGAAACAACACTCCCAAATCAAGGGTGCACCAATCGACAACAAGTAATGAGTAGTTCGAAGAAGTGTGTTCGCTTGAGGTAGCTGACCTCCATTTGGCCCGGCAAGGCTCCTGTTTTAGTCATTTCCAATTTGACTCAAGTGTCAAGGCTATACATTATCGTTCTCTTTCTTCAGTCATCACGTTCATCATTCCAACCACTTCATTCTGGATCACACTCCCCGTATAGTTATTAAAGTGGTTTCGGTTTAGACAGTGAGTATGTCCCTAACCGATTCCGGTCTCTTTAATAACTTTCGTAATTATTACACCGATTGGTCGTTTATATATTTCAAAATCAAATCAATTACAATTCCAATTAGAATTTGCAAACCAACATTTAATTTGTCTTTCTAAATCAATTTCCAAAATTTACGTTTCAAACTTCCAAATTTCTATTTCAAAATCTTATAATTCAATTTCCATTTTTATTTAAAACAATTCAAATATTGATTCAAGTTCGTATATAAGTTTCATTCCGAAATCATTTAAATTAATTTAATTTAACATTCAAATCAATTTACTTCATTTATCGATTTCATTCAATATTTGTTAAGTTAATTTTCCATTCAAAACAATTTCTATTAAATTTCCAATTCATTAAATCCATTATTTAAATTCAACTTCATTATATCAAAACTTACAAATTGAATTAAATTAAATTCATCAAATCAAATTCTTTAAATTTCAAGTCTTACATTAATTTCAATAAATCACATTTTATTTCTCGTTAAAGAAATTAAATTTCACATATTCATTTACTTAGTTACAATTTCAAAGCTCAATTAAATAAGAACTAAATTTCACTAATTAAAAATTCAATTTTAATTATCAAAGGTTTCAATTTAATTTAATTATTAAATAATTCAATCTCATTAAATTATTAAATAATTTCAAAACTTTATTCAATCATTTCTTAAATTAAACAACATTCTTTCATCAATTTCTTTATTAATATTTCATTTCAAATTATTAAATATTCACATTAAAATTCAATTAAAATTCAATTTCCAACTTCGTTTCAAAACCATATTATTTATTCAAATAAAATCTTCATTTTATTTTTAAATCAAATTATTGACCAATCGGGTTTTTATTTAATTCTCTATCCTAGGTCAAAGTTCAATTTGGGTATTTATCATTTCAACCCGATTCCAATTCAATTCAAAATCAAAACATAGCAAAGGGAACTTGCAGTGTGATAACTGGGATGGTGTCAAAGTAAATAAACAAGCAATAACAACATTCAATAACAATCCAATAATCATTTCAAATAATCCGAAATAACCGTATTAATTCGCATTGTTATTTGTACGAATTAATATAATTATTTCTAGAATCTACACTATCATTTCATGTAGATTAAAGATTATTACACTAATATTTATACGGTTCTTCAATTGTCATTCGATTTCAATTTTAACACTACAACAATTAATCAAATATACGTTCAATGGTTCAAAGTGTAATGATCACTATTCTACATGTCAATTAATTTAACAATTAAAAGGGATCATATTCAACTAATCAAATTCAACATATGTGTCAATTCAAATTTTAATTATCCTACGTCAAATTTATTTGCATAATATTTATCACTTTATACATTACAATTTTAACGTCAAATTGTAAACATCAAACAATCAGTCATTTAACAACCAAACTGGATTATCATTGTATATATAACAGATATTGGTGTCAGATGTCACAGGTGAACTGATACAGGTAATAACAGTGTAAATATCTAACAGCAGCATATTTCAATTGTCGATTCAATTGAAATCAAATTTAATAAATAAAAGAACATTAATCGTGAGTGATTGCTCACCTTTCGAGGTTAGATAGAAGATAGACACCACAACAGTCTACGATTTGAATTTCGAAATTGACCAATCCAAATGACGATTTCCAAAGCAACGCAAGATAGCACGAATTTGATGACAAAGCTGGTAATAGGAATTGATGGAACAAATCAGAATGGAATCGATGACTAAAATTTCTATAAGTGAACTTATAAATAATTATAAATAACTATATATAAATAGCGACAAATCAATATTAGTTTAAACACATATTAAACTAAATATATATATTTCAATCATTGTTTTAGATCAAACACATAAATATATAAATATATATATACATATATACACGTAAATAATAAAAATAGAAATACATGTTATATATTCATATATTAAATCAATTACAGATCACGTACGCTTACAAAAACATAGAAACAACCATTCCCAAAACTTTACGATCTAATATGTATATTACTGTACCAGGTTTATACTTAAAAATCCATATTGTTTTACTTATACATATATTATATACTTTAAAACAATACATAAGCGACCTAAACTAAATATGCATGCTACATGTAATCATGAAAGCCAACTCAAAGTATTCTTTTGTATATATTAGTAAAATAAGAACTAGGTACAGAGATAGGCAAAAGAGGAGAACATCAAAAGAGGAGAACAACTAAGACCAAGACATATATCATTCTTTACATATACTACATACAGCCTATACATTATAAATCACTATTTTTGTAAAACACTACAACTGGCCGAAGTATATAAGTTAATATATAAACCTATACATATACTACAAATAAACTACATATTTTAGACAATAGTTAAAAATCCCAGAGAGAAAATATAACACATATCTAAACTTATATGCGTATTATCTATTAAAACCCAATATACATATTATATATAAAACAATATAGGAAGCTGAACCTGTACATATCTATGTAACTAAATATATATCGCCACATAACTTTTTTTACACATTAAAATAAATATCAGATCTTCCATATAGACTAATAGTTGATTTATATAAAACCGACGTCTACAAAATACTATATATATACCTGTGTACAAATAGGAAGACAAGAAGGTGATACGGAGGTTGTCAAGATGCGGTCGAGTGTGGCGCTCGCCAGGTCGGAGACGTGGCGTTGGGTTGAGGGTCGGAGAATTTGTGAAGGCCAAATGATGGAGATTTGGTCTGTGCGTGCAAGGTGGAAGAGGAGAGGGCGGTGAAGAAGGAGATGCAGTCGAAGCTGCTGTTGGTCTCGGCGTTAGAGTGGTTGGTGGTTGCTAGTGATGAAGTGGTGGCTGGGGTTGCCTACACGGCATGGTGGAGTGGCATTGGGCGGTGAAGGCCACATGGAGGTGGGACGATCTGGAACGGCGGGGCGGAGGTCGGCGTTTGTCGAGGGTGGTGGGTTGGAGCTGACAATGGGAGATGGAGGCAACGTGAGTGTTGCAGAGGTGGAGGAGGGTGGCGCCGGCGAGTGCTGGACGTGGAGCACATTATTGAGGTTGTGGTCTCGGCAAGGCAACATACGTCCAGGGAAAATGTTGGAGGGGCGGTGAAGGTGACGTGGCGTGATGGGTGGGTCCGGGTTGCTGTCGGTTGAGGGGCGAGCCTATAGGTTTTAGTGGAAGCGCGAAGTTGCATGCGTGATCTCTGGACATTTTTGGCTGTGATGGTGGGGAGAAATGGTTTGTAGGCTTTGGGTTGAAGAAGATGAATATGGAGGGGAAGAAATATAGGCTACAGAAAAAAATGAAAAAGGGAAAGAGCAAAATTGAAATGGACGTTTACAGAGGAAGAGACCGAACCATAAATGTAATCTAAGAAAAAAAATCAAAAATAATAAAAATCAAACTTTGGTAATAGGAAAAGGTATGCACGAGAATTCAGAAAATAAATGCTAAGGACCATTGGTATTTCTGCAGTGGGAAAATGGGGAAACACAAGGAGTTTGAAATGTTCGAACTTGTACCAATACTGCGAATTGTCTTGTTGATCCCACAGCGAACCGGACTCCAATTCGCAGAAATAAATATACTGCGAAGATCAGCACAACGAGACGATCAAAACGGTATACAGATATCAGTGGTACGGTTAAATTATAAAAATTTGAATTTTTCTACTGGCGGAAAATGCAAGAAAAACGTAGAAAAATAAGATCGACGGAGCCAAAGAAGTCCGAATTTGGAAAAACGAAAAATGGCGTTTGCTCAGAAGATGGTTTAGAATTTTTCTATGTAAAAATATTTAGGTTTTGGAAACATTTTATTTTCATTGCTTTTTAACTGATTAAATTGAAGTGAATTTACGTACGAAATAAACTTTCATATTTTTGGACGAAAATTTACCAGTTGCTATGTTTAACTAGACGTATTCCAAATATTAAATTTTTATTTCAAAATTTTATCGTTTAAAATTTCACAAAGTTTCAACTAATTACGTTATTAAAACAGTTGAAATTTACGGGTCGTTACAATTTCTATATATTCAAAACCTGAAAGGTTCATAGTTAAAGAAGACAAAAGCAAAGGAGTGAAACAGAACTCCATTTATAAATACCCGCATCTGGGTTTCAGGACTCACATATATGAATTTCATCAGTTTATACCTGAATCTGGGTTTCAGGACTCTCATATATGAATTTCATCAGTTAATACCCGAATCTGGGTTTTGGGACATACATTTTAGGACTTTGTTTACTAATATCTGAATCTGGGTTTCGGGACTTTATTAATTACTATCTCTATTATGCCCGAATCTGGGTATAAGAACATTATTGATCATTACGATATTTTATACTCGAACTTGGGTTTCGAGATTATTATTTGATTTCGCCTTAAAGCCATAATCTGGGTTCGTGTCTTCTATTGTAAAGATAATTTCTATGGACTTCTGGTTGTCCAACACATACCCCAATCTGGGTAAAAGATTTCTATTTTAACAACTACTGCTATGGAAGTCTAGTTATACGATAAGTGCCCTAATCTAGGTTGGAGATTCTTTTGCAAAAATGATTGTCTCACATATGCCCTGATCTGGGATAGGGACTTGATATAAAGACAATGCCTGCTAATTCCTGTATACTTTGCCATGAAAACCTGAATCTGGCTTTAGAAATGCCACACGAAGGACTATTTTTGGATATTGTAATCTGGATTCTGGATGTCACATACTCAACTTCCAAACTTCACAAGTTAATATCCTAATCTGGGTTAAATTTCGTTGTTTCCTAATCTCTATCAAATCCTAAACTAGGGGTATGATGCAATAAGAATTGGAATTATCGCAAACAACCAAAAGTTTCGAGCGGGTCTTCTTAATGCCAAAGTTAAAGTTGACGTTTATTAACTCTAAATGATGCTCACCAACATACGAATGAAGGCTTCAGAATCATTTAAAGTTTCTGAGGAAGTTTCCGAGTAATAACTCATATCTCCAATTTGTCGCTATTGGCTATTTCCCACAAGGAGCTTGTAAACCATATCTACTATGTGCATTAGTAGTTATTGATTACACGTCACATATCTGATAAGTTAGAATTATAATCGATTAACTGCCTAAATACGAAGGCATAAATATGCCAACCTATTACTGTAACATCCCCCCACTTAGAAGCCCAAAACTAACGGCTATGGATGCTGCAGTCATCTATAGTTACTAATCTTCGATGACCAAATACGACTGTGCTAGATTCATTGATACACAGATCACAAGAATATGGAAAAAAATTCACAATTCAAAAACATATTTCCACATTCCATTCAAAACATTTCATGTTCATTACATAATCCCAAAAAGTCAACCACGTTCAGTAAAATATAATTATTACACATACTCCAAGAGCGACATATAAAGATGCCCCTTTGGTAGATCAGAGAGTATAATAAGGCTAATAAATATGCCTTTACATCCAAACGCGCAGTGGAAAAAGACAACTCTAAATAACTAGCTGCCTTCTACATGCCTCCGGAAACTTTATTCGTCTATGAAAAGAACCCGAAAACCTTAAATCTCAAACTACTCAAAATCAATTGAGTACCCGAGAGTTTAAGGGAAAAGCAAAAAACTTCGAGCCAAACATAAAGCCTGGTATGAATAATATCCTAACATCACAATCCTTTTAGATATCTAGTGAGACCACGCCGCTTAGCAGAACGGGTTTTCCCCTCACTAGTATCCTAAAACCTTTATAAAACCATAAGTTGTGCTTCTGCATCCACAATGGTTAAAAACATACATTTCAAAACATTATGATGATATGTATTTATAAAAACATCTTGGATTTCCCACCCCCAGTTTAAATTGACACCCTGTCATAATTATAGTTTCTAGGGCCACTATTAAACTATTAGTTTTCATGGGTTTACTAATAACTTTTTTTGTTATACATGGACACCCTATCTTATTTCATAGTTTTCATGGGATCACTAAGAACTTATAGGCTACTGCCAATTAACTTAATTAATTAGTGGGTCCCCTTGAACCTATTAGTCGTTGCAATTACTAATCCCCTTATCCTAGTTTTCATGGGTTGAGTAGGAACCTATGGACTTATCTAGTAACTCATTTCTCATCCTAGTTTTCTTGGATTGACTATGAACCTACTGATACTTTCATTAACTTCTTTCTTATCCTAGTTTTCATGGGTTGGCTAAGAATCTACTGATTGACGTCAATCCTTAATCTGGATATAGTTTTCATGGGTTCACAACAAACCAATTAGCTCCTGCCAACCTACCGAATACATAGTTTTCATGGGTTAACTATGAACCCGTTGGTTACCTCCAATAACTACATAATCATAGTTTTCTTGAGTTTACTATAAACCTATCTCCCAGACAACTTCAAGGTTTAAGCATTCTATATTTTGGTCTCCCTGACTCCCTGGATGCAATTCTACTCAATCAGGAGAGTTTAAACAAATTGTATTCACTACTGGGTTAACCTAGCTGGTTCTTCTACCCCTTTTTATCATCAAAATACAGTTATGGGTTTGCATGTGAATATATTCATATTTGAAGAAGAAAACATAACAATTTAAAAATACCACTCCTGAGGGTTTAAGGTCCTTGAAATACATTTCATATAAAACATAGTTAACCCCCTTAACTTTATTTTTATCAAGGCAATACTTCTTCAAACTTACTTACTTAAAGACATTTCAAAACTCCTTTATTTAAGCCGTGGCTTTTTCCTTTAAAATTTTTCTTTGGGTTTGAAAACCTTTTGAAACCTTCGAAACCTTGCTTCCGACCTCATAGGATGACCTACTTCGAAAGCATAAAAATCTATCTTTAGAACACTAGGCTCCTACCTTTTGAATACAATAAAACATGTCTTTCAAACCTTTTGACCATGTTAAAGTATTATCATATAAGTATAGAAGCATAGCTTCGAAACCATTTGAAAGTACCCTTTCGAAAGCATTGGGTTCATACTTAAAACATCATTTTGGGTCAAAGTGAACATGGGCATAAGCATCTCTTTTGAAACCATTCATTCATTCAAAAGGTATTGGGGATGCTTGATGGTGTTGAAACCATCCTTTCGAAAGCTTTAAAAAAATCCGGGTAAAACAATTAAAGGTTAGCTTCGAAACCCCTAACCCCTTTCCAAAGCATTAGGAAGCGGCTTACATTTATAAAAAAATGCACCTTTCGACAACATTGATGTCTTCAATACCATCGAAAGGTCATCAATTCACAGAAGGGTTTCAACTTGGTCGAAACTACCACTTCCAAAAGCTTTAAACAAAATCTAAGTAATTTCTTCAGAAGCTACTTTTTTAAAACATAGGCGGCAGCTCTCTTTCGAAAGCATCTTTGAAATACTCTTTCAAAATCATTGGTTTCGACTACTTCGAAACCCATTTATAAACAGGCAAGCACTTTTATTTTAAAACAAAATAAAACAAAGGAACCAACCCCTTCAAAAGCTACCTTTCGACACCCTACCTTCCCCATTTCTCTAATCCACTGCATACCATTTGAATGATACCATTTGTATTGGTTTACTGGTTTCGACCTAAAAGGTTTCGACTAGGTTGGAGGCGGGAGGTCTGCGTCGAAGGCTCCTTCTATAGAAGGCGGAACCCCTTTTCTAAGCAAAAGGCTGTTTTTACCAAATAAAGTAACCTTTTTGTAACTAACTTGCCCACTTGTAAACATATGATTTTCTCAGATCTAAAACTAAACAATATTTAACACATAAGTCCTTCCTATTAACAAAACAATTAAATCATTTAGGTCCTCCCTTTAAAATAATTTAATTTTCCATACTAAATCACTTATTAAAAATCCCCAAAAGTTCCTGAAATTCACTTTCATTTTGTCATCTAACATATCAAAATTTCGGACTCAAATTCTCAATATATTTTCCAATATAAATTTATAAACCCAAATAACCATATTTTCCTTTGAAAATTCATAATAATCTTTCCATAGCTTGGAAAATTCTCAAAATTGAAACCCAACTCCAAATCATGTTTCTCATAACATAAGATTTTTCCATGGCATTTAAACATCATTTAATCTCAGTTTTGATCTAAAACCATGCAAAACTCTTTTAAACAACCTTGTTTAAATCTAATAAATCATGAATCAAGCATATCATCATACAATATATCATAAAAACAAATTTATCCCTTAAATCCAAAAATATATGATTTAAAACAAAATAGAGATGTAGTGACTATTATTCACCTTAGATTGGATAAGGAAATTGAAGATTGATTGAGATTGATTTCCTCTAGCTTGAATCCTAAGCTTTACTTTTATTTTCTCTTCCCTTCTTTCTTCCTAATGGCTGACCTTGCTCTTTCTTTTGTTTTAAATTTTTTCTTATGATAAAATGAACGTATATGTTCTAAAGAAAATGGTATAAGGGTGGAGAATGTGGGCGACAATTGCCCTAATTCCCTTATATTTATTTTAGCTAACACTTAACTATTTATAAGTTTATTTGATTTAAATAAGCACCGCCACTTAGTTTTGTTAATCAACCTCATTCTCCTTATCTACATTATTCTATTTAATTTGTTCTAATTAAATCTCCTGAATAATATCAATAAAAATTAGGGGTGTTACAGGCTCCCTTGCTTAAAGAATTTGATCCTCGAAATTCAGTAAGGACTAAATACTAATCATAGCAATCATCTGTAACTACTCCTAGAAACCATACTAGTCTACCTGACTATGAAATATCCATGTAAATCTAATATAGACATACCATCAATGTAGATCAGGATAAGCATCTCGAATCCTGCCCTCTGTCTCCCAAGTACAATCCTTCTCGTTGTCGCTCCACTGAACTTTCACCGACTTGACTGTCTTGGTCCTCAATCTTTTCTCATCTCTCGCTACAACTCGAACTGGTTGTCTAACAAAAGTCAAATCAGGCTCTACTACCAAATCCTCTAACTCCGTCTGAGGAATAGTAGCCTCTGGATCATGCACATACTTGCGAAGATGAGACACATGGAAAACATTATGGACACCTGCCAAACTGCTCGGCAACTCTACTCTGTACATGAGCTTTCCAATCCTTTTTATAATCTGAAACGGGCCAACATATCTCGGGGCTAACTTTCTCGACTTTTTAAACCTTACCGCACCCTTCATCGGTGATACTTTAATGAAAACCCTTTCTGCCACTGGGAACTCTAGGTCTTTACGCCTCTTATCTGCGTAACTCTTTTGTCCGGATTGAGCTTCCTTCATCCGTCCTCGGATCAACTCAAACTTTTCCAATGCCTCTTTAACCAAATCTGGACCTAAGACCATTCTGTCTCCTGTTTCCAACCAACATGCATGTGATTTGCATGGCCTTCCATACAAAGCTTCAAAAGGCGTCATTCCTATACTAGTCTGATAACTATTAATATAGGAAAACTCAATCAAATGTAGGTGATCTTCCCAAGATCCACCAATGTCCAATACGCAAGCTCTCAACAAATCATTGAGCACCTTATTGACTCTCTCCGTATGCCCATCCGTCTGTGGGTGATATGTTGTACTCATCCTGAGCTTGGTACCTAATACCTCTTGTAGACTCCTACAAAATTCGCTGGTAAATAAAGCATCTTTGTCGGTGACCATGCTACTAGGAACTCCATGAAGTCTAACCATGTTCTTCATGAACAATTTTTCCAAAACTGGTGCCGTCCTGGTTGACTTTACTGGAATGAAATGGGCACTCTTTGTCAACCTGTCCACAATAACCCATATACTCTCATTTCCACTCCTTTTTCTTGGCAACCCATCTATGAAACCCATGTATATCGAATCTCATTTCCAAACGGGAATCTCTAAAGGCTAAATTAACCCACTCGGCTTTTGATGTTCGGCCTTCACTTGTTGACAGTTAACACACTGCCTAACCCACAAGCCAACATCGCTCTTCATGTCTTCCCAATAGAAGCTCCTCTTCATATCTTGATACATCTTGGTCCCTCCAGGACGAATCGTAAATTTCGATCGATGACATTCCTCCAGAACTTCCCTCCTTATGCTCTCTGCATCCGGAATGCATAATCATCCCTTTTTTCTCAACCATCCTCTTTAGTCAAGACTAAATTCCTTCAAGACATCAATCTATGATCCTATCTCAAGCCTTCTAATTCTCTCGGCTAAAACTGGATCCTTTTTTTGCTTAAAAGCTATCCTTTCGATCAATACCCGTCGAACTTCTAAAGAAGATAACACGGAAGTAACTTGACTAGAACAAGCAGTAGGTCTTACCTGCACACCACAACTGGCCAAGGCTTCTAGATCCTTCCATTCTGCCAACATCGCTAACACTACATTTTGATGTTTTCTACTGAGAGCATCTGCTACCTTATTTCCTTTCCCAGGAGTATACTCTATACTGAAATCATAAGCAGCTAAAAACTCTAGCCACCTCTACTGTCGCATATTCAACTCCTTCTAAGAGAATAGATATCTTAAAGACTTATGGTTAGTATACAAATCAAATCTCTCTCCTAAGAGATAATGCCTCCAAATCTTCAAGGCAAAGATTATCGCAGCCAACTCTAAGTCATGAGTAGGATATCTCACTTCGTGCAGTCTAAGCTGCCTAGATGCGTAAGCAATGACTTTGTTCTTTTGCATCAACATTAATCCCAATCCAGTCCCACATGCATCAGTGTATACTACCAACCCTTGGTTACCATTTGGAACTACTAACACTGGAGCATTTGTCAACAAATATTTTAAATTTAGGAACCCTTCCACATACTTGTCACACCAAACAAACTTTACATCTTTTCTGGTCAACTTCGTCAAAGGTGCTGCTATCCGCGAGAAATCCTTGATGAATCTCCGGTAGTAGCCAGCAAGTCCAAAAAAAACTTCTGATCTCGATCACTGTCTCTAGTCTCTCCCAATTGTTCACAGCTTCGATCTTATCTAGATCGACTGACAATCCTTTCTCTGAAACCACATGACCAAGAAACTTAACCTCCTTCTTCCAAAAATGACAGTGGGAAAACTTCGCCTTTAGCTGATTCCACCTTAGCATCTCTAGCACAACTCTAAGATGATATTCATGCTCTCTCTCATCCTTAAAGTATACCAAAAATGTCATCTATAAACACTAACATGAATCTATCCAAATACTCTCGGAAGACTCGGTTCATCAAATCAACAAAGAAAGTAGGTGCATTTGTCAATCCAAATGGCATCACCAACCACTCATACGATCCATACCTAGTCCGAAATGCGGTCAAAGGAATACTATCCTCCACCATGGAACCCCGTCGCCAAATTCAATTGGGAGAACACTTTGGCTCCACTCAACTGATCAAACAAATCATCTATCCTTGGCAGAGGGTACCTATTCTTGATCGTCCTTTCATTTCTAATGATAGTGATACACATCCTTAACGACCCATCTGGTTTCTTCACGAATACCACGGCCGCTCCCTAAAGCGAACTGCTTGGTCTAATAAAATTTCTTCCTTCCAGATCTACTAGCCGCACCTTCAATTCCTTCATCTCTGTTGGTGTAATCCTGCTAGGTTGTCTACTGACAGGTTCAGCTCCCGGTACAATATATATTCGAAACTCAACAGCCCGTTTCGGTGGTAACCCCGTAATCGGCTCAAAGACATCTGCAAATTCTCTTCCTACCCGCACCTGAATTAACTCTTCTCCAACCTCTATGGCACTTAATAAAGCATAAACACTCTTACGGGAGTTCTCCACTGAGAAAATGATTCGGTTATGACTATCTGGGTGTCTCAATGATATTTCCCTATCTTGGCAAAATATCCTAGCCTCGTATTTACCCAACCAATCCATACCCAAAATAATCCCGAAATCTACGAAATCAAAAACGTATAGACTGCATTCAAACTTATGACCTTACAAATCAAGTTCTAACTGGTCACATCTCATCCCTAGAGTTACATACCCTCCTATTGGATTCGCAACCCTCAAGGGAGTAACTAGGTATGTGGTATCTATGCATAACCTATCAACCAAATACTGTAATATAAATGAATGTGATGCACCAGTATCAAATAGTACTCTAACTAGTATACTCTGAATCAAAAGCGTACCTTCCATCACAGTTTTCCTTCTCTACTATGGTAGGCTTAGAAGAAGATGGTGGTCCATTAGCAAAAACTTTTCCTCTGTCCGCCCTGACTGGCTCTGGACACTAGTTCTTGTAATGCCCAATTTTGTCATAGTTGAAGCATTTCACATTTTTCTTCTCTGCAGGCTTCTTCCCTTTGCCTATCCGACACTCATGAGCATAATGACCCTTCTTATCACACTTGAAGAACACTAAATTAGCCATTGCCTTCTTGGCGGCCTCCCTTTTCTGGGCTCCTTTCTTCTTAAAGAATTTCCTCTTTTTCCACCGAGGACCTTGGGATTCATCTGGTTTCTCCCTAGCTGAAACAACAAGCATCTCCTCATGGCGAATGGTCACCTCCACCACCACATTACAAGGCACTTTGACATGAGTCATAGTCATTCTACCTAGCTCTGGCCTTAGTCCACGAATAATTCTCTCTTTCCTCCTGATGTCAGTATCAACCAAAGCATATCCATATCGAGACAACTCATCAAACTTAGCAACATACTCGATTACTCACATTTCTCCCTAGACTAAATCCATGAACTTCCTTATCAATGCCGAATTTACCACTTCAGATAAAAACCTCTGCTCAAACCTTATCCTAAAATCAGCCCATGTCAACACTTCCTCAGGAACTCTGGCTATCACACTATTCCACCAACAGAGCGCTGCCTCTTGCAACTGTTTAGAGGCCAGCCTCATCTTTTGTGCATCATCCAATCCTAGATCAGTAAAGATCCTCTCACAGCTCAACAACCAATTCTCAACTTCAACAGCATCCTCTGTTCCAGTAAACGGCTTTCCACCCAAACTGGTGTAGTCCCTGCTCAACTTAGCATAGTTATTCCCAACTGGAGCCATAGGATTAGCTCCTCCAATATTACCAGCAGCTCCTGCTTGCAAAAGTTTGGCTAATAGCTGATACACCATTCCCGCATCTACGGGCGGATTTCCAGCACCTACATTAGCCTTAGCATTTGGATTAGCATTAGCATGTCGACCTTGGTTTCTTCAGGTATTAGGTTGAGCATTTCCATTGGTTGTGGTGCTTCATCCACCAAGATTTCCTCTTCCGTTTCTTGCTTCCGTATCCTCTTTCTCGTAAATCGGCATACGAGCCTTAGTAAGATACAGAAGAACAATTTAAGGGAGATAGGAATACGTACTTAGATATATACCTATATATCAAATACAAGTACGTTACTACAGCATTAACCCAAACCGCGATCATATTTTCAAATTCTTTGGATTATGTTTCAAAAAGCTTTTAGGTTTTACTTTTCTTTTAAAGTTTCATAAATCTATGCTCTGATACCAACTTGAAACATCCACCTACTTGGTGGCCCAAAACTAACGGCTATGGATGTTGCAGTCATCTATAGTTATAAATCTTCGGCGACCAAATACGGCGGTGCTAGATTCATTGATACACTAATCACAAGAAAATGGAAAAAAATTCACAATTCAAAAACATATTTCCACATTCCATTCAAAACATTTCATGTTCGTTACATAATCCCAAAACGTTAACCATGTTCAGCAAAATATAATTATTACACATATGCCAAGAGCGACATATGAAGATGCCCTATTGATTGATCAGAGTATATGATAAGGCTAATAAATCTGCCTTTACATTCAAACGCACAGCGAAAAAAGATAACTCTAAATAACTAACTACCTCCTGCACGCCTTTGGAAGCTTTATTCATCTAAGAAGAGAACCTAAAAACCTTAAATCTCAAACTACTCAAAATCAATTGAGTACCCGAGAGTTTAAGGGGAAAATAAAAACTTCGAGTTAGACATAAAGCTTGGTATGAATAATAACCTAACATCTCAATCCTTTTAGATATCTAGTGAGATTACGCCACTTAGCGAAACGGGTTTCCCCTCACTAGTATCCTAAAACCTTTATAAAACCATATACTGTGCTCCTGCATCCACAATGGTTAAAAACATACATTTCAAAACATTATGATGATATGCATATATGAAAACATCTTTGATTTCCCATCCCCAGTTTACATTCACACCTTGTCATAATTTTAGTTTCTAGGGTCACTATTAACCTATTAGTTTTCATGGGTTTACTAATAACCTTTTTCATTATACATGGACACCCTATCCTATTTCATAGTTTTCGTGGGATCACAAAGAACCTATAGGCTTCTGCCAATTAACTTAATTAATTAGTGGGTCCCTCTGAACCTATTAGTCATTCCAATAACTAATCCCCTTATCCTTGTTTTCATGGGTTGACTAGGAACCTATGGACTTATCCAGTAACTCACTTCTCATCCTAGTTTTCATGGGTTGACTAAAAATCTACTGATACTTTCATTAACTTCTTTCTTATCCTAGTTTTCATGGGTTGACTAGGAACCTATTAACTGATGTCAATTCTTAATCCGGATATAGTTTTCATGGGTTCACTACAAACCAATTAGCCCCAGCAAACCTACCCAATACATAGTTTTAATGGGTTTACTATGAACCCGTTGGTAACATCCAATAACTACACAATCATAATTTTCATGAGTTTACTAAAAACCTATCTTCAGGACAACTTCAAGGTTTAAGCATTCTATATTTTGGTCTCTCTGACTCCGTGGATGCAATTCTACTCAATTAGGAGTTTAAACAAATTGTATTCACTGCTGGGTTAACCTAGCTGGTTCTTCTACCCCATTTTATCTTCAAAATACAGTTATGGGTCTGCAAGGGAATATATTCATATTTGAAGAAGAAAACATAACAATTTAACAATACCACTCCTATGGGTTTAAGGTCCTTGAAATACATTTCATATAAAACATAGTTAATCCCCTTAACTTTATTTTTATCAAGGCAATACTTCTTCAAACTTACTTACTTAAAGACCTTTCAAAACTCCTTTATTTAAGCCGTGGCTTTTTCCTTTAAAATTTGTGTTTGGGTTTGAAAACCTTTCGAAACCTTCGAAACTTTCTTCCGTCCTCATAGGATGACCTACTTCGAAAGCATAAAAATCTATCTTTAGAACACTAGGCTTCCTACCTTTCGAATACATTAAAACATCTCTTTCAAACCTTTTGACCATGTTAAAGTATTATCATATAAGTATAGAAGCATAGCTTCAAACCATTTGAAAGTACCCTTTCGAAAGCATTGGGTTCATACTTAAAACATCATTTTGGGTCAAAGTGAACATGGGCAAAAACATCTCTTTTGAAACCATTCATTTATGCAAAAAGTATTGGGGAAGCTTGATGGTGTTGAAACCATCCTTTCAAAAGCTTTAAAACATCAGGGTAAAACAATTAAAGGTTAGGTTCGAAACCCCTTCCGAAACCATTTTCTTCGAAACCCCTAACCCCTTTCGAAAGCATTAGGAAGCGGCTTACATTTATAAAAAAAATGCACCTTTCGACAGCATTGATGTCTTCAATACCATCGAAAGGTCATCAATTCACAGAAGGGTTTCAACTTGGTCGAAACTACCACTTCCAAAAGCTTTAAACAAAATCTAAGTAATTCCTTCGGAAGTTACTATTTTAAAACATAGGCGGCAGCTCTCTTTCGAAAGCCTCTTTGAAATACTCTTTAAAAATCATTAGTTTCGACTACTTCGAAACCCATTTATAAACAGGCAAGCACTTTTATTTTAAAACAAAATAAAACAAAGGAACCAACCCCTTCAAAAGCTACCTTTCGACACCCTACCTTCCCCATTTCTCTAATCCACTACGTACCATTTAAATGATACCATGTGTATTGGTTTA
Organism: Allium fistulosum; assembly: GCA_030737815.1. NCBI lineage: Eukaryota > Viridiplantae > Streptophyta > Magnoliopsida > Asparagales > Amaryllidaceae > Allium > Allium fistulosum. The sequence goes on along the minus strand of CM060906.1, from coordinate 150,484,072 downwards.
CTGGTTTCAACCTAGAAGGTTTTGACTAGGTTGGAGGCGGGAGGTCTACGTCGAAGGTTCCTTCTAAAGAAGGTGGAACCCCTTTTCTAAGCAAAAGGCTGTTTTTACCAAATAAAGTAAACTTTTTGTAACTAACTTGCCCACTTGTGAACGCAATTATGGGTTTGAAGGTGAATATATTCATATTTGAAGAAGCAACCATAACAATTTAACAATACCACTCCTGTGGGTTTAAGGTCCTTGAAATACATTTCATTTAAAACATAGTTAATCCCCTTAACTTTATTTTTATCAAGGCAATACTTCTTCAAACTTACTTACTTAAAGACCTTTCTAAACTCCTTTATTTAAGCCGTGGCTTTTTCCTTTAAAATTTGTGTTTGGGTTTGAAAACCTTTCGAAACCTTCGAAACTTTCTTCCGTCCTCATAGGATGACCTACTTCGAAAGCATAAAAATCTATCTTTAGAACACTAGGCTTCCTACCTTTCGAATACATTAAAACATCTCTTTCAAACCTTTTGACCATGTTAAAGTATTATCATATAAGTATAGAAGCATAGCTTCAAACCATTTGAAAGTACCCTTTCGAAAGCATTGGGTTCATACTTAAAACATCATTTTGGGTCAAAGTGAACATGGGCAAAAACATCTCTTTTGAAACCATTCATTTATGCAAAAAGTATTGGGGAAGCTTGATGGTGTTGAAACCATCCTTTCAAAAGCTTTAAAACATCAGGGTAAAACAATTAAAGGTTAGGTTCGAAACCCCTTCCGAAACCATTTTCTTCGAAACCCCTAACCCCTTTCGAAAGCATTAGGAAGCGGCTTACATTTATAAAAAAAATGCACCTTTCGACAGCATTGATGTCTTCAATACCATCGAAAGGTCATCAATTCACAGAAGGGTTTCAACTTGGTCGAAACTACCACTTCCAAAAGCTTTAAACAAAATCTAAGTAATTCCTTCGGAAGTTACTATTTTAAAACATAGGCGGCAGCTCTCTTTCGAAAGCCTCTTTGAAATACTCTTTAAAAATCATTAGTTTCGACTACTTCGAAACCCATTTATAAACAGGCAAGCACTTTTATTTTAAAACAAAATAAAACAAAGGAACCAACCCCTTCAAAAGCTACCTTTCGACACCCTACCTTCCCCATTTCTCTAATCCACTACGTACCATTTAAATGATACCATGTGTATTGGTTTACTGGTTTCAACCTAGAAGGTTTTGACTAGGTTGGAGGCGGGAGGTCTACGTCGAAGGTTCCTTCTAAAGAAGGTGGAACCCCTTTTCTAAGCAAAAGGCTGTTTTTACCAAATAAAGTAAACTTTTTGTAACTAACTTGCCCACTTGTGAACGCAATTATGGGTTTGAAGGTGAATATATTCATATTTGAAGAAGCAACCATAACAATTTAACAATACCACTCCTGTGGGTTTAAGGTCCTTGAAATACATTTCATTTAAAACATAGTTAATCCCCTTAACTTTATTTTTATCAAGGCGATACTTCTTCAAACTTACTTACTTAAAGACCTTTCTAAACTCCTTTATTTAAGCCGTGGCTTTTTCCTTTAAAATTTGTGTTTGGGTTTGAAAACCTTTCGAAACCTTCATAACCTTTCTTCCGTCCTCATAGGATGACCTACTTCGAAAGCATAAAAATCTATCTTTAGAACACTAGGCTTCCTACCTTTCGAATACATTAAAACATCTCTTTCAAACCTTTTGACCATGTAAAAGTATTATCATATAAGTATAGAAGCATAGCTTCAAAACCATTTGAAAGTACCCTTTCGAAAGCATTGGGTTCATACTTAAAACATCATTTTGGGTCAAAGTGAACATGGGCAAAAACATCTCTTTTGAAACCATTCATTTATTCAAAAAGTATTGGGGAAGCTTGATGGTGTTGAAACCATCCTTTCAAAAGCTTTAAAACATCCGGGTAAAACAATTAAAGGTTAGGTTCGAAACCCCTTCCGAAACCATTTTCTTCGAAACCCCTAACCCCTTTCGAAAGCATTAGGAAGCGGCTTACATTTATAAAAAAAATGCACCTTTCGACAGCATTGATGTCTTCAATACCATCGAAAGGTCATCAATTCACAGAAGGGTTTCAACTTGGTCGAAACTACCACTTCCAAAAGCTTTAAACAAAATCTAAGTAATTCCTTCGGAAGTTACTATTTTAAAACATAGGCGGCAGCTCTCTTTCGAAAGCCTCTTTGAAATACTCTTTAAAAATCATTGGTTTCGACTACTTCGAAACCCATTTATAAACAGGCAAGCACTTTTATTTTAAAACAAAATAAAACAAAGGAACCAACCCCTTCAAAAGCTACCTTTCGACACCCTACCTTCCCCATTTCTCTAATCCACTACGTACCATTTAAATGATACCATGTGTATTGGTTTACTGGTTTCAACCTAGAAGGTTTTGACTAGGTTGGAGGCGGGAGGTCTACGTCGAAGGTTCCTTCTAAAGAAGGTGGAACCCCTTTTCTAAGCAAAAGGCTGTTTTTACCAAATAAAGTAAACTTTTTGTAACTAACTTGCCCACTTGTGAACGCAATTATGGGTTTGAAGGTGAATATATTCATATTTGAAGAAGCAACCATAACAATTTAACAATACCACTCCTGTGGGTTTAAGGTCCTTGAAATACATTTCATTTAAAACATAGTTAATCCCCTTAATTTATTTTTATCAAGGCAATACTTCTTCAAACTTACTTACTTAAAGACCTTTCTAAACTCCTTTATTTAAGCCGTGGCTTTTTCCTTTAAAATTTGTGTTTGGGTTTGAAAACCTTTTGAAACCTTCGGAAAACCTTACTTCCGACCTCATAGGATGACCTCCTTCGAAAGCATAAAAATTTATCTTTAAAACACTAGTTTCCTAGCTTTCGAAACTTTAAAACATCACTTTCAAAACCTTTTGACCATGTTAAGGTATTATCATATAAGTATAGAAGTATAGCTTCGAAACCATTATAAAGTACCCTTTCAAAAGCATTGGATTTATACTTAAAACATCATTTTGGGTCAAAGTGAACATAGGCGAAAGCATCTCTTTCAAAACCATTCATTCATTCAAAAAGTATTAGGGAAGCTTGATGGTGCCGAAACCATCCTTTCAAAAGCTTTAAAAAATCTAGGTAAAACAATTGAAGGTTAGCTTCGAAGCCCCTTCCAAAATCATTGCCTACGAAACCCTAACCCCTTTCGAAAGCATTAGAAAGCGGATTACATTTATAAAAACAACAACACCTTTCGACAACATTGATGTCTTCTGTTAACCTTCAATTTCCTATGACTTAAGGAAGCTATCGGCTAACGACTTAAGGATGGTACGATCTAAAGGATGAAGCAACCTAAGAGTAATGGGCGACTTAACGACTTAAGGTTTGGACGACTTAAGGAAGTCTACGACTTAACGACTTAAGGTCTGGACGACTTAAGGAAGTCTACGACTTAACGACTTAAGGTCTGGACGACTTAAGGAAGTCTACAACTTAACGACTTAAGGTTTGGATGACTTAAGGAAGTTTACGGCTTAACGACTTAAGGTCTGGACGACTTAAGGAAGTCTATGACTTAACGGTTTAAGGAGTTAACGGCTCAATGGATTCGACGACTTAAAGGTGTTGGCCGACTCAACCAGTTGACAACTTAAGGAAGTGGATGAGCTAACGACTTAAGGTTTGGACGACCTAACAACTCAGAGTACTTTATGACCTAACGCGTTAAGGTGTGAATAACCTAACGAGTTAAGGTCTAGACGACCTAAGAGTTGAAACAATCTAAAGCAGTTTACGACTTAAGAGGTTACGATCTAAAATACGCAACGACCTAAGGAAGTTAAGATCCAACGATGCAAGAGATGGCACGACTTAAGGAGAAAATGAGTTAACGGCTTAAGGTTATCCGCGACTTACGACCTAGCTTAGGTCGTAAGCGAATTAAACAAAAGAAGAGATGCTGCATTCGGTTAAGTCGCACACGATTCAGGACTTGTAATATAACCAAATGAACGAACTTACCAGTTGAGCCACGACTCAAGACTTATCTTAAGTCGACCACGACCTAAAACCACTGAGTGATAATCTGCTGCCGCTTTACTTATACTGATACCTGCTAAGTCGGCCACGACTTACGACTTACTATAAGTCGGCCGCGACTCAGGACTTTGTAGAAATTCCCGTCCAGAATTCTCTATAAATACATTGCCATCTCCAACTTTGAGAGAACTTTTGGCCAATCATTTTCTGAAGCGCCATTACTCTGCCGAATCCTCAACTCATCCAACGCTTGAAGAACTCCAAACATTGAAGATACTACAACAAGCTTTGAACGAGATTCTACACATCCGACATGGATTCAACAAATCTCATCATCAAAGTTTGAGTTACTAATCTGAAGTGTTTGTGTGATCAAAGTGAATTGTATTCGAAGTGCATTGTATCGAATTGTAACCAAATCAGCAATAAAAGAATATAAAGTGGACGTAGGCTTAATTACGGGCCGAACCACTATAAATCTGTTGTCCCTTTACCGTTTTCTGCTATTTTCAGCTTATATTCTGTTCCCGTACCAACGGGTGGTGCTTTCACATTATTACTACACACACCGGGTGTTAGCGTTCACTTTTCAGCATTAACATTTTGGTGCTTTCATCGAGAGATCAACTCAGGAATATTGTCATCATTGCTTCACGAAAGTTTGTAGAAAAAGTTTCTTTCAAGACCAGAAGTTTGTTGGATATAATGGCTCCTGGAAGAAAACGCAAGTCTGTCAGATCTGAAGATGCTCACGATAACACTGCTACTTCTCTTTCTCCAAGTCAAGCAGCTCCCAGCATTGGAGTGACGCGAGAAGAGTTAGATGCTGCAGTGACCGGGTTATATCAGCAAATTGAAACTCAGAATACTCTAATGATGGGGAAGTTAAGTGCTTTGCTCGGGGCTAGTCAAAGACTGGTAAATAATGAAGAAAACATCGTTGATGCTCTTCACAACTCCGAAGGAAGAAATATTCCTCAAGGGGGATCAGGTGCTGCCGAAGGGGCACCTCTCCAAGCTGAAGGATCCAGGCCATCGCCAGTTTTCCATGAACATTTGCCCGGACAAACTTCCGAGAAAATGGCCGAAGTCTACTCCGCAAAGTCATTAAACAATGAGGAATATCTCTCCGGCATGATTCGGCAAATAATGAAAGAAAGCATGCAGAGAAATGAAGATGAGAGCGAATGGGGATTTGCTCCGAGTAAAACTCCGTTTACTGAGAGGATTCTAAAGGCTGAGTTTCCCAGAAAATTTGTTCCCCCTACCATTCCTGCTTATCGGGGAACAAGTGACCTGAATCAATTCTTGTATAAATATGACTGGCACATGACCAGCGCAAGGGCAACTGATGAGATTAAGTGCCGGTATTTCCCGGTATACTTGGAAGGGGTGGCAGTTCTTTGGTTTACCAAGCTTCCCGTTCGATCCGTAGATCAGTTTTCCGATCTAACCTGAAAGTTTAAAGAGCAATTCAGGCTGTACGCTTCAAAGGCGAAAGACATAATGTCTTTGTCTAGTCTTGAGCAGAATCCGGGAGAGCCTATTAAGTCATTCCTGAATCGCTTCAACATAGCTCTGGCTGAAGTCGACAACGCGGAACCACGAATGATTTTGACTTACCTAATGCGGGCTATCGACAAGTCGAGCAAATTTGGAAAATGGCTGAAAATGAAGGAGCCAAATTCACCCGAGAAATTCTATAAGAAAGCTGATGAGTTCATACGCTTGGAAAATCTTCCAGCATCAACGAAAGTGGTGGCGACAAGAGTAGAAAATAACATTGCTGCTTCAGCTAAGAAAGATTCTGGAGGTCAGAAAAGGGAAAATCATGATGGGAAGAAACAAAAGGATATAAAGAAACCTCGCTTCTTTAAACCATCAGATATCACTCCTTTAACCGACACTCCGGAGAATATCTTCTTTGCCACCAAAGATGCTGTGGAGTATCCTAAACCAGTTGAGATAAAACCCGGGAAGGGTGCTATGCGAAATGGAAAATTCTGCCGATTCCATAACCAACCCGGTCATGATACCAACGAATGTCGTCATTTGAAGAGCTTAATTGAAGAGTTGTTGAGAGAAAACAAGCTGCAACAGTATGTCAAGAAGAACATGAATGACCCAACTTCGTCTACTCAGGGGCAACAACCCCCTACTCATCCATCTGGCTCGGGTAAAGGCCCTACCGCACATGAATCTAAAAGGCCTGTTATCAATGTGATTACAGGAGGCCCACACCCAGCGGGCAGAAGCTGGGGTGAAATGGAACGATATGCTCGTGCTTTGAAATACACTCCAGCAGAAGAAGATGTTTTTGTTTTAGAAGACGCTGCACCCCTGAAACAACAAAAAACTTCTGATGATGATATTATGTTCAAAGCCAGGGATTCTATGGGTATTGAAGCTCCAACCATAGATCCCCTGGTCATTTCTGCAGGAATTGGGCCAGCTATTGTAAGACGAGTTCTTGTTGATTGTGGTGCTTCTTGTAATATACTCTTCAAGAAGACATTTGATCAAATGAAGATTCTAATGGCCGACGTTCAGGCTTCATCGTAGAAGATTGTTGGGTTCACTGGGGAACCGCAGCAACCAATCGGAACTGTCGACTTGTTTGTGGAACTTGGAGAGGGGCAGAAAAGGGTAGTTCGTAAACAAACTTTTTTAATTGTCGATGGGTTTTCTGCCTACAATGCCTTCCTAGGTCGGCCAACTCTAGCTGCATTCAAAGCCATTCTGGCCCCGTGGTGCCTAACTATGAAATTTCCTACAGATAATGGTGTTGGTGTCATCAAAGGAGATCAAAATGCTGGGCATGAATGTTATCTTATAGAGCTTCGAGAAGCCAGGAAGAGGGAGATGGGTAAAGATGCGGCAGCCCCCCTCCGCATCAAAAACCCAACCTTGTAGCAAATACAGGGTGGTCCCTGCACTGGCAAGCATAGTGGTGCAAGGAAAGAAATGGACCCCAGAAAAGCCAGTGCAGAGGAAAATAGAGTGGTACCGATGGAGGTAACGGTACCAGTACCTGTTGATCTTAAAGACCCAAACAAAGTGCTAAATGTGGGTTCGCAACTCAGTATGGCAGTCCAAAATATGCTAATAGCATTTTTGAAAGCAAATCTGGACATATTCGCTTGGAGTCACGCCGATATGTGTGGAATATCTCCAGAGATTGCTGTACATACTCTGAATATTGATCCGAAATTCACGCCTGTAAAACAGAAGAGAAGAACCCAAGGTCCAGAACGGTCAGCAGCGCTAAAGGAAGAGGTAAACCGACTCATGGAAATTCATTTCATCAGAGAGTCCGTATATCCAAATTGGGTTTCAAATCCTGTGCTGGTTAAAAAGGCCAATGGAAAATGGAGAGTGTGCATTGATTTCTCAGATTTAAACAAAGTCTGTCCCAAAGACTGCTTCCCGTTACCAAGGATTGATCAGCTAGTAGATGGAACAGCCGGACATGAATTGTTATCTTTTATGGATGCTTACTCCGGGTATAACTAGATTATGATGCATGAGTCGGACCAGGAGGATACGAGCTTCGTCACAGATGTTGGTCCGTACTGCTACAAAGTCATGCCTTTCGGATTGAAAAATGCAGGGGCAACATATCAAAGGCTTGTTAATGCAATGTTCAAATCACAGCTTGGGAAAACTATGGAAGTCTATGTCGATGATATATTAGTGAAATCAAAGAAAGCGGTGGACCATATGGACCACTTAGCAGAAATGTTCGAAATCCTCCGAAAATACGGAATGAAGCTCAACCCTTTGAAATGTTCATTCGGAGTAGAGTCCGGGAAATTCTTGGGATTTATTATAAGCGCTATGGGCATTGAAGCCAATCCTGCTCAAATTACTGCTCTAAGAGAAGTCAAAGCCCCTAGAACAAAGAAGGAACTGCAGAGCCTAAATGGGAAAGTTGCTGCCTTAAGTCCATTCATTTCCAAAGCTACTGATAGATGCATCCACTTCTTTGACGCTTTAAAGAAAGGAAAGAAAAACTTCGAATGGACACCTGAATGCCAGAAAGCTTTCGATGAATTAATCCGTCACATGGAAGTGCCTACAATACTTTCCAAGCCCAACAACGGCGAAGACCTTTTCATATACTTGGCAGTTTCATCCCATGCCCTAAGTGCAGCACTGGTACGAGAAGATGTGAAAGTTCAGCATCCGGTCTACTATATCAGCAAAAGACTCACTGGGGCAGAAATGAATTATTCAAAGCTAGAAAAGCTCGCCTACTGTTTACTGATCGCTTCCAGAAAGTTGAGGCCGTATTTTCAAGCTCATCCTATCAAAGTTCTCACTGACCAACCCCTAGAGCAAGTCTTATTTCGCCCTGAAACTTCAGGCCGTCTACTGAAGTGGAATATTGAACTTAGCCAGTATGATATCACTTATCATCCCCGAAGAGCGATCAACGGACAAGCTTTAGCAGATTTCATCGTAGAATACACGGATAAGGGTAACAGTGAGGAAGAGATTACAGTAGATATCCCGACCAAATGGAAGTTATATGTTGATGGCTGAAGAAATGATTACTGTTCCAGAGCTGGGGTTGTGCTTGAAACCCCTGAAGGGCGATCATTATGTTACGCATTAAGATTGGAATTCCCTTCTACAAACAATGAAGCAGAATATGAAGCTCTAATTGCTGAATTAAAGATTGCAAAGGAATTGAACATCAAAGCTTTGCAAATCTTCAGTGATTCTCAGCTTATTGTGTGTCAGGTCAAGAAGGAATTTCAAGCTAAAGGAGGAAATCTGCCCGCTTATTTGTCGAAGGCTTCTGAGCTTCTCGATGATTTCGATCATTATTCAATAAGCCACATACCTCGAGAGGAAAATATGAAGGCAGATTCTCTCGCAAAGTATTCAAGTTCTGGAGAAGCACAGTTATTGGGATTGGTTCCTGTGGAAGTTTTGTTAGCTCCAAGCACTGATGAAATGGATATCGACTGGATCATGGCTGTATCTCAAGAACAAGAGTCATGGATGACCCCAATCAAAGAATATCTGCTCAACGGCTCCCTACCAGAAAATTCTAAAGAACGCCGAAAGCTGTTAAGAAAAACATCAAGATATGTAATTCAAGATGGCCGGTTATACAGGCGGGGATTCTCAATACCATTACTTCGATGTGTAACCAAGGAAGAAGCTAAGACAATCTTAGCAGAGGTACACGGAGGAGAATGTGGGGATCATTCAGGCGGCCAAACACTTGCCAAGAAAGTTCTTCGGTATGGGTATTTCTGGCCCGATATTAATCGAGACGCTGCTATCTACTCCAAAAAATGTGACAAATGCCAGAGATTTGCAAAAATCCCAAGAGCTCCTTCAACTGAACTAACACAGATGGTCAGCCAATGGTCGTTCGCCATTTGGGGGATAGATCTAATCGGACCTTTACCAATTGCTAAGTCGGGAATCAAATATGCTATTGTTGTTGTTGATTATTTCACTAAATGGGCTGAAGCTGAACCTTTGGCCACTATTACTTCTAAAAAGATGATAAATTTTGTAACGAAAAATATCATTTGTAGATATGGTGTGCCACAAAAGATAATCACAGACAACGGTACTCAATTTGAAAGTGAAGAGTTCCAGGACTTCTGCAAGCAATTCAAAATCCGAAAAAGTTTCTCAGCGGTGGCTCATCCGTAGGCAAACGGGCAAGTGGAAGCAGTAAACAAAATTATCAAGTCAACCATCAAAAAGCAGCTTGAAAAAGCAAAAGGTGGATGGGTTGATAAGCTACCACTAGCACTATGGGCATACAAAACAACCCATAAAACTGCAACTGGGCACACTCCATTCTCATTGGCATACGGATCGGAAGCGATGATTCTAGTAGAGCTAGAAGTCCCTTCACACAGGAGAGCTTATTTCAACCAGGCCAAAAATGAAAAATTGCAACTCGAAGCACTTGACTTTCTTGATGAAAGAAGGGAAGAAGCTAGACTTAGAGTTGCGGCCCATCAGCAAAGAATTGCAAGGCACTTCAACTCTAAAGTCCGTCAACGAAGCTTTGCAGTCGGGGACATAGTTTTGAAGAGGATCATGACAGCAGTCGGAGTATTTGGACCAAATTGGGAAGGGCCATATGTCATAGGCAATAAACTTCTTGATGGCACATTCAAACTCACAACTGTCGAAGGAGATCCAATCCCAAGGGACTGGAACAACAATCATTTGCGCCCATATTTTACTTAAAAGCTTTGCTTGAAATTGTAAAATGATTATGGATGTATCGATTGTATTGTAAACCATTGTTAAATCAGTGATGATGAATAAAAGAGCTATAAAGTGGACGTAGGCCCAGTTCTTGGCCGAACCACTATAAATCTTGTGTTCTTTATTACTATAAAATGCCTGTTTCATTTCGATGTGTAAATACTCTAAATGTATTGCTAAAATATCGATTTAATATTGCAGGTCATTAAAACAAAGCTTACCCATCGTAATGCCAAGCGAACCCTGTAAATCACTCAATAAACAAATTTCAAGCCACAGAAAGTTCCAAATTCAAATCCAACACAAGATGAACTTTACACCAAAAGTTGATGATTCTACCGAAGAGACACTTTTCCAAAGAAAAGTAACTAGACGCTTGTTAACTAATTACGATCGTTTGTATAAACAGACATCTGATTGAATAACTTGCGCCTGTCCCATGGAATCAATCAATAGTAAAGTACACTCCATTGAATAGAGCAAACTGCTTGCAAAGGAAAGGAACATAGGCTCGGAGACAATAACAGGGGACCATTAATAAGCAAACAACAAAGAGACATGGGCGAGCTGATCAACAAAAGCCCTCTTATGAGGCACAAGACCTCTTCGGAGGCGCAACTCTTCGGAGGATAAAGACCTCTACGGAGGCACAAGCCCTCTTCGGAGGCACGCCAATAAATGGAAATGCTCTTCTCAACAAAAAGGTTGGTGGAACCACTGAGGCAAGGCATTCGTTAACTAATTGCGATCGTTTGTGCAAACGAACATCCAATTAAATAACTTGCGTCCGCCCTGTGGATCCATTTAACTGTGAGAAAGTAATTTCCAGGCAATCAAATAAAGACCTCCCCGGAGGCACAAGACCTCTTCGGAGGCACAAGACCTCTCTGGAGGCACAAGACCTCTCCCAAGGCACTACAAGCCCTCTTACGAGGCACAAGCCTTCCCCAAAGGCACACACTGCCCTCTTCGGAGGCAGAAGACCTTCCCCAAGGCACACAAGACCTCTTCGGAGGCACAATACTTCTTCGGAGGCACAAGACCTCTTCGGAGGCACAAGACTTCTCCGGAAGCACAAACAAAAGACTTCTCCGGAAGCACAAGACCTTTCCGGGGGCACAACGCTACTTTACAAAGCATAAAGCTACTCTTCGGAGTCCAAATGCTACTCCTCAGAAATACCAAAAAGCCCTCCTCAAAGGCACACTTCAACTCTCAAGGAAGATCTACTTGTTCATTTTGAAAAATTCTTCCCCAGAAATTGAAGTGCTAAGTAAAATCCTCTTTAGAGGCCCGCTTTACCGCGTAGGAGAATTCACTTCTCAAAAATGTGAAGTGACCATCTCCGAAGGTTGAAGCGTAAAAACTTCTTCAAAAATGAGACACGCTCCATTTAAGTAGAATAATTGTTTCCTCAAAGACGGAATAATTATTCTCCAAAAAATAAGAGTGCAAGTCTCGCCAAAACAAAAGGATATTGCAATGCACTTGTGGTATAGGGGCAATATCATACAATACAACTACACTAATAAAAGTAGTATTCAAGCAACATACCACAAGCACATTACAATATCACGCGAAAAAGATGTGGAATAAATGCATTCTCAAACACAGACAAAAAGTTTGTACAAGTAAAAAGAATCGCTTGTTCTACACTAAAATGAGAAATAGAAGCATTCTTACATATACAAGAATTTGTACAAGTAAAAGAACTATTTTATTCAATACTGTGAAAATTCTTTACATGTGCAGATCTAAAAAAAAAGCAGGGACCGGTACCCGCACAATCTCCGGTCAATACAAGCAAAAAGCAAAATAAGAAAAGTAGAATCCAGATTATCACTCCTTCTTCCTGCCACCCTTAGTACCCTTGCCCGGTTTGATGATTAGTTTCGAAATCCGGCGGGGACGAGTCAGAGAAGAAGGAGAAGAGGGTGCAGCCGGATCTTCTTCTGCTTCATCTTCTCCAGCGGAAGTGTTTTTCTTCTTCTTCTTTATGACGCACTTCCCTTGCCTCTTCGAGGAAGACTCACTTCCCGGAGTAGTAAGTAGCACAGAAAGCTTAGTGTTATCATCAAGAGACTGCTCCGGAGTCTTCTCACTGTCCTCAAGATCTTCTGCCTTCTGTTCTTGAGAAGCGAGTGGATCCTCCAAGCCTCGAAGGGCTTCTATTTGTTCTTCCTGCGAACCAGGTTGAGAAGCAGGAGTAATTTGAAGGGTTGGAGGAGGAACAGCTGGAAGAGGAGAAGAGTGTATAGCGCTCGGTGCCTCCGCTGCAGAAGAAAAGAAGTTAAAATCGGTATTCCCCGAGAAAAGAGAAGATATTGGTTCATCAAAGCTTAAGTAATAAGTAAGAAGTTCATCAATTTCGGTTAAATTGAATAAGTGATTCACTGAATCCGGGTCGACGCCAAAGTTACCTGGAGAGGTCGGCTTTGTAAGATCAATCTCGAATTTCTCAGCCCCAATATCTTCCAGGGCCTCGTCCTTAGTGGGAGTGGTCACAATTTCTTTGTCAACTTTAGCAGGAGGCGAAGAGTGGGAACTGGAGTCTATAATGTTAACATCAGCCGAAATTGAAGTATGGACGGGGGCAGTTAAAGCAGCTTCCTCCTTTGGGTGCTCTTCTCCCGTCGATTCAGCTCGCGCTTTAGCAAGTTGCTCCTTTCCTCTAGCAAGAGCGGCACGAGTTTCATCGTCAAGATAACGTGCCTCAAGCTCTGCCTCATCATAGTCGGCACCGCCAAACATATCGATTATTGCCTCCCATACTTCAGCTAAAGTGACTTCATAGTCCGGCCCCAAAAACGAGAGACTTCCGCGCCCCAAGACGCTATGGATATAAAAGTCAAACAAAGTGGAGCTGATATTGGCTTTAGTAGCCACATGAGATTCTTTGGCTGCAACTTTCCCAGTGACAGCTTCATCGCGCTCTCTTTCAGCCTTTAACAACTGAGACTGCAGCCTGGTGATTTCCAAGTCTTGGGAGCTAATTTTCCCTCGAAGCTGAGCGGCGTCATCACGATATTTCCCAGTAACATGCTGCTTTGCTTCAAGTTTTGCTTCAGCATCTCGCTGAGCAGCATGGGCGTCTCGAACTTGTTTTTGGAGCATTTCTTCCTTTTGCGAATAAGAAGTGGAAGAAGTGGCAAGCTCGTTCTTTAGTCTTTCAACTTCAGCTTCAAGCCTCCCATAATTATTAGAGATGCTCTTCATTTCAGCGTCGTGTTGCTTGCGAATTTTATCCCACTCTGACTTATCATTCTCCATGGTCAGCATGGCTTCGAGATTTGCACGATTGACCCTTTGCAGCTCGTCAACAAGTTTTTGCCATCCAGACATCCTTTCGATATCAAGTTTGACGGCATCAAGGTTACGCAGCATAGCCGGTTTATCAATCGGAACCAAGTCAAGGTCAAAGCGTACCCCCTTTAAGCACCATTGCGGGAACCGACTTTGAAGAGTTGGCGGACCCTGTCCAACTTGATATTGGGGTTTGTTGATGATTGTTTGGATATCAGATTTCTGAAAAGTGGGAGAATCAGAGGGGATATCAAGAGGAATTGAAGAAGGGGTCTTCTCTGAAATTGCAGACGCGTCGCTGGGCTTGACCCGCTTACTCGGATCTTCAGTAATGTGACTCTTCCCTTTGTCATCATGGGATTTTCTTTTGTGAGAATCATCGCCTCTGTGAGAAGAGTCATATCGCTCATCCCTCCTCCCGTATTGACACTCATAGTCCCGCCTCTCTTGAGCTTTCCTAATAGCTCTTTCTTCATCTGTTTCCCTTGGGGCATTGAGGTATCGCCTAAAATCATAAGTTCCGTGGCCTCCATGGCGCTGAAATTTGTCATAGTATGAGCCAGAGCGCCCCATCGGAGAATCTGTAAATGGAAAAGAAATGAAGTTTAGAAATCCCTAGAAAAAGAGGATAAGTGCTTATAAGTGCAGAAAAATCCTAAGTGTGTGCGGCGTGCAAACTATGCGCGTCGAACTACAAACCACGCTTTAATGTGGGAACGGCAACGACTGGTGTAGAAGGTGTCGAAACTTGTTGAAAAGAAGAAGTCGCCTCGACAGCAGGAGAAATAGCTTTTGACGCGTCATTTTTGAATAACTCCTGCGATGTCACCATTAAGTCACTAAGACCCCCAAAAATGTCTTCGCCGTCATGCTGAGTGGAACTCTCTTTCTCAACCCCTTCAGTGGACGCCTTCTCGGGGCATTGAAGAGGTTCCTCCTCTTCGATAACCGGAGAGAGCGTAGATTTGCTAGACGGTCCCGCAACATCAGTAAGCGTGGGGCACTTCACCAATGAAGTTTCAGTAGCAGGCTCCTTCGGCATGAGTTCCTCAACAGAAATTGGGGCATTTGGTGCCTCCGTAGGAGGGTCGGGGACCTCGTGAGGCTGAGTGGAGCGAGAAGGGTGAAGAAGTCCAAACTGGTAAAGAAATTCGTCTTTCAACAAAAATTTCGCATCCCGCTCTTCAGCTGGTACGGCCATGAGCCTCTCCAGAGTTGGCTTGTGGCTGGGATCCCTAGAAGGAGGAGGGAGCGCTGAAATGAAAAAGCAAAATTAACATTTGGCAATTTGGACTTCACAAAACTCCGAGAATAGAAGAAGTAAAGATAGATAATCTTACTTCCTTCCCTCCACACAGCATAAAACCCCGGGGGACAGCGAACGTAAAAGTACTGAGTTAAGAACCCATGGGCACTGTCAGGGAGGCCGACAATCAATTTACGATTTCTGGCGCTTCTCACGACAGTGATAGAAGGATGATCTTTGGTTCTGGTAAAAGAGCAAAAGTAGCAAATCTCGTCAAAGCTCGGAAGTCGGTCAAGAGTTCTCCCGAATAACACACACAACCCCATTAGAATGGCATAGCTATTGGGATGTAGCTGAAATGGGGAGATGGCCAGTTGACGAAGAAGATGCTGAAGAAAGTTGTTGAAAGGTGGAATAGCCCCGCTCAAGCACATTTGTCGATTGACCGCTAGAAAGCCGGGAAGCGCTACATCAGCAGTGTTACTTCTCTCAGGAAAAATGGCATCAGCTTCAGTAATGCCAAACTGAGCGCACAACTGCCGGAAAACTTTGTACGATAGAGTGGTAGGGGTTCTTTCTGGAGGATTGACTAATGGAGCTGGAATAAGAGTGGCCTCTCTAGTCTGGACTGTTATATCTTCTTGCTGAGAAGTCATTCTACACAAGCAACTAGGTATTCAAATATGAAGGTGCACGTTTCCTAAAAAGTGTGAAGTGTTGTGCAGAACTAATGAAGATAACAAGTAAATATAACTGGAATAAAGCTAGTCGACAATTGATCGATTACCAAATTTCAGGACTTGTTAATTTAAAGTTCAGGTACAGTATTAGTGCAAACCGGTCATTTTCAGTTGACTATTTCAATGTTGCTTTAATACTTTGCTCGAATTTGATTGATTTAAAAGCACTTCGTTCACACAATCTATTTAAGTTGGTTATCCGTTATTAACTAATCTGTCCTTTGATGTGGGCAGTCAGTGGCAGTATATTCGTCCCAATTTTCTGTAAATGTTGTATTAAATAGGTTTTTAGCTTGCGAGTCAAAGTGATCTGTGAAAGAATGCAGCAAAGTCCAAACAGTTCAAGGTTCAAGCAGTCCAAAGTTCAGGGAGATCAAGTGCTAACTCGCCGACGACTTAAGAAATTTTCCTACGGGTTAAGTTAAGTCATTGGTTCTCTGGCTAACTCGTCCACGACCTAAGGATCATGAGGCAAGTTAAGTTAAGTCGCTCCAAATTTAAGTCATTGATGTTTTAAGTCGGTAGTACTTTGAGTCGTAAGTCAGGGAAAAGGGGAAAAGCTTCAGTTCAAAGCAGTGAGAAATTCTCTAAGCCCTGACTCGACCACGACTCAAAGCTTAAGTCGCAAAGATCATTAGGACGCATAGAGTTGCTAGGTCGTATCCGAGGCAATATCCCACTCTAATTGGCCAACTTACTCCTAACCCGTCTACCTTCTAATTCCTAACCCGTTAACCCAATAACCTCTCAATCAACAATAACCCTAGTCCTATCACACCACTGAATCGCCACAAATCGCAAGTCGACTTGAGTCAAATCAAACAGCCCTGAGTCCATCAACAACCAATGCAACAATACTTGCATGGCTAAAGGTGGTGAATCGGAAGTGAAAAACGGGGCTCGTGGATTGATGATGTTCGACGATTGAGAAAGAAGCAGGATTGCTTACGTAGTGTGATGCTAGAGATGATCGGAGAATGAATATAAGTCGAAATCGCCTTTGAAAGCTTGGAGAAGTATTAATGGCAGATGCGGCTTAGAGATTAAGTAATGAGAAGAAGGAAGTAGGAGGAACGATCCAAACCTTTTATATCTCGGGGTAGTGGAACTCGAATCGGCACATGCGAGTTAAGATGAGTCGAAGCACACGACCTACGACTTAGGCGTGTACTTCGAGGGGCAAATGTTAACCTTCAATTTCCTACGACTTAAGGAAGCTACCGGCTAACGACTTAAGGATGGTACGATCTAAAGGATGAAGCAACCTAAGAGTAATGGGCGACTTAACGACTTAAGGTCTGGACGACTTAAGGAAGTCTACGACTTAACGACTTAAGGTCTGGACGACTTAAGGAAGTCTACGACTTAAGGTCTGGACGACTTAAGGAAGTCTACGGCTTAACGACTTAAGGTCTGGACGACTTAAGGAAGTCTATGACTTAACGGTTTAAGGAGTTAACGGCTCATTGGCTTCGACGACTTAAAGGTGTTGGCCGACTCAACCAGTTGACAACTTAAGGAAGTGGATGAGCTAACAACTTAAGGTTTGGACGACCTAACAACTCAGAGTACTTCACGACCTAACGAGTTAAGGTGTGAATAACGAGTTAAGGTCTAGACGACCTAAGAGTTGAAACAATCTAAAGCAGTTTACGACTTAAGAGGTTACGATCTAAAATACGCAACGACCTAAGGAAGTTAAGATCCAACGATGCAAGAGATGGCACGACTTAAGGAGAAAATGAGTTAACGGCAAAGGGTTATCCGCGAATTACAACCTAGCTTAGGTCATAAGCGACTTAAACAAAAGAAGAGATGCCGCATTCGGTTAAGTCGCACACGATTCAGGACTTGTAATATAACCAAATGAACGAACTTACCAGTTGAGCCACGACTCAAGACTTAGCTTAAGTCGACCACGACCTAAAACCACTGAGTGATAATCTGCTGCCGCTTTACTTATACTGATACCTGCTAAGTCGGTCACGACTTACGACTTACTATAAGTCGGCCGCGACTCAGGACTTTGCAGAAATTCCCGTCCAGAATTCTCTATAAATACATTGCCATCTCCAACTTTGAGAGGACTTTTGGCCAATCATTTTCTGAAGCGCCATTACTCTGCCGAATTCTCAACTCATCCAACGCTTGAAGAACTCCTAACAGTGAAGATACTACAACAAGCTTTGAACGAGATTCTACACATCCGACATGGATTCAACAAATCTCATCATCAAAGTTTGAGTTACTAATCTGAAGTGTTTATGTGATCAAAGTGAATTGTATTCGAAGTGCATTGTATCGAATTGTAACCAAATCAGCAATAAAAGAATATAAAGTGGACGTAGGCTTAATTACGGGCCGAACCACTATAAATCTGTTGTCCCTTTACCGTTTTCTGCTATTTTCAGCTTATATTCTGTTCCCGTACCAACGGGTGGTGCTTTCACATTATTACTACACACACCGGGTGTTAGCGTTCACTTTTTAGCGTTAACATCTTCAATACCATTGAAAGGTTATCAATTCACAGAAGGGTTTCAACTGGGTCGAAACTACCCCTTCCAAAAGCTTTAAATAAAATATAAGAAACTCCTTCGGAAGCTACTTTTTTAAAACATAGGCAGCAGCTCTCTTTCGAAAGACTCTTTGAAATACTTTTTCGAAACCATTGGTTTCGACTACTTCGAAACCCATTTATAAACAGGCAAGCGCTTTTCTTTTAAAACAAAATAAAAAAAGGAACTAACCCCTTCGAAAGCTACCTTCCGACACCCTACCTTCCGCCTTTCTCTAATCCACCACGTACCATTTAAATGATACCATGTGTATTGGTTTACTGGTTTCGACCTAAAAGGTTTCGACTAGGTTGGAGGCAGGAGGTCTGAGCCGAAGGGTCCTTCTAAAGAAGGCGGAACCCCTTTTTCTGAGCAAAAAGGAAGTTTTTACCAAATAAAGTAAACTTTTTGTAGCTAGTTTGCCCACTTGTAAATACATGATTGGTTACATTAAACTTTCAAATTATTTTACTAAAATTTACTGCATTTTCTCAGATCTAAAACTAAACAACATTTAACACATAAGCCCTTCCTATTAACAAAATAATTAAATCATTTAGGTCCTCCCTTTAAAATAATTTAATTTTCCATATTAAATCACATAGTAAAAATCTCCAAAAAATTCTAGAAATTCACTTTAATTATGTCATCTAACATATCAAAATTTCGGACTCAAATTCTCAATATATTTTCCAACATAAATTTATAAACGCAAATAACCATATTTTCCTTTGAAAATTCATAATAATCTTTTCATTGGTTGGAAAATTCTCAAAATTGAAACCCAACTCCAAAATCATGTTTCTCATAACATAAAATTTTCCTATGGCATTTAAACATCATTTAATCTCGGTGTTGATCTAAAACCGTGAAAAACCTTTTTAAACAACCTTATTTAAATCTGGTAAATCATGAATCAAGCATATTATCATCCAATATGTCATAAAAACCAATTTATCCCTTAAATCCAAAAATATATGATTTAAAACAAAATAGAGATGTAGTGACTATTATTCACCATAGATTGGATAAGGAAATTGTAGAATGATTGAGACTGATTTCCTCTAGCTTGAATCCTAAGCTTTACTTTTATTTTTTCTTCTCTTATTTCTTCCAAATGGCCGACCTTGCTCTTTCTTTTTTTTAAAATTTTGCTTGAGATAAAATGAACGTATATGGTCTAAAGAAAATGGTATAAGGGTGGAGAATGTGGGCAGTAATTACCCTAATGCCCTTATATTTATTTAGCTAACACTTAACTATTTATAAGTTTATCTGATTTAAATAAGTATAGCCACTTAGTTTATTAATCAACCTCAATCTCCTTATCTACCTTATTCTACTTAATTTATTCTAATTAAATCTCTCGAATAATGTCAATAAAAATTTAGGGTGTTACAATTACTAAACACGTATGTAAGTATGATAATGGGCTAACAACAGCAAATGCTACTAACTTTGAATTTTGCATGAAAAATAAAGTCACGAAAGTTAGAAAGTTATGAATTCTTTGTCCTAAAGAACAAAAGCTTCTTTCATACCGGATCATCATCGAAACCTGCGGTATATATTCAAGAGTAAAAGCATGAAAGAAGGATAATAGGATTGAGGTTTCGATGAAGAAACAAGCTTAGGCTTCATAAAGGATATAAGGGGTTGTTTCGAAGGCATAGGGCAGGTATCGAAAGAGTCGAGGACACCAACTACGCATACGGTGCAAAGGCTTTCGACCCAAATGAAAAAAGATATACCCTTCCGCCACTTTCAACCTTTCGGCATAAATAAGCAAGCAAGGACAACTTCGAAACCCATTTCGAAGACAATAGATGATGCTCTCTCGCTTACATGCCTAACCTTTCAGAGTCAAAGGTTTCACCCCTATCACAACCTTTTCGAAAGCATACACAAGCCTTTGGAACCAGTCGAGACCTATAATTTTAAGAGAAGGTTCCGCCTTAGTTCTCAAGCATGCATTCAAGGACCACTCAACATCTGCGAAACCAATATGAACAACCTATCGACAGAGTCGAAAGCTTAAAACTCACTTCTAATGAGAGCATGGAAGGAGAAGACGTATATGGGAAACCTTTCGACAGTGTCGAAAGGTTCTGAAGAGAAAGCGGTACTCAAAGATCAACAAAGGCGAAAGGGTGATAAAGTCCCCTTTTGACTCAATCGAAAGGTCTGGAAAGGATAAAGGAACTGCTAGAGTGAAACAAGAAGAACAAAAGAAATATTTCAACAACATTGAAGGGGGTCATGGCCTTTCGACCAAGTCGAAAGGCTTGAACCAGCGTATAAAAAGGGGTCCTTTCAACCCAGTCGAAAGCAAAGGCACGGAAGGGGGCCGACCTGCATCTATAAAAAAGACCCAAGGGATCCAGTTTTGGGGACCGGATTTTGGAATCCTGAATTCATTACTCTAATTTCTTAGTTACAATTGTATTCTCAAGAAACCCTAAATCAAATTAGGGAAAAAAGCTCTATATCTTGTAACTCATTTTGGATTATAAATAAAAAACGGAGATAGCTATTCATTAAGATTAATGGTGACGAGGAAGATTATTAAGATCATTAGCTAGACTAATGATCCATTGCACATGATTCTAACCTATTCTCATGATCTCTTTTTGTCTATGCAATACATAGGGTTGACCTGGGTGAATGCGATCAAAACACATCATCATCGAAACCTGCGTTTAATGTTAAAAACCAGAATGATGATGGGGTTTCGACCATGTTAAGTTCAAGATACTTAGGGATACCCAGATCGATCTTATGCATGGAAACAAAGTGAAATGTAGTCAGTGATAAGCTAGGAATGATTCGAAAGGGAGGAACCCCTATCGACTTGATCGAAAGGGGTGTTTCCAAGAGAAATCCTTGTTTATAATTAGCTAATAATTGAATATAAGGAACTCATTTGAAAGGGATCAATCACTAGAGGCATCAGAGACCCTTTTGAAGGAGTTCCATAGCAAGAGTAACGAATCCATAAGGTCGAAAGCAACCGTGTGATACTAATGAAGTAAACATCCCTTTCCTTATGATCGGAAGGACCTGAACGCCATCTTTCGACATGGTCGAAAGGAACGAAGAGCAAGGATGATCAGCTACTTTAAACTCACTCAAAAGTGAGGTCTCAATCGGATGTTTCTCTCTAAATTTGTATCCTAAAGCTAACTCCTTAAAGCCTTTTGACTAAGCCAACCTAGTCGAAAGGAAGGGATGGCTTTATTAGCCCATTCGATTAAGTCATGTAGGTCAAGGTGAAGCTATCACCTTAAACCCTTTCGACTGTGTCAATCTAGTCGAAGGGCATGCTTCTGAAAGAGTGGATCCTTTCAATAATTTGGTTCATTTGAATCTAATAACCTTACAAATAGCATTGGGGATGTTGATAAGTTTTCTTGTTAACATAGGCTATTTTATATAGATTTTATGATAAGAATTGATTTGGAAAACGTATTAAATTACACCCAAATCACATGCGTTTTTGATATGAGGTCAAAAATATTATTTTAGAGATGGGTTTCAAGTTTCATAATTTTCTAAATTAATGTGGATTTATTATGAATTTTTCAGTAAAGAAAATGGTTAATTGGGTTTAAAATTAATTACGGTTATTTTATATTGGCTTTGGGTCAGAAATTTATATATATTGGAAAACATATTAAAATTAATTTATGAGAATTTTTGGAAAATTTTCCTAACTGTTTTAAGAAGTATATAAAATTATTTAAGGTATGAGACTTAAATGTTTTATATGTTTATAAAAGGAGAAGGAGCAATTTGTGAATGTTTTAAATTATTGATCTTTGAAATTTGGCATTATTTTTAGAAAAGATTTTGGAAAATTATTGGCAACCAATCATATGTTGACAAACAAAGCAGGTTAGTTGAAAAGAAATTGCTTTTTTAAAGATAAAAATCAGTTTTATAAGGTTTTTGCTATTTCGCCACTTTCGGCAGCCACCTTTCGACCATATACTACCGCCTGCACCTTAGTCGAAACCAATACACAAGGTATTAAGGACTTGATACATAGTGGATTGGAAATAGGCGAAAGGTATAGAGTTGAAATAGGGCTTTCGTAGAGGTCGAGACCTCGTTTTGCTTTCAAAAGGAAATCCCGCTTGCTTTCTTTTAAAAGAATGCTTGCGAAAGGGCATAAAGATAGCTTTCGATAGAGGTTGACGCCTTTTGTTTTAAACTGGCTTTCGACTAGGTTGAAACATATGTTGCCGTAATTCTACCTTTCGACCCAGTTGAGGTCGTTGCCTTTAAACATGGTTTCGAAGGGGTTCTTTGGAATTTAAAATAAGAGCCGCTTCTCAAATGCTTTCAAAAGGGTTGATGTCGAAACCTTCCACTTTCTTTACTTAGGAAATTTCTTTTGAAAGATTGCTTTCGACTTAGTTATTTTCGGACCCTTTGTTCTATTGAAAGTTAAACCCATAGATTTTGAATGGAATGGATTTTAATGGTTTTGAAACTATGTTCCATAAGCTTTTACTTGAACCTAATGCTTTCGAAAGGTTTAATTTAAGTAAAGAACTTTAATGCTTTCGAAAGGTTTAAACGAAGGTTTCGAAGAGGAGGTCTCCCAATGGTTTCGAAAGATACTTAAAGTGTTTTAAATGGAAGGTTTCCAATTGCTATTGAAAGGAAAGTTTTATAGTGTTTTGAAAAAGAAGATGTCTAAGGTTTTATAAAGCTTTCGAAAGGATACTTTGAATGTTTTCGAAAGGTCTATTGTAAATGGTTTCGAAAGGTATAGTTTGGCATTTTGGCCTAAGGTTATAAAGTGAAGTAGTTTACTTGTATCGAAAGGGGTACTTTCAATGGTTACGAAAGGGGTACTTTCAATGTTTCGAAAAAGATTGTTTAAAGGTTTAAACAAAGGTTTCGAATGTTTTCATCAACAATGGTTTGTGCAAAGTATATATAACATGGCAAAGTGATTTGAGTAAAGCATAGAGTATATTTTCCTTGTTTAAATATGATTTAAAGGGATAAATCAATTTGAATGGTTTTCAAGGAAAAATTTAAAGGGTAGTTAACCCTAAGTAAATGACTCAGATATTTGAATACCAGATGGGACTGGCATAGGGTCGCGCCCTATACATTAGCTATAGCCTCTAGCCAATTTAGTCCAAAATTCCAGTGTATAGGGCTTAGTCACAAGTAAGACTTAAATGATGGTTACACACAAAAAGGAATATATATAGAGAAGGAGGATATGTTATTGGTGAGCCCGCAAAACCATTAGGATCATGTGACCCTTGGAGAAGTAAGTTAAGGATAGACCATCCAGAAGTTTGTCTAATAGGTGTTAGATTAGTTATTTTGTCTGGTAGGCCTGAGTCAGCCAATGGTTAGTAGTTAGCTAAACAAAACTATATTTTTCGGGTAGAGGGTCCATTTGTTACATGTTCATAAGCATACATGATATTGCTATTATAGTTATAATCAATTTGATTACTCAGTTTGATTGTAGGATTTTTATTTGCAAAAAGATATGTTTTAAAGGGATATTAGTGAGGGGAAACCCGTTCCACCAAGTGGCGTGGTCTCACTTAATATCAGTAAACCAAGATGTAATAGTATTATTCACACCAAGCTTTATGTCTGACTCGAATTTTATATTTTCCCCTTAAACTCACGGGTGCTCAAAATTAATTTGAGTAGATTGAGAGTTAAGGCTTTTCAGGTTTCGCAAGTGGACGAATAAAGCTTCCGAAGACGTGCAGGAGGCAAAGTTAACTAATTAGGAGTTGCTATTTAGTTTTATTTCCGCTGTGATGTATTAAGACTTATATGTCTATTCAGTACTCTGATCATCCAAGGGGACAACATCATATGTCGCTCTTGGCGTATTTTGTAATAATTATATTTGATCAAAACCTAGAAATCAATTATGGGATTATGTAATTTGAATATGAAATATTGTTTTGAAATATAATCAGAAAGGTTGTTTTAATCTGTGCTATTTTTATTTCATATTCATGTGCTTTTGATATTATGGATACCATTAACATTACCGTATTTTGTCACCGGAGGTTAATATTATGGATGACTGCAACATCTGTAGCACTTAGCTTCGAGCCACAAGATAGGGGATTTTACACTACAAAGACCTCTAACAACTATTTAAGGCTTCCAACATTAATGTCCAACTATTACCGCATCTACAACCGATAAAATCGTAGCCACATAATAAACAGTACCCAAGCCACTTAATACCTTTAAAAAGGACTAGGCGGACTTGTAACCATTTAATACCTATATTCTAAGTAGGTCCCCATCACTTAATACCTATCCTAAGCGAACTCCTCACTGATACTATCATTATTACGGCCTTAGCAATATGAGAGACCGTACCCAAGCCACTTAATACCTCATTAATAAGGACTAGGCAGACCCTTGACCATTCAACACCTATTTATAGGTACGTTTTTGGTATTTAATACCTAACCCAAAGGCGGACTCCTCACTGGTACTATCTTATCGACATTGCTTGGAAATCTCATTGAGCTACATAATACATTTTTTATAGGAAAGAGGCGGGCCTTACAGGCACTTAATACCTCAAACCTGAAGCGAACCCCTATGAAGATATCCATCACCACTCCTAATTCCAAATTTGGACCGTTTAAACTTTCCAATTAAGAAAGCAGGCCCAATCTCTCATGTCCTTATGGGTCCTAGTATTATTGATATCTCACATCAGTTGTAAGTGCACCCGACTACTGGTATCCTCAAAGTGAAAGGTAGTCTTCCGTCAAGTGACTCCACCGACCTCGCATCACTAACCTACTAAGTCCAATTAACCATCCTAAGTCTTTACTTATATTATCTTAGGAAGATATTGGACTTAGCTTACTAATTCCCTTTTTATTTAAGGTAACAAGATTTACCTTAAATTTTTACCTACCCATAAATCCTCTTTTAATGTTCATTGTTAACAAGATTTCTTGTCAATACCCCAAAGTAATGCTAAGAAGGATGAATAATATTTTGTATGAATGGTGAGAGTGAATCCCTTAGGAATTGCCTTCCAATTCAGCTTTATTTGTTCATACTCCTCAAATAAGACCATTTGACGACGTTGAAAGGTATGTTCTCTGGGTGAAGTGACCTTTCGATCCTATTGAGTTAGAATAAGATCTCTTTCGAAAGCCTTCCTTTCGACTAGACTGAAATTCCTTGAGTTAAGTCCTTTTAAAGTAGGAATCGACCTTGCCGAAGGCTTGAGTGTTAACTTTACTTGGGTTTAGCCAGGAAATCTTATGCTCTAGTGGATTTGGATTAGGTTTTGACATTGCCGAAAGCTATGGGAACGACCTCTTTTGGATCAAATCTATAAGTCTAAGTTTTGGTTAGAGAACTGGTTTTGACCTTGTCAAGAGCTTTAGATCGCAGAGTTGATGGCTTCGAAAGGTTACAAAAGTTGTTAGATCCTGAAGCGGTGTAGAATTTGTCGATAGGTTCCTTTCAATAGGGTTAAACCGGAAATATAAAGGTTAATACAACAAAATCTTTAGTAAACAGTAAAGAGATTAATAATGCTCGAGGCTTCCCTTTTTCCATCAAAAGAAATTTTATTTCATTAAATTCCCAAATGATCACCTAATTAGGGTCACAATGATTTGTTAAAGAAAATACAAGTTTGGAATGGGAGAAATCAGATCACCCAAACGTGACCCCTTGGGTCTTATTTATAGATGCAGACGGCTCCCCTTCTACGCTATTGCTTTGGACAATGTCGAAAGGTCCTCCTTTTATATGCTGTTATGAACCTTTCGACCTGGTCGAAAGCTATGCCTCCTTACGATGTTGTCGAAAGGTATCCCTATATACACTGTTATGAACCTTTCGACCTGGTCAAAAGCTATGCCTCCTTTCGACATTGTATAAAGGTGTCCTTGTTCTTCTTATCATTCTCTAGCAATTCCTTCATTTTCTATTAACCTTTCGACCTGATTGAAAATTATACCTCCTTCCGATGTTGTTGAAAGGTGTCCTTATCATTCATTCACTTCTGAGCGTTGCTTTCTTCACAGCACCTTTCGACGTTGTCGAAAGATGTCTTGGATGGGTCTTTGCCTCCTTATTATTAATGAAGTAAGTTTGGAGCTTTCGACATGGTTGGTAGGTCGATCACATTGGTTTCAAAGAGATTCAGCTATCATTGGTCTCGACGTTGTTGAGTAGTCCATGCCCTTGTTTTGATATGATGAAGAACCCTCCTAGACCATGTTGGTTTTGACCGATTCGAAAGGCTTACTATAGCTTTCGAAGAGGTTGTTCTGGTCAATATTTACTTTCGAGCAGTTCAAACAAAGGCGAAATTTTTGGTGTCGAAAGGTTTGGCACATATGCAAGTAGCTGTTCCCTTTGTCTTCGAAAGATGTTGCTTTGACTCATTTGAAAGGTCTCCTTCGAAAGGTTGTAAATTAAGGCGGAAGGGAGCTTTTGACTTTTTCATCTTCTTCGAAAGGTTGAAACCCTCTGAATATTGGTAGAAGGAACCTTTCGACACCTTCGAAAGGTTTTGAGGTCTCTAAACTTTAATGGTAGCATCCCTTCGACTTAGTCGAAAGATGGATTTTTTGGTGTAACATTTGCACCCCCCTCCCCCCGATAAGGGATTCCCTTCACTTTCCAAGTCATCTTTGTCGAAACCCATAAGCTACCCACCTCTTGGTCTTCCCATGCAAATCTGGGCCGTCCATTCAAATCTTATCTAGCGGCTGGAAATTTTAAGCGACTTTTCTTAAAAAAGTACGCTTCTTCTCCCTCTTTTTCTTTTACCTGTAATCAAAATTATCGAGCAAAAGTAAAAGAATTCTTTAAAATTTCATAAACTTCGCTTTTGGAAATCAAGATAATTTCCAAATCCAAACCGTAAGTTTAGATTAATCTCTGTTTCTCTAGTTTTTATTCGATCTTCGTTCATGCTTTACTTGAGTTTTTCTTTTTTCAAATTTCAAAATTGAAATTCAATTTTAAAACATCTAAATCTCATTCTTTTGAGAGAAGATTGGGTTTGATTTATCGAGAAACTTCCTCTTGATTCAGTTTCTTTAACTGATAGAGTTCGTTTCTCGTTTTGGATTTTCAAATTGACAGTGGTTGTTTTGGAAAATGTCCTTATCGGGTTTGAATCATCATTTCAAAATTTATTATTTTGTTCTTCATTAGTGAATTATCGGGTTTGGATTATTGAGATTGATTTCTGTTAAATCCATTTTCCTAACAAGTTTTATTTGTTACTTTAAGAGATTTTGGAATGGTGGGTTCGTAATCGGGTTCGGGTAAGATAGTGGATCTTGTTTTCTGCACCTGGAAGTTTTGAACATACAGATGAAAAATTAGCGCCATAAATGACTTTTCTACCCCTTCAAAAGGGATTGAGGTGGCAACATGGGTTTTTTTCTTAGCCCCTTTCGACGGGATCGAAAGGTGTTGTGAAGCCAATTTGATCAATGTTGTTGGAAGGATATGTAGTTAAGTGGAGTGGATTTATCCCTCCGATAGTCAAACGTTTCGACTTAGTTGAACCCTTTGACCCTTTCAATGACAAGCCTTCGACGAGGTTGAATCTCTTTGACCCTAGAGTTGTCTCTGCCCATCTTTGTCAAAACGTCTAAAGATATATGAGTTTAACTTGAAACCTTTAGACTTCAATAAGTAGACTAGGTTTCGACAACATTGATCAGACCATTCGACGATGTCAACAACATTAATATTTTTACTCAAGAATTCTAAGTTATTGGTTTCGACGATGTCAAAAGGTCTTGTTGCTTAGCTTTATGTTACTCTTTTAGTGTATCTAGGCTCCCATAGAGCTTTTGACATTGTCAAAAAGTGTTGAATGGATTAATGTTACGTCTCGTACTTTCGGCTTTGTCGATAGTTGAAGGAACGCATATTATTACTTATTTATTTTTTAGGCTTTCGACAATGTTAGGGTATACTGGTTTAAAATTGACGCTATTGTCCTTTTGACATTGTCAAAAGCTCAAGCTATTGTCCTTTCGACATTGTCGAAGGCTCAAGCTATTGTCCCTTTGACATTGTTGAAAGCACAAGCTAAGTTATTGGTTTCTGACTTAAACTGTTTGCATAATCTTAAAGTTCAATGTTTGTTTTCATATTTAAATTATCTAAGTAGATTTCTTTGTTTAATTCTCGAATGCATTTCAAATTCATAAATAATCAAGGATTTTAACTAAAACGTGTTCACCTGGTAGAATCATGAGTTCTCCTAAGAAAGCTGTGCCATTTCTAAGCATTCTGCCATTGCATCCCAAGACGAAGTCAATGCCATCCTTAGGGATTTTGGTATCACCGAAATTGAAGCTATCCTTCCTCAGGAAACTGACACCATTGACAACCCTCTTGAAGGGTATTTTGCTTATACTGCCATTCACATATGGTATGGTGAATTCTTACCTTTCTCGGAATTTTTATCTTCATATATATCCTATGTTGGAATCGCCCCAATCCAGCTGTCTCCAAACGTTTACACTCATCTCCTATCTCTAGAGATGATGGCACTTGAATCTAGGCTCCCTTCTCTTAATGCTAAAGTGTTAAAATTCTTAACCAAGTTGGCAAGGCTGAGCAATCTCAATAACCAAATATACAAAGTCAACCCCTACAAGAAGTTAATATCAGTTGGCGTCAACAAATGCAAGGACTGGGAGAACCAGTTCTTCTTTATCAAACGTTTTTCTAATATTCGCAGGACTTTTGCCTCTCCCCATTGTTGAAGTCCTCAAAGATAAACCAGAGCAAACTCCTCCTATTCCTGACCCTTTTTCATGCATCTCTATTTCTGACTCCCAAGCTACACTTGAGCAGATGCAGCTAGCTTTATTGATGACTCCTTCCATGAAACAAATTCCTCTGAAGTCATCACCTTCTACTCCTCCATCTACAAATTTTGAGGAAATAGTCGAGCTCATCTTGCATTCTGAAGTCTTCACTTCTTCTTCTCCGCCCTCTTTCACTCCAGACTTGGTGGGGAATTATCGCTCTCTAATGGAGCAGCAACTCTTAGTAATCTCTTACTCAATTGACCTTATCATCATTGGTTTTCTATAATCGCTAACTTGTGTTACACTTCTTACTCCATATTTCTAGGAGTTGGATAGCTTTGAACGAACACGTTTCAAAGTCTTCAGCCGGATTCTCCCAGTTGCAGGAGGAAAATTCCGAGCTTAAAAATCAAGTATCTTCCTTGACCGTTTCCAAAAACGACACTTCCACAGAGTTGGAGCGAGTAAAAGCTTCCCTTGGCAGGGTCGAGCCTGATTTAGAAGCAGAGAAGCAGGCCCATCAACTTACCACTGATGAAAAACTCACCATGGAGCTCACTCTGAAAGATATGGAAGATGAAAAGGCCCACCTGGTTGCTAAGAACACTTCTTTGAAAGACAAATTCAAGAAGACCAGAGCCTCGCTCAAACTTGCTGTTCGCACCCTCTCTGATGTTAAGTAGCAAGTGTCCTAGTTTGTCGGTGCTACCCTGGGGAAAATGATACTGAAAAATTATGAAGATGCTCTCATGCTCGCGTACGTCGACAACTATAAGAAATGCCTTGACTTCAGCTTTCCTTCTCTTGATTCCTCCCTTGCCGAAAGTGTAATGGGAAAAATCAATCAGATGAAGTAGGGGATTGAGCCTGCGGACAAAGAGGAAATTGACCCTTCTAAAGCCCTTTCTTTTGGTGTCCCCTCCTTCGAAATCGAATCAGATTCTGAGGAGGAGGGTGATGAGGATGACACCGTCAAGGATAAAGATGATGATGATGGCGATGGCAGTGATGTTGATAACGATGGTGATGATGATGACCCTGTTGGAGGTCAAGGTCTTCATGGTGACAATGAGGGTCCTTTTGGAGCTTCAGAAAAGGATGGTGGCGATCAAACTGAATTTCTTGAAAAAGTGTCATCCCCTCAAAAGGATGTTCCTCCTGCATCCCCCGGGCCTTCCGCTGCTCTAGAAGGTAGGCCTGCTGCTGCCAAAACTGAGGATCTGAAAGAGAAAGAGCAGGCCTCCTAGGCTTCTGTTCCAGTTTCCCAGGTATGGAATCCTTATTTAAATATCTTTCTCTTCGAAGATAATAATTATTGTAAAATTATTCATTTTAGATAAAGAGGAAGTCTCAATTTCCCTATAAAACAAAACTTGAATGGAAACAAGCGGAAATTAACAAGTTATATAGGGAGTTAGACAAAGAGATAAAGGAGCATAACAGCCTCTGTGAAAAGTATCATAGTCTTGACCGAAGTGCCTCTATCATAGCATCTTTTAAAAATCAGGGGGCTTCCCCATAATTAAAGAGAGCACGTCTCTGATACGACGCACACTTAAAGGAGAATCGGGAGTTGCTTACTTTATTTTGGATGATGATCGAAGAAAGGGATATTTTAGCTAACTTTTTGTATATAGCTTATTGTAGACATTCTATTATAGATTTTTCATACTTAGACGAATTTAGCGGGGGTCAGAAGTTTCCGTAAAAAATACTTAGATGAATTCGGATCTGACTCGCATCCTGGAGCTTGCTAGAACTTACTATGGGTCAGGTCGATTCCTTAAGATCTCCCCTCTGAAAAGCTTAAATACTATAAAGATAATTTCGATTCTAAGTTTTTCTCTAAGGCTATTTTGTATGAACCAGATGAATGATTGAATATGTAACCATTAATTGACTTATGAATATATGTTTGAGCTCTGTTTTCTATGTTATCTTCTCTTTACTATACTATTACAGAATTACAGTTCTCTAGGTCGACTCGTCCCTAGAGACCACTTAAGGCATTATGTTAAATTGAGAAGGTTTTATTCTGAAAATGCATCAATTTTAAAGACTTCAAAATTAGCGAAATATTGCTTTCTTCTGGATTTACAAAAATTGTACTTGTAATACCCTTGCCTCCATTTTGACTCCCTCGACGATGAGAAGGAAACTTTCCTTAAAAAGATCATAACATTCCACTCTAAACTAATTTGTGGTCGCGATAGTCCCCCGGTTGGGAAATAGGACTATAGGAAATGCCAACTGGTCATTACCCCGGAAGGAGTTACTATGCCTTTTGATTCGACAGTTATGCTTTCAGCTAACTCTTTAGATAAAGTTTGAAAAGTAGTCTCCCAACTGTAAATGTAATCAAGTTGATTTGTTGTAACTTTTTAATTTCGTTATTGTTTGAGTTGTAATCGGTTACTATAATAATAAAGAGATTTCTTAGATTTATTTTGACTTTATTTTACCTATTTTCTTTAAATAGGAGCTACAGTTATCCTCAAATTCACTTCCTCATAACTTATCGTCACGCGTTGATGCCATTAGAGAGAAGTTGTTGACATGAGTGGAGGGATCATGGTTAGTGATGTGGTCTTATTAGAACGCTTCGGCGGTAACGTCAAAGCTATAAAATGTCACAAGAGGTATTTTCTTCAAAAAGCCATCGCTAGCGGTCATAAAGATCATATTGCCTACCTTGAGGCTGAAATAAAAAATAAAGATGAGATTATCAACACGCTTAAACAACAAGTGAAGTCAAATCCCACAATTGACGTCGATCAAAAGATGTCTGAAATTATTCAGCAAATAAGTGACTTTGAGTTGAAACTAAAAGATAGTCAAGCATAGTGTGCCTCTCTGGAATTCATCATGGGGGACAAGACTTCGAGTGCTGACCTGTCGGTCCCTCACTCTACCCCTACGGTTACTAAACTCACCAGGTCGAAACTTCTGGCGGCCGAAAAATTCCCTACTAAGCTCAACCCTTCCCTGGGCTTAGATGAGAATGCCATGGGCAACTGGTGTAGGAGAGTAAAATTCAAAATAGCCAAATATTTTGATGAGCAGTAAAAAGTGAAATACTCACAGACTATTAATGAGTACGCTGCTAAGAATCCGAAGCCAGAGCACGACAACTACTTGCTTATCAAGCGCGTCGCAGGGTTGGAAAGAGAGAATAAAACGGTCAGGGCTGCAAACGGAGCTTTTAATCAAGCCTTGAAGACCAACATTGATGTGATTGACGACGAGAACAACATAAGAAGAAAGGACAAGATATTTAAGGAAGTTCTTTGTGCCGCAATTCGTCACGTTATAGATCCTTCAGTTGAAGAATCTCTTGATAAAGCCGCTCAAGATTTGTAATTCATTTACATGTTCGAATTATGTAAATTTAACTAGTATATATGTAAATAATTTTGTAGTCTTGTAAACAATTTCATAACTTATGTAAACCACATAAACTTTGTAAATATCACCTAGTTTGTAATCCTTTTCTATAATGTTACTTTTGAAATGTCTTTGAATTTCTCACTCATTGAATTTTGGACTTGCTGAATCTTTTGCTATTCCTTGTTGTTCTGATTTTCCTAAAAAGCATGTAGCAAAAAATATTTTTAATTGTTAGCTTGAAATTGACATATTTGTTCATGTTTGTCATTTGCTTAGATTAATAAATCACCATGTTAATTGTATGAAAAATAGCTTATACTAAATGTTAAAATCTCATCTTTAACCATGATGAGAGATGATCAAGAATGTAACTCCTTCCACTTGGCTGGAAATTTTGAAATTTGCTGATAGAAAATTCCACTTTATCATAGGGGTATAAATATTAGAATGTAACCTTTGTTTAATAAAGAACTTGATTCAGAAATCGGTGTTTGAAATTTTGAAGTAGTAACTCTTCGACCCATTCCTCAACATTAATAGGATTTAAAACGTTAGAAAACTGAAGTTCCAATTCGAAAACTCTTAACAGCGATCTTTATGATGATACTCTTTGGCCCAAATTCGGGCATTTGGGATGAATAGAAATCCAATGATCTTGTACCCAGATTAGGGTTTACATAAGCAGCAGTCTTGATACCCAGATTCGGGTATAATAAGTCAGTGATTGATAAAGACCCAAAGCCCAAATTCGGGTGTTAAATGATGGAATCCTTATATGAAGGACCCGAAACCCTTATTCAGGTATTAATAGCTACTTTTTAGAAATAGGAGTCCTGAAACCTAGATTCGGGTAATAATAAGCGGAGTTCTGTCCTACTCCTTTGCTTCTGTCTTCTTTGACAAGTATGAACCCTTCAGGTTTTGAATATATATAGAAATAGTCTGATTTGCTGCCTCTTGAGCTAGGATGTCTTAGTCCATGATCGGATATGCTTTTTCTCAAGCTTAAACATCTTAGTTTATAATTTGATGAGCCTCTTCTCGAGTTCGGACGTCTCAGTCCTTTATTGAATGAGCCGCCCCTTGGGCTTGGACATCTTAGTCCATTATTTGATGAGCCTCTTCTTGGGCCTGGACATCTTAGTCCATTGTTGTGTGGTGCTCTTGGTTAGCTCATCTTCGAGGCTGGAACCAAGGACTTTCCCGGCCTCCCTCTAGGAGGCACCCTGCCCTGGTCCTTTTGCGGCGCAGACATGGGTTTGTTCGATGCTTTACCCTGGCCATCTTATGGCGCGGATAAAGGCTTACTCCATCCTCCCTCCAGGAGTTGCCTTAACCTGGCCATAGCATGGCGCAGATAAGGGCTTGTTTGGTGCTTTAACCTGGCCATCTTATGGTGCGAATAAAGGCTTACTCCATCCTCCCTCTAGGTGGTGCCTTGACCTAACCAGAGGCGCAACCAAGGTCTTTTCAGGTGCTTTAACCTGGCCATCTTATGGCATGCCTAAAGGCTTACCCGCCATACCTCCAAGAGGTGCTCTGTCCTGGCCATCTCGGTGCAGATAGAGCTTTTCTACCATCTTAGGTAGTATCCAAACATAAGGAGCATTTCACTCCCATCCATGTAGATTTTATCTTTATAGAAAGTTTCTCTTTATTGACTTTATCTCAAATTCTTTTTACTAACTCATGGATTTTTCCTTGATGAAAGAAGTTTATGATCATCCCCTATAGGGCTCTGCAATGGTTGGTTTCATGACCATTCATCATATGATAGTGTTAGTAGGATTCTCCTAAATTCCTTTCAAGTTTTGGCTTCTTTTTCCGCGATGGCAATAGTTGAGCTCATCCTTTATAAGCAAGTAGACTTTCTCAATTGATGTTGTTAAGTTTCACTCCTTTGGAAGTCTAAACTTAAAGCTTGATTCTTGCGGATGGCTTCTTGACTTTTTGTTCCTTGGCTCTGAATTCTCATGCCTCTTAATTGCTTTTCTTTTTAGCACTCTTTGTACATCTTGTGTTGGAAGTGTTCTCTTTACAATTGGTTGTTTCTATTTATTTGCAAAGGCGTTGTAATCAGCTATTATTTCTTTCTCAAAGATTGTGCCTTTTGAATAATGTTG
Source organism: Allium fistulosum (assembly GCA_030737815.1). Classification (NCBI taxonomy): domain Eukaryota; kingdom Viridiplantae; phylum Streptophyta; class Magnoliopsida; order Asparagales; family Amaryllidaceae; genus Allium; species Allium fistulosum. The sequence goes on along the minus strand of CM060906.1, from coordinate 150,449,571 downwards.
AATGGTTCTTCTCATTTGATTAAAGACATTGTCACTTCCATTTGTCCTCTTTCTGAGTGCAAAGATAGGGGTAGGACCAACATGAAAAGGATTTAGACTCCATTTCTTAGAATCATAAAATTCTGCTTTCTTCTTGTTTATAATTCTTAGGGCTTCGAGCCTTAACCTCTATTCTTTATCTTGATTGGAGTTCTTGATGATTGTTTGGGGGAACCTTGACAAATGTGGTTCAGAGGACCCTTGTTCAGATCTCTTAATTGTTGTAGCCATGAATTACCAATGCAAATAAACTTGAAGTGGAATTGACTTAAGTAGGGTTAGAGATTAGTAGTGTTGGGGTTGTATCCAAGTCGTAGGTTCGAGCCCTCCTTCTAGCGCCAAAAATGTTTACAAGATTTCTTGTAAACACCCGAAAGTAATGCTAAGAAGGATGAATAATCTTTCGTATGAATGGTGAGAGCAAACCAGTTAGGAATTACCTTCCAATTCGGCTTTATTTGTTGATACTCCACAAATCAGAACTTTTGATGACATCTAAAGGTTTATTCTCTGGGTTAAGTGACCTTTCGATCCTATTGAGTTAGAATGAGATCTCTTTCGAAAGCCTTCCCTTCGACTAGATTGAAATTCCTTCAGTTAAGTCCTTTTAAAGTAGGAATCGACCTTGTTGAAGGTTTGAGTGTTAATTTTCCTTAGGTTTAGGCAGGAAATCTTATGCTCTAGGGGATTTGGAGTAGTTTTCGACCTTGTCGAAAGCTGTGGGAACGACCTCTTTTGGATCAAATATGTAAGTCCAAGTTTTGGTGTTTAGAGAACTGGTTTCGACCTTGTCGAGAGCTTTAGATCGCAGAGTCGATGGTTTTGAAAGGTTACAAAAGTTGTTAGAGCCTGAAGAGGTGTCGACTTTGTCGATAGGTTCCTTTCAAGGGGTTTAAACCAAAAATACAAAGGTTAATCCAACAAAAGCTTTAGTAAATAGTAAAGAGATTAACAATGCTCAAGACTTCACCTTTTCCATCTAAAGAATTTTTTTTCATTAAATTCCCAAATGATCACCCAATTAGGGTCACAATGATTTGTTAAAGAAAATATAAGTTTGGAATTAGAGAAATCGGATCCCCAAAATGAGACCCCTTGGGTCTTATTTATAGATGCAGACGGCCCTCCTTCCGCGCCATTGCTTTTGAAAATGTCGAAAGGTTCTCCTTTTATATGCTGTTATGAACCTTTCGACTTGGTCAAAAGCTATGCCTCCTTTCGACGTTGTCGAAAGGTGTCCCTATATACACTGTTATGAACCTTTCGACCTGGTCAAAAGCTATGCCTCCTTTCGACGTTATCGAAAGGTGTCCTTGTTCTTCATGTCATACTCTAGCAATTCCCTCATTCTCTCTTAACCTTTCGACCTAATCGAAAACCATGCCTCCTTCTGACGTTGTCGAAAGGTGTCCTTATCATTCATTCACTTCTGAGCATTGCTTTCTTCACATCACCTTTCGATGTTATCAAAAGGTATCCTGGATGGGCCTTTACCTTCTTATTATTAGTGAAGCAAGTTTGGAGCTTTCGACATGGTTGGTAGGTTGATCACATTAGTTTCAAAGAGATTCAACTGTCGTTGGTCTCGACATTGTTGAGTAGTCCATGCCCTTGTTTTGATATGATGCAGAACCCTCCTAGACCATGTTGGTTTTAAACGGTTCGAAAGGCTTACTATATGTTCTGAAGAGGTTGTTCTGGTCAATGCTTTGCTTTCGAGTAGTTCAAACAAAGGTGAAACCTTTGGTGTCGAAAGGTTTGGCACATATTGTAACGACCCGGAATTTTGGACCATTCGCATCCATTATAAGTGTATAGGTAGACACTCATGCCGGAGTTGAATTGCTCAAAATACCGCGTTGTTAATTTAAATTTGGCAAAACTGAACATATACCGTAAATAAATAATCAGAGATCACAGACACAGAGTAATAAGTGCAGCGGAAATAAAAGAGATAGTAGTTCATGAAGCTACTATATGAATATATAAAATACATCAGAGTTTACAACAGAAGAGTAATACGATACATCAGATACAAATCAGAATACATCACTGGAATCATCGAATACTGAAAGCAGAATAGATGGCTGGATCTTCAAGCAAAGCTCTAACTCCAAAGGTGAGTCTCGAATACTGGTACACTCAGTCTGACCCGAGCGTAAAGCAAAAACACAAGACACTCGAGTCAGGATTAACATTCTCATATTAATAAATCCAACTCAAGTGAAATAGCAATTGAAATACAAGTAACTTAAAGGATGTTTGGAATAACCATCCTTTAAGGATCCGTTAAACTATCTACTAGGTAGTAATATACGCTAAGTAGATAATGTCTATCAGTAATATAAAGATATCAAAATAGTGTTAAGTCATGGCCCATTCCACCCTTAACACATTTTTATTCCCAAAAGCATATACAAGACCGTAGTTTCCCAAAACCGGAAGTCACCAGAGGGCAATCCATATACTAAAGGTACAAATCAAAATCGTAGTGGTCGCGCATAAATGGAATACAAGTATGACAAGGCACATGAGGCAATACCCAAGGTAGTGATACTACCGTTCGCCTGATCCGGACTGGTGAGAACGCAACGCCGCAGCGCCCGCAACACCGTGAAACAACACTCCCAAAATCAAGGGTGCACCAATCGACAACCAGTATAAGTAGTTCGAAGAAGTGTGTCCACTTGAGGTAGCTAATCCTCCATTGGCCCGACACAGCTCATGTTTTAGTCATTTCCAATTTGACACAAGTGTCAAGGCTATCCATTATCGTTCTCTTTCTTCAGTCATCACGAACATCATTCCAACCACTTCATTCTGGATCATCACTACGCGTATAGTTATTAAAGTGGTTTTTGGTTTAGATAGAGAGTATATCCATTATCGATCCCGGTCTCTTTAATAACTTCCGTAATTATTTCACCGATTGGTCGTTTATTTATTTCAAAACCAAATCCATTTCAATTCAATTAGAATTCGTAAATCAACATTTCATTTGTCTTTCAAATCCAATTTCCAATAATTTACGTTTCAAAACATTCAATTTACCATTTCAAGATCTTATAATTCAATTTCAATTTCCTTTAAAACAATTCAAATATTGAATCAAGTTCGTATATAAGTTTCATTTCGAAAACATTTAAATTAATTTAATAAATCATTCAAATCGAATTTAAATTCATTTATCGATTTCATTCAATATTCATTTAGTAAATTTTCCATTCAAAACAATTTCTATTAAATTTCCAATTCATTAAATCCATTATTTAAATTCAACTTCCTTATTTCAAAACTTACAATTTGAATTAAATTAAATTCATCAAATCAAATTCTTTAAATTACAAGTCTTACATTAATTTCAATAAATCACATTTTATTTCTTGTTAAAGAAAATCCATTTCACTTATTTACTTTCTTAAATAATTTTCCAAAACTTACTTAATAAAGAAATTCAATTTCAATTATTTACGAAACAAAATTCACTTATTCAAAAGTTCAATTTTTCTTATTAGAAATCCAATTCAATTTAATCATAAAAAAATTCAATCTTATTTAATTTTTAAATAATTCAAAACTTAATTATTAAATAATTTCAAAGTTTACTGATTTCAAACTTAATTATAATTTCAAAACTTAATTATTAAATCATTTCAAAGTTTAATAATTTCAAACTTAATTCAATCATTTCTCAAATTAAACAACATTCTTCCATCAATTACATTGTTAACATTTTGTTTTAGATTAAATATTAACATTTTCCTTTCATTAAAAATTCAAATTTCAACTTCATTTCAAAACCATATTATTTATTCAAATAAAATCTTCGTTTATTTTTAAATCAAATTATTGACCAATCGGGTTTTGTTTAATTCTCTATCCTAGGTCAAAGTTCAATTTGGGTATTTATCATTTCAACCCGATTCCAATTCAATTCAAAATCAAAACATAACAAAGGGAACTTGCAGTGTGATAACTGGGATGGTGTCAAAGTAAATAAACAAGCAATAAAAACAATCGATACCAATCCAATAATCAATTCAAATAATCCTGAAATAACCGTATTAATTCGCATTGTTATTTGTACGAATTAATATAATTATTTCTAGAATCTACACTATCATTTCATGTAGATTAAAGATTATTATATTACGGTTTTCACTTGTCATTCAATTTCAAATTTTTACACTACAACACTTTTTCCAATATACGTCGATGGTTCAAAGTGTAATTATCACTATTCTACATGTCAATTAATTTAACAATTAAAAGGGGTCATATTCAACTAATCAAATTTAACATATAAATCAGTTTTAAAATTGTTAACTATCTTATATCAATTTCAATTTTGCATACTATTTATCACTTAACACTAACAAATTAGCGTCCAATATAAGTATCGAACAATCAATCAATTATCAGCCAAACTGTATTATCATCGCATAAATAATTAACAGATAATGGTGTCAGATGTCACAGGTGAACTGATACAGATAATAGCATATATAACAGTGTAATTAACTAACAGTAGCATATTTCAATTGTCGTTTCAATTGAAATCAGATTTAATAAATAAAAGAACGTTAATCGTGAGTGATTGCTCACCTTTTGAGGCTAGAGAAGGTAGACAACGGAATGAGATTAGATACGAATCCAAGCACGGATTTCGAAGCAAAGCAAGATTGGCACGAATTCAACGGTCAAAGCTGATAACAAGAATTTGATGAAACAAATCGAATTAACTTGATATACATGAACAAAGTATATTTTATTATATAAAAAAAAATCAATATTGTTTTACTTATACACATATCATATACTTTAAAACAATATATATGTATTGAAATAAGCACAGTAAAAATCAAGTATACAGTACTCATATTATATAAAATTTTAAAATCAAAATTTAACTATATATAAAAATCAATATATATTAGATCCAAATTTAAGCTGATGCAGACTAGAAATGTATATATGCAGATCATAAACAAAACAAAATATAAGAACAGATTAAACAAAATGTACACCGAATATATGTGTGTAGATTATACATATCCAAAATATCTATACAACTTATAAACTACACATGTGTGTATTATATATATACAAATAAGGCATGCATACAGACTGTAGATATATCGTGCAGACTAAAAATGTATAACAAACACATATGTAGACTATACATATATAAGCAACTAATTGCATGGAAGCTACTCAAACCATATATAGACTACATATATATATATATATATATATATATATATACAACAAAGAGATATCACGTATGTAACCAATGTGCAGGAGCGGATGTACACTATAGCGAGCTGGGGCTACTACCCTCCCTGAGATTGCAACTTCCTTTTACAGGAAACCCGTATTTTTACTTAAGCCCTATCTACAATTTATGATTAGCCCTATCTGAAAATAGCATAGCTCAATCTTAGCTCATACTAACCTATGTGTAAATAATAAATCTGATCTTCTCGTTACTGTAACGACCCCGAAATTTATATAAATTTAAAATTGATAATTTAAAGAATTTTTGAATTAAAATTCAAAAATGAATCGATTTAAGTGATGCGAGTTTCCCCGATCGTCGAATAAATTTTGGATAAATCATTTAAATTAAAAATATTGTATATATATTGAATTTGAGTTTAAATTTAAAATAAATGGTTTAAATTTGAATTCATAAAATAAATATAGAGATATATATATATATGTATATACTTTGGATACAAGATAGTTAGTAGTAAAGTAAAATAATCTAACAACATAATAAAATAGAAGTTATTCATACTATAAAGTAATAAGACAGGACAAAAGGCAAGATAAATATATAAGTATGCAAGGAAGCAAAAGGAAATACAAACAACACTTAATGACAAAGCAAAGTTCTAAATATAAAGTGATAAGGCAAAGCAAAATTATACCAGCCGAAGTCAAGTATGGCTAAAAGCAAAAGAAGGGAGATGTGAAACATGAAGTACTCAAACAATTAATGCTGCTAGGCAACTCTAGTACACCATTTATCACTTCAGCACAAAAGCAAGATACCAGCCTCCAAAATGAGAAAAATCCCTGCGTATATTTGTACTGGGAGAAAATATCACTTGTACAACAAATTATAACACTTGTACAACACTCCATATCAGCTTAAATAAATAAGCCTAATACCCTGTAACTTGTTTCAAAAACATCAACCTCTCATGTTTGTTCGTCCATTCCAAACTGGAAACCAAAATCTGAAGCAAACAATATCATTCAAAACTTAAACAAAGCTTCAATATAAACAACTTCAACCTGAAAACAACAACAACCAGAAAATCAAAACAAAATCACAAGATCAAATTCAGTGTTTCCAGTTCAACAATTTTTCAAGCTTCTCTGTTCTTCTTGTTCTCTGTTTCTTCTAAAACCAGGTGAGCAACTCACTTACCCCTATGTTTGCTTTGTTCTGATGTTTGTGGTTTAAGTTTGAAAATGATTTGAAGTGTTGCCTGGCTGTTGAATATGCTTGAATGTTTCATATATATATATATATATATATGGGGGTGTACATATCTGGGTGTTTCTGTTTATAGGCAACAGGCTTCAGAACTATAAAAAGAAAAAAAATCAAATTTCTTTCTCTAGTTCTTGTTAGGCTCTAAGATTTGAATAAAACATGTTAATATCAATCAGATCCTATTTTTAAAAATAATTCCAAATGAATATATTGTATAATTCTTCCAGAAATAAGAAAGAACAGTGAAAATTTAAATTGGGTCAAAATTTTATAAACTCAATTTTAAGTTTTGAATTCATGATTGAATTCGTAGTTGAAAACTATGAATTTTAATGTGTATATCACGATTTTTAGTTGAATAAATATTGGGTACTCTCGAGTTGAACGTTATTGGGGTTTTCATCAATTACCAACGACCGGAGGGGAGATGGGCATCGGGATTGTGGCCAGAGGAAGGTTGTAGGTCGGGGGTCACGAGAAAAATGAAGACGCATTTTTCTGATCGCCGTAGTGGCGAGCTGAAAGAGATATAGGGTTTGGGCTGGTTTTGGGACGATGCCATTTCGATGGCTTTTGCAGCATCGTGATGGCGCAGGGAGGCTGCGGTATAGGGGGATAAGGGAGTAGGGTGTTAGGCGGAGTTCCAGGCAGGGCGGTGTGGGTTCTAGTGGTCGCGAATGGTGGTGTGAGGGGAAATAGGAGAGATGTTTTCTTGGCTGGTGATGGTGGGTTAACTCGATTTTTGTATCGAGCATCATCGTGGAATTTGGGTGGCATAGGAGGTTGTGAGCGTCGAGGGTGACTGGAAGGTGGGGTCTCCGATGGTCGGAGCGACTCCGATGGAGTGTGCACATGCACGGCGGATGCGTGCATCTGGATGTAGCAGGTAGGTAAATAGAACTGAGGAACAAAGTAAAAAGGGAAGAGATGAAGAAGCTCGGTGAAACTCGAAGTGTTATTCGGGAAAACTGGGTTCTGGCTCGAGTGTGGACCGTGTACTTTTATGTGTTTACCGGGTTGTTTTCCTTTAAAAAACAAAATTTTAAAAAAACTGAAGCTATCGGGTAATTTTGGGGGAATACTCGAAGCAAGTTAGGAAAATTCTTGGGTGTGACTCGAAGCAGCTCCAGGGCGATACATTTTCCAGTTTTAAACTTTAAATTCTAAGTCAAAAATTTATTTTTAAAACTATTCTTTTTCAATGAATAATTGTTGATAAGTTGAAAATGGTAATCAAGGGTTTTAAGAAAATTTAAAATTATTTAAGTTAAAGGTATTTTAAACTTAGATTTTAGAAGCTATTTTTAAAAACAAAATTTAACAAAGTAATTAAGGAGATGACGAAATATTTTACATTTTCAACTCAACTTAAAAGTAATTAAATTAGTGTTTGGTTAATGTTGATTAAATAATTGATGAATTATAATTACTTAATAGTTACAGAACAATCAATTTAAGAGTGATTAATTATTAATTTAAGTTAATAAATTTATAATCAAAGATAAATTAATTAAGGTAATTAATTAAGAAATAATTAATCTATGAAGGTGATTAAGATTTAATTAATTAATAATTAAGGATTAATTAATTTGAAAATTAAGAATAATTAATCATTAATTAAAGAAATATATATATATAATTATGTGATAGATTGATTATTATTGAAATGCTTTGAGCAGTTTGATATCTCTATTTGTGATTGTGATGTTTTGTGATATAGATTACTTTGTGCTTAGCTGTTATATCTGTGATGAATATATTGTTATATGAATATGCAACCCCTTGACCCGTAAACGGCACTTGAATTTCGATGCGACAGGGAGTCGGATTCCAGTTGGTTATCCGAAACCCACATTGAATTGTAATGATGAATCTTTGTGACTGATAAATTTATTTTATCTATGAATCTGTGAATGAAGATAAGCGTTGTGGGTTATACCGCTTATCGATATATCTGTGATGATTGATGTTGTGCACTATTGTGTAAAAACCCCTGGACTACACTCTTACACACACAAATATGGATTTCACGTGGAAATCGGTTAAGTCACAGATGATGTAAATTCAATGTTTTTGAAATTGAAATTTTAATTTCAATTGATTTTGAAATTGGAAATTTGGGTTTAAAGTGAAAAGCTTTTGAAATGGGATTTCAAAGATAAAAGTTATTTTGAATAACTTAATCGAGTTTGAAATTTAAATAATTTGATTTAAATTTGAATTCAAGTTTGAAATTGAATCCTATTATTTGAAACTAGGGATTAAAAATGCTGTACAAAATTATATATGGGTTAAACCATTTTAAAGGTATTGATTTGGGAATTTGAATTTAATTCAAGGATTTTAACTCGTGTAAATATAACTGGATTTTTATGAAACGAAACTATTTGTTTTCAAATAGTAAAAGCTTTCACATAAGTAAAGAATTTCCAATTTGTGTTGAAAGAATTTCAAGTTTGAAATGTGATTGCAATGTTTTGAAAACTATGAAATGAGTCTTTGATTTCAAAGACCGGATGAGTTAATCTAACTTGAAATGGAATTTTTTGAAAACCTATGAATGAATCTTGAAAACGAGTTTTGAAAGCTATAAGTTAAATCTTGATTTAAAGATTTAACGAGTTAATTCAATTGAAATGGGAATCGATTTGAAAATCTATGAATGAATCTTTGTGAATGGGGTAAACTTTATGAATTGAATCTTTTTGTTTAAAAGATTAAAAGTGTGGAAATTGTTTAAACCGTTGAAGGTTTTTGAAATGAATCTTTTTGTTTAAAAGATTGGAAATGGTAATTTGTTTTACCATTCGAATGAAAAGTTTTGGGTTTTAAGCTGTGATTTAACTGAGACCCCAGTATCCATATGATTTTTTTTAATTGCGCTCGTTATTTGGTTTAGCCGGGAGAGGACCTTTGTGTCATATATCCCATTCCGAATAGTGATACGACGATATGGATAGCATTTGAAGACCGGTGGTGAAGACCGGGTATTTACGAGAGCGATATGATGACCTATCGATTTTCTCTGCATCATGGCTCCGGTATAGAGATTCCCTAAGTGATGGGAAGTCCGATCGAGATTGTGAATACCCGGATTTGCAAGGGCTTCTTTGGAAGTGCCTTCGGTTCTGTTCGAACCCGGAACAGACTTGTATGGATGTGTGTCTGACGTTACACTTTGAGATGTAAAGCTGGTTTCTATCAAATACATTTCTGTTGGTGGCGGAGAATTTATTCTCTTAGCTTAACACCCTTCTCTGAGACGTACGAGCTCAGAGGTTATGTAGTTGATGGTTACTAGTGATACATTCCCAATTTGGTAATGTGGCATACAAAGTGCTGCTGATCATTTGTTGATCGAAGCGTGGCTTTGTGAAAAAGTGTGGCTTTGTGGACGAGACTTCGTCGAGCCTCACAACCCGGTAATGGTCGAAACAGGAATGTTGCGGCAAAGGTTTGTAGGGGTAGCGCCCCTAGAGTATGTCATTTCCTTCTAGATAAAGGGTGGTATCATGGTATGGAGCCCAGATACTTACTCATGTGGATACACTTTATTTATTATGTGTGATGTTGGTTATCGAGCGCTCGGATAAAGGTCGGTAACGACCGGGGGATGACATAGCTCGTGTGTTAGTTACCTAGTTACAGCTGTACAGCGTGAGGTAGCGTCAGTGTGTTAGTTACCTAGTTACAGCTGTACAGCGTGAGGTAGCATCGGCCTTTTGTTTGCAGAGATCCGGTTAGGATCCGGGGCGTCTTTCCAGAGGCGTTTCTATTTCGGTAAGGAAGTTCCTTAGCCTGATCATTTGTTGGAAATCCAAAGAAACAATACGAACCCTGTACGGTTTTAGTTGTATAACCTGCTATGGAATGTGGCGGTAACCTGCTATTGAACGTAGTAGCTATAGTAGGCATACAATAATGGTTGTATGCTGGCTAAGATTTATATTATATTTTCGAAATGTTTTTCTACACTATGCACTAGTAATAATATCAAAAGAGTTTTGATTTCGCGTAGTAAGCATGTTTGACTATCATAAGGAGAAATCTCCTCCAATTCTGCGATTGCATTGTGTGTGTGGTGGGAGGCCTTATGGTAGTTTCATTTTCGAAAATCATTGCGGGTTTCAATGTTAAAAGCCTTTGTTGCTTGTTTTAAAGATAAACTGTTTTTGTTTGCTCACACCAGTCCCATGACTGATCCGGAGTTTATTGTTCCTTTCCTAAACTCTAGGTGCCCACTATTTTCCACACGGGCAGTCTAGAGTTGGGTTTTTCAGATATTCAGGTTTAGTAGATTATCTGGAGCCAGTTCAGTTCTTGGAGTCCATGGACTGACGTTCCTTATCTTGGAGCATTCTATTGGAGACATTCTATCCGCTGCTGGTGTTATCTATTTTCTTTTCCGCTGCTATTTCTTGTATCATATCTCTGATGTATATTGGTATCTGTTGTATCACTCTGTTGTATCAGATGCTGTATATCTATATTCTTTTTCTTCCGCTGTGTTGTTTACTTAATTGTGTTATAAGCTCCGGCGACTCGGATTTGAACGGTCGAATCTACGACATTCGAGTACGAGGTGAAGTACAGATGTTGATTTTCGAACGCGAAAATCCGTATCGTTACATTTGGTATCAGAGCTAAGGTTGAACTTTAGCTCAGGAGTGTAACACATTAAGTAGCTCATTAGAGATAGAGTGAAGTAAACTCTAGAATGAGTAATTCTCAGATATCCGTCCGTATGCCTCAGTAAGTTCTCTTACTATTCACTGATAGTAAGTATGAGTGCAAGAAGAGGATGAGATAGGGGACAGGGGAATATGACTATAATCGGTCAATACTCTGTAACAACAAGGAAACAATCTTTTCTCTATCAATCTCTTTTGTTCGTCATCTCTTCTCAATTCTTTGATAGTTCCTGGTAGAACCAGGAATAAATTCGATATATTAATAAGGGACATAAACTCCAGATAGACCAAAATTGTTTGTTTGGATGTATTAATTGCTTTGTTTGTTATGGTTGATAGGTATATTTTAGTTCTGAACTAAAAGCTTTGAAATCGTATCCATATATCTATCTATCCTTTGGGTCCGGATATATTCTACGAATGGTTAGTTATCCCTTCGAACTAACCGATGCCATTGTATATTTCGTAGATCTGGATAACCCGCGTATCTTGTGAAGTGTTAAACAGATTCGTTCTTGTATCTATTATCGATATTCTGATTTGGTAAGCCAAATACAGAATAAACGTTCAGTTTGATTCGATGAAACATTCTTCATCTATCTTTGTGTCTCCTTGGTAATTTCGAGGACGAAATTCTTTTAAGGGGGGAAGTCTGTAACGACCCCGAAATTTATATAAATTTAAAATTGATAATTTAAAGAATTTTTGAATTAAAATTCAAAAATGAATCGATTTAAGTGATGCGAGTTTCCCCGATCGTCGAATAAATTTTGGATAAATCATTTAAATTAAAAATATTGTATATATATTGAATTTGAGTTTAAATTTAAAATAAATGGTTTAAATTTGAATTCATAAAATAAATATAGAGATATATATATATGTATATACTTTGGATACAAGATAGTTAGTAGTAAAGTAAAATAATCTAACAACATAATAAAATAGAAGTTATTCATACTATAAAGTAATAAGACAGGACAAAAGGCAAGATAAATATATAAGTATGCAAGGAAGCAAAAGGAAATACAAACAACACTTAATGACAAAGCAAAGTTCTAAATATAAAGTGATAAGGCAAAGCAAAATTATACCAGCCGAAGTCAAGTATGGCTAAAAGCAAAAGAAGGGAGATGTGAAACATGAAGTACTCAAACAATTAATGCTGCTAGGCAACTCTAGTACACCATTTATCACTTCAGCACAAAAGCAAGATACCAGCCTCCAAAATGAGAAAAATCCATGCGTATATTTGTACTGGGAGAAAATATCACTTGTACAACAAATTATAACACTTGTACAATACTCCATATCAGCTTAAACAAATAAGCCTAATACCCTGTAACTTGTTTCAAAAACATCAACCTCTCATGTTTGTTCGTCCATTCCAAACTGGAAACCAAAATCTGAAGCAAACAATATCATTCAAAACTTAAACAAAGCTTCAATATAAACAACTTCAACCTGAAAACAACAACAACCAGAAAATCAAAACAAAAGCACAAGATCAAATTCAGTGTTTCCAGTTCAACAATTTTTCAAGCTTCTCTGTTCTTCTTGTTCTCTGTTTCTTCTAAAACCAGGTGAGCAACTCACTTACCCCTATGTTTGCTTTGTTCTGATGTTTGTGGTTTAAGTTTGAAAATGATTTGAAGTGTTGCCTGGCTGTTGAATATGCTTGAATGTTTCATATATATATATATATGGGGGTGTACATATCTGGGTGTTTCTGTTTATAGGCAACAGGCTTCAGAACTATAAAAAGAAAAAAAATCAAATTTCTTTCTCTAGTTCTTGTTAGGCTCTAAGATTTGAATAAAACATGTTAATATCAATCAGATCCTATTTTTAAAAATAATTCCAAATGAATATATTGTATAATTCTTCCAGAAATAAGAAAGAACAGTGAAAATTTAAATTGGGTCAAAATTTTATAAACTCAATTTTAAGTTTTGAATTCATGATTGAATTCGTAGTTGAAAACTATGAATTTTAATGTGTATATCACGATTTTTAGTTGAATAAATATTGGGTACTCTCGAGTTGAACGTTATTGGGGTTTTCATCAATTACCAACGACCGGAGGGGAGATGGGCATCGGGATTGTGGCCAGAGGAAGGTTGTAGGTCGGGGTCACGAGAAAAATGAAGACGCATTTTTCTGATCGCCGTAGTGGCGAGGTGAAAGAGATATAGGGTTTGGGCTGGTTTTGGGACGATGCCATTTCGATGGCTTTTGCAGCATCGTGATGGCGCACGGAGGCTGCGGTATAGGGGGATAAGGGAGTAGGGTGCTAGGCGGAGTTCCAGGCAGGGCGGGGTGGGTTTTAGTGGTCGCGAATGGTGGTGTGAGGGGAAATAGGAGAGGTGTTTTCTTGGCTGGTGATGGTGGGTTAACTCGATTTTTGTATCGAGCATCATCGTGGAATTTGGGTGGCATAGGAGGTTGTGAGCGTCGAGGGTGACTGGAAGGTGGGGTCTCCGATGGTCGGAGTGACTCCGATGGAGTGTGCACATGCACGGCGGATGCGTGCATCTGGATGTAGCAGGTAGGTAAATAGAACTGAGGAACAAAGTAAAAAGGGAAGAGATGAAGAAGCTCGGTGAAACTCGAAGTGTTATTCGGGAAAACTGGGTTCTGGCTCGAGTGTGGACCGTGTACTTTTAAGTGTTTACCGGGTTGTTTTCCTTTAAAAAACAAAATTTTAAAAAAACTGAAGCTATCGGGTAATTTTGGGGGAATACTCGAAGCAAGTTAGGAAAATTCTCGGGTGTGACTCGAAGCAGCTCCAGGGCGATACGTTTTCCAGTTTTAAACTTTAAATTCTAAGTCGAAAATTTATTTTTAAAACTATTCTTTTTCAATGAATAATTGTTGATAAGTTGAAAATGGTAATCAAGGGTTTTAAGAAAATTTAAAATTATTTATGTTAAAGGTATTTTAAACTTAGGTTTTAGAAGCTATTTTTAAAAACAAAATTTAACAAAGTAATTAAGGAGATGACGAAATATTTTACATTTTCAACTCAACTTAAAAGTAATTAAATTAGTGTTTGGTTAATGTTGATTAAATAATTAATGAATTATAATTACTTAATAGTTACAGAACAATCAATTTAAGAGTGATTAATTATTAATTTAAGTTAATAAATTTATAATCAAAGATAAATTAATTAAGGTAATTAATTAAGAAATAATTAATCTATGAAGGTGATTAAGATTTAATTAATTAATAATTAAGGATTAATTAATTTGAAAATTAAGAATAATTAATCATTAATTAAAGAAATATATATATATATATAATTATGTGATAGATTGATTATTATTGAAATGCTTTGAGCAGTTTGATATCTCTATTTGTGATTGTGATGTTTTGTGATATAGATTACTTTGTGCTTAGCTGTTATATCTGTGATGAATATATTGTTATATGAATATGCAACCCCTTGACCCGTAAACGGCACTTGAATTTCGATGCGACAGGGAGTCGGATTCCAGTTGGTTATCCGAAACCCACATCGAATTGTAATGATGAATCTTTGTGACTGATAAATTTATTTTATCTATGAATCTGTGAATGAAGATAAGCGTTGTGGGTTATACCGCTTATCGATATATCTGTGATGATTGATGTTGTGCACTATTGTGTAAAAACCCCTGGACTACACTCTTACACACACAAATATGGATTTCACGTGGAAATCGGTTAAGTCACAGATGATGTAAATTCAATGTTTTTGAAATTGAAATTTTAATTTCAATTGATTTTGAAATTGGAAATTTGGGTTTAAAGTGAAAAGCTTTTGAAATGGGATTTCAAAGATAAAAGTTATTTTGAATAACTTAATCGAGATTGAAATTTAAATAATTTGATTTAAATTTGAATTCAAGTTTGAAATTGAATCCTATTATTTGAAACTAGGGATTAAAAATGCTGTACAAAATTATATATGGGTTAAACCATTTTAAAGGTATTGATTTGGGAATTTGAATTTAATTCAAGGATTTTAACTCGTGTAAATATAACTGGATTTTTATGAAACGAAACTATTTGTTTTCAAATAGTAAAAGCTTTCACATAAGTAAAGAATTTCCAATTTGTGTTCAAAGAATTTCAAGTTTGAAATGTGATTGAATGTTTTGAAAACTATGAAATGAGTCTTTGATTTCAAAGACCGGATGAGTTAATCTAACTTGAAATGGAATTTTTTGAAAACCTATGAATGAATCTTGAAAACGAGTTTTGAAAGCTATAAGTTAAATCTTGATTTAAAGATTTAACGAGTTAATTCAATTGAAATGGGAATCGATTTGAAAATCTATGAATGAATCTTTGTGAATGGGGTAAACTTTGTGAATTGAATCTTTTTGTTTAAAAGAATAAAAGTGTGGAAATTGTTTAAACCGTTGAAGGTTTTTGAAATGAATCTTTTTGTTTAAAAGATTGGAAATGGTAATTTGATTTACCATTCGAATGAAAAGTTTTGGGTTTTAAGCTGTGATTTAACTGAGACCCCAGTATCCATATGATTTTTTTTAATTGCGCTCGTTATTCGGTTTAGCCGGGAGAGGACCTTTGTGTCATATATCCCATTCCGAATAGTGATACGACGATATGGATAGCATTTGAAGACCGGTGGTGAAGACCGGGTATTTACGAGAGCGATATGATGACCTATCGATTTTCTCTGCATCATGGCTCCGGTATAGAGATTCCCTAAGTGATGGGAAGTCCGATCGAGATTGTGAATACCCGGATTTGCAAGGGCTTCTTTGGAAGTGCCTTCGGTTCTGTTCGAACCCGGAACAGACTTGTATGGATGTGTGTCTGACGTTACACTTTGAGATGTAAAGCTGGTTTCTATCAAATACATTTCTGTTGGTGGCGGAGAATTTATTCTCTTAGCTTAACACCCTTCTCTGAGACGTACGAGCTCAGAGGTTATGTAGTTGATGGTTACTAGTGATACATTCCCAATTTGGTAATGTGGCATACGAAGTGCTGCTGATCATTTGTTGATCGAAGCGTGGCTTTGTGAAAAAGCGTGGCTTTGTGGACGAGACTTCATCGAGCCTCACAACCCGGTAATGGTCGAAACAGGAATGTTGCGGCAAAGGTTTGTAGGGGTAGCGCCCCTAGAGTATGTCATTTCCTTCTGGATAAAGGGTGGTATCATGGTATGGAGCCCAGATACTTACTCATGTGGATACACTTTATTTATTATGTGTGATGTTGGTTATCGAGCGCTCGGATAAAGGTCGGTAACGACCGTGGGATGACATAGCTCGTGTGTTAGTTACCTAGTTACAGCTGTACAGCGTGAGGTAGCGTCAGTGTGTTAGTTACCTAGTTACAGCTGTACAGCGTGAGGTAGCGTCGGCCTTTTGTTTGCAGAGATCCGGTTAGGATCCGGGGCGTCTTTCCAGAGGCGTTTCTATTTCGGTAAGGAAGTTCCTTAGCCTGATCATTTGTTGGAAATCCAAAGAAACAATACGAACCCTGTACGGTTTTAGTTGTATAACCTGCTATGGAATGTGGCGGTAACCTGCTATTGAACGTAGTAGCTATAGTAGGCATACAATAATGGTTGTATGCTGGCTAAGATTTATATTATATTTTCGAAATGTTTTTCTACACTATGCACTAGTAATAATATCAAAAGAGTTTTGATTTCGCGTAGTAAGCATGTTTGACTATCATAAGGAGAAATCTCCTCCAATTCTGCGATTGCATTGTGTGTGTGGTGGGAGGCCTTATGGTAGTTTCATTTTCGAAAATCATTGCGGGTTTCAATGTTAAAAGCCTTTGTTGCTTGTTTTAAAGATAAACTGTTTTTGTTTGCTCACACCAGTCCCATGACTGATCCGGAGTTTATTGTTCCTTTCCTAAACTCTGGGTGCCCACTATTTTCCACACGGGCAGTCTAGAGTTGGGTTTTTCAGATATTCAGGTTTAGTAGATTATCTGGAGCCAGTTCAGTTCTTGGAGTCCATGGACTGACGTTCCTTATCTTGGAGCATTCTATTGGAGACATTCTATCCGCTGCTGGTGTTATCTATTTTCTTTTCCGCTGCTATTTCTTGTATCATATCTCTGATGTATATTGGTATCTGTTGTATCACTCTGTTGTATCAGATGCTGTATATCTATATTCTTTTTCTTCCGCTGTGTTGTTTACTTAATTGTGTTATAAGCTCCGGCGACTCGGATTTGAACGGTCGAATCTACGACATTCGAGTACGAGGTGAAGTACGGATGTTGATTTTCGAACGCGAAAATCCGTATCGTTACGGTTACCATCGTACTTCAAACACCCATATTCTGATTTATAGCGTTTACCATTTTTCAAAGACTGGTACCATATCAACAAAAAGTTTTAAATAATTTTTTTTTTTTGTATTATTTTTTTTTAATACAAATTTTATGGTTTGGAGCTAAAGAAAGCATGTTAGATATGAAACATTATATCCTATGTATACACAATGCATTTTTCCATATACGTAGTAATATTGTTTACTTGTGCATTTTTTTATATTAAAAACACTGCCCCACCTCAAATTATATGCTGGCTCCGCCACTGCCAATATGTATCTGAAAATGATTGTATATGTAACCACTTAACCACCTACACGCAGCCTATATGTAAAACTCAAACAGACTTACCTTATTACAGTATATAGATAATCTAATAAGTCATAGGAAAACTTTTATATATACACTAACATGCTATATATATGTGCATTAGTTACACGAATCCATTCCCAGACTATATATATTAAACAATGTAACTATAGTTATCACTAACTATATGAAATCCAACTGTAAATTTTTTTTATATGCAAAACAGTGCACATATATCAGTCAGATTGTAACCAAATATATGCAGAACAAAAATTTAAAAACAATAGAGTATAAATGAGTTGTACATAGTATGCATATATATAAACCTAGATACCCAAAACTTTATATATACTATATGTATATTCTTGAATATAACCCGAATGCATACCTTTATATAAATAAAAGAGAGGTGCACGACTAGCAGTGAGGAGGAGATAGGTTTGTGTGCTCGAGAGAGAGGCTGGGCGGAGTGAGCGCGGAGGTCAGGCGGGTGGTTCACGCGGAGTTGGAAGAGCAAGTCGCCGTGTAGAGAGAAGTGAAGTTGAGGGGAAGAGGGCGTGGGAGAGCAAGACTGAAGATTTGCCAATTCCAGAAAATAAAATGTACAGAAGCAAAAGGAAAATAAAAGTCCAAGACAGTGAAGATGAAGATATAATACCTCGAAGATAAAAGGCCACAGTCAATTTAATATAATTTCAAATGAATAAAACGAAACAGTGAAGATAGAAGTCCAAGACAATAAATTTTTCTGGGAATATTAAAAAGCAAGTGGCCATTGATATTACACGGTGGATAACAAATCAACAAGGAATTCAAAAGGTTCAAAAATACGGAACCGATATGGTAATTGTTTCTCGATTTTCCGACGCGTACCAAGATTCAAAAAATAGAAATGATTATACTGCTGAGATCAGCACAATGAGACGATCAAAACGATATACATATATGAGCGGTACGATTTAATTATAAAAAAATTCGAATTTTCTAATAGCGGAAAATGCAAGAAAACGCTGAAAAATAAGATCGACGGAGCCAAAGATGTCCGAATTCGGAAAAACGACAAACTGACATCTTGCTCAGAAGATGGTTTAGAATTTTTCTATGTAAAAATATTTTGGTTTTGAAAACGTTTTATTTTCATCGCTTTTTAACTGATTAAATTGAAGTAAATTTACGCGCGAAATAAACTTTCACATTTTCGGACGAAAATTTACCAGTCGCTATGTTTAACTAGACGTATTTCAAATATTAAATTTTTATTTCAAAATTTTATCGATTTTGAATTTTACAAAATTTCAACTAATTACGTTATTAAAATAGTTTAAATTTACGGGTCGTTACACTCTCCCCCACTCAAAACTTTTCATCCCCGAAAAGGAACGATGTAGGAGAATAGAAACAACCAAAAAGAAAAACAGATTTGAAATACAAAATAACAACTAATTTAAACCATATAAATTCAAATTTTAAATTAATTGATATTCTATAATTGATTTAATCCATTTGATTTCACTAAAATCAATCTCAACTATTTCTAAATTCATTATCTTATTATCCCATTTCTTCAATTTACAATTTCTAAAACCATAAATTTGAATAGTCTTTTATTATAATCATATTTTCTTCAACAATTTTAAATTCTTCTTTATTCCAATTTACTGTTAAATTTATTCTACTTAATATATCTACTCACCAATATTTGACCCATATAAATTAATTTAAACCATAAAAGTTTCGATTTAAATAAATTTATATCTATTAATTTCTTTTAAATTCAAGGTATTTTCATAAGTTGATCAAATTTCACTTTATATATTCTTTCAAAACAAATTTATTTCATTATTAACTGAGTTTTACTTATTATCCTATCTAACTCTATTAACATCTTTATAATCAAAATTTAGTGTATAACATTTATTATAAACACTCAATTTTATTTATAAATTCAATTTATCTTATATATTATCCAATTACATATTCAACTTCTGAACGATTTAGGTAAGTTATATTAGAATGCAGTTGAACAATATACAAATAAAATTTTCCCAATTCAATTATTCAAGTTTAAATATTTTTGGTTTTACTTATAATTAAAATCATCCTTTAACAAAATTTAAGAATTTGATTTCCGATTAACTTTAAACAATTTAGAGTTATATATAATATATTTATATTAAATCAAATTAAATTTTAAAATAAGATACCTACCTATATGTGAATCAAAATATACTGACGAAATTCAAATCAAAATATTTTTTTTCAAAACAAACCGTAGCAAAGTTACAGAATAGTATCTCCACTTCGAAACTCGAAAATGAACGTCGATGATGCGGCCGCCATCACCGAAATTATTTTCCAGCGATAAAGAGAAGAGCACTGATTTCAACATTTTACAAATTCTTTGAAAACGATTTCTATTCGAAAATACTTTCAATACTATATACTTTAAAATTAAAAACCAAAGTTCGAAATCATCGGAACTAATAAATTCTCAAATTTCTGAATTAGATTCATTTCAAATTCCAATCAATTTATAACCAAGTTTATAAATTCATTTATTTATATTATGCAATAGTCAATGGTTTACAAACAATAAATGAAAATCAAATATTATTATTTCAGACAACAAATTTATTAACAATTTAATTTCAGAAAACTTATATTTATATATAATATAATCATTCAAAACTATTTTTGTTTATCAAATTTGAAAACAACATTTTAATATAAATTTAGAAATACATTTCTTTGCTCGACGATACAGGAATGGATTTTCAAAATAAGGATAGGGATTCAAATTTGATGGACTTAAATCAAAGAGAAATTTTGATTTGAAAATAAGTTTAAAACAGAAGATAAGATAATTCAATTATCACAATCGGGAGATGGATGAGTTTATTTAATTCACGGGCAACCTTAACTGGGTCGTCCGTAACTTCAAGAATAAGATCGATGCTGAATTCCGAGGTAAATCAACACTCGATTTCAAGAAATAAAATTTAGGTATAGCAGGATATGGATAGCATCGTAAACCGAGGATACAGAAATCTCCGGTAAGTCGATGTCTATTGTAAAGGAGTTTCACCCCTTTATAAGTCAATTAGAGATTGGCAAGACCGCCGACTCATTATAAAAATCATTCGAAGTAGAGTTATGAGATTCTCTAGAATTGGAAGAAGACGAATAGTGAGGGACACGAATGAATTTCGGAACCGAGGGGAACATTCCAAAATACAAAGGAATTGAGTCAAAGGAAAGAGATTGAAACTCGAATGAGAGTGATTCTGTAAATACATTTACCCTATATGTTAAGTTTTGCCTAGAGCTACCAAAGCTCTGATACCAACTGTAACGACCCGGAATTTTGGACCATTCGCATCCATTATAAGTGTATAGGTAGACACTCATGCCGGAGTTGAATTGCTCAAAATACCACGTTGTTAATTTAAAATTGGCAAAACTGAACATATACAGTAAATAAATAATCAGAGATCACAGACACAGAGTAATAAGTGCAGCGGAAATAAAAGAGATAGTAGTTCATGAAGCTACTATATGAATATATAAAATACATCAGAGTTTACAACTGAAGAGTAATACGATACATCAGATACAAATCAGAATACATCACTGGAATCATCGAATACTGAAAGCAGAATAGATGGCTGGATCTTCAAGCAAAGCTCCAACTCCAAAGGTGAGTCTCGAATACTGATACACTCAGTCTGACCCGAGCGTAAAGCAAAAACACAAGACACTCGAGTCAGGATTAACATTCTCATATTAATAAATCCAACTCAAGTGAAATAGCAATTGAAATACAAGTAACTTAAAGGATGTTTGGAATAACCATCCTTTAAGGATCCGTTAAACTATCTACTAGGTAGTAATATACGCTAAGTAGATAATGTCTATCAGTAATATAAAGATATCAAAATAGTGTTAAGTCATGGCCCATTCCACCCTTAACACATTTTTATTCCCAAAAGCATATACAAGACCGTAGTTTCCCAAAACCGGAAGTCACCAGAGGGCAATCCATATACTAAAGGTACAAATCAAAATCGTAGTGGTCGCGCATAAATGGAATACAAGTATGACAAGGCACATGAGGCAATACCCAAGGTAGTGATACTACCGTTCGCCTGATCCGGACTGGTGAGAACGCAATGCCGCAGCGCCCGCAACACCGTGAAACAACACTCCCAAAATCAAGGGTGCACCAATCGACAACCAGTATAAGTAGTTCGAAGAAGTGTGTCCACTTGAGGTAGCTAATCCTCCATTGGCCCGGCACAGCTCCTGTTTTAGTCATTTCCAATTTGACACAAGTGTCAAGGCTATCCATTATCGTTCTCTTTCTTCAGTCATCACGAACATCATTCCAACCACTTCATTCTGGATCATCACTCCGCGTATAGTTATTAAAGTGGTTTTCGGTTTAGATAGAGAGTATATCCATTACCGATCCCGGTCTCTTTAATAACTTCCGTAATTATTTCACCGATTGGTCGTTTATTTATTTCAAAACCAAATCCATTTCAATTCAATTAGAATTCGTAAATCAACATTTCATTTGTCTTTCAAAACCAATTTCCAATAATTTACGTTTCAAAACATTCAATTTACCATTTCAAGATCTTATAATTCAATTTCAATTTCCTTTAAAACAATTCAAATATTGAATCAAGTTCGTATATAAGTTTCATTTCGAAAACATTTAAATTAATTTAATAAATCATTCAAATCGAATTTAAATTCATTTATCGATTTCATTCAATATTCATTTAGTAAATTTTCCATTCAAAACAATTTCTATTAAATTTCCAATTCATTAAATCCATTATTTAAATTCAACTTCCTTATTTCAAAACTTACAATTTGAATTAAATTAAATTCATCAAATCAAATTCTTTAAATTACAAGTCTTACATTAATTTCAATAAATCACATTTTATTTCTTGTTAAAGAAAATCCATTTCACTTATTTACTTTCTTAAATAATTTTCCAAAACTTACTTAATAAAGAAATTCAATTTCAATTATTTACGAAACAAAATTCACTTATTCAAAAGTTCAATTTTTCTTATTAGAAATCCAATTCAATTTAATCATAAAAAAATTCAATCTTATTTAATTTTTAAATAATTCAAAACTTAATTATTAAATAATTTCAAAGTTTACTAATTTCAAACTTAATTATAATTTCAAAACTTAATTATTAAATCATTTCAAAGTTTAATAATTTCAAACTTAATTCAATCATTTCTCAAATTAAACAACATTCTTCCATCAATTACATTGTTAACATTTTGTTTTAAATTAAATATTAACATTTTCCTTTCATTAAAAATTCAAATTTCAACTTCATTTCAAAACCATATTATTTATTCAAATAAAATCTTCGTTTATTTTTAAATCAAATTATTGACCAATCGGGTTTTATTTAATTCTCTATCCTAGGTCAAAGTTCAATTTGGGTATTTATCATTTCAACCCGATTCCAATTCAATTCAAAATCAAAACATAACAAAGGGAACTTGCAGTGTGATAACTGGGATGGTGTCAAAGTAAATAAACAAGCAATAACAACAATCGATAACAATCAAATAATCAATTCAAATAATCCCGAAATAACCGTATTAATTTGCATTGTTATTTGTACGAATTAATATAATTATTTCTAGAATCTACACTATCATTTCATGTAGATTAAAGATTATTATATTACGGTTTTCACTTGTCATTCAATTTCAAATTTTTACACTACAACACTTTTTCCAATATACGTCGATGGTTCAAAGTGTAATTATCACTATTCTACATGTCAATTAATTTAATAATTAAAAGGGGTCATATTCAACTAATCAAATTTAACATATAAATCAGTTTTAAAATTGTTAACTATCTTATATCAATTTCAATTTTGCATACTATTTATCACTTAACACTAACAAATTAGCGTCCAATATAAGTATCGAACAATCAATCAATTATCAGCCAAACTGTATTATCATCGCATAAATAATTAACAGATAATGGAGTCAGATGTCACAGGTGAACTGATACAGATAATAGCATATATAACAGTGTAATTAACTAACAGTAGCATATTTCAATTGTCGTTTCAATTGAAATCAGATTTAATAAATAAAAGAACGTTAATCGTGAGTGATTGCTCACCTTTCGAGGCTAGAGAAGGTAGACAACGAAATGAGATGAGATACGAATCCAAGCACGGATTTCGAAGCAAAGCAAGATTGGCACGAATTCAACGGTCAAAGCTGATAATAAGAATTTGATGAAACAAATCGAATTAGCTTGATATACATGAACAAAGTATATTTTATTATATAAAAAAATCAATATTGTTTTACTTATACACATATCATATACTTTAAAACAATATATATGTATTGAAACAAGCACAGTAAAAATCAAGTATACAGTACTCATATTATATAAAATTTTTAAATCAAAATTTAACTATATATAAAAATCAATATATATTAGATCCAAATTTAAGCTGATGCAGACTAGAAATGTATATATGCAGATCATAAACAAAACAAAATATAAGAACAGATTAAACAAAATGTACACCGAATATATGTGTGTAGATTATACATATCCAAAATATCTATACAACTTATAAACTACACATGTGTGTATTATATATATACAAATAAGGCATGCATACAGACTGTAGATATATCGTGCAGACTAAAAATGTATAACAAACACATATGCAGACTATACATATATAAGCAACTAATTGCATGGAAGCTACTCAAACCATATATAGACTACATATATATATATATACAACAAAGAGATATCACGTATGTAACCAATGTGCAGGAGCGGATGTACACTATAGCAAGCTGGGGCTACTGCCCTCCCTGAGATTGCAACTTCCTTTTACAGGAAACCCGTATTTTTACTTAAGCCCTATCTACAATTTATGATTAGCCCTATCTGAAAATAGCATAGCTCAATCTTAGCTCATACTAACCTATGTGTAAATAATAAATCTGATCTTCTCATTACCATCGTACTTCAAACACCCATATTATGATTTATAGCGTTTACCATTTTTCAAAGACTGGTACCATATCAACAAAAAGTTTTAAATATTTTATTTATTTATTTATTTTTGTATTATTTTTTTTTAATACAAATTTTATGGTTTGGAGCTAAAGAAAGCATGTTAGATATGAAACATTATATCCTATGTATACGCAATGCATTTTTCCATATACGTAGTAATATTGTTTACTCGTGCATTTTTTTATATTAAAAACACTGCCCCACCTCAAATTATATGCTGGCTCCGCGACTGCCAATATGTATCTGAAAATGATTGTATATGTAACCACTTAACCACCTACACGCAGCCTATATGTAAAACTCAAACAGACTTACCTTATTACAGTATATAGATAATCTAATAAGTCATAGGAAAACTTTTATATATACACTAACATGCTATATATATGTGCATTAGTTACACGAATCCATTCCCAGACTATATATATTAAACAATGTAACTATAGTTATCACTAACTATATGAAATCCAACTGTAAATTTTTTTTATATGCAAAACAGTGCACATATATCAGTCAGATTGTAACCAAATATATGCAGAACAAAAATTTAAAAACAATAGAGTATAAATGAGTTGTACATAGTATGCATATATATAAACCTAGATACCCAAAACTTTATATATACTATATGTATATTCTTGAATATAACCCGAATGCATACCTTTATATAAATAAAAGAGAGGTGCACGACTAGCAGTGAGGAGGAGATGGGTTTGTGTGCTCGAGAGAGGCTGGGCGGAGAGAGCGCGGAGGTCGGGCGGGTGGTTCACGCGGAGTTGGAAGAGCAAGTCGCCATGTAGAGAGAAGCGAAGTTGAGGGGAAGTGGGCGTGGGAGAGCAAGACTGAAGATTTGCCAATTCAAGAAAATAAAACGTACAGAAGCAAAAGGAAAATAAAAGTCCAAGACAGTGAAGATGAAGATATAATACCTCGAAGATAAAAGGCCACAGTCAATTTAATATAATTTCAAATGAATAAAACGAAACAGCGAAGATAAAAGTCCAAGACAATAAATTTTTCTGGGAATATTAAAAATCAAGTGGCCATTGATATTACACGGTGGATAACAAATCAACAAGGAATTCAAAAGGTTCAAAAATACGGAACCGATATGGTAATTGTTTCTCGATTTTCCGACGCGTACCAAGATTCGAAAAATAGAAATGATTATACTGCTGAGATCAGCACAATGAGACGATCAAAACGATATACAGATATGAGCGGTACGATTTAATTATAAAAAAATTCGAATTTTCTAATAGCGGAAAATGCAAGAAAACGCTGAAAAATAAGATCGACGGAGCCAAAGATGTCCGAATTCGGAAAAACGACAAACTGACATCTTGCTCAGAAGATGGTTTAGAATATTTCTATGTAAAAATATTTTGGTTTTGAAAACGTTTTATTTTCATCGCTTTTTAACTGATTAAATTGAAGTAAATTTACGCGCGAAATAAACTTTCACATTTTCGGACGAAAATTTACCAGTCGCTATGTTTAACTAGACGTATTTCAAATATTAAATTTTTATTTCAAAATTTTATCGATTTTGAATTTTACAAAATTTCAACTAATTACGTTAATAAAATAGTTTAAATTTACGGGTCATTACACATATGGTAGTAGCCATTCCCTTTGTCTTCGAAAGATGTTGCTTTGATTCATTCGAAAGGTCTTCTTCGAAAGGTTGTAAATGAAGGCGGAAGGGACCTTTCGACTTTTTCATCTTCTTCGAAAGGATGAAACCCTCTGAATATTGTTAGAAGGGACCTTTCCGACACCTTTGAAAGGTTTTGAGGTTTCTAAACATTGATAACAGCATCCCTTCGACTTAGTCAAAAGATGGATTTTTTGGAGTAACACTTATAAATGTCAATTTGTCTATAAAATCCTAATAGACATTTCCTATCATATTTATGTATGATTACTAACTTCAAATTAGTAACCTTTTTAACTATTCCATAGTTATTAATTCACTTCTTTATTTATCAGTCTCATTCATCTATTTACCCTATAAACTTATTGCAACTGCCATATTTATTACCATTTATTGGAGTTACAGCTCTTTCTAAATTCCTTTCTCATTAATTTGTTATCCTAAACTCGGATATTATGTGTAAGCATTGTCATTAGCTTCATATTTAATTATTATAAGCGCAATAAATTACATGCAGATATCTACTTTTATCAAATATATTCAGTTATATATCTTCACTAGAATATTCTATTCCATGTTCAATTGTTGGAATCATATCTAAAAAGATTATCCGCTATAATTTCTATAAATTAGTCTAAAATAAAAGATTTAACTTTAAAATATAAAAGATTAGATCTTTTGAAATTACAAGAAATAATCATTTCTTTTTGTTACTGAAATAGACAGTGTAACTATAATGAATTCATACTTTACACGTCTCTTTCTCATTTTATTTGCATCTATTCCTTGCTAGATCAAATGCTGTATTTTTCAGAAAAGGGGAAGAAGTCAAACTAACTTACAAATATTAAATGGATCTAAATTCAAACAATTCCAAACATAAAAAGTTTACATTCCAACAAGCTTAGGGTAATACTCCAAATTCATAACATTATTATACAACCTATTTCAGATCTGGAATAAATTTCATTCAATCAATAATCTAAATTCGTACTTTTGTGATTGATTCCCAAAATCAGGTTGTAAACAATTCTATATCAATTCATAAATAAGAATATGTAGGTGATATTTATTATATTCAGATCATATTCAATTTGTTGCCTACAACTCATATACAATTATCCAATTAGGCATAAAAATCAAATAAACACCAACAAGATAATTTTATATTATAACAGTCTATAAAATTTCCCACTCGCCTTTTAAAAGCGATCCAAATCTCTAGACATGAAGTAGAACCTTTGATTCCTCTCCAAATCTTTTTTAACCCAAGAGATATGTATAAAAGGGTATATACATACATTAGAATTATAGATCTGAGAAGAGATTTGGGATTTGGAGAGAAAATAGATACAAATATATAAATTAACTCAAATATCCGTAAAGTTGAATCTCTTCTCTTCTCATTTTTATTAGATTTATATTCTTCTCCGATTTGTATAAATATAGATATAAATATCTTATTTTTATAATTTAGAAATAAAGTGGTGAAGAAGAAATGGTAGAGCTTCGCTACTGCCTCTAAAAAATACGAGAAGAGAAGGGAGGCTTAGGCCTGAATTTGTAGGCGTAAGAATCAACCTCAACCGATCGATCGAAATATATTAAATCCGGGCCAATGTGGCCTAGGTTTATTGCGCCCACAATTACCCAACCGATCGACCGCCTCATATGCATCGATCAATTGGTACATGTCAACTAGTCAGAGGAACGGTCGTGTAACACCCTATATTTTTGATAACATTATTTAGGAGATTTAGTTAGATAAACTAAATAAAATAATGCGTTGATAAGGGGATTGAGATTTGATTTAATTAAGGTAGCCATGCCTTTTAACTAATAAATCAAATGAATGGTTTAAAAATGAATTAGAGGAGGGGTATTATGGGAAAGAGGCCATTCCTATATCATCTTCCTTAGGCCGTGTATTTCAAAACACGTTCATTCTCATTCTCAAAATTAAAAAACGCTTGGCCGGCCACCATTAACGAAGGAAGAAGAAGATGAAACAAAAGAGAAGCTTAAGGAAAGCAAATTAAAATCAAACTCATTCAAATCTCAATCTTCTTAATCATTAAAGCAAAGGTGAATAACGTTAACATCTCTAAATATTTTTTGGTTTCGGTTTTAAGGTTAATTCTAAATGATTTTGCAAATGTTTGCCATGTTTTCAAATGATAAAAGATTATATATACATGTTGATGATTTTTGTATGTTCATATAGATTTTATGACATGTTTTAAGATGAAAACCCTATTAAATAACATCCGTTAGCCTTGCGAATTTTTATGATGATCTAAAAAGTTATTTTAGAGATGGGTTTCAATTTTCAGAATTTTCGTGGATTTGTTATAATTTTCTAAAGAAGAAAAGGTTAATTTGGATATAAAAATTATTTACGAGTAAAATAATTATTGTTTGGATCCGAAATTTTATGTTGAAGAGAACATATTAATTTACTTTTTTGAATTTTTCTAGAATTTTTCAAGGTGTTTTGATGATTATATAAAATTATTTAAAGTATGGGACTTAAATGTTTTATATAATTATGAAGGAGAAATGGGCTTTTACAAAATTATTCAAATTTCTAAATAAGGAAAGTCGGCAGCATTTTCGAATATAAAATTCTGGAAACCAATCAGATTTAGACAAACAAGGTAGGCGGGGTACAAAAGAACTATTTCAAACAGTATTTTCACTGTTTCAACTCTTTCGACAAGAGCTTCCGCCTTCATTCCAGACCTTTTGGCAAGGTCGAAGGGTATTAAACCTTCCGATTAGATTAAATATCAATGCACATGGTATCAGGAAACTGGTACGTAGTGAATTGGAGGAAGTCGAAAGGTTGGGGACGAAGGGTTATAACTTTCGGAAGAGATGAAGTTTTATTTTGGTTTTAAAGAAAAATACACCTGCTAGCTTTCAACAAAGAGCTTTCGAAATTGTCAAAAGGTTTAAAAGGAAAAGGTTTCAATTGGTTTGATTTCTTGTTTTAATTGAAACCTTTCGGCAAAGTCGAAAGGTATAGCTTTCGGCCAGGTCAGAAGCATATTTGCCGCTTCCTAACCTTTCGACACAGATGGAGTCAAAGGTTATCTTTTGTTTTCTAATACTTGTCGCCTCTCTCCATTGATTTCGAAGGGTTGGTTCCAGTACTAACACTTTATTATTTTTGAATGATTTCGAAAGGTTTTGATTTCAAAAGGTTTGATTTCGAGAGGTTTTATGAAGGTTTTGAAACAGTTGCTTTCGACTCCAATGTTTTTCTGATCCCCTCGCATAATCCAAATGTTTTAAGTCAAAACATTTTAAAGGTTTCAAATTAGTAAACTTTGATTGGTTTCGAAAGGTTTTCCACCTGTTTCAAATTGAACCCAATGTCTTCGAAAGGTTTTGAGGTACATTGATTCCGAAAGGTATAGTTTACCTATGTTTTCGAAAGGCTAAGGTTTAAAGGATTTAAAGGCAGGTGTCATATGTTTTAAAGCTTAGGAAAAGAAAGCTTTTAGAAGGAGTTACCTTCAATGATTTCAAAAGGTTTATTAAAGGATATGAAGGAGTTACCTTCAATACTTTCGAAGGGTTTTATGAATGATTTTGAAGGAGTTACCTTCTATGTTTTGGAAAGGTTGTTTGAAGGTTTTGAACAAAGATTTCAAACATAAAAATTAGGCAAATAGCCTAAGTTTTAAGTTATAAAGGACTTTAACTTATTTTAAAGGATAGACAATCCTTATTGAACATCATCAACATTATTTTGAGTAAAGTATATATAACATGGAAAAAATTGCTTAGAGTAAAGCTAAAGATATTTTCCTTCTATATATATGATTTTTAGGACTAAATCAATTTGAAAAGGTTTTCAAAGAAAATTTTGAAGAGCAATTAGCTAAGATATTGTGTAGAGCAGTTAGCTCATATATTTTGAAGGGTAGTTAATCCAAAAGAAAAATTCAGGCAGTCAGCTTATTTTAAATTCGGATAGTCAGTCCATTTTGCGGCCAGTCAGCCCAGAGGACAGTTAGTCCATGATAGTTAGTCTAGAAAGAGCAGTCAGCTCTGATATGAACAGATAGTTCAATTATTAGCATAACGGACCTTGCTAAATTTTTAAGGACTGTTAGTCCACCCCTTTTTACCTGTTTTTGGCAGATAGCTCATTATCTAGCATAAAAGAAATTGCTATTTTGGTATAACCAGTTTTAGGATAGATAGTCCAGAAATGAGCAGATAGCTTCGAATTTAGAACAGATAGTTCAGATTTTAGACAGATAGTCTATTTTATTTCCTGTTTAGCATAATGGATATTACTATATTATTATTATAATTAATTGATTAAACAGTTTGGTTGCAGGAAAGGATTTGCAAAATATATGTTTTGAAAAGAGATATTAGTGAGAGGAAACCCATTCGCTAAGTGGCGTGGTCTCACTAGTTATCAATAAACTGAGATGTAACATAAATTATTCATATTAGGATTTAAGTCTGACTAGAAGTTTTTTTCCCCTTAAACTCTCGGGTGCTCAAAATTTGATTTGAGTTGGCTGAGGGTTTAAGTTTTTAGGTTTTAGCAGATTTTGGTGAAAAAAGCATCCGAAGACGAGCAGGTGGCTGACAGATAGCTAATTTAGGGATTTTGTTTTAAAATTGTTTCCGCTGTGTATTAAAACAGTTATGTCTATATTGCTTTGATCATCCAAGGAGGCATCTTCATATGTCGCTCCTGGCGTATTGTTGTAAATTATATTTGATCAATGCTTGGGATTACGTTTGGGATTTTTGTAACTTGAATATGATTTATTTGAAATATAACCTCTAAAATTATTGTTTTTGGAAATCTGTGATTTTGTTCATATTCAAGTGCTTCTGATATTATGGATTTCATTAACACTGTTTTTTTTCGTTACCAGAAGTTAATACCGTAGATGACTGCCGCATCCATAGCGCTTAGCTTTTGGCCTCCAAATACGGGATGTTACAGGTCGGCCTATGGGTTCAGGCGAATAATTATAAACGTTAAATTATCTAATCGAATTATTTCCATTCTAAATTCATTTTTCATCCGTAACTTCTTCGTTTGGACTCCTTTCGCAAACTCCAAATATGAAAGTTGCTTAGAATTTCTCTAGGAGCACAATGATGCAAGTTTTATGGTCAAATTCCATCGTTTTCACAAATTCCATTTTTGTAGCCTAATTAATTAACTAACTAACTAATTAAATAACTAATGCCAAGATACAGGTGTTACAGCCTCGCACTAATCGGTAGCCATAAGTTAGACAAACTAATACACACACACATATGCATATATACTGCTTAAAAGACATATCTATACCTATGTATAAATCGCCTAAATAGTGTACATATAAATCTGTATAATATATTCCATGCACCAATGAGTAGACTCTAATTAGGCATACCGAACTATGAAAATTGCTTAAACATCATATATATGAATGTTTCTACATATATACACACAAACATGCATATACAAATGTGTGTGTTTGTGTAATATATACATATATTTGTGTATGTGTGTCTTGTGCATCAATTGGTAAACCCAAGTCAAGCATATACAAAGTATATATAAACCGGTTGATGTAACACTTCAGATTTTTGATAACATTACTTAGGAGATTTAGTTAAATAAACTAAATAAAATAATGTATTGATAAGGGGATTGAGATTTGATTTAATTAAGGCAGCCGTGCCTTTTTAACTAATAAATTAAATGAAGGGTTTAAAATGAATTAGAGAAGGGGTATTATGGGGAAAAGGCAATTCCTATATTATCTTCCTTAAGCCGTGTATTCCCACACATGTTCATTCTCATTTAAAAAAATTTAAAAACAAGGCCGGCCACCATTAATAAGGAAAGAAGAAGAGGAAACTAAAGAAAAGCTTAAGGAAAAGGAAATTCAAATCAAACTCATTCAAATCTTAGGCTCCTTAATCTCTAAAGCAAAGGTGAATAATGTTTACATCTCTAAATTTTTATAGCTTTAGTTTTAAGATTAAATCCAAATAATTTTGCAAAGATTTTCCATGTTTTTGAATGATAAATGATTATATATACATGTTAATGATTTATGAATGTTCATATTGATTTTCATGACATGTTTTAAGATGAAAACCCTAATAAACGACATCTGTTAGCCATGCGAATTTTTTTGAAGATCTAAAAAGCTATTTTAGAGATGGGTTTTAATTTACAGAATTTTTTTGGAATTGTTATGAATTTTCCAAGGAAAAAAATGGTATTTTAGATTATTAAATTATTTATGGGAAAAATAATTATTGTTTGGATCCGAAAATTTTATATGTTGAAAAGAACATATTAATTGATTTTCTGGATTTTTTCCAGAATTTTTTAAGATGTTTTAATAGTTATATAAAATTATTTAAGGTATGAGACTTAAATTTTTTATATAATTATAAAGGAGAAAAAGGGCTTTTTCAAAATTATTTAAATTTCCAAATATGGAAAGTTGACAGCATTTTTGAATATAAAATTCTGGCAATCAATCATATTTAGACAAACAAGGCAGGTGGGGGTATAAAAGAACTATTTTAAAATACAAATAAAAAGTTTTTCTACTATTTCAACTCTTCCGGCAATAGCTTCCGCCTTCATTCTAAACCTTCCGACAAGGTCGAAAGGTATCAAACCTTTCGACTAGGTCAAATACCAATGCACATGGTATCAGGCAACTGGTACATAGTGAATTGGATGAAGTCGATAGGTTTAGGGTTGAAAGGTTAGAGCTTTCGAAGGAGATGAAGTTTTGTTTTGGGTTTTAAAGAAAATACGCCTACTAGCTTTCGACAAAGAGCTTTCGATATTGTCAAATGGTTTAAAAGAAAATGGTTTCGATTGGTTTGTTTTCTTGTTTTAATTGAAACCTTTCGACAAAGTCAAAAGTATAGCTTTCGACAAGGTTGAAAGCATAGTTACCGCTTCCAAACCTTTCCAAACCATACGACACAGATGGAGTCAAAGGTTATCTTTTGTTTACTAAAACTTGTCGCCTCTCTCCATTGATTATGAACGGTTGGTTCCAACACCAACACTTCATTGTTTTCGAATGGTTTCGAAAGGTTTTATAAAGGTTTCGAAGCAGTTGCTTTCGAATCAAATGTTTTTCTGATCCTTTTGCTCTACTTGAAGGCAAAATCCAAATGTTTTAAGTCGAAATGTTTTAAAGGTTTCAAAGTAGTTAACTTTGAATGGTTTCGAAAGTTTTCCACTTGTTTTAAATTGAACCCAATGTCTTCAATTGGTTTCGAGTTTCATTGCTTTCGAAAGTTTTATAAATGATTTTATAGGGTAAGTACCCCAAGCTTTCGACAAAATCGAAAGGTGAAACCTTTTGACTAGGCCGGAAAGAAACCTTTCGACAGGGTCAAAAAGTATGGTTTTGAAATGATTACGAAAGGCTAAGGTTTAAATTTTTTAAAAGGCGGATGGCATATGTTTAAAGCTTATAAAAGGAAGGCTTTTAAAAGTTTTTGAAGGAGTTACCTTCAATGATTTCAAAAGGTTTATTAAAGGATATGAAGGAGTTACCTTCAATGTTTTCAAAAGGTTGTTTAAAGGTTTAAACAAAGGTTTCAAATGGAAAGACTAGGTAGATAGCCTAAGTGTTTTAAGTTATAAAGGAATTTAACTTATTTTTAAAGGATAGATAATCCTTATTGAACACCATCAACATTATTTTGAGTAAAGTATATATAACATGGAAAAAATAGCTTAGAGTAAAGCTAAAGATATATTTTCCTTATATATATATGATTTGACAGACTAAATCATTTTGAAAAGATTTTCAAGGAAAATTTGCAGAGCAGTTAGCCCAGGTATTTTGAAGGGTAGTTAACCTAAAAGAAAATTCGGGCAGTTCGCTCATTTAAATTCAGACAGTCAGTCCATTTTTAGGGCAGTTAGTCCAGAGGATAGTTAGTCCAGAAAAGAGCCGTCAGCTCTGATATGAACAAATAGTTCATTTATTAGCATAACGGACCTTGCAACTTTTTAAGGACAGTTAGTCCACCATTTTAACTATTTTGGGCAGATTGCCCATTATCTAGTATAAAAGATATTGCTATTTTGGTATAATCAGTTTTAGGATAAATAGTCCAAAAGAGAGCAGTTAGCTAAGAATTTAGGGCAGATAGTCTAGTATATAGCAGATAGTTCAGATTTTAGATAGATTGTCTATTTTACTTCCTATTTTAGCGTAATGGATATTGCTATATTATTTTTACAATCAGTTGATTAACCAGTTTGGTTGCAGGAAAGAATTTGCAAAATAAATGTTTTGAAAAGAGATATTAGTGAGGGGAAACCCATTCCGCTAAGCGTTGTGGTCTCACTATATATCAGTAAACTAAGATGCAACAGAAATTATTCATACTAGGCGTTATGTCTGACTCGATGTTTTTGGTTTCCCCTTAAACTCTCGGGTGCTCAAAATTGATTTAAGTAGGCTGAGGGTTCAGGTTTTAGCAGATTTTGGCAAATAAGCTTCCGAACACGAGCAGGTGGCTAACAGATAACTAAATTTAGGAATTTTGTTTTAAATTTTTTTCCGCTATGTATTAAGATAATTATGTCTATATTGCTTTGATTATCCAATGGGGCATCTTCATATGTCGCTCTTAGCGTATTATTGTAAATTATATTTGATCAATGCCTGTGATACGTTTGGGAATTTTTGTAACTTGGATATGATTTATTTGAAATGTAATCACTGAAAATTATTGTTTTTGGAAATCTGTGATTTTGTTCATACTCAAGTGCTTCTGATATTATGGATACCATTAACATTACCGTATTTCGTCACCAAAAGTTAATACTATGGATGAATGCACATAATGCTTAGCTTTTGACCTCCAGATATGGGACGTTACAACTTGGTATCAGAGCATAGGTTTATGAAAAATTGGTTTGAAAACAAAAATCGAAAGAAATTAGAGTAAGATTTAGGGTTAGGTTAATGTTATAGTAACGTACTTCTATTTGCTATATATAAGTATGTGCTTTATCTCCCTTCATCTATCTTTTATTAGGTTATCCTTCTATATCTCATGAGATTTGAATACAGATATGGATGGTAGAAGAATCAGAGTTAACCTAGGAGGGGGAAGCATCGAAAGGAATGTCGGACCTAGTGCTGGGAGAAACCAAGGTCAGGCGGAGAATGTTGGTGCAGAAGTCCCGCAGGTCGGAATGGAAGCCATGTATCAATTTTTCAAGACTATGATGCAGGAAGGATTTATAGCCGGAGTGTTAGAAGAAAATGCTGCAGGAGCAGGGGTTCCAGAAGTTTCGGTAGTTAATTATTTCGCCAAGATGAGCAGTGATTATGTGAAGCTAGGAGGAAAGCCATTTATGGGAACAGAGGATTCCATTGGAGTTGAGAATTGGTTGTTGCACTGTCAAAGGATTTTTGCAGATCTAGGTCTCAATGATGAGCATAAGAGGAGGTCGGTGTCCAGGCAGCTTCAGAGAGCCGCATTGTTCTAGTGGAATAGTGTAACAGCAACAGTCGATGAGGAGACAGTAACTTGGGAGGATTTCAAGAGGAGATTCCAAGAGAGGTTTATGTCTGTGATGGCATAGTTAGCTTTGATTAGGCAGTTTGTTGAGCTGGTGCAGGGTGAGATCTCTATTGCTGAGTATGCTAGGAAGTTTGAGGAGTTGGCCCGGTATGGGTATGCTTCAGTAGATACTGTGTTGAAGTGGAATGAGAAGTTTATCAGAGGATTGAAGCCGGAGTTTGCTTGTGTTACTTTGTCTCATCTTAGAGATCCTTTTGATATTGTGGTAGAGATGGTTTTGAGGCAGGAAGAAGTCCTTGAGTATGTGAAGAAGAGCAAGGCAAAAGGAGTCCAGGTTGGGCAGGGCCAGAAGATTCATGGTATGTCTGTTAGCGTTTTATTTGATACTGATGCATCGCATTCTTTTATATCTAGATGTTTGATAGATAAGCTTAACCTTGAACCCACCTATTTAGTTACTTCCTTACGGATTGCGAATCCAATAGGAGGATATGCAACACTACGGTTGAGGTGTGACCAGTTTGAGTTTGACCTGTTAGGTCATACTTTTGTGTGCAGTTTGCATGTGTTCAATTTTTTGGGGTTTGGGATTATCCTATGTATGGATTGGTTAAGTGAGTACGATGCTAAGATATTTTGTCAAGGTAGGAAGATATCTCTTAGACAACCGGATTGTAGCGATCAGATTGTTTTCACTGTAGAAGGTTCTAGCGGTGCAATGTTTGC
Organism: Allium fistulosum; assembly: GCA_030737815.1. Taxonomy (NCBI): domain Eukaryota; kingdom Viridiplantae; phylum Streptophyta; class Magnoliopsida; order Asparagales; family Amaryllidaceae; genus Allium; species Allium fistulosum. Next base: position 150,412,658 of record CM060906.1, on the reverse strand, counting down.
TTTATTAGGTGATTTGGATTTAGATGATGAGTTGAGCCGCGTTTTCGTGGTTAGAGAATTTGTAGATGTGATTGAGCATGTAGTTGGATTACCGCCAAAGCGAGCCATTGATTTTCGGAGAGATTTGGTTCCAGGAGCAGAACCAGTGAGTAGGCCGCCAAGTAGGATGACCCCTTCAGAGATGAGGGAGTTGAAGGTGCGGTTGGTGGATTTAGAAGGCAACAATTTTGTTAGGCCGAGCAGTTCACCATGGGGTGCAGTGGCAGTGTTTGCTAAGGAGCCGGACGGATCGTTGAGGCTATGCGTCGATAATCGTAAGTTGAATAAGAGGATGATAAAGAATCGATATCCATTGCCCAGAATTGATGATTTGTTCGACCTGCTAAGTGGAGCAAATTTATTTTCTCAGTTGGATTTGGCAACACGTATCCATCAGCTCAGGGTAGTAGAGGATAGTATACCATTGACAGCATTCAGGACCAGTTATGGATCGTACGAATGGTTAGTCATGCCGGTTAGACTGACGAATGCTCCAGCTTTCTTTGTGGATTTGATGAACCCGATTTTCCAAGAGTACTTGGATAAGTTTGTGCTGGTTTTCATAGATGGTACCTTGATTTACTCTAAGGATGAAAGATAGCATGAAGTTCATCTTAAAGTGGTGCATGAGATGCTGAGGCAGCATCAGCTGAAAGCGAAGTTTTCGAAGTGCCACTTCTGGAAGAAGGAGGTGATGTTTCTTGATTATGTAGTCTCAGAGGAAGGGTTATCAGTGGATTCGACTAAGATCAAGGCAGTGAATAGTTGGAAGAGACCCGAGACCGCTACCGAGATTAAAAGTTTCCTTGGGTTGGCTGGTTATTATCGAAGATTCGTTAAGGATTTCTCGTGGATAGCTGCATCGATGACCAGGATGATGAGGAAGGATGTGAAGTTTGTATGGACCGATAAGTGTGTGGAGGCATTCCAGAGTTTGAAACACTTATTGACCCATGCACCGGCGTTGGTTGTTCCAGAAGGGAATCAGGGTTTGGTAGTTTATACCAATGCGTGTGAAACATGATTAGGAGCTATGCTAATGTAGAGAGGTAAAGTGATTGGCTACATTTCTAGATAGCTTAGACCAAATGAGGTCAGATACCCGACGCATGATTTTGGGGGAAAGGTTTGAGCGGTATACAAATCATAAGTCTTTGAAGTATTTGTTCTCTCAGAAGGAGCTGAACATGAGACAGCAGAAGTGGTTAGAGTTCATAGCCACTTATAATTTTGGGATTTAATACACACTAAGGAAAGGCAACAAGGTTGCAGATGCACTTAGCAAGAAGCATCATAATGCAGTCTTAACAATGATGGCTGAGTGGAAAGATTTAGAAGCGTTAGTAGATTGCAGAGTGCATTGGAGATCTAAGGCTGGGTCTAGTGGTAATACAGTTGTATTGTCTTGTTTGGAAGTTCGACCAGTGTTGATCGAACGAATTGCTTCTAAGCAGATAGAGGATCCAATGTTAGCTGAATGGATCAGAAAGCTAAAAGAAGGAACCAAGAGCGATGACTTGAAAGATTTCAGCCTTGACCAGAATGGGTGGTTGAGTAAGAAAGGAAGATTATGTGTTCCAAGTGTAGGAAACATAAAGAAGGAAGTCTTAGATGAATGCCATCATTCAAAGTTCACTATACATCCCGGAGGTACCAAGATGTATCAGGATATAAAGAGGAGTTTCTTCTTGGAAGGAATGAAGCGGGATATTGGTTTGTGTGTAAGGCAGTGCTAGAATTGCCAGCAAGCAAAGGTCAAACACCAAACACCGAGTGGTTTGCTTCAGCCGTTAGATATTCTAGTATGGAAGTGGGATTCTATTTCTATAGGCTTCATAGATGGGTTGCCAAGGTCGAACGGCGGAAATGAAAGTATATGGTTCATGGTGGACAGATCGACCAAGAGTGCCCATTTCATTCCGGTTAGGTCAACCAAGATGGCACTTGTTTTAGCGAGGTTGTTCATGAAGAATGTGGTTATACTTCATGGGGTTCCTAGCAGTATAGTTAGTGATAGAGATTCCTTGTTCACTAGCGAGTTTTGGCGGAGTCTGTAGGAAGTTTTAGGAACCAAGCTTATGATGAGTACCACTTACCATCCACAGAGAGATGGGAAAACAGAAAGAGTTAACAAGATCTTGGAAGATTTGTTAAGAGATTGTGTTCTGGATTTTGGGGGATCATGGGAGGACCATCTGCATCTAGTCGAGTTTTCGTACAACAACAGTTACCGGACTAGTATTGGGATGGCACCGTTTGAAGCTTTGTATGGGAGGCCGTGCAGATCTCCCGTATGTTGGTTGGAGACCGAGAATAGGTTGATTCTTGGTCCAGATTTGGTTCCAGAAGCTGCAGAAAAGATTAAAGTCATTCGAGCTAGAATGAAGGAGGTTCATTCTAGGTAAAAGAGTTATGCATATAAGATACGGAAAGATTTGGAGTTCTCAGTCGAGGACCAAGTTTTCTACAAAGTATCACTGATGAAGGGTGTTCTTAGATTTGGGAAGTCGGGGAAGTTATCTCCTTGGTTCATTGGACCTTTTCCTATTCTTGAGAGGATCGGGAAACTCGCTTATACACTTGAGTTACCGAGCAGTTTGGTAGGTGTCCATGATGTTTTTCATGTTTCTCATCTCAGAAAGTGTGTTAGAGACCCGGAGATTGCTATTGCACTGACAGTGCTAGATGATTTAGTGGTAGAACCGGACTTGACCATAGTGCGGAAGCCAGTTCGCATTGTTGCAAGAGATGAGAAGAGGCTTAGAATCAAGACAGTCAGATTAGTCAAAGTCCAGTGGAGTGACGATGACAGAGACTGTACTTAAGAGGTTGAGAGCAGGATTAGAGATACTTATCCTGACTTGTTTTGATGGTATGTTTTACCTTCTTGTTTGTTTTGATCCTTATTGTAATTTCGAGGACGAAATTCTTTAAGGAGGGGAGTTTGTAACACCCTAGATATTTGATAACATTATTTAGGAGATCTAGTTAGATAAACTAAGTAAAATAATGTGTTGATAAGGGGATTGAGATTTGAATTAATTAAGGTAGCCGTGTGTTAACTCCTTTATTTCAGCGACCTAAAAAACTATGATCTAGAGAATGTTGCGACCTAAGGAAGCTACGATCTAAGGAAAGGCCACGACCTAAGAGGCTCTGCGACCTAAGGAAGCTACGATCTATGGAAAAGGCTACGACCTAAGAGGCTCTGCGATCTAAGGAAGTCCGCGACCTAACTACCTCAAGAACCTCGCGACCTAACTACATAGCGACCTAACTGCTAAAGGAAGTCCGCGACCTAACTATCTCAAGAACCTCGCGACCTAAATACATAGCGACCTAACTGATAAAGGAAGCCTGCGACCTAACTGAGAAAGTCGACGACCTACCAAGATAAGAAGTTAGCGACCTAACTTCTCCACGACCTAAGTTGTCTGCGACCTAAGAGAGTTCCTGACCTAACTGCTGAAGCTATCTGCGACCTATAAACAGCTGCGACCTACGACTTAACTTAGGTCGCACACAATCTACTATAGAGAAGACCGAGAGAAACTACATCAATCAACTTCTTAAGTCGTTTGCAACCTGCGATCTAACTTAGGTCGTGAGCGACCCAAAAGAATCATTCCTAAGTCAACAGCGACCTACTACTTGTTCGAATGAAGCCAAGTGCTACTACATCAGCTGATTTCCTAAGTCGCGAATAGACTGCGACCTAGCTTAGGTCGCTCACGACCTACGACCTAACTTAGGTCGTAGGCGACCTAAGACTTGTAATATTTCTGCCCAGAATTCAGAGCCGCTCCTATAAATAGGCCACCACTTCCAACATGAAGAGAACTTTTTGCCATTCATTTCTTCAAGCGCCGTTACTCTGTCGAAGTCTCCATTCATCCAGCAATCAAAGATCTTCAAACATTCAAGACGCTACAACAAGCTTCAAGGGAAATTCCTAACATCCAACACGGATTCATCGAATTTCATCGACGAAGATTGAGCTAGTAGTCAAGATTGTTTCTTGTGATCAAATTGTACTGTTTTGATAAGAGATTTGTATTGATTTGTAACCGGATTCAGTAATAAAGAGATTCAAAGTGGACGTAGGCTTAATCTCAAGCCGAACCACTATAAATTGCTGTCTTTTACTACTTTTCTACCATTTTACTGTTTAAATTCTGTTCTCGTCACGCGGGTGGTGCTTTCACGATTCTATTTCACACACCGGGTGTTAGCGTTCACTTTTTAGCGTTAACATTTTGGTGCTTTCACCGAGAAAACCCAACTCAGGCGATCATCCACCGTTGCTTCGCAAAGACTCATAAAAAGAACCTCTCTTAAAAACCAGATCCGAAACAATGGCTCCTGGAAGAAGAGGTAGACCTATCAGATCCAGAAATGCTCACGAAGGGACTTCCGCTTCCCCAACAACAGACCAAGCGACTCCTACCTTTGGAGTCACTAGGGCTGAATTGGACGACGCAGTTTCTGGATTATACCAACAAATTGAAACTCAAAACGCTTTGATGATGGATAGAATAACTACCCTGCTCGGGGCAAATCGTCAACCAGAAAACCATCAAACCACCCTTCCTGAAATGCCACCATTCCAAGCTGATGGTTCTATGCCGCAACCAACTTGTCATGAACCTATACCCGGGCAAACTTCCGAGGGAAGAACTGATGCTTGCCCGGAGGTGTCTTTGAACAATAAAGAGTACCTGTCTGAAATGGTTGGCCGCATCATGAAAGAGAGCATGCAAAGGGAAGAGGATGAGGCTGACTGGGGATTCGCGCCAAGCAGAACTCCGTTTACTGAAAGGATCCTGAGAGCGGAGTTTCCAAGGAAATTTGCACCTCCTACTATCCAAGCCTATAGGGGAACCAGTGACCCTAATCATTTCCTATACAAATACGATTGGCATATGACCGGTGCAAGAGCATCAGACGAGATCAAGTGTCGATACTTTCTAGTATACCTGGAAGGTGTGGCTTTACTTTGGTTCACAAAGCTCCCAGTTCGGTCTGTAGATAAGTTCTCCGACTTAACGCAAAAGTTCAAAGAACAGTTCAGATTGTATGCTTCAAAAGCTAAGGATATAATGTCACTGTCTAACCTTGAACAAGCGCCCGGAGAATCAATCAAATCTTTCTTGAGCCGTTTTAGTATAGCTTTAGCCGAAGTAGAAAATGCGGAACCACGCATGATCCTGACTTATTTGATGCGAGCCATTGATAAATCGAGTAAATTTGGAATATGGCTAAAGATGAAGGAACCGAACTCACTTGAAATTTTTTATAAAAAAGCCAACGAGTTCATTCGCCTTGAAAGCCTTTCTACGACATCGAAAGTGGTTGCTGCCCAAACTAATAATAACAATGTCCCATCTAATAAAAGAGAATCTGAAAGTCAGAAAAGGGAGAATGAAGGAGGAAAGAGCCAGGGAAATGAAAAGAAACCTCGCCGCTTTAATCCTTCGGATTTTACTCCTTTAACTGATACACCAAGAAATATCTTTTTTGCAACAAAGGACGTTGTCAGGTATCCTAAGCCACCTGAGATGACGAGAGGTGCAAAGCATAATGGAAAATTCTGCCAATTTCACAATCAACCTGGCCATGACACTGACCAATGTCGCCAATTAAAGAATGTGATTGAAGAATTGCTGGGGCAGGGTAAACTCCAACAATACGTTAAGAGAAGCGGAGTCGATCCAGCCTCATCCACTCGGGATCAACAATGTCCTACCCATCAACCCGATTCTCACCACAACACTGCAGCGCAAGATTCAGAAAAGCTTATCATTAATGTTGTCACAGGAGGTCCATACCCAGCAGGCAGAAGTTGGGACGACTGTTAATTGTCCACAAAACTGCAACTAGGACATCTTTCACTTTCTCTGGCATATAAATCCGAAGCTGCGAATCTAGCGCAAATGGAAAATCAGTCCGGAGATTCTGAAACAACAATAACTAGCATCCATTTTTTACTTAACAGCATTGCTTGAATTTGTAAAAAATGATAATGGATGTGTGACTTCTGAATTGTAAACCGCTGAGAAATCAGTGTGACTGAATAATGAAAAACTATGAATTCTGTGTTTTCTATTATGAAATGCCTGTTATATTTCGATGTGTAAATACTCTAAATGTATTGCTAAAATGTCGATCTAATATTGCAGGTCATTAAAGCAAAGCTCACCCATCGCAAAGCTAAGCGAGCCTTACAAATCATTTATTAAAGCAAATACCAAGCAACAAAAAATTCCATATTCAAATCCTATACAAGAAGAACTTCACATAAAAAGTTGGCAACTTCACTGGGGCAAGCCTTCGTTAACCGGTTGTGATTGTCAATATGAACAGACATCCAGCTAGGTAACTCGCGTTTGTCCCGTGAAGTTATTCAACAGTGAAGTCCACTTCTTCGGATAAGGCAATTTACTTACAAAAGGAACGAAGATACGCTTGGAAATGATAATAAAAGATCGCTAATGGGCAGATGATGGGAGAACATGGCCAAGCAAGCACGGAAGCAACCAAAAGGAATTTTGCCCCTCAATAAAAGGGCCGGTAGAACCACCGAAGGGACACCTTCCCAAGCAGAAGGAACATGGCCCTTGCTAACTGATCGTGATGCATCCGATCAGGCAGCTTGCGTCCGTCTCATGGATCTACTCGCCCCTGAGAAGCAACCTTCCTGGCACACCAACCAACCGATGCTCCTTCCCAAAGGTCAGCAAAGCCCTCTAACGAGGCATGCCAATAAATGAAAGTGCTTCTCTCAATAACAAGATTGGTGGAACCACCGGAGGGGCACCTTCCCAAGCTGAAGGAACAGGGCCCTTGTTAATTGATTGCGATCGTTTGTGCAAACGAACATCCAATCAAGCAACTTGCGTCCGCCCCATGGATCCACTCAACCATGAGAAAGTAACTTTTAGGCAATTTCAAGACCTCTTCGGAGGCAAAAGCCCTTTTCGGAGGCACATTTCACCCGTGTAGAAGTGCAAAATGCTTCTCTTCGGAGACCCACTTCACCAGTGATGAAATGCTAAAAAGCCATTTTCGGAGGCACATTTCACCCGTGTAGAAGTGCAAAATGCTTCTCTTCGGAGACCGACTTCACCAGAGCTGAAATGCCAAAATTGCTTCTCTTCGGAGACCAAAATTGCTTCTCTTCGGAGACCAAAATTGCTTCTCTTCGGAGACCAAAATCGCTTCTCTTAGGAGACCAAAATCACTTCTCTTCAGAGACCAAAAGACCTCTTCAGAGGCGTACTTCACCTTGCTTGAAGTACCAAAAATAAACCCTTTACTGGGGCACAAAATCAAAACCTTCTTCAGAAGCTCATTTCACTGTGCAGGAAAATTCACTTTTAAACAAATAAAAGTGATCATTCCCAAAAGTTGAAGTGTTCTTCAGGAAGAAAGAGAAAGTAAAAACTTCTCTGAAGACGAGATATACTCTATTAAAAGCAGAATGATTCTTCCCTTAAAAGTGAAGTAGTTATTCTCTGAAGTAAGAATATCAGTCTTGAAGAAGCTAGAAATGTTGCAATGCACTTGCGGTATGGGGTCAACACTATATAATTTAATTGTATTAATAAAAGCAACATGCCACAAGTTCATTGCAATATCACAAAAAATAGATGTGGAATAAATGTATTCCCAAACACAGACAAAAAGTTTGTACAAGTAAAAGGAATCGTTTATTCTACACCAAAAAAGAGAAACAGATGCATTCTCACATACACAAGAATTTGTACAAGTAAAACAGCTATTTTATTCAATACTATGGAAACTTTTTACATTGTACAGGTTACAAAAAGAAGCGGGGACCAGTACCCGCACAATCCCCGGTCGATGCAAGCAAAAAGTAAGACAAAAAGCCCAGTTTATAACTCCTTCTTCCCCCCTTTAGTACCCTTGCCCGGTTTGATGACCAGTTTCGGGATTCGGCGTGGACGGGATGGAGAAGGAGGGGTAGTCGGGTCTTCCTCAACATTTTCTTCAACATTTTCTTCATCAGCTGAAGCACTCTTCTTCTTCTTCTTCATGGCATGCTTCCCTTTCCTTTTCGAGGAAGATTCACTTCCAGGAGTAGTAAGAAGTGTGGAAAGTTTCGTGTCATAATCAAAGGACTGCTCCGGAGTTTTCTCACCTTCTTCAAGCTCCACAGCCTTTTGCTCCTGCGAAACAACCGGATCGTCCAAGTCTTTGAGAGCTTCTATTTTTTCTTCTTGCGATCCCGGTTGAGAAGCTGGAAGAGGAGTAACTTAGGAAGAAGAGGGAGCGGCAGCCAAAGAAGGAGAAATAAGCGCAACTTTCGATGCTTCTGCTACAGAAGAAAAGAAGTCAAAATTAGTATTCTCCGAAAAAAGAGATGATAGTGGATCGCCAGGACTTAAGTAATAAGCGAGAAATTCATCCAAGTCAATTGAATCGAATGAATAATCCACTTGAGCCAGATCTGACTTGAAGTTACCTGGAGATGTCGGTTTTGACAAATCAATTTCAAATTTGTCAGCCTCGGTCTCTTCTTGGCTCTTTTCTTCAGCTTGGGTAAGAGGAGACTCGGTAACAGCAAGCTTAGCTTCAGCATCTTTTGCAGCAAGAGGGGAATGAGAGCTAGAACCGATGATATCAACATCAGTCAAAGTTGAAGTATGGACAGGGGCAGGTAGAGATGTTGTCTTTTCTGGATGTTCCTCTACCACTGTCCCGGCTCTAGCTTCGGCAAGTTGCTCTTTGCCTCTAATAAGCGCATCACGTGCTTCATCATCTAGATAAAGCGCTACAAGGTCTGCTTCCGCATAGCCGGCAAATGTATCAAGTATGGTCTCCCAAACTTCAGCAAGTGTAATCTCATATTTGGGACCCAAGAATGAAAGGCTGCCGCGGCCCAAAACGTTGTGCATGTAGAAGTCAAATAGAGTAGAATCGATGCTACCTTTAGTGGCTTTGTGAGACTCTTCGGCCGCAACTTGTCCAGCGACCGCGTCATCACGTTCCTTCTCAACTTTAAGAAGCTTAGCTTTCAGCATCTCAATCTCTGCATTTTGGGACACAATTGTTCCCCGCAGCTCAGTATTTTCTGTGCGATATTTCTCAGTAATGTGCTGCTCAGCTGCAAGCTTCATTTCGGCGTCCCTTTGCGCAGCATGTGCGTCCCGCACTTGCTTCTGAAAGACTTCTTCCTTTTGAGTGTGCAATGCAGAAGATGAGGCCAGATCTTCCTTAAGTCGCTTGACTTCAGATTCAAGCTTTGCGTTGTCGTCTGCGATGCTCGTCATCTCCGCATCATGCTGCTTACACCATTTATCCCATTCAGCTTTATCGTTCTCCAGAGTCAACATATTTTCAAGATTCATGTGATTGACTCTTTGGAGTTCATCAACAAGTTTCTGCCATTGCGACATCCTCTCGATGTTAAGCCTGACCGCGTCAAGACTTTTAAGCATGTCTTGCTTATCAATCGGAACCAAATCCAAATCAAAGCGCACTCCTTTTAGGCACATATTCGGAAATCGGCTCTGAAGCGTTGGAGGGCCGTCTTTAACTTGATATTATGGCCTGGAGATGATTGCTTGAATGTCGGTTTTCTTTAAAGGAGGAGAGCTAGCCGGGATATTAGAAGATATAGGAGCGTCAGCTTTCTCAGAAATTTCAGACGCGTCCTTCTCATCAAGTTTAACCCGTTTACTTGGGACATCGGTAGCATGCTTCTTCCCTTTGTCATCATGATATTTTCTTTTATGAGAGTCATCATCTCTCCTTCTTTGCTGCTCTTCGTAAGCACGCCTTTCTTGAGCTTTTCTAGCTGCACGCTCTTCGTCAGATTCTTTGCGGGAGGGAAGATAACGTCCATAATCATAATTATCGCACCCTCCGTAATGCCGAAAGTTTTCATAATACGAGCCACTACGCACCATTGTAGAACCTAAAATTGAAGAAAAAGCAAGTCTCAGAAATCTTCAAAGTAAAGGATTTAAGTACATATAAGTGCTTAGCATCCTAAGTGTGTGTGGCGTGTAAGCTACGCGCAACAAATTACAAACCACTATGTGGTATGGGAGTGGCAACAGCTTGTGTAGAAGGCGTTGTGGTTTGCCGCAAGGAAGAAGTTGCCTCGACGACAGGAGAGATCGTTTTTGAACCATAATCTTTAAACAGCTCCTGAGAAGTTACCATCAAGTCACTTAACCCCCCAAAAATGTCGTCGCTGTTGTGCACGTCGGAATTTTTTCTTTCAGCCTCTACTTTGGCCGCTTCTCCGGACTGGCGGGAAGATTCCTTTCCTTCTTCTTCTTCTTCAACAACCGGGGGAAGTGCAAGCTTGCTAGACGACCCCACGACATCAGTAGAAGTAGTGCACTTCACTAGTGACGTCTCAGCGGTGGTTTCTTTTAATGAAAGCTCTTTCACAGGAGCTGAGGCATCCAACGTTGTGGTTGGAGACTCGGGAATCTCATGAGGTTGGGTGGAACGAGAAGAGTGTAAAAGCCCATACTGATGTAAAAATTCGTCTTTCAGCAAAAATTTGGCGCTTCTTTCTTCTGCCTCCACAGCATTTATGGTTTCGAGGACCGATTTGAGGCTGGGATTTCTGAGCGGAGGGGGAAGTGCTGAAAAAGGAAAAGAATGAAGATAAGCATTTGATAATTCAGGTTTCGAAAAATTTATGAGATGAACAGAGAAAGGTAATCTCACTCCCGATTCTCCAAACTGCATAGAATCCCAGAGGACATCGAACAAAGAAGAATTGGTTTAGAAAACCGTGGGCACTTTCAGGCAAATCTAAAATCAATTTCCAATTTCTGGCACCCCTTACGAGTACAATCGAAGGATGATCTTTATTCTTAGAGAAGGTACATAGATAGCAAATTTCGTCAAAGCTCGGAAGACGGTCAAGCGTCCTCCTAAACAGAACACACAAACCCATTAGAACGGCGTAACCGTTGGGGTGTAGCTGAAAAGGCGAGATAGCTAGTCGAAGGAAAAGTTCCCGGAGAAATTCATTGAAAGGCGGAATAGCTCCGTTTAAGCACATATGGCGATTCACCGTGACAAAACCTAGGGGTGGCCTGTCAGCTGTATCACTTGCTCCAAGGAATATAGCGTCTGAATCAGCAATACCAAATTGGATACACAGTTGTCTAAAGATTCTATGGCTCAGAGTAGTCGGAGTTCTCTCCGGAGGATCAATCAGTGGATTGGCAATCGGGAAAGCTTCTTCAGTTGGTCCTGAATCTTCTTGTTGGGACGTTATTCTACACAATCAACTGGATATTTAAATATAAAGGTGCACGTTTCCTAAAAAGTGTGAAGTGTTGTGCAAAACTAAAACAATAACAAGCAAGTATAACTGAAATTGAGACAATTGATGTTCGTCGATTATAAAGTTTCGAGGCTTGTTATTTCAGGTTAAAATACAATGTTGTGTTGATGCAAACAAGTCAGCTTAGGTTGATTATTCCAGCTTTGTTTCAACACTTCATTTGAATTAGTCATTCCACCGCATTTCATTCACAGAATTCATTTAAGTTAATTATTCGTTATCAACTAATCTGTCATGCGATGTGGGCAGTCGTTGGTAGTATATTTGTCCCGTTTTTCTGCAAGTGTTGTATTTAGGTAGGTTATTAGCATTAAAGTCAAAACAGTGTGAAAGGAAACACAACACAGTTCAGATTCAAGAATCCAGCCAACTTCTGTGCAAATTTCTCCAAGTCTTAAGTCGTTTACGACCTATCATAGGTCGGGGCTTTTAGGTCGTATTGTGCGAGTCAAGATGTTCAAGGCAATGCCAAGGTGGTTAAGTCCTAGGTCGTTCTGCGACCTATCATAAGTCGCAGCATTTTTAGGTCGTACAGTGTAACTGAATGAGTCGAAGCAGTGCAATTTTCTCTAAGTCCTAGGTCGCACACGACTTGGCTTAGGTCGAAGATTCTTTAAGTCGCGAATATTATTAGATCGCAAAGGTTTAGGTCGCTAAGCATTCCTGAGCGACCAAACTCTTATGTCGTCCAAATCTGGCAGGTCGATTGACTTCCTCTCCAAGCAACACCATATTGGATCCGATAACCCAATACCGCCATTATAAGAGAATTCGATATCTTTCTCATTTCATCTTCGAGTCATCCAGCAAATCAACTGAAAATCATCCATATACCTCTGAATCATTCGACCAATCAATTGGAAATCCCACCGACCCATTGTGAAAACTTCTGTGCGATCATGAATCAATGCAACATATCAAACAACGATCGAAAATCGATCGAAACAACCAAAAAACTGAAGCATGACACACGAAATTAAATTTGGGTCGGTAAGCGTGGATTTACGGTCGATCGGCGATTGCGAAGGAGGAGAGATTGATCCACTTACGTAATATGCTGATAGAAGTAGATCGATGTTTTGCTGGGATGAATTAACCTCCGAAGAATTAAGAATTCGCCAATGGCAATGGGATCTCAGAGTAGTAGAGTGGGGAGGAAGGAACGACCTAATCTATTTATATGAAGCTGGGAGAAGAAGGCGAACAGGCGTGCAAGTTTTAGGTCGTTCGCGACCTAGCGAAGTTGAGTCGAAGTATACGACCTAAGGTATAGTCATATACTTCAAGGGGCAAATGTTAACTCCTTTATTTCAGCGACCTAAAAAACTGTGATCTAGAGAATGTTGCGACCTAAGGAAGCTACGATCTAAGGAAAGGCCACGACCTAAGAGGCTCTGCGACCTAAGGAAGCTACGATCTAAGGAAAAGGCTACGACCTAAGAGGCTCTGCGATCTAAGGAAGTCCGCGACCTAACTACCTCAAGAACCTAACGACCTAACTACATAGCGACCTAACTGCTAAAGAAAGTCCGCGACCTAACTATCTCAAGAACCTCGCGACCTAAATACATAGCGACCTAACTGATAAAGGAAGCCTGCGACCTAACTGAGAAAGTCGACGACCTACCAAGATAAGAAGTTAGCGACCTAACTTCTCCACGACCTAAGTTGTCTGCGACCTAAGAGAGTTCCTGACCTAACTGCTGAAGCTATCTGCGACCTATAAACAGCTGCGACCTACGACTTAACTTAGGTCGCACACAATCTACTACATAGAAGACCGAGAGAAACTACATCAATCTACTTCTTAAGTCGTTTGCAACCTGCGATCTAACTTAGGTCGTGAGCGACCCAAAAGAATCATTCCTAAGTCAACAGCGACCTACTACTTGTTCAAATGAAGCCAAGTGCTACTACATCAGCTGATTTCCTAAGTCGCGAATAGACTGCGACCTAGCTTAGGTCACTCATGACCTAAGACCTAACTTAGGTCATAGGCGACCTAAGACTTGTAATATTTCTGCCCAGAATTCAGAGCCGCTCCTATAAATAGGCCACCACTTCCAACATGAAGAGGACTTTTTGCCATTCATTTCTTCAAGCGCCGTTACTCTGTCGAAGTCTCCATTCATCCAGCAATCAAAGATCTTCAAACATTCAAGACGCTACAACAAGCTTCAAGGGAAATTCCTGACATCCAACACGGATTCATCGAATTTCATCGATGAAGATTGAGCTAGTAGTCAAGATTGTTTCTTGTGATCAAATTGTACTGTTTTGATAAGAGATTTGTATTGATTTGTAACCGGATTCAGTAATAAAGAGATTCAAAGTGGACGTAGGCTTAATCTCAAGCCGAACCACTATAAATTGCTGTCTTTTACTACTTTTCTGCCATTTTACTATTTAAATTCTGTTCCCGTCACGCGGGTGGTGCTTTCATGATTCTATTTCACACACCGGGTGTTAGCGTTCACTTTTTAGCGTTAACACCGTGCCTTTTTAACTAATACATTAAATGGAGGGTTTAAAATGAATTAGAGGAGGGGTATTATGGGAAAGAGGCCATTCATATATTATCTTCCTTAATCCGTGTATTCCCACACACGTTCCTTCTCATTTTAAAAATTTAAAAACAAGGCCGACCACCATTAACAAGGAAAGAAGAAAAGGAAACTAAAGAAAAGCTTAAGGAAAAGAAAATTCAAATCAAACTCATTCAAATCTCAGGCTCCTTAATCTCTAAAGCAAAGGTGAATAATGTTTACATCTCTAAATTTTTATGGTTTTGGTTTTAAGATTAAATCCGAATGATTTTGCAAAGATTTTCCATGTTTTTGAATGATAAACGATTATATATACATGTTGATGATTTATGAATGTACATATAGATTTTATGACATGTTTTAAAATGAAAAACCTATTAAATGACATCCGTTAGCCTTGCGAATTTTTATGATGGTCTAAAAAGTTATTTTAGAGATGGGTTTCAATTTTCTGAATTTTAGTGGAATTGTTATGAATTTTCTAAGGAAGAAAATGGTATTTTGGACGGGAAAAATAATTATTGTTTGGATCCGAAAATTTTATATGTTGAAGAGAACTTATTAATTGCTTTTCTGGAATTTTTCAAGATGTTTTAATAGTTATATAAAATTATTTAAGGTATGAGACTTAAATGTTTTATATAATTATAAAGGGGAAATGAGCTTTTTCAAAATTATTTAAATTTCCAAATATGGAAAGTCGGCAGCATTTTTTAATATAAAATTCTGGCAACCAATCAGATTTAGACAAACAAGACAGGTGTGGTACAAAAGAATTATTTTAAAGTACAACTAAATAGTTTTTCTACTATTTCAACTCTTTCGGCAATAGCTTCCGCCTTCATTCTAAACCTTCCGACAAGGTCGAAAGGTATCAAACCTTTCGACTAGGTCAAATACCAATGCACATGGTATCAGGCAACTGGTACGTGGTGAATTCTATGAAGTCGAAACGTTTAGGGACGACGGTTAGAGCTTTCGAAGGAGATGAAGTTTTGTTTTGGGTTTTAAAGAAAATACGCCTGCTAGCTTTCGACAAAGAGCTTTCGACATTGTCAAATGGTTCAAAAGAAAAAGGTTTTGATTGGTTTGCTTTCTTGTTTTAATTGAAACCTTTCGACAAAGTCGAAAGGTATAGCTTTCGACAAGGTTGAAAGCATAGTTGTCACTTCCAAACCTTTCAACACAGATGAAGTCAAGGATTATCTTTTGTTTTCTAAAACTTGTCGCCTCTCTCCATTGATTTCGAAGGGCTGGTTCCATCACCAACACTTCATTGTTTTCGAATGGTTTTGAAAGGTTTTATAAAGGTTTCGAAGCAGTTGCTTTTGACTTCAATGTTTTTCTGATCCTTTTGCTCTACTTGAAGGCATAATCCAAATGTTTTATGTCGAAACGTTTTAAAGGTTTCAAAGTAGTTAACTTTGAATGGTTTTGAAAGGATTCCACTTATTTTAAATTGAACCCAATGTCTTCGAAAGGTTTTAAGTTACATTGCTTTAAAAAGGTTTATAAATGATTTTATAGGGGAGGTACCCAAGCTTTCGACAAAGTCGAAAGGTGAAACCTTTCGACTAGGCCGATAAGAAACCTTTCGACAAGGTCCAAAGGTATGGTTTTGAAATGATTTCAAAAGGCTAAGGTTTAAAGGTTTTAAAAGGCGGATGTCATAAGTTTAAAGCATATAAAAGGAAGGCTTTTTAAAAGGTTTTGAAGGAGTTACCTTCAATGATTTCAAAAGGTTTATTAAAGGATATGAAGGAGTTACCTTCAATGTTTTCGAAAGGTTGTTTAAAGGTTTTAAACAAAGGTTTCGAATGGAAGGACTAGGTAGATAGCCTAAGTGTTTTAAGTTATAAAGGACTTTAACTTATTTTTAAAGGATAGATAATCCTTATTGAACATCATCAACATTATTTTGAGTAATGTATATATATCATGGCAAAAATAGCTTAGAGTAAAGCTAAAGATATATTTTCTTTGTGTATATATATGGTTTGACGGACTAAATCATTTTGAAAAGGTTTTCAAAAAAATTTGCAAGGCAGTTAGTCTAGATATTTTGAAGGGTAGTTAACCCAAAAGAAAATTTGGTAGTTGGCTCATTTAAATTTGGACAGTCGGTCCATTTTGAGGGCAGTCAGCCCAGAAGCAGTTAGTCTAGAGGACAGTTAGTCCAAAAAAGAGTCATCAGCTCTGATATGAACAAATAGTTCATTTATTAGCATAATGGACCTTGCTACTTTTTAAGGACAGTTAGTCCACACTTTTTTACCTGTTTTGGGCAGATGGCCCATTATCTAGCATAAAAGATATTGCTATTTTGGTATAACTAGTTTTAAGACAGATAGTCCAGAAGAGAGCAGTTAGCTCAGAATTTAGGACAGATAGTCCAATATAGAGCAGATAGCTCAGATTTAGGCAGATAGTCTATTTTACTTCCTTTTTAAGCATAATGGATATTTCTATATTATTATTACAAGGCAGGTAGCCCATTATCTTAACCATAAAATCCCCTTGAAGGCAGAAGTATGAAAGAAGAAAGATCAAATTTGAGTTTTGATGAAGAGACAGTCCAAGTCATCATGAAAGACTTAAAAAGGAAGATCAGAAAGCCCAATTACTCATACGGTGCAAAAGCTCTCGACTCAGATGAAGATAAACAGAACCTTCTGCCACAGTTAACCTTTCGACACAGATGAAAAAGTAATGATGACTTCAGAGCCCCTTTCGAAAGCAATCAATAGTGATCTCTCAAACCTTTCGAAGACAAAGAATTCACACCAGAGTAACCTTTCGAAAGCATAGCAAGCCTTTCGAACTAGTAAAGACACATCCAGTATACCTTTCAACAGCATCGAAAGGTTCCATGAAGAAAGCAACACTCAGAAGTCAGCAAAGAATGAAAAGCAAGCTTTCGACAACATTCAAGTGTAGAAAAACGTTTCGAAAAGGTCGAAAGGTTCACAAAAGATGTAAAAGGCAAACCTTTCGATGAAGTCGAAAGGTTAATGATAGCATAGGAGCAGCAAACCTTTCAAAAAAGTCGAACGGTCAATAAAGGCATATTGAAGAGAAACCTCTTGACCATGTCGAAAGGTTCATAACGGAATGTTATAGACAAACCTTTCTACGATGTCGGAAGCAAACCTTTCGATGAGGTTAGAGAGTTCATAACAGCATATGGAAGACAAACCTTTCGACAAGATCGAAAGGTTCACAATAGAATACAAAGAAGAGACCTTTCTATAAGGTGGAAAACCAGAAAGAAAAAAAGAGATAGGCCAAGAAGCGCAAGAGACTCCTAACCTTTCGTCACAATCAAAAGGTTCATAACCTTTCGATGAAGTCGAAGGGTTTAAAGCAGCATATAAAAGGGGAACCTTTCGACTCAGCCGAAAGCATGAGGCCAGAAGGTGGGCCTCCTACATCCACAAATAAGACCCCAGGGGTCCAGTTTTGGGGGCCTAATTCTGGATACTGAATTCATCTTCTTTTGTCCACTTTTATAGAGATAATTCTACTTGTAAAAAACCTAAATTGAATTGGGGAGAGAGCTCAATTTCTTGTAACTCATTTTGGATATGAATAAAATTGAGTTGGCTCGCTTATGATGGATATTGGCAATGAGGAGGATCATTAAGATCATTAGCTAGACTAATGATCAATTGCACATGATTTTAACCTTTTTCTCGTAATCTCTTTTGATCTGTGCTCTATATATATAAGATCGACTTAGATATTTCCCATCCCAGCCCGTCATCATTGAAATCTGTACTTAATGTAAAGTAATGATGATGTGTCGCATTAGCTAAACGCATGGTTATGGGAATAACTAAATTGATCTCATAAAGGAAATTTAAAAAGTGGTTAAAGATATAATCTGGGACTGGTTTGAAAGGAGGAAAACCTTTCGACTTAGTCAAAAGGTTCACTTCCTAATGGAGTCATGGGCTATATACATCTTATAACCACTTATTATGGAATTCATTTGAAGGATATCAACTTCCTTATGCGTTAATAAACCCTTTGAATTGATTCCATAAAGAGAAGGTGGGCATCAATGGGGCTAAAAGCAATTAAAGTTGACAGTGAGCTTTACATATCCTCGCAACAATGTCGAGAGGTCTAACAATTAGCAATTAAAAGGAAGTAGTAAATGTTGACTTTAACTGGTTTTGACTCTAAAGGAAGGTGAAATCCATTAAATTAATAATTTCTGAAAGCTAAACTAAGAATTACTTCAACCTAGTCGAATGGTTAGAGAAGACTTGTCACACCTTTCGAGAAAGCCGAAAGGTCTGACAAACTCACATTTATTCCAACCTAGTCGAAAGGTTGGAGTGATCCTATTAACAATCTTTCGACGAGGTCGAAATGTTGGACTAATTCCCATCGCCCCAACTTAGACAGAAGGTTAGGTAGGTCATGCCTATAACCTTTCAACAAGGTCGAAAGGTTTGACAATCAAGAATGTTATTGACCTGCTCGAAAGGTTGTAGTAGCTTCATTAACCTTTCGACAAGGTCGATGTACGACTACTCACCGTTCTTTTCTCCCAGATTAATTTGATTAAGACAATTTATTGGAGGATATACTTTAAGAAGTGAGAATCATCAAAACCATATGGCAATGTCCAAAGAAAATTATCTTTCCAAAGCATTGGGGATGTTGACAAGTTTTCTTATTAACATGAAAGGATTTGCAAAATATATGTTTTGAAAAGAGATATTAGTGAGGGGAAACCCATTCCGCTAAGTGGCGTGGTCCACTATATATCAGTAAACTGAGATGTAATAGAAATTATTCATACCAGGCTTTATGTCCGACTCAAAATTTTTGGTTTCCCCTTAAACTTTCGGATACTCAAAATTGATTTGAGTAGGCTGAGGGTTTAGGTTTTCAGGTTTTAGTAGATTTTGGCGAATAAGCTTCCGAAGACGAGCAGGTGGCTGACGGATAGCTAAATTTAGGAATTCTGTTTTAAATTTGTTTTTGCTGTGTATTAAGACAATTATGTCTATATTGCTTTGATCAACCAAGGGGGCATCTTTATATATCGCTCTTGGCGTATTGTTTTAAATTATATTTGATCAATGCTTGGGATATGTTTGGGGATTTTTGCAACTTGGATAAGATATTACTTGAAATGTAATCACTGAAAATTATTGTTTTTGGAAATATGTGATTTTTTCATATTCAAGTGCTTCTGATATTATGGATACCATTAACATTACTGTATTTCATCACCAGAAGTTAATACTGTGGATGACTACATCATCCATAGCGCTTAGCTTTTGGCCTCTAGATAGTGGACGTTACAGTTGAGCTGCATGTACATAAATATGTACAATATATTCTTTGCACCAATCGATAACCCCAATTAGGAATGCCGAACTATATACAAATCTCTTAAACAACGTATTAATAAATAAATATGTTACATCTACTATTTATATACGTATATATAACATGTCTAATGATATGGAGCCAATATTCACGTACTATGCACATATACATACATGTACTAGACGATCAACTAAAGTGACAAATCCTTCATCTCATTATCAGCTATTAACAAATAAAATCCTTAAAACAATTCAACCAATCATCAATAGGTGAATAAGTACATATGTCCAAATCATGCATTCGACATATATCTAGATCCCAAACAGCCAATCTATGTGCAATCTAACCAAAACCAAACATGTATATATGTATGTACTATCTATATACCAATTTATATCATCATGATCTTATAATATCATTGTTAGCAATAAAATCTACTTAAGAGCAGAAGTATGAAAGAAGGTTAATGAGAGTATTTGGTTACGTTGAAGTTACAGGCATGGGTTTCAATAAAGGTCATAAGAGGACGTTTCAAAGGCATTAAGAAGGTTTCGAAGGAGTCGGAGGCACCAGCTGCCCTTACCAGCAATAAACAGTGTGAAGGCTTTCGACTAAGATGGAAACAAGACTACCCTTCCACCACTTTCAACCTTTCGACACATATGAATAAGCAAAGACGGCTTCGGAACCCCTTTCGAAGGCAATGGATGATAATCTCCCACTAACACACCAAACCTTTCAGAACCAAAGGTTTCGCCTACATAACAACCCTTCCGAAAGCATACCCAAGCCTTTCGAACTGGTCGAAGCCAACGCCATCAGGAGAAGGTTCCGTGTCTATCAACAGATAAGCATTTGGAAGCTACAAACAATGTCGGAACCATTAGAGGATCAATATCTTTGAAGCCCCCATGAAAAGCCTTCAACATAGTCGAAAGGATCCCATCATTACTTCCGATGACAACAAGGCAACATGAAGAGAAAGGTGCATTTGAAGACCTTCTGACAACGTTGAAAGTAGTTTTGGAGAAAGTGGAGAAAAGGAATACTAAAGACATAACAAAGGCGAAAGGTTGATAAGAGACCCTTTCGACTTAGTCGAAAGGTCTAGAGAAAAATGAAGAAAGCACGAGGGTGAGTCAAAGGATACAAAAGAGATGCCTTTCAACATCGTCAATGGCAGACGTGGCCTTTTAACCAAGTCGAAAGGCTTGAGGCAGCATATAAAAAGGCTCGAAGGCATGAGCGTGGAAGGGGGGCTCACCTGCATCTATAAATAAGACCCAAAGGGTCCATTTTTGGGGACCGAATTTTGGGAATCCCAAATTCATTTCTTTTACTCCAATTTCTTAGCTGCAATCAAATCTTTTAGTAACCCTAAATCAAATTAGGGATAAAGCTCTCTTATTTGTAACTCATTTTGGATTATTAACAAAAGAGAGGTGGCTAGTTCATTAAGGATTTTCAATGATGAGGAAGATCATTTAGATCATTGGCTAGTCTAATAATCCATTACACATGATTCTAACCTATTCACTTAACTTCTTTTTGTCAATGAAATGCATAGGATCAGCTTTGGTATACATAGTTGAAACACATCATCATCGAAACCAACATAAAACAATGAAAATAAGAATGATGATGTGGTTTCAACATTGGCGAGTCTATGAAACTGGGGGATACCCAGGTCGATCTTATGCAGGAAAAACAAAGTGGAGCTTAGACGGTTACAAACTGGACCTGTTTCAAAATAATGAAACCCCTTTCAACCTGATCAAAAGGGGTTGTTCTGAAGGGGTCCCAGCTTATAATTGAATAACGATTGATTAAAGAGGAATTCATTTGGAAAAGCGTTTATCCCCAGTAACATCTGCAACCCTTTCGAAGGGGTTCCTCAACAAAAGTATCGAATTCATTGGAGTCGAGAGAAGCTAGGTCATATTAAATAAACACGCATTCCTTTTGACATTATCGAAAGAGCCAGAACAAGCAATCCGACATGATCAAAAGGAATGAGAAGCCAAAATGAATAGTTTCTTTCGACCCATTCAAAGGAAAGGTTTCGAATGAGATGCTGCTTCCTTAGCCTGTATTTTCAAACCAATTACTTAAACCCTTTCGACTAAGTCAACCTGGTCGAATGGTAAGTTTCGAAGGAAGAGGTCTTCTTAACAATTCGGTTTCATTTGAACTCAGTTACCTTCCATATAGCTTTGGGGATGTTGATAAGTTTTCTTGTTAACAATTTTGGTGCTAGAAAGAGGGCTCGAACCACCGTCCTTGTCATATATTATACACTAATATTGACTTGCGTACGAAAAATGAGATCTAAACGATTAAGCGGAATTGAGGAAGGAGTTATCCACACCACCACTCTTGAAGAGAATATAGCTCTGCCTTTTAATCTGGAAGGGGCTGTTTAAGGACAGCCTTCATCATCAGCTCAGCAAGATGAGAATACTGCAAAAATCAAACACTTGGAATAGCAGCTGCAAGAGATGCAAGAGCTACTAAAAATGGCATTATCTTAGAAATCTTCAAAGACACCAAAACCAACTCAAGGGGATGAGGTGGTTTCGCCCAGGAGGAATTTAAAAGCTAACTCCAATGAATACCAAAGCAAAATAGACTTAACATCCTCCAGGAAGAAGGAGTGTTTTCAGTCAAAAGATAACTATCAAGGGAGAGTTCACGATAAGTCGCTTGAACAATCCAGAAGCTCAATGTCAAAAGAGTATTTTCTAGACTAGAAAAATTATTGTATTATTGAGGATTATCTAAAAGATGCAGCTGAAAAGGCAATAAACGATGCTATGAACATGAAAAGGAAAAGGACTATGGATGAAAATGCAAATGATAATGAAAGAGTGCTACCCTTTACTGATGAGATCATGGCTACAGTCATCCCGCCTTATGTAAAGATCCCAATAATGAAATACCATGGAGTTACAAACCCGGACGATCATTTAATGGCTTTCGATAGCCAAATGGATTTGTACAACGCATCTGGAGCAGTCAGATGTCGATTATTCCCGGTCACTCTTTAAGGAGCTCCAACAAAGTGGTATAGACGGTATCGGGAGAAAACCATTTATTCATGGAAGCAGTTCTCTTATGAATTTTCTGCCCAGTTCTGCATTGGCAAAGATCCCACAATAGACTATACATTCTAGGCCAACATAAAGCAAAGATAGGGGGAATCCTTGGGAAATTATCTGAGGAGATTCAACGCCAAAGCTCTAAAAGCAAAAGACATGAACGACCGAGACAAGCTTATTGCGGTCCATTCCGTCTTGATCGAAAACACTCCCTTCTGCAAGCAGCTCTTCGTTAACGGGTGTAAAGATTTACAAGATTTCCATTTCCAGGCTGAGAAGTTCATTCGGATGGATGTGCTTTACTATGCTAAGAGGAAAGCTATCCCCAAGAAGGAAGGGGGAGATTCGGCCAAGACCGATGTAACATCCTCTATTGGAGGCCTGAAGCTAAGCGCTATAAATGCTGCGGTCATCCATAGTATTAACTTCCGGTGACCTAATAGGGTAATGTTAATGGTAATCTTAATATCAGAATCACATGAATATGAAACAAAATCATAGATTTCAAAAACATCTTTTCACATTACATTTTCAAAACTTGTTCCATATTCAAATTACATAATCTCATCGCTTTCACAGGTTCAGGTAAAATAATTATTACATAAAATACGCCAAGAGTGACATATGAAGATGCCCCTTGGTTGATCAGAGTCACTAAATAGACATATCTGACTTAACATAAAAACAGCGGAAATACATCAAAACAAAACTGAACTCCTAAATAGTTATTCGTAAGCCACCTGCTCATCCTCGGAAGCTTTATTCATCATCCTACTAAAAACCTGCGAATTCCCAACCCTCAGCCTACTCAAATCAATTTTGTGCAGTAGAGAGTTTAAGGGGGAAAACATAAACTTTGAGTCGGACATAAAGCCTGGTGTGAATTATACTATGCATCTCGGTATATGATATTAAGTGAGACCACGCCGCTTAGCAGAACGGGTTTCTCCTTACTCATATCCTTTTAAAACATATCTTTTGAAAATCCCTTGCCTGCAACCAAAACTGGTTAAAACTGTAAAGAATTTTATGTAAACTTACATATCAGGTATTAAATGGGCTATCTGTCCGAGAAGTATGGTTTTATTTGGCTAACTACTAACCTTTGGCTGACTCAGGCCTACCATATAATACAAAAAATAAATCTAGCACCTGTTAGACATTCCTCTTCTGGATGGTCTGTCCTTAAATATCTATTAAATAATTCTCTTCTGGACTGTCTGTCCTTAACATATCCCAAAGTCACCTGATCCTAATGGTTTTGCGGGTTCATCAATAACCTATCTGTATACAAACATATATTACCTTCTATGTGTAATCAAAATTTTAGTCTTACCCATGACAAAGCCCTACACACTGGAATTTTAGACTAAATTAGTTAGGGCTAATAGCTAATATATAGGGCGCGACCCTATACCAGTCCCATCTGGTATTCTAATATCTGAGTCATTTTACTTAGGGTTAACTACCCTTTAAATTTTCCTTGAAAACCTTTTCATCTGAAATTGATTTAAAACCCTTTTTAAACCATACTTAAACAAGGAAAACATATATACTCTATGCTTTACTCAAAATCACCTTGCCATGTTATATATATTATTTACCCCAAATCTTTGTTGATGAGAACCTTTAAACATTTGAAAGTACCCCTTTCGAGCCCATTGAAAGTACCCCTTTCATAACCAAATAAACCCTTTCCTTTATCTAGACCGAAAGACCAAAACCTCCCTTTCGAAACCATTTACATAAACCTTTCGAAACCATCGAAATACCTTCTCCTTCGAAAGTTAAAAACCTTAGACATCCTATCTTTAAAACCTTTAAACATAGCCCTTCGAAACCATTGGAAAAACCTTTCCTTTAAACCTTTCGAAACCATTGGTTAAACCTTTTGAAACCATTGGGGAACCACCCCTTAGAAATCTTCCTTGAAAACCTTTCAAAAACATCAAAACCTTAAGCCTTTTGAAAGCATTTGGGTTGAATTTTAAAACATGTGGAAACACCTTTTGAAACCTTTCAAAACCATCTCTTTCGAAACCTTTGGGTTAATCGTTAAAAATCTCTAAAGGTCACAACAACAGGGTCGAAAGCAACTCTTTCGAAAGCCAAAAACAAAGCAAAGAAGCGATGGTGTCGAAACCACCCTTCCGAAAGCATTGGAGAAGCGGTAAGGTTTTATAAAAGCTTCAGATGGTTCTCCCATGATTCCCCAAAATCTAATACACAAGCTCTTAACAAATCTTCTAAGATTTTGTTAACTCTTTTCGTTTCCCCATCTGTCTGTGGATGGTAAGCAGTACTCATCTTGAGCTTAGTTCCCAAAATTTCCTGTAGACTCTTCCAGAACTCGCTAGTGAATAAGGAATCTCTATCACTAACTATAATACTAGGAATCCCGTGTAGTCTAACCACATTCTTCATAAATAACTTAGCCAATACAGGTGTCGTCCAATTTGACTTAACGGGAATGAAATGGGCACTCTTGGTCAATCTATCCACTATGACCCATATACTTTCATTTTCTCTATTAGATCTCGACAACCCATCTATGAAGTCCATATAAATAGAATCTCACTTCCATACTGGAATATCCATTGGCTGAAGCAACCCACTTGGCTTTTGATGCTCGACTTTCACATGTTGATAGTTCAAACACTACTTCACCCATAAGCCGACGTCCCTCTTCATTCCTTTCTAGAAGAAACTACTCTTTATATCCTGATACATCTTCGTTCCTCTTGGATTAATAGTGAACTTCGAACGATGGCATTCCTCCAAAACTTCTTCCTTTATGTTTCCTACACTCGGAACACATAATTTCCATTTCTTTCTCAACCACCTATTCTGGTTAAGACTGAAATCCTTTAAGTCATCGCTCTCCGTTCTATCCCTTAACTTCCTGATCCTTTCAGCTAACAACGGATCCTCTTCCTATTTAGAGCAATCTTCTCAATCAACACTGGTTGGACTTCTAAACAAGATAACATAGCAGGTCCTCCACTAGACCCAGCCTCGGATCTCCACTGCACTCTGCAAGTCAACAACACTTCTAAGTTTTTCTATTATGCTATCATAGCTAACACTACATTCTGATGCTTCCTACTAAGCGCATCTGCAACCATTTTGCCTTTCCCTGGGGTATACTCAATCCCAAAAACATAAGTAGCAATAAACTCTAACCATCTTTGTTGTCTCATGTTCAGCTCCTTCTGAGAGAACAATACTTCAACGACTTATGATTCGTATAAAGCTCGAACCTCTCTCCTAAAAGGTAATGTCTCCACACCTTCAAAGCAAAAATAACTGCAACTAATTCCAAGTCATGAATCGGGTATCTAACCTCATGCGGTTAAGCTGTCTAGAAGCATAAGCAATCACCTTACCTTTCTGCATTAACACAGCTCTTAATCAAATTCCACTTGCATTTGTATAAACTACCAAATCCTGATTCCCTTTTGGAACTACTAATACAGCTACATGGGTCAGAAAGTGTTTCGTGCTCTGGAATGCTTCCTCATACTTATCGCTCCACACAAACTTCACATCCTTTCGCGTTATCTTGGTCATCGGTGCTGCTATCCGCGAAAAATACTTTATAAACCTCCGATAATATCCATCCAATCCAAGAAAACTTCTTATCTCGGTCACTATTTCTGGCCTCTTCCAACTATTCACTGCTTCGATCTTAGTTGGATCTACTGCCAATCCTCTTTCTGAAATTACATGACCAAGAAACTTTACCTCCTTTTTCCAGAAATGATACTTAGAAAATTTCTCCTTCAGCTAATGTTCTCTCAAAGTTTCAAGAACCACCCTAAGATGAACTTCATGCTCTTTCTCATCCTCAGAGTATATCAAAATGTCATCTATGAACACCAACACGAATCTATCCAAGTGCTCTCTGAAAATTCGGTTCATAAAATCCACAAAGAATGTCGGCACATTAGTTAGTCCGAATGGCATAACTAACCATTTGTACGATCCATATCAAGTCCTAAACGTCGTCAATGATATACTATCCTCTACTACTCTAAGCTGATGGAAACTTGTAGCCAAATCCAATTGATAAAACACTTTGGCTCCGCTCAACTGATCGAACAAATCGTCAATTCTAGGCAATGGATATCCATTCTTTATCGTTTTCTCCTTCAGCTTACGATAATCGATACATAGCCTTAACGATCTGTCCGCATTCTTGGAAAACACTGCGGCTGCTCCCTAAGGTGAACTACTAGGTCTGATAAAATTCTTCCCTTCCCAATCCACCAACTGCACCTTCGGCTCTCTCATCTCTGTAGGCATCATCCTACTTGGCGGCTTACTAACTGGTTCTGCTCCAAGCACCAAAGCTATCCAAAACTCAATGGCTCATTTCGGTGGCAATCTTACTACCGGATCAAAGACATCTGCGAATTCTCTAACCATGAAAACTCGATTTAACTCGTCTTCTAACTCCACAACACCCAACAAAGCATTTACCTCACAACTAGGGCTTTCTATGGTATATACAATCTGATCGCTACAGTCAGGGTGTCTAAGTGATATTTTCCTATCGTGGAAAAATATTCTAGCATCGTATTTACTTAACTAATCCATGCCCAATATAATTTTGAACCCTACAAAGTCAAATATATGCAAAATTCAAACAAAGGAGTAACCTAACAAGTCAAACTCTAAGTGGTCACACTTCATCCCAAGTGTTGCATACCCTCCTATCGGATTTGCAATCCTTAAGGAATTAACTAAATATGTGGGTTCTAGGTTAAGCTTATCTACCAAACATTGAGATATAAAAGAATGTGATGCACTAGTATCAAACAAAACACTAACAGACATATCATGGATCTGAAGCGTACCTCCCAACACTGATTTCCCTTTCTCCTGGGCCATTGGCTTCGAAGTAGTAGGCTCCAATGCAAATACTTGGCATTTATCTCCTTTAGCTGGCTCTTTGCACTGGTTCTTGTAGTGCCGAACTTGATCACAATTGAAATATCTAACTCCTTTCTTCTCAGCATCCTTCTTTCCTTTGTCTATCCAGCACTCATGAACATAATGGCCTTTCTTTTCACACTTGTAACAGACCACCACAGACTTCCCCTTCTTTGCTGCTCTACCTTTCTGAGCACCTTTCTTATCAAAGAACTTCCTCTTCTGACCTTGTTCAACCTGGACTTCCTTCTCCTTCTCCTTCTTCTTCTCCATACAAGCAACCATCTCTTCATGTCTCAACGCCATCTCCACTACCACATCACAGGGATCACTGATATACGGTAAGGTAGCTCTAACCAACTCAGGCTTCAACCCCTTGATGAACTTTTCATTCTTCTTCATCACTGTATCAATAGTGGCATACCCAAATCTAGCCAAATCTTCAAACCTACTAGCATACTTCAAAATAGTCATCTCTCCTTGCTCCAATTTAGCAAACTTTCTGAATAAAATAGACTGCGCCATCACCAACATGAACCTTTCCTGGAAACTTCTCCTAAACTCAGCCCATATCATCTCTTCTTCGTTTACTCCAGCCGTCACACTATTCCACCAAAATAAAGCTGCTCATTGAAGCCGCATCGACGTAAGCCTCCTCTTCTGCTCATCATTAAGCCCTAAGTCAACAAATATCCTTTCACAGTGTAGCAATCGGTTCTCCACCTCGATAGCATCCTCAGTTCCAGTAAATGGCTTCCCTCCAAGCCTAGCATATTCTCCACTCAAGTTAGCATAATGATTGACAACCGAAGCTTCCTGAACTCCTACTCATGCATTTCCTCCAACAACCCCAGCAGCAATTCCATCTTGCATCATATTCACGAAAAACTGATACATAGCTCCCATATCCACTTGTGGGACTCCTGCACCAACATTTTCAACTTGTGCCTGACCTTGGTTCCTTCTAGTATTTGGTCTGGCATTTCCATTTTTGGTGGTGCTTCCTCCAAGATTCACTCTTCTTGAATCCATATTTGTATTCAAACCTCATGAGATACAAAAGAATAGCCTAATAAAGATATGAGACTAGAGATATAACGTATACTTATATATATATATATATATTTAGCAAATACAAATACGTTACTATAGCATTATCCCATACCCTAATCTTAACTCTAATTCCTAAGGATTATGTTTTTCAAAAATCATTTTAGTTAAAGTATTTCATAAACCTATGCTCTGATACCAAGTTGTCACATCCCATCTCTGGATGTCCAAAGCTAAGCGCTACGGATGCTACAGTCATCTATAGTATTAACTTCCGGTGACCAAATACGGTAATTAATGATAATCTTAATATCAGCATCACATGAATATGAAACAAAATCACAAATTTCAAAAACTATCTTCACATTACATTTTCAAAACATGTTCCATATTCAAATTACATAATCCCATCGCTTTCCTAGGTTCATATAAAATAATTATTACATAAAATACGCCAAGAGCAACATATGAAGATGCCCCCTTGGTTAATCAAAGTCACTAAATAGTCATATTTGACTTAACATAAACATAGTGGAAATACATCAAAACAAAACTATAACTCCTAAATAGCTATCCGCAAGCCGCCTTCTCGTCCCCAGAAGCTTTATTCGTCATCCTACTAAAAACCTGTGATTCCTCAACCCTCGGCCTACTCAAATCAATTTTGAGCACCGAGAGTTTAAGGGAGTAAATATAAACTTCGAGTCAGACATAAATCCTGGTGTGAATAATACTATACATCTCGGTATATGATATTAAGTGAGACCACGCAGCTAAGAAGAATGGGTTTCCACTCACTAATACCTTTTAAAACATATCTTTTGCAAATCCCTTGCCTGCAACCGAAACTGGTTAAAATTGTAAAGCATTTTATGTAAACTTACATATCAGGTAATAAATGGACTATCTATTCAAGTACTATAGTTTTATTTGGCTAACTACTAACCTTTGACTGACTTGGGCCTACTAGACAATATAAACAAATTAATCTAACACATGTTTGCCACTCCTCTTCTAGATGGTCCGTCCTTAACTATCTGTTAAATACTTCTCTTTTGGACGGTCTGTCCTTAACTTAACATCTCCCAGGGTCACCTGATCCTAATGGTTTTGCGGGTTCACAAATAACCTATCTGTACACAAACATATATTCCCTTCTATGTGTAATCATAATTTTATTCTTACCTGTGACAAGGCCCTACACCCTATAATATTTGACTAAATTAGCTAGGGCTAATAGCTAATGTATAGGGCGCGACCCTATACCGGTTGTTACTACATAAAACTCCTTTTGATTTAGTCAAAACCTGTTTGAGTAGGAGATAAAGAAGAACAAAAGGAGAAAGCTCTAGCTACACCTTTCGAATGAGTCAGAGGGATGCTATAGTCAAAGTCAAGAAGATTCAAACCTTTCAAAGGAGTCGAAGGAATCGAAAGCTCCCTTCTACCTATGGTAACCACCTTTCGAAGTAGAAGATTCTACATGCTTAAGGACCTTTCAAATGAATGAACCAACACCTTTCGAAGACAGTAAAGGTCAACTCTTCAAATACGCGCCAAACCTTTTGAAACCAAAGGTTTTGCCTTCATTCAAATCAATCAAAAGAAAGTATTGTCCTGAACAACCCCTTTGGAAGCAATAATAAGCCTTTCGAACCGGTCAAAGCTATTGTGATCCAGGAGGGTTCAACATCAAGTCACGGGCAAGAGCTCAGATGCAACCAACACCATCGAAACCACTGAACAAGACCAGTCGACAAAGTCAGAAGCTCTACAAATGTAATACCCCATATTTTTAGTAACATTATTTAGAATATTTAATTAGCTAAATAAAATAAAATAATGTAAGATGATTAATAGATTGAGATTTGATTTAACTAAGGGTAACCATGCCTATATGTAAAAATGAACTAAATAAATAAGATGAAAATAAGTGTTAGGAAATAAGGAAGGGCAAGATGGGAAATAGGATGAACTTATACCCTAAACCCTTAGGAGACCAAACACATGTTCATTTCATTTCTCACAAACAAGAAAATCTAAGGCCGGCCACCATTTTTAATCTCAAGAGAAGATAAACCTAGGATTTCAAGAGAAGAAGTAAATCAACTTATTCAACATCAAATCTCACATCTTTAATCACAAAGCTATGGTGAATGATTGCTACCTCCCAATTTTCTTATTTTTTTCGGTCTTGGGTTTAACCCGAAATGATTTTGCATGATAATGCCATGTTTTGGATGATGGAAAGTTTATATATGCTTGTTGATGATATATACGTGTTCATATTAGTTTTTATGATATGTTTGATAGGAAAACCCTAATAAATGACATCTAAATCCCTTGAAAATTTAATCTTAGATCAAAAATGATATTTTAGAGATAGGTTTCAATTTTCATAATTTTCTAAATTAATGTGGATTTTATATTAATTTTCTAGTGAAGAAAATGATTTATTGTGTTATAAATTATTTACGGCTAAATAAGTAATTATTTGGGTCTGAAATTTATATATGTTAGAAAACATATTGAAAAGGATTTTTTGGAATTTTTGTAGAATTTTCCAAAGTGTTTTGTTGAATATATAAATTTATTTAAGGTATGGGACTTAAATGTTTTATATATTTAATTAAGGAGAAGGGGTGTTTTGCAAATGATTTTAATTAATTTGTTCTGAAATTATGGCAAGACTTTTAGAAAAGAAAAATTAGCAACCAATAAGAGTTTGACAAATAAGGCAGGTTAGTTAATAAGTTTACTTAAAAAGGTTTAAAATTAGAAATTTATGTTAAAAGTGTGTTTCGCCACTTTTGGTTTCGCCCAGGTAGCCTTCGACTAAGACCTCTACCTTCTTCTTCAAACCAATGCACATGATAGTATCAATTTCGGTACATAGTGAATTGGACAAAGGCGGAAGGTAAGAGTCAAAACTAAAGGGTTCCGAAAGGGTCAAGCTCCTTTATGTTTTTAATGAGAAAAGCACCTGCTTGCTTTCGACCAAGATGCTTTCGACTTAGTTGGCTTCAGACTAGGCCAATTGATTTAAAGTAAGGTTTTATGGTTGCGCCATTGTTCTAAGTAGTAGCTTTCGACTTAGTGATTTCGACTAAGTCAATGATTTTAAAGGTTGGTTATGAAATAGTTGCACCTTTGTTTTTAAATGATAGCTTCCGACTATGTCGAAGCCTTTACTACCCACTTTCAACCTTTTGAAATAGAGCTTTTCGAAGAGGGTTGTTTTGTTTTATAAAAACCCTACCGCTTCTCCAATGCTTTCGGAAGGGGTGTTTCGACACTATTACTTCCTAACTTAGCTATAGCTATCGAAAGGGTAAGCTTTCGACCCTGTTGCTTGTGACCCTTAGTGATTTTTGAAAAATAACCCAATGGTTTCGAAAGAGAATGGTTTCAACTTAAATGGTTTCGAAAGGTGTTTTCCACATGCTTTAAATTGAACCCAAATGCTTTCGACGGGTTTAAGGTTTCGATGCCTTCGAAAGGTTTTTAAGAAGCTTTCGAATGGGTGGTTCCCTTATGTTTTCGAAAGGTCTAAAGGAAAGGTTTTTCCAATGGTTTTGAATAAGTTTAAAAGGAAAGGTTTTTCCTATGGTTTCGAAAGGCAATGTCTAATGGTTCTAAAGAAGGATGTCTAAGATTTGTGGCTTACGAAGGAAAAGGAATTTCAATGGTTTTTAAAGGTTATATAAATGGTTTCGAAAGGAAGACTTGGCCTTTCGGCCTAGATAAAAGAAAGGGTTTTACATGGTTTCGAAAGCGGTACTTTTAATGGGATATAAAGGGGTACTTTCAAATGTTTAAAGGTTTTCATCAACAAAGATTTGATTAAAGTATATATATAGCATGGCAAGATGATTTTGAGTAAAGCATAAAGTATAAATGTTTTCCTTGTGTAAGTTTAGTTTAAAAGGTTTTAAATCAATTTTAGATGAAAAGGTTTTCAAGGAAAATTATGGGAAGATATCCCTAAGTAAAAATGACTCAGATATTAGAATACCAGATGGGACTGGAATAGGGTCGCTGTAACACCCCTAATTTTTTATAACATTATTCAGGAGATTTAATTAGATAAATTAAATAGAATAATGTAAATGTAAGTGATAAGGGGATTAAGACTTTAATTATTTAAAGGGTCGAGCCTAATAAACTAATTAATTGGCTAAAATAATGGGTTTCTGGTTAACTAAAATACATAAGAGTATCTTAGGAATTTTCCGCCCAATGGTCCCTACCCTTATATATTTTCGTTCCTACCCGTTTTCTTCTCATTCACATCATTTTGAAAATTAAAACACAAGAGAGAACGACCGGCCATTAAGAGATCAAGAGCAATACAAATTTAAAGCTAGAGAATCAAGCTTAGGGGAAATCAATCTCAATCCAATCTCCTTATCTAAAGCAAGGTAAATAATAATTCCGTCTCTATTTTTGTTTGAATCATATATTTTTGGATTTAAGGGTAAATTCGTTTTTATGATATATTGGATGATGATATGCTTGATTCATGATTTATTTGATTAAAACAAGATTGTTTTAAAAGAGTTTTTGGTACGGTTTTAGGTCAAAACCAAGTTCTATTAAAGTTTAAATGCCATGGGAAAATTTTATGTTATGAGAAACATGATTTTGGAGTTGGGTTTCAATTTTGAGAATTTTCCAAGCTTTAGAAAGATTATTATGAATTTTCAATGGAAATTATGGTTATTTGGGTTTATAAATTTATTCTGGAAAATATATGGAGAATTTGTGTTTGGAATATTTGATATGTTAGGTAACATGATTAAAGTGAATTTTTGGAATTTTTAGGGATTTTTCCAACGTGAGATGCTATGCAAAATAAATTATTTTAGAAAGGTGACTTCTTTGCAAAATTGGTTTTGTCTAAAGGAAGGGCTTAATTGATTAACTTAACCATGGTTTAGATCTGATTAGCGGCAGTTAATTTTTGAAAGAATTTAAAAATTTTAAGGCAACCAATTTGGTGTTGACACGTGGCAGGTTAGTTAGAGAAAAGTTTACTTTTTAAAGAACTAAACCAGGTTTATTCAGAAAAGAGGTTCTGCCTGCTTTAGTAAGCACCTTTCAACATAGTTGCTTCAGCCTTTATCTTAGTCGAAACCTACCATGTCGAAACCAATACACAAGGTATCACCTTGATGGTACATAGTGGATTGGAGGAAGGTAAGGTGTCGAAAGCCTAGCTTCCAAAGGAATGAAACCTTGGATTGTTTTTAAAATGAAAAGCGCCTGCCTTTATTTTGTTTTAGCCTTCGACAGAGTCGAAGTAGATGGTTTCGAAAGGGTTTCCATTAACTTAAGATAGCTTTCGACTGGGTTCTTTTACTTATGAAAGATGGTTTTAAAAGAAGGGGTTCCGACCAAGTCGATACCTTACTGCCATTGTTTGACCTTTCGATGGTGTTGAAGATATCAATGTTGTCGAAAGGATACTTTGTTTTATAAAGTGTAAGCCACTTCCTATCGCTTTCGAAAGGGGTTAGGGGTTTCGAAGGTGATGGTTTTGAAAGGGGTTTCGATGCCAACCTTCCAATGTTTTTACCCAGATGTTAAATGCTTTCGAAAGAGGTGGTGCCGACGCCATCGAGTTTTCCCTAATATTTTTATATGATAAAGGATGGTTTTGAAATAGATGCTTTCGACTATATTCACTTTGACCCAAATAATATTTTAAGTATAAACCCAATGCTTTCGAAAGGTGTACTTTTAATGTTTTCGAAAGGGTTACTTCGATTGGTGTCGAAAGGTGTACTTTCAACTGGTTTCGAAGCTAAGCTTCTAAAGATAAATGATAATACTTTAATGTATTCGAAAGGTTTCGAAAGGTAACTTTTAAAGTATTATAAGGCAGGAGTCTAATATTTTTAAGAGCTTTCGAAGGAGGTCATCCTATGAAGTCGAAAGCTAGGTTTCAAAGGTTTGGAAAGGTTTTATAACCCAAACTCTATTTTTTTAAAAGGAAAACTCATGGCTATATTAAAGGAGTTTTTATAATGGTATTAAGAAGAAGTTATCTTTGATAAATTTAAACCCACATGAGTGGTATTTCTATGTTTTGTTGCTTCTTCAAATATGAATATATTCATTTTTAAAATGGACCCATAACTGTATTTTTGAGATAAAGGGTAGGAGAACCAGTTAGGTTAACCCAGTAGTGAGTATAAATTGATAAAACTCCTGAATGAGTAGAATTGCATCCAGGAGGTCAGGAAGTCCAAAAAATAAGATGCTAAAATATAAAAGAAAGATATTGGCAGAGGCCAATAGGTTTACAGTAAGCCCATGAAAACTGTATGATATTGGCAGGGGCCAATAGGTTCATAGTTAGCCAATGAAAACTATGTATAAAAGAAGATGTCAGATAGACAGGTTCGTAGTTAGCCCATGAAATATATGGGGAAAGGAAGATGTCAGATAGACAGGTTCATAGTAAGCCATGAAAACTATGATTGGATACTAGCAGGGCCAGTAGGTTTGTAGTTAGCCCATGAACACTATATCCGGATGAAATATTGACAGATGTCAAGAGGTTCCTAGTTAACCCATGAAAACTAGTGTAAGAAGAAAGGATATTGGGGTTACCAATAGGTTCCTTGTCAACCCATGAAAACAATGTAATTGGACAGGGAGTCCTTAAATGTTTATCCAGTTATTAGTCAGTCCATGAAAACTAAAAGGTTAGTAGTAACCCTAGAAACTATAATTGAGATAGATAGTCTAAAATGAATGGTGATGGGTAATCCAGAATAGATTCTTTTTTTTTGCATATCATCAAATTATATTGTTTTGAATTATTTTTAATCATTGTGGATGCAAGAGCACAGTATATGGTTTTATAAAGGTTTTGAGATACTAGTGAGGGAAAACCCGTTCCGCTAAGCGGCGTGGTCTCACTAGATATCTAAATGATTTGAGATGGTAGATTATTATTCATACCAGGCTTTATGTCTGACTCGCAGTTTATGTTTTCCCCTTAAACCCTCGGGTACTCAATTGATTTTGGAGTAGTTTGAGAATTGAGGTTTTTAGGTACCTTTTAAGACGAATAAGCTTCCGGGGACATGCAGGAGGCATGATAGATATTTAGAGTTCTCTTTCTTTTGATTTCGCTGTGTTGTTTGTGATGGGAAAGTTGTTATATTGCCTGCATATACTCTGATCTACCAAGGGGGCATCTTCATATGTCGCTCTTGGCGTATGTTGTAATAAACATATTTTCTATGAACGTGATTTGCGAATTTGAGATTATGTAATGAATTGGAAATGTTTTGAGATGAATTGTGATTTTTGTTGAAGTTTAAATTTTTCCATATTCATGTGTTTCTGTGTATCAATGAATCTAACACCGTTGTATTTGGTCACCGAGGATTAATAACTATGGATGACTGCACCATCTATAGCCGTTAGTTTTGGCCCTCCAAGTAGGGGGATGGTACATGTTGGTATCAGAGCATAGGTTTATGAAACTTTAAAAGAAAGTTGAACCTAAAAGATTTTTAAACGTAATCCAATGAATTTGAAAATATGATAGGGGTTTGGGTTGACGCTATAGTAACATACTTGTATTTGAAATATATATATATATATATATACATATACATGTACATGTATATGTATATACATGTACATGTACATGTATATGTATATACATGTACATGTACATGTATATGTATATACATGTACATGTACATGTATATATATATATATATATAAGTATGTGTTCCCCTCTCTCTTAAACCAATCTTCTGTAACATACTAAGGTTCGTATGTAGATTCACGAGAAAGAAGATATGGCAACAGGAAACGGAAGAGGAAATCTAGGTGGAGGAAGCACCACAACAAATTTGAAATGCTTGACCTAATACCAGGAGGAATCAAGGTCGACAAGCTAATGCTAATCCAAATGCTGAAGCCAATGTAGGTGCTGGAAATCCGTTAGTAGATGCAAGGATGGTGTATCAGTTGTTAGCCAATCTTTTGCAAGCTGAAGTTGCCGATAATGTTGGAGGAGCTAATTTTGTGGCTCCAATTAAGAGTAACTATGCTAAGTTAAGCAGAGACTACACCAGTTTGGGTGGAAAGCCGTTTGTTGGAACGGAGGATGCTGTTGAAATTGAGAATTGGCTACTGAGTTGTAATAGGATTTGCACTGATTTAGGCTTAGATGGGCAGAAAAGAAGGCTAGCCTTTAGACAGTTGCAAGGGGCAGTGCTTCATTGGTGGAATAGTGTGACCGCCGGGGTGCAAGAGGAAGAGCTGACATGGGCTGATTTCAGAAGAAGGTTGTAGAAGAGGTTTCTGTTTGAATTTGCTAAGTCGGCATTTATGAGAAAGTTTATGGATCTTGTCCAGGGTGAGATGTCAGTGGTCGAGTGCGCTGCTAAGTTTGATGAGCTGTCTCGATATGGATATGCTTTGGTTGACACTGGTGTCAAAAGGAATTAAAGGTTCATTCGAGGACTGCGACCTGAGCTTGCTAGAATGACCATGACCCATATTCGAGGACCTTCTTATATGGTGGTGGAGATGACAATTCGCCATGAAGAGATGCTTGCTATTTCTGCTAGGGAGAAACCAATTGAATTCCAGGGTCCTCAGGGAAAGAAGAGGAAATTCTTTAAGAAGAAGGGAGCCCAGAAAGGGGATACTGCTAAGAAGGCAAAGGCTGATTTGGTTTGCTATAAGTGTGATAAGAAGGGTCATTATGTGAATGAGTGCCGGTCAGGCAGGGGGAAGAAGGCTGCAGACAAGAAGAATGTGAAATGCTTTAACTGTGATCAAGTTAGGCTTTACAAGAATCAGTGTCCAAAGCCAGCCAGGAAGGACAAGGGGAAAGTTTTTGCTATTGGATCATCAGCTAACCCTATTGCAGCTGATAAAAGGAAAACTGTGGTGAAAGATACGTTCTTGATTCAAAGTATACCAGTTAAGATACTTTTTGATACCGGTACATCACATTCATTTATATCACATTGTTTGGTTGATAGGTTATGCTTAGACCCACATACCTTGGTACTTCCTTAATGGTTGTGAATCCAATAGGAGGGTATGCAACTCTCGGGATAAGATGTGACCAGTTAGAACTTGATTTGTTAGGTCATAAGTTTGCATGCAGTTTGTACGTTTACGATTTCGTAGATTTTGAAATCATTTTGGGTATGATTTGGTTGAGAAGGTATGAGGCTAGGATATTCTGCCAGGATGGGGATATATCTTTAAGACACCAAGATGGTCATAACCGAATTATATTCACAGTAGAGAATTCTAACCAGAGTTGTTGTGCTTTATTGAGTGCAATGGAAATGGGTAAAGAGTTAAGTCAGGTTCGTATTTCAATAGAGTTTGCAGATGTGTTTGAGCCAATCATAGGACTACCACTGAAAAGAGCTGTTGAGTTTCGGATAGATCTTGTCCCAGGAGTTGAACCTGTGAGTAGACCACCTAATAGAATGACACTGATAGATATGAAGGAACTGAAGGTGCAGCTAGTGGATCTAGAAGGAAGGAATTTTATTAGACCAAGTAGTTCGCCTTGGGGAGCGGCCGTGGCATTTGTAAAGAAACCAGATGGGTCATTGAGAATGTGTATCGACTAGGGTAAGCTAAACGAAAGGACGATAAAGAATAAGTATCCTTTCCCGAGAATTGATGATCTGCTTGATCAGGTTAGTGGAGCCAGAGTGTTTTCCCAGCTGAATTTGGCGACGGGGTTCCATCGGTTGAGAGTGGCAGAGGATAGTATTCCTTTGACTGCGTTTCGGACTAGGTATGGTTTGTAAGAGTGATTGGTGATGCCGTTCGAGTTGAAGAATGCGCCTACTTTCTTTGTGGATTTGATGAATCGAGTCTTCTGATAGTATTTGGATAGATTCGTGTTGGTGTTTATAGATGACATTTTGGTGTACTCTAGGGATGAGAAAGAGCATGAAGATCATCTTAGAGTTGTGCTAGAGACGCTGAAGCAGAATAACTTGAGGCGAAGTTTTACAAGTTTCATTTTTAGAAGAAAGAGGTTAAGTTTCTTAGTCATGTGGTTTCAGAGAAGGGATTGTTAGTCGATCCAGATAAGACCGAGGCTGTGAACAATTGGAAAAGACCAGAGATGGTGACCGTGATCAGAAGTTTTCTTGGACATGCTAGCTATTACTGAAGATTCACTAAGGATTTCTGGCGTATAGTAGCGCCTTTGACTAAGCTTACCAGGAAGGAAGTGAAGTTTGTTTGGTCCGACAAATGTGAGAAAGCATTTCTTAAGTTAAAACATTTGTTGACCAATGCTCCAGTATTAGTAGTTCCAGATGGCAAACATGGGTTGGTAGTATACACAGATGCGTGTGGTACTGGATTGGGAGCAGTATTGATGCAGAAGGGCAAAGTTATTGCTCACGCATCTAGGCAGCTTAGACCGCACAAAGTAAGATATCCTACTCATGACTTGGAGATGGCAGCGGTGATTTTTGCCTTGAAGATTTGGAGGCATTATCTCTTGTGGGAGAGATTTGAGTTGTATACCAATCATAAGTTTTTAAGATATCTATTCTCTCAGAAGGAGTTGAATATCCGATAGCAGAGGTAGCTGGAATTTTTGGATGCTTATGATTTTGGTATAGATTATACCCTAGGA
This sequence comes from Allium fistulosum, assembly GCA_030737815.1. Lineage (NCBI taxonomy): Eukaryota > Viridiplantae > Streptophyta > Magnoliopsida > Asparagales > Amaryllidaceae > Allium > Allium fistulosum. The sequence goes on along the minus strand of CM060906.1, from coordinate 150,373,643 downwards.
AAAGGTAATAAAGTAGCAGATGCTCAAAGCAGAAGACATAAGAATGTGGTGTTGGCTATGTTGGCAGAATGGAAAGATCTAGAAACTTTGGCTAGTTGTGGTGTGCAGTTAAGATCGACTGCTAGTTCTAGTTAGAGCACTACCATGTTGTCCTGTTTAGAAGTTCGACCATTATTGATCGATATAATTGCTTCTAAGCAGAAGGAGGATACATTATTAGCTGAGAGGATCAGAAGGCTTGAGGTTGGAACTGAGGTCGATGATTAGAAAGATTTTTGTCTTGACCAGAGAGGATGGTTGAGAAAGAAGGGGCGGTTATATGTTCCAGATGTGGAGAACTTGAGAAGAGAAGTTCTTGAGGAATGCCATTGATCCAATTTTACTATTCATCCTGGAGGGACAAAGATATATCAAAATATGAAGAGGAGCTTCTATTGGGAAGGCATGAAGAGGGATGTTGGTTTGTGGGTTAGGCGGTGTGTAAACTGTCAACATGTGAAAGCCGAACATCAGAAGCCAAGTGGGTTACTTCAGCCTTTAGACATTCCAGTTTGGAAATGGGATTCGATATCTATGGATTTTATAAATGGGTTGCCAAGGTCAAGGAGAGGAAATGAAAGTATATGGGTTATTGTGGATAGGTTGACCATTGACCAAGAGTGCCCATTTCATTCCAGTAAAGTCGACCAGGACGGACCAGTTTTGGCGAAGTTGTTCATGAAGAACATAGTTAAACTTCATGGAGTTCCTAGTATCATAGTCAGCGACAGAGATGCTTTATTCACTAGTGAATTTTGGAAAAGTCTATAGGATGTGTTAGGCACTAAGCTCAAGATGAGTACCGCATATCACCTACAGACAGATGAGAAAACAGAGAGAGTTAATAAGGTGCTCGAGGATTTGGTGAGAGCTTGTGTGTTGGATTTTGGTGGATCTTGAGAGGATCACCTGCATTTGGTTGAGTTTTCCTATAATAATAGTTACCAGACTAGTATAGGAATGGCGCCTTTTGAAGCTTTGTTTGGAAGGCCATGCAAATCCAGTGCATGTTGGTTGGAGACTGGAGACGGATTGGTCTTAGGTCAAGATTTGGTAAGGGAGGCGTCAGAAAAGATTGAGTTGATCCGAAAACGAATGAAGGAAGCTCAATCCAGACAGAAGATTTACGCGGATAAAAGGCGTATAGACCTAAAGTTCTCAGTGGGAGACAGGGTTTTCATTAAGGTATCACCGATGAAGGGTGTGGTACGATTTGGGAAATCGAGATAGTTGGCCTAGAGATATGTTGGTCCATTCCAGATTATAAAGAGGATTGGAAAGCTCACATACAGAGTTGAGTTGCCGAGCAGTATGGCAGGTGTCCATAATGTATTTCATGTGCCTCATCTTCGCAAATATGTGCATGATCTAGAGGCCACTATTCCTCGAACAGAGTTGGAGGACTTGGTAATAGAGCCTGATTTGACTTTTGTTAGACAACCAATTCGGGTTGTAATGAGATATGAGAAGATATTGAGGAAAAAGACAGCCAGGTTGGTGAAAGTTCGGTGGAGCGGCTACGAGTAGTACTATACTTGGGAGACAGAGGACAGGATTCGAGATACTTATCCTGATCTGCTTTGAGGGTATGTCTATATTAGATTTATATAGATATTTTCTAGTCAGGTAGACTAGTATAGTTGTTAGGAGTCCTTACATATGATTGCTATGTTTAGTATTTAGTCCCTACTGAATTTCGAGGATGTAATTCTTTAAGGAAGGGAGCCTATAACACCTTTAATTTTTTATAACATTATTCAGGAGATTTAATTAGATAAATTATATAGAATAATGTAAATGTAAGTGATAAGGGGATTAAGACTTTATTTAATTAAAGGGTCGAGCCTAATAAACTAATTAAGGGGCTAAAAGAATGGATTTTTGGTTAATTAAATTACATAAACGTATATTAGGAATTTGCCGCCCAATGACCCCTGCCCTTATATATTTTCGTTCCAACCATTTTTTGTTTTCATTCACGTCATTTTGAAAATTAAAACACAAAAGAGAATGGCCGGCTATTAAGAGATCGAAAGCAATACAAATTTAAAGCTAGAGAATCAAGCTTAGGGGAAATCAATCTCAATCCCATCTCCTTATCTAGAGCAAGGTGAATAATAATTCCATTTCTATTTTTGTTTGAATCATCTATTTTCGGTTTTAAGGGTAAATTCGTTTTTATGATATATTGGATGATGATATGCTTGGTTCATGATTTATTTGATTAAAACAAGATCATTTTAAAAGAGTTTCTAGTACGATTTTAGGTCAAAACCGAGATATATTGATGTTTAAATGTCGTGGAAAATTTTTATTTTATGATAAACATGATTTTGGAGTTGGGTTTCAATTTTGAGAATTTTCCAAGCCATGGAAAGATTATTATGAACTTTCAAATGAAATTATGGTTATTTGGTAGTATAAATTTATTTTGGAAAATATATGGAGAATTTGGGTCTGGAATTTTTATATGTTAGGTAACATGATTAATGTGAATTTCTGGAATTTTTGGGGATTTTTCCAATGTGATTTGCTATGCAAAATAAATTATTTTAGAAGGGAGACTTCTTTGCAAAATTAGTTTTTTCTAAAGGAAGAGCTTAATTGATTAACTTAAGCATGGTTTAGATCTGATTAGCGGCAGTTAATTTTAGAAAAGAATTTGAAAAATTTAAGGCAACCAATCTGTTGTTGACATGTAGCAAGTTAGTTAGAGAAAAGTTTACTTTTTAAAGAACTAAACCAGGTTTATTCAGAAAAGAGGTTCCGCCTGCTTTAGTAAGCACCTTTCGACACAGTTGCTTCTGCCTTTATCTTAGTCGAAACCTACCATGCCGAAACCAATATACAAGGTATCACCTTGATGGTACATAGTGGATTGGAGGAAGGCAGAAGGTAAGGTGTCGAAAGCCTAGCTTCCGAAGGAGTCGAAACCTTGGATTGTTTTAAAAATGAAAAGCGCCTGCCTTTGTTTTTTTTGCCTTCGACAGAGTCGAAGCAAATGGTTTCGAAAGGGTTGCCATCAACTTAAGATAGCTTTCGATTAGGTTCTTTTACTTATGAAAGAATGTTTTAAAAGAAGGGGCTCTGATCTAGTCAATACCCTGCTAACGTTCTTTGACCTTTCGATTGTGTTGAAGATATCAATGCTGTCAAAAGGATACTTTGATTTATAAAGTGTAAGCCACTTCCTATTGCTTTCGAAAGGGGTTAGGGATTTCGAAGGTGATGGTTTCGATAGGGGTTTCGACGCCAACCTTCCAATGTTTTTACCCAGATGTTAAATGCTTTCGAAAGAGATGGTGTCGACGCCATTAGTTTTTCCCAATATTTTTATATGATAACGGATAGTTTCGAAACAGGTGCTTCTGACTATATTCACTTTGATCCAAATAATATTTTAAGTATAAACCCAATGCTTTCGAAAGGGGTAATTCAATGTTTTCGGAAGGGTTACTTCCATTGGTGTCAAAAGGGGTACTTTCAACTAGTTTTAAAGCCAAGCTTCTAAAGATAAATGATAATACTTTAACAGGAAAATAGGCACAAGGACAAACTTAGAAATTTTTTTAGGCTAAAGGACAGCAAGTTTACTTTTTTGGCTGAAGGACAATGCTAGTTATAACTAGCATTTTGTATAGTGTAAAACTGAATATAATGCTAGTTATAACTAGCATTTTGTATAGTGTAAAAGCTGAATATAATGCTAAATATAATTAGCATTTTTCCTTCAGCCTAAAAATAAAACTTCATGTCCTTCAGCCCAAATTTTTTTCAAAGTTTGTCTTTTTTCCTAATTCTCTCAATTCATTAACGTATTCGAAAGGTTTCGAAAGGTAGCTTTTAAAGTATTATAAGGCAGGAGCCTAATTTTTTTAAGAGATTTCAAAGGAGGTCATCCTATGAAGTCGATAGCTAGGTTTTGAAGGTATCGAAAGGTTTTATTACCTAAACTCTATTATTTTTAAAGGAAAACTCATGGCTATATTAAAGGAGTTTTTATAATGGTTTTAAGAAGAAGCTATCTTTGAAAAATTTAAACCCATAGGAGTGGTATTGCTATGTTGCTTCTACAAATATGAGTATATTCACTTTTAAAATGGACCCATAACTGAATTTTGGGGATAAAGGGTAGGAGAACCAGTTAGGTTAACCTAGTAGTGAATATAAATTGATGAAACTCCTGAATAAGTAGAATTGCATCCAGGAGGTAAAGCAGACCAGAAAATAGGATGCTAAAATATAAAAGAAAGATATTGACAGGGCCCAATAGGTTTACAGTAAGCCCATGAAAACTGTATGATATTGGCAGGGGCCAATAGGCACATGGTTAGCCCATGAAAACTATGTATAAAAGAAGATGTCTGATAGACAGGTTCGTAATTAGCCCATGAAAACTATGGGGAGAGGAAGATGTTAGATAGACAGGTTCATAGTAAGCCCATGAAAACTATGATTGGATACTGGTAGGGCCAGTAGGTTTGTAGTTAGCCTATAAAAACTATATCCGGATGAAATATTGATAGATGTCAATAGGTTCTTAGTCAACCCATGAAAACTAGGGTAAGAAGAAAGGATATTACGGTTACCAATAGATTCCTAGTCAACCCATGAAAACTAGGATAAGAGCAATATTGGAGTTACCAATAGGTTCATAGTGATCCTATGAAAACTATGTAATTGGACAGGGAGTCCTTAAATGTTTAACCGGTTGTTAGTTAGCCTATGAAAACTAAAAAGTTACTAGTAACCCTAGAACCTATAACTGAGACTTATAGTCTAAAATGAACGGGGATGGGTAATCTAGAATAGATTCATTTATTTTTGCATATCATTAAATTATATTTTTTTGAATTGTTTTAATCATTATGGATTCAGGTGCACAGTATATGGTTTTATAAAGGTTCTGAAATATTACTGAGGGGAAACCCGTTCCCCTAAGCGGCATGGTCTCACTAGATATTTAAATAATTTGAGATGCTAGATTATTATTCATACCAGGCTTTATGTCTGACTCGAAGTTATCTTTTCCCCTTAAACTTTTGGGTACTCAATTGATTTTGAGTAGTTTGAGAGTTGAGGTTTTCAGGTACCTCTTAAGACGAATAAGCTTCAGGAGACGTGAAGAAGGCATGATAGATATTTAGTGTTCTCTTTCTTTTGATTATGCTGTGTTGTTTGTAATGGCAAAGTTGTTATATTGCTTATATATACTCTGATCTTTTAAGAGGGCATCTTCATATGTCGCTCTTGGCATATGTTGTAATAAACATATTTTCTTTGAATGTGATTTGCGAATTTGGGATTATGTAATAAATTGGAAATGTTTTGAGATGAAATGTGATTTTTGTTGAAGTTTAAATTTTTCCATATTCATGTGTTTCTGTGTATCAATGAATCTAACACCGCTGTATTTGGTCGCCAAGGATTAATAACTATGGATGACTGCAGCATCTGTAACCGTTAGTTTTGGGCCTCCAGGTAGGGGGATGTTACAGTCGGACCCTATACATTAGCTATTGGCCCCAGCTGATTTAGTCTAAAATTCCAGTGTGCAGGGCTTCATCATAGGTAAGACTAAAATTATGATTACACACAGAAGGGAATATATGTCTTTATACAGATAGGTTAATGGTGAGCCCGCAAAACCATTAGGATCAGGTGACCCTGGGAGATTTTAAGTTAGGGACAGACCGTCCATAAGAGAAGTATTTAACATATAGTTAAGGATAGACCGTCCAAAAGAGGTGTGTCTAACAGATGTTAGATTATTTTGTTATTTTGTCTGGTAGGCCCGAGTCAGCCAAAGGTTGATAGTTAGCCAAAAAAACTAAAGTGTTTGAACAGATAGTTCTTTTATTACCCGATATGTATGATTACATATTGATGCTTTATAGTATTTAACCAGTTTTGGTTGCAGGAAAAGATTTGCAAAAGATATGTTTTAAAAGAATGTTAGTGAGGGGAAGCCCGTTCCGCTAAGCGGCATAGTCTCACTTAACATTAATAACCAGGATGTACTGTATTATTCACACCAGGCTTAATGTCTGACTCGAAGTTTATGTTTTCTCCTTAAACTCATGGGTGCTCAAAATTGATTTGAGTAGGATGAGGGTTGAAGTTCTTTCAGGTTTTAGTAGGATGACGAATAAAGCTACCGAAGGCGAGCAGGAGGCTAACGGATAGCTATTAGGAATTGCAGTTCTTTGTTTTGTTGTTTATTTACGTTGTGTATGTATTAAGTCAATTATGAGTATATGACTCTGATCATCCATGGGGGCATCTTCATATGTCGCTCTTGACATATTATTTTGTAATAAGTATATTTTATCATTGCCTGGGAAACGTTTTGGGATTATGTAGTCTGAATATGGAACATTTATTTTGAAATGTAATGGAAAACTGTTTTTGGAATTTGTGACTTTTTTATATATTCAAGTGCTTCTGATATTATAGATACCATCAACATAGCTGTATTTAGTCGACAGAAGTTAATACTATAGATGACTGTTGTATCTACAACACTTAGCTTTAGGCCTCTAGATAGGGGATTACAACTTGGTATCAGAGCATAGGTTTATGAAATACTTTAACTAAAAAATGATTTTTGAAAACATAATCCTTAGGAATTAGATTTAGGATCGGGGTATGGGATAACGCTATAGTAACGTACTTGTATTTGTTATATATAACTATACGCTTTATCTCTAGACTCCTATCTTTGTTAGGCTATCTTCTATATCTCACGAGGCTTGAATAAAAATATGGACAGAAGAAGAGGCAGAGTTAACCTAGAAGGAGACAGCACAACCACTAATGGAAATGCCCGACCAAATGCTAGAAAAAGTCAAGGTCAGGCTGAGAATGTTGGTGCTGGGGTTCCCCAAGTGGACATGGGAGCCATGTATCAGTTCTTCGTAAATATTATGCAAGCTGGAATCGCGGCTGGAGTTGTTGGAAGGAATGCTGCTAGAGGAGGAGTTCAGGAAGCTCCGATGGTCTATCAGTATGCTAACTTGAGCAGAGATTATACTAGGCTTGGAGGAAATCCGTTTATTGGGACAGAGGATGCTATCGAGGTAGAAAACTGGCTGCTACACTGTGAGAGGATTTTTGCTGACTTAGGACTCAATGACGAGCAGAAGAGAAGACTTCCTTCAAGACAGCGCCAGGGAGCTTCTTTGTTTTGGTGGAATATTTTAACTACAGGTGTGGATGAATAGAGTATGACGTGGGCAGAGTTCAGGAGGAGGTTTCAAGAAAGGTTCATGTCAGTAATGGCGCAATCTGTGTTGGTTAGGAAGTTTGCTGAGCTGGAACAAGGGGAGATGTCTATTCTGGAATATGCTGGAATGTTCGAAACCGGATTTGGCTACTGTTCACACAATGTTGAAAAAGAATGAAAAGTTCATTAGAGGTTTGAAACCGGATTTGGCTAGAGCAACTTTACCGCACATCTGGGATCCATGTGATGTAGTGGTGAAAATGGCATTAAGATATGAGGAGATGTTAGCTTGTTTGGAGAAGAAGAAGGAGAAGGAAGTCTAGGATGGACAGGGCCAAAAGAGAAATTTTTTCCACAAGAAGAATGCTTAGAATGGAGGAGCAGCAAAAAAGAGAGTCTGAGGTGGTCTACTATAAGTGCGACAAGAAAGGACAATATGTTCATGAGTGTCGTACCGGAAAAGGAAAAGGAAAAGAGGTGATTGGAAAGAAGAACATCAGGTGCTTTAATTGTGATTAGATCGGCAACTACAAGAATTAGTCCAAGGAGCCTGTAAAAGGAAGGAAAGGGCCAAGTGTATGCATTGGAACCTGCTGCTTCAAGGCCAGTAATGCAGGAGGAGGGAAAGGCTGTGTTAGGAGGTTTGCTTCAAATTCACGTTATGTTTGTTAGCATTTTGTTTGATACTGGTGCATCTCATTCTTTTATATCTCGATACTGGGTAGATAACTTAACCTATATCCCACATATTTAGTTACTTCCTTAAAAGTTGCAATTCTGATATGAGGGTATTCTACACTTAGGATGAAGTATGACCACTTAGAGTTTTACTTGCTAGGTTACACCTTTGTTTGCAGTTTGCATGTATTTGACTTTGTAAGGTTCAGAATTATTCTTGGGATGGATTGGTTAAGTGAATATGATGCTAGGATATTTTGCCTAGATAGGAAAATATCACTTAGACACCAGGATTGTGGTGATCGGATAGTTTGTACCGTAGAAAATCCTAGATGTGAGATGAATGCTTTGTTGGGTGTTATGGAGTTAGAAGATGAGTTGAATCGCATTTTTGAAGTTAGAGAATTCGCATATGTGTTTGAACCTGTAGTTGGATTACCTCCGAAACGAGCATAGATTTTCGAATTGACTTAGTACCTGAAGCAGAACCAGTGAGTAGGCCACTAAGCAGGATGACACCTACAGAGATGAAGGAGTTAAATGATCAGTTGGTAGACTTGGAAGGTAAGAGTTTTATTAGACCAAGTAGTTCACCTTGGGGAGCAGCCGCTGTATTTGCTAAGAAGGCAGAAGGATCATTAAGGTTATGTATCGATTATCATAAGCTGAATGAGAAGACGATAAAGAATCGATATCCATTGCCAAGGATTGATGATTTGTTCGATCAGTTGAGTGGAGCCAAGATATTCTCTCAGTAAGATTTGGCGAATGGATTTCATCTGCTTAGAGTAGTGGAAGATAGTATACCTTTGACGGTGTTTAGGACAAGATATGAGTCATATGAATGGTTAGTTATGTCGTTCAGACTCACTAATGCGCTGGCATTCTTTGTGGATTTAATGAATTCGATCTTCCAGGAGCACTTGGATAGGTTCGTGTTACTCTTCATAGTTGATATTCTGATTTACTCTAAGGATGAAAATGAGCATGAAGTTCATCTTAGAGTTGTGCTGGAGACGCTAAGGCAGCATCAGCTAAAGGCAAAGTTTTCAAAGTGCCATTTTTGGAGAAAAGAAGTGAAGTTTCTTGGTCATGTGGTTTTGGAGAAAGGATTGTCAGTCGATTCAGAAAAGATCGAAACCGTTAATAATTGGAAGAGAACAGAAACGACAACTGAGATAAGAAGTTTCCTTGGGTTGGCTGGGTATTATCGGAGGTTCATAAAGGATTTCTCATGGATAGCAGCGCCGATAACTAAGCTAATGCGAAAGAATGTGAAGGTTGTGTGGACCGATAAGTGTAAGGAAGCATTCCAGAACTTGAAACACTTATTGACCCATGCACCGGTGTTGGTGGTTCCGGAGGGGAATCAAGATTTAGTTGTTTATACTGATGCATATGGAACGAGATAGGGAGCTATACTAATGCAGAGGGGTAAAGTAATTGCCCACGCTTCTAGACAGCTTACACTAGTACAAAACTGGTCATTTGTGTCGGTTGTGTAACCCCTGTTGTGTTAGTTTTACAACCGACTCATATGAAGACGACACAAAAGATATTTTTCTGTTGTGTCGGTTGTACGACCGACACAAATATCAACCATTTGTGTCGGTTGTTATTAAAGAACCGACACAAAACTATGAACAGTTGTGTCGGTCTTTCTAAAAGGACCAACACAAATCAGCTTGTATAGTGAAGCACACCGCCGTTTATTGTGTCGGTCCTTTTAGAAAAACCGACACAACTGTTCATAGTTTTGTGTCGGTTTTTTATTAACAACTGACACAAATGATTGATATTTGTGTCGGTTATGTTTGTTTTTTCAACCGACACAATTGATATACAGTTGTATTGGTTCCCTTTGAAGTAACAACCGACACAAGTAACATCTGAAGCAAAAAAAAATATTATTACCGTTTAAGATTATAAAAACAGTATGAAATTAAATTTTATTTTTTTATAAACCAACGTTACTATGAACTAATTGAACAAAAAATATAATTATATTATCCATCAACATAATTCATGTTTACAGGCCAAAATAGAATATAATCTATCACAAACATAACGTACATAACAAAATATCAACGTACGTTACAAAAGATCAGCGTACACAACCAACTACATCCAATTATACATGATATAACTAGCTAAATTCTCTCGAACCTCGTCTATCTCTTGTTGGTTATAAGAACCGTCTCGTACAAAGTCCTGCAATTAAGAGAATTGTTATACAAAAGTAATAATTAAGTCAAGAATACTCAGCATATATAAAAGATCAATCTGAGAGGAATATTGTAATTCAAACACAGGTTGAACCATAAGCTGAATATTGAAAACAAATTAAATGATAGCTACAAGGACATGGTGTATTACTATTACATATATATACAATGCTATATATATAAATAGTTACTCAAAACAATTGAGTTTATTTGATTAAAATCATACCTCAACCCAATAAATTTAAGTAGATGACTACAGTCAACTTTGGAAGTAAAATCTTAGTTAATAATCCTGACAGACAAGAAAAATTAATTGAGTATTAATTCAACGCACTCTTGCACTCAAAATAGCACTCAACAAAAATTAATTGAGTATTAATCTCAGTTAATAGAACTAACACTTCCTCCCTTGACACCAATATCAGTGCACTGTGCCTTCCCCTGCACAGTGATACAACAGCCATCTAAACCACTTTCATCATCTACATCAATTTCTGCATCAACACAAAATCATCAAACTTCACCACTTGCCTCCTCATCACTGCAAACTCCTGAACAACAATCACTGCGCACCACAACCAAAAACGATGTTGCAAACCAAACTGTTTCCTCTCTTCCCCATTGTATACATTGCATATTTTATGCCATTTTCATTCTTATGGCTGGAGATTCGTAACTTTGGATTCTCAAGAAGCATACTAAATTAGTTCAAATCTTACCCGTTTAATAACTTATCAAAAAACCAATACCCCATGCTCTAATTATGAGAAGGGGAAGGGTAATATAGTCAGTGTATGAACTTTTGCACTATAGAGTGGCTAAACTGAAATTTGCAAGGATTAAAGCTTTATTTCCCTTTTATTTTCAAGTATAACTGACGGAATTTTAGACTCGCTGCAGATGTGCAAATTATACTTTTTTTTCTTGGAATGATTTAAAAAGTTTTACTGCTTACGAAAATGTTGCTCATGGTAAAATACATAACAGGATGTTAAAAAATGTATGTGTTAGTGGACTATTAATATGTTCATGCAAGATATCGATGACAGGTGTTTTATGGGAAACTTTGTTCGCCTAGGTAAAAGAACAACATGCAAATTTTCTTTTTAGGTAAAAACAACTAAAACAACGCTTTTGCGAAAAATTGACAAGATTTTTCTATCAAAAATTAGACTGGAATTCAGAATTTTCAGTTTTTTAAAGGTGCTTTTCTATGAATGGAACTTTGGACAGTATTATTTATATAGAAACAATCGTCCCCTGTAATTATACATAAATCACCATCTCAATCCACTTCATCACCACCTCTACTTGCCTACCTGTTGCCTTCATCGTTTCCACTTGCTGTCAACAGATCATCACCATCTCTACTTGCCTACCTGTTGCCTTCATCGTTTCCACTATTATTATTATTGACATTATATTGCAAAATCTCCTGAATTAGGTTGACTATGGGATTTATGAATAAACAATGAAGTTATAACTTTTTACCAATTATCTTACACTGGATACGCAAAGAGTTCTGAAGATTGGATTTGCCAAAAACGCTGTATAACTAGCACATGTTTACATAATCCAATTGAAGTCTACTACTGATTATTCTAGATCAAATACTCTGTTCCTTGTCCCTTTTTTCTCTGTCCCACAAATGCTAAGATTTGATCTTTATCCAGGTTTAGCAAAACCAAAAATGGAAATGCAGGCAACTATGTATATTGGAAAATTTTAAACAAAGAATCTAGTAATTTTCTCAACATCTTCTAAATAATATAATTAACTTTACATAAATACTAAAAAATCTCTCTTCACAACACCAATTGGTTTTGTGATAACTCAAGCACTCCAAAAATCATAGCCACTTTCCAAAATATTTAATAGTGCCAATTATATTCTTCCTATTTTCTTATCTACCATATAATATTTTTCTACTTATTTAACATGATAACATTGAAAACCCAGAAATATATGATCCCAGATCATAAAAATACACTCAACGTTCTCAGGTAAAGGACTTGCCAACTTATCAACCATTTCTACTCCTAACAAATAACTTACAGATACAAACTAATGACTGCCAAATTTTGACCTCATACTTGATGATAATGTACGTGGTGCACGCTAGTGTACCTGCATTTTCTATAGGACCTGGTTCTGCGGGAGTTTCAGGAGCTGCATTGCTATTAGGTTCTCTGGTTTCATCAACATCACCTTCCTCTTGAAAATCAGATAGATCGATTTCACTTGATTCAACACTGCAAAAAAAAAGCTTGCATGTCAATGGATTTCGTATAAAAAGATTGAGAAAAGGGAAAATGCAGAAGCCAATAGTGTTCTTGCCTGATAATGGATGTTTTGAGAAGTCTTACTGCCAGGCGAACATGAGCAAGAAGAACCTATACAATGACAGTATAAAATAATATTATATTGTAGAAGGTGGCAGGTAGCTTAGAATATTGTGCAAGGTTAGTGCTGATGGCTTGAGTGTTATCATTGGACATTATTTTATATTGTAACAACAGATATATTGCAAAAAAGCACCAACAAAAACAGCAGCATGACTGATATTATCATATTTGTAAAATAAATATTTATCCAATTAAAATTTTCCAATATACATAGTTGCCTGCATTTGATCAAATACCGCTGCCTTGCGCACTTCACTTCTCCAATAGCATCAGACTCCTTTCTACCCTATGCAGTTGTTGCTCTATGCACTTCTGTGCATCAAAACAGTGCACCATCGCCACAACAACTACATATTTCAACTGATGTCATCAATACCAAACTGTCCTATTCACCACTATCGTACAACTCCTTACAACATTGCAACTGTCACTGCTGCACAAACTGCTCCACCACATCAATCACAATGCATACCCTGCAATAACAACCATACTCCCTCCATCATTCAACCTTAACAAACTTCTGCCCAACACTACCCGTATACAACATTTCACCCTTAACCACTTCCTATCATCTCAGTCATCAACCACAAGCCTTCAGACTTCGACACCCCCACTGCATAGTACAACAGCAGACCACTCCTCTGCTCCACCATAACCACAACAGCAACACTAAGACCAACTGATGCCTTACTTCTGCCTGAGTTTTTAAAAATTTGGCACTAATTGATGCTCCTGTTGGGATAACATATAGTATGAATAATGCCATGTAGTAGGAAAAACATAGAGCCTTCTATTCTACCCATTTGTTAGGATGCGGGAAAAGGTATATTTTTTTATTTTTTTATTTTGTTTCTAAAACATTTACCAGTCTTGACTGTGTGTTTTGTTTTTAAGCTGAAACATTGATGCTCCAAGGACAACCATAAGACTTCGTTTCTTTATCCAGGTTCTTGTCCAAATTTAGCAAAAACTGGATCACTTATGTAACAATGCTCATGGCTCTAAGGGGAGAATTTTACTCCTTTGGGACCAGTCTATATGGATAGTTCAACTTATTCAATCCAGCACTCAACACATCACTACTATTATTAATAGTTTAGGTGGCTTTCCTATGTATCTAACCATTGTATATGCAAGCAATTTGTTTTAGACAGGGAAATTTTATGGCATGAGCTATCATAGGATCAAAATAGTGACCGCATAGCTATTATGGCTAAAGGGAGATTGCGTTGCATTGGAACCTCAATTAGGTTGAAATCAAGATTCGGAATAGGTTACATTGCTACAGTTAGTTTTCAAGCGCAAACATCAAATGATGGTGGTGCCAACGATGCTACCACCACAAGTGAATCTCATGCCAAAACCGTGAAGCAATTTTTCAAAAAAAATAAATTTAGATGGACTTTAGGTTTTTATTAATTTAATTTATGTTTTATTTTATTACCTTTTGATTATTTGGCCCGTAACAAGTTATAGTGCATACAACAAAACATAACAGCGGGTAGTTGAACCGCGAACAACTAATAACAGTAATAAGTTAATTAAGCAATGACTGATTAAAAAACAATAGCAGTAACAAATTGCGGTGGAAATAGAAATTATATGAATAAAATTGAAACATGGATTTGAAAGAATTACTTGAGAGTCTAGCAGCTAAATGATCTTAATAATTTTTGCTAATGCCAACGTAAATTGTTATTTGATAAATATCATACTACAGATGATGATATATTTATGTGGTGACTGTTTTAATGTATATTTAACATCATTATTCATGCAGGAAGCCAGGCGAAGCAGGTAGTTACTCAGGCGAAGTAGGTAGTTACTCAAGCTTGCACCTTGTGTCATGTTCCAAAGAAGACGATAAGTAAAAGCACCAAAGTCAAAAAGACAAATCATTGCTTCAGTAAGCAGCTATTAATTTTTTTGCAGGTTGAATGTTCTTATCTTCTCCATTACATTGCAAGTTACAAATAACTGTTGATTGATTAAAATTTTGAATTGAAAATGCTACTTTTTAGGACATGCATTGCATGTGTTTAGTTATATTGTAAGGCTATAGTTCTGTTGAGAGTTATTTTGGATTGCAAGCTTCGTTTAGTTTTTTCATTGTTATTGGGCCAAGTATTTACTACTGATTTCTAGAATTAGTACAAATATATAAGGTATACACACACCTCATTTGTGTTATTATTTCATAAATATATATCTTGAATCTGAAATATTGGATATTTAGTTATTAAATAATGTGTTATTTATTTAGAACAAATGAATATAAAACAGTATCACACAGTTACCAATATGATATAAGCTGAAATATTGAACTTTTCAAGTGGGTAGACTACCTATTAATACCTGTACCTGATCATGCATCTACGTTGATAGAAATTAAAAAGGAGACTATTTTGGTCTCTTCAAACGTTAATTCTCCTTACGATTCTCCAATCACTAAATATGAATTATCTTATATATGTAACTATTAAGTAGTGAGTTGGTTTGATTTCCAACCATTGTTAAGTCATGTCTATTATGATCATGTTTGATTGCTACATGCATACACTATCTATGTTTAGTCATAACAACATCCAAAGTAGCCAGTTTTGTTTATATGTTGAACTTTGTTGAATCGATGTAAATATAAAATTTTATAATACTAGATAACCATTTTAATTATGTAAGAACTATCACATTATATTTTTATTTTTTTGTATAGGGGGAAAGGTATTCTAAATGTTGATTTAGTGTTTAGCTCCAACAAAATGTGTTCAATTGCACTTCATTTCAAAGCAATAAAATAAAACATAGATTGATAGAGGATGTTTGTAAATAATGGCAAAACAAGGGATGTGATATGTTTCAAGGTGCATGACATGGACGAAAATTCAGTACATCAGGTAACGTGAGGCAGCTCACGTTTCAAACACAGGGACAAAAGAAAAAAAACAAAGTGTCAAAAATATGGCTACAACAACATGGAATGAACGAAACAAAGCAACCAAATTTGAGTGCCATACGTGAAGATAAAAAAGGCAGTTTAATTTACAGTGAGCGGTTTTAACAAAGAATGGATCCTAAGTTTGCAACCACAAAAACACTAAATCATCATCATTAGATGCATGAAAAATATATAATGAGCTCTCCATCAGACACACTAATGGAAAAGAAAATTTCAAATTTTAAGCATACTTTGTTATTACATTAGAAAGAAGACACAAACCAATTTTATTTATCCACTAACCTAACAATAACGATGAGTATCAATCTAAATAGCAGCATCATTAAGAGAACTTATACATCCATGTGTCAGCGTGACCAATAAAAATAGCAGCTCTATAGCACTATGCAATGAACATCTCCTATTATTTTAAAATGATATGCACACTAAGAAGATCGTACACCAAAGTTCATGATTTTTAATGGTTATAATTTCAGTGGCTTTTATGAAATGTCATCTCCTTCTTTCTAATAGGGTAAATATAGGACATCTTTTAAATTTACAGAATTGTTAAAAAAGGACACACATCATCAGAATTGAAAATTTGTTAAAGGATTGACCATGAAAAATCAGTAAACAATACTTCAACTAACCAAAGTACTAAAAACTTATCTGGATACTAACATATATGGTGGATAATTAACAAAAAAAACAACATTTTCATGGAAACATACAAAGAAATTCAATAGATGAATGAAAAAAATACCGCAAGTATATAAAAGTGAAATAAAGCAGAAAAGTGAAATCTCGGGAGAAGTGGAAAATACCGCAAGGGTTTGTTCTCTTCTCGTCGTCGTTGCAGCTACTAGATGGAATTGGAGGAGATTGGGCGATAGTTGTTTGATGCGGTTGAAGGAGATGAACAGCAGTGGTTTGATAAGGCGACAGAAAATGTTGAAGCAAGCGAAGGCGATTTGGGATGGTGGGAGCGAAGAAATTTTCCCTCTAAAATCTAGGGTTCGTGGGAAAAGATGGGGCGGCTGAAATGGATTCGGGGTAAAGTTGAGTGACTATGGTGTCGGTTTTTTGACAACCGATGCTATTGTATTTAATCGTGTCGGTTGTTCAAACAACCGACACGAGTAAATCTATTGCTTCCCATCAATTGTGTCGGTTTCTTAAGAACAACAGATGCAAATTACATTTTTAACATTTTCTTCTTACCCCATAAGTCAATAGTTTCGGTTGTTAATAAACAACCGACACAAATTACACTATTTGTGTCGGTTTTATGGACAACCGACACAAATGAGGCGAAGCAACTGATCTGTTTTGTACTAGTGTTAAACCGCATGACGTTAGGTATTCAACGCATGACTTAGAGTTAGCTGCAGTTATATTTCCCTTAAGGTGTGGAGGCATTACCTTTTAGAAGAGAGGGTTGAGCTTTATACGGATCATAAGTGGTTGAAGTACTTGTTCTCTCAGAAGGAGCTAAACATGAGACAACAAATATGGTTGGAATTATTTGCTGCTTATGATTTTGGAACTGAGTACACACCCAGAAAAGGAAACAAGGTTGTAGATGTGCTTAGTAGGAGGCATCATAATGCATATTAGCTATGATAGCAGAATGGAAAGACTTAGAAGCATTGTCAGCTTATAGAGTATTATGGAGATCCGAGGCTAGGTCTAGTGGAGGATCTGCTATATTGTCTTGTTTAGAAGTTCAACCGATATTGATTGAGAAGATTGCTTCCAAACAGGAAGTGGATCAAGTGTTAGCTGAATGGATCAGGAAGTTAAGAGAAGGAATGGAGAGCGATGATTTAAAGGATTTTAGTCTTGACTAAAACAGGTGGTTGAGAAAGAAGGGTAGATTATGTGTTCCAAATGTGGGAGACATAAGGAAAGAAGTTTTGAGGAATGCCATCGTTCGAAGTTCACTATACATCCAGGAGGACAGATTGACCAAGAGTGCCCATTTCATTCCAGTTGAGTCAACTAGGACAACACCCATTTTGGCGAAGTGGTTTATGAAGAATGTAGTTAGACTTCACAGAATTCCTAGTAGTATAGTAAGCGATAGAGATTCCCTATTTAGTAGTGAGTCCTGGAAGAGTCTACAGGAAAATTTAGGAATCAAGCTTAAGATGAGTACCACTTACCATCCACAGACTGATGGGCAAACGGAAAGAGTTAACAAGATCTTGGAGGACTTGTTATGAGCTTGTGTATTGGTTTCATAGGATCATGGGAAGACCATCTTCATCTAGTCGAGTTTGCGTGTAACAACAGTTATCAGGCTAGCATTAGGATGGCACCGTTTGAGGCTTTATGTGGAAGACCATGTAAATCTCCAGTTTGCTGGTTAAGGACCAAAGATAGATTAGTACTTGGTCCAGATTTGGTTAGAGATGCCTCAGAGAAGATTGAGTTAATAAGGGCGAGAATGAAGGAAGCTCAATCTAGGCAGAAGAGCTATGCAGATAGAAGATAGAAAGATTTAGAGTTCCCTGTTGGAGATCATGTCTTCGTCAAAGTATCGCCAATGAAAGGTGTTATCAGGTTCAGAAAGAAAAGAAAGATAGCATCGAGATTCGTAGGACCATTTCCTATTTTAGAAAGGATCGAGAAACTCGCATATAGAATTGAGTTACCGAGCAGTTTGGCAGGTGTCCACGATGTTTTCCATGTATCTCATCTAAGGAAGTGTGTTAGGGATCCAGACACTACTATAGCACCGACTATGATAGAGGATTTAGTTGTGGAACCAGACATGACTATAGCTAGAAAGCCTATCCGAATAGTCGCGAGAGATGAGAAGAAGTTGAGGAACAAGACAGTTAGATTAGTAAAGGTCCAATGGAGTGACGATACTATAGACTGTACTTGAGAAACTGAGAGCATGATTAGAGACGCTTATCCTGATTTGTTTGATGGTATGTTTTACCTTTGATTGATTGTGTACCTTATCGTAATTTCGAGGACGAAATTATTTAAGGAGGGGAGATTGTAACACCCCATATTTTTAGTAACATTATTAAAATATTTAATTAGCTAAATAAAATAAAATAATGTAAGGTGATTAATAAATTGAGATTTGATTTAACTAAGGGTAGTCGTGCCTATATGGAAAAATGAACTAAAGAAATAAGATGGAAATAAGTGTTAGGAAATAATGAAGGGCAAGACGGGAAATAGGATGAACTTATACTCTAAACCCTTAGGAAACCAAACACAGGTTCATTTCATTTCTCACAAACAAGAATACTCGAAGGCCAGCTAGGATTTCAAGAGAAGAAGTAAATCAACTTATTCAACAACAAATCTCACATCTTTAATCACAAAGCTAAGGTGAATGATTGCTACATCCCATTTTTCTTATTGTTTTCGGTCTTAAGGTTAACCCGAAATGATTTTGCATGATAATGCCATGTTTTGGATGATGGAAAGTTTATATATGCTTGTTGATGATTTATACATGTTCATATTAGTTTTTATGATATGTTTGATATGAAAACCCTATTAAATGACATACAAACGCCTTGAAAATTTAAACGTAGATTAGAAATGATATTTTAGAGATGTGTTTCAATTTTCATAATTTTCTGAATTAATGTGGATTTTATATTAATTTCAGAAGAAAAGGTTTTCAAGGAAAATTAAGGGAAGATATCCATAAGTAAAAATGACTCGGATTTTAGAATACCAGATGAGACCGGTATAGGGTCGCACTCTATACATTAGCTATTGGCCCCAGCTAATTTAGTCCAAAATCCAGTGTGTAGGGCTTTGTCATAGGTAAGACTAAAATTATAATTACATACAAAATGGAATATATATTTGTATACAGATAGGTTATTGGTGAGCCCGCAAAACCATTTGGATCAGGTGACCCTGGGATATTTTAAGTTAGGGACAGACCGTCCAGAAGAGAAGTATTTAACAGAGAGTTAAGGATAGGCCGTCCAAAAGAGGTGTGTCTAACAGATGTTAGATTATTTTGTTATTTTGTCTGGTAGGCCCGAGTCAACCAAAGGTTAATGGTTAGCCAAACAAAACTAAAGTGTTTGAACAGGCAGTTCTTTTATTACCTGATATATACGATTACATAATGATGCATTACAGTATTTAACCAGTTTTGGTTGCAAGAAAAGATTTGCAAAAGATATATTTTAAAAGAATGTTAGTGAGGGGAAGCCTGTTCCGCTAAACGTCGTAGTCTCACTTAACATTAATAACCGGGATGTATAGTATTATTCACACCAGGCTTTATGTCTGACTCGTAGTTTATGTTTTCCCCTTGAACTCTCGGGTGCTCAAAATTGATTTGAGTAGGCTGAGGGTTGAGGTTCTTTCAAGTTTTAGTAGGATGACGAATAAAGCTACCGGAGGCGAGCAGGAGGCTAACAGATAGAAATTAGGAATTTTAGTTCTTTGTTTTGTTGTTTATTTCCGCTGTGTATGTATTAAGTCAATTATGACTATATGACTCTGATCATCCAAGGGGGCTTCTTCATATGTCACTCTTGGCATATTTTGTAATAAGTATATTTTATCATTGCTTAGGAAAAGTTTTGGGATTATGTAATCTGAATATGGAACATCTGTTTTGAAATGTAATGGAAAAATCTGTTTTGAAATCTGTGATTTGTTTCATATTCAAGCGCTTCTGATATTATAGATACCATCGACATAGCCATATTTAGTCATCGAAAGTTAATACTATAGATGACAGCAGCATCTATAGCGCTTAGCTTTTGGCCTCTAGATAGGGGATGTTACAACAAAGCAACACAAAGAAGAGAAGCGCAGCCGTTCCTTTTGACAAAAGCAAAAGCATACTTGAGTTATTTGGCAGCCACCTTTTGACCAAGCCGAAAGCATTAAGGTCGAAAGGTGTTGACCTGCATATATAAATAAGACCCAAGGGGTCAGGTTTAGGGATCTGATCCTTTCCATTCTAAACTTGTATTTTCTTAAGCGAAAGAGTTGTAAAACCTTAATTTCTAAATTGATTTGAGGATTTTGAGTAATAAAATCATCTTTAGCTTGCAAAAGGGAAGTTGTCAATTTTACAGATTACTTTACTATTTTTAAAGTTTTTATCAAGTTTAACATTGTGTTTCAGGTGTCGCCTATATCGAAAAGACCCTTCCGACACAGTTGAAACCCCGCATATTCAAATAATTTCGGTTAAATGCTTCAAGCTATCTCTTCTTGGGCTACCGCTTTCGACATGGTCAAAACCTAACCATAGTCCACTTAAACCTTGGATTGACACAAGGAACCTAAGGGTCCTCCTTTCGACGAGGTCGAAACCTATCTCCAAATCACTGTAACTTGAGAGTATTAATCCTAATCCAAAATGGTTAAGTCCATAGCTTTTGACGAGGTTGAAACCTCTACCTTAGACCCTTGACCCAAACCCCAGCCACTCCACAGCTTATGCCCTCGATAGGGTCAAAACCCTTTAGGTCAACCTTCATCTAGTGATTCCAAAGACCATATATTTGGATTCTTCTTCCACTTCGAAAGCAGAGCTTTCTAAGGGAAAACTTAATTATCTCAGCAAAATCGAAAGGTTGATAAGGAAAGGAAATAACCGTTACGACTGAGTCGAAAGGTCGGCCTAAGCAAGTTTCCATCATAACAACCAGTTTCAAAAGGATACCAAAGTAAATACACACCTTCCATCCTTCTCAACTCTTCTAAAAGAAACCACAAGGAATTGACCTTGTCCTAAAAACTCTACTTTGGGGTATTGACAAGATTTCTTGTTAATATTTTGGTGCTAGAAGGAGGGCATGAACCTTCGACTTGGTTGAACACCCAACACTACTTGTCTCTAACCCCACTTAACTTAATCTCAGGTCCGTCTACTTTGGTCTAATCATGGCTAGAAGAATCATAAGATTTGAACAAGGATCCTCTGAACCACATGAGATAAGATTCTCCTCAAAAGCCATCAAGGATTCCAACAAAAATAAAAAGCAAAGGCTAAGACTAGAAGCTCTAAGAATCCTAAACAAGAAAAAAGTGGAATCGTATGATCTTGAGAAATGAAGCTTAAACCCCTTTCATATTGACCCTACCCCCGTTTTTC
Source organism: Allium fistulosum (assembly GCA_030737815.1). Lineage (NCBI taxonomy): Eukaryota > Viridiplantae > Streptophyta > Magnoliopsida > Asparagales > Amaryllidaceae > Allium > Allium fistulosum. The sequence continues at coordinate 150,352,027 of CM060906.1, read as the reverse complement.
TTTAGGAAAAAGGGAAAATGAAAGTGACAATTTGTTCAATCAAATGAGAAGGAAATCCAATACTATTCCAAAGGAACAATCTTTTAAAAAGAGATAATGGCTGACTACAATGCCATTGCGTATAAATGGCAACAAACTACTACAAGAATACTTCCAATACAAGAAATCCAAAGGGTGGAAAAAAGAAAAGAAATTGCAAGGCCAAGGAATAAGTAATCAAAAGGCCATCCTTAAGAATCAAATTTCTAGTCTAGACTCCTAAAAGAATGCAACTTGACAACATCCATAGAAAATGTCTACTTGCTAACTAAGGATGAGCTTAACTATTGGCCATCACAGAAAAAGAAGCCAAAGCATGAAAGGAATCTAAGGGGACCCTATTATCACTATCATATGATGAATGGACATGAGACCAATCATTGCAGAGCCCTAGAGAGAATGATTATCAATTTATTCCGTCAAGGAAAGATTAAAGAATTTTTAAAGAGAATTTGAGGAAAATCAATAAAGAGTTACTTTTCAAAGAAAGATCTACACGGTTGGGAGTAAAATACTCCTTATATTTGAAAACTACCTAGATGGTAGTCTGCCTAAGATGGTAGAAAGCCTCTATCTATGCCAAGATGGCCAGGGCAGAGCACCTCCTGAAGGGAGGGTGGAGTAGGCCTTTAACCGTGTCATAAGATGGCCAGGTTAAAGCAACGGACAAGCCCTTGGTCGCGCCTTTGGTCAGGTCAAGGCACCTCCTGGATGGAGGATGGAGTTAGCCTTTATCTGCGCTATAAGATGACCAGGGTAAAGCACCGAACAAGCCCTTATCCGCGTCACGCTATGGCCAGGGTAAGGCACCTCCTGGAGGGAGGACGGAGTAAGCCTTTATCTGCATCACACTATGGCCAGATTAAAGCACCGAACAAGCCCCTATCTGTGCCACACTATGGCCAGGGCGCCTCCTGGAAGGAGGTCGGGTAAGTCATTGGTTCCAGCCTCTATGATGAGCTAACCAAGAACACCGAACAACAATGGACTAAGATGTCCAAGCCCAAGAAGAGGCTCATCAAATAGTGGACTAAGATATCCAAGCCCAAAAAGAGGCTCATCTAATAGTGGACTAAGGTGTCCAAGCCCAAGAGGAGGCTCGTCCAACAATGGACTATGACGTCCAAGCCCAAGAAGCGATTAATTAAATTACAACTACATGCAAGACCTGAAGGGTTCATACATGTCAAAGAAGATGGAATCTAAGGAGCAAAGCCGAACTCCATTCATTAAATACGCGAATCTGGGTTTCGGGTTTCTTATTTCAGGATTTCATTTATTAATACCCGAATCTGGGTTTCGGGTCATTACCAATCACTTATAACCGTTATTATGCCCGATTCTTGGTTTCAGGACTTTCATTTCTACACTTCATTTATTATTACCCGAATTTGGGTCTCAGGTCTTTATCAATCGCTAATTATCTTTATCGTACCCGAATCTAGGTTGCGAGGCTACTACTTATTAATGCCCTAATCTGGGCTTGATTGTAATTTCTATTATGGTTTTCTATATGAATTTTTATCACAAATGCTCGAATTTGGGTCAAAGAATACTCTCGAGAATCATAATAATTTTTCGTTAATACCCAAATCTAGGTCTCGGAATTCTAAGTTTTCAAATTTCATTAATACCCGAGAATGGGTCAATGGGTTTCCACTACAAATATTCAGATAATGATTCCAAGATTTAGCTCCTCATTAAATCTCTCTTGAAAATCACTCTCCAACATTTATGTCCTTATGATAGGGCGGTATTTCCTATCAACAAACTTTAGACATTCCAGCTAAATGGTTAAAGCTAAGTTCTTAATTACATCTCATCATGGATAAAGATGGGATTTAGACATTTAATATAAACTTTTTTAATGCAATTAACAAGACGATTTGTTAATCTAAGCAAACAATATACACAGACTGGTATGTCAATTTCAAGCTAACAATTAGAAATATTGTTTGCTTCATGGTTTTCAGGGAATCCAGCACAGCAAGGAGAAATGAAAGATTCAGCAAGTATAGAAATCATGTATGAGCTATCAAAAAGCATTTCAAAAGAGACATTATAGAAAAGAATTACAAATCAGGTGATATTTATAAAGTTTATATGATTTACATAACTCATGAAGTTATTTACAAAACTTATGAAGTTATTCACATATATAAAAGACAAGTCTATACATTTCAAAGATACAAATATGTCATAAGTCTTGAGTAGCCTTGCTAAGATTTTCAACAATCGAAGGATCAACTATATGATGAATTACGGCATAGAAAACTTCTTTGAGTTTCTTTCCTTCTTCCTTACCTTGTCCATGTCGTTGATTGCATTAATATTTGTCTTCAGAGTGTGGTTGAAAGCTCTTTTTGCGCCCCTAAGGGTTTTGTTTTCCCTTTCTAATTCCGCAACGCGCTTCTGAAGGAAGTAATTATCACGTTCAAGCTTCTGAATCTTGGTGGCTACTCATTGATACTTTGCGAATATTTCACTTTTTGCTGCTCATCAAAATACCTAGCTATTTCAAACTTAACTTTCCTGCACCATTCACCCACAATGTTTTCGTCTATGCCAGGAGGAGGAGTGAGCATTATGGGGAATTTCTGGGCAGTAAGGGAAGTAGACCTCGTAGGTTTGGAAATAGAGGGAGTAGTGCGAGGAGCCGGTAAATCAATGCTCAAAATCTTGTCTCTCATAATGTATTCCAATGATTCACACTGTGCTTGACTATCCTTCAATTTCAACTCCAAGTCACTAATTTGTTGAATAAGCTCTGACATCTTATGATCGAAGTCGATTGAAGGGTTTGACTTTACTTGTTTCTTCAGTGAAGAAATCATTTCATCTTTGCTTTTGACATCGGCCTCAAGATAGGCAATTTGATCTTTAAGATTACTAACAATAGCTTTCTGAAGTAAATATCTTTTATGCCATTTTAGGGATTCGACATTCCATGGAAGTTTGACAGTAAGATGTCATCAAGAGGTTCATTTTTCCACATTCTTTTAACAATATAGCTCAAAAACTAGCGAGGCGTGATGTTAAATCAAGGGTGAGAGGAGCTATAGATAACTGTAACTCCTATTTGAGCAAAACGAAACAAGATAAAGTCAAAATCAAGATGAAAAATCTCTTTATTAGTATAATAACGAATTACAATTCAAACAACAACGAAGCTAAACGATACAATAAACAATTGATTTACATCTAAAGTTGAGAAACCACATTTCTAACTTTATCTAATGAATTAGCGGAAAGGGTAACTGTTGAATCAAAAGGAATATTAACTCATTCAGGAATGATAACCGATGGACATCAGCTATAGTCCCACTTCCAAGCTGGAGGACTATCACGACCACAAATTAACTTAGAATGGAATGTCCTGATTTCCTTAATAAGTTTCTCTTTTTCATCACCAAGAGAATCAAAGCAAAGATGAGGATATTCCAAGTAAAGTTTTTGTAAATCTCTAAGGAAGCAGTATCTTGCTAGTTTTGAAGATTTTAAAATTGATGCCTTTTCAAGATAAAATCATCTGAATTTGACGTACTAACTTAAATGGTCTCTAGAAACAAGTTGGCCAGATGAAAACTCATTCTGTGATAATATAATAAAATGAAGCTAAGCATAAAAAAGAAAGACTAAAAAAATACTTATAAATCAATACATTGTTGCATGTTTACAATTACTCATCTGGTTCATAAAAAACAGACTTAGAAAATAATCCAGAGACAAATTTGTTCTTATAGTACTTAAGCTTTTCAGGGGGGAGATCTTGAGGAATCGATTTGACCTGTGGTAAGTTCCAACAAGCTCCAAGGTGCGGGTCAGATCCGAATTCATCCAAGTATCTCTTATGAAAATGCTGAAGTAGACCCCCACTAAATTCGCTTAAGTATGAAAAATCAATAATTGAGTGTCTACAATAAGCCACATATAAGAAGTTGATTAAAATACCTCTTTCTTCAATCAACATCCAAAATAAAGTGATTAACTCAGGGTTTTCTTTTAAGAGAACGTCATATTGGAGGCATGCTCTCTTTAGTAAGGGGCAGCTTTTTGATGCTTAAAAGACGGCAGCACTGATGCACTTCTATCATGCCTATGATACTTATTGGAAAGTACAATATGCTCCCTTATTTGCTTGTCTAACTCCCTATAAAATCTGTTTATTTCTGCTTGTTTTCTCTCAAGTTTGGTTTATAAGGGAGGATGAGTTTCTTCCTTTTCTAAGTAAAAGAATTACACTATTATGGCTTTCGAAGTAAAAGTTTTTTAAACAAAGAGTACCATACTTGAGATACCGGGACAGAAGTTTGAGAAACCTACTCCTTTTCTCTTGGTTCTTCAACATTAATGGAAGCAAGATCCTCTTGAGGAGCAGAGGGGGCATCAAACTCAGGAGGTGTAGCTTCTTGGGGAGATGGCTCTTTTTCAGAAGCTTTTGTGTTATCGTCTTCGTCTTTATCAAAGATTTCGGTGTGGCCTCCTCCATCATCACCTAAGCCTTTGCCGCCGTTATTGTTATCGTCGTCGTCGTCATTGTCATCATCATTATCATCGCCATCACCATTGCCCTCTTCCTCGGCGGCATCATCTTTGTCGCCCTCATCCTCTGAGTTAGATTCGATTTCGAAAGAGGGGACTTCGAAAGAGATAATTTGGGAGGCATCAATCTCTTCCTTTATAACTGTCGTAGCTTCTTGCTTCATCTGGTTTATCTTGCCCATAACTCTATCTACGAGGGTAGAATCAAGTGTAGGAAAGATGAGCTTTGGGGATTTATCAATATTATCTGCATAGGCCAGCATCAAAGTGTCTTCAAAAGAACTCAACATCATCTCCCAAAGTGTGGTGTCGAGAAACTTCGACACTCGCTATTTGGCATCGGAGATGGTATCGACGACAAGCTTTAGGGAGGCCCTGGTTTTCTTCAACTTTTCATTCAATGCGCCGTTCTTTGCATCCATACGGGCGTTCTCCTCATCGGATTATTTCAAGGTTGGATGCATGGCAAAAGTTTCATCAGCAAGGAGTTGGCTAGCCCTCTTTATTCTGAGAGATCAGATTCTAACCGGGCAAGAGAAGCTCTTAATCGTTCCAATTCGTAGGTTGCTGGGAGGACTCAGCAGAAGATTTCGATGCTTGCTCATGCAAAACTAGCCAACTCTTGGAAATCTGAAAGAAGAAATACAACATGAGTCAAAAAGTTAAAGAAGATCAACAATGATAAAGTTAATCTAAGTGAAACTTACAAAGAATTGTTGCTCTACCAGAGAGCGGTAATGACCCGCCAAATCGGAGACAGTGGAAGGCAGGTGGATGAAAGTGAAGGACTCGGAATGTAAGATAAACTGGGCTATCTCTTCAAAGTTGATGGAAGGAGAAGAAGATGACGACTTTGGAGGAATATGTTTTGGAGTGGGGGTCATCTCCAAAGCTTGTTCCATTTGTCCAAGCACAGCCGGAGAGCTAGAAACGGTAATGCGAGAGAGGGGATCGGTAGCAGCAGGAGTCTACTCGGGTTTATCTTGGGGAGCTTCAACGATTGGGCTCTCCGAAGCTTTATCAAAAAACGAATGTCCCTCCTCTTCTATACAACAACTTTGGCTATCTTCAAGGAGGTCCTGCTTCAGTTGATGACGCCAACCTCCTTTTGAAGGCTATCTTGTTTTTGGCGAGAGATTAGATGATGGACGGTGCACGGGAAGCGGCTGGAGTGAGAGCAGCACCACTAACAGGATTTGTAGCCTGAGACGTAGCTGTAAAGAATTCATACAGATTAAAAGTCAGCAGAATAATTTGGAAAGCAACACAGAAATAGAAAACAAAGGAAGTGTTTATAAATTATCGGAAGGGTAGAGCAAATGGGTGACGGGGAGAAAAACGTTCGGGATCTCCCAAGGAGAGGAAACGTTTACTCTTTGATGTATGTTGAATCAAGGGAGCAAGCCCCAAAATCCTTTGACCGGTGGGGAGAAGAGAATGTTTCCTCAAGTTAGAAGGGATCGGCAGCCTTAGTCGATTTCCAATCTTATTAGAGGCTGCGGTTAGAGAATCCACCATTCTTTTGTCAGCCTCATTAAGTTCTCTAGCAGGAGAACCTGACATAAAATAAAGATTAGACAAGAGAAGTAATAGGATAAAAGGAAGACAATGAAAATCTGAACTTACGAGGAGTAGAAAAGGTCCCACTGATGTTTGGGAAGCATCTAATGAAGAAAAAATGGTTCTCCCGGTCTTTAAACTTACCAACCCCCTCTAGAATCAACTTCTTCGGGGGGTTTGCACTGAAGATTTGATAGTTGAGATTGCTAAGCTTGACAAATCTAAACAAGTAATTCAGTACTTCAGCGTTTAGAGAGGGAAGGTCAGACTACCATTAGCTCTAGAGACAGGAGATAGGTGTAAATGTTAGGGGACAGCTGAATTGGAGCGATCCCGAGATAAGAAAGAAATCTGGACTAGAATTCTGGAAAAGGCAGAAAACCCCCGTGCCATATATGGATGGTGGTGTAGGCAAAGAACCCTTTGGGAGGATTGTTGAAGGTATCGGATTCTTGAGATGGGATAGCTTCCATAACAGAGATTCCATAACCGTTAAGGATGGCATCTACTTCATCCTGTGTGGATATCAGGGAATGGTTTGAAGTGGCTTCAAGCTTCTTCGGAGAGCTCATGGTTCTGCCGGGAGAAAACATTTCAGTTAAAATTTCCAGTTTATTATGAACTTAGCATTCTTTCAAGAATTAGTAAAAACTTACTGAAGTAACTTAAACACAAAACCAAGCATGGAACTTCAAATTCATGGAAAAATGTTAAAGTTAAAAATCAAAGATATGCTGTCGAAAAGGAAGGGAAAATTAACTTTTAGCAATTGCCTCTCGACGGTGTCGAAAGCCTAAATATGACCATTCATAGAGCTTTCGACAGGGTCGAAAGGAAGGATGGAAATATATGTCCAAGTGACACTTCTCAACAATGACGAAAGCTCGATTGGAATAAGTTGTTAAAAGGAAATAGTTAAAACTAACTTGAAAATCTGAACCAAGTACATATAACAAGTATTTCATAAACAAGATAGTAAGACACTTCGGCACCGTCAAGACCTATGACTAGTGTTTTTTTGAGGAACATATGAACGTCGTCGAAACCTTATAAACTAATTGAGTCGAAAGGTACTAAATTAAAATCATGTGTACTTAGAACGTTTCGACAATGCTGGAGAAAGATGGATTTAGAGGGTTTAGACTCATTGGATAGAAAAGGTTTTGAAAGGGTTAAAGGAGGCATTAAGGTTTCAAAAGCATACTAAAAATAAAGGATTTCAATCGGCACCAAAGGGTTTCGACTAGGTCGAAACGTTTTGGATTCGAGAGTGTTAACTACATGCCACTTCACTATATAGCTTTCGTAAATACAGTCAAACTCACGCTACAATACTTTTCGACCCTATCGAAAGAAGCTAAGAAAGCAGAAATCATTGTTGCCGTCTCAATCCCTTTCGAAGGGGTAGAAAGGTAATTTTTGTGGCACCAATTTTTCATCCTACAACTCGAAGCTTCCGGCGAAGAAAACAGAAACCCATTTCTTCCCTAAACCCGATTGCATATCCAGGAACTTAAAAAGAAAAGAAGATTAATGAATAACTAAATCAAAATCATTAAATTAACAAATTATAACATGGATTAAATAGTTAGGTTTTGAAATCGCTAAAACAAAAATCCAAAGTTTCTAAAAAGGTAGTAGTAATCACAAAAATTTGGAATTGGGTTTAAGGCGAAAACTAACAGAAAAGACAGTAGTAAAAATCAAACTGTGATATTGAACTAACTTTAAAAAAACTGGAATTAAAAAAATGTGAATCTGGGTTGTGAGATTTATAAAATATTTTCTTTTTGAGATTCATAGTTAAACAAATAAAAGGGAGAATAGAAGAACAAACATAGTTTTAACTAACTATTATATCTATTTGCTACTTTGATTTGAGGAAGCAGAAAAAATATTCGAGAATTTAGGATTCTTTTACTTGCGCTTGAAAATTTGAGTGCATGAGAGTAAGGAAGAAGAAGGAAGAAAGCGTACTTTATAAGAAAAGTCAGAGAAGGCGGCAGGTCGTTGGATCAAATTTAAATGAACGTTTCAGATTCACGTAGGAATGCCAAAAGGTGAGAGAACTCTAGGTTTCAACATAGTTGACTTGGAAAGTCAAGTGCATCCCATCGCGTGGGGGGTGGGGAGGGGTGGAAAATGTTACTACATAAAACTCCTTTCGATTTAGTCGAAACCTGTTTGAGAAGGAGATAAAGAAGAACAAAAGGAGAAATCTCCAACTACACCTTTCGAATGAGTCGAAGGGATGCTATAGTCAAAGTTCAGAAGATTCAGACCTTTCGAAGGAGTCAAAAGCTCCCTTTTGCCTACGGTAACCACCTTTTGAAGCAGATGATTCTACATTCTTGAGGACCTTTCGAATGAGCTGAAGCAACACCTTACAAAGACAATGAAGGTCAACCCTTTAAATACGCGCCAAACCTTTCAAAACTGAAGGTTTCGCATTCAAATCAACCAAAAGCAAGTACTGTCCCAAACAACTCCCTTCGAAAGCCATAATAAGCCTTTTGAACCGGTCAAAGCTATTTTGATGAAGGAGGGTTCAGCATCAAGTCACGGGCAAGAGCTCAGATGCAACCAACACCATCGAAACCACTGCACAAGACCTGTCGACAAAGTTGAAAGCTCTACAAAGCAACACAAAGAAGAGAAGCGCAGCCGTTCCTTTCGAAAAAAGCAGAAGCATACTTGAGTTATTCGGCATCCACCTTTCGACCAAGTCGAAAGCATTAGGGTCAAAAGGTGCTGACCCGCATCTATAAATAAGACCCAAGGGGTCAGGTTTAGGGGATCTGATCCTTTCCATTCCAAACTTGTATTTTCTTAATCGAAAGAGTTGTAAACCCTAATTTCTAAATTGATTTGAGGATTTTGAGTAATAAAATCATCTTTAGCTTGCGAAATGGAAGTTGTCAATTTTATAGATTACCTTACTGCTCTTAAAACTTTTATCAGGTTTAACATTGTGTTTCATGTGTCGCCTATATCGAAAGGACCCTTCCGACACAGTCGAAACCTTGCATTTTCAAATAACTTCAGTTAAATGCTTCATGATATATTCCCCTGGGCTACCGCTTTCGACAAGGTCGGAACCTAACCATAGTCCACTTAAACCTTGGATTGACACAAGGAACCTAAGGGTCCAGCTTTCGACGAGGAACCTTGGGTTTAAAGGTGTGTTTTTGAACTCACATCTACGTCTATTTCTTTGATAGTGTTAGGTAGCAATTCCTAACATCTATTCCTTGTCCATTTGCTTTTGAATTGAATTGGTTTGATGAATATTCCAATTTTTGTCGTTTGAAGTCCAAATCTATGAAAATTCTTATATGGTTGTTTGGGCATGTTGGTCGGAGTGTATTGGTGAGTCTCTAAGGTTGGGTAGTTGTTTGGCGTAAACCCTTGGCTATCATCACTCATCTGATTACTTCCGATATGATTTGGCCATTTTTGGCCTAGGCAAAGTATTGCCTGAACACCAGTTTCAAACGTCTGAAATATACATTTCAGACGTCTAAATCTACATGTCTCAGCCCAATTTGCCTATTTTGTGTGGGATTCCAATTTTTACCGATTCGTGTTGATTTGATTTGTTGTAATCATTTATTATCGACTTTGATGATTTCTTCTTCGGGATTTTTGAGGATATCCATTTTGATGGATTTGGTATCGATTTCTTTGGATTTAATTCACGTCTTCGAATGTGGATTTTTGTGATTGATTGTTTCTACAATCATTTTGTGATTTGTCACTTCTAAATACAAAGGTTTCTATACTAGTAGTAAATATCCAAACACTTTTACAAAGATGATTTCAACTCTATTTTTAATACGAAGCTCGTTTATAAAACCGTTTTCTAATCTATTAGTATATACAAACCTTTACCTCATTCGTATGAGAAAATCTAATTAAACGGCTTAGCAAAACAAGTGGTATGAAACGCTTGCGTTTACTTCGTCGGTTAATTTTTGGACTTGTTCGATTGAAATCCTTGTGACAATTTTCGAGTGGGAATCTACAATTTGTTCGTAAATATTTAAGTTAAGCTAATGGTTATGGGACATGAAGCTAAACTCATATATTTACTAGCTTAGTGTAATCGACACTTTTATTGATCGATGATGATCATTTTGTGATTTAGACTAGCGATGTGCGATGTCTATTTGTTTGTGTAGGGATTACAATCCCCGTTTGTGGAACTTCAGTTCAATTTGGCGGGGTAGCGACCCGTGGTCTTTGGGCCGTTTGTGGAGCTTCGGCTCAAAATTTATGGTTAGCGACCATGGAATAGCGTTCCGTTTGTGATACACGTGTTGGTGAGTTTTCATGCTCCCGTTTGTGATAGGGCCTCCCCCTTTGTGATTTCTGGATTTCTAATTGATGATTTCTAGAATTTGTGTTTCACCAACTTTTGCGATTGGCATTAATATGTTTGTCAATATTTGTAGTTTGGTGAATAAAATTAAGAATATGATATTCTTTTTGGTGCTTTGAGATTCTTGAGATATTGTATGATTTTGTTGTTGTTTAAATCATATTTATCCTGATATGACATTATTGTTATCATACGTTCTTATTATATCTCTGCTTATATCTCATTTCTTTAATGATAATTATAGCTAGACCAATCCGTTTATTACTTTCTTATTAAATAATACTCGGGTCAGACCGAGATGTTACAGGTGCTTCTGCTTGACTCCTTATCTGGGATCATCTTTTGACTTTTGTCTAACTACACAGTTTTGTAGTATTTGTTATTATACATTAGAGATGGAGACTCCGTGATGTATAATTATTCTTTTGTCTAGCACTTGTACATATTCTTTTGTTATGTAGTGGATTTTCTACGACCACTATTTTGGCGTACACTTTCATGTGATATGTTCATATCTTATTCCGCCATTGTGATATGAATGTCTGTGACTGATTTATGTTATGTTTATTACTATATTTATTTCCGAAGGCCACTTAGCCACTGTGTGGTAGCTTTGAGTTTGTGTTTGATATGTCGGATTTCCTCTTGAAATGAAATGTAAGTTATTTTATCTGACATATCGGTACTCGACCAAAGCAATTACACAGATTGTCGCTCCTCAACAGCCTTATTCTTCGCGCTAGTCGACAGCATTACCCAGTAGTGTTCTTCGCTAGCGTGAGTATAAAGGTGGGGCGTCACAGCTTGGTATCAGAGCCAAACTTCGGAACAATGTAGAATAATCTAGCAAGGATCATTGTCCTAAGTCTTTCTTAGGAGTCGTGCCTTAGGATTAATTCGTGTCATTGAACCTGTTCTATCCTATTTCTTTTTATGATGCCTTGTTTTACCAATCAAGTTTGTTTGATATTCATTCTAAGATTAACTTTTTTCTCTTTTCTTTCTTTCTTAAAGAAGAGAAATGGTTAGAACAGGCCGTCCCAGCGCCGGTCAATCTAGTGCTACTCCCCAGGATGGAGTATTTATGTCTGCTCAGCAACTTCTTGATCTTGTGAGAAATGCTCAAGCTATCGGACCCACTCCAGAGCCCACTCATCCTAAATCTGGGTTTGCACGCTTGTACAGTGATTACACCAATTTAGGTGGAAAGCCATTCAAAGGTTCCGAGAGCGTTATAGAAGTCCAGGCTTGGCTTCGAACATGCAACCGCATCTTTTCTCGCATGAATCTTATTGATCTTCATCGAGTCCAAGTGGCTTCTAGTATGCTCCAAGAAAGAGCATTAGACTGGTACGAGCTTTTGATCTCTGAAATTATTGAAGCGGACCTTACTTGGGAGCAATTTTGGGAAAGGTTCGAGTTAAAATTCGTGCCGAAAGCTAAAAAAGTATCTTTAGCCCGATGCTTCATAGACCTTGTTCAAGGTGATTCTTCCGTGATGGACTACGTCGCTTCTTTCGAATCTCTATCTAAATATGGGGTCGAGTATATTAATACCCCATTGAAGAAAAACCAGAGATTTATTTATGGCTTGAACAAGAGACTCAAAAGGCCATTACTTCTGAAATTAGAAGTTTCTTTTGATCAGCTTGTTGATATTGCTCTTCGTCTCGAAGAGGCTGATAAAGATAGTGATGCCGAGGTCAAACAAAACATCAACAAGAAGAGACCTTTTAAACTCAAGCCTAATCCCAACAAGAAGGGAAAGCAAGCAACACTGGTAGCAAATACTCCTACCTCTCGTCGTGGAGAATGTTACAATTGTGGTTCTAAGGACCACTATGCAAACAAGTGCCCGAAGTCTCTTTCTTGCCGCTATCGCAAGAGTTCGGGTCATACCTTATCTTCGTGTCCCAAACTTCAAGGCAAGAAGGAGGGAAAGCTAAATGTTGTACAAGCCCCTGCTAACACTTCTCGTAGACAAGGTATTTCTCATTCTATCCTTGATGGTATTATTATATTTCGTGATCTTCCTATTCGAGTTCTTTTTGATACGGGTGCATCTCACTCTTTTATATCAAAAGAACTTGTTGATGCTTTATCTTTGAATGTTATTGGCTTGATGACTTCATTAAGGATTGCGAATCCGGTTGGTGGATCCGCAACACTCAGTTTACTCTATAAAGATGTCGAAATTATTTTATGTGATTATGCTTTCCGAGCCGATTTGCATGTTATGCGTTAACTTGGTTTCAGAATGATTTTGGGAATGGATTGGCTTAACCATTATGAAGCCCATATCCTATGTCCTGAGCGGACTATAAATCTTCGACATCCTCAATCTGTTAAGCAGATTTTTCTTTTTCTGAAAGATTCAGATTTCAATTCGAAAGCATCCTTGTATTCTCTAAATCATCATGATGATGATAATGATGATGAGGAGGTTGTTATTTCTCTCATTCACATTGTTCGTGAATTTCCCGACATATTTGAGCCCGTTTTAGGATTACCACCTAAGCGAGCAATTGAGTTCATAATTAATCTAATCCCTGGAGCTCTACCTATCACTCGTCCTCCTTATCGTATGTCCAATAAGGAAAATGAGGAGATGCGTAAACAATTATCCGAATTGGAAGAAAAGCAATTTATTCAATCCAGTTCCTCTCCATGGGGAGCTTCGGCTATTTTTGTAAAGAAATCTGATGGTACACTTAGGCTTTGTGTTGACTACTGCAAGCTTAATGATCTCACCATCAAGAATAAATATCCATTGCCTCGGATTGATGATTTGTTCGATCAGCTTAGTGGTGCTAAAGTCTTTTCACAGTTAGACTTAGCAACCGGTTTTCATCAGCTCCGTATTATAGAGGATAACATTCCTTTTACATCGTTCCGTACTCGTTATGGATCTTATGAATGACTTGTTATGCCATTTGGCTTCACGAATGCTCCAGCTTATTTCATCGACCTTATGAATCGAGTTTTCAAAGACTTCCTCGATCGATTTGTTCTCACTTTATATATGACATTCTTATTTATTCTAAAACCGAGGAAGAGCATGAAAATCATCTTCGGATTGTGTTGGAAACTCTTAGGAGCAACCAATTAAAAGAAAATTTTTCTAAATGCCACTTTTGGCAATCTCATGTGAAATTTTTAGGGCATATTATTTCTGAATCCAGAATTTTCGTGGATCCTTCAAAGATTGAAGCGATTCAAAATTGGAAGAGACCGGAGAGTGTGATGGAAATTCGTAGCTTTCTCGGATTAGCGGGCTATTACCGTCGGTTCATAAAAGACTTTTCTAAGATATCCGTACCTCTTACTAATTTGACAAAGAAGGTAGTTAAATACATTTGGTCAGACAAATGTGAAGCTTCATTTCAAAAATTAAAAGAACTCCTTTCCGATGCTCCTATTCTTGTGATTCCCGATGGAACCAAGATTTTATTATTTATACCGACGCTAGTCGTGTTGGTTTTGGGTGTCGTTCTCATGCAGCGGGAACGTGTTATTGCTTATGCTTCTAGGCAATTAAAGTCTACTGAGACTAGATATGCCACACATGATTTAGAGCTCGCGGCTATTGTTTTCACCCTTAGAATTTGGCGTCATTATCTTTTGGGAGAGAAATTTGTTCTCTACACCGATCATAAATCTTTGAAGTATTTATTTTCTCAAAAGGAACTTAACTTGCGTCAACAACGTTGGCTCGAGTTTCTTGCATCTTATGATCTTGATATTCTTTATACTCTCGGAAAGGGGAATCGTGTTGTCGATGCCCTTAATCGTAAGAAACAAGCGGTTGTTTCCATGATAGTATCCGAATGGAATGATCTCGAGACTTTGTCCACTTGTGAGATTCGAGATCGTGAATCCGATTTATGTTCATCTCTTGTTTTGTGTAGCCTTGAGGCTTATCCTTCTCTTTTAGACCGCATTCTTGAAGCTCAAAAGCATAATACCGAATTGGTTCTTCTTAGCCAAAGTTGTAGGGATAAAATTGATATTGAAGGTTTGAAAGACTTTGATATTGATGCTCGAGGCGGTATTCGAAAATTTGGTAGACTTATTGTGCCAAATATTATTGATCTTCGTAAAGATATATTAGAAGATTCTCATCGTTCTAAATTTACCATTCATCCCGGTAGTAGTAAAATGTACGTGGATATGAAGCGACTTTATTGGGAGGGAATGAAATCTGATATTGCTAACTTTGTTAAGCATTGCATGACTTGCCAACTTGTTAAGGCCGAGCATCAAAGGCCCGGTGGGTTATTGCAACCTTTGGAAATTCCAATGTGGAAGTGGGATCAAATTTCCATGGATTTTATAGACGGTCTTCCCCGTTCTCGTTCGGGCCATGATACCCTATGGGTGATAGTAGATAGACTTACAAAATCCACCCATTTTCTTCCCGTTCGGTCCAATCGGACAGTACCTATTTTGGCCAAACTCTATGTCAAGGAAATTGTCAAACTACATGGAGTTCCTACATCTATTGTTAGTGATCGTGATCCATTGTTTACTAGTGGATTTTGGAAAGGTCTTCAAAAAGCTTTGGAAACAAAGCTTAATTTTAGCACCGCTTATCATCCTCAGTCCGATGGACAAACCGAGCATGTGAATCTAACTCTTGAAGATCTTCTTCGTGCATGTGTTCTTGATTTTGGTGAAGGTGGGAAGATCATATTTCTCTTGTTGAGTTTTCCTATAATAATAGCTTCCAATCTAGTATTGGTATGGCTCCTTTCGAGGCACTATACGGAAGGCCATGCCGATCTCCTTCGTGTTGGCTTGAAGCCGGTGAGAAGCTGGTTTTAGGTCCAGATTTTATCCAGGATGCCACAGAAAAGATTGATCTTATTCGTCATAGGATGAAAGAAGCTCAAAGTAGACAAAAATCCTATGCCGATAATCGAAGAAGGAAATTAGAATTTTCTGTGGGAGATTTTGTGTTTATTCGTGTTTCACCTATGAAGGGTGTTGTGCGTTTCAGTCGATCGGGAAAATTAGCACCTCGATATATTGGCCCATTTCCCATCACCGAACGCATTGGTTCCGTGGCTTATCGCCTTTTGTTACCGGCTCAATTTTCTGCTATTCATGACGTAATCCACGTCTCTCAACTACGGAAATGCCTTCGAGATTCCAATTCTGTTCTTGAGCCCAGTGTTATTGAAGAAATTGAAGTTTCGCCTAATTTGACTTATGAACAACATCTTATCCGTATCATTGCTTCGGAGGTTAAACTCCTTCGAAATAAAGATGTTCCCCTTGTAAAAGTTCAATGGTCCTTAAATCCTAAGGATTGCTCTTGGGAATCTAGAGAATTCATCGAGCGAACACATCCGGACTTACTCTCTCGTGCTCATTAAGGTGAACTTCTTATTTCAAATTTTCTTCTCTTTGTATTGATATGCTTTTACAGTTGTTACTCTTTAATTTCTTCTTAATTATTGCGAGGACGCAATTTCTTTAACGAGGGGAGTCTGTAACAAATCGCATATTTTACGATTCGAATATTTAGATGTTTTATTCAAAAATAGCATCGTTTGTCGGATTTAAGTCCGAAAAAGTCACTATTCGAAGAAGAACCGTCAAATTAGTGAAAAGTCCATGCGGATCGTGCTTTGTGGAAGTGGCTACTTGAAAACACCTTCAAGCACAAATTCAGACGTCTGAACTGAGTCGTTTAGACATCTGAAATTGTTTAAATCAAACCAGAAAGGAAACATGCTAAAATAGCCATTTTCAGACGTCTGAAATCTCCGAGTCAGACGTCTGAATATTGTTCTAAGACAAAATTTATTTTTCCAGATTCAGACGTCTGAATCATCCACTTCAGACGTTTGAATGAAGTTTGAGAACTCTCATTTTTCCAGATTCAGATGTCTGTTTCGGAAATTTCAGACGTCTGAATCAAGAATGAAGTTGAGAATCAACAATTTGGACTCGAGACCTATTCCATTGAGTCTGAAATGGTGTTTGCGACTTATCTGAGTATAAACATCGATATTTTTTGAGTTGGGTAAAATTTCGAAGTTTTCAACTAGGGCTTTGGGTTTCAGCCTATCAACCTTTTAATAACTTGACCCTTCTTCCAACTCCTCTTCACTCATAATATTTCCTAACACTCAAGCTTTAGAAAAATGGGGGAAGAGAAAAAGAATTAGAATTCCTAAGCCCTAATCTTCTTTGCAAATTCAAGTTCTAGCTCCAAAATCAAAGTGAAGCTTAGGTAAGCATCTCCTCCTTCTTCTCCAACTCATTCTCTCTTTAATTTCAGAAATTTCATAAACCTAACTTAGGAAATGTTATTCTTTTGAGCTTAGATTCAAGCTTCTAGAGTTGAAGTTGAAGAGTAGTCGATCTTCCTTTGCTTTCAAGCTTCTCCTTCATCGTTTTTGGGTTTAAAAGTGAGTTTTTGAACTCACATCTACGTCTATATCTTTGATAGTGTTAGGTAGCAATTCCTAACATCTATTCTTTGTCCATTTGCTTTTGAATTGAATTGGTTTGATGAATATTCCAATTTTTGGCGTTTGAAGTCAAAATCTATGAAAATTCTTATATGGTTGTTTGGGCATGTTGGTCGGAGTGTATTGGTGAGTCTCTAAGGTTGGGTAGTCGTTTGGCGTAAAACCCTAACTATCATTACTCATCCAATTACTTCCGATATGATTTGGCCATTTTTGGCCTAGGCAAAGTATTTCCTGAACACCAGTTTCAGACGTCTGAAATATATATTTCAAACGTCTGAATCTGCTTGTCTAAGCACAATTTGCCTATTTTGTGTGGGATTCCAATTTTTATTGATTCGTGTTGATTTGATTTGTTGTAATCATTTATTATCGACTTTGATGATTTCTTCTTTGGGATTTTTGAGGATATCCATTTTGATGGATTCGGTATCGATTTCTTTGGATTTAATTCACGTCTTCAAATGTGGATTTTTGTGATTGATTGTTTCTACAATCATTTTGTGATTTGTCACTTCTAAATACAAAGATTTCTATACTAGTAGTAAATATCCAAACACTTTTACAAAGATGATTTCGACTCTATTTTTAATACGAAGCTCGTTTATAAAACCGTTTTCTAATCTATTATTATATACAAACCTTTACCTCATTCGTATGAGAAACTCTAATTAAATGGCTTAGCAAAACAAGTGGTATGAAACGCTTGCGTTTACTTCGTCAGTTAATTTTTGGACTTGTTCGATTGAAATCCTTGTGACAATTTTCGAGTGGGAATCTACAATTTGTTCGTAAATATTTAAGTTAAGCTAGTGGTTATAGGACATGAAGCTAAACTCATATATTTACTAGCTTAGTGTAATCGACACTTTTATTGATCGATGATGATCATTTTGTGATTTAGACTAGTGATGTGCGATGTCTATTTGTTTGTGTGGGGATTACAATCCCCGTTTGTGGAACTTCGGTTCAATTTGGCGGTGTAGCGACCCGTGGTCTTCGGGCCGTTTGTGGAGCTTCGGCTCAAAATTTATGGTTAGCGACCATGGAATAGCATTTCGTTTGTGATACACGTGTTGGTGAGTTTTCATGATCCCGTTTGTGATAGGCATCCCCTTTGTGATTTCTGGATTTCTAATTGATGATTTCTAGAATTTGTGTTTCACCAACTTTTGCGATTGGCATTAATATGTTTGTCAATATTTGTAGTTTGGTGAATAAAATTAAGAATATGATATTCTTTTTGGTGCTTTGAGATTCTTGAGATATTGTATGATTTTGTTGTTTTTTAAATCATATTTATCCTGATATGACATTATTGTTATCATATGTTCTTATTATATCTCTGCTTATATCTCATTTCTTTAATGATAATTATAGCTAGACTAATCCGTTTATTATTTTCTTATTAAATAATACTCGGGTCAGACCGAGATGTTACAGGTGCTTCTGCTTGACTCCTTATCTGGGATCATCTTCTGACTTTTGTCTAACTACATAGTTTTGTAGTTTTTGTTATTATACATTAGAGATGGAGACTCCGTGATGTATAATTATTCTTTTGTCTAGCACTTGTACCTATTCTTTTGTTATGTAGTGGATCTTCTACGACCACTATTTTAGTGTACACTTTCATATGATATGTTCATATCTTATTCCGCCATTGTGATATGAATGTCTGTGACTGATTTGTGTTATGTTTATTTCTATATTTGTTTTCGAAGGCCACTTAGCCACTGTGTGGTAGCTTTGAGTTTGTGTTTGATATGTCGAATTTCCTCTTGAAATGAAATGTAAGTTATTTTATCTGACATATCGGTACTCGCCCAAAGCAATTGCACAGATGGTCGCTCCTCAACAGCCTTATTCTTCACGCTAGTCGATAGCATTACCCAGTAGTGTTCTTGGCTAGCGTGAGTATAGAGGTGTGGTGTCACAGTTATGTCCACAGCTTTCGACAAGGTTAAAACCTTTACCTCAGACCCTTGACCCAGACCCAAGCCACTCTACAGATTAAGCCCTCGATAGGGTCGAAACACTTTAAGTCAACCCTCATCTAGTGATTCCAAATACCATCTATTTGGATTTTGCTTCTACTTCGAAAGGAGAGCTTTCTAAGGAAAAACTCAGTTATCTCAACAAAATCGAAGGTTTGATAAGGAAAGGAAATAACCATTACGACTGAGTCGAAAGGTCGTCCTAAGCAAGTTTTCATCATAATAACCTGTTTTGAAAGGATACCAAAGTAAATACACACCTTCCATCCTTCTCGGCTCTTCTAAAAGAAACCACTAGGAATTGACCTTGTCCTAAAAACTCTACTTTGGGATGTTGACAAGATTTCTTGTTAACACCAATCTCATCTGGTATTCTAATATCTGAGTCATTTTACTTTGAGTTAACTACCATTTAAATTTTTCTTGAAAACCTTTTCATCTGAAATTGATTTAAAATCCTTTTTAAACCAAACTTAAATAAGGAAAACACATATACCCTATGCTTTACCCAAATCACCTTGCCATGTTATACATATACTTTACCCCAAATCTTTGTTGATGAGAACCTTTAAACATTTGAAAGTACCCTTTTCGATCCCATTGAAATTACCCCTTTCATTACCAAATAAACCCTTTCCTTTATCTAGGCCGAAAGGCCAAAACCTCCCTTTTGAAACCATTTACATAAACCTTTCAAAACCATTGAAATACCTTTTCCTTCGAAAGTTAAAAACCTAAGACATCCTTCTTTAAAATCCTTAAATATAGCCCTTCGAAACCATTGGAAAAACCTTTCCTTTAAACCTTTCGAAAACATTGGAAAAACCTTTCCTTTAAACCTTTCGAAACCATTGGTTAAACCTTATGAAACCATTGGGGAACCACCACTTAGAAATCTTCTTTGAAAACCTTTCGAAAGCATCAAAACCTTAAACCTTTAGCAAGCATTTGGTTTCAATTTCAAAACACGTGAAAACACCTTTTGAAACCTTTCAAAATCATCTCTTTTGAAACCTTTTGGTTAACCTTTAAAAATCTCTAAGGGTCACAAAAACAGGGTCGAAAGCAACTCTTTCGAAAACCAAAAACAAAGCAAAGAAGTGATGGTGTCGAAACCACCCTTCTGAAAGCATTGGAGAAGCAGAAGGTTTTATAAAAGCAAGTATACCCTTTCGAAGGCATTTCTTCGAAAGGTTAGAAGCGGCAGCTAAGGTTTCGACCTAGTTGAAACCCTATACTTAAAAACAATTCTGCAACCCCTTTTAAATCCATTCTTTATAAACCATTGACCAAGTCGAAAGCTAACTAGGTCGAAAGCAGTTTACTCAAAACAAAGGTGCAACCATTTCTTTAAAACCTTTTAACTATGTCAAAAGCTATACAGTTGAAAGCAAAGCAGGCGCAATTTTCATTTAAAACAAAGTGTCGCTTCGACCTCCTTCGGAACCCCTGGTTTCGACCTTGTACCTTCCGCCTTCTTTCCAATTCGCGGTGCACCAAGTCTTTGATGCCATGCATGTTGGTTTCATTAATGATGGAGGCAGGAACTAAGTCTAAAACCATCTGAGTCGGAAATAGGGTGTCGAAAGTGGCGAAACATGCTTTTTGCATGTAAAACTAATTTTTAACCTTTTTAAGTAATCTTTTTAACTAACCTGCCTTGTTTGCCAAAATCTTATTGGTTGCTAATTTTTCTTTTCCAAAAGCACTACCATAATTTCAGAAATAACAATTTAATTTATTTATAAAATACCCCTTCTCCTTTTATAAATATATAAAACATTTATGTCCCACACCTTAAATAATTTTATATATTCATCAAAACACTTTGGAAAATTCTACAAAAATTCCAGAAAATCCTTTTTAATATGTTTTCTAACATATAAAAATTTTAGACCCAAATTATTTATAACCATAGATTATTAATTATCTAATAAATCATTTTCTTCACTAGAAAATTAATATAAAATCCATATTAATTTAGAAAATTATGAAAATTGAAACCCATCTCTAAAATATCATTTTTGATCTATATCTAAATTCGCAAGGCATTTGGATGTCATTAAATTGAGTTTTCACATCAAAACATATCATAAATTCTATATGAATAAGCATAAATCATCAACAAGCATATATAATCATTTAATTATTCGAAAACATGGCATAATCATGCAAATAATCCGGGTTTTTCCTTAAAACCGAAAATCATTAAGAAAAGGGATATGTAGTCTTTATTCACCTTAGCTTTGTGATGTAGGATGTGAGATTTGATTTTGATTAATTGATTTGGTTCTTCTCTTGAATCCTAGCATTATCTTCTCTTGAGGTTGCTAATGCTCGCCTGCCTTATATATGCTTTTGCTTGAGAAATTATGAAAGAACGTGTGGAGCAAATTCCTAAGGGTTTAGGGTATAAGTTTAATCATTTTCCTATTTTTCCTTCCCTTATTTCCTAACACTTTAATTCTTTGTTCATTCATTTATATGGCACGGCTACCCTTATTAATCACAAATATCAATCCATTAATCAACACATTATTTTATTTTATTTAGCTAATTAAATATCCTAAATAATGTCACTAAAAATATGGGGTGTTACAACCAAGGACACAAAAGAACAAGATGGGAAGAGCCAATTGCTAACACAGTTGCTTTAAACAAGCCACTGTCTTACGTTTATGCTGTGGCCAAGAAAAGAGTTAACTTTCCAACCTCCTTTAAGGCCAAGAATAACCCTAAGCAAAGGAAGGGAGGTGATTACCGTTCATATCATAAGGCGAACGGCCACAAAACTAATGAGTGCAGGGTTTTGGCTTGAATCATCCAGAAACTGATCCGTGAGGTTCATTTGAAGGAATTTGTTGTGGAGCAGCAGAAAGCTCAACGGACAAGGGATGGTTCGTAGATACACCATAGCAATGCGTTAATATACTGGAAGATGAAGACCCCCTGAGCTTGAGCCCACCTATAAACAGAATTTATGTAATTCACGGAGGTCCACATCCGGCGGGAAGCGGTAAAGGGGCTCGAAACAAATGCATCAAAGAAGCTAACAAAGGCGTCTTTTCAGTCCAAAAGACCCCATCGAAGAATCCACGACTCAGTGTCCAAATGCCGAATCTTATTGTCACCCCTCAGGAGATGAAAAAAGGGGTCACCATTCGCATAACGATCCATTGATGATTACTGCTCAAATCGGGTTATCCATCGTCACCAAAATTCTTGTAGATATTGGAAGTGCAGTTAATGTTATCTTCAAGCATGCCTTCGACCAAATAAATATCCTTGAAGACAAATTGGACCCCGGTATGGAACCCATATTTGGATTCAATAATAAAGGGTCGACTCTAGTGGGGCAAGTGAAGCTACTCGTGCAAATGGGGGTGCCACCAACTTGCAGAACCTTTGAGAATATTTTTGTGGTTATCAACCAGCCCTTTTACTACAATGCCTTCTTTGGCAGGCCAGCTCTCGACGTAATAGATGCCTTCGTCTCCCCAAAATATCTCATGGTGAAATTCTTAACAAAAAGAAGATGGGGCACCATCCGAGGGGAGAAGTTCAGCTCCCGAGAAATGTATTTTGCTACTCTAGACCAATATAAACGGGAGTATTCTTCTTACTTTGATTCTTCTACTATTTTACAGCCTTCGAATGATGGGTTTTGACATCCAACATTCGAAGAAAAGATTAAAATTAATAAATCTAACAAATGTATGTATGAAAGGTATATTCCTTGCGGGGGCAAGAGGTAGAGAGTTGATGCTAACTCAACTGAAGAAAGCCCAATTGTCACAGAATTCGATTGCCGAAGGCAAACAGAAAGGATTAAACCTATAGAGGATCATGGGAAAGCATACCTAGATTCAGATGACGCTACAAAAGTAGTCAAGGTGGGAAAGGATTTGAATAGTGACTTGAAGAAGGATTTGATCCAATTTCTCAAAGTCAACAAGGTTGTGTTTGCCTGGTCACATTCTGATATGGTGGGGATTGATCCAATGGTCATGTGTCATGCACTCAATATCAATCCATAAGCAATCCCCATTAGGCAAAAAAAGAGACAGTTAGACAAGTACGTTCATATGCTTTG
This sequence comes from Allium fistulosum, assembly GCA_030737815.1. Lineage (NCBI taxonomy): Eukaryota > Viridiplantae > Streptophyta > Magnoliopsida > Asparagales > Amaryllidaceae > Allium > Allium fistulosum. Next base: position 150,328,933 of record CM060906.1, on the reverse strand, counting down.
AAAGTGGAAGTTAATAGACTCCTTGAGAATGGGTTTATCCGGGAAATATACTACCCAAAGCGGTTAGCTAATCTAGTTCTGGTAAAGAAATCAAATGGGAAATGGAGGACTTGCATTGACTACACAGACTTGAATAAAGCATGTCCGAAAGATTTTTTTCCCGTTACCGCGAATAGATCAGATAGTAGATGCAACAAGCGGGCATAAGTTGTTGTCCCTCATGGATGTCTACTTAGGGTACAACAAAATACCAATGTTCAAACCAAATGAAGAACATACAAGCATCATAACCGACTGGGGAATTTATTGCTACAGGGCAATGCCATTTGGATTAAAAAATGTAGGGGCAACATATCAAAGACTGGTCATCATGATGTTTAAGGTGCAAATTGGCCAAAACATGGAAGTCTATGTGGACGATATGCTAGTAAAGTCTGGCGAAGCTAAGAATCGTCTTAAAGATTCGGTGGAGATGTTCAATATATTACGGAAATATCAAATGAAATTGAACCCACAAAAGTGCTCTTTTGGAGTCCATTCTGGGAAGTTTTTAGGCTACCTTGTAAGCGCCCAAGGGATTTGTAACGACCCAGAATTTTGAACAAATTAAATTGAAAATATTTAATTAATTTTAAATATTTGAACGATGATTTAATTTGAATCCCCAATATAACTTTGAAATTGGCGATTAAATTATAAAATTTAATCTATTGAATGTTGAATAAGAATTTGAATCTTCAATTTTAAGCTGAAGAAAAATATTTCAAAGGCTGGTGATATTTATATTGAAGATACTAAAGATAACAGAAGCTTCAGAATCTAATTTCAAACTGTTTCGTTCAGTTTTGAAATTATATTGTTCGAATTGAATTTAAAAATAGCCGTCCGAGACGCGGTCTCGAAATTCAACGAAACCAGTTCCATTGGGTCCAGAATATTGAATTATTACCGGATTTCAAATTTCGTATTTTTTGGAGCTGTTATGTGAACATACGACGTATAAACGCATTGAAAATTAAATCAAATTCAATTTAAATTTAAATTTTAAATTACGTCAACATCAGCCCCTTTCTCTTCCGTAAGGCACGCCCCTTTGTTTCAGCCTAGTATCACGTAGGAAATCCCGGAGAGAAATCGTGCAAATCATTCTTTGTTCAATTTTAAATATCCCTTCTCGTTCAAAATAAAACGAAAAGCTCTCGTTCACAAATTTAAAACAATGGCCGATCTCCCCTTCCTTTTCTCTAAATCATGCAACACGAATTCCTTTTTCCCCAGATTTAAAATCGAGTCCCTTTCACTCAAAAACAAATTAATTCGAGTGAACTAAAAATGGTCGCTCGTCTGTATTCTTCAAAACTAAAATCCCTCTCCTCTCAAATCTATTTCGTTCAATTCAGAAATTCAAAGAGAAAGAATGGCGGCCCCATTTACAAATTTTAATCGATGGCGCATGTATTGGGGCAGCAACACATCGCGAATCGCGACTAGGGGAGGTTCGCGAGGTCAAACTCGCGTACGAGAAACATAAGGCGGCGGCAACATCTCGAGTTCAATATTATCGCGAGCGCGCGCCTGGTGGTCTCGGGGTCGTCAAATCGTGCTGGGTTGTGGCGTGTCGTCGATGGAAGGAGTACGTGGCCGCGAATTGGAGAGAGGCAGCGTATGGGCGGCGACTTCGAGCTGGGGTCTCGAGTGTCAGGAGGAATGTCAGCTGGAGTTTGATCGCGTGGCCGATGGTGGAGTCTTCGAGTTTGAGTCTGGGTTTTGTTATGGTTCATTTTGTTCAGTAAGGTTAAAAATCAAGAAGAACGAACTGGAAATGGAAATTGGTTTGCAAAGCTAAGGTGAGATTTTTCTCACTCAAATAAAATTTGAATTTAAAGTTATTGATTGATGATTGCTATTGGATGTGATATTAGATATAGTAGGATATATCTATATATATAGCAATATATACATATTGGCATATGTATATATTGGATTGATTGATTTCCCACCTCGTATAGCGGATGAGACCCTATTGCGCCGTTAGTAAGCGGATGATATTTATAAAACCCATATACCGCGATATTCCACCTCGAAGTGGAATTGGTATTGTGCTAACATCTGTGGATGCAGGGAAACAGGTTGGAGGGATCCAACTAGATTCATCACCAGTATTTATTTATTTACAGATATTGATGTATATTCTGTTATCATATTGATATATGATATTGAATGTTGTGATTGACTAATTGGTGCTGTTGCATCATCGGATTCAATTTTAAAGTTTAAAAATAACGATTCTTACTTTAAAAGGATTTTAAAGTGATTTTTGAAAGTAGACGTTTTATTGAATTTTTGAATTGATTTATTTCAAATAAATAAACGTTCAAAATCTTAAAGTCATAGAAATTACAATGTTGTGAAATATAACCGAAAGGTAATTTCTTTTGAAATAGATAGTTAAGTAATTTATAAAATGGTTTTAATTGGAACTTTTGAATTATTAAGAACAATGTATGTAAAAGATGTACAAAATTGATATTTATAACTTTGAAATATTGGAATTATAAAACAAGTTTTTATAAGCGTTAAATAAATTTTTAAGAATTTATAAGTGAATGAAATTATAAATTGTGAACTTATAAATGGAAATGATTTTGTAAAATATGTTGGTATAAGATTGAGTTATGAATTGAATTAGTTAACAAAGGAGATTTATAAATTGAAGTTTTTATAAATAGAAATAGAATTTATAAACGTTGTTTTATAAATTCGAAATCAATTGGATTTGATAAATTAAATGTAGAAGGTCATTAAAGGGAATATATTCGCGATTTTGGATAGCGAATTATTGTTGAAATAAATGTGTAGAAAAGATTGAAATGTGATTAGTGAAGTATACTCACGATTTTGGACAGTGAATATATTTTTAAGTAAAATGGATATTGTTTTGGGGAAGTGACATTAAAAATGAGGTTAATTGTTTTAACGATGTTTTAAAAATGTGTTAAATATCGAAAACATAGATTTCAACATTCATTGTTGAAATAGACGTTTTCGAGGAATAAGGAAATGATGGACTATAACACTGTTGTTATAGTAAATGATTTCCGAAAGGAAATGTTTTGATGTAGTATTGGGATTTATATATCTATCTAAATCCGAATCCCTATACTAGTGATTTTGAGTCGTCGTAACGATGTTTTACGTAACATTCGTTTTGACTCAAATAAATGTTGTTATAGTAAGTGGTTTCCTTAAAGAATGAAATATATACTTAATATTGATTTAAGTATATCGAATATTTTCCAAGTGTTGAAAATAAATAGATTTGTGAAATACTTATTATTAAATAAGTATGGGAATGTTTTCCAAAATGAAATGAAACGTTTTTGAGATTTTATCTTCTTAAAGATAAAATGAAATTGAATATTTGAAATCGATTTGAGAATCGTATATCAGTAGATATTTTGAAATATAAATTCACTATGGAATTTATAAAAGAAATGGAAATTCATTTTAAAAATAAATATTGATTTATTTTTAAAGTGTGGAAATTATATATCTAGAAAAGATATTTTGAAAAATAAATAATTTGGGAAAATTATTTGGAATCTGATGATGTTGCGCATCTTTATTGATAGTTAAATAACCGACTATCAATAATTACCTTGAATGGTATTTGTTGTGAATTGGATGAATTTGAATGCCATACTTATTTTTGAATAAACGCTCACTATTCGGGTTAGCCGGGAAAGGACCATGGGGTCGTATAACCCATTCCGAATATGTGATACGTCGTTATGAATTGCATTTGATGACCGGTGTTGAAGACCGGATATTTTTGAAAACGGAAGGATTACCGTCGAGTTACTCTACATCGGCTGATCTCCGATTTAGAGGTTTTATCACCCTTAGTGACGGGAAGTCCGGACGTGATTAGAAAATTATCCGGATGTGCAAGGGCTTCGTGAGAAGTGCCTTCGGTTCTGTTCGATCCCGGAACAGACTTGTATGGATTGTATGTCTGACGTTACAAATTGAGATATAAAGCTGATTTCTTTCAAATACATTTCTGTTGGTGGCGGAGAATTTATTCTCTTAGCTTAACACCCTTCTCTGAGACGTACGAGCTCAGAGGTTATGTAGTTGAAATTTATCAGCGATATACTCCCAATTTGGTAACGTGGCATACTGAGTGTTGCTGTGAAATGATCATTGTTTGATCATTTATGATATGATCGTTTGTTTGATCATTTATCTTTGTGATCAATGCTTTGATCATTTGTTTGACCCAAGGCATGGCTTTGTAGAAAGCGTAGCTTTGTGGACGAGACTTCGTCGAGCCTCACATCCCGAAAATGGTCAAAACAGGAAGGATGCAGCAAGGTTCTAGGGAGTAGCGCCCCTTAGTGTATGTCATTCCTTCTGGATAGAGGTGGTATCATGGTATGGAGCCCAGATACTTAACCTATGTTGATACTGCTTATTATGTGGTTTGTTGGAAATCGGGGATCCTCGGGAAGATCGGTTACGATCGGGGGATGGCATACGCGTGTCAGTAGTTACCTATTTTTGCAGAGGTAACCCGGCCTTGTGTTGGCAGAGATCCGGTTAGGTTCTCGGGACGTCATTCCAGAGGCGTTCCTTCGTGGCATAGGAAGTTCCTTAGCCTGACCATTTGTTGGAAATCCAAAGAAACAATACGTGACGTGTACGGTTTTAGTTGTATTACCTGCTATGGAATGTGGCGGTAACCTGCTATTGAACATAGTAGCTATAGTAGGCATACGATACTGGTCGTATGTTGGCTAAGATTAATATTATACTTTCGAACTGTTTTCTACACTATGCACTAATAATAATATCAAAAAGGGTTTGATTTTGTGTAGTAAGCATCTTTGACTATCATAAGAAGAAATCTCCTCCAATTCTGCGTTTGCATTGTGTGTGTGGCGGGAGGTCTTATGGTAGTCTCATTTTCCAAAAAGCATTGCGAATTGATTTTAAATTCTCCTGATCTTTGTTTTAAAAATAACTGATTTACGATCTCACACCAGTCACCATGACTTACTCGGAGTTTATTGTTTCCCTTCTAAACTCTGGGTGCCCACCAATTTCCACACGGGTAGCCTAGAGTTATGTTATCAGGATATTCTGGAGCTTTGGAAGCAAGCTGGAAGGCGAAACGTACATACGTACTTGTTTATTTATTCCGCTGTGTATTCTGTATGAGGACAAGTTTATATAACTGTCCATTGTTGTATTGAGTTGTATATTGACTATGATTGATGTATGTAAAAAAAACTGATATAGTTCTTTGTTTATAAAAGACTAGTGTTTATCTATTATATGTTGTTCCGCTGCGATATGTGAGATTCTGATATTGTTTCTGTTTCTGATGTTGTTCTGTTGTTCTTCTTTCTCTTTTTCTTCTATCTTTTCTTCTACCTCTTCTTTTTTAAACCCTCATGCTTCGTATTTCCGTGCATCTTGAGTTAATCAATGGAGATTAGTGTTTAATCAAGGAGTACGGATTTGCGGGTCGTGACAGCTGGTATCAGAGCATATGGTTAAGCGACAACCCTGCTCTGTTGGGTGTTACTCATTAGAGATAGAGTCAGTAGTACTCTAGAATGAGTTTGAGTGTAATAATAGATATGAGCGCGTATTTGTTAGTGAATATGAAATTGTTTTGTATTGTGTTGACTTATCGGTTGATTGTCTATGGATTCTGGTCGGTGCAGTCTAGCTAACTGTGTTGATAGGAGTTTCTAAACTCTTAACAAGATAAACCGACATAGTATTGATTTTTAAAAACAGGTAAATGAGATAATTTTACCTAAAACTATTTTTGTATATAAAGGAAATAATTTTCTGTAAATTATTACAGAATATGGTTGCTTGGATGTTAGGAAGTAATAATATTAAACTATTATTATATGAAATTGGATAAGAAATTGAAATCATAACTCCAAAGTTGAGAAATAAATTCACATACAAATGAGATTTAAGAATGTAAATTATAAATGTGACTTATAATTGGAAATGGAATTCCAGAGAAGTTTTTGGAAATGTTTTGAAAAGAATTTGAAAATTTTAGAGATTTGGAAAGTTTAAATCCTTTTTGGAATTGAAAATGAATTTCAAAGGTTTGAAAAGTATTTTGAAGGAATGAAAAGCTCTAAACTCTTTTCGGTCGCTGGAAAATAACTTCGGTAATGACTGCAGCATTATTGATGTTCATTTTCGGGTTTCCAAAAGAGGAATTGCTGCCAAATTGTTTTAAATGGAAGTTGTTTGAAAAATTTGGATTTGGTTTTAGAAATTCAAAGGATAATTGGAATTGTTTTCAAAAATGATTTTTAAATGTTGGTAAGACTCTGGAATACTATATTAAAATATTTATGGGAATAATTATTGAATTGTTAACTTATATAATTCGAATTTCGATAGAATAAATTTAACTTAAAGGATGGAGTTAAATAAATGTAAGTACAAGTGAATCAATTAAATGAAAGTGAGATTGAATGTTGAAATTCATTTCAGATTTGTAAGCAATGAATTGAATTGAATAATTATAAATGAAGGATGAAATAAAAAATTCAAAAATGGAATGTGATTTGATTTGAATCACGTTGAATAGAAAATTCCTAACTTGGAAAGGAAAAATGAATAAGGATTGAATCCGAATAAACTACTTTGATAATTAATTAATTCATGAAATGGAAGTTGAATTAGTTAAATTGAAACTTGAATTGTGAGCTAAATGAAAAGAAATGGTTCGAATTTAAAGATAAATTCAAGTAATTAGAAATAAATTCCGAATGAATGAAATTTACAATTGTATGTAAATGAAATTAAGGCTGAATGTTGAACTTTGTTTTAAATTTGTTAGTAAACGAAATTCGACATGAATTGAATATGGAAATTGAAATTTAAAATGAAGTTTTAAGATTAGTTTGAAGTGAACTAAAGATAATTGATAAATTCAGTATTCAGAAGTTAAACTGAGTCCAAATTGAGTTAAAATTGTGAATGGAATTCAAATGAATTTGAAATGGAAAATTGAATGAAAATGGATGTAACTTCAATAGTGAAGTAAAAATGTATAAGAAGTAAGTATCGAAATTTTGTAATGGAATTGGCAAAATAGTTTAAATGTTGTAACTAGATATGATTGTTAAATAGGATATACAGGTGTATAAAGGAATTGGATTTGAGATTTTTCAAAGATAATTTGAATTGCTCGACAAAAGGTAAGTATTTGAATTTCAATATGAGATTTGATGATTTTCTTGTCTAGCCGCTTGGCCTTTTCTTTTCTTTTTGAAATCTGAGAGTCCGTAGGGACGTTTTGTAGTCGTGCCGTATTAGCCGCGCAAAGGAGACACTGGCGCAATTTTTCGAAAATTTCGAGTGTTAGAAAAATTTTGAGAAATTTTGAAAGTTTAAAATTTGAATTTAAACTCGAATTTGAATTGTTAAGGAAACAATGTTGTTTTGAAACCTATAATTGAAGTTGGAAATTTAGTTGAATTAATAACGAATCTTTAGTAGAAAGATTTGTTTTGAAAATTTGATAAAACTATTTGGATGTTGAAAAATAGTAGACGTGTTAAGGACTTTTTCTTCCTGACTTGTAATTTCGGGACGAAATTCTTTTAAGGAGGGAAGTTTGTAACGACCCAGAATTTTGAACAAATTAAATTGAAAATATTTAATTAATTTTAAATATTTGAACGATGATTTAATTTGAATCCCTAATATAACTTTGAAATTGGCGATAAAATTATAAAATTTAATTTATTGAATGTTGAATAAGAATTTGAATCTTCAATTTTAAGCTGAAGAAAAATATTTCAAAGGCTGGTGAAATTTATATTGAAGATACTAAAGATAACATAAGCTTCAGAATCTAATTTCAAACTGTTTCATTCAGTTTTGAAATTATATTGTTCGAATTGAATTTAAAAATAGCCGTCCGAGACGCAGTCTCGAAATTCAACGAAACCAGTTCCATTGGGTCCGGAATATTGAATTATTATCGGATTTCAAATTTCGTATTTTTCGGAGCTGTTATGTGAACATACGACGTATAAACGCATTGAAAATTAAATCAAATTCAATTTAAATTTAAATTTTAAATTACGTCAACATCAGCCCCTTTCTCTTCCATAAGGCACGCCCCTTTGTTTCAGCCTAGTATCACGTAGGAAATCCCGGAGAGAAATCGTGCAAATCATTCTTTGTTCAATTTTAAATATCCCTTCTCGTTCAAAATAAAACGAAAAGCTCTCGTTCACAAATTTAAAACAATGGCCGATCTCCCCTTCCTTTTCTCTAAATCATGCGACACGAATTCCTTTTTCCCCAGATTTAAAATCGAGTCCCTTTCACTCAAAAACAAATTAATTCGAGTGAACTAAAAATGGTCGCTCGTCTGTATTCTTCAAAACTAAAATCCCTCTCCTCTCAAATCTATTTCGTTCAATTCAGAAATTCAAAGAGAAAGAATGGCGGCCCCATTTACAAATTTTAATCGATGGCGCATGCATTGGGGCAGCAACACGTCGCGAATCGCGACTAGGGGAGGTTCGCGAGGTCAGACTCGCGTACGAGAAACAGAAGGTGGCGGCGACATCTCGAGTTCAATCTTATCGCGAGCGCGCGCCTGGTGGTCACGGGGTCGTCAAATCGTGCTGGGTTGTGGCGTGTCGTCGGTGGAAGGAGTACGTGGCCGCGAATTGGAGAGAGGCAGCGTATGGGCGGCGACTTCGAGCTAGGGTCTCGAGTGTTAGGAGGAATGTCAGCTGGAGTTTAATCGCGTGGCCGATGGTGGAGTCTTCGAGTTTGAGTCTGGGTTTCGTTATGGTTCATTTTGTTCAGTAAGGTTAAAAATCAAGAAGAACGAACTGGAAATGGAAATTGTTTTGCAAAGCTAAGGTGAGATTTTTCTCACTCAAATAAAATTTGAATTTACAGTTATTGATTGATGATTGCTATTGGATGTGATATTAGATATAGTAGGATATATCTATATATATAGCAATATATACATATTGGCATATGTATATATTGGATTGATTGATTTCCCGCCTCGTATAGCGGATGAGACCCTATTGCACCGTTAGTAAGCGGATGATATTTATAAAACCCATTTACCGCGATATTCCACCTCGAAGTGGAATTGGTATTGTGCTAACATCTGTGGATGCAGGGAAACAGGTTGGAGTGATCCAACTGGATTCCTCACCAGTATTTATTTATTTACAGATATTGATGTATATTCTGTTATCATATTGATATATGATATTGAATGTTGTGATTGACTAATTGGTGCTGTTGCATCATCGGATTCAATTTTGAAGTTTAAAAATAACGATTCTTACTTTAAAAGGATTTTAAAGTGATTTTTGAAAGTAGATGTTTTATTGAATTTTTGAATTGATTTATTTCAAATAAATAAACGTTCAAAATCTTAAAGTCATAGAAATTACAATGTTGTGAAATATAACCGAAAGGTAATTTCTTTTGAAATAGATAGTTAAGTAATTTATAAAATGGTTTTAATTGGAACTTTTGAATTATTAAGAACGATGTATGTAAAAGATGTACAAAATTGATATTTATAACTTTGAAATATTGGAATTATAAAACAAGTTTTTATAAGCGTTAAATAAATTTTTAAGAATTTATAAGTGAATGAAATTATAAATTGTGAACTTATAAATGGAAATGATTTTGTAAAATATGTTGGTATAAGATTGAGTTATGAATTGAATTAGTTAACAAAGGAGATTTATAAATTGAAGTTTTTATAAATAGAAATAGAATTTATAAACGTTGTTTTATAAATTCGAAATCAATTGGATTTGATAAATTAAATGTAGAAGGTCATTAAAGGGAATATATTCGCGAGTTTGGATAGCGAATTATTGTTGAAATAAATGTGTAGAAAAGATTGAATTGTGATTAGTGAAGTATACTCACGATTTTGGACAGTGAATATATTTTTAAGTAAAATGGATATTGTTTTGGGGAAGTGACATTAAAAATGAAGTTAATTGTTTTAACGATGTTTTAAAAATGTGTTAAATATCGAAAACATAGATTTCAACATTCATTGTTGAAATAGACGTTTTCGAGGAATAAGGAAATGATGGACTATAACACTGTTGTTATAGTAAATGATTTCCAAAAGGAAATGTTTTGATGTAGTATTGGGATTTATATATCTATCTAAATCAGAATCCCTATACTAGTGATTTTGAGTCGTCGTAACGATGTTTTACGTAACATTCGTTTTGACTCAAATAAATGTTGTTATAGTAAGTGGTTTCCTTAAAGAATGAAATATATACTTAATATTGATTTAAGTATATCGAATATTTTCCAAGTGTTGAAAATAAATAGATTTGTGAAATACTTATTATTAAATAAGTATGGGAATGTTTTCCAAAATGAAATGAAACGTTTTTGAGATTTTATCTTCTTAAAGATAAAATGAAATTGAATATTTGAAATCGATTTGAGAATCGTATATCAGTAGATATTTTGAAACATAAATTCACTATGGAATTTATAAAAGAAATGGAAATTCGTTTTAAAAATAAATATTGATTTATTTTTAAAGTGTGGAAATTATATATCTAGAAAAGATATTTTGAAAAATAAATAATTTGGGAAAATTATTTGGAATCTGATGATGTTGCGCATCTTTATTGATAGTTAAATAACCGACTATCAATAATTACCTTGAATGGTATTTGTTGTGAATTGGATGAATTTGAATGCCACACTTATTTTTGAATAAACGCTCACTATTCGGGTTAGCCGGGAAAGGACCATGGGGTCGTATAACCCATTCCGAATATGTGATACATCGTTATGAATTGCATTTGATGACCGGTGTTGAAGACCGGATATTTTTGAAAACGGAAGGATTACCGTCGAGTTACTCTACATCGGCTGATCTCCGATTTAGAGGTTTTATCACCCTTAGTGACGGGAAGTCCGGACGTGATTAGAAAATTATCCGAATGTGCAAGGGCTTCATGAGAAGTGCCTTCGGTTCTGTTCGATCCCGGAACAGACTTGTATGGATTGTATGTCTGACGTTACAAATTGAGATATAAAGCTGATTTCTATCAAATACATTTCGGTTGGTGGCGGAGAATTTATTCTCTTAGCTTAACACCCTTCTCTGAGATGTACGAGCTCAGAGGTTATGTAGTTGAAATTTATCAGCGATATACTCTCAATTTGGTAATGTGGCATACTGAGTGTTGCTGTGAAATGATCGTCGTTTGATCATTTATGATATGATCGTTTGTTTGATCATTTATCTTTGTGATCAATGCTTTGATCATTTGTTTGACCCAAGGCATGGCTTTGTAGAAAGCGTAGCTTTGTGGACGAGACTTCGTCGAGTCTCACACCCCGGAAATGGTCAAAACAGGAAGGATGCAGCAAGGTTCTAGGGAGTAGCGCCCCTTAGTGTATGTCATTCCTTCTGGATAGAGGTGGTATCATGGTATGGAGCCCAGATACTTAACCTATGTTGATACTGCTTATTATGTGGTTTGTTGGAAATCGGGGATCCTCGGGAAGATCGGTTACGATCGGGGGATGGCATACGCGTGTCAGTAGTTACCTATTTTTGCAGAGGTAACCCGGCCTTGTGTTGGCAGAGATCCGGTTAGGTTCTCGGGATGTCATTCCAGAGGCGTTCCTTCGTGGCATAGGAAGTTCCTTAGCCTGACCATTTGTTGGAAATCCAAAGAAACAATACGTGACGTGTACGGTTTTAGTTGTATTACCTACTATGGAATGTGGCGGTAACCTGCTATTGAACATAGTAGCTATAGTAGGCATACGATACTGGTCGTATGTTGGCTAAGATTAATATTATACTTTCGAACTGTTTTCTACACTATGCACTAATAATAATATCAAAAAGGATTTGATTTTGTGTAGTAAGCATCTTTGACTATCATAAGAAGAAATCTCCTCCAATTCTGCGTTTGCATTGTGTGTGTGGCGGGAGGTCTTATGGTAGTCTCATTTTCCAAAAAGCATTGCGAATTGATTTTAAATTCTCCTGTTCGTTGTTTTAAAAATAACTGTTTTACGATCTCACACCAGTCACCATGACTGACTCAGAGTTTATTGTTTCCCTTCTAAACTCTGGGTGCCCACCAATTTCCACACGGGCAGCCAAGAGTTATGTTATCAGGATATTCTGGAGCTTTGGAAGCAAGCTGGAAGGCGAAACGTACATACGTACTTGTTTATTTATTCCGCTGTGTATTCTGTATGAGGACAAGTTTATATAACGGTCCATTGTTGTATTGAGTTGTATATTGACTCTGATTGATGTATGTAAAAAAACTGATATAGTTCTTTGTTTATAAAAGACTAGTGTTTATCTATTATATGTTGTTCCGCTGTGATATGTGAGATTCTGATATTGTTTCTATTTCTGATGTTGTTCTGTTGTTCTTCTTTCTCTTTTTCTTCTATCTTTTCTTCTACCTCTTCTTTTTTAAACCCTCATGCTTCGTATTTCCGTGCATCTTGAGTTAATCAATGGAGATTAGTGTTTAATCAAGGAGTACGGATTTGCGGGTCGTGACAGCTGGTATCAGAGCATAATGTTAAGCGACAACCCTGCTCTGTTGGGTGCTACTCATTAGAGATAGAGTCAGTAGTACTCTAGAATGAGTTTGAGTGTAATAATAGATATGAGCGCGTATTTGTTAGTGAATATGAAATTGTTTTGTATTGTGTTGACTTATCGGTTGATTGTTTATGGATTCTGGTCGGTGCAGTCTAGCTAACTGTGTTGATAGGAGTTTCTAAACTCTTAACAAGATAAACCGACACAGTATTGATTTTTCAAAACAGGTAAATGAGATAATTTTACCTAAAACTATTTTTGTATATAAAGGAAATAATTTTCTGTAAATTATTACAGAATATGGTTGCTTGGATGTTAGGAAGTAATAATATTAAACTATTATTATATGAAATTGGATAAGAAATTGAAATCATAACTCCAAAGTTAAGAAATAAATTCACATACAAATGAGATTTAAGAATGTAAATTATAAATGTGACTTATAATTGGAAATGGAATTCTAGAGAAGTTTTTGGAAATGTTTTGAAAAGAATTTGAAAATTTTAGAGATTTGGAAAGTTTAAATCCTTTTTGGAATTGAAAATGAATTTCAAAGGTTTGAAAAGTATTTTGAAGGAATGAAAAGCTCTAAACTCTTTTTGGTCGCTGGAAAATAACTTCGGTAATGACTGCAGCATTATTGATGTTCATTTTCGGGTTTCCAAAAGAGGAATTGCTGCCAAATTGTTTTAAATGGAAGTTGTTTGAAAATTTTGGATTTGGTTTTAGAAATTCAAAGGATAATTTGAATTGTTTTCAAAAATGATTTTTAAATGTTGGTAAGACTCTGGAATACTATATTAAAATATTTATGGGAATAATTATTGAATTGTTAACTTATACAATTCGAATTTCGATAGAATAAATTTAACTTAAAGGATGGAGTTAAATAAATGTAAGTACAAGTGAATCAATTAAATGAAAGTGAGATTGAATGTTGAAATTCATTTCAGATTTGTAAGCAATGAATTGAATTGAATAATTATAAATGAAGGATGAAATAAAAAAATTCAAAAATGGAATGTGATTTGATTTGAATCACGTTGAATAGAAAATTCCTAACTTGGAAAGGAAAAATGAATAAGGATTGAATCCGAATAAACTACTTTGATAATTAATTAATTCATGAAATGGAAGTTGAATTAGTTAAATTGAAACTTGAATTGTGAGCTAAATGAAAAGAAATGGTTCGAATTTAAAGATAAATTCAAGTAAGTAGAAATAAATTCCGAATGAATGAAATTTACAATTGTATGTAAATGAAATTAAGGCTGAATGTTGAACTTTGTTTTAAATTTGTTAGTAAACGAAATTCGACATGAATTGAATATGGAAATTGAAATTTAAAATGAAGTTTTAAGATTAGTTTGAAGTGAACTAAAGATAATTGATAAATTCAATATTCAGAAGTTAAACTGAGTCCAAATTGAGTTAAAATTGTGAATGGAATTCAAATGAATTTGAAATGGAAAATTGAATGAAAATGGATGTAACTTCAATAGTGAAGTAAAAATGTATAAGAAGTAAGTATCGAAATTTTGTAATGGAATTGGCAAAATAGTTTAAATGTTGTAACTAGATATGATTGTTAAATAGGATATACAGGTGTATAAAGGAATTGGATTTGAGATTTTTCAAAGATAATTTGAATTGCTCGACAAAAGGTAAGTATTTGAATTTCAATATGAGATTTGATGATTTTCTTGTCTAGCCGCTTGGCTTTTTCTTTTCTTTTTGAAATCTGAGAGTCCGTAGGGACATTTTGTAGTTGTGCCGTATTAGCCGCGCAAAGGAGACACTGGCGAAATTTTTCGAATATTTCGAGTGTTAGAAAATTTTTGAGAAATTTTGAAAGTTTAAAATTTGAATTTAAACTCGAATTTGAATTGTTAAGGAAACAATGTTGTTTTGAAACCTATAATTGAAGTTGGAAATTTAGTTGAATTAATAACGAATCTTTAGTAGAAAGATTTGTTTTGAAAATTTGATAAAACTATTTGGATGTTGAAAAATAGTAGACGTGTTAAGGACTTTTTCTTCCTGACTTGTAATTCGAGACGAAATTCTTTTAAGGAGGGAAGTTTGTAACGACCCAGAATTTTGAACAAATTAAATTGAAAATATTTAATTAATTTTAAATATTTGAACGATGATTTAATTTGAATCCCCAATATAACTTTGAAATTGGCGATTAAATTATAAAATTTAATCTATTGAATGTTGAATAAGAATTTGAATCTTCAATTTTAAGCTGAAGAAAAATATTTCAAAGGCTGGTGAAATTTATATTGAAGATACTAAAGATAACAGAAGCTTCAGAATCTAATTTCAAACTGTTTCGTTCAGTTTTGAAATTACATTGTTCGAATTGAATTTAAAAATAGCCGTCCGAGACGCAGTCTCAAAATTCAACGAAACCAGTTCCATTGGGTCCGGAATATTGAATTATTACCGGATTTCAAATTTCGTATTTTTCGGAGCTGTTATGTGAACATACGACGTATAAACGCATTGAAAATTAAATCAAATTCAATTTAAATTTAAATTTTAAATTACGTCAACATCAGCCCCTTTCTCTTCCGTAAGGCACGCCCCTTTGTTTCAGCCTAGTATCACGTAGGAAATCCCGGAGAGAAATCATGCAAATCATTCTTTGTTCAATTTTAAATATCCCTTCTCGTTCAAAATAAAACGAAAAGCTCTCGTTCACAAATTTAAAACAATGGCCGATCTCCCTTCCTTTTCTCTAAATCATGCAACATGAATTCCTTTTTCCCCAGATTTAAAATCGAGTCCCTTTCACTCAAAAACAAATTAATTCGAGTGAACTAAAAATGGTCGCTCGTCTGTATTCTTCAAAACTAAAATCCCTCTCCTCTCAAATCTATTTCATTCAATTCAGAAATTCAAAGAGAAAGAATGGCGGCCCCATTTACAAATTTTAATCGATGGCGCATGCATTGGGGCAGCAACACGTCGCGAATCGCAACTAGGGGAGGTTCGCGAGGTCAGACTCGCGTACGAGAAACAGAAGGCGGCGGCGACATCTCGAGTTCAATCTTATCGCGAGCGCGCGCCTGGTGGTCTCGGGGTCGTCAAATCGTGCTGGGTTGTGTCGTGTCGTCGATGGAAGGAGTACGTGGCCGCGAATTGGAGAGAGGCAGCGTATGGGCGACGACTTCGAGCTGGGGTCTCGAGTGTCAGGAGGAATGTCAGCTGGAGTTTGATTGCGTGGCTGATGGTGGAGTCTTCGAGTTTGAGTCTGGGTTTCGTTATGGTTCATTTGTTCAGTAAGGTTAAAAATCAAGAAGAACGAACTGGAAATGGAAATTGGTTTGCAAAGCTAAGGTGAGATTTTTCTCACTCAAATAAAATTTGAATTTACAGTTATTGATTGATGATTGCTATTGGATGTGATATTAGATATAGTAGGATATATCTATATATATATAGCAATATATACATATTGGCATATGTATATATTGGATTGATTGATTTCCCGCCTCGTATAGCGGATGAGACCCAATTGCGCCGTTAGTAAGCGGATGATATTTATAAAACCCATATACCGCGATATTCCACCTCAAAGTGGAATTGGTATTGTGCTAACATCTGTGGATGCAGGGAAACAGGTTGGAGGGATCCAACTGGATTCCTCACCAGTATTTATTTATTTACAGATATTGATGTATATTCTGTTATCATATTGATATATGATATTGAATGTTGTTATTGACTAATTGGTGCTGTTGCATCATCGGATTCAATTTTGAAGTTTAAAAATAACGATTCTTACTTTAAAAGGATTTTAAAGTGATTTTTGAAAGTAGACGTTTTATTGAATTTTTGAATTGATTTATTTCAAATAAATAAACGTTCAAAATCTTAAAGTCATAGAAATTACAATGTTGTGAAATATAACCGAAAGGTAATTTCTTTTGAAATAGATAGTTAAGTAATTTATAAAATGGTTTTAATTGGAACTTTTGAATTATTAAGAACGATGTATGTAAAAGATGTACAAAATTGATATTTATAACTTTGAAATATTGGAATTATAAAACAAGTTTTTATAAGCGTTAAATAAATTTTTAAGAATTTATAAGTGAATGAAATTATAAATTATGAACTTATAAATGGAAATGATTTTGTAAAATATGTTGGTATAAGATTGAGTTATGAATTGAATTAGTTAACAAAGGAGATTTATAAATTGAAGTTTTTATAAATAGAAATAGAATTTATAAACGTTGTTTTATAAATTTGAAATCAATTGGATTTGATAAATTAAATGTAGAAGGTCATTAAAGGGAATATATTCGCGATTTTGGATAGCGAATTATTGTTGAAATAAATGTGTAGAAAAGATTGAAATGTGATTAGTGAAGTATACTCACGATTTTGGACAGTGAATATTTTTTTAAGTAAAATGGATATTGTTTTGGGGAAGTGACATTAAAAATGAAGTTAATTGTTTTAACGATGTTTTAAAAATGTGTTAAATATCGAAAACATAGATTTCAACATTCATTGTTGAAATAGACGTTTTCGAGGAATAAGGAAATGATGGACTATAACACTGTTGTTATAGTAAATGATTTCCGAAAGGAAATGTTTTGATGTAGTATTGGGATTTATATATCTATCTAAATCTGAATCCCTATACTAGTGATTTTGAGTCGTCGTAATGATGTTTTACGTAACATTCGTTTTGACTCAAATAAATGTTGTTATAGTAAGTGGTTTCCTTAAAGAATGAAATATATACTTAATATTGATTTAAGTATATCGAATATTTTCCAAGTGTTGAAAATAAATAGATTTGTGAAATACTTATTATTAAATAAGTATGGGAATGTTTTCCAAAATGAAATGAAACGTTTTTGAGATTTTATCTTCTTAAAGATAAAATGAAATTGAATATTTGAAATCGATTTGAGAATCGTATATCAGTAGATATTTTGAAATATAAATTCACTATGGAATTTATAAAAGAAATGGAAATTCGTTTTAAAAATAAATATTGATTTATTTTTAAAGTGTGGAAATTATATATCTAGAAAAGATATTTTGAAAAATAAATAATTTGGGAAAATTATTTGGAATCTGATGATGTTGCGCATCTTTATTTATAGTTAAATAACCGACTATCAATAATTACCTTGAATGGTATTTGTTGTGAATTGGATGAATTTGAATGCCACACTTATTTTTGAATAAACGCTCACTATTCGGGTTAGCCGGGAAAGGACCATGGGGTCGTATAACCCATTCCGAATATGTGATACGTCGTTATGAATTGCATTTGATGACCGGTGTTGAAGACCGGATATTTTTGAAAACGGAAGGATTACCGTCGAGTTACTCTACATTGGCTGATCTCCAATTTAGAGGTTTTATCACCCTTAGTGACGGGAAGTCCGGACGTGATTAGAAAATTATCCGGATGTGCAAGGGCTTCGTGAGAAGTGCCTTCGGTTCTGTTCGATCCCGGAACAGACTTGTATGGATTGTATGTCTGACGTTACAAATTGAGATATAAAGCTGATTTCTTTCAAATACATTTCTATTGGTGGTGGAGAATTTATTCTCTTAGCTTAACACCCTTCTCTGAGACGTACGAGCTCAGAGGTTATGTAGTTGAAATTTATCAGCGATATACTCCCAATTTGGTAACGTGGCATACTGAGTGTTGCTGTGAAATGATCGTTGTTTGATCATTTATGATATGATCGTTTGTTTGATCATTTATCTTTGTGATCAATGCTTTGATCATTTGTTTGACCCGAGGCATGGCTTTGTAGAAAGCGTAGCTTTGTGGACGAGACTTCGTCAAGCCTCACACCCCGGAAATGGTCAAAACAGGAAGGATGCAGTAAGGTTCTAGGGAGTTGCGCCCCTTAGTGTATGTCGTTCCTTCTGGATAGAGGTGGTATCATGGTATGGAGCCCAGATACTTAACCTATGTTGATACTGCTTATTATGTGGTTTGTTGGAAATCGGGGATCCTCGGGAAGATCGGTTACGATCGGGGGATGGCATACGCGTGTCAGTAGTTACCTATTTTTGCAGAGGTAACCCGGCCTTGTGTTGGCAGAGATCCGGTTAGGTTCTCGGGACGTCATTCCATAGGCGTTCCTTCGTGGCATAGGAAGTTCCTTAGCCTGACCATTTGTTGGAAATCCAAAGAAACAATACGTGACGTGTACGGTTTTAGTTGTATTACCTGCTAAGGAATGTGGCGGTAACCTGCTATTGAACATAGTAGCTATAGTAGGCATACGATACTGGTCGTATGTTGGCTAAGATTAATATTATACTTTCGAACTGTTTTCTACACTATGCACTAATAATAATATCAAAAAGGATTTGATTTTGTGTAGTAAGCATCTTTGACTATCATAAGAAGAAATCTCCTCCAATTCTGCGTTTGCATTGTGTGTGTGGCGGGAGGTCTTATGGTAGTCTCATTTTCCAAAAAGCATTGCGAATTGATTTTAAATTCTCCTGTTCTTTGTTTTAAAAATAACTGTTTTACGATCTCACACCAGTCACCATGACTGACTCGGAGTTTATTGTTTCCCTTCTAAACTCTGGGTGCCCACCAATTTCCACACGGGTAGCCTAGAGTTATGTTATCAGGATATTCTGGAGCTTTGGAAGCAAGCTGGAAGGCGAAACGTACATACGTACTTGTTTATTTATTCCACTGTGTATTCTGTATGAGGACAAGTTTATGTAACTGTCCATTGTTGTATTGAGTTGTATATTGACTCTGATTGATGTATGTAAAAAAAACTGATATAGTTCTTTGTTTATAAAAGACTAGTGTTTATCTATTATATGTTGTTCCGCTGCGATATGTGAGATTCTGATATTGTTTCTGTTTCTGATGTTGTTCTGTTGTTCTTCTTTCTCTTTTTCTTCTATCTTTTCTTCTACCTCTTCTTTTGTAAACCCTCATGCTTCGTATTTCGTGCATCTTGAGTTAATCAATGGAGATTAGTGTTTAATCAAGGAGTACGGATTTGCGGGTCGTGACAGCTGGTATCAGAGCATAATGTTAAGCGACAACCCTGCTCTGTTGGGTGTTACTCATTAGAGATAGAGTCAGTAGTACTCTAGAATGAGTTTGAGTGTAATAATAGATATGAGCGCGTATTTGTTAGTGAATATGAAATTGTTTTGTATTGTGTTGACTTATCGGTTGATTGTTTATGGATTCTGGTCGGTGCAGTCTAGCTAACTGTGTTGATAGGAGTTTCTAAACTCTTAACAAGATAAACCGACACAGTATTGATTTTTAAAAACAGGTAAATGAGATAATTTTACCTAAAACTATTTTTGTATATAAAGGAAATAATTTTCTGTAAATTATTACAGAATATGGTTGCTTGGATGTTAGGAAGTAATAATATTAAACTATTATTATATGAAATTGGATAAGAAATTGAAATCATAACTCCAAAGTTGAGAAATAAATTCACATACAAATGAGATTTAAGAATGTAAATTATAAATGTGACTTATAATTGGAAATGGAATTCCAGAGAAGTTTTTGGAAATGTTTTGAAAAGAATTAGAAAATTTTAGAGATTTGGAAAGTTTAAATCCTTTTTGGAATTGAAAATGAATTTCAAAGGTTTGAAAAGTATTTTGAAGGAATGAAAAGCTCTAAACTCTTTTCGGTCGCTGGAAAATAACTTCGGTAATGACTGCAGCATTATTGATGTTCATTTTCGGGTTTCCAAAAGAGGAATTGCTGCCAAATTGTTTTAAATGGAAGTTGTTTGAAAAATTTGGATTTGGTTTTAGAAATTCAAAGGATAATTTGAATTGTTTTCAAAAATGATTTTTAAATGTTGGTAAGACTCTGGAATACTATATTAAAATATTTATGGGAATAATTATTGAATTGTTAACTTATACAATTCGAATTTCGATAGAATAAATTTAACTTAAAGGATGGAGTTAAATAAATGTAAGTACAAGTGAATCAATTAAATGAAAGTGAGATTGAATGTTGAAATTCATTTCAGATTTGTAAGCAATGAATTGAATTGAATAATTATAAATGAAGGATGAAATAAAAAAATTCAAAAATGGAATGTGATTTGATTTGAATCACGTTGAATAGAAAATTCCTAACTTGGAAAGGAAAAATGAATAAGGATTGAATCCGAATAAACTACTTTGATAATTAATTAATTCATGAAATGGAAGTTGAATTAGTTAAATTGAAACTTGAATTGTGAGCTAAATGAAAAGAAATGGTTCGAATTTAAAGATAAATTCAAGTAAGTAGAAATAAATTCCGAATGAATGAAATTTACAATTGTATGTAAATGAAATTAAGGCTGAATGTTGAACTTTGTTTTAAATTTGTTAGTAAACGAAATTCGACATGAATTGAATATGGAAATTGAAATTTAAAATGAAGTTTTAAGATTAGTTTGAAGTGAACTAAAGATAATTGATAAATTCAATATTCAGAAGTTAAACTGAGTCCAAATTGAGTTAAAATTGTGAATGGAATTCAAATGAATTTGAAATGGAAAATTGAATGAAAATGGATGTAACTTCAATAGTGAAGTAAAAATGTATAAGAAGTAAGTATCGAAATTTTGTAATGGAATTGGCAAAATAGTTTAAATGTTGTAACTAGATATGATTGTTAAATAGGATATACAGGTGTATAAAGGAATTGGATTTGAGATTTTTCAAAGATAATTTGAATTGCTCGACAAAAGGTAAGTATTTGAATTTCAATATGAGATTTGATGATTTTCTTGTCTAGCCGCTTGGCCTTTTCTTTTCTTTTTGAAATCTGAGAGTCCGTAGGGACGTTTTGTAGTCGTGCCGTATTAGCCGCGCAAAGGAGACACTGGCGAAATTTTTCGAAAATTTCGAGTGTTAGAAAATTTTTGAGAAATTTTGAAAGTTTAAAATTTGAATTTAAACTCGAATTTGAATTGTTAAGGAAACAATGTTGTTTTGAAACCTATAATTGAAGTTGGAAATTTAGTTGAATTAATAACGAATCTTTAGTAGAAAGATTTGTTTTGAAAATTTGATAAAACTATTTGGATGTTGAAAAATAGTAGACGTGTTAAGGACTTTTTCTTCCTGACTTGTAATTTCGGGACGAAATTCTTTTAAGGAGGGAAGTTTGTAACGACCCAGAATTTTGAACAAATTAAATTGAAAATATTTAATTAATTTTAAATATTTGAACGATGATTTAATTTGAATCCCCAATATAACTTTGAAATTGGCGATTAAATTATAAAATTTAATCTATTGAATGTTGAATAAGAATTTGAATCTTCAATTTTAAGCTGAAGAAAAATATTTCAAAGGCTGGTGAAATTTATATTGAAGATACTAAAGATAACAGAAGCTTCAGAATCTAATTTCAAACTGTTTCGTTCAGTTTTGAAATTATATTGTTCGAATTGAATTTAAAAATAGCCGTCCGAGACGCAGTCTCGAAATTCAACGAAACTAGTTCCATTGGGTCCGGAATATTGAATTATTACCGGATTTCAAATTTCGTATTTTTCGGAGCTGTTATGTGAACATACGACGTATAAACGCATTGAAAATTAAATCAAATTCAATTTAAATTTAAATTTTAAATTACGTCAACATCAGCCCCTTTCTCTTCCGTAAGGCACGCCCCTTTGTTTCAGCCTAGTATCACGTAGGAAATCCCGGAGAGAAATCGTGCAAATCATTCTTTGTTCAATTTTAAATATCCCTTCTCGTTCAAAATAAAACGAAAAGCTCTCGTTCACAAATTTAAAACAATGGCCGATCTCCCCTTCCTTTTCTCTAAATCATGCAACACGAATTCCTTTTTCCCCAGATTTAAAATCGAGTCCCTTTCACTCAAAAACAAATTAATTCGAGTGAACTAAAAATGGTCGCTCGTCTGTATTCTTCAAAACTAAAATCCCTCTCCTCTCAAGTCTATTTCGTTCAATTCAGAAATTCAAAGAGAAAGAATGGCGGCCCCATTTACAAATTTTAATCGATGGCGCATGCATTGGGGCAGCAACACGTCGCGAATCGCGACTAGGGGAGGTTCGCGAGGTCAGACTCGCGTACGAGAAACAGAAGGCGACGGCGACATCTCGAGTTCAATCTTATCGCGAGCGCGCGCCTGGTGGTCTCGGGGTCGTCAAATCGTGCTGGGTTGTGGCGTGTCGTCGATGGAAGGAGTACGTGACCGCGAATTGGAGAGAGGCAGCGTATGGGCGGCGACTTCGAGCTGGGGTCTCGAGTGTCAGGAGGAATGTCAGCTGGAGTTTGATCGCGTGGCCGATGGTGGAGTCTTCGAGTTTGAGTCTGGGTTTCGTTATGGTTCATTTTGTTCAGTAAGGTTAAAAATCAAGAAGAACGAACTGGAAATGGAAATTGGTTTGCAAAGCTAAGGTGAGATTTTTCTCACTCAAATAAAATTTGAATTTACAGTTATTGATTGACGATTGCTATTGGATGTGATATTAGATATAGTAGAATATATCTATATATATAGCAATATATACATATTGGCATATGTATATATTGGATTGATTGATTTTCCGCCTCGTATAGCGGATGAGACCCTATTGTGCCATTAGTAAGCGGATGATATTTATAAAACCCATATACCGCGATATTCCACCTCGAAGTGGAATTGGTATTGTGCTAACATCTATGGATGCAGGGAAACAGGTTGGAGGGATCCAACTGGATTCCTCACTAGTATTTATTTATTTACAGATATTGATGTATATTCTGTTATCATATTGATATATGATATTGAATGTTGTGATTGACTAATTGGTGCTGTTGCATCATCGGATTCAATTTTGAAGTTTAAAAATAATGATTCTTACTTTAAAAGGATTTTAAAGTGATTTTTGAAAGTAGACGTTTTATTGAATTTTTGAATTGATTTATTTCAAATAAATAAACATTCAAAATCTTAAAGTCATAGAAATTACAATGTTGTGAAATATAACCGAAAGGTAATTTCTTTTGAAATAGATAGTTAAGTAATTTATAAAATGGTTTTAATTGGAACTTTTGAATTATTAAGAACGATGTATGTAAAAGATGTACAAAATTGATATTTATAACTTTGAAATATTGGAATTATAAAACAAGTTTTTATAAGCGTTAAATAAATTTTTAAGAATTTATAAGTGAATGAAATTATAAATTATGAACTTATAAATGGAAATGATTTTGTAAAATATGTTGGTATAAGATTGAGTTATGAATTGAATTAGTTAACAAAGGAGATTTATAAATTGAAGTTTTTATAAATAGAAATAGAATTTATAAACGTTGTTTTATAAATTTGAAATCAATTGGATTTGATAAATTAAATGTAGAAGGTCATTAAAGGGAATATATTCGCGATTTTGGATAGCGAATTATTGTTGAAATAAATGTGTAGAAAAGATTGAAATGTGATTAGTGAAGTATACTCACGATTTTGGACAGTGAATATTTTTTTAAGTAAAATGGATATTGTTTTGGGGAAGTGACATTAAAAATGAAGTTAATTGTTTTAACGATGTTTTAAAAATGTGTTAAATATCGAAAACATAGATTTCAACATTCATTGTTGAAATAGACGTTTTCGAGGAATAAGGAAATGATGGACTATAACACTGTTGTTATAGTAAATGATTTTCGAAAGGAAATGTTTTGATGTAGTATTGGGATTTATATATCTATCTAAATCCGAATCCCTATACTAGTGATTTTGAGTCGTCGTAACGATGTTTTACGTAACATTCGTTTTGACTCAAATAAATGTTGTTATAGTAAGTGGTTTCCTTAAAGAATGAAATATATACTTAATATTGATTTAAGTATATCGAATATTTTCCAAGTGTTGAAAATAAATAGATTTGTGAAATACTTATTATTAAATAAGTATGGGAATGTTTTCCAAAATGAAATGAAACGTTTTTGAGATTTTATCTTCTTAAAGATAAAATGAAATTGAATATTTGAAATCGATTTGAGAATCGTATATCAGTAGATATTTTGAAATATAAATTCACTATGGAATTTATAAAAGAAATGGAAATTCGTTTTAAAAATAAATATTGATTTATTTTTAAAGTGTGGAAATTATATATCTAGAAAAGATATTTTGAAAAATAAATAATTTGGGAAAATTATTTGGAATCTGATGATGTTGCGCATCTTTATTGATAGATAAATAACCGACTATCAATAATTACCTTGAATGGTATTTGTTGTGAATTGGATGAATTTGAATGCCACACTTATTTTTGAATAAACGCTCACTATTCGGGTTAGCCGGGAAAGGACCATGGGGTCGTATAACCCATTCTGAATATGTGATACGTCGTTATGAATTGCATTTGATGACCGGTGTTGAAGACCGGATATTTTTGAAAACGGAAGGATTACCGTCGAGTTACTCTACATCGGTTGATCTCCAATTTAGAGGTTTTATCACCCTTAGTGACGGGAAGTCCGGACGTGATTAGAAAATTATCCGGATGTGCAAGGGCTTCGTGAGAAGTGCCTTCAGTTCTGTTCGATCCCGGAACAGACTTGTATGGATTGTATGTCTGACGTTACAAATTGAGATATAAAGCTGATTTCTTTCAAATACATTTCTGTTGGTGGTGGAGAATTTATTCTCTTAGCTTAACACCCTTCTCTAAGACGTACGAGCTCAGAGGTTATGTAGTTGAAATTTATCAGCGATATACTCCCAATTTGGTAACGTGGCATACTGAGTGTTGCTGTGAAATGATCGTTGTTTGATCATTTATGATATGATCGTTTGTTTGATCATTTATCTTTGTGATCAATGCTTTGATCATTTGTTTGACCCGAGGCATGGCTTTGTAGAAAGCGTAGCTTTGTGGACGAGACTTCGTCGAGCCTCACACCCCAGAAATGGTCAAAACAGGAAGGATGCAGCAAGGTTCTAGGGAGTAGCGCCCCTTAGTGTATGTCATTCCTTCTGGATAGAGGTGGTATCATGGTATGGAGCCTAGATACTTAACCTATGTTGATACTGCTTATTATGTGGTTTGTTGGAAATCGGGGATCCTCGGGAAGATCGGTTACGATCAGGGGATGGCATACGCGTGTCAGTAGTTACCTATTTTTGCAGAGGTAACCCGGCCTTGTGTTGGCAGAGATCCGGTTAGGTTCTCGGGACGTCATTCCAGAGGCGTTCCTTCGTGGCATAGGAAGTTCCTTAGCCTGACCATATGTTGGAAATCCAAAGAAACAATACGTGACGTGTACGGTTTTAGTTGTATTACCTGCTATGGAATGTGGCGGTAACCTGCTATTGAACATAGTAGCTATATTAGGCATACGATACTGGTCGTATGTTGGCGAAGATTAAAATTATACTTTCGAACTGTTTTCTACACTATGCACTAATAATAATATCAAAAAGGATTTGATTTTGCGTAGTAAGCATCTTTGACTATCATAAGAAGAAATCTCCTCCAATTCTGCGTTTGCATTGTGTGTGTGGCGGGAGGTCTTATGGTAGTCTCATTTTCCAAAAAGCATTGCGAATTGATTTTAAATTCTCCTGTTCTTTGTTTTAAAAATAACTGTTTTACGATCTCACACCAGTCACCATGGCTGACTCGGAGTTTATTGTTTCCCTTCTAAACTCTGGGTGCCCACCAATTTCCACACGGGAAGCCTAGAGTTATGTTATCAGGATATTCTGGATATTCTGGAGCTTTGGAAGCAAGCTGGAAGGCGAAACGTACATACGTACTTGTTTATTTATTCCGCTGTGTATTCTGTATGAGGACAAGTTTATATAATTGTCCATTGTTGTATTGAGTTGTATATTGACTCTGATTGATGTATGTAAAAAAAACTGATATAGTTCTTTGTTTATAAAAGACTAGTGTTTATCTATTATATGTTGTTCCACTGCGATATGTGAGATTCTGATATTGTTTCTGTTTCTGATGTTGTTCTGTTGTTCTTCTTTCTCTTTTTCTTCTATCTTTTCTTCTACCTCTTCTTTTTTAAACCCTCATGCTTCGTATTTCCGTGCATCTTGAGTTAATCAATGGAGATTAGTGTTTAATCAAGGAGTACGGATTTGCGGGTCGTGACAGGATTGAAGCTAGTCCTGACCAAATTCAAGCCATTAAGGACATTGTCGAACCCAAAACTAGCAAGGAGGTGATGAGTTTAAATGGAAGGGTGGCTGCCCTAAGTAGGTTCATATCCAAGGCTACAGATAAGTGTATTCCCTTCTTTGATGTAATAAAAAAAGAACTTTGAATGGGGGAAGATTGTAGAAAAGCTTTTCAAGAATTAAAAGCCATCTGGAAAAACCATCGATACTTTCTAATCCCGCGAATGGGGAAACTTTATACCTATATATGGCAGTCTCAGAACACGCGGTCAGTTCAGTATTGATTAGAGAAGGGAGTGGGGCATAACCTCTAGTATATTATGTAAGCAATGGTTAAAGGATGCAGAAGTCCGATATCGAGTGATAGAATTAGCCTATTGTTTGATTCTTATAGCTCAAGAACATCTGATCAGGGTATCGACCAATTTTTCTCTTAATCAAGTCTTTAGTAAACCAGAAACTTCAGGAAGATTGGTAAAATGGGGAATCGAGCTTAACCAATATGACATAGAATTTCAGCCACAAGCCACAATCAAAGGGCAAGCATTAGCAGACTCCATTAATGAGTGCACCAATTTTATCAAGGAGCAATCAGAAAAGGAGAAAGGCCAAAGGCCTATGTGGCAATTATTTATTGATGGTCCAGCAAACGAACAAGGTGCCGATGCAAGATATGTAATCATAACACCGAATGGACACCGTTTACATTATGCCATGAAATTGGGATTCCCTGCAATGGCAGAATATGAATCTATGGTAGCGGGAATGACCTTGGCATTAGAACTCAAGATTCCACGAATTTAGATCTTTAGTGATTCTCGACTAATGGTGAACCAAGTAAAACAGATATATCAAACAAAAGATCCCAAGTTATTTTTATACATGAAGAAGATACTAACAATGCTTACTTTGTTTGAAGACTTTTCAAAACACCAAGTCCTAAGGGCAGAAAACTCACAAGCAGATTCCATAGCAAAACTAGCCAGCTCAAGGGGAGCCTCGGAAATACGTATTTTTCTAGTAGGATATCAGGAAGTTCCGAGTACTGGAGAGGAATAATCTGAACTGGGAAAGGAACTGTTAGTTCTGACAAGGTCTCGAGCTAAATTACAAAGGGAAGAAAGAAAAGAAATTGATAGGGAATATCAGATGAGAGGGTTGACCAACCAAGATCAAGTGACATGTTTGATGACACCTGAATGACACCCATCGTTGAATATCATGTTAAAGGAATACTCCCATCTGACAAAAGTGAAGTAAGGAAAATCAGGAGACAAGCTCCAACCTTCACAATGATGGATGGAATCCTCTATAAGAAGAGATATGTTCTTCCCTATTTGAGATACGTCAGCCTGAATGATGCAGAAAAATTGATGGCTGAAGCACAGAAGGGATTTTGTGGAGATCATTCAAATGGAACAAAATTGGAAAAGAAAATAACGAGGCAAGGATTTTATTGGCCTTGTATGGTAAGCCAAGCCATCGAGTTTGTCTGAAGATGTGAAAAATGTCAAAAATACTCGAAGACTCCTGGATTGCCCCAAGTTAGTTGACTCCAATTGTAAGCCCATGGCTCTTTGACGTATGGGGAATAGACTTAATCAACCCATTGCCAATCTCAAAAGGAGGAGCAAAATACGCCGTAGTTGCCATAGACTATTTCACTAAATGGGTTGAAGCGGAATTGCTTCCAAAGATTACTTCTGGGAAGGTACTCAGATTCGTTATCAAAAATATCATAACCAGATTTGGAATTCCTCAGAAGATAATTTCTAACGATGGGACACAATTTGAGAGTGAAGAATTCTCTCGTTTTTGCTAAAAGAATGGAATCATTAAAACTCGCACATCCAAAAGCGAATGGGGCAGCTGAGTCTGCAAAAAAAACCATAAAGACAATTCTTAAAAAGCAGTTAAACAAAGCAAAAGGAAATTAGGTAGAAGAACTGCAACTTGTGTTACGGGCTTATTGAACATCCACCAAAACGGCAACGGGACATATTGCCTACTCTTTGACATATGGGCGTGAGGCGATGTTACCAATCGAGATTGAAGTACCCTCAAAACGAAGAATCGCCTATGCATTCGATATGAATTTAGAGCTGAAAAGAGAGTCCTTAGATTTGATACATGAATTAAGAGATGAAGCAGCGGTAAGAACTGCTGAGTATCAAAGAAGAAACTCAAGGTACTACAACTCAAAATTGAGAACTCAGTCATTTCGCGAAGGAGAATTGGTACTCTGAAGAGTGATGGAAAATACCAAAAACCCCGCAGATGGACCGCTGGGGCCAAATTGGGAAGGACCATTAATCATTTGCAAAGTAATCCAGCTAGGAGCTTACAAATTATGCCGACCAGATGGTAATATGGTTCCAAGAACATGGAATGTTGAACGTTTGTGGCCATATTTTCTAAAGATGAATGAAAAAAGAATCTCTTTCTTCCAAAAAGAAAATCTACATGGTTGGGAGTGAAATACTCCTTATATTTGGATACTACCTAAGATGGTAGTCTACCTAAGATGGTTGTCTACCTAAGATGGTAGAAAAGCCTCTGTCCGCACTGAGATAGTCAGGGCAGAGCACCTCCTGGAGGGAGGGAGAAGTAAGCCTTTAACTGCGTCATAAGATGTCCAGGTTAATGCACCGGACAAGCTTTTGGTCGTGCCTCTGGTCAAGTCAAGGCACCTCCTAGAGGTAGGACGGAGTAAGCCTTTATCTGCGCCATAAGATGGCCAGGGTAAAGCACTGAACAAGCCCCTGTCCACGCCATGCTATAACCAGGGCAGGGCGCCTTCTGGAGAGAGGTCGGAGTAAGCCTTTATCCACGCCACGCTATGGCTAGGTTAAAGCAACGGACAAGCCCTTGACCGCGTCTCTGACCAAGTCAAGATGCCTCCTGGAGGGAGGTCGGGTAAGTCCTTGGTTCCAGCCTCTAAGATGAACTAACCATGAGCACCGGACAATAATGGACTAAGATGTTCAAACCCAAAAAGAGGCTCATTCAACAATGGACTAAGATGTCCAAGCCCAAGAAGAGGCTCATTCAATCAATAATGGACTAAGATGTCCAAGCCCAAGAAGAGGCTCATTCAATAATGGACTAAGAAGTCTAATCCCAAGAGAAGGCTCTTCAAATCATGGACTAAAATATCCAAACCCGAGAAGTGGTATATCTCTAATGGACTAAGACATCCAAGCCCAAGAGGCAATTGATCAAATTACAACTACATACAAGGCCTGAAGGGTTCATACATGTCAAAGAGGACAAAATCTAAGGGGTAGGGCCGAACTCCATCAATTAAATACCCGAATTTGGGTTTCAGGTTTCTCTTTTCAAGATTTCGTCTATTAATACCCGAATTTGGGTTTCGGGTCATTATTAGTCACTTATAATCTTTATTATACCCGAATCTGTGTTTCGGGACTTTCATTTCTGGACTTCATTTACTAATACCCAAATATGGGTCTCGGGTCTTTATCAATCACTAATTATCTTTATCATACCTGAATCTGGGTTTTAGGATTATTACTTGATGCCCTAATCTGAGCCTGCTGTTTCTAAAGACAACTGCCAAAGACTTCTGGCTATCCAACATATGCCCTAATTTGGGCCGAAGACTCTAATTATGACAAACAATAACCGTGTATTTCTACTCATCCAACAGATGCCCTAATCTGGGCCAGAGATTCTTCTTACAAAGATAATTGTTAACAATTTCTAATTATTTGATATAAGCCCTGATCTGGGCTCGGGACTTTTTGACATGAAGACAATTATTATGAATTTCTGGTTTATCCACCATAAATACCCAAATTTGGGTTTAGAAATTCCACTCAGAGGATTATTTTTGGACATTGCTATCTTGATTCTGGATATCTCATTATTTACTTATAAGCTTCACAAATAAATACCCTAATTTGGGTTAAATCTCATTACTTCCTAATCTCTATCGAATCCCAAATCTGGGGTGTGAAGTGGTAGAGTTGAAGTTACTCCAGGCAACCAGAAATTTCAAACTGGTCTTCTTAATACCTAAATTAGAGTTAATGTTTCATGATTTTAAATGAGGCCAACAAACATCTAAATGAAGACTTCAGGATCATTTAGATCCTTGGGAAAATTTCCAAATGCATAGATCACAAAGGCCTAATTTCAGATAACAACTTGTAGCCCTCATTTACAGCTATTGGCTATTTCCTACAAGGAGTTCGTAGGTGACACTTATCATGTGCATTAATGGCCATCGATTACAGGCCTCGTATCTTTGAATCAAAATTATGATCAACTAACTAACTAGATATAGATGCATTAATATGCTGATTTATCATGAAGCATACACATAAATATGATAATGAGCTAACAATAGAAAATATCATTTACTTTGAATTTTGTAGGAAAATAAAGTTATAAAGAGCGAGAAAGTTATGAAATTTTTGTCCTAAAGAACAAAAGCTTCTTTCATACAGGGGATGGGGCAAAATGTTAGCCATAAAATCTACTTAAGAGCAGAAGTATGAAAGAAGGTTAATGAGAGTATTAGGTTACGTTGAAGTTACAGGCATGGGTTTCGACAAAGGTCATAAGAGGACGTTCCAAAGGCATTAAGAAGGTTTCGAAGGAGTTGGAGGCACCTGCTGCCTTTACCAGCAATAAACAGTGTGAAGGCTTTCGATTCAGATGGAAACAGGACTACCCTTCCGCCACTTTCAACCTTTCGACACAGATGAATAAGCAAAGACGGCTTCGGAACACTTTTCGAAGGCAATGGATGATAATCTTCCACTTATGTGCCAAACCTTTTGGAACCAAAGGTTTTGCCTACATAACAACCCTTTCGAAAGCATATCCAAGTCTTTCGAACAGGTCGAAGCCAATGACATCAGGAGAAGGTTCCGCATCGATCAACAGACAAGCATTTGGAAGCTACCAACAATGTCACAACCATTAGAGCTTCAACATCTTCGAAGCCCCTATGAAAAGCCTTCAACAGAGTCGAAAGGCTCCCATCATTAATTTCGATGGCAACAAGGCAACATGAAGAGAAAGGCGCATTTGAAGACCTTCCGACAACGTTGAAAGTTCTGGAGAAAGCGGAGAAAAGGAATACTAAAGACTTAACAAAAGCGAAAGGTTGATAAAGAAGGTCTGGAGAAAAATGAAGAAAGCATGAGGGTGAGTCAAAGGATACGAAAGAGATGCCTTTCGACAGCGTCGAAGGTAGACGAGGCTTTTCGACCAAGTCGAAAGGTTTGAGGCAGCATATAAAAAGAGGCCTTTCGATCGGGTCGAAGGCATGAGCGTGGAAGGGGGATCGACATGCATCTATAAATAAGACCCAAAGGGTCCAATTTTGGGGACCGAATTTTGGGAATCCTAAATTCATTTATCTTACTCCAATTTCTTAGCTATAGTCAAATCTTCTAGTAACCTAAATCAAATTGGTGATAAAGCTCTCTTAATTGTAACTCATTTTGGATTATTAATAAAAGAGAGATGGCTGGTTCATTAAGGATTTTCGATGACAAGGAAGATCATTTAGATCATTAGCTAGTCTAATGACCCATTGCACATGATTCTAACCTATTCACTTAACTTCTTTTTGTCTATGCAATGCATAGGATCAGCTTGGGTGTACACAGTCGAAACACATCATCATTGAAACCAACATAAAACAATGAAAATAAGAATGATGATGTAGTTTCGACATTGTTGAATCTATGAAACTGGGGGATACCCAGGTCGATCTTATACAGGAAAAACAAAGTGGAGCTTAGACAGTTACAAACTGGACCTATTTTAAAAGAATGAAACCCCACTCGACCTGATCGAAAGGGGATGTTCCGAAGGGGTCCCAAATTATAATTTGCTAACGATCGATTAAAGAGGAATTCATTTGAAAAGGGTTTTATCCCCAGTAACATCTACAATCCTTTCGAAGGGGTGCCTCAACAAAAGTATCGAAATCATTGGAGTCGAAAGCAGCTAGGTCATATTAAATAAACACGCATTCCTTTCGACATTGTCGAAAGGGCCATAACAAGCCTTCCGACATGATCAAAAGAAATGAGAAGCCAAAATGAATAGTTGTTTTCGACCTATTGAAAGGAAATATTTCGAATGAGATGTTGCTTCCTTAGCCTGTATTTTCGAACCATTACTTAAACCCTTTCGACTAAGTCAACCTGGTCGAAAGGTAAATTTCGAAGGAAGAGGTCTTCTCAACAATTCGAATGAACTTGGTAACCTTCCATATAGCTTTGGGGATGTTGACAAGATTTCTTGTTAACAATCATATAGGCAAATATAGGGAATTTTACACATACGTAAAATATAAAGAATTATTCCCACTCACCTTATCAGCATTTCTTAATAGTCTAAACCCTAACAAAATTTATGCCACGGTATAGAAATTTTTGACATGATTGGCAAAAACCGTGCCTCAATCGGACCTTGTATGCAAAACATACAAATTTTTTAAGTTTATGAATTATACAAGTTAACTAGTTTATTAATCATTTAACGTTAATTATTCCATAATTACCTTCATCGTCTTCCAACAAATATGTTCCTGCCTATGCAACATGACACCATCCCTCTCACTCATCGTTCCACTACCTCATGCATTTGGACAACCATCGACCACTACACTGACGTCCCCTTGCACGAGGCATCATTGATGGTACCTATGGTGCCATGTCTGGCCATCTTGATCTTGACTGAGTATGGTGTTGTGAAATGCAATAAACAACTGCATATCCCCTAAGCACCAACCTCGAGCTCGTCTCCACACCAGATGTCCAACGACATCGTCATCATTGCCTAACTCGGATTGTAGCAACTTAAGCTTGCCAAAACCCAAAGCAATTTTCTCCCTCTTATTATAGCCAAGGTTGATGCTCCCCCATACTTATGCCACTAATTATGCCTTGGAAATTAATGCTCCAACGATCATAGAGGAAGGATGATAGGACGATTATCATTTGCGTGCATTCTTCAATTTTTCCAATCTAGTGCTCCATTTTTTTTATTTCTTTTCATTGTAAGGGTAGGAAGAAAAAAAAGAATTAGGGTTATAATAATTTATTTAATTCCTCTCATAATTCGCTCATACATTTCTAGCCATACTCCCTATAGGGGCATCGTATCACGACAATTCACCGATGTCATGCTACGTCTCATTTTATCTTGTTATGGTATATAATATTGTAACAATCGTGGTAGAGTCCTAAGATGCCATTTTAATGTATTTCAAAATCGCAATGGCTATAGGATCATCTGATTCTAAAAAATCCTCGACTATTTGATTCAAGTTGTTTTCCACCTTCCAAAAACATGAGCCGTCAACCAGGCACGACTATGCAGTTATATCTATAAGTAAAGCTACAAATAAATCTAGAAAACGATGCACCATGTAACAACCCGTAAATTTGACACGTTAATTTTTAGTTAATTATAAATAGCCTATTAATTTTAATCGATGACAAAAGACAATTTTGAGAAAAGTTATCTTTTTGAGAATTTTGATATTTCAATTATGTTTAGAATGTTAGAGAAACGAATTTTTATTTATAATATGTCATAATTTGGACACATTGATCGAAATTGTTTTTATTAGACCCATGATTTCTTTAGACATAAAATACTCGAATTTTTCCTATAAGTATGAGCCCTCCTTAACCTTAACAGCCACTAGACAAAACACTCTTCTTTAATCCAAAAATTCTTCTTAATCCCATTTTAATGGTAGATAATTTTCTATAATTACAGATTATTCCAAAATTTAAAATACCTAAACGTAATTGAATCAAATATCAAATTGATCTTTTCGATAAGATAAAAACATGACAAGTGCTAGTTTTTTTAATACAATGCACGAAGCGTCCAGAAATCATGGCCAAAATCAAATGGATGGCAAATTGGGGCTTGAATTAGGCATTTGTAAGTGGAGAGGAATTAGCCATTGTGGTTAGTGGTAATAGGTGATCTTGGAAAGAGGAGGCGATCGATGATGGCCTCATGGCTTGAAATAGCTTGTAGTAGTCAGAATTTTGTATTTATGATTTCATCCAACCCAAACGTTGATGACAACACGGGCGCTAGGGCCGTCGGAGGATGTTGGTTTGTAGATGGTGGCGTGACAAGGGGGTAGTTGTGGTCTTTTATCTTGTGGTGGCCAAAAGTGGAGCAATTTCATGGTCAAAGGCGATGAGTAGTAGGTTTCGGTGGAGCTGTAGTGAAGGAGGTGATGATAATTTTACAAGTCCATATGGTTATATTATTGATAAATTAGACCCAACAACTTCTAATCGTCACATCTTTTACATACGACCACCATTTCTAAATGTTGATAATTTTACGTTCGATTACCATAAAATTCGACGACATATAATAATTCACTATGACGGATCCAATAAAACTGGTTTCGTTGAAATCGAAGACAGTACCCCAAAAGGCTATTTTCAAACGTTAATTAAAACGAATTATTTCCAAAATCAGTTTAATCACTTTTAATTCCAATTTAAAATTTTACTATCTCCATTGTTGTTTAAACAGAATTTAAATTAGTTTTCAAAATCATTTTTATCCATATTAAATTCAAGATTCAATTATTTAAACAATTCCAAATATTCAAATAACCCTTATATATAAAATTTAAATTGTCTAACTTATAAAATTAACTTTTTCAATATTTCAAATCAATTAAATATTTCAAATTCAAATGACTGAAATTCTGAGTCGTTACAGCATCTATCATGTACATTCATTTAGCTTTTTCGACGCGAAATCGCAAACTACCGTTATGCGACTCGTCTTGTTTTAACTTGTTTTTTACTATTTTCCAAACTTCTTCAAATTGAGTTTTATTATATAAACCATTTTTAAATCAATATTTTACTAATTTATTTATTAAAAACCCATTTTCACTTTATTTCCAAAATATTCCATATTATATTATTTTAATATTAAAATTTCCATTTCGTTTAAACATTTTTTTAAATGAATTTTTTTCTATTGTTAATCTAAAAAGAGACTTAACTATACTTGTATACCATATAGGATTTAAAAGAAGTGTGGTTTCAAATTAACTATGGATTAACTATGACTAATAAAATAGTCATAACCGAATTTAACTACGAGGTTGATAAAATCAACATTAACAACCATGCATTCATCCATACAACCAAATTCATTCAAGCATCCATAGTACAACTAAATGGTGTCAATATATCATAAGGGTATGAACGTAAATATCATAGCACAACAAAAATAGGATTTTAAAAGACAAGAGCTCACTTTCATTTGACCATTTTAACTATATTTATTACTCCTTACTTCTTAAGCAACCATCAAACATCATTAGTTAACTAACTAAACATCCAAATCATTATCAATAGTCATGTTAACTTATTTAATATCATTTTAAAATTATTTCATAATTTATTTCTTAAATCGGCACTCACCTTCATTTCCACTCCATCTAACTTTATTGAATTGAATCCGATAGTATTTCGTCAGTGCTTCTTTTCTTTTCCTCGCTCCAGAACTTTCCAAACTACTTCTCTATTAACTATGGTATTTTTTCTTGCACTATCGACACACAACGTAATGGACTAAATGGAGATGTAGCTTGATAAAGAGGTGGAGTGCTTGGACTAGGGGGAAATGTGGCTCGGCTTGGGTGAGATGGGCTTGGCCTATGGTGGGATGAGCTCTGCCTTGGAGTGTGGGGAGGTGGGGACATACGGATATAGGGGGGAGGTGGTTATGGTACGGCCGAGAGGGGTGGTGGTGGGGTATGGCCGAAGTTGTTAAGGGGGAGGAGGGGTTTTGACGCTAGTTTGAAATGGAGTTTGTATTATTATTTTTATATAGAAAGAAAGTTTGATGATGGTAAATTTAAAGAAGTTGTGTGGCAATGGAGGTGATGAAGAAGGTAAAGTAGAAGTGAAGAATGAAGATGTGAAAAACTGAAGAGAAGGTGGTACTATTTATAGTTGAAGTTTACAAAAAAACACCCTACTACCCATAACCCGTAATTAATTTTTAATCACATATTAGCTCCTCCTTTCCAGTGCAAGATTAGACCCTTAAATACTAACATTTAATGAGACGATGTTGCATTAGTACTTAGTAATGCTAATGTTTATTAAAGGATCTTTTTAAATCACAAATCAAATCAAAGATTTTTCTTACTTTATTAATTTGCAAAAGTAAACTCTCTTTGTCTTTTTGTGTTAATTGTAAATGTTTATCAAAATGTTTAAATGTGTAAGTATGCATGTTTAAAGAAATCATGTTGCAAAAATGTTGAAACAACTTTCGTTTGGTCATCGGTCGTAAATCTGAAATTGGATTTCCGGTCATGTTTATAGTTTTAAATCAAACTAATTACTTATGTAAACAAAACTTGAAAATTGGTTTTCTATCATCTAAAAAAATTAAAACAAGTTTATTTAAGATATAAAACCATATTAAAAAATATTAAAACCTAATTATAAAAATACGATGTCGATCTGCCAAAATGCAATGAAGTTTGTATATCCTTATAAATAAGTCTATATATTTATAAACCGTTATAAATAAAATTACTTATCATTATTAAATTAATTTATAAATGGATTATTCATCAAAAAGAATTTAAAAATTATTATTTGAACATATACTTAACTTTATCGGAAACCGTCTTTTGTCACTTTTATGACGAAAGTTCGAAATCTCTTATTTTAAAAAACAAATTCCGAAATTTAGTTTACTTATTTATTGTACAAAACTTGATTATTTTCTTTAAAATAAACCTATATCTGAATATCTAAATTTTATTAAATATTCTTATTTTTAAAGTGGTAAAATTACGGGTCATTACCTTTTCCCCTCCTTAAAAGAATGTCGTCCTTGAAATTAATCCGAACCAAAAACCCAAAAGAGTTTGCCTAAAATATTATTTTATTACTAATCAATTTATCAATTATTGATTCACATTATATCTTAAATTAAGAAAATTATATAGATCGAGTAACTCTAAAATGATACTAAGCAATTGGGTACTACCAATAGTATAATATATCCCATTAACCAGAAATGTAATACATAAGAGAAGTGTTTACCATCCGAACACATCTCTTGCCCATTTTTAGTTCCTTTCGAACCACTCGAACTAGTTATTCTAAGATACTTATTTTCAAATCTTTTATTTGAAATAATACAATACGTATTTTTTTTGTTTATAAAAACCCCATTTATAAATCCATTTCTTAAAATCATCATAATTTCCTTTTAATCGTATTAAACTTTCAAAATTCTTTTCCAAAATACCAGAATTTAAATTCTCAAAATTTATATAAAATACCTTTCCATATTTATCTTTTACAAAATCATTTTATTTGTAAAACACGCTCATAAATTTGTTTATCTTAAATAAATTTCTTAACCTTAAACCAATATTATTATCAAACACCTTATCGTCAAATCGTGAAACTTAATTCATAAGGTATTTGTACATAAACTTTTAAATCAAATAATCAATCAATTAGTGATAAATACTGAATATTATCATTCCTTAACAACAAAATATCCGATAAATAACTATATCATTTTGAAAATATGATTTATATCCAAAATATAATCCTAGGTAAAATTATTTCATTTACCAATTTTTTTCCAAAACAAAAATAATTTTATATAACATTAATAAATACGCGCTCATATATATAATACTCTCAACTCATTCTAGGGTGTCACTTACCTTATCTCTAATGAGTTACCCATCCTAGGGTATTACTAACCCTATCTCTGATGGGTCTTTACCCCTATCAGGCTCAGGTGTTCGCTCAACCTAAGCTCTCATACCAAATGTAAAGACCCGTTTCTTCGACCTTCGCAAATCGTCACTAATACATTCTCGGTATTCATGTGCCGCAAATCCAAGTGTCGGAGAGGTAGTTCTTTAAAGGTAAGAAAGACAAATAGACAGAACATAATCTTAATCGAATGGAATAACATATATTATTTCAATATAAAATCTTTACTGTAGAAAATCTTTTAAAACATATATCAGAGTCTAACCTAGATGCAACTTGGACAGTTATAATACACATGTCCTTACATTTGCCGAAAAACAAACAACACACAATGCAGCAGAAAAATAGAATACGTCTATATGTTGATGAAGATCTCCAGCTCACCTCTGAGAACTCTAAGTATCTTTAGGTAATCCTGAAACTACTCAGATCTGAGCCGAGTATAAAAATACCCGGATCAGTCTGGAAAACCAGAGTGAGAAACACGAATCTTAAATGACAATGTTAAAGATCAAAGATTGGTGACAAAAACCTTTTGAAAAGAAAGAGTATCTCATAAGACCACGACGCATATAAACACGAACGGGTTTTTACCTTATGATAACTAAAACATTTTTATCAAATCATTTGATATTATTTCTAATGAAATTCTTTGAAACACCTTTCAAGTAAACACATTCAAATAGCCGAAATTGTTACCATTATTAAATACCAGCATACTAGGCACTACAACTAAAATCGCAAACTCGTATTGGAGAATGGTTTTCTAACAAATGACCAGGTAAGGGACTGCCTTTCTGTAGTACATCTCAAGAGGAATGTACCAAGGCCCAACTGATGGTCCTCTACCACCACAAGACCAACCAATTTCTAACTAGATAGTACCGAATATGTCATTACCCCGATCGTTACCGACCTATCCGAGACGTCTCTTAGCATGCACCACAATAATTTAAACCCGATCGTTATAGCGGGTAGAAATATATCTAGAAGGGGATGATCATACCCTAATAGTTGCGAACCACATAGCTTTGCTGCATCTACCCTGTTTTGGCCATTTTCGGGTGTGAGGCCCGAGGTAACGATTACCTTTCACATAGAACATCAACTTTCCATTTTAAATGCCACATTTCCATTACAAAATCACATGGCTGATTTCTACACACGCATAACTCCTGGGCTCGTACGTCTTAGGAAAGGGTGTTAAACTAAGAGAAGTTGTTTTCTTCGTCACCAAACAGATGATACATTTCATAGAGATCAGTCAATGTGATTTAAAATGCAATGTCAGACATTCATCCATACAAGTTATCCAGGAACATGACAAATCGATGACACTTCTCCTACCACATCCTGTGTTGGGAATCACCACTAGGATCAGTAGCAATTAGTCCTTGCAAATCGAAGATTCTCATAACAGAGCATTACTGCCATCATAATATATGATATGGTAAATTTCACCAAGGGTCTAGTGGCAAGTAGCCATACATCACGAAGATCTTCGTCTGCAATGATCTTTATCTTCAACATGTTTTCATTCAAAAACATAAATTGGTTCGAAGTGGTTTTCGGATAAGAATCACCCAAATCCGATCCCGGTCTCTTCGAAATCCAATCGTCGATAAAAATTTGAAAATGTGTATACATGATTTTTTATGCATCTTACTGGTTAATCAAAACCCCTTTAACTTTGGAAATCTTCAAGTCATTTACTTAGGAAAATTTAATTCCTAATCTAATAAAAAAATTACATCTTTTGAAACATGTCTTAATTAGGTCAAAAACAATGTTATTTAATACATCGTTTACTGTAAGCCCAAGCCAGTTATATTGAGTAAAAGATTAGACTAATCATACCCAGATTAATTTCCGTATTCAACTCGTACTATTCATGGAATAACAGTAAAATCACCTTTTAAATTCACGTGGATAGTACAAATTCCCTCCTTGGAACTTAATACAGAGTTTGGCTAGAACATTCTTTATATTACTAAAAACTTGTTTAACTCTTTTTATTTTTTTGAAAATCTTAAATATGATCTTCATATTTAGAGAATTCAGGCTTTCCTTTCGATTTGTTCCACCCATCGCCTAGAAAGAGAAAATAGAGGCTAGGTAAGTTCAGGGCACTAGTTGCTCCATTCCTAACCTTAGTTACACACATTGTTTTACCTTTCTAGATCTCACAGGCGGAACAAATGTACTAGTCGTTTCTGCATACTCGTTTTGCTATTACATTCAAGGAAATGATTTCAATTATATTGTTTGAGTGTTATAAATAATTTCTTTGAACCATTTATTTAACTTTTATGTAAAACTGTTGTAGAAAAGTACTACGGATAGTGTTTTACTAGCTTATTTGATTAAAACAACTTTTCTATCATTTGAAAATCCATATTTATAACTCAAAACTCTTTTAAAATATTTATCAAATTTATCAAATATTCGTTTTAAAGAATTTTATACTTTGATCACTTAACTATAAAAGTGTGCTTTTCCTGAAAATTTAATTAGGTCATAACTTAAAATCCATAAAATGAAATCTTGGTTTTTCTTTTCCATTTGAAAACTATGGTTATAAGGATTCAGAAAATTCTTATTTTGAAGAATTCTGACTCTGTTTCTATCTTGTACATTCATTTAGCTTTTCCGGCACGAAATCGCGAACTATCGTTATGCGACGCGCCTTATTTTGACTTATTTTTCACTATTTTCCAAAACTTCTTCAAATTGAGTTTTATTACTTATAAAACATTTATAAATCAATTTTAAATCAATATTTTACTAATTTATTTATGAAAAACACAATTTTCACTTTATTTCCAAAATATTCCACATTGTATTATTTTAATATTCGGAATTCCATTTCTTTTAGACTTTTTTTTTAAATTAATTCCTTTTTTATAGTTAATCTAAAGAGAGACTTAACTATACTTGTATACCATATAGGATTTAAAAGAAGTGTGGTTTCAAATCAACTATGGATTAACTATGACAAATAAATTAGTCATAACCAACTCTAACTACGATGTTGATAAAATATACATTAACAACCATGCATTCATACATACGGTCAAATTCATTCAAGCATCCATATTACAACTAAATGGTGTCAGTTTATCATAAGGGTATGAACATGAATATTACAGCGCAACAAAGATAGGATTTTAAAAGATAAGGGCTCACTTTCATTTGACATGTTTAACTATATATATTACTTCTTAAGCAACCATCAAACATGATTAATTAACCAACTAAACATTCAAATCATTATCAATAGTCATGTTAACTTATTTAATAACATTTTAAAATTAATTCATAATTTATTTCTTAAATTGGCACCCACCTTCATTTCCACTCCATCTAACTTTATTGAACTGAATCCGACATTATTTCGTCAGCACTTCTTTTTTTTCTCGCTCCAAAGCTTTCCAAACTCCTTCTTTATGAACTATGTTATTTCTTTCCTTACACTATCGACACACAACGTCAAAAACTAAATGGAGATGTAGCTTGCTAAAGAGGTGGAGTGCTTGGACTAGGAGGAAAAGTGGCTCGGCTTGGGTGAGATGGGCTTGGCCTATGGTGGGATGGGCTCGGCCTTGGAGTGTGGGGAGGTAAGGACGTATGGATTATGGAGGGAGGTGGTGGTGGTACGGCCGAGTGGTGGTTGTGGGGTATGGCCGAAGTTGCCAAGGAGGAGGAGGGGTTTTGATGCTATTTTGAAGTAGGTTTGTATTTATTTTTAATTTATTATTTTGTTTATATAGAAAGAAGAGTTTGACGATGGTACTTTAAAGAAGTTGGGTGACCATGGAGATGATGAAGGTAAAGAAGAAGATGTGAAAAAGTGAAGAGAAGGTGGTGCTATTTATAGTTGAAGTTTACAACAAAAAGACTTTACTACCCTTAAGCAAAAATTCATTTTTGACCACATATTAGCACCTTCTTTCTAATGCAAGATTGGACCCTTAAGTACTAACATTTAATGAAATGAGATGTTGCATTAGTACATAGTAATGATAATATTTATTAAAGGATCTTTCTTAAATCACAAATCAAATCAAAGATTTTTCTTACTTTATTAGTGTGCAAAAGTAAACTCTCTTTGTCTTTTTGTGCTAATTGTAAATGCTTACCAAAATGTGTAAATTTGTAAGTACGCATGTTTGAAGAAATCATGTTGCAAAAATGTTGAAACAACTTTCGTTTGGTCATCGATTGTAAATCTGAAATTGGATTTCCGGACATGTTTATACTTTTAAATTAAACTATTTACTTATATAAACAAATCATGAAAATTGGTTTTCTATCATCTAAAAAAAATTTAAAAAAGTTTATTTAAGCTATAAAACCATATTAAATAATATTAAACCTAATTATAAAAATACGACGTCAATTTACCAAAAATACGACGAAGTTTGTACATCTTTATAAAACAAGTCTATATATTTATAAAACCATTATAAATCAAATTACTTATCATTATCAAATTAATTTATAAATGGATTATTCATCAAAAGAATTTAAAAATGATTATTTGAACATATGCTTAACTTTATCGAAAACCGTATTTTGTTACTTTTACGATAAAAGTTCAAAATCTCTTATTTTCTAAAATAAATTCTAGAATTTTGTTTACCATTATTATTTATCGTACAAAGCATTATTATTTGCTTTAAAATAAACCTATATCTGAATTTCTAAATTTTATTAAATATTCTTATTTTCAAAGTGGTAAAATTATGGGTCGTTACAACAAATAACACATGAACCTAGCTTCCTTCTACACAACTTGCTTTTAAAGACCCGGGAAAACATGTTTGGGCTCAACCATGGCTAGGGAAGGCTCGGCCATGCCTTATAAGGAGGAGTTTGGGTTTGAATTTTGTAGATAAGTGATGTAGAGAGTGATGGCAATGATTCTAAAAACTTATTTTTCGATTTAGAGAAGGGAAATGAAGTATTCTTTCTAAACTTTTCTTAAGAGATCAAATGGTGGAGAAGAAGTAAGGAAGAAAGTAAGAAAATTGAAATGAAATGAAAAATGAGAAAAGAAAGAGAAAGTGTTCATTTTATTGAAATTGAAAATTGGTAAATTACTAAACTATCTCTCATTAATTAAAACAACTACCCTCCTCTAAATTTTGACAACACACCCTCCTCCATCATGATAAGGCAAGCCCCCCCCCAATGTCAAATTAAACTATCACATCTACTTTTCTAATGTCCTTTTATAACATTAATTTATTTTTATTATTTTTAATTTAAAAAGAGAAGTCCATCCTTTCTTAATCTTTTTAAACTTGTTTTTATTTAAACTATTCTAGTAATAAAGTTTTTTTATTTGTACACATGAACATATGTACACTAGTGTGCACAACAAGTCCAAGTAACTTTTAATAGATGAAAAGTCGAAAATCTGAAAAACAATTTTCGGTCATATTTTTTATTTTTCTCTGAACTACTTATTTTTGTACACAAAATTCTAAAACAAGTTCACTATCATTAGTTATTACGTAAAAGAGGTTTATTTGAGTTATAAAATCAATTATTAAGTCATTTTAAAGATATATTAAATATACATATTTAAAGTGACTAAATTACGGGTCATTACATTTTCAGCTTATATTGGTTTCTTGATTGCTATTATTATGTAGTATTCTGTGCTAACAAGTATTTGATGGAGGAGAGGAGTAAGAAACAGAATTAAGTGGGCTATATTCAGAAAGGGTACGTAGTCTTTTTCTATGCAATAGTCGTTGGATCTTTTGAGTTGGGCTAGGGTGATAGAGCTAGAGGTAGCCCAAAAATAGTTGATCACCTTTCCTTTCTATTGTATATGTCCATGTAATTCTAGAGCTCGCAGGTGGAAGAAAATGAGGGAAAAACAGTTTGGATGCAGGCGACATTAACATCCTCTATTGCAGTTATATTGTTTATATATAAATTTAATAATGACTAATTTATAGGAAGAAGTATATGTTTATCTAATGTATTGGGCCTTGTATGATATTTATTTGTTAAGATAGTGTGTGTGTGTGTGTATTGTTGTTTAACTCTGTCGTGAGGTTCTCCCCTTTTGTTTATATTTTTTTAGATTTTGAATTTTATAACAAACAACCAAATGTTTTAGCATATGGGATTAGTGAGCAAGCGTATTTTAACAACATTTGTTACTAATTTTAGACCTTAAGAACAGTGGGGCGTCACACAACATCAAA
Organism: Allium fistulosum; assembly: GCA_030737815.1. Classification (NCBI taxonomy): domain Eukaryota; kingdom Viridiplantae; phylum Streptophyta; class Magnoliopsida; order Asparagales; family Amaryllidaceae; genus Allium; species Allium fistulosum. The sequence goes on along the minus strand of CM060906.1, from coordinate 150,284,071 downwards.
CCTATTGATGTTTATACTCAAACTCTCTTAAAGGAAAATCTTGGACTAAACGAAAGAGGGCTCGATATATAAATAGCTCATCTTTAAATGTTAGCTTTTTTTAATGTTTGATTTACAATAATCAATATTTAAATTAATTATTAAATCCCCGTCGGTCTAAAAATATGGATTGTTAAAGGGAAAATTTGCTAACCTAGGCTTGTATTTGTAAACAATAACAGAAATAACCCAGTTTTGATAATAATTACAAACGTAGACCTGTTTTTGCCAGGTAGACGATGACAAACTTTTAAAATGCGCCTTCTGGCGAATTTCCAAAATGCTCCAACAGGCGACATTTGAAAATGCGCCTTTGCAAAAACCCTGCACACAAAATAACCAGAGAGACAACAAACATCAGCCCCCCTCCTCATTTCCACTCTCTCCCAACCGAACCCAACATCCCCAAATTCCTCAAAGCCTTCCTCCACTTCCATTTCTTCAATTTTTAATCAAATTTATTCAAAAATTTGTCAATGGCAAGCACGTCAGGCATAGAACAAGAAATAGGTATGAATCTATACCCATAATTTGTCATTTCTAATTTAGGGCATGGATATTTTGCTTTGTTACTTCATAAAAAAAATTGTGCTCGTAAAGTAAAGCATTTTAATATCAATGTTGATAAAACATTTACAAAACTATCATTACAAGTATTTGTACACATTTTAGTCTTAGATTAAAAGCAATTTGAACTAGGTTAGAAGTGGTTTATAAAAGTCATATTAAAAAAGGTTCTTAAAAGCAACTTAAGATTATTTTTATAAGCAATCTATATGAACGACAAGGAGTTTACGTGCATTCATACTACTTTGTGGGTTAGGAGGTTGTCAAATTTTGGATAGTGTATAATTTTTATCGAAATGAATTGATTTTTAATATTTGTATTTTATAGAGTATGTTGAGATGGAGCCCGAACCCGTTGATGGAAGAGTATTATTTCTTCAAGCTCAGCATCGTACTTCTAACGACATATGGATTCAGGTGGTTTTAAAAAAATTATAATTTTGTGTCAGTTGGTATAATTCCTGCTTTTTAATTATGTATTTATCATTTGATCATCGTGATGATCCAGACACCACTATAAATCACTCCACGTCGCTGAAGAAAGTGACTTCAAACCATCCAGAAGTATTGGCTAAGATTGAGAGGGCTGGTTTTTTACACATAATGAAGTTAGGATACATCCAGCTTGACCACTATCTTATCACTGCTTTGGTAGACAAATGGTGAGCAGAGACCTCCACTTTTCATTTCCCTGTTGGTGAGATGACGATTACATTAGGAGATGTAGCCGTGTTGTTAGGTTTGCCTATTGAAGGCAATGCAGTGGCTTATGGAGGAGTGGCATATGACTATATGCAATTGTGTCGTGATTTACTTGGTCTTGACCCACCCTCCGAACAAACAAGGGGCAATGAGTTCGTGGAAGTCATGTGGTATCGACGTCAATTGTCGCACGATATTCCTGCTGATGCTACAGAGGCTCAGATTCAGCAGCGAGCACGTGCTATTATTTTGCACATCATTATTTCCCGATTGATGTGCGACCAAACAAAGACACGGGTAGATCTGAAATGGCTACCGTATATTGCTGATTTAGGGGAGTGTGATAAGTTTTCTTGGGGCAGTGCTGTGTTATCTTATACATATATGGAGTTATCTAGGCTCTCTCTTTTGGAGAATAAATCTATTGGTAAATGTCTGACACTAGTACAGGCTTGAAACAAACTTCAATAGTTTACCGTTTTACATGATTTGTCTCATTTTTTGTCGTAATATTTTCTTATAAATGCAGCTTTGGTCGTGGACTTATCTTCCGATCGGAAGATTGTTAGTAACAAATGTCATTGTCGATCAGTCGATGCCGCTTGAGTCTCAGTATATTTTTTATCCTTTTAATTTAATTAAATAGTGCAATTTTCATGTGTAATATTCAATTGTTAACATCTTATAACAGGTGGGTAGGACCCAAAAAAATGCGCCAAACTCCAAGACGGAGTGTGAAGTTCTACCGCAACGAGTTAGATGTGTTGGAGGATGACAAGGTGACATGGACACCGTACACACAGGATGTGCTAGCACAGCTTCCACCTATGTGTACAGCTGCTAGATACTTGTGGACTGCGAGAGTACCACTCATATCTTACACCTAGACTGCATTTCACTTACCCGATAGGGTTATGAGACAGTTCGGCATGATGCAGCATATACCAGATGATGTGCCACCCTGCACGTCTACGTACAATGTAGAGGAGTATGGAACCCACATTTAGTTGTGGAATGAGCGCCATACAGCTACCCAGATTGAGAGGGAGCCCACCATTACGCTAGAGCGGTACAAAAGGTGGTACTGGAACATAACACGGCGATATGTTATTACGGCGCCAATGGAGGCAGTGTATAGAAGTCCATACATTCCTAGAGCACCACTTGAGAGGAACGTGGTAAGTTGATGTTGTAAGTAGTATATCAATTAGTTATGATAGTTGTGTCTATTGCTAATTTTCATTCAACTTTACAGGAACGTGGTAAGTTGATGTTGTAAGTAGTATATCAAGTTCTAGCATCATGGGACGTTCGGTACTTTGCTATTGCGGAGTTGAATGTAACGTTGTTGTTTCGAAAAGTCAAAGGAATGCAGGACGTCGCTTTTACGGCTGTAAAGCGTATATCGATGCACAGACGCGTTAGGGGGTGCATAGTTGTAAATATTGTGAATGGCTCGATCCTCCACTGACAGAAAGGGGGGTCCAATACGCGCTTGAGATGCAAGCTAAGGTTAGTCGCTTAGAGAGGATGAATATTGCAATTCGCAATGAAATGCTTGCAGGGTGCTACCGGTTACCACGTGATTGACCGTATGTTTTGCTGTATTGGTAGTAAAGTAGTATCAGGTGGTTGGTGTTTGTATATACTTGCTTTTTATCATGTGTCCGTCCTGTATTTTCTATTGAGAGGTATCCTGTAGTTCAACAAACTAATAATCTGTTTTATATCGTGTTTTAGGGTGTTTCTGAATTGGCGACTTTTCAAAAGTCGTCTTTGGGCGAATTCTCAAAATTATCCTTCATGCGACTTTTGTAAATTCGCACAAAGGCGACTTTTGAAAAGTCGTCAATTCATAATCTGCTTTATATCTAGTCAGCTTAAGCACTCACACCCTCATAACACTCCCCTAGTTTTTTCAGATCCGAAGAACCCATTTTCTTTCAACTTACATCCCCAAACACCAAAACTCGATTTCTTTCGATAATCTGTTGGTTGTTGCCATAGAGTCCTTGCTGGTCTACGCAACCGTCTTCACAATATCTCTACATCGAAATTGGTAAGAAAATTACAAACCCTAGCTTTGTTACATCCATTAAAATATTTCCATATGAATGGCTAGAAATTGGTTGGTCAAATAAAAACTATTTGTCTATAGAATGGCTAGAAATCTCATTCCCACACTTTGCTACTACGACAATGAACTGATCGTCAACGAACAAAAAAATGGGAAGTATGTCGGTGGTTTTTGTAAACCAGGGAGTGTACGCAAAGGTTGCACACTATTTGAGTTGAAAGAATCTGTTTACAAAGCGACAAAAATAAGCGCAATTGAATTTGATATTGAGTTGGTCGGTAACTGGCCTACGGATTCGGGTTCAAAAGCAATAACACTTTCAGACGATGAGGATGTTGAAATTATGTTTTCTGCGGTTACCAAATCCATTGAGTTGTACGTTGGGAAAGTTGCAAAAGAAAATCTGCAAGAACATGTACAATCTCCTATCGTTAGCACAGGAATAGGGTATTTTACAAATATGTTGGAAACTGATAATCCTTCAGCAAGCTTAGGTTCTCCTACTTACAGTAATCCATATATACATGCTGGGGGTCATGGTCCTCCTCCCATAAACTATGGTTTCATGCATTACATGATGTCACAACCAACTCCGGAACAGTACTTTCCATACTACACACCACCTACGATGCATCCAAGGTATCGTTGTTAATATTGGTATTTTGCGTGTACCTTTTTAAATTACAATTGCCTAATAGTTTCTTCTTACACATTCAGCTTCCAACAACAAATGCATCTACAAAATGTTCGTGCTGAACAACAAAATAATCATTTGTTGCAACCGGTATATCCTACTCCATCAGAAATGTATGATATAAGTCAAAGGTTTGTTTAGCAATTTATTTGGGTAGTGTTTCCTATCTACTCTAGCTTCGTACTCAAATACTATTGTAAAAAGATGTACAAGTCTTGAGGATACTGCTGCAGAATGTGGTGCTGGACCATCACAACACTCACATGATTCCAATATTGACACTGATATGGATGTTAATATAGATAGAGACACCGGACATGATCCTCCAATTAATAGTATGGCTGTTGCGACGAGGACTAATAATGATGCGTGTTGGGTAGAACGAATGCAGGTGAACAATGAATCGTTAAACTATGACTTTCCGAACGTAGATGATGTTGAAGGTGATGGTGAAGAAGCTCAAATGGAAGTACCGTTAGATGATGATCTATGTACTGCACAAATGATGGCAAGATCGGTCGTTGCTAATCTGCAATTCGCTGGGGAAAAATTTTCAACCGTGTGCATACAAAATGGATTTGCTGTTGGGATGGTATTTGAAAGTAAACAAAAGCTGCTACACCAATAAACCGAATGGTCAATTCTACATGGAGTTTCGTACAAGCCGATCAAGTCGAATAAAACTACATACACTGCTATTTGTAATGTTGACACTAACTGTCCATGGAGAATACATGCAATAGTCTCAAAGAAATCGCAGTCTGGCTGGTGGGAAACCAGAAAGTTGCCTAGCGAATATACCTATGTCAATCCTATAGTTAGTTCCAACCACAAGCAAGCCACTTCTAATTTTCTTGTGTCAAAAATCATGTCAATTGTCAAGGCCGATTTGAATATCTCAGCAGGTACAGTCCAAGTGCTTGTCGATGACCAATTGTTCATCAAAATTAGTAACATGAAAGCTTGGCGAGCATTAAACAAAACAATAGAAAGAATTTATGGTGACTGGGCAGAATCGTATGCGACTTTGCCTCAATATTTCGAGGAAATAAAGAGAAGTAATCCGAGGACTGTTGGACATGTGACCCACGATGAAGTTGGAGTATTTGATCGTGCGTTTTGGGCAATTGGCCCTTGCATTACAGGTTTTCTATCCTGCCGGCCATTGCTATGTATTGATGGGACACATTTGTATGATAAATACAAAGGGACGTTGCTTGTTGCTACTGTTATAGATGCGGATGACTGTCTGTTTCCGTTAGCTTATGCAGTTGTCGAATCCGAGTCATATGATAGCTGGGGTTGGTTTTTTTTCTTGCATGCGTAAATTCATTCACAGTGTTTGCAATCGTCGTATTACTTTCATATCGGATCGAATGAAAGGAATTCCGAAGGCTTTATAGGAGAAATGGCGAGAACCACACAAACATAGGTTCTGTGCACGACATCTTAAAGCTAATTTTCAAATAGCGGGTTTTAGGGATAAACGACTTACAGCTTTGTTTTATTCAGCTGCATGTGCTTCAGAAGTAGTTGAGTACAACAAAATCAGAGAAGAAATTAAAGCTACAAATTCACGGGCTCATGAATGGATTGAAAGAAGTTTAGGGAATTTTGAAGAAAATTGGGCCCTATGCAAAGATGATGGAGGACCCTTTCATGTTATGACCACTAATGCATCTGAAAGTTTTAATGGTGTATTGAAAGGTGCTCGATCATTACCTATAAAGGCGTTGGTTGCACGAACCTTCTTTCGATCGGTTGAATATTTCTGTAAGAGACGAGAGACGGCGGATGCTATCGCAACACGTTTGACTCCAAAATGGGAAGCTAAAATAGCAGATCGAGCTATTGAAGCGCGTCGTTGTAGACTAGTTCGATTTAGTCGAACAGAATGGCAAGTGATTCATTGCTACGGCGATGAATTTAAAGTGTTAATTGATGGTCCTAACTGCTCATGTACATGCAACATCCCCCTACTGCAAAAATTACCATGTGCTTATGTAATGGCGGCTTGTTCGGCATAGGATTACAGTGCTAATAGAGCACATCATGAGTTCGCATCAGAGTGGTACTCTGTTCGAAGTTACAAAGCTTCATATTAGCCAGAGTTTCATCCCATGCGTGATAAGAGATACTGGAGACCATATACCGGTCCACATATATTGCCTCCACCTACAAGAAGACAACCTGGGCGACCTAAATCTACGAGGATAAAAAACGTTATGGACGAGCTTCAAACGCCTAAAACAAACAGGTGCAGCAAATGTGGATCGCATGGCCATAACAGAACGCGATGTACTACAGCGACCTAAACTTCCATTATCAAATGTATGACTGCGTAACGAATTAAGATTTCTATGTATTCAACTTTAAACGAATGTAATTTATATGTATCAAACTAACTAGTTATGTATCAAAATTAAATGAACTTCGCAATTGTTAGATTTGCAAGCTGATATCTATGAAAGTTGTTAGATTTGAAAGCTGAAATCTATGAAAGTTGTTAGATTTGAAATTATATATCTATGTCGTTGTTAGATTTGATAAACTCTCTACCTATTGTCTTGTTTGTGTGCAGGGTTTTTGCAAAGACGAATTTTGGAAATGCGCCTTTGGACGCATTTTCAAATGTCGCATGTTGGAGCATTTTGGAAATTCGCCAGAAGGCGCATTTTGAAAATTCGCCATCGTCTACCTGGCAAAAACAGGTCTACGTTTGTAATTATTATCAAAACTGGGTTATTTCTGTTATTGTTTACAAATACAAGCCTAGGTTAGCAAATTTTCCTTGTTAAAGTGTTCCATTGTGATTATTACTTTCCCTCTAGTTATGGCTCATGCTTCCTTGACATCACCATTTAGTGTTTCCCTTGTTCCTAATGTCCAGGATGAGGGAATCAACTCTATTCCGCCTTCAACTGAAACTCCACAATCTGCTTCATGCTTTTTGATGGTATTGCTGAGGTTGACTATCCTCATGATCTCTCTCTCTCTCTCGTTTCACTATTTGAATTTGCTATGTATGTGCTACTAGATGACAATTGGGACCGTCAATTTATATGCTAGAAGGATTGTTCGATTATTCTTTCGATCTTCTTAAGTTGCCATATGGCCCATATGGCATGGTTAAGAACATACTCTAGTTGGAGAAGTGCTTCTTTCATCTGTTTTCTTGCAATGTAATTTCACTCATGCACTTCAATTTCTTGCTATTCAAAGAATGTTTGAATTTCAAACCTGCTTGCATTCTTAAATGAGTAATTTAAACCTTAGTTCTAAACTTATTCCATGAACTAGGGATTGATTGAAACTTACAAAAAAATAGACTTCGTCGATTTTATACATGTACAAAAGTGGAAAAAAAATCTATTTTTATAATGAGTATAAAATGAAATTTATTGTTCAATTAAGTTTTATGCAATACTTATATTTAAATTGAGCCGTTGTCCAAAAAAAGTACCGTGAACAATATTTTGGAAGCTGAACAAATGCATTTTGCCCAATATTAGCTTGAAAAATAATGTCAAGTCAAACTTTTTATTTTTATTTTATTTTTTAATTTCTACTCATATTCAATCAGTGGCAGAGCTAGCTTTCAACTTAAGTTATGGCATAGATCAGTTAGGCTCCGTTTGTTTAAAGTGCTGAATTCTAAATTCTGATTGCTGAACTCTGAAGTCTGAAAGTTGATCGCTGAATGTTGAATTCTGAATAACCATTTCTTGTTTGTTTTCATTTAGCATTCAGAAAAAAAAATAACATTCAGCATTCAGAACAAAAAATAAGCACTAAAAAAGTTCTGAATTATTTTGTCTGAATAGATAGATTTATTCAGAACATTGATAAAAAACAAACAACATAGAAGTTCTGATTTTTAAATCCGAACTTAGATTCAGAACTTATTATAAAAAACAAATCGCAGCCTTAGGGGTCGTTTGGATGGCAATAAATAAGTTGCTTTTTGGCTTATAAAAAGCAAAAGTTAAAAGGTCAATATGGATAAACAAAATCTACCAACTTTTAAAAGTCCATTTTCAACTTATTTCAAAAGCAATTTTTTTTGCTTTTCGACTTGCACAAGTCGATTTTTTATACGTAAAAATTCTATAAAAATTAAAGAGGGAATTAGGCACAAGGACAAACTTTGAAAAAAAAATTAGGTTGAATGACACTAAGTTTCATTTTTGGGCTGAAGGACAAACTTTGAAAGAAAAATAGGCTGAAGGAAAATGCTAAATATAGTTAGCATTTGTACAGTGCAAACATTATACAAAATGCTAATTATAACTAGCATTATATCCAGTTTTACATTGTACAAAATGCTAGCTGTATTAGCATTGTCCTTCAGCCTAATTATCTTTTAAAGTTTGTCCTTCAGCCTAAAAATAAAACTTGTTGTCCTTCAGCCAAAAATTTTATGAAAATTTGTCCTTGTGCCTATTTTCCACAAAATTAAATTTCAAAAATTCCAAAAAAAATTCAAATTTCAAAATTTCAAATTTCAAATTTTAAAATTTCAATATTCAAATTTAAAATTTTCAATTTTCAAAATTCAAATTTCGAATTTTAAATTTTCAAATTTCAAAATTTCAAATTTCAAAGATTCAAAATTTCAAATTTCAAAATTTAAATTTCAAAATTTCAAATTTCAAATTTCAAAATTTCTATTTTCAAATTTCATACTACAAATTACAAAAATCAAAATTTGAATTCAAAATTTCAAATTTCAAAAATTCAAATTTCAAATTTCAAAAATTCAAAATTTTCAAAATTTCAAAATTTCAAATTTCAAAATTTCAAATTTCAAAATTTCAAATTTCAAATTTCAAAAATTCAAAAATTCAAATTTCTAAATTTCTAAATTTCAAATTTCAAATTTCAAAACTCCAAATTTCAATTTTCAAAATTCCAAATCAAAATTCAAATTTTCGATTTTCAAAATTTGAAATTTCAAAATTTTGAACTTTGAAATTTCAAAACTTTGATCTTAGAAATTTCGAATTTTTAAAATTTAAAAATTTCAAATATTGAAATTTAAAATTTTGAATTTTCCAATTTTGAAATTTGAAAATTTCAAATTCGAACTTTTATACTTTTTTTTTTCAATTTTGACTTGTAAGTTAAAAGTTTTCCAAATATACTTTTTTACTTTTTAACTTTCTAAAAGCAAAAGGACTTTTGAAATAAGCAAAAGTCCTATTGGTTTTGTTTGCCAAACGGGCCCTTAATTTGCAAATGATAGGTGCTACATCTTCCATATACATCGCTACATCTTCCATATATATCAACTTCACTATGTATAAAAGTTGAAAAAGTTTAATTTGAGATAGAGCATGTTTGATAAGTCTAGGTAAAACCTCCTAAAAAAAAACGTATTTAGCACCAGTCCTCAGATATTACCTCGAGTGGTAAGCTCCGAATGCTAAGCGTTTAGAGCTTCTTCCGTCATTTTCTACTATTTGGGCTTGTAAAATACGAGAATTGGGGTTTCTGCTGAGTGGCCAGAAGGGAGCTCAAACTTGATTCGGGCACGAATTTGAGAAGGCATGAATTTGGGAAAGGTTGGGTTTTTAAGAAGAGAGGAAGAAGAAACACAGTGGAAACGAATAAATTATACTTATTCAATTTGGGTAGTTGCATATTATGAAAGACTGCAATTAATTCTTTGAGTGACTATTTCAGATACATAAACAGGAATGCCCTTAGTGCTGCTCTTATAGAAATTGTCAGGAAAGACTGCTTTTTTTATTTATTATTATTATTAATATTATATTTTTGGTGCACTGTAGCCTCAGAGAATTTACAAGTTACAAGTAATGAAATATACAACAGGAAATGTGTATAAATCAATAATCATTGAAACCTTCAGCAACTGTTTAAAGAAAATAAACAATATAATGTCAACATGACTTGTTCCAGCGATCAACTCATATTACTTGTCACCAACAACGAAAAAAACAGATAAAAATAGATGATCATACATAATATGACATATATGAGAAATATTCTTCACCAAATGTTTCAGCTCTATTAAAGCAATTAATGGCTGAAGAGAGAATCCATGTCCATTTAGTCCGTTGCCCAAATTGTACCAAGCTTCTTCCTGAGCTTCCTCATTTAACTATTTACCGTTGTGGTGGTTGTAATATTACTCTACAAGGTACGCAATTTACTTTTACCTTTATTTTTATTTTAATACCAATTCTTCGTCAGATGTATAATTTCTGGAAAATATTCTCTACATTTATACAGCCATGTTTGAGTTCAATCATATTAACATTCTAAATAATTCTTACTTTTGGGTGTAGAAAATCTCTCCATTCTATAAATAGTTGAATATGAGAGTTTATTACTCATGGCCTTCAATTAACATACATATATTTTGTATAGATCATTTTTGTAAGCTTATCTGATGAACCTGTAATCTGAAAGATAAGTAAAATTTCCCCAGCTAAAAAACAGGGGCAATCATTTGAAACTTCATCGGAAATTATGGAAACCGCCTCCTTCACGAGTTCGGATAATACAGATCTATATTCCGAAAATAAATCGACACCGGCTTCAAAAACAAGTTCAAAGATTGATCCAAAAGAAGAAAGAGTTGATATTCTTAAAAAGAATAAGAAGAATAGTTGTATTCCTGAAGTAACAGCTATAGATGGATATCAAAATGTGGATAGATATAAACAGGAAGTATCCCTATGGTCAAATGAATGTGTAACTGAAAGTAGCAGAAAAGAAAGACATAAGGAATATCGATGCCATTCAGGTGCAAATTCCAGTACAAAATCGTTTGAGTACGAAATCATCAGAAAAGTAGACGAGTTAACTAAGCAGTTAGGAAAATCATCCAAAATTTCAGAAAAAACTATCATAAAACATGATAGCAAGAGTAATAAGATGAGGAAGTTCACTTGTCGGCCAATCAATGGTGCAGCTCCATTCATATCATGCCATAACTGCTTCGAATTATTGCATCTATCTGATGGCATTATGGGAAAGATGAAGACTCGACATAGAATTCGTTGTTGTTCGTGCTATCAATTGATTTCATTCAAATATGCAGGAACTAAACTAGTTATTTCTGATATACCCAAAGTTATAAAACATGTATATGGATATGATTCTTCGTGTCCAGTTTCTGAGAATGAGTTGATCGACAAAGAAATTTTGTTGGAGCAATCATCACAGCTAAGCATATCTGAGACTTTGCCTGAAGTATCTGCAAAATTATCGTTGGCTTCAAGTTTACGTCTTAGTGAAATTTCTGAACCAATACTATTAAGGAACATTAGCATAAATTCTGCATATGATTTTCCACTAGAGTCTAAAACCGAGAAGTCAGATTTATCACAGGATTCCTGGAAAATAATTAGTAGAAGAGTTGATACACCCAAAGTTAAAAGAAGTAACTGGAGCAGAAATTCTTTCTTTAACAGCTTCTCAATTAAAAGCTTTAAAACAAGTTCTAAGGTCTATGTTAACCATCATGCAATTTCTGACGACTCAGTTAAGAAGGCAGAGAATCTAGCTGGTCGAATTCATCCTGGAAATTACTGGCAAGTCATCTATTGTTCAATATTAATCATACTACCACATTACTTAGGACCTAAAAAGCTAATATTTGAATGTTTCAGGTATGACTACCGCGCTGGATTTTGGGGCACTAATGGGCATCCTTGTCTAGGCATTATACCAGTAAGAAAACTAACCTTATTATGTTCACACAATTTATTTTTAAAAAATTCCACTCTATGACATGCTAAATATTTCTGATTAAGCAGCCTTTTATCGAAGAACTTAAGTATCCTATGGCTACGAATTGTTCAGGTGGAAACACTGGAGTTTATGTAAATGGTAGAGAGCTTCATCAGAAAGATTTGGCATTGCTTGTTAGTAAAGGCTTGCCTCTCATTAAAAATCAGTCTTATATAATTGATTTTTCTGGTGAAGTTTTGGATGAAACTACAGGGGAGCAAATGTGTAGTCTTGGCAAACTCGCTCCAACGTAAGTTTGTCGATTTTTCCATAATGTTCAATGTGTAAAAATATTTTATCTGATGATTCATTTCTATTTTAGAGTTGAGAAGGTTGGACGAGGCTTCGGCATGCGCAATCCAAGAAATGCAATGTAGTTGACATCTTCATCTCAGAAGGACTCGGAGCTCGGACTCTTGACAGCTTTAGCAGAAACTGTAGTGTAGATGAGAGTAAACTTGACCAAAAAATCATTGAAGATTGATAAGCTAAGAGCCCTCTCTACTTAAAAAGATTGTTACAACCACAATTTCATCTTGATGTTTCCTATGAAACAATGGTATGTCTTTAGATTATGATGGCAATTAACCATGTTTTTTTTTTAATTAGACTTTCTTCCTTTTCTTTTTGTATTTTTTTTAGGGTTTTTTTAAATTTTGCCATGTGAGTGGTTTGGTGAGGTTTTTTTGTATTTATTTTACCACTCGCATAGCCAAGGAAATTACCTAGATCCAAAGTTTGGTGTTTAGATGTGTCCAACCAATCACAACACATCAAATTTTGGAGTTGAGTACAAAAAACTTTTGCTTGGGATCTATTTGCAAAATAAATAGTTGTGTCATGTATTGATTTGTTGGGCACAACGAGACACCAAATCTTAATATAGAGTATTTGCACCCACTATTTCAGATCTCGAAATTATCAACTGATATCTCGGTCGAGATTTCGGTTCGATCTCCTCCCGAAATGAAATAATAAATCTCGGTGTAAATCTCGTTTTGAATATATCGGTCGAGATATGGCAATATCGGCTGATATATCGGCCGAGATGACATACTGAAATATCGGTCAAGATTTTGTTCTTTTTTTTTGAGCTAAAATTTCAGTCCGTACCCGACCTAAAACAGTAATTAGAAAAATTGAAGCATGGCTACTATAAGCTCCTACTATTTCAATAGTTAATCTCTCCTCTTTTAATTGGTAAAATTAAACACTAAACAAATTCACTAAATCGAACAACCCTACGTGAAACATTTGAATCACATTCCGAGTTACTTGAAGAATAGCCTTTTAAGATATATTAATGACTCTTTTTGCTAGTTAGCTTGTAATGGTAAAAGCCTAGTTTTATTTTGGTTTACCATTGTGCTCTTTTTATCTAATTTGTATGTAAATAGAGGACTTGAAAAGAATCATGTTCAATTTTTAATTTTTTATGTCATTTTGCATGTTATATGACTATATCATATATTCATATATGTTCTACAATCTTTTGCATTTTCATGTTCGTTGTTTTTTACATGCATATTACTTACGAATGTATGTGATTATGTTCTACTTCTGTGTTGTTGTTTAATGTTTTGGAACTTTTCTATGTTCTATGTCTACCAATAATTCATGTTTATGGATCATGAGTTGTAAGCTATAATCTGTTTGTACTGTGTTATTCTGTTAGTTTAACTATGTTATGATTTATGAATATGAATGTTCTTTTGTAGATTAATAACAGAGGATTGATTTTACAAATCAAGTTTAAGTTATTATTTTTATGGTAGCATTCATAAAATTGTTGTGTAAGAATATCAATTTTTAACATATCATATACTCCGAGATGGTTCCGAGATGAGCTTTAAGACCCGAGATGGAACTTCGAGACAAACACCTGAGATGGACTCATCTCGTCCAAGATCTTCCCCGATACGAGGTTAAGTCTCTAAAATCTCCGAGATGAAACGTGACCGAAATCCAAGATCTAAAACCTTGTTTGCACCCCTCACCTAGTGTTGTAATTGTATTTATGCCACTTGTATATAATAAAGTGCCTTTTAATATCTCTCTTTTTCGTTACTTTTTTTTAAGAAAAAGAACAAGGTCTCGTCTTTGAGATTGAAAATTGTGGAAAATTTGGTTTCAAAAATGAATTATTGAAAATATTGAAAAGAGTATAGAATACTCTTCTTATTGAATAGTCCCACATTATGGGGACTATATAGTGTTTCTATTTAAATATAACATTCACAAGAGGAAGGATAGGCCCTTTGGGGATTTAATGATCTATCTTGTGTTGAGGAGGAAGACCATGCTGACCATTACACGCGCACGCGCCGACCGACTCGAGTTGACCCGACTTGGGTCGGACCGGGCTTGGATAATGTGATGTTGAACTCTTTATTTCTGGTAGTATATTTTTAAACCGACTTTGATTTGGTAATGATAACCAATATCACAGATCTGGTATTTTCTTATGACACAATCCCATTTTTACTCTCTATATAAACCAAGCAATTGACATAAAAATATAATCAGTTTTAAAACTGAGTTCTCCACTTCTTCTGCCTTAAAATACAAGTTTAGATCCGAGCAATATTTTTTGGGTGCTAATGAATCAGCGGTCTTTGTGCAAGAAACTGTTAATACTAATATTTTGGGCTGTTTTATCCTGATGGCGGTGCTACATCAGAGACTGTATTGCACAATTCCGGCACAACTGCGAAAAGTCTTAAAGGGAGCGACCTAGTCCACAAACTCAGCCACAAAAACACTATAGATTCAGATCGAGGTATAATTTTAAGACGTTATGGCTTTGATCACTGACGACTCTACTGCCCCGACGTTAATATTTCAGGCTCTGATTGTGCCTGCTATGCCGTTCAGATTCGAGGGCCTGCATTTCAAACGATGGCGCCAAAAGATGAGTTCTTTTTTACTACGCGGAAGGTGGTCGCTGTACTGACAACAGATAAACCACAGCTGCCAGACAAATCAAATGAAGCCAGGACAGAGCAGATGTGAGTCTAGACAAAAAAATCAAAAGAGCTGAAGGGTAACGACCCGTATTTTTAACTATTTTAAATTATTGAATTTACTGTAATTAATGAATAAAAATGGTTAAAAATAAAAAATTTAATGATTTATTAATGTAAGTTATTGAATATGAACTTCAATAAAATTTTGAAATAGTTAATTTCGAAGATTTAAGTAATAACAAGTATTGAAAGGTAATGCTATGTATTGAATGTGTTTACAATCAATAATTGGATTGAATAATAAATGTTGAATTCATTAGATGTAAATAAAGTAATTGATTAATAACTAAAATTCATTTAAAATCTAATATTGAAATTTGTTGAATATTGAACAATTAAATTGTTTAAATTTAATATTGGAATTATTTGAATAATTGAATTCTGAATTTAATATGATTGAAAATGATATCAGAAGTTGATGTAAATTTAATTTAAACAACAATGAAGATTGTTAACATTTAAAATTAGATTTAAAAGTGAATAATTGGAAATTGAAAATTTCATATTATAATTAACGAGTAAAAAT
Source organism: Allium fistulosum (assembly GCA_030737815.1). Classification (NCBI taxonomy): domain Eukaryota; kingdom Viridiplantae; phylum Streptophyta; class Magnoliopsida; order Asparagales; family Amaryllidaceae; genus Allium; species Allium fistulosum. The sequence goes on along the minus strand of CM060906.1, from coordinate 150,268,679 downwards.
AGCCTTCCGAGCCACAGTCTCGGATTTCGACGAAACTAGTTCCATTGGATCCGTAATAGTGTATTATTATCGGATTACAAATTTCGTAACGTTTGGAGTTATCATTTGGTCGTACGAGATAAAAACGTGTTGAATTTAATATCGAAGATTCAATATAATAATTGAGTCCAAAAACTATCTTCTTCATACCATCGAATTGGGACTCAAAACTTATTCCATTACGTCCGGAATAGGGGTATAACATTATGAAAGCCTAGCGGCATGTCTCGATAGGTGTTCGAAATAAATATCTAGATATTTGAATTTAAAATAATAATATATCTATATATATATATACACATTTGACTTTGACTAACCTACTTTCTTTCACTTTCAGCCGCACCTATCAGTCACCCTATACTTGTAACCTACCCGCCCATACCTTTTAAATCAAGCTTCTCCCTTCTTTGATTTAAACAAACAGACAGAAAAAAAAGAGTATTTCAAAAAAAAATTAGAAATAAAAAATTTATACTTAACTAAAAATTGAAACTATCGATTCGTTGTATTCATGAGAGGTTTATCTTCGGTTCTGTAGCCTTTTTTTATGTGCGTGTGTAATGGTATGGGTGGGATTTGGTGAGGTCGAAACTAGAGCTGGGGATGATCAACGATTTAGGCTTTGGTTTGTGATTTTGAGTTGATATCTGGGTGTGTGAGGCTGAAGAGCGGCGGCGGCAAGGTTTTGGGGAAGTCCGGACTATTGGTGGTGGTCGCATTCACTTGTACGGCTGGGATGTGACCACATGAGGCATGTCAGGCCGAAGCATCGAGTGGTCGATTTTTGGGTGTAGGTTGTAGCTCGTCGGAAGGGGAGTGCAATGGATCCAGCGGGAAGTGTTCTAGTGGAGGAACGAGCGTGCCAGGAGGAGGAGAGGGAGTTCAGTGATGGGTCGTGTACGTCTATGTACAGGTCTAGAAGGCATATTGGGGAAGAAGCTGATTTATTGTTGATAAGGGTAATTAGTTTTAAGTTGTAATTAAGTTTATTGATTAATTTATATAAATCGTTATGCTTAAAACTATCGTATCTTCTTCATACGAAATCAGATTTGGACGAATCGAGTTGCATTGCGTTCATATCTACGAATGCTACGCACCGGAATTGGTTTGGAGCGATTTAGAGCTTCTGAAATTTTTAGCTAAATTCGAGCGCGTTCGAATTTAATTGGAATCAGGACGCGAAAGCGACAAAAAAAGGTGAGTGTTTTATAATGCTCACAACGTACTAAAATTTTTCGATGTTCGTTAAATTGATATCATGAAGTTATTTATTTTATTGACTGTCAATTGGTAGCTAAATTGAGCTCGGAATTAATTTATATTTGAGGATTTGGATTTAAATTTGATGTTGAAAGTAAATTTGATTTAAGTGTTCTGAATCGATGTTTTGACAAGCGAACTCGGAATTGATAAAAATCGAAATGGTTCAAAATTTGAAATTGAAATTATTTTGGAATTGTAATTGAAATTAATTTGAAATTTGAATTGAAATTAATTTGAAATTGACATCGAAATTAACTTGGAATCAAAGTAAAATTTGACATGAAATCGGAATTGAATCTATTAAATTAAAATGGAAATTTAAAAGTGGTTTGAATTGAAATTTTGGAAATTGAATCGGTTTGACTTTGAAACTATTTTCAAATAAACTATTTTGATATAAACTATTTAAATCTATCATTTTAAATATTCAAATTATTTTGGATTTTTTAATCTATTTTGCTATATAAACCATTTTAATACTTCAACTATTTTAACCATTTAAACTATATTTAACTATTTTATCCATTTAAACAATTTTTAACTATTTTAATTATTTAAACTATTTAAAAACTATTCAAACTATTTTTTTAAAATTCAAACTAGTAAAAAAGGTGGAGTGTTTATATTTAAATCTCGGATTTAAATACGAATTGGGTTAGAATGAAGTTATAACCTAAATTGAAATTCGAAACGATTTTAGAAGCGAAATCGAAATATTGAGGCGAAAATGATTTTTGAAGTGAAATGGTATATTTTGAGTAAATATGATGATTTCGAAATAGATTTGATTTTGAAGCGAATATGATATTTTGATATCAAGTATGAACTGTTTTCGAAATGTAAAAGTACCAACTGGTGTGTAAAACGACGTTTGGTTGTTAAAGAGACCGTGGCCGGATATGGGCATACTCTCTGTCGATACCGGAACCACTTTAACAATTTTGTATGTGGAGTGATGATCCAGAACGAAGTGGTTGGATTTGATGTATGTTAGTTGGATTTGAAGAAAGAAAACGATGATGGATTAGCCTGGCACTTGTGCCAATTTGAAATGACTAAAACAGAAGCCGTACCGGCCAAGTGGGTTAGCTACCCCGAGCGGACGCACTTCTTCGTATTACCATCATTTACATTGTGATTGATTAGTGCGTACCCTCTGATTTTATGGAGTGTTGGACGCAATGGACGATCATGGCTATGATGCGTTACCACCAGCCAAGAAGGGTAAACTGGTAGTATCCTACCTTGGGTATTGCCTCACGTGCCTTATCATACTTTTATCCCTATACGAGACTCATACGATTTTGGTTTAGCGTTGCTGTATCATGGCACATCCCTGACTACCGACGTTCTACTGGTGGTGTCAAATGCAAACTGTACGACAATGCTTAAAAACGCGTTAAGAGGGATCAATGTAAAGCCTTAACGGTAAGAAAAATATTTATTTTATTGATTAGACATTACATATATAGCGTATTCTACTACACATAAATATTTTGATGGATCCTTAAGAGATGGAAAATCCCGTAACATCACTTGAGTTATTGCACGCACGTTATACACTAGATAGGAGATGTGAAACCCCTAAACCTCTCGGACGCCATGACACCCATGTTATATGCGATATCGATTTGACTCACATAAGAATATTTTAGTCCTGACTTGAGTGTTTTGTCTTTTCATTACGCTCGGGTCAGCCCTGAGTTTTTCATCTTATCGAAGATTATTCTCTGGAGGACGAAGACGAAGATTTGGTATATTATTACTATTAGTATTCCTGCATCATGTTGTCTGCTGCATTATTTATTTATCCTTGATGTATATATAACTCTGATAAATATTGTATAGATTATAATCAAATGTATAGTATAGACAGCTTCATGAACTGTTTATTTGATTATTATATTTTATCGTTCCGCTGCGAGATTTTGTGTTTGTTTTCTTCTTTTCTTATTCTTCTTAATTAACCCCAATGATTATCTATGTTTTGGATTGTATAAGTCAGACATGTATGGATTATTGTCGATTTAAACCTTCCGAAATGTGGGTCGTCATAGTTGGCATCAAAGCTTTGGTTTAGCGATAACCTTGGCTTTGAGGGGTAACTCATTAGAGATAGGGTCAGTAGCACCCTAGAATGAGTTTGAGTGTATTAATAGATATGAGCGCGTATTTGTTAGTGAATATAAAAATTGTTTTATATTGTGTTGGTTGATTTGTTGAGTGGCTTATGGATTCTGGTCAATACGAGTAATTAACGTTAATTATTGGGATCTTTATACACTTGAACGGAACAATTCGACATAGTATTGTTTGAAATTGGGTAAATGAAATAATTTTACCTTGATTATATTTTGTATATAAAGGAATGATTTTCAGAAATTATTATGGTATATATAGTGTGAATTGGTTGTTCGAAATGATAATATTGATCATTATCGTTTATTGTTGGATTAGCCAATATTCCTAAACTATTAGCTATTATATGATTATAAGAAAATGAAATTGTAAATGTGATTTGTAAAATATAATTTGCAAGTAAAATGAATATAAAATTGAGAATTTGAGAAATTTAAATTCCGGTGTTTTTGAAAATGGTTTCTAAGGTTTGGAAAATAATATCAGTATTGTTTAAAAGTATATACAAATACAAATTATTTTCAAATAAATTTTAAAAGGAATGAATTCGGTACTCCCCTCTTCGGTCGCTGGAAAATAATTTCGATGATGGCTGCACAGCATCATCGACGTTCATTTTCGAGTTTCAAAGTGGGGGAGGCCATTGAGTAGCTGTGCTATGAAATTGTTTTGATAAGCGGATTTTGGTTTAAACTCCAAAAGTATGATTTGATATAAAAAAGAGATAAGTATATATACTTATTTCAAATGATTTGAAAAGAACCCAGTATTTAAAATTTTAAGTTATGTTAATTAATAATCTTCAAATTATTTGAAGGAAATGAAATATTTGAACAGCTAGAACTTATAAAATAAGAGAATTAAGAAATCTAAGCTAAATGTTTTGAGAAACTTTAGAGTTGAAGTTCGCAACTCTAAAATTGAAAGTAAAGCAAATTTAAACAAGTTAAAATAGTGAACATTCTAATTAAGTAAAATGAATCAGATTAATTTGTATAATACTAAATTGCATTCTAATAACATATAATAAGACTTACCAAATGTTAAAATGATGATTTGGATATGTAATGGATATTATACAAGTAAACAAAACTTAAAGGTAATTATAATGTATATAAATGCAAATTCAGTTGTAATAATAAATTTTATACTTAATTAATGTATTATGAAATGATTAATGGCTAAATGGAATAAGAAAGTAGACAAATGAAATAAATAATATCTTTGTAAATTGGTTATAGAATTAAATATAAATTTGCAAAGAAATTTTGAAATTGAATTTGTTACTTTTGAGATAATTATAAACTTAGATAAAGTCATCTATAAGAATTTGGAATTTTATAGAATGATTATAAACTAAAGTGATGATTAATAAAATGTGACACAAATAAATTAGTTATTAAATGAAATTGTGAAAATAAATGTGAATTAAGAAACTTAAGTAAGGATATAAGAAATAATTCACTAATGATGTTGATGCTAAAAATGGAGATATGAACATTATAATTCAAATGTTTCACGAAAATGTAAAGTTTATAGTTTATAACTTTGATAAATATAAGTTAAACAAGATGTTAAATTAATTGGATATGGATGTTAAAGGAAGGAAGCTAATATTGAATTATGAAATGAACTCTAACTTATGAAAAGCTAACCGAAATGAATAAATGGAAGAAGTTAGTGAATTGTATTAATAAAATGAGTAAATGAAATAACATTGATTTAAAATGAAATGAACTTAAGTGTACAATGAATGTTAATAAGAATGAAGTGTATAAATTAAATATTGGCATTGGATGATGTAAATTCATATTGTTATGAATTAATTGAATGAATACTAATAATTGAATGGTTTCTTTCATTGTAAATCGTCGTTATAACTGTTTTATTGTATTTGATTGTTGTTTGTCGTATATTAATGCTTATGTTATGGTTTGGGTTTAAAATTCATGTTATATGCTTCTATAAAACTCATACATGTTCTATATCTTATATAAATGACTAATATTCTAAATTGAGTTGAGATAGGTGCATACGAAGACCGTTTCGACGTATACGCGGATTATATTTTGCTTTTGCTTGCTTAATACGAGCGGACTCGCTGGTATTAATAATAATAAGGTACACATCTCGGATTACATACCGCGCTTTTATATTTTTTCCTACGGGATGCCTCATCAGTGAGATGAGATGTATATTTGATATCTATTTGGTATATTTGGGTTATATATTGAATTGTAAAAATTTTCCGATCGAGCCGCGCAAAGGAGACTCTGCCGAAATTTTCCGTAAATCCGACAATTAGAAATTTTTTGAAGTTTTAAAATTTTATAACTTGTTTTAAATAAATTGCGAATTATGTAAGCCGATCGGAGTAGCATAGTAGAAACGTAGTAATGATTTTATAAATGAGATTTAATGTTGTATAAGTTGATTATCTTGAATAAAATATATCAGATGTTAAAATCTTTACTTAACGCCTTTTCGGGGATGAAAAGTTTTGAGTGGGGGAGATTATAACGACCCGTATTTTTAACTATTTTAAATTAATAAATTTAGTGCAATTAATGAATAAAAATGGATAAAAATAAAAATTTTAATGATTTATTAATGTAAGTATTGAATATGAACTTCAATAAAATTTTGAAATAGTTAATTTCGAAGATTTAAGTAATAACAAGTATTGAAAGGTAATGCTATGTATTGAATGTTTTTACAATCAATAGTTGGATTGAATAATAAATGTTGAATTCGTTAGATGCAAATAAATTAATTGATTGATAACTAAAATTCATTTAAAATCTAATATTGAGATTAGTTGAATATTGAACAATTAAATTGTTTAAATTTAATATTGGAATTATTTGAATTATTTGAATAATTGAATTATGAATTTAATATGATTGAAAATGGTATCGGAAGTTGATGTAAATTTTATTTAAACAACAATGAAGATTGTTAACATTTAAAATTAGACTTAAAAGCAAATAATTAGAAATTGGAAATTTCATATTATAATTAACGAGTAAAAATAGCCTTCCGGGCCACAGTCTTGGATTTTGACGAAACCACTTCCATTGGATCCATAATAGTGTATTATTATCGGATTTCAAATTTTGTATCGTTTGGAGTTATCGTTTGGTCGTACGGAATAAAAACGCGTTGAATTTAATATCGAAGATTCAATATAATAATTGGGTCCAAAAGGCTATCTTCTCCATACCATCGAATTGGGACTCGAAACTTATTCCATTACATCCGGAATAGGGGTATAACATTATGAAAGCCTAGCAGAACGTCTCGATAGGAGTTCGAAATAAATATCTAGATATTTGAATTTAAAATAATAATATATACACACACATTTGACTTTGACTAACCTACTTTCTTTCACTTTCAACCGCACCCATCAGCCACCCCATACTTGTAACCTACCCGCCCATACCTTTTAAATCAAGCTTCTCCCTTCTTTGATTTAAACAAATAGACAGAAAAAAAGAGGATTTCAAAAAAAATAGAAATAAAAAGTTTATACTTAAAAAAAATTCAAAACTATTGATTCGTTGTATTCATGAGTGGTTTATCTTCGGTTCTGTAGCCTCTTTTTTGTGTGCGCGTGTAATGGTGTGGGTGGGATTTGGTGAGTCCGAAACTAGGGCTGGGGATGATCAACGATTTAGGCTTTGGTTTGTGATTTTGAGTTGATATCTGGGTGCGCGAGGCTGAAGAGCGGCGGCGGCTAGGTTTTGGGGAAGTCCGGTCTATTGGTCATGGTCACGTTCACTTGTACGGCTGGGATGTTGCCGCGTGAGGCATGTCAGGCCGTAGCGTCGAGTGGTCGATTTTTGGGTGTAGGTTGTAGCTCGTCGGAAGGGGAGTGCAATGGATCCAACGGCAAGTGTTCTAGTGGAGGAACGAGCGTGCTAGGAGGAGGAGAGGGAGTTCGGTGATGGGTCGTGTACGTCTATGTACAGGTCTGGAAGGCATATTGGGGAATAAGGTGATTTATTGTTGATAAGGGTAATTAGTTTTAAGTTGTAATTAAGTTTATTGATTAATTTATATAAATCGTTATGCTTAAAACTATCGTATCTTCTTCGTACGAAATCAGATTAGGACGAATCGAGTTGCATTGTGTTTCATATTTACGAATGCTACGCACCGGAATTGATTTGGAGTGATTTAGAGATTCTGAAAATTTTAACTAAATTCGAACGCGTTCGAATTTAATTGGAATCTGCACGCGAAAGCGGCAAAAAAAGGTGATTGTTTTATAACGCTCACAACGTACTAAAATTTTCCGATGTTTGTTAAATTGATATCATGAAGTTATTTATTTTATTGACTGTCAATTGGTAGTTAAATTGACGTATAAATTGATATCTGAATTAACTGTAGAAATTAAAATTGACAGTTAAATTTGAAATTAGAATTTAATTGCCAGTAAAATACTTGATATTAATAACTATAAAATTGTTGTGAATTATTTCGATTCTTTGGATGATTGATTGTGATGGATGCCAATTGATTGATATTTGGATGATTGGATGTTTATTTATTTGTATATATATCCTGTTATCACCTGGTAAGTTATTTACAGTATATAAAACTGTAAATTGAATTATTTCGAATAAATTAAGAAATAGGTTGAAATGATATATACCTATGACACTGTGATTTGGATTGAAATGATATACATCCATCCCGAAATTTAATTGGCATAACTTGTCACTTGGCCATAGGATAGAAAATTATATACGAACACCAGACTGGTTAAATTAAATGATTTTAAAATTTTTGATTTCAAATTTATTTAAATGATTTGATTTTAAGAAAATGAAAATCGAATTTATGGAGATCGAACTATTTCGAAATTGAGCTCGGAATTGATTTATATTTGAGGATTTGGATTTCAAATTTGGTGTTGAAAGTAAATTTGATTTAAGTGTTTTGAATCGATGTATTAACAAGCAAACTCGAAATTGATAAAAATCGAAATGGTTCAAAATTTGAATTTGAAATTATTTTGGTATTGTAATTGAAATTAATTTGAAATTGGAAGTGAAATTAATTTGAAATTGACATCGAAATTAACTTGGAATCAAAGTAAAATTCGACTTGAAATCGGAATTGAATCGATTAAACCGAAATGGAAATTTAAAAGTGATTTGAATCGGAAAATTTGGAAATTGAATCGGTTTGACTTTGAAACTATTTTCAAATAAATTATTTTGATATAAACTATTTAAATCTATCTTTTTAAATATTCAAATTATTTTGGATTTTTCAATCTATTTTGCTATATAAACCATTTTAATACTTAAACTATTTTAACCATTTAAACTATTTTTAACTATTTTAACCATTTAAACAATTTTTAGCTATTTTAACCATTTAAACAATTTTTAACTATTTTAATTATTTAAACTATTTTAAAACTATTCAAACTATTTTTATAAAATTCAAACTGGTAAAAAGGGTGGAGTGTTTATATTTAAATCTCGGATTTAAATACGAATTGGGTTAAAATGAAGTTATAACCTAAATTGAAATTCGAAACGATTTTCGAAGCGAAATCAAAATATTGAGGCGAAAATGATTTTTGAAGTGAAATGGTATATTTTGAGTAAATATGATGATTTCAAAATGGATTTGATTTTGAAGCGAATATGATATTTTGATATCAAATATGAACTGTTTTCGAAATGTAAAAGTACCAACTGGTGTGTAAAACAACGTTTGGCTGTTAAAGAGACCGGGGCCAGATATGGGCATACTCTCTGTCGATACCGAAACCACTTTAACAACTGTGTACGTGGAGTGATGATCTAGAACAAAGTGGTTGGATTTGGTGTACGTTTGCTGGATTTGAAGAAAGAGAACAATGATGGATTAGCCTGGCACTTGTGCCAATTTGAAATGACTAAAACAGGAGCCGTACCGGCCAAGTGGGTTAGCTACCCCGAGCGGACGCACTTTTTCGTATTACCATTATTTATATTGTGATTGATTGGTGCGCACCCTCTGATTTTATGGAGTGTTGGACGCGGTGGGCGATCATGGCTATGATGCGTTACCATCGGCCGGGAAGGGTAAACTGGTAGTATCCTACCTTGGGCATTGCCTCACATGCCTTGTCATATTTTATCCCTATATGAGACTCGTATGATTTTGGTTTAGTGTTGTCGTATCACGGCGCATCCCTGACTACCGACGTTCTACTAGTGATGTCAAATGCAAACTGTATGACAATGCTTAAAAACGCGTTAAGAGGGATCAATGTAAAGCCTTAACGGTAAGAAATATATTTATTTTATTGATTAGACATTACATATATAGTGTATTCTACTACATATAAATATTTTGATGGATCCTTAAGAGATGGAAAATCCTGTAGCATCTCTTGAGTTATTGCACGCATATTATACACTAAATAGGAGATGTGTAACCCAATAAACATCTCTAACATCACGACACCCACATTATATGCGATATCGATTTGACTCACATAAGAATATTTTAGTCCTGACTTGAGTGTTTTGTCTTTTCATTATGCTCGGGTCAGCCCTGAGTTTTTCAGCTTATCGAAGATTATTCTCTGGAGGACGAAGACAAAGATTTGGTATATTATTACTATTAGTATTCCTGCATCATATTGTCTGCTGCATTATTTATTTATCCCTGATGTATATATAACTCTGATAAATGTTGTATAGATTATAATCAAATGTATAGTATAGACAGCTTCATGAACTGTTTATTTGATTATTATATTTTATCGTTCCGCTGCGAGATTTGTGTTTGTTTTCTTCTTCTTTTCTTCTTCTTCTTGATTAACCCCAATGATTATCTATGTTTCGGATTGTTTAAGCCGGACATGTGTGGATTATTGTCGATTTAAACCTTCCGAAATGTGGGTTGTCGTAGTTGGTATCAGAGCTTTGGTTTAGCGATAACCTTGGCTTTGAGGGGTAACTCATTAGAGATAGGGTCAGTAGCACCCTAGAATGAGTTTGAGTGTATTAATAGATATGAGCGCGTATTTGTTAGTGAATATAAAATTTGTTTTATATTGTGTTGGTTGATTTGTTGAGTGGCTTGTGGATTCTGGTCAATACGAGTAATTAACGTTATTGATAGGGATTTCTAAACACTTGAACGGAACAATTCGACATAGTATTGTTTGAAATTGGGTAAATGAAATAATTTTACCTTGGTTATATTTTGTATATAAAGGAATGATTTTTAGAAATTATTATGGTATATATAGTGTGAATGTTGTTAGAAATGATAATATTGATCATTATCGTTTATTGTTGGATTAGTCAATATTCCTAAACTATTAGCTATTATATGATTATAAGAAAATGAAATTGTATAAATGTGATTTGTAAAATATAATTTGCAAGTAAAATGAATATAAAATTGAGAATTTGAGAAATTTAAATTCTGATGTTTCGGAAAAAGGTTTCCAAGGTTTGGAAAATAATATCAGTATTGTTTAAAAGTATATACAAATACAAACTGTTTTCAAATAAATTTTAAAAGGAATGAATTCAGTACTCCCCTCTTATGTCGCTGGAAAATAATTTCGGTGATGACTGCGCAGCATCATCGATGTTCATTTTCGAGTCTCAAAGTGGGGGAGGCCACTGAGTAGCTGTGCTGTGAAATTGTTTTGATAAACAGATTTTGGTTTAAACTCCAAAAGTATGATTTGATATAAAAAAGAGATGAGTATATATACTTATTTCAAATGATTTGAAAGGAACCTGGTATTTAAAATTTTAAGTCATGTTAATTAATAATCTTCAAATTATTTGAAGGAAATGAAATATTTAAATAACTAAAACTTATAAAATAAGAGAATTAAGAAATCTAAGCTAAATGTTTTGAGAAACTTTAGAGTTGAAGTTCGCAACTCTAAAATTGAAAGTAAAGCAAATTTAAACAAGTTAAAATAGTGAACATTCTAATTAAGTAAAATGAATCAGATTAGTTTGTATAATACTAAATTGCATTCTAATAACATATAATAAGGCTTACCAAATGTTAAAAATGATGATTTGGATATGTAATGGGATATTATACAAGTAAACAAAACTTAAAGGTAATTAAAATGTATATAAATGGAAATTCAGTTGTAATAATAAATTTTATACTTAATTAATGTATTATGAAATGATTAATGGCTAAATGGAATAAGAAAGTAGACAAATGAAATAAATAATATCTTTGTAAATTGGTTATAGAATTAAATATAAATTTGCAAAGAAATTTTGAAATTGAATTTGTAACTTTTGAGATAATTATAAACTTAGATAAAGTCATCTATAAGAAGTTGGACTTTTATAGAATGATTATAAACTAAAGTGATAATTAATAAAATGTGACACAAATAAATTGGTTATTAAATGAAATTGTGAAAATAAATGTGAATTAAGAAACTTAAGTAAGGATAAAAGAAATAATTCACTAATGATGTTGATGCTAAAAATGGAGATATGAACATTATAATTCAAATGTTTCACGAAAATGTAAAGTAAAGTTTATAGTTTATAACTTTGATAAATGTTAGTTAAACAAGATGTTAAATTAATTGGATATGGATGTTAAAGGAAGGAAGCTAATATTGAATTATGAAATGAACTTTAACTTATGAAAAGCTAACCGAAATGAATAAATGGAAGAAGTTAGTGAATTGTATTAATAAAATGAGTAAATGAAATAACATTGATTTAAAATGAAATGAACTTAAGTGTAGAATGAATGTTAATAAGGAACGAAGTGTATAAATTAAATATTGGCATTGGATGATGTAAATTCATATTGTTATGAATTAATTGAATGAATACTAATATTGAATGGTTTCTTTCGTTGTAAATCGTCGTTATAACTGTATTATTGTATTTGATTGTTGTTGTCGTATATTAATGCTTATGTTATGGTTTGGGTTTCAAATTCATGTTATATGCTTCTATAAAACTCATACATGTTCTATATCTTATATAAATGACTAATATTCTAAATTGAGTTGAGATAGGTGCATACAAAGACCGTTTGGACGTATACGGGGATTATATTTTGCTTTTGCTTGCTTAATACGAGCGGACTCGCTCGTATTAATAATAATAAGGTACACATCTCGGATTACATACCGCGCTTTATATTTTTCCCTACGGGATGCCTCATCATTGAGATGAGATGTATATTTGATATCTATTTGGTATATTTGGGTTATATATTGAATTGTAAAAAATTTCCGATCGAGTCGCGCAAAAGAGACTCTGTCGAAATTTTCCATAAATCTGACAGTTAGAAATTTTTTGAAGCTTTAAAATTTTATAACTTGTTTTCTTAAATAAATTGCAAATTTCGTAAGCCGATCGGAGTAGCATAGTCGAAACGTAGTAATGGTTTTATAAATGAGATTTAATGTTGTATAAGTTGATTATTTTGAATAAAATATATCAAATGTTAAATTCTTTACTTAATGCCTTTTCGGGGAAGAAAAGTTTTGAGGGGGGAGATTGTAACGACCCGTATTTTTAACTATTTTAAATTATTAAATTTAGTGTAATTAATGAATAAAAATGGTTAAAAATAATTTTTTTAATGATTTATTAATGTAATTTATTGAATATGAACTTCAATAAAATTTTGAAATAGTTAATTTCAAAGATTTAAGTAATAACAAGTATTGAAAGGTAATGCTATGTATTGAATGTGTTTACAATCAATAGTTGGATTGAATAATAAATGTTGAATTCATTAGATGTAAAAAAAATTAATTGATTGATAACTAAAATTCATTTACATTACATGTTTCACTAGGGTCACATTCACTTACATGTTTCACTAGGGTCACATTCACTTACACACGCATTATTCAAGCCTATTTTCCATTAATAAAGCTCTTTATTTATTCTTCATGTCAGGTACCATGAGAGGACGTGGTCTTTATGACAATCTCGAGGAATTCACCAATTCACAACATTGGTCGAAACGATCCACCAACCGTCATCAACCTCGCAGACCAAGGAGGAATGGAGAAAGCGGAAGGACTTAGAGGCTGAAGCTCATTTCCAGGATGAGAGGGAATGGGGTCGGACGTACAAAGGTGGCTACGAGAAGAGGAAAATCCTTGATGAGCGAGAGGAACCGTCTAAGAAGTCAAAGGTTGATCGCAGTTCTCATCCTTCTGAGCAACAGGCCTTTGCCCCAGCCCCAGCTTCCATCGGTCTTGAAATCCTGGTTTCCTCCATTCAGGCTCCATCTTCATCTCAAGTTCCATCGTCCCACATGGTGCTCACCCTTGGTTCTTCGCACCCTCACCGTAGATCGGCTTACATTCTTCCATCCATTCCTACTAGACTTGAAGCAGAACTCCCTAAGTGATTTTTAAAGGGAGTTAAGTTTGACTATGACCTTCGCCCAGTCTGCAAAGATTCCTATATGCCCCACCTTCAAGCGATCCAAAGTGATTTAGAGCAAGCCGAGGGATGGGAAAAACTGTGCAAGCAACTAGCTGATACGAACCGCAATAATTACCAAGAGATCCTCTCCTTAGAATCGGAGAAGGACGGCTTTGAGAAGGAGTTGGTGGAACTTGATTTGTTAGGTCATAAGTTTGCATGCAATCTGTAATTTTTTTATTTCATAGATTTCGAGATCATTTTGGGTATGGATTGGTTGGGTAAGTATGAGGCTAAGATATTTTTCCAGGATAGGGAAATATCGTTGAGACACCTAAATAGTCATAACCGAATGGAAAATTCTAGTAGGAATGTTTGGGCATTGTTAAGTGCCATGGAGGTTGGAGAAGAGTTAAGTCAAGTTCGGGTTGCAAGAGAATTTGTAGATGTCTTTGAGCCGGTTACGGGATTACTATCGAAACGAGCTATTGAGTTTTGGATAGATCTTGTACCGAGAGCTGAACCAATGAGTAGACCACCTAGCAGGATGACACCGACAGAGATGAAGGAATTGAAGGTGCAGATAGTAGATCTTCAGGGAAGAATTTTATTAGACCAAGTAGTTCGGCTTGGGGAGAGGCCGCGGTATTCTTAAAGAAACCAGATAGGTCGTTAAGGATGTGCATCGACTATCGTAAGCTAAACGAAAGGACGATAAAGAATAAGTACCCTCTGCTGAGAATTGATGATCTATTTGATCAGTTGAGTGGAGCCAAAGTGTTTTCCCAGTTGGATTTGGCGACGAGGTTCCATCAGTTTAGAGTGGCAGAGGATAGTATTCCTTTGACTGCATTTCGGACTAGGTATGGTTCGTATGAGTGGTTAGTAATGTCATTTGGATTGACGAATGCATCTGCTTTCTTTGTGGATTTGATGAATCGAGTTTTTCGAGAGCACTTGGATAGGTTCGGGTTGGTACTCATTGATGACATTTTAGTATACTCGAAAGATGACAGAGAGCATGAGAATCATCTTAGAGTTGTGCTAGAGACGCTGAGGCAGAATCAGCTAAAGGCGAAGTTTTCCAAGTGTCATTTTTGGAAGAAAGAGGTTAAGTTTCTTGGTCATGCGGTTTCAGAGGAGGGCTTGTCAGTCGATCCAGTTAAGATTGAAGCTTTCAATAATTAGAAGAGACCAGAGACGGTAACCGAGATTAGGAGTTTTCTTGGACTTGCTGGTTATTACCGAAGATTCATTAAGGATTACTCGCGGATAGCAGCACCTCTGACTAAGTTGACCCGGAAAGATGTGAAGTTTGTTTGGTCCGACGAATGTGAGGAAAGGTTCCTTAAGTTAAAGCATTTGTTGACCAATGCACTAGTGTTAGTAGTTCCAAATGGAAACTAAGGGTTGGTAGTATACACTGATGCATGTGGAACTGGATTGGGAGCCATATTGATGCAGAAGTGTAAAGTTATTGCCTACGCATCCAGACAGCTTAGACCGCACGAAGTAAGATATCCTACTTATGACATAGAGTTGGCTGCGGTGATTTTTGCCTTGAAGATTTGAAGACATTATCTCTTAGGGGAGAGATTTGAGTTGTATACCAATCATAAGTCTTTAAGATATTTATTCCCTCAGAAGGAGTTGAATATGAGGCAGCAAAGGTGGCTGGAGTTTTGGCTGCTTATGATTTCGGTATAAAGTATACTCCTGGGAAAGGAAATAGGGTAGTAGATGCTCTCAGTATAAAACATCAGAATGTGGTGTTAGCTATGTTAGTAGAATGGAAGGATCTTGAAGCTTTGTCCAGTTGCGGCGTGCAGTTAAGATCTACTTCTAGTTCTAGTCAGGGGACTGTCATGTTGTCCTATTTAGAAGTTCGACCGGTGTTGATCGATAGGATAGCTTCTAAGCAGAGAGAAGATCCAATTTTAGCTGGGAGGATTAGAAGGCTTGAGGTAGGGTCAGAGATTGATGATCTAAAGGATTATAGTCTTGACCAAAGGGGATGTTTGAGAAAGAAGGAACGATTATGTGTTCTGAATGTAGAGAGCTTAAGGAGAGAAGTTCTGGAAGAATGTCATCGATCCAAGTTTACGATTCATCCTGAAGGGACCAAGATGTATCAGGATATAAAGAGGAGCTTCTATTGGGAAGGCATGAAGAGGGATGTCGGCTTGTGGGTTAGGTAGTGCGTGAACTGTCAATAAGTGAAGGCCGAACATCAGAAGCCGAGTGGATTGCTTCCGCCTTTAGAGATTCCAGTATGGAAATAGGATTCGATATCGATGGATTTCATAGACGGGTTGCCGAGCTCGAATAAGGGAAATGAAAGCATATGGGTTATAGTGGACACGTTGACTAAGAGTACCCATTTCATTCTAGTCAAGTCAACCAGGACGGCACCTGTTTTGGCAAAGTTGTTCATGAAGAACTAAGTTAGACTTCATGGGATTCCTAGTAGCATAGTCAGCGACGGAGATGCATTATTTACCAGCGAATTTCGGAGGAGTCTACAAGAGGTATTTGGTACCAAGCTCATGATGAGTACAGCATATCACCTACAGACGGATGGGCAGACATAGAGAATCAATAAGGTACTGGAGGATTTATTGAGAGCTTATGTATTGGACTTTGGTGGGGAAGATCACCTACGTTTGATTGAGTTTTCCAATAATAATAGTTATCAGACTAGTATAGGAATGGCGCCTTTTGAACCTTTGTATGGAAGGCTATGCAAATCACCAGCATGTTGGTTGGAGACTGGAGACAGATTCGTCTTAGGTCTAGATTTGGTTAGAGAGGCGTTAGAAAAGATTGAGTTAATCCGAGGACGGATGAAGGAAGCTCAATGCAGACAGAAGAGTTACGTAGATAAGAGGCGTAAAGACCTAGAGTTCTCAGTGGGAGATAGAGTTTTCATTAAGTATCACCGATAAAGGGTGTGGTACGGTTTGGAAAGTCGGGAAAGTTGTCCCCAAGATATGTAGGTCCATTCCAGATTCTAGAAAGGATTAGAAGGCTCGCGTACAGAGTAGAGTTGTCGAGCAATTTGACAGGTGTCCATAATGTATTCCATGTGTCTCATCTTCGCAAGTTTGTGCATGATCCAGAGTCTACTATTCCTCAAACAGAGTTGGAAGACTTGGTAGTTGAGCCTGATTTGACTTTTGATAGACAACCAGTTCAGGTTGTAGCGAGAGATGAGAAAAGATTGAGGACCAACACAGTCGAGTTGGTGAAAGTTCAGTGGAGCGACAACGAGAAAGACTGTACTTGGGAGACAGAGGACAGGATTCGAGATGCTTATCTTGATCTGCTTTGATGGTATGTCTATATTAGATTTATATAGATTAGTTGCTAGTCGAGTAGGCTAGTATGGATGTTAGGAGTTGTTACAGACAATTGCTATGTTTGATATTAGTCCTTACCGAATTTCGAGGACGAAATTCTTTAAGGATGGGAGCCTATAACACCCCTAATTTTTGATAACATTATTCAGGAGATTTAATTAGAATAAATAAAATAAAATAATGTAGAGTGATAAGCGGATTAAGATTGGTAAATAAATATAGTGGTCGTGCTTATTTAAAATGAATGAACTTATAAATGGTTAAGTGTTAGCTAATTAATCATAAGGGCATTAGGGTCATTTGCCACCCACATTCTCCACCCTTATACTATTATCCCCTTAGCCATACATGTTCATTTTATCTTAAGCAAAATTTTAAATGTAAGAAGAAAAGGAGACGGCCATTAGGAGGAAGATAAAAAGAGAAATTCAAGTAAAGCTTAGGATTCAAGCTAGAAGAAATCAATCTAAATCAATCTTCAATTTCCATATCCAATCTAAGGTGAATAATAATCACTACATCTCTATTTTTTGTTTTATAATCATATGGTTTCAGATTTTAGGGTAAATTCATTTTATGATATATTGGATGATGATATGCTTGATTTATAATTTATTTAGTATAAACAAGATTGTTTAAAAGGAGATAGGTACGATTTTAGGGCAAAACCGAGTTTAAATGATTTTTAAATGCCATGGAAAAAATTTATGTTATGTAAAGCATGATTTTGGAGTTGCGTTTCAATTTTTATAATTTTTCAAGTCGTGGAGAATTAATTATATATTTTCAAAGGAAAATATGGTTATTTGGGTTTATAAATTTATTTTGGAAATTATATTAGGAATTTGGGTCTGAAATTTTGAAATGTTAGGCAACATGATTAAAGTGAATTTCTGGAATTTTTGGGATTTTTACTAAGTGGTTTAGTATGGAAATTAAATTATTTTGAAAGGAGGACCTAAATGATTTAATTGTTTTGTTAATGAGAAGGGCTTATTTGTTAAATGTTATTTAGTTTTTAGATCTGAGAAAATGCGGAAAATTTTAGTAAAGTAATTTGAAAGTTTAATGTATCCAATCATGTGTTTACAAGTAGGCAAGTTAGTTACAAAAAGTTTTCTTTATTTAGTAAAAACAGCCTTTTGATCAAAAAAGTGGGTTCACCCTCCTTTGGAAGGAGCTTTCGTCCCAGAGCTTCCGCTTCCAACCTAGTCGAAACCTTCTAGGTCGAAACCAGTAAACAAATACACATGGCATCATTTAGCCGGTACGTAGTGGATTAGAGAAAGACGGAAGGTAGGGTGTCAAAACGTAGCTTCTAAAGGGGTTGGATCCTTTGTTTTGTTTTGTTTTGTTTTAAAAGAAAAGCGCTTGCTATTTACAAAAGGGTTTCGAAGTAGTCGAAACCAATGGTTTCGAAAGGATATTTCTAAAGAAGCGTTCGAAGGAGAGCTGCCGCCTTTGTTTTCAAGTAGTAGCTTCCGAAAAAGTTACTTAGTTTTTATTTGAAGCTTTCGGAAGGGGTAGTTTCGACCAAGTCGAAACCCTACTATGATTTGATGCCTTTCGATGGTATTGAAGACATCAATGCTGTCGAAGGTACCGTTTGTTTTATAAATATAAGCCACTTCCTACTGCTTTCGAAAGGGGTTAGGGGTTTCGAAGGCAATGGTTTCGAAAGGGGTTTCGAAGCCAACCTTCAATTGTTTTACCCAGATGTTTTAATGCTTTCAAAAGGTGGTTTCGACGCCATCGAGCTCCCCTAATACTTTTTGAAATAAAGAATGATTTTGAAAGAGATGCTTTCGCTTATGTTCACTTTGACCCAAAAATGTTATTTTAAATATAAACCCAATGGCTTCGAAAGGTATTGATTTCGAAAGGTAACCTTCAATGGTTCCGAAGGGGTATTTTGAATGGTCTCGAAGCTATGCTTTTATGCTTATATGATAATACTTTAACAAGGTCGAAAGGTTTCGAAAGAGATGATTAAAGTATTCGAAAGGCAGGAGCCTAATGTTTTAAAGATAGAATTTAATGCTTTCGAAGAAGGTTATCCAATGAAATCGGAAGCAAGGTTTTGAAGGTGTCGAAAGGCTTTTTAAAACCAAACTCATTTTAATGGAAAAACCAATGGCTAAATATAGGAGTTTTGAAACGAATTTAAGTATATAAAATTGAAGAAGTATTGCCTTGATAAAAATATAGGTTAAAGGGATTAACTATGTTTTATATGAAATTTTTTTCAAGGACCTTAAACCCACAGGAGTGGTATTGTTAAGTTGTTATGTTTGCTTCTTCAAATATGAAAATACTCACATGATAAAGGACCCATAACTATATTTTAGGGATAAAGAGGTAGAAGAACGGGCTAGGTTAACCCAGTAGTGAATATAAATTGATTAAACTCCTGAATGAGTAGAATTGCATCCAGGAGGTCAGGAAGACCAAAATATAGGGTGCCTAAACCTTGAAGTTGTCCGAGAGATAGGTTCATAGTAAACCCATGAAAACTATGATTAGGAAGTTATTGGGGGTTACCAACAGGTTCATAGTAATCCCATGAAAAATATGTATTAAGGATGGTTGGCAGGGGCCAATCGGTTTGTAGTGAACCCATGAAAACTATATACGGATTAGGTATTGACATCAGTCAAAAGGTTCATAGTCAACCCATGAAAACTAGTATAAGAAAAAAGTTATTGGAGGCATAAGTAGGTTCCTAGTCAACCCATGGAAACTAGGATAAGAAGGGAGTTACTGAAATAATCCATAGGTTCCCAGTCAACCCATGAAAACTAGGATAAGAGTGGAGTTATTGGAATGATCAATAGGTTCAAAGGAACCCATAAATTTGTTAAGTTAATTGGCAGGGGCTTATAGGTTCTTAGTGATCCCATGGAAACTATGAAATAGGGCAGGGTGTCCATAAACTATGAAAAGGTTATTAGTAAACCCATGAAAACTAATAGGTTAATAGTGACCCTAGAAACTATAAATATGACAGGGAGTCAATAAAACTGGGGATGGGAAATCCAAAATGTTTATATCTACATATTAACATAATATTTTGAAATGCTATGTTCTTAACCATTGTGGGTGCAGAAGCACAGTATATGGTTTATAAAACGTTTTAGGATATTATTGAGGGGAAAACCCGTTCCGCTAAGCGGCGTGGTCTCACTAAATATCTAAATGGTTGAGATGTTAGATTATTATTCATACCAGGCTTTATGTCTGACTCGAAGTTTTTGTTTCCCCCTTAAACTCTCGAGTACTCAATTGATTTTGAGTGGTTGAAATTTAGGGTTTTCAGGTTCACTTCTTAGACGAATAAAGCTTCGAGAGGTGTGCAGGAGGAAGTTAGTTATTTAGAGTTATCTTTTTCCACTGTGTATTTTGGATGTAAAGGCAGATTTATTAGCCGTATTATATACTCTGATCAACCAAGGGGGCATCTTCATATGTCTCTCTTGGCATATGTGTAATAATTATATTTTTCTGAACGTGGTTAACGTTTGTGGGATTATATAATGAACATGAAATGTTTTGAATGGAATGTGGAAATGTGTTTTTAATTTGATAAAAATTTTCCATACTTATGTGTTTCTGTGTATCATGAATCTAACACCGCCGTATTTGGTCGTCGGGGATTAATAACTATGGATGACTGCAGCATCCGTAGCCGTTAGTTTTGGGCCTCCAAGTAGAGGGATGTTACACTACAAGGACACTTTTGAGAGGAAGATGGATGATACCACCTTAAACTTCTACATCAACTCCCTGTTGCATCAGGGGAGTCTCAGTTATTTGGGCCCCAAGTTCCCACGCACTCTCGTCATGGTTTGGGAGAAAATTCTAACTTGTTTCTGAGATTGCGGAGATGTCTACACTGAGTAGGAGCTCGAGGATGCCTACCTTAATGAGGAGTGAAAGAAAGCACCGATAGAAAGCCAAGAGATCCTGCGAATTGAAAAGGAACTGGAAGTTTCTGATGTCGCCATGACTGCAACTACCAAAACATTGTCGGAGCCCCTTGTTTCTGGACCTGGTGAATCATCAAGATAACCTCACGATTAATTGGCGAGTTCTAAACCCGAAGCTTCTCCGTGGATTGTGCAACCATCAAAAGAAGGAGAAGGCGGTGAATATGTGATCGACATTCTTGGCCACTCCTCTGATGCAGGTAACCTTCTTGTTTCTCCCGAGTTTGAGAATTTTCAGTTCACGCCGTAAGAACAAGATGAACTTAACGCTTTCATTTTTTATCTAATAGGTTCATCCTCCTAACCTGTTGATCTGTCGGTTTCTCCGATGCCCGGACCCGTCGCTATTTTAACCACTTCGGTGCTTGTCTCTGTAGCTGCTCCAATTGTTATATCTGCATCTGGTTCACAGCTGGGGCGGGCATTTGAGAAAATTGCTACATTGCATGGCTTGGATGAACCTTCCGTATCTTTGGAGGGCGACTTTACGGCAGCCGAAGCTCGAGAGCAGGAGGTCCAGACTGAGCAGCCGCGTAAATCCAAACAACAACTGGTTGTCGTTAAGAGAGAAAAGGTTGAAGCGATAAAATCCTCGAAGAGCACTCGCAAATCCCAGAAGTGCAAGATGAAAGAGGAGTCCTCTGAGAAAGTTGAAGAGTAGGGAGGAGATGCCGGCACCGAGGAGATAGTTGATATCATAGGCAGTGACACTACCCTTGGCCCGGATTCTAAATATAAGCAAAAACTTCCAACTAAAGGCGGGAAAGGGAGTGGTGGAAAGAGGCATTGGGATGTCCGGATGGCAATGGAGCTGAATTTCGAGGCGTTTTGTTTTGTTTTGTTCAAGTGCAAAGTCTGCACTTACTACTTTTGTTGTAGCATCTATATTTTTCTTTTGTTGGCAGATATTGTATGGGTACGGCCCTCACATTTTGACTTTGTACAAAAAACGTTATAAGTAATACAATGCTGACATTTTGATTGTAACTTTACCTGTCTACTTATCTGTGTTTCATGCACTTATGTCCATTTCATCTACTGCTATTTTATTTTATCTAGTCCTATGATTATCGCCAAAATTCTTTGTTTGGAATAACAGAACTGTGAAGTGTTTTTGTATTTGAGTTTTTTTGGAGTATCGGCGTGTAGTCCCCCAGTTCACGGGGCTGTTTACTACGAACACTTGACAAACGACCGGTTGATACAAGTTTTTTTTATCACTGGACTTGCTTTATAGTTCCTATCCTTGGGAGTTTATGATCTGAGCGACTTAATTTCAAATTTATCGTTGGTCAACAATTGGAGTTTTCTGCCAACTTGTAGCATTTTGATTTTTGTTGGATTCATGCCCGTTGCTTCAGATAATGAGAGTGGGTTGATTCTTATTATTCGTGCAATGGACGAGTTTTTCTGGTATTGCATGGGCAATACCTGTACTTAAAAGTATGCGCGGCTTATGGAATGCATGGCTTTTAGAAGTGTGCGCGGATTATGGGATGCGCGACTTTCGGGACCGATACGACCCGTCGATCCAGAGCAATTTCGGAACTTATAGACATTACCAATCTTCAGGCAATGTAAGGAGTTTATGCTTTTAAGAGCGTGATTCCACGGCTCAAAAGGGTGGTGTGCAGGTTACGGGATGCGCGGCTTTGATTTGAGCCTTCCGGGTGCTGCCGGAGCAACACCGGTTCTTAGAAGGCGGGGATCGGGTTCTGCAGATCCAATAGTTTGGTTCGATTTGCTTCCGTCGACCCGATGGGTAAGTGGGGCATACTCGTGTTTCCACTATCTCAAGCGGCTATTGGATAGTTTGAGATGATTTGACCCCATTGACTCAACATGTTACTTTTATGCACGCAGATTTATTAGTTCAGAAAGCACAGCAATTTTATTAAGAAAAGTTGAACAAATTTTGCCTATTTACAATGCCCACATCATTCTGGGATGGCTTATTTGCTGAAAAATATTAAGTACATAAGATAGTTTCAGATAAAGTAAGGACGTAGCGATTCTTTGTTCCATGCTCGGGGAATTTGGATTCTGTCCACGGTTGTCAATTTGAAAGTTCCATCCCCTAGCTTTTGAATGATCACATACGGCCTTTCCCAGTTTGGTCCAAAGGCCCCCGGTACGGGATAGATTTGTTTGAGGACGAGGTCTCCCACTTCAAAGGTTTGGCTATGAACTTTGGAGTTGAAGTACCGTTCGACCCTTTTTTAGGGAGCAGCGGTCCTCAGTTCGGCTTCTTCCCTCTTCTCGTTAATCATATCAAGCGACTCGAGTAGGAGGTGCTCTATTTGCCTTTGATTGAAATTCTGCCTTCGATGGGAGGGGACTTTAGTTCTATAGGGATCATTGCTTCTGAACGATAAGCCAAGGCGAACGGGGTATGCCCGGTTGCTGCTTTGTGTGTTGTTCTGTAAGCCCATAGTGCGAGTGGAATTTCATCAACCCAATTTCCTTTAGCTTTAGTTAGCCGCTTTTTGATGGTGGACTTGATGATCTTGTATATTGCTTCCACTTGCCCGTTTGTTTGCGGATCATCGACTGTAGAGAATCTTTTCTCAATTCGGAAGTTGTTAGCCATAAAATCTACTCGATAGCAGAAATATGAAAGAGAGTTAAGAAGGTTGAGGTTTTGAGGAAGGGACAGGCCAAGTCATCATGAAGGACGTAAAAAGAATGTTTCAAAGGCATTGAGCAGTTACTGAAGGAGTCGAATGCACCAACTACTCATACAGTGCAAAGGCCTTCGACTTAGATGGAAACAGATAGGCCCCTTCCACCACTACCAACCTTTCGACACAGATGAACAAAAAATGTTGACTTTGGAATCCCTTTCGAAGGCAATCGATAAATCTATCCAAACTACATGATAAACCTTCTGAGATCAAAGGCTTCGCCCCTATAGTAACCTTTTTGAAAGCATAACAAGACTTTCGAACCGGTCAAAGATCCATCCAGGACACCTTTCGAGAATGTCGATAGGTGCTATGAAGAAAGCAATACTCAGAAAATAGCAAAGGCGGAAGAATAATAAAGGACCTTTCGACAACGTCGAAAGGAGGCATGGCTTTCGACCAGGTTGAAAGGTTAGGAGAGAATGAAGAAGCTACTAGAGTATAACAAGAAGAACAAGGACACCTTTCGACAACGTCGAAAGGAAGCAAAGCCTACGACAACTTTGAAAGGAAACACAACTCTCAGCAACATCAAAGGGAAACACACCTCTCGACAACGTCGAAGGGAAACACAGCTCTTGACAACGTTGAAGGGAAACATAGCACTCGACAACATCAAAGGAAACATAGCTTTCGACAACATCAAAGGAAATGTAGCTTTCGACAACGTCGGAAGGTGGCATAGCTTTCGACAACGTCGGAAGATGGCACAGCTTTTGACTAGGACAAAAGGCTCAAAACAATATATAAGGTGAAGACCTTTCGACCTGGTCGAAGGCAAAGAAGCGAAAGGATAAACCAAAAAGCACAAGAGAATACCTTTCGATGACGTCGAAAGGTTTGTGACCTTTCAATCAAGTCAAAAAGTTTGAGGCGGCATATAAAAGGGAGTCCTTTCAACCTTGTCGAAAGCAAAAGCGTAGAAAGAGGCTGACCTGCATCTATAAATAAGACCCAAGGGTTGCCATTTTGGGGACGGAATTCGGAATACCGAATTCATTTTTTTACTCTACTTTCTTAGTAATAATTGTACTTAGAAGAAACCCTAAATCGATTGGGGAGAAAGCTCAATTTCTTGTAACTCATTTCAGATAATAAATAAAAATGGATATAGCTTATTCACAATGGATGTTGGCGACGAGGAAGATCATTAAGATCATTAGCTAGACTAATAATCAATTGCACATGATGCTAACCTATTCTCAAAATCTCTTTTGATATGTGCTATATGTAAGATCGACTTAGGCATTTCCGATCGAAACACATCATCACCGGAACCAATACTTAATGCTGAAAATAAAAGTGATGATGGGGTGTTGATTAAGTTAAATGCATGGGTTATGGGAATATCTAAATCGATCTTATATAAGGAATGTAAAGTGGATTGTAGGCTATAAAATTGGGACTGCTTCAAAAGGTGAAACACCGTTCGACTTAGTCGAAGGAGTTCTTTTGAAAGGAATCCTAATTTATATTGCCTAACAATCATTCATGATGGAATTCATTAAAAAGGAATCTATTTATTTGGACATCAGAATCCTTTCGAAGGGTTCAATGGTGGAAATATTGACTACAAGGGGTTGAGAATAATTGAGGCAAACTGTAAGAGTAATCATCCACTTTCGACAAAATCGAAAGGTCTTAAATGTCACCTTTCGACGTGATCGAAAGAGGAAGACGACGTTGATAATCGTTCGTTTTCAATTCCCTGGAGGGATGGAACACAATAATACGATGATTTCAGAAGCTATATATTATGATCAACCCCTAGAGGCAATTGATTATTCCAACCAAGTCGAAAGATTGGGGTGGCCTCATCATTCCATTCGACAAGGTCGAAGGGTTTGATAATTGGTTATTCTTTTCAACTGGGACGATTTAGTCAAAAACTAGAGTTGTTTCCTCAAATATTTTTGGCTAATTCATTCTCTTTGAAAGATATGCTTTCGAAAGCAAGAATTCTCCCACCAGGATGATCATGTTCAAATAGAGTTATCTTATAAAAGCATTAGAGATGTTGACAAGAAATCTTGTTAACATTTTTGGCGCTAGAAGAATGGCTTGAACCTCCGACCATGTCACTATATACAAACTAATTATAGTTCATTTTTTTCTTGCGTAGGAAAAATGTGATCAAAGCATTTGAGTGGACTTGCGGAGGGAGCAGTACACACTACTGCCTTAGAGGAAAATATTGCTCCAACTTTCAACCTGGATGACGTTCTTCCAGGGCAAACTTTGTCATCGGAATAGCAAGATGAAAACACAGCAAAAATCAAGCGTTTGGAACAACAACTACAAGAAATGTAGGAGTTGTTGAAGATGGCCTTATCTCAAAAGTCTTCAAAAACTCCGAGACAGACTCATGGAGAAGAAGTTGTCTCACCTAGCAGAAATCTAAAGACCAACTCCAAAGAGTGCAAAGATAAGGTGGACTTGACTTCCTCGAAAAAGAAAGAGCTTCCCTAAACCAAAGCTAATCATCAAGGGAGAGTTCTCGACAAGTCATTAGAGTAGTCTGGTAGCTCAACATCTGAAGAGTACTACCCAAGTCAGAAAACTTATGGCAATGTTGAAGCTTTTCTTAAAGATGCTGCTGAGAAGGCTATCAAAGATGCTATGAATGCTAAAGGGAAAAGAACCATGGACCAGAATGTCAATGATAATGAGAGGGTGCCACCTTTCATTGATGAAATCATGGCAACAGCAATACCTCCATATGTCAAAATCCCGTCTATGAAATATCATGGGGATATGGATCCTGATGATCATCTTATGACTTTTGACAGCCAGATGGACTTATACAATGCTTCTGGGGCAGTCAAATGCCGGTTGTTCCCCGTTACTCTCCAAGGGGCGGCAGCCAAATGGTATATACAGTACAGAGAAAAAACCATCTACTCTTAGAAGCAGTTTTCATATGAATTCTCAGCTCAATTCTGTATTTGCAAGGATCCTACTATTGATTATACGGTCTTGGCAAGAATAAAACAATGGTAGGGTGAATCTTTGGGAGACTATTTGAGGAGATTCAATACGGAAGCATTGAAGGCTAAGGACATGAACGACCGTGACAAGCTCATAGCCGTCCACTCTAGTTTAATCGAGAATACCCCTTTTTGGAAGCAGTTCTTTGTAAATGGCTGCAAAGATCTTCAGGACTTCCACTTTCAAGCTGATAAGTTCATCCGAATGGATGAACTTTACTATGCCAAGAAAAAGACGATTCCCAGAAAGGAGGGAAGAAAATTTGGCTTGGACCGTAGCCATAAAAGGGTCAGATGGGAAGAGTCGGTTGCTAATATAGTCGCTTTAAACAAGCCACTGTCTTACATATATGCTATAGCTAAGGAAAGAGTCAACTTTTCTACCTCCTACAAAGCTAAGAATAATACAGTGCAAAGGAAGGGAGGTGACTATTGCTCCTGTCATATAGCTAACGGCCATAAAATAGATGAATGTAGAGTTCTGGCCGGAATAATTCAAAAGCCGATCCGAGAAGACCATCTCAAAGAATTTATCCAAGACCAGCACAAAGTCCAACGAACTGAAAATGCTCCCTAGAAATGTCGGGCAACGCTGTAAATGTGCTAGAGGATGAAGACCCCCTAAGCTTAAGCCCGCCAATTAACAAGATAGATGTGATCCATGGCGGGCCACATCCTGTAGGAAGTAGTAAAGGGGCCCGAAGCAGATATATCGAAGAGGCCAAGGAGGGAATTTATTCTATTCAAGAGGATCCCCCAATGAAGAGCCCACGTCTTAACATCCAAATGCCTAATTTGGTGGTCAGGCCGCAAGAGCTACTCAGAGGTGTCCATCATCCCCATAATGACCCCCTTATGATTACTGCACAAATTGGGCCGTCCACTGTCTCCAAGATTCTGGTCGATACAGGTAATGTAGTTAATGTCATCTTCAAACATGCTTTCGACCAGATGAATATCCCAAAGCATAAATTAGAGCCGAGCACTGAGCCGATATTTTGGTTCAAAAACAAAGGGTCAACTCCAATGGGGCAGATAAAGCTACTTGTGCAAATGGGAGTCCCTCCAACTTGCCAAACATTTGAAACTATCTTTGTGATAATTGACCAACCTTTCTACTACAACACCTTCTTCGGAAGACCAGCCCTGGATGAGATTGATGCTTTTGTCTCCCCAAAGTACCTCATGGTAAAATTCTTGACAAAGTGAGGCTGGGGACTATGCGGGGAGAACAATTTAGCTCCCGTGAAATGTACTTTTCCATGCTTGATCAGTACAAAAGGATTTATTCTGCATACTTTGATTCTTCTACTGTTTTATAGCCTTCGGATAATGGAATTTCACATTCAACATTCGAAGCAAAGATTGATATTAAGAAGTCTAATAAGCGTATGTATCAAAGGTACATTCCTGCTGGAACCAAGAGAAAAAGGGTTGACACTAACCTAATAGAAGAAGGTCCAATTGTCATAGAGTTTGACTGCCGAGGCAAGATAGAGAGAATAAGACCCATAGAAGACCTTAGGGAAACCCATATAGATTCAGAAGATGCTTCTAAAGTGGTCAAAGTGGGAAAAGATTTTGATAGCAGGTTAAAGAAAGACTTGATTCAGTTTCTCAAAGTCAACAAGGACGTGTTTGCTTGGTCACATTCTGATATGGTAGGAATTGATCCAACTGCCATGTGCCATGCCCTTAACATCAACCCAGGAGCAACCCATATAAGGCAGAAAAAGAAACAGTTGGATAAAGTTCGAACAGATGCTCTAAAGGAAGAAGTTGATAGGCTCCTTGAAAATGGATTAATCCGAGAGATATATTACCCTGTATGGTTAGCTAACCCAGTTTCGGTGAAAAATTCAAATGGGAAATAGAGGACATGCATCGATTACATATATCTAAACAAAGAATGCCTAAAGGATTTCCCGCTACCACGAATAGATCAGTTAGTGGATGCAACAAGTGGACATAAGTTGTTATCCCTTATGGATGCTTATTCAGGATACAATAGATAACGATGTACAAGCCAGATGAGGATCATTCCAGCTTCATAACAGAATGGAGAATTTATTATTATAGGGCCATGCCATTTGGGTTAAAGAATGCAGGGGCCACTTATCAAAGATTTGTTAATCGAATGTTGAATGAACAAATTGGCAGAAACATGGAAGTTTATGTTGATGATATGTTAGTAAAGTCCAGCGAACCTGAGAACCATCTTAAGGACCTGGAGGAAATGTTCAAGTTATTGCAGAGGTATCAAATGAAGTTGAATCCACAAAAGTGCTCTTTTGGGGTCCACTCTGGAAAGTTCTTAGGCAACCTAGTAAGTGCTCAGGGAATTGAGGCAAGTCCCGACCAAATTCAAGCCACAAAAGACATGGCCGAACCTAAAACTAGTAAAGAAATGATGAGCTTAAATGGAAGAGTAGCCGCCCTAAGCAGGTTTATTTCAAAAGCTACTGACAAGTGTATTCCTTTCTTCGATGTGATTAAGAAAAAGAAGAACTTCGAATGAGGAGAGGATTACAGAAGAGCTTTCTTGGAATTAAAAATCCATTTGGAGAAACCACGATACTCTCAAGTCCCAAAAACGGGGAAATATTGTATCTATACATGGCGGTGTCGGAACATGCAGTCAGCTCGGTGCTCATTTGAGAGGGCAATGGGGCACTGCTCCCGGTATATTATGTAAGAAGGCGGTTAAAAGATGCAGAGTTCGATACCTAGTTATAGAGAAATTAGCCTATTGTTTGATTCTCACAGCGCGAAAACTCAGAGTATACTTTCAGGCACATTCGATCAGAGTATTGACCAAATTTCTGCTTAAGCAATTTTTTAGTAAGCCTAAGACTTCGGGAAGGTCAGTGAAATGGGAAATTGAACTCAACCAATATGATATAGAATTTCAACCACGAGCTGCAATTAAGGGGCAGGCACTAGCATACTTTGTTAATGAATGCACCAGCTTTATAGAACAATCTGAAAAAGAGAAGGATCAGAAGCCCATATGGCACTTATTTATGGATGGAGCGTCAAATGAACAAGGTGCTGGTGCAGGATATATAATCATAACCCCAGAAGGAAATCGTTTGCATTATGCCACGAAATTGGGATTTCCTACAACCAATGTGGTAGAATATGAATCAATGGTAGTTGGATTAACTTTGGCACTAGAATTGAAAATCCCATAAATACAGATATTTAGCGACTCTCAGCTGATGGCAAATCAAGTAAAGCAGACATACCAAATAAAAGACCCCAAGCTATCTTTATATGTGAAGAAGATATTACAAATGCTTGCTTTGTTTGAGGATTTTTTGATAAATCAAGTTCCAATAGCAGAGAATGCACACACAGACTCTTTAGCAAAGTTGGCCAGCTCAAAGGGAGTCCTAGAGACTCGAATTATCCCCATTGGATATCAAGAAAAGCCAAGTATTGAAAAGAAACATCCGAGCAGGGGAAAGAGTTGCTAGTTATGACATGATCTCAGGCCAAGTCTCAAAAGCGAGAGGAAAAAGAAAGTGGTCAAGAGTTAACAGAATAAAGGATGAGCCAACCGAAGCCAAATAGCACATATGATGATACATGGATGTCACCCATTGTTGAGTAATTAGTTAAAGGGATACTACCATCTGATAAAGGAGAAGTGAGAAAATTCAAGAGACAAGCTCCGACCTTTATTATGATGAACGGAATCCTCTATAAAAAAAGGGATATTCTATTCCCTATCTTAGGTGTATAAGCATAAATGATGGGATAAAACTAATGGCTGAAGCCCACGAAGGATTTTGTGGCGACCATTCAAATGGAACAAAGTTTGCAAAGAAAATAATGAGGCAGGGATTTTACTGGGCCCACATGGTAAGCCAAGCCATAGATTATGTGAAAAGATGCGAGAAATGCCAGAAATATTCAAAGATACCCAGGTTGCCTCCGAGTCAATTAACTCCAATCACAAGTCCATGGCCCTTCGATGTATGGAGAATAGATTTGATCGGACCATTACCAATTTCAAAAGGAGGAGCGAAATATGTCGTAGTAGCCATTGACTATTTTACCAAGTGGGTTGAAGCTGAACCACTTCCGAAAATCACTTATGGTAAGGTATTGAGATTTGTTATCAAGAAAATCATAACAAGGTTCAGAATTCCCCAGAAAATAATTTTTGACAATGGAACGCAATTTGAGAGCGAAGAATTCTCCTGGTTCTTCCACAAAAACGGGATTATTAAAAGTTTTTCATCGGTCACACATCCAAAAGCTAATGGGGCAGTTGAGACTACAAAAAAACCATAAAAACAATTCTAAAAAAGCGATTGAATAAGGCAAAAGGAAATTGGGTAGAAGAGCTGACATTAGGCCTACCGGACATCTGCTAAGACACCAACGGGACATACGCCGTAGTCTTTGACATTCGGGTGTGAGGCAATGCTACCGATCGAGATTGAAATACCCTCACACCGAAGAATTGCCTACGCATTTGATAAGAATCAAGAGTTAAAAAGAGAGTCATTGGATTTGATACATGAACTAAGAGATGAAGCAGCGGTAAGAACCGTCGAGTAGAGAAGAATCTCGAGGTATCACAATTCAAGGGTAAAAACACGATCATTTCGCGAGGGAGACTTGGTACTCTATAGAGTAATGGCCAATACAAAGAATCCTACGGATGGACCCATGGAACCAAAATAGGAGGGACCATTAGTCATTTGCAAAGTAATCCCCTCGAGAGCCTATAAATTGTGTCACCCAGATGGCAATATGGTGCCTAGGACATGGAATGATGAGCATTTAAGGCCGTATTTTCCAAAAATGAATCAATAAAGAGCTACTTTTTGAAAAGAGAAACTCTACATGGTCGGGAGTAAGATACACCTTATATATGGATACTACCTAAGATGGTAGAAAAGCCTCTGTCTGTGCCGAGATTTCCAGCGTAGAGCACCTCCTGGAGGGAGTGTGGGTAAGCCTTTAGCCGTGCAATAAGATGGCCAGGTTAAAGCATCAGACAAGCCCTTGGTCGCGCCTCTGGTTAGGTCAAGGCACCTCCTGGAGGGAGGACGGAGTAAGCCTTTATCCACGCCATAAGATGGCCAGAGTAAAGCACCAAACAAGCCCTTATCCGCGCCGCAAAAGTTCTAGGGTAAGGCACCTCCTAGAGGGAGGATGGAGGAAGCCTTTATCCATGCCATAAGATGGCCAGGGCAAAGCACCGAACAAGCCCCGGTCCGCGCCGCAAAAGGGCCAGAGCAGGGCGCCTCCTGGAGGGAGGTCGGGTAAGTCCTTGGTTTCAGACTCTAAGATGAGCTAACCAAGAGCACCGAACAACAATAGCCTAAGATGTCCAAGCCTGAAGAGAGGCTCAATAACAAAGGACTAAGATGTCCAAGCCCGAGATGAGGCTCAATCAACAATGGACTAAGATGTCCAAGCCCGAGAAGAGGCTCAGTCAACAATGGACTAAGATGTCTAGTCCCAAGAAGAGGCCCATCAAACAATGGACTAAGATGTTCAAGCCCAAGTTAAGGCTCATTCAATAAAGGACTGAGGCGTCCAAGCCCAAGAAGAGGCTCATCATATTGTGAACTAGGATGTTCGAGCTCGAGAAAAAGTATATCCGATCATGGACTAGGACGTCCTAGCTCAAGAGGCATCCAATCGGATTATTTCTATATATGTTCAAAACCTGAAGGGTTCATGCATGCTAGAGAAGACAAAAGCAAAGGAGTGAGACAGAACTCCACTTATTATTACCCGAATCTAGGTTTCGGGACTCTCATTTCTAAACAACAGCTATTAATACCCGAATTAGGGTTTCAGATCTCTCATACTAAAATTTCATCCATTAATACCTGAATCTGGATTTCGGGTCCTTCATATCTAAATTATA
This sequence comes from Allium fistulosum, assembly GCA_030737815.1. Lineage (NCBI taxonomy): Eukaryota > Viridiplantae > Streptophyta > Magnoliopsida > Asparagales > Amaryllidaceae > Allium > Allium fistulosum. Next base: position 150,235,908 of record CM060906.1, on the reverse strand, counting down.
TCAATTAAATACCCGAATTTGGGTTATGGGATATTCATTTTAGAACTTCACTATTTAATACCCGAATTTGGGTTTCGGGACTCTATTAACCACTGATTATTTTAATATACCTTAATCTGGGTATCAAGACTGCTGCTTAAGTAAACCCTAATCTGGGTGCAAGATCTTTAGATTTCTATTCATCCCAAATATCTGAATCTGAGCCGAAGACTCTTTTCACAAAGATTGTTGTCCGACATATGCCCTAATCTGGGGTCGGATTTAAATATGAAGACAATTATACTAATTTCTGGTTAGCCTACCATAAATACCCGAATCTAGGTTCAGAAATGCCATTCAAAGTGCTATTTTTGGATATTGTCATCGGGATTATGGATATATCATTATTAACTTATAAATTTCGCAAGTTATTACCCTAATATAGGTTCAATTTCATTATTTCCTAATCTCTATCAAATGCCAAATATGGGGAATAGAGTAATAGAATTGAAATTGCTACATACAATCAAAAATTTCAAGCTGGTCTTTTTGATGCCTAAATTAGAATTAATGTTTTATAACTCTAAATGATGCTCTCCAACACCTGAATGAGGACTTCAAGATTATTCGAATCTCTGGGAAAGTTTCCAAATAAATGTTAGAGTGGATGGGTTACAAAGACCTATTTTCTGATAATAACTCATAGCCCCTATTTGCAGCAATTGGCTATTTCGCACAAGGAATTCGTAGAATACATTTATTATATACATTAGTAGCTTCCGATTACAAGACTTATATTTGTTGAATCATGATTATGATCAACTAACTGTCTAAATATGAAACATTAATATGCTGATCTATTACTAAGCATGCAAATAGTATGATAATGAGCTAACAACAGAAAATATCACTTTGAAATTTTTAGGAAAAATAAAGTTATGAAGAGTGAGGAAGTTCTAAAATTTTGTCCTAAAGAAAAAAAGCTTCTTTCATACAAGGGGGCAATGTGAGCCATAAAATATACTCGATAACAGAAATATGAAAGAAAGTTAATAAGGTTAGGTTTTGATGAAGGGACAGGCCAAGTCATCATGAAGGACGTAAAAAGAATGTTTCAAAGGCATTGAGCAGTTACCGAAGGAGTCGAAGGAACCAACCACTCATATAGTGCAAAGGCCTTTAACCCAGATGGAAACAGATAGGCCCTTTCTGCCACTACCAACCTTTCGACACAGATGAACAAGAAATGTTGACTTCGGAAACCCTTTCGAAGGCAATCGATAACTCTATCCCAACAACACGATAAACCTTCTGAGATCAAAGGCTTCGCCCCCATAGTAACCTTTCTGAAAGAATAGCAAGTCTTTCGAACCAGTCAAAGATCCATTCAGGACACCTTTCGACAATGTCGAAAGGTGCTATGAAGAAAGCAATACTCAGAAAACAGCAAAGGTGGAAGAATAATAAAAGACCTTTCGACAATGTCGAAAGGAGGCATGGCTTTCGACCAGGTCGAAAGGTTAAGAGAGAATGAAGAAGCTGTTAGAGTATAACAAGAAGAACAAGGACACCTTTCGACAACATCGAAATGAAGCAAAGCCTACGACAACTTTAAAAGGAAACACAGCTCTTGACAACATCGAAGGGAAACGCAGCTCTCGACAACATCAAAGGGAAACATAGCTTTCGACAACATCAAAGGAAACATAGCTTTCGACAACATCAAAGGAAACGTAGCTTTCGACAACGTCGGAAGGTGGCATAGCTTTCGACAACGTTGAAAGATGGCACGGCTTTCGACTAGGACAAAAGGCTCAAAATAGTATGTAAGGTGAAGACCTTTCGACCCGGTCGAAGGCAAAGAAGCCAATGGATAAACCAAGAAGCATAAGAGAATACCTTTCGATGACGTCGAAAGGTTCGTGACCTTTCGATCAAGTCAAAAGGTTTGAGGTAGCATATAAAAGGGAGTCCTTTCGACCTTGTCGAAAGCAAAAGCGCAGAAAGTGGCTGACCTGCATCTATACATAAGACCCAAGGGGTCCAGTTTTGGGGATGGAATTCTGAATACGGAATTCATTTTCTTTACTCTACTTTCTTAGTAATAATTGTACTTAGAAGAAACCCTAAATCGATTTGGGGAGAAAGCTCAATTTCTTGTAACTCATTTCGGATAATAAATAAAAATGAAGATAGCTTGTTCATAATGGATGTTGGCAATGAGGAAGATCATTAAGATCATTAGCTAGACTAATGATCAATTACACATGATTCTAACCTATTCTCAAAATCTCTTTTGATCTATGCTATATGTAAGATCGACTTAGGCATTTCCAATCGAAACACATCATCATCAGAACCAATACTTAATGTTGAAAATAAAAGTGATGATAGGGTGTCGATTAAGTTAAATGCATGGGTTATGGGAATATCTAATCGATCTTATATAAGGAATGTAAAGTGGATTGTAGGCTATAAAATTAGGACTGCTTCAAAAGGTGGAACACCTTTTGACTTAGTCGATGGAGTACTTTTGAAAGGAATCCTGATTTATATTGCCCAACAATCATGATGGAATTCATTCAAAAGGAATCTATTCATTTGGACATCGAAATCCTTTCGAAGGGTTCAATTATGGAAATATTGACTACAAGGGTTTGAGAATAAAAGAGGCAAACTGTAAGAATAATCATCCACTTTCGACAAAGTCGAAAGGCTTAAATGTCACCTTTCGACGTGATCGAAAGGGGAAGAAGACGTTGACAATCGGTTGTTTTCAATTCCCTGGAGGGATGGGACACAATAATACGATGATTTTGGAAGCTATATATTATGATCAACCCCTAGAGGCAATTCGATTATTCCAACCTGGTCGAAAGGTTGGGGTGGCATCATCATTCCATTCGAGAAGGTCAAAGGGTTTGACAATTTGTTATTCTTTCAACTAGGACGATTTAGTCAAAAACTAGAGTTTTTTCCTCAAATCTTTTTGGCTAAGTCATTCTCTTCGAAAGATATGCTTTTGAAAGCGAGAATTCTCCCAGCAGAATGATCATGTTCAAATAGAGTTATCTTGTAAAAGCATTGGGGATGTTGACAAGAAATCTTGTTAACAGAAGCATTTGCAAAAGTCTTTGAACTCGACGCTCTCGAATTGGGTTGTCAGTGATGATTTTTTGTGGCACACCAAACTAGCAAATAATGTATTTAGTAACAAAATTAATGAATTTCTTTGTAGTAATCGTGGCCAGCGGTTCCGCTTCGGCCCACTTTGTGAAATAGTCAACGGCGACTATATCATATGTAGCCCCTCCTTTAGTTATTGGCAATACACCAATCAGGTCGATTCCCCATATTGTGAATGGCCATGGGCTGACCATCTACCTTAGCTCTGTTGAGGGAGTTCTTTTAATCTTGTTGAATCTTTGGCATCGATCACACCATTTTTTGTAATCTGCTGCATCGTGATTTACAGTGGCCAGAAATATCCATACTAGAGGATTTTCTTTGCAAGGGTTTGCCCTACGGTATGGTCTCCGCGGTCGCCTTCGTGAACTTCCTTCTGGATCCGCTGAGCTTCATCGTCGATCACATATCTAAGCAAGGGGGTAGAGAAGCCTCTTCGGTAGAGTATCCTATCCTGTATTACAAACCGCGGTGCCTTTCGAAGAAGTTTTTTCTGCCGGTTTCTATCTGCAGGAAGATTTCCTGTAAGCAAATAGTCTTTGATTAACGTCATCCACGTTTCCAGTTCAATAGTGGTTTCTAAAATTCAGTTGACATCCATTTCGTTTATACTTGGAGCGGTCATGGTCTCAACCAGGACCAGTCCCATGGATTGAGCTTCTCCGAGGCTGGCCAATTTGGCTAAGTAATTAGCCTTCTTATTTTGCTCCCTCGGGATGTGAGCTATAGTGTAGTGCTCGATGTCGTTCAATAACTCTTATACTTTAGATAGATATGGGGCAAGGTTCTCTCCCCTCAAGCTTGGTATTCACCTTTCACTTGGCAGACGACTAGTTGAGATTCGCTGTAGATGTGAACGGACTTTATTCTCAGTTCCTTCACAACTTTCAGTCCTGCTATCAACGCTTCATATTCCACCTCGTTATTTGTCGTAGGGAATTCCAAGCATATGGCATAATAAATGGCTCATCCTTCAGGGGTTTCAAGCACTACCCCTTCCCTCGAGCAGAGGTTATTAGACATGCCATCGACGAAGAGTTTCCATCGTGTTTTAATTTCTGATGGTATTTCTTCCTCATCATCCCATATGGTAAACTCGGCGATGAAATCTGTCAGCGCTTGCCCATTGATTGCCTTTCTCGGATGGTAGGAGATATCATATTGGCGCAATTCGATATTCCATTTGAGGGGTTGCCCGGAAGTTTTGGGTTGGTACAATACTTGCTTTAGAGGCTGATCGGTCGGTACTTTGATCGGGTGCGCCTGGAAATACGGTTGTAACTTCCTGAACGCGATCAAGAGGCAATACGCTAGCTTTTCTAATTTTGGGTAATTTTTCTTGGCTCCAGTGAACCGCTAGCTAATGTAGTATATGGGTCGCTGGATTTTTGCTTCTTCACGCAAAAGGGCAACGCTCAACGCGTGAGGTGAGACTGCTAAGTAGATGAACAAGTCCTCTTCATCTACCGACTTCGATAGGATTGGCGCGGTTTCCATATGTCGCAGCAACTTTTCAAATGCGGTTTGACAGGCTTCATTCCATTTGAAGTTCTTCTTTCCTTTCTTTAATGCATCAAAGAACGGTATACATTTGTCGGTGGCTTTCGAGATGAATCGGCTTAGCGCTACGACTTTCCCATTCAAGCTTTGTAATTCCTTCTTGTTCTTCGGGGCTTGGACTTCTCGTATGGTGGTTATTTGCTCTGGATTTGCTTCAATGCCTCTGGCACTCACTATGAATCCCAATAACTTTCCAAAGGCCACCCCGAAGTGATATTTGAGTGGATTGAGTTTCATTCCATATTTTCGAAGCATTTCAAACATTTCACCGAGATTATCTAGGTGATTGGTTGCTACTCGTGATTTTACCAACATGTCATCCACATAGACCTCCATGGTTTTTCCGATCTGACGCTTGAACATGGCGTTTACTAATCCCTGCTAGGTTGCCTCTATGTTCTTTAAATCGAATGGCATTACCTTGTAGCATTTTAATCCTAGGTCAGTGATGAAGCTGGTGTTTTCCTGGTCTGGCTCGTGCATCAGGATCTAATTGTATCCCGAGTATGTGTCCATAAACGATAGCCATTTGTTCCCAGCCATCCCGTCCACAAGCTAGTCATTTCTAGGCAGTGGAAAACTATCCTTCGGGCAGGCTTTGTTTAAGTCTGAATAATCAATGCAAGTTCGCCATTTCTCATTGGACTTCTTGACCAAAACCGGGTTAGATACCCATTCAGGGTAAGTCGCATCACGAATAAAACCATTAGCCATCAGCTTGCCTACATCTTCTGTCAATGTCTTGGACCACTCGGGGCGCAGGCTGCGCCTTTTTTGCTTTACCAGCGTAAACCTGGGATCAATGTTGAATGTGTGGCATGAAATCTCTGGCGATAAGCCACACATATCAGAACGTGTCCAAGCGAACACATCCAAGTTGGCACGAAGAAATTTGATGAGTTCTAATCGCATCTTGTTTCCATCGTGCGATCTAATTTTCAGGACCCGCGTCGGGTCATCCATATCGACAGGAACAGACCCATCAATTCTGCCAGTGCTGCCCGATCCTCCCCTGAACTCTTTTTTCTAGGCTCTGAAGCCTTGTCGAATCGGCTATGGTCCCCAAGCCAGGGCGGCTCTATGGTTGCTATTAGGCAGGTTCGCGAATGTGGAGAGTTCTCCCCATATCCTTCCCTTTTTCTTTTCTTTTGGATTCGCGCAGTTTTGCGATGTAACATTCCCTAGAGACGCATTGATCTCATTTGACTACCCTGGTTCCATTTGCCATTGGTAATTTCATGGTAAGGCACCATTGGGCTAAAGCAATTCTGAAATCCGCCAGCACGGGCCATCCCAAGAGGCATTGTACGCAGAAGTTTTGTCTACAATTATGAAAGTTTGGATGAGGGTGACTCTTCGGTCGCCTTCACCAAAATCTACAGGTAAGTCAATCATCCCGACGGGTTATTTGGGTTCGCCAGTGAATCCTTGGATTTTCATTTGACATGAAGATACATCTCTCGTGTTGATGTTCATCTGGTCAAAAGTACTTTTGAAAAGAATGCTCATAGAACTACCGTTGTCAACCAATACTCGTCGGACCACAGCGGGCCCGATCCCTACTGGCACTACCATGGGATCAAGAATTGGAGCTTTGATCCCTTCGGTATCCCAATTTCGGAATACTATATCATCATTCAAAGATTACTGCTGCTTGGCTGGAGCTCCATCTTCGATTGCGAGGCATGAATCCTTCGGAGCGTGCTTTAACGAACTCGCATACTGCTCCATTTCTCCCCAACTTCTCTATGCGGGATGTGGTGCTCCAGATATCGTTTCAGTGATGAGTCTCTAGTCAGTTCGCTTAGATCCCTCTTCGCTGGTTCCATCTTGGTTTCTTCGATCCCTAGGAGCTTGGGGAGCCACGAGTTGGTCAGGATTTTGCGATTTTCTCACGTGTTGCTGAAGCTTGTTTTTCCAGATCAGCTCTTCAATCAAGTTCTTTAGATGACGGCACTCGTTTGTGTTGTGGCCATGCATCTCGTGGAAGCGACCGAACTTCCCTAAGCGCTTTTGTTGTTTGGTTGCTTCCTTCTTAAGGGGTTTCTTATACTTCTCTGTCCCCTGTGTTGCTAGATAGATGTTTTTCGAAGTATCATTGAGCGAGGTGTAGTCCTCGGGCCTGAAGCACTTAAGTCGTTTATTGTTACCATTTCGTTTATTGGAATTCTAATTTTTCCTTTTTTGATTTCCATATTTCCCTACACTTCCTTCAGCGGCCACGGAGGCGTTTACGTTCTGGTTCACCGCCATGTCACTCTGCTCACTGTTCATCGGTTGCAAACTAGTAGACTTCCTTTCTAACACATGTGCCTCTTCCAATCTCAAGTATTGACTCGCCTTACGGTTGAAGCCCTTCCTAATGGTGGGTTGTTTCATTTTGATCCATTTTCCGAACTCAGTTTCGGGGTAATGGCGCGGACCAAAGCCATAAAAACCATATCCTCTTTCGGATTGCTTACCTCTATAACTGCAGTATTGAACCGATTCATGAAAGACTTCTGAGATTCATTTCTTCCCTAGAATAGGCCAGACAAGGACATCATATCTTTAGGCTGCGCTGTGTGAAGTCTGAACTGATCAAGGAATTTTGTTGCGAGCCGATCGAAAGTGGAGATGGATCTTGGTGGAAGCCTAGTGAACCACATGGAAGCAATTCCTTCTAGAAAAATTGGGAAACATCTACACCGGACAACATCCGAAGCATTCGTTTCGTCCATATACCAAATGTACTTGTACAGATGGGGTTTTGGGTCTTTTGTTCCATCATAGGACGGAATAGTTGGCATAGTGAACTTTTCCGAGTACCGCTCATTCAAGGTCTCATTAGTTAAGGGAGTCTGACTTAGAGTGGATCCCCACTCATCATCTCTTCTATTCTTATTCTCATCCATTAGTCGCTTGACCATATCCATGATATATGCCTCAGATGTCCGGTAGTCCAGGGGTCGGCTGTCGGTCATTACACCGAGTGTTTGGCTTTGCAAAGAGTCCAGGTGAGTGGGTAGAAGCCTAGGCTCTCCTTTCTTCGGATGGGCCACTCCCTTAGGATCCCATTAGCTTGCGGTTGGCCTGATTGGGGCAGTTTGGACATCCCTGGCATTATCGAATGCAATGGTATTTCCTTCCAACTTGCCATCGTTAAATTGCTCTCCATCTTCTAAGTCGGAGAGGTCCATGGCTATATCCTCTTGTGGGGTCTTTGTTCCTTGGTTCAAGTTCATAGCTGGGTACCTCGCAGTGGGAGGAGTACTTGTGTTTCCTTCTACATTGATTCCCACGGTTCCAGCCATCACTCCTCTTTGCGACTGCTTTCCGTTTCTTCTGTTTAGACCAGAAACGGAAGAATTTTCTTGCTCTACAGCAGCCGCGGGTTCTGTCATAGTTCTTGAAGCAGGATGTGATTATAAGGTCGAGAAGGTATTAAGCTTATCCATGAGAGCTCTCTGACTGCTTTCCATCTTCTAATTGATTTCATCAACCATTTTAACTAATTCATGAATTCGCATTGGTTGGAGGATCCAGGCCCCTGATCTCTTGCATTAGTGCTATTTACTTCGATTTGTTGATGATTCATCTCTTCTCCGACTATTACTAACCCTATGGATCTTGCAGAAGCAGTTCTTTTTCTTCCCAGAGCCATTGATTATAAGCAACATACCTTTTAAGCAGAGCTTGAGGATCTAACTTCTAAACCTATATGGTCCAAAGTAGATAGCTAGATCTAAATCCTAAGTTGGGTTCTCGCTGAAAGTACCAAAATGCTAAACCAGAAAATGGATCAACACCTTGGATTGAGTGTGAAAGCACCAGCCCTATTCTTACAGAGCAATAATATAGAGAGTAAATGTAAAAATAATCGAGATAATAAAAAAATAAGAAGATTTTTATAGTGGTTTGGCTGTTAATAAAGCCTACATCCACTTTATAACTTTCTATTAACCGACTCCTGTTACAAGTTGAATCGGATTATAATATAATTAAATCTTCTAAGTTAGATCAAGTCAAAAGTACCGGAGTCCATTGGAGAAACACAATGAACCCCTATATGACTATTGTGTGGGATGAGAAGAGTGAAGAATAATCTCTGCAGAGTTCCAGTAGCCAGTCCAGAAGATTCCCCTTATGTTGCAGGTAGGATCGTATTTATAGGGGTTAGAGAGTTACTGGGCTAGGCCTTCTTACCGGATGCTTGCAAATGACCTTACGAAGTTGCACTATAACTTTCACCATGAACCAAACTAAATTGATGGATCGCTAGCGATCCATATGCTAAGGATCGCCAGCGATCCATATCTCTTGGCTTGCGTTCGATCTAATGGCTTGAGATGCTTCCCACCATTCTCTCCTTTGAAGCTTATGGCGATCTGGAAAAATGGTGTGGATCGCTAGCAATCCATAGTGCATGGATCGCTAGCGATCCATGTACATAATGGATTTCTAAACTTTGTCTTTTGGATACTGTTTGTTATCTCGTGTTGGTGTTCTTCATGTAATTTCGTAGCATGTTTCCTTGTTTTGATGACGATCCACATACTGATTGCATTAGACTATTGATTGAACTAGACGAATGCTTGCTTCTAGATTTAACTAGCTCGAAATTCCATTGAACTTAGCCATTATCTTTAGAATACCTATTGGACCATGATGCAAGTGGATTCATGAATCTACAAGCCAACATTATGGATTGCTAGCGATCCATAGATGATGGATCGCTCGCGATCCATCACCTTTACGTGTTCTCGCTTTCCTTTCCTTTTAACTTTCTTGGTTAGTTGCTCTAGTCTTTTTGGCTAGCTCTTGAGATATTTTGACTCGACCAAGCTGTTCTGACTTCCTTTGGATTCTTCCGGGTTAAAAACCCGGATAACACTTACTGACTTGTCAAGTTACTAATTAACTTCCAAAGTGTTAACTTTTCGATGCATAAGTCAAGCCAACAACCACCATAACACAACATATATCCAATAAGCAACCACCAACAATATAAATGAACTATATTTAAAGTTACAAACTTGGATTTTTAAAGGTGAGATTTTCACTCACCGAAATGCACTAAAACAAAATCTAACTTCCACCGAACTTCCTTAAACACTTAGCAACTTGCCTTAACTCCAAAATAGGACCTAGTATGGGCTTGTAGGGTGCAACATGGCTCAGCCAAGGGAAAAATTGGGTTTGGTGTTGTCGTTTTTGAAGTGGGAATGGCTTTTTTGGTGGAGGGGTGTTTGTAGATGAATATATGGAGTTAACTTGATTTTTGGAAGTGAATTCACTTGTTTTTGGCTTGGAAATTTCTCTTGGAAGCCATGGAAGTATTCATGTATATGAAGAGAAGAGAAATGAAGATAGAAATCAATATGTAAAGGGGAAAAAGTGTGGAGATGAGGAGTATTTATAGGCAAAAGAGATGTAGTGGTGATCAAAATAACTTATTAATATAAAATAACAAAATGTATTCTTGTAACATGCTTCCATGCCTCCCCCCTCACCTAGGCACACACGCACCCCCTTGTCCTTCCTTTACCATGCCTTGTGTACTAGCCTAGGTAGCTTAGGTTATGTAATGTACTTCCTTAGGTCATTTAGGTTTTATTTTATATTTTTAGTCAAATCTTGTTTTTATTTTATTCTAAGCATGGTTTATTTATTTAAGACTATCATTAACTTACCACGTGACATATGTGCATGTGTACATAAGTGATACAAAATGTGCAAAATGTTTTTAACGACTATCCGAGGCTGAAAAGTCGAAATTTCAGAAATCGTTTTTTGGTCACATTTTCTATTTTTATTTGAACTAATTATTTTGGTAAACAAAATTTGAAAAATGATTTTAATATCATTAGTTAATATTTAAAATATGTTTATTTGGCTATTAAAATCCATTATTTAAATATTTTAAAATGATTTAAATATTCAAATATGAAGCGATTAATTTACATGTCGTTACATGATCTCCTAAACTAGTCGACCTCCTAAAATGCAAGTTCTTATGCCATGTATCTAAAATGTATGCAATATCCTATACTTGAAATTCTATATGAATAAGAAACCATTCAATACATATGAAAAAATTCAACAATCATTATGCATATAACTAACAAAATAAAATGGATAATGTGATTGTTAACCATAAAATCTACTTAAAAGCAGAAGTATGAAATAGAGATAATAAGATCAAAGTTTTGATGAAGAGATAGGCCAAGTTATCTTGAAAGACTTAAAAAAGATGTTTAGAAGATCCAACCACTTATACAGTGTAAAGCCCTTCGACCTAGATGAAAAAAAATAAGACCTTCCGCCACAACAAACCTTTCGACACAGATGAGAAAGCAATGTTAACTCCAGAGCCCTTTTTTTGAAGACAATTGATAGTGTGTCTCTCAGCCACACACTAAATCTTTCGAAGGAGTTGAAGGGATGCAGTCATCAGAGTTTAACAGCCTCAAACCTTTTGAAGGGGTCGAAAGGTTCCATTTCTTAGTATCCAAGGAGTTCTTACCTTTCGATGAGGATGAAGAAGTCAAAGCAAGTGCGAGCAGCTCCATGGTGACCTTTTCGAGAGCATAGTAAGCATTTCGAACCCATTAAAGCACATCCAGGATACCTTTTGACTGCGTCGAAAGGTTCTATGAAGAAAGCAACACTCAGAAGTCAGCAAAAGCAAAGGAATGAAGGAAAACCTTTCGATAACATTGAAGGAAAATAAAGCTCTCGACAACAACAAGTAAAGACAAACCTCTTGTCAAGGTCGAAGGGTTCATGAAGTCATGTACAAAGCAAACCTTTCGACAAAGTCGAAAGGTCCATAAAGGAAAAAGAAGGGAAAACCTTTCAACAATGTCGAAAGGATCAGAACAGCATATTGAAGACAAACCTTTCGACAATGTCGAAAGAAAATCATGGAAGGTAAACCTTTAAACAATGTCGAAAGGTTCATAGCAGCATACAGAGAGGAGACCTTTGGACAAGTTCGAAGACAAGGAGGAAAAAGGGATGAACTAGGGAGCATAAGGGACTCATAACCTTTCGACACAGTCGAAGGGTTCATAACCTTTCGATGAAGTCGAATGGTTTAAGGCGGCATATAAAGGGGGACCTTTCGACTCAGTCGAAAGCATGGAGTCGAAAGGGGGGCCCGCCTGCATCTATAAATAAGACTCAAGGGGTCCAGTTTTGGGGTCCGAATTCTAAATACTAAATTCATCTTCTTTTCTCCACTTTCATAGAGATATTTGTACTTGTAAAAACCCTAAATTGAATTGGGGAGAGAGCTCAATTTCTTGTAACTCATTTTGGATATGAATAAAATGGAGATGGCTCATTCATGATGGATATTGGTAATGAGGAGAATCATTTAGATCATTAGCTAGACTAATGATCAATTGCACATGATTTCAACCTTTTTCTCATAATCTCTTTTGATCTATGCTATGTGTAAGATCGACTTAATCATTCCCCATTGAAATACGTCATCATTGAAACTATACTTAACGTTGGTAGTTAAAATGAAGATGATGTATCGCATGTGTTGAATGCATGGATATGGAATAACTAAATTGATCTTATATAAGAAGAGTAAAGGGGTTAAAGATATAAACTAGGACTGCTTCGAAAGGAGGAAAACCTTTCGACTTAGTCGAAAGGTTTACTTCCTAATGGAATCCTGGGTTATATATCTTATAACCGCTCATGATGGACTCCATTCGAAGGGATCTACTTCCTTAAGCATTAGTAAACCCTTCGAATTGATTCCATAGAATGAAAATGGACATCAAAGGGGTTAAAAGTAGTTAGGGTTGGCAAATGAGCTATGCATCTCCTTACAACAATGTCGAGAGGTTTCACACGTTACCTTTCAGCATGATTAAAAAGGAAGTGGTAGACATCAACCATAATTGTTTTCAACTCTAAGGGGAGATGAAATTCAACAAATTATTGATTTATGAAAGCTAAATGACTGAGAATTATATCAATCTAATCGAAAGGTTGGAATAGCCTTGTCACATCTTTCAACAAAGTCGAAAGGTTTGGCAACTTACTTCCATCCCAACCAAGTCAAAAGGTTGAAGTGATCTTGTTAACTACCTTTCGACAATGTCTAAAGGTTGAGCTATTTTCTTCTACACCAACTTAAATGGAAGGTTGGGGTGGTCATGTTAATAACCTTAGACAAGGTCAAAAGGTTTGACAATTTAGTATTTTAACAACCTGGACAAAGGGTTGACATGGCCTCATTTACCTTTCATCAAGGTTGAAAGGTATGACCATTCACTGTTATTTTCATCCAGATCAACTTGATTAGGACATTATATCCAAAAAATACACTTTCAAAAATGGAAATCATCTCAACCACATGGTGATGTTCAAACAAAATTATTTTATCAAAGCATTGGGGATGTTGACAAGATTTCTTGTTAACATTTTTGGTGCTAGAAGGAGGGCTCGAACCTCCGACCCTATCATTATATATAGACTAATTATGGTTTGTTTTTCTTGCCTAGGAAAAATGAGATTAAAATGCTTAAGTGGACTCAATGAAGGAGTAGTGCACACATCCAACCTAGAGGAGAATGTTGCTCCAACTTTCAACCTGGATTGGGTCATCCCAAGTCAAACTTCATCACCGGCTCAACGGGATGAGAATACAGAGAAAATCAAGCGCTTAGAGTAGCAATTACAAGAAATGCAGGATTTGTTAAAGATGACTTTACCTCAAAGATCATCAAAAACTCCAAGGCAAACTCAAGGAGAAGAAGTAGTTTTTCCTAGAACAAATCTGAAAGCCAGTTCCAAGGAATGTAAAGATTAGATAGACTTGACCTCCTCAAAGAAGAAAGAGCTTCCACAAGCAAAAGCTAATCATCAAGGGAAAATTCTCGACAAGTCGTTAGAGCAGTCTGGCAGCTCAACTTCTAATGAATATCCCCCGTGCCAAAAAACTATGGTAATGTTGAAGCTTTCCTTAAAGATGCTGCTGAGAAGGCAATCAAGGACGCCATGAATTCAAAAGGAAAAAGAACCATGGACGCAAATGTAAATGACAACGAAAGGGTGCCGCCATTCACTGATGAGATCATGGCGATAGTAATTCCTCCTTATGTCAAGTTCCCGTCTATGAAATACCATGGGAATACGAATCTTGATGACCACCTTATGGATTTTGACAGTCAAATGGACTTATACAGTGCTACTGGGGCAGTTAGGTGCCGACTGTTCCCCGTCACTCTCCAGGGAGCGGCAGCAAAGTGGTATAGACAGTACAGAGAGACAACCATCTACTCTTAGAAAGAGTTTTCTTATGATTTCAAAGCGCAGTTCTGCATTTGCAAGGATCCAACTATAGATTACACAGTCCTGGCAAACATAAAACAAAGACAAGGTGAATCTTTGGGAGATTACTTGAAGAGATTCAACATAGAAGCTTTGAAGGCTAAAGACATGAATGATCGAGACAAACTCATAGCCATCCACTCTAGATTAATTAAGAACACTCCTTTCTGGAAGCAGCTATTTGTCAATGGTTGCAAAGATCTCCAAGACTTCCACTTTCAGGCAGATAAATTCATCCGGATGGATGAGCTTTACTATTCCAAGAGAAAGAAACTTCCCAGAAAGAAAGGAGGGAAATTTGGCTTTGATCGTAGCCATAAAACGATCAGGTGGGAGGAGCCAGTCGCTAATACAGTCGCTTTAAACAGGCCATTGTCTTACATATATGCTACAGCAAAGGAAAGAGTCAACTTTTCGAGCTCCTATAAAGCTAAGAATAATCTAGAGCAGAAGAAGGGAGGAGATTACAGTGCCTAAAATAAAGTTAACGGCCACAAAACAAATGAATGCAGAGTGCTGGCCAGCATAATTCAAAAACTGATCCGGGAAGGCCATCTCAAAGAATTTATCCAAGATTAGCACAAAGACCAAAGAACAAAAAGTACTCCCCAGAAGTGTCCAAGCAACGCTGTAAATGTTCTAGAAGATGAAGATCCCCACTGCTTAAGCCCGCCAATTAACATGATAGATGAGATCCACGGTGGGTCACATTCAGCAGGAAATAGTAAAGGTGCTCGAAGCAGATATATTAAAGAGGCCAAGGAGGGAATTTATTCCATTCAAGAGGAGCCTCAAACAAAGAGTCCCCGACTCAATGTTCAAATGCCAAATCTAGTGATCACACCGCAAGAGTTGCACAAATGAGTTCATTATCCACATAACGACCCCCTTATAAACACTGCTCAAATTGGGTTGTCTATCGTCTCCAAAATTCTGGTTGATACAGGTAGTGCAGTTAATGTCATCTTCAAGCATGCTTTTGATCAGATGAATATCCCAGAACATAAATTAGAGCCGAGCACCGAGTCGATATTTGGGTTCAACAATAAGGGGTCAACTCCAACAGGGCAAATAAAGCTCTTAGTACAAATGGGGGTGCCTCCTACCTACCGAGCATTAGAAACCATCTTTGTGATAATTGACCAACCCTCCTACTACAACGCTTTCTTTGGCAGGCCAGCCCTGGATGGAATTGATGCATTCATCTCGCCAAAGTACCTCATGGTGAAGTTCTTGACAAAGTGAGGCTAGGGGACTAGCAGGGAGAATAATTCAGCTCCCGTGAAATGTACTTTGCCACGCTCGATCAATATAAAAGGGAATATTCTACTTATTTTGATTCTTCTACTACTTTACAGCCTTCAGATAATGGATCTTTACATCCAACATTCGAAGCAAAGATTAATGATAAGAATTCTAATAAGCGTATGTATCAAAAGTACATTTCTGTAGGAAACCAGAGAAATAGGGTTGACTCTAATTCAGCAGGAGAAGGTCCAATAATCATAGAGTTTGATTGTCGGGGTGAGACAGAGAGAATAAGGCCCATAGAGGATCTAGAGGAAACCCATACAGATTTTGAGGATGTTTCTAAAGTAGTCAAAGTGGGAAAAGATCTTAAGGGTGAGTTAAAGAAAGATCTAATTCAGTTCCTCAAAGACAACAAGGATGTGTTTGATTGGTCACATTCTGATATGGTGGTGATTGACCCAACCGTCATGTGTCACACCCTTAACATCAACCCAGAAGAAACCCCCATAAGGCAAAGAAAGTGACAATTGGATAAAGTTCGAACAGATGCTTTGAAAGAGGAAGTTGATAGGCTCCTTGAAAATGGTTTAATCCGGGAACTATATTACCCCAATTGGTTAGCCAACCTAGTTCTGGTGAAAAAGTCAAATGGAAATTGGAGAACGTGTGTCGATTACAAATATTTAAACAAAGCATGCCCGAAAGGTTGTTTCCCGTTGCCATGAATAGATCAGCTGGTAGATGCAACGAGTGGACACAAGTTGTTATCTCTTATGGATGCTTATTCAGGGTACAATCAGATACCGATGTTCAAGCCAGATGAAGATCATACCAGTTTCATAACAGAGTGGGGAATTTATTGTTATAGAGTTATGCCATTTGGTCTAAAGAATGTTGGGGCCACTTATCAGAGATTGGTTAATCGAATGTTCAAAGAATGGATTGGCAGGAATATGGAGGTTTATGTTGATGACAAGCTGGTAAAATCTAGCGAACCTGAAAACCATCTCAAAGATCTTGAAGAAATGTTCAAAACATTATGGAGGTATCAAATGAAGTTAAATCTGCAAAAGTACCTTTTTGGGGTTCATTCTGGAAAGTTCTTAGGCTACTTAGTAAGTGCTCAAGGAATAGAGGCAAGTCCCGACCAGATTCAAGCTATAAGGAATATGGTCGAACCAAAAACTAGCAAGGAAGTGATGAGCTTAAATAGAAGAGTAGCTGCGCTAAGCAGGTTTATCTCTAAAGCTACTGATAAATGAATACCTTTCTTCGATGTAATTAAGAAAAGGAAGAACTTTGAATGGGGAGAAGATTACAGAAAAGCTTTCTTGGAATTGAAAAGCCATTTAGAGAAACCACTAATACTCTCAAGACCCGAGAGTGGGGAAACTTTGTATCTATATATGGCAGTATCGGAACACGCAGTCAGTTCAGTACTCATTCAAGAGGACAAAGGGACGCAACTCCTGATATACTATGTAAGCAGGTGGTTGAAGGATGCGGAAATTCGATACCCAGTTATAGAGAAATTAGCTTATTGCTTGATTCTTACAGCTCGAAAGCTCAGAGCATATTTCCAAGCATATTCGATCAGGGTATTGACAAATTTTCCTCTTAAACAAGTTTTAAGTAAGCCTGAGACTTCAGGGAGATTGGTAAAATGGGGGACTGAACTCAGCCAATATGAAATAGAGTTTCAACCAAGGGCTGCAATTAAAGGCCAGGCCCTAGCAGATTTTGTTAATGAATGCACCAGCTTTATAAAGTAATAATCGGAAAAGGAGAAAGACTAGAAGCCTATGTGGCAACTATTTGTGGATGGGGCATCAAATGAGTAAGGTGCCGGAGCAGGATATGTAATTATAACCCTAGACAGGCATCAATTGCACTATGCCATGAAATTGGGATTTCCCGCAACCAATAATGTGGCAGAATATGAGTCAATGGTAGCGGGAATAACTCTGGCATTAGAGTTGAAAATCCCACATATACGGATTTTCAGTGACTCACTGGCAATGGTCGGATCAAGTGAAGCAAGTATACCAAACAAAGGACCCCAAGCTATCTTTATATGTGAAGAAGATATTGCAAATGCTCGCCTTGTTTGAGGATTTTTTGGTAAATCAAGTTCCAAGGGCAGAGAATGCACAGGGAGACTCTTTAGCAAAATTGGCTAGCTCAAGGAGAGCCATTGAAACATGAATTGTTCCCGTTGGATATCAGGAAAAGTCAAGCATTGAAAAAGAGACATCTGAATAAGGAAAAGAATTGTTGGTTATGATAAGATTTCAAACCAAGTCTCGGAGGAGAGAAGAAATAGAAAGTGGTAATGAGCTGACAAATGAAAGGATGGACCTACCCAGTCCAGATAGCACGTATGGTGGCACATGGATGTCACCCATTGTTGAGTATTTAGTTAAAGGGACATTACTAATCGATAAAGGTGAAGCAAGAAAAATCAGGAGGCACGCTCCAACCTTTGTTATGATAGATGAAATCCTCTATAAAAAAGGTTATGCTCTGCCCTATCTTCGTTGTGTGAGCATGAATGATGTTATGAGACTAATGGCTAAAGCACGCGTGAGGTTGTGTGGTGATCATTCAAATGGAGCAAAGCTTGTAAAGAGTGTAATGAGGCAAGGATATTATTGGCCACACGTGGTAATCCAAGCAATAGACTATGTAAAAAGATGCGATAAATGCCAAAAGTTTTCAAAAATACCCAGGTTGCCTCCAAGTCAATTAACTCCAATCACAAGTCCATGGCCCTTTCACGTTTGGAAATAGATTTGATCGGATGATTGCCAATTTGAAAAGGAGGAGCTAAATATGCCGTAGTGGTAATTGACTATTTTACCAAATGGGTTGAAGTCAAACCACTGCCAAAAATCACTTCGGGAAAAGTATTGAGATTTGTCATAAAGAATATCATAACCAGGTTTGGAATTCCCTAAAAGATAATCTTTTACAATGAGACACAATTTGAAAGCAAAGAATTCTCTCGATTCTGCCGCAAAAATAGGATTATTAAAAGTTTTTCATCTGTCGCACATCCAAAAGATAATGGAGTAGTTGAAGCTGCAAATAAGACCATAAAAACCATTCTGAAAAAGTGGCTAAATAAAGAAAAAGGAAATTGGGTAGAAGAACTACCATTAGTGTTATGGGCCTACCGAACATCTACTAAGACAGCAATGGGACATACCCCGTATTCTTTGACATACGGATGTGAGGCAATGCTACCAATCGAGATTGGAATACCCTCACACCGATTGATTGCCTATGCATTTGATAAGAACCAAGAGTTGAGAAAGAATCACTAGATTTGATATATGAGTTAAGAGATGAAGCAGCGGTAAGAACCGTCGAATATCAGAGGAGAATCTCTAAGTATTACAACTTAAGAGTAAGGACTCAGTCATTTCAAGAAGGGGATTTGGTACTCCGCAGTGTAATGGCCAATACCAAGAATCCTGCAGATGGACCCCTAGGACCAAAATAAGAGGGACCATTAATCGTATGCAAAGTAACCCCACCGGGAGCCTACAAATTATGTCACCCAGACGGTAACATGGTGCCTAGAACATGGAATGCTGAACATTTAAGGCCATATTTTCCAAAGATGGACTAATAAAGAGCATCTTTCTAAAAAGAGAAAATCTACATGGTTGGGAGTAAAATGCTCCTCATGTTTGGACACTACCTAAGATGGTAGTCTACCTAAGATGGTAGAAAAGCCTTTGTCCGCGCCGAGATGGCCAGGGCAGAGCACCTCCTGGAGGAATGACGGAGTAAGCCTTTATCCGCGCCTGTTAATCGACGGAATTTCTATCGAGTTAGAAAACTGTCGAAAAATTTCAAATTAAAATATACCGCAAGCGCACGGCGTACACTTGTAGTATGTGTTGAGTACGGGTTGATCCGCAAGGAATTGTTAAAGTTTAAAAATCTATTCAATCAAATTAGACCAAATGGAGGAGAAATTGTTAACTAGAAATAAAATGAAGCTAAAACTAGAATTAAAATTTGATTTAAAAACTATTGAACTAAAGAACAATCTAGAGGCAAATCCACTCTCATAATTTTATAAATCAACAAACAAACAATTTGTGATCTCTAGCTTTTGATATTAAGTGAAATATCGTTGTATTTATCATAAGTATGGTTTGTTTATGTTATTAATTAACATAACTCAAACCATCAAAATATAATACAACAAATAAACCACTTATAATTCTCATGAAAATGAAGCCAAAGCAAAAGCTATTTTAAGTATGATTTATTTACTATTGTAATTAGTAATATAGATCATAAAATTTCATATTTACTTTAATTTCACAATCAAAAATGGATTAGCAAATGATGATGCAAATTGTGTTTATGTTGAATAGGAATAGCTCATTTGCATAAACAATATAAGCTATCAAACCCACTTGTATAAACTTGCATCAAAACTTACTTCATGAAGCATAAACCAAACGAGATCATAAATCATAAAATGTTGAAATTACGTAATATTTGAGAGCTTCATTACCCCTAAATTGAAGGGGTTTAGCTACTCATTTGTGGCATTGAAGCAACACAAGTAACTTTCAACATTAAAAAGAGAAGAAAATAGAGAATAAGCAAATAAGAGAATGTAATTAAACTACTTACAACAAAAGGAATTAAGCTACACTACTTGCATGAATGTAAAACTATTCTACTAACAAAGAAAAGAAAAGAACATAAATAAAAGCATTATCATAAAAACAAAGAAAAGCATGTAGAAAAAAAGAAGAAAGAGGCTTGGAAGCCATTTTTATTTCATAGAATATTGAGCTTACAATTTGATCTCATAATTTCCTAAGTAAAATGAAAGAGTAGAAGATGATTTACATGTACATAAGATGGCTATTTATACATGCATAAAACCCTAATTCTATTTTTAGGGGGCTTCCCAAAATACCCCTTAGGAAGTGTGGAGGCCAAGTAATCATTAGCTTCTACTAATCATCATTTAAGTGTACATGAAGCCATTAATTCCATAAGCATGTTCATTAGCCTCTAATTTGTACATTAAGGTAGGTGGGTAGGTGGGGTCCTCCATGATCTTCACTTTGAATTATTTCCCTCTTCTTTCCTTTGTATTCATTTATGCATGCATGTATCTTCATATAAGCCTCTACCATATGCATCCACAAAAATATCCAAGTAAAAATTCTCAAATTTACACATGCACAAAAATGACCATTTTGCCCCTGAATGAAGATGAAAATATGATGGTTTGAAAAATAATTGAATTTTGGTTTTAACATGTACAAATGCCCAAATATGATGCTTATTTAAATAAAAAGAGATAAAATATGGATGTAAATATATGCATATTTACGGGTACATTAAATACCCCCACACTTATCTTTTTATTCGTCCTCGAATAAAGGAAAACTAAGATAAATCTGTTTTCGTAGGGAGCACGATTGCATTGAGCGTATGCAACAAGCCGTTACACCTTTGGGTGTCCTTAGTAGGACGAGTGTTGTCTCGTGAGGATTTTTAGCGGATACTACCCACAAAATCCAGATGCAAAGTGAAAATATTTAGAAAATGCGATGGGATGAATGCAAGTTCTTGAAAATATTTACAAATGACGGATTTACTCTTAAATTGACACAAAGAAGTTAAATATAAGTCTTGGTCATTATCTTGAAAATTTAAGTCATTTACTCGTCAAAATTTCCAAAAAAAAATCAAGTCATCATAACAAATAGACAATAGTTTAACTCGTTGTTTCGGTTAATAACAAAGTGTAACTATGAAATAAATCCTTAGTTGATTATCAAAGTTTGTCAAAGTGGCATTCTCATTTCTTTTCAATAACAAGTTAAATCAAACAAGTTAAAATGGTGCTTGGATTTCAATTGCTTTCTCTCTCTTACTTGAAAATTTTATTGATATTGACAATATTTACATATGCCTAACTCAGGTAAACTGAGGCCAGATATATTACCCGTGCACTGCCTTGCGTACTGATGTGAGGGGAATACAGAGCGTGGCGAGTGAACACACAAGTGTGAACACTTATCGACTGTAGGCGTTATTAAAAAGAATTTTTATATACATACACCAAACTCAGATAAACTGAGGCCAGATATACCGATCATGCACTGCCTTTCGGGCTTACGTGAGAAGGGTACAGAGCATGGAGAGTGAACACACGAGTGTGAATACATGACTCTAGGTGTTAAATATATATATACATATATACAAATGTTTTTATTTTTTTTAGAAAAATAGAGTTTTGCAAAATCATCTTAGCACCATTTAACTTAAAAGATAAAAATGTTATATCTTTTACTTTAAATTTACCATTTTTTAAACAAAGATCTTCAATTAGAACATACTTCATAATTAACACATATGAACCTTCCTATATACTAGTTAAACCATTGTTATTTGTAATCAGACTTCATTTTTATTTTTGTTAAGACAAATAAATTTTCAAAAATTTCAATTTATTAACCAAAACTTATACTTATCCCATGGTGTTTCTTCAAAAATAAATCAAAATGCTAAAAAGAAAATGTTTTTGAGATTTTTTTTAAGTTAAAAGAAAAATGAAAGTTCAAAAATTCCATGAAAAAAAATTGAAAATGAGACTCCCCACCCCACACTTAATTTTGACTGTGTCCCCACAATCACTGCATGATATAATGAGTGTAACGGGGAAAACTATATACATATTTACAAAAGAGGGTTAACATTCTTACTAGAAGTAGCTTGGCTCATGAAGGATCATGAGGTCTACCTCTTGGTTATTTGGCAATTCCAAGAAAGGTTTCAGACGATGACCGTTGACTTTGAAAACCGTCCCATCCCTGGGGTTTTCAATTTCAACGGCACCATGTGGAAAAATAGTTCGTACCACAAATGGTCCGGTCCATCTCGATTTAAGTTTCCCAGGGAATAAATGAAGTCTTGAGTCATATAAAAGAACTTTTAGGTTAGGATAAAACGTTTTCCTTAGGATTGACTTGTCATGAAAAACTTTGGTTTTTTCTTTGTAAATTTTATCGTTTTCATACGTGTCGTTCCTAAGTTCTTCTAGTTCGTTGAGTTGGAGTTTTCGGTTTTCGCTAGCTTTCTCAAGATCAAAGTTTAAGTTCTTAATTGCCCACAGCACTCTGTGTTCGATTTCAACGGGTGAATGGCAAGCTTTACCGTAAACTAAACAAAATGGAGACATCCCAAGGTTAGTTTTAAAAGCAGTACGGTAAGCCCAAAGCGCGTCGGTCAATTTCTGAGACCAATCTTTTCGATTTTTATTGATAGTTTTCTCCAAGATTTGTTTTATTGGTCGATTTGAAACATCAACTTGGCCACAAGTTTGAGGATGATGCGGAGTGCATAACTTGTGGGTTATCAAGTATTTTTTCATTGAAGTTTCAAAAGAACGGTTGCAAAATTGGGTCCCGTAATCACTGATTATTGTGCGAGGTGTGCCAAACCTCGAAAAGATGTTTTCTTTAAGAAACTTCACAACAATTTTATGGTCATTGGTTTTGCAAGGAACGGCTTCGACCCATTTTGAAACGTAATCGACAGCAAGAAGGATATACAAGTTTCCAAAAGAATTGGGAAAAGGTCCCATAAAGTCTATACCCCATACATCAAAGATTTCGATCGTAAGAATGGGGTTTAGAGGCATCATATCTCGTCGAGAAATTCGTCCAAGCATTTGACATCGATCGCAAGTTTTACAAATTCAAACGAGTCTTTGAAAAGAGAAGGCCAATAGAAACCACACTGAAGCACTTTTTCCGCAGTTTTTCGAGGACTGAAATGTCCACCACACGCTTGATCGTGGCAAAATGAAAGAACACTCCTAATCTCATTATCCATAATGCAACGTCGGATGATTTGGTCAGGAAAATATTTGAATAAGTATGGATCGTCCCAATAGAAATACTTTGCTTGGGACATGAATTTGCATTTGTCCTGTTTGGACCACGATGAGGGAGTTTCTTTAGTGACTAAGTAGTTCACTATATCAGCGTACCATGGGTCGATATAAATTGAAAGGAGTTGTTCATCGGGGAAGTTTTCATTGATTGGCAAAGAAGATGGTGCGTTCGGAAGACGAGACAAGTGATCGGCTATGACGTTAACGGATCCTTTTTTGTCTTTAATTGTAAGGTCAAATTCTTGAAGTAAAAGGATCCAACGAATCAAGCGTGATTTGGCATCCTTTTTAGCGAAGAGATATCGAAGCGCAGAGTGGTCCATGTACACAGTAATGTGTGACCCTATCAAGTATTGTTGAAATTTTTCGAGAGCAAAAATGACAGCTAGAAGCTCTTTTTCGGTTGTTGTGTAGTTGAGTTGAGCGTCGTTCAAAGTCATACTTGCGTAGTAAATCACATGAAGGATCTTGTTAATGCGTTGTCCTAAGACAGCACCAACGGCAAAGTTCGAAGCAACACACATTATTTCGAAAGAAAGATCCCAATTGGGCGCACAAATGATTGGAGAAAAAATTAGTTCGTTCTTAAGACGTTCAAAAGTAGAGATACAATCAGAGTTAAAATCGAAAGGAACGTATTTTCCAAGAAGAGTCGTCAAAGGACGAGCAATTTTGCTAAAGTCTTTCACAAAGCGTCGGTAAAAGCCAGCGTGTCCAAGAAATGATCGAATGTCCTTAACAGTTTTGGGAATGGGTAGATTTGCAATGACATCGATTTTCGCTTTATCTACCTCAATGCCTTTATTTGAGATGATATGTCCAAGGACTATGCCTTGTTTGACCACAAAGTGGCATTTTTTCCAATTCAAAGTCAAATGTTTTTCTTTACATCGATTTAGAACCAATTCGAAATGATGTAAACATTGGAAAAAAGAATCGCCAAAGATCGAGAAATCGTCCATAAAAACTTCTAGAAAGCGTTCAATCATGTCGGAAAAGATTCCAACCATGCATCGTTGGAAAGTCGCAAGAGCATTACAAAGTCCGAATGGCATACGTCGATAAGCAAAGGTACCAAATGGACATGTGAAAGTCGTTTTCTCTTGATCTTCGAGAGCGATGGCAATTTGGTTATAGCCAGAATAACCATCAAGGAAGCAATAAAATTCGTGGCCGGCTAAACGTTCGAGCATTTGGTCGATAAAAGGAAGGGGGAAGCGATCTTTTCGTGTTGCGGCATTTAGTTTTCGGTAGTCAATACAAACATGCCAACCCATTTGAGTACGAGTTGGAATAACTTCGTTTGAATCGTTCTTGACAACGGTTAGCCCCGACTTTTTTGGTACAACGTGAATTGGGCTAACCCATGAACAATCGGAGATTGGGTAAATCATTCCGTTGTCGAGAAGTTTAAGAATTTCATCACGGACCGCATCTTTCATTTTTGGGTTAAGCCTTCGTTGCGCGTCACGAACAGGCTTGGCATCGTCGATTAAATGAATGCGATGTTGGACAAGAGCGGGACTAATTCCCTTTATATCGGAGATCGACCATCCAATCGCTTCCTTGTATTTCAAAAGAATAGAGAGAAGAGAAGCTTCTTGATCAAGGGAGAGAGTTGCGGAAATTATGACGGGCAACGTTCCGTTATCACCTAAGTATGCGTACTTAAAGTGATCGGGAAGTGGTTTGAGGTCCAACTTTGGGAGTTTTTCGATCAAAGAGTTTGATTGAGATTCGGACTCAACTTGAAGCGATTCAAAGGGAAGAGTGTATTCAATCTCATTGGGAATTTTGTGAAACAATTTTTCGTACTCGGCCTTGTGTTCATTATTAAAATCAAGTGTTTTGTTTTCAAAGTTTTCGTGAATGGCACTAACTTCCAACGTTTGGTCACGAGGTTCGTTCGATTGGCTTTCAAGATTGAAAATGTTGAGAATCAAAGTCATGTTTCCAAAAGAGATTTTCATCGATCCGTTACGACAATTGATTAAGGCATTTGAGGTGGCTAAAAATGGTTGGCCTAGAATCAATGGAATTTGACTTGCGGGATTTGTCACGGGTTGTGTTTCGAGAACAATAAAATCAACGGGGAATATGAATTGCCCTACTTGAATGAGCACGTCTTCGATTTCTCCCACAGGCTTCTTAATGGAACGATCGGCAAATTGAAGCGTGACTTTTGTAGGTTTGAGCTCACCTAAGCCTAATTGTTCGTACACGGAATATGGAATCAAGTTGACACTAGCGCCTAAGTCTATCAAACATTTGGTAATCGTCTTGTCACCAATTGTACACGAAATCGTAGGGCAGCCAGGATCATTGTATTTTACGGGCATGGATTGGGACAAGACTTCACTCAAACTGGCGGCTAAGAAGACTTTTTTGGGCACTTGAGTGTGTCGCTTTTGGGTACACAAGTCCTTAAGAAATTTCACGTAAGTTGGGACTTGCAGAACGATGTCAAGAAGCGGAATGTTAACCTTGACTTGTTTAAAAATTTCCAACATCTTTTCCATTTGGTCCGGGTGTTTCTTTGGTCGAAGACGATGTGAAAATGGGACATGATACTCGGCAGGCGGGTCCACTCGAGTAGTAGAAGAACATTTTTGATTGGCACTCGATTCAACGTTTGGCTCCATGTTCTGTTCAGATTCATTCGTTGTTTTAGAAGTATCGAGAGAAGTTTACAGTAAATCGTTTGGATTAACGACTTGATTATCGATTTGTTTCCCGGAACGAAGAGTTGTGATAGCATTCAATTGGGTAACGTTGCTATCTTGAACAACATGGGCTTGATTTGAATTTGCGTTTTGATTTCTGGGATTTGGAAGGGGTTGGCTTGGGAATGTTCCTCGTTCGCGTTCACTTACAGATGTGGCTAATTGACTCATTTGCATTTCGAGTTTTGCAATCGATTGGTTTGTGTTTTGCATATATGAAGTCAATAAATTTTGTAAATTGCTTTTTGATTGAAGGCTTTGAGTAGTTGCTTTAGCCATCGTTTCAAGAGTTTTCTCAAGAGAAGTTAAACGTTTATCATCTTGGGGAGGATGAGCCGAATTTGGTTGAAAATTTGATTGTTGCGGTTGATTATGAGATGGACCCGTAAAGTTTGGTTGAAAATTATTGGGTTGAAAGGAAGGATTCGAAGCATTATTCTGAAATGCTTGCAAATTGGGATGAATCGTATTCGTGTTGGGATTGTTTTGGTTCCACGCAAAATTTGGATGGTTTCTCCAACCAGGGTTGTACGTTGGAGAAAACGGGTCATTTTTGGCTTTGTTGAAAGCATTGATTTGTTCGACGAAATTGGGACACTGATCAGCTATATGATTAGGATCGTTGCATTTATAACACATCGGTTGGGAAACTTGGTTCATTTGATTCGATGAGAAAACGTTATTGAATTTTTTAATCATTACGTCGATCTTAGCTTCCAAAGCAACGGAAGATCCTATCGAGTGTGCACTCGATTGTGAGTAGATTGATTTTACATTCGAACATTCCCATTGGGATGATTTTTCGACGAGGTTTTCAAGAAATTGCCAAGCATCGTCGTGATGTTGGGCAAGAAAGTTGCCTTGGCACATTGATTCGAGCATGGTACGTGAGCTATTTTCGAGTCCATCGTATAAAATTTGGCAAATTGTCTCGAAATTATGGTGTAGACATTTTATCAAAAGCTCTTGGAATCTTTCAAAATATTTTCCGAATGGTTCTCCCTTGAATTGATGAAAGTTTACATTTTCGTTTCGGATTCTACTCGTTTTTTCCAAAGGGTGGAACTTTTTTAAGAAAGCTTTTACGAATTCTTCCCACGTTTTAATCGAGTTCGATGGTAAGCTGCACAACCATTTTTCAGCGTAATCCATAAGAGCGAATGGGATTAATCGAGATTTGATTCCGTCATCAGAAAGTTGTTGGAATTTGATGGTTGCACAAACTTGTTCGAATTTAGTCAAGAAGATGTATGGATCATCATGTTCGAAATTGCCAAATTTCAGAAGAGTGGCAATATGGTTTGAGTGAATTTCGAAATGGTTACCCGTAAGGGCGGGTAACATGATGCAAGATGGAATAGAAACTCTATTGGAAAAGATTCTATCCATAAGAGTTCGAGGGGCATTCTCGTTCGCCATTTCGGGAGGATCCTCTGTTCGAGTTAAACGGTTTGTCGAAGGGTCGCGAGTCTAATGATTTGTTGTTGTGTCACGAGTCCAAGTACTCATGCACAAGTGAAAGTCGAGAAGAGAAAGAAGTTAGAATCGAGTTTAGTGAATGAAAGAAGATTTGAAAATCGAAGTGAAAATTTTTTTTTTAGAGGAAGAAAAATATTTACGAAGTGAAATTTATTTTCAAAAGAGAAGTTTTATTTTTGTTTTGTTTTTGGTTTTTCAAATTTTTATTTTTATTTTTTGTTTTTTGAATTTTCAAATTTTATATATATATATATATGCATGAACTAATGCAACTAAATGAATGCAAAGGACTTAATTACAGTATCTGTCCTTAGTAGCTCCTAACCCAAAATTGTATAATCATACTTTGTCTTAAATCAAAAAAAATATTTCTCAGCCAGGTAACGGGTAGGGGTTATCGGTGCACCACGAATCACCATAGCAATGCAGCCGAAGGTTTACGTACCTTCATAGGAACAACCAGTATAATATTTACGTATCACCGTAATTTTTATAACTGGTTATTACTCTGCCGTAGCCTAGACACCAAGAAATAAAATTGTTCAAAGAAACAATTGTGAAGATACAATTAAGCCCTAGATGAGCCCGTGACACCTTTAAGTCGAATGTCTAACCTTTATTATTAGTCAAATTCTATGATGAAATGCGTTTGTGGGCTAAGGAAAGGGTGATGAAATCCCTCACCTTATGTGAATTGGGGTATTACCCTTAGAAAACAAAATAAGATGAGATGGATACAAAACAAAATTTAAACGTGAATTTACAATGCAACTAAAATGAAGTTTGTTTTTGGATTTTGAAATTTTTTTTTTGTATATATAAATGCAAACACAAACAACCAACAATGCACTAGAGATGAAAGCACAATACCAGAGCGTGCAGATTATTAACTATTTTTTTTTAAGTGGCAATTTTTTTTATAAGCAAGCAGCAATTATTTTTGGGCAAGTAGTTCTTCCTTTTAATCTGCTTTGGCAACTTGAAATGAAAAACAAGATATATTCAACAATTATTATTATTATTATTTAGTATGTTTATGCAAGATGAAAAACAAAATAAGCGAAAAACAAAACAATTGAAAATAAAATAAATAAAAACTAAAACAAGTGAAAACAAATGAAAAATGAAAATTAAACAAAGTTAAACTTTTTTTCGGATTTTTTTTTAAATTTTTTTTTTGGAAAGGAAACTTAAAAGTGAAGTTTTACTTAAAAAAAATTGTTTCTATGAAATCTAATCAAAACAAGACAAACAAGTGAAAATGAAACCAACAAAAAAAATTGAAAGTTAAACAAATTGAAACTTGTTCTTTTTTAAAGAGAAGAAAACTTAAAACTAAATAAATAAATAAACAAAAATATAACAGCCCGGCCCAATAAGAAGACGATCCCACACCCTTATTACCTAATGTTATCCCAAGATTATCAAAACAAACAAAATAACTAAATTCAAAACCACTGACTTTCTCCAAACCCAAATCAAAACAATTGACTTGTCGGTCGTTCCCAAACAAAAAAAATTGAAATTCCTCAAAACTCTGGCGATTACAAGTCGACACTGGGTTGCTATAGACTTGGGTTTGGGTTTGCGGTGGTGGTGGATGTTATTCGAATGTGTGGCAATAGTTGTTTCAGAGGAGAAAGGTAGTGCGGTAGGGGCAGTTAATCTGGAGAATGGCGACTTCGATTGGTTGTCAGGTGATTCGTTTGTCAGTGGTGAATTGGTTGTTTTTGGGTGAAGTTTTGCGATAGTCTTGTATTGTGGAGTGGTCGGCAGTTTGTACTTCGGGTGAAGGATTTCAAGGAGGTGGTATGTTGTTGTAGATAGGAGAAGTTTGGACAGAGTTTTGTACTGACTTTTGTAGTTGTTGTTTGCGGTTTGAAGTGAGGATGGGTATTTGTATGGAGTTGTTTGGAGATGTTGTTGTGGGAAGGTGGCTGTATTTGTAGATGTCGTGAGTTGAGGAGTTTGGTCGGCGATTTGGTAAAGGATGTTGACGAAGCAGGGTTATGCAGATTGGTATTAGGGTTTTATGCAGTGATAGAAATTTGGTCGTTTGACTGTGAGTGGTTTTGATCAGTTGTGAAGACTGAGTTGTTTGTTGATTGTGATGGAAGCTGCAGTTTGGGTCTCTCTGGTGGTCAGTAAGGACAGAGCAAGTTGGAAATGAGGGGATTGTTGTGGTTGCGGCAATGCAAAGGTAAAGCAAGGTGTTCATGGAGTAGACAAGGCTGCTGTTTGGGTATTGCTGTGATGAATATGCTGAAATGAATTGAAGTATGGTGTGGTGGTGGCTGTCAAAATGAGATTGAGGAGCAGCTGTTGGCAAATGGTCAGTAAGGTTGTGGTCAGTATGCAAGGAGGAGGTTTGTGTCAGTAACAGTGTTCTTGTAAATATGAAGTGTGGTCAGGTGTTTGATAGAGGAGGGGAAGTAGAAGTGGTATGGGGAGTTTTGATGAGTTGGAGATGAACGGTATATGTAGAGGGTGTGGCACTGTGAATTGGCACTGTCAAGTTTTCAGGCAGAAATGTTTGATGACATCTCTTGTTTTCAGGCAGAAATGTGATGTTTAAACAAAGAGACGATTTGTACAGTGAAGGAGGGTGGTGTCGAAGGAAGGTGTTGTTAGAGTAAGTTGGATGTTGAATGTTATGAAATGTTTGTATGTGCAGACAGTTGACAGCAAGGGGTTGATGGTGGTTTGGGATGTGCAGGCAAAGTGAAAGAAGTGAAGTCGTGATATGTGACAGTGGTAATGATGTATGAAAGAAGTTGTAATATGATGTATGAGAATGTATGAATATTGACA
The DNA here is from genome assembly GCA_030737815.1 of Allium fistulosum. NCBI lineage: Eukaryota > Viridiplantae > Streptophyta > Magnoliopsida > Asparagales > Amaryllidaceae > Allium > Allium fistulosum. The sequence goes on along the minus strand of CM060906.1, from coordinate 150,205,638 downwards.
GTGTAAAGAGAATGTATGTTGTTGATGCCAGAGGAGATGTGTGTAAGTGGCACAGTTTGTGGCAATATGAAGAAGGCAGTAAGGTTTGGTTGTATGCTGATTCGAATTGAGGAGGATGGTTGAAGCAGAAACAGAGTGTACTGACAAGTCTGTGATAGAATGCACTGTGTGCTACTGGTGAGATGTGCACAGTTTTGAAATAGTAAATGAAATGAAATGTTATTGCACAGTTTTGAAATAGTAGTCTGTGATAAAAGGCAATTTGAAACAGTAACTGTTGCACAGTTTTGAATTTGTTATGTAAAATGTAAAAGCCAAAGCAATTGTGAAATGAAATGTAATTGCAATGAACAAAATTGAAATTGAAATGAAATGCAATGGTTTTTTTTTGAATAGAAAATATGCAAAAGCAATGTAAATAAAAAAAACAAGCACACAAATAAAATCACACCAGAAACATACACACAACAATTTTTTTTTAAATGCAAACACACAAACAAACATACAAAAATCAAACGAAAATAATTCGAAGAATAGAAAATTAAAAATCAAAGCAACTCCCCGGCAACGGCGCCAAAAACTTGTTAATCGACATAATTTCTATCGAGTTAGAAAACCATCGAAAAATTTCAAATTAAAATATACCGCAAGCGCACGGCGTACACTTGTAGTACGTGGCGAGTACGGGTCGATCCACAAGGAATTGTTATAGTATAAAAATCTATTCGATCAAATTAGACCAAATGGAGGAGAAATTGTTAACTAGAAATAAAATGAAGCTAAAACTAGAATTAAAATTTGATTTAAAAACTATTGAACTAGAGAACAATCTAGAGGCAAATCCACTCTCATATTTTTGTAAATCAACAAACAAACAATTTGTGATCTCTAGCTTTTGATATTAAGTGAAATATTGTTGTATTTATCATAAGTATGGTTTGTTTATGTTATTAATTAACATAACTCAAACCATCAAACTATAATACAACAAATAAACCACTTATAATTCTCATGAAGTTGAAGCCAAAGCAAAAGCTATTTTAAGTATGATCTATTTACTATTGTAATTAGTAATATAGATCATCAAATTTCATTTTTACTTTAATTTCACAATCAAAAATGGATTAGCAAATGATGATGCAAATTGTGTTTATGTTGAATAAGAATAGCTCATTTGCATAAACAATATAAGCTATCAAACCCACTTGTATAAACTTGCATCAAAACTTACTTCATGAAGCATAAACCAAATAAGATCATAAATCATAAAATGTTGAAATTACGTAATATTTGAGAGCTTCATTACCCCTAAATTAAAGGGGTTGAGCTACTCATTTGTGGCATTGAAGCAACACAAGTAACTTTCAACATTAAAAAGAGAAGAAAATAGAGAATAAGCAAAGAAGAGAATGTAATTAAACTACTTATTACAACAAAAGGAATTAAGCTACACTACTTGCATGAATGTAAAACTATTCTACTAACAAAGAAAAGAAAAGAACATAAATAAAAGCATTATCATAAAAACAAAGAAAAGCATGTAGAAAAAGAAGAAAGAGGCTTGGAAGCCATTTTTATTTCATAGAACATTGAGCTTACAATTTGATCTCATAATTTCCTAAGTAAAATGAAAGAGTAGAAGATGATTTACATGTACATAAGAGGGCTATTTATACATGCATAAAACCCTAATTCTATTTTTAAGGGGCTTCCCAAAATACCCCTTAGGAAGTGTGGAGGCCAAGTAATCATTAGCTTCTACTAATCATCATTTAAGTATACATGAAGCCATTAATTCCATAAGCATGTTCATTTGCCTCTAATTTGTACATTAAGGTAGGTGGGTAGGTGGGGTCCTACATGATCTTCACTTTAAATTATTTTCCTCTTCTTTCCTTTGTATTCATTTGTGCATGCATGTATCTTCATATAAGCCTCTACCATATGCATCCAAATTCCTATAAAAATCATCAAAAATATCCAAGTAAAAATTCTCAAATTTACACATGCACAAAAATGACTATTTTGCCCCTGAATGAAGATGAAAATATGATGGTTTGAAAAATAATTGAATTTTGGTTTTAACATGTACAAATGCCCAAATATGATGCTTATTTAAATAAAAAGAGATAAAATATGGATGTAAATATATGCACATTTACGTGTACATCAGCGCCATAAGATGGCCAGGTTAAAGCACCGAACAAGCCCTTATCTGTGCCACACTATGGCCAGGTTAAGGCACCTCCTGAGGGAGGACGGAGTAAACCTCTATCCGCTCCATGAGATGGCCAGGGTAGAGCACCGAACAAGCCCCCGTCTGCACCACAAAAGGGCCAGGGCAGGGTGCCTCCTAGAGGGAGGTCGGGTAAGTCCTTGGTTCCAGCCTCTAAGATGAGCTAACCAAGAGCACTGGACAATAATGGACTAAGATGTCCAGGCCCAAGAAGAGGCCCAATAAATAAAGGACTATGATGTCCAAGCTCAAGTGAGGCTCAATCAATAATGGACTAAGATGCACAGGCCTAAGAAGAGGCCCATCAAACAATGGACTAAGACGTCCAAACCCGAGAAACGGCACATTCAATAATGGACTAAGATGCCTAAGCCCGGGAAGAGGCTCATCAAATCATGAACTAAGACATTCAAGCTCGAGAAGAAGCGTATGCAATCATGAACTAAGACGTCCAAGCTCAAGAAGAAGATAATCAAATTATTTCTATGCAAAGCCGGAAGGGTTCTTATATGTCGAAAAGGACTAAAGCAAAGGGGTAAAATGAATCTCCATTGATTATTACCCGAATTTGGGTTTCATGACTTTCTTAACATCATCTATTAATGCCTGAATCTGGGCTTCGGGATTCTTATATATGAATTTCAAAATCTAATACCCGAATCTGGATTTCGAGATTTTATCAGTCACCATCTTTACTAAGCCCAAATCAGGGTATGAGAACATTGTTGGTTATTACAATTTTTGATACTCGTACTTGAGTTTTGGAATTATTATCTGTTTTTGCCTAAATACCCTAATCTGGGTACATGACATCTATTGTGAAGAATATTTTCATGAGCTTCTGGATATTCGAAATACGCCCTAATACGGGCAAGGGATTTCCATTTTAACAACCATTCGCTTACAAAAGTATATACCCTAATTTGGGCCGAAGATTCTTGCTGCAAAGAGAATTGACTCAAATATGTCCTGATCTGAACTCAAAGTTTAATATGGGAATCATACTACTAATTCTTCTTTAATTGGCCATAAAAACCTGAATCTGGGTTTAGAAATACCATATATCAAACTATTCTTGGGATATCTCTATCTGGATTGTGAATATCATGTTATTAATCTCTAAACCTCATAAGTTAATGCCCTAATCTGGGTTAGATTTCATGGATGATATGATGTAGTTGAATCTATAAATATCTGAAAGGGGGGCCGCCGCCTGCATCTATAAATAAGACCCAAAGGGTCCAGTTTTGGGGTCCAGATTTTGGATACTGAATTCATCTTCTTTTCCCCACTTTTATAGAGATATTTGTACTTGTAAAAACCCGAAATTGAATTAGGAGGAGAGCTCAATTTCTTGTAACTCATTTTGGATATGAATAAAATGGAGATGGCTCGTTCATGATGGATATTGGCAATGAGGAGAATCATTTAGATCATTAGCTAGACTAATGATCAATGCACATAATTTCAACCTTTTTCTCATAATCTCTTTTGGTCTATGCTATGTATAAGATCGACTTATTCATTCCCCATTGAAATACATCATCATTGAAATCCATACTTAACGTTGGTAGTTAAAGTGAAGATGACGTATCGCATATGTTGAATGCATGGATATGGGAATAACTAAATTGATCTTATATAAGAAGAGTATAGGGGTTAAAGATATAAACTAGGACTGCTTTGAAAGGAGGAAAACCTTTCGACTTAGTCCAAAAGGTTTACTTCCTAATGGAATCCTGGGTTATATATCTTATAACCGCTCATGATGGACTCCATTCGAAGGGAATCTACTTCCTTAAGCATTAGTAAACCCTTCGAATTGATTCCATAGAATGAAAATGGACATCAAAGGGGGTAAAAGCACTTAGGGCTGGCAAATGAGCTATGCATCTCCTTACAACGATGTCGAGAGGTTTCACACATTACCTTTCGGCATGATTAAAAAGGAAGTGGTAGACATCAACCATAACAGTTTTCGACTCCAAGAGGAGATGGAATTCAACAAATTATTGATTTCTGGAAGCTAAATGACTGAGAATCATGTCAACCTAATCAAAACGTTGGAATAGCCTTGTCACACCTTTCAACGAGGTCGAAAGGTTTGGTAACTTACCTCCATCCCAACCAAGTCGAAAGGTTGAAGTGATCTTGTTAACAACCTTTCGACAATGTCGAAAGGTTGAGCTATTTCCTTCTACACCAACTTAAACGGAAGGTTGAGATGGTCATGTTAATAACCTTTCGACAAGGTCAAAAGGTTTGACAATCTAATATTTTGACAACCTGGTCGAAGGGTTGATGTGGCCTCATTAACCTTTCGTCAAGGTCGAAAGGTATGACCATTCACTGTTCTTTTCATCCAGATCAACTTGATTAGGACATTTTATCCAAAAAAATACACTTTCAGAAACGGAAATCATCACAACCACATGGTGATGTTCAAACAAAATTATTTTATCAAAGCATTGGGGATGTTGACAAGATTTCTTGTTAACAGTGTTGTGTGTCATAGGCCAATATGAACATATCAGCCCATATGTGCAATACTATCTAAGAAAATTCATCCATCAGCAATCATTATCCAAAACATGTCCTAATGACATGTTCATAACCACGCCTAGCTTCCGAACATTCCTACCTATGGAATATTCTAAGTTAAATACTATGTGTAACAACCCGATTTTTAGGTAGTAATTAATTAATGTTAATAATATAAATTTATTTAATTAAATTGGAATTTGATGGTTTGTTTGATATTGGTTTTGTAATAATCTAATGAAAGAATTTAAATTGTGAATTATAATTATAAAAATTTTAAATGAGATAAAAATGTGAAAAACATATATATATTTTTAAAATGGGATGCAATTGAAATAAAATGTTAGTTTGGAAAAGAATTAATTTGAAATATAACTTATATAATTATTTAAAATTAATAAAAGTTAGATTTATAAACAAAAGAAAATAAAATCATATATATATAAATATATGGTTACTTATCTTATTTTCAAGGCCTAAACTTTAGAACCCAGGCCTTGTACTTAAGCCCAACATTCAAAGGTCCAACCCAAATCACTTTCTAGAATTTTCCTTCCTTTCTTTTTATTATGCATGCAAGTCTTCTTTTCTAAGAACCTTCTTCCTGAAGCACGAATAAAAACAATGTTCTTTATTTCTATATTCAAGAAGAAAATCATAGAAATTAATATAAATTGTCAAACTCAAGTATGTTATTCCTGGCATAGTTCTTCATCCATGGTGTAAGCTGGGTTTGTTGTGGGGTTGGATTCATTCCTATAAACAATGAGAGAAAGGTAAGAGCAGCTAATATGTTCAGTTGAGTATCCTTATCTCACACATCTATGTCTTGATTTCGTAAATATTAGAATTTTTAGTAAAATACTTGCGTCTATGTTGATATTTCTCTGTTTTTCATCCTAGCTGCTTCTTCTGTAAGTGTGTTTGTGGTCGCATTATACTAGTGCGCACCTGTGAATATTTATATATATATATATATATATATATATATATATATATATATATCTGTGTGTGCGTGCACGCGCGCGCGTGTGGATGTGTGAATGTTGTTAAACTATTGCGTGAGTATATGTATATATAGTTAGGTAAGTGTGCATGTGTCAGGTTTATTAAATAGTGTGTGTGGGTTGAGAGGGTGTGTTCTTACTGTTGAGTTGGTGCCTGAAAATGTGTACCTAGTGTTTGTATTCATGCGTGATTTTTAGGCCATGTATATTTAGTGTTTGTGTAGTAGCCGTTAAACTATTTTTAGAGGCTAGGAAAGTGTACATACCCCTACCCATATTATTATGCTTCAAGCCATGTTGATTCACATTTGAGCACCTAAACTTATTTTGTTATGTATATTATCCATGTTTCTGAATTACATATTCTTATTTCTTTAAACCTATTTTAATATATATTAATTTGATTTTAAAATTACTTGTAAATTATACATGTATTTCCTTGCTTAACTCTATTAGTTGGATAATAACACTATTTATAGCCTCCATGTATGAAGTCGTTCATTGCAAAACATTTCACCGAGACGAGTAGTAGTTGTTTGAGCTTAAATTTTATGAATCGGTCTTATATGGTTCTTGTCCCATGGTACCAGTTTAAAAAAACATAAATTTCTAATTTTAGTTTGATCGGTAAATTCTACATCTATCTTATATGTGTTCGCATTGACGAGCACATCGGTGGATACGTGTCACGATGACTGTGAGGTAACTAAAGAATATAGAGACTTCGTGTCTCTGGAGCTTGCATAGTGCTATCAATCTCTCTTTTGATACTGACGGAGTAGTAGATTGGCATATACGATTGATACACCTCACTGTAGCATAGATATGGGCTAGTTGTTGCATATTATTATATATGACTCTGCTTGGGACTTTGTGTCTGTTGTACAATCATTTCCCATCACAGGATTTACTGATAGACATTATATAATGAGATGAGACTAAACCTTTGATATATATCCAGTGTATAGTAGATTCTCGGTATTTGATAAGCAGCCTATCATGTTTTATGTATATTGATGATGATGTTTTATTGAGATCGAGAGTTATATTTGGGTAATGCTTCGTACTAGCCCGATTATACTTGGTGATATCTCATTTATTGATATTTCTGGATTTGATGATTATTTTTGGATATGGTTGATTCACCCATTTGTGTTGATTCTATGATTTCTGATTTGATATGTCCACTATATGGATGATGACATCTTTTGATATGAGAATTGATTGTTTCAGATGGATTTGAGATGTTTGGGTGTTGTGATACCTTAATGATTGTTTATAACAATATATACATTTTAGGCATACATTACTATATTTATAGAGATCCTTTGATATGACGTCTTAGGTTTTGATTATCGATGTTGGTGTTATTATATTATCATCCCATGTTTATATTTTGTTACCATTCCTATATATCCTTAATTAGACATAGTCTGACCCATGTGTTATTTATAATAATCGGGTCACTCTGAGACATTTCAGGTATAGGGATGACATGACCATCTAGTATTTCATTGGGCTTAGAAGTGATATCTATCAGGATGTTCTATGATATGTATATGTCATTAATTCATTGTATAGTTTTCCACTGTGACGTACATTGATTATTTATCACAATATAATTAGATAATTGACATTTGTATTGAGTTGTATCCTTATGGCATATACATTATATATATATTATATGTTATCGCTGCGATTGACTCTGTGCTCTCTGTATATTATGTATTGTTCTGTTTTGGATGAACACGTGTTTATTATTTTATACCGATATTGTATATGTATAAACGAGATATTCATTTGATGTTTTAAAATGTACCAGTGTTAGTCAAAGGGAATATTCACATGTGTACCCCATATAGGCTCATTCTCCATATTATTTGATAGTATTACTCTGTAATACTCTTGGATAGTGTCAAGACCCAAAAATCGACCTTCGAAAATCGGCACCCGTACTTCACTTGTACTCAAAATGCCGTAGATTCAAATGCCGAATCTGGTTCTCGGGAGCTTATAACACAATTAAGTAAATAACACAGCGGAAGAAAAGAATAATACATTGATATACAATATCTGATACAACAGAGTGATACAATGAATATCAATATACATCAGAGATGATACAACAAATAGCAGCGGAAAAGAAAAGATAACAACAGCAGCGGAACAATATCAATAGAAATGATATCTCCAAAATGATCTTCAGACACGAATGAATCCAAAATTCCAAGATAAGCAACTCCGATGAATGAACTAGCTCCAGATAATCTACTAAACCTGAATATCTGAAAAGAAACCCAACTCTAGACTGCTCGTGTGGAAAATTATGAGCACCCAGAGTTTAGGAAGGGAACAATAAACTCCGGATCAGTCATGGGACTGGTGTGAGCAACAAAAACAGTTTATCTTTAACAAACAACAAAGGAATTTTAAACATTGAAATCCGCAATGCTTTTGGAAAATGAAGCTACCATAAGACCTCCCACCACACACACAATGCAAACGCAGAATTGGAGGAGATTTCTTCTTATGATAGTCAAAGATGCTTACTACGCAAAATCAAATCATTTTTGATATTATTATTAGTGCATAGTGTAGAAATCATTTCGAAAGTATAATATTAATCTTAGCCAACATACGACCAGTATCGTATGCCTACTATAGCTACCATCTAAACAGTGGTGACCACCGTACGTAAATGGCAGGTTCTACAACTAATACCGTACAAAGTTCGTATTGGAAGATGGATTTCCAACAAATGGTCAGGCTAAGGAACTTCCTATCCACGATGGGTACGTCCCTGGAATAGACGACCCGAGAACCTAACCGGATCTCTGCCAACACAAGGCCGGGTTACCTCTGCAAAAATAGGTAACTACTGACACGCGTATGCCATCCCCCGATCGTCACCGATCTTCCCGAGGATCCCCGATTCGCAACAACCACAAAGTAATAAATTTGCAGCAACCACAGAGGTTAAGTATCTGGGCTCCATACCATGATACCACCTTTATCCAGAAGGAATGACATACACTAAGGGGCGCTACTCCCTAGAACCTTGCTGCATCCTTCCTGTTTCGACCATTTCCGGGGTGTGAGGCTCGACGAAGTCTCGTCCACAAAGCTACGCTTTCTACAAAGTCATGCTTCGGGTCAAACAAATGATCAACCTATGATCACAAAGATATAAGATCAAACAAATGATCATATCACAAATGATCAAACACTGATCATCACACAGCAACACTCAGCATGCCACATTACCAAATTGGGATATATCGCTGATAAATTTCAACTACATAACCTCTGAGCTCGTACGTCTCAGAGAAGGGTGTTAAGCTAAGAGAATAAATTCTCCGCCACCAACAGAGATGTATTTGAAAGAAATCGGCTTTATATCTCAATGTGTAATGTCAGACATGTATCCATACAAGTCTGTTCCGGGTTCGAACAGAACCGAAGGCACTTCTCACGAAGCCCTTGCAATTCCGGATAATTTCCAATCACGTCCGGACTTCCCGTCACTAAGGGTGATAAAACCTCTATATCGGGGATCAGCCGATGCAGAGTAACTCGACGGTAATCCTTCCGTTTTCAAAAATATCCGGTCTTCAACACCGGTCTTCAAATGCCATCCATATACGTCGTATCACATATTCGGAATGGGTTATACGACCCAAAGGTCCTTTCCCGGCTAACCCGAATAGTGAGCGCAATTTAAAATCATATGGATATGGGATTTCAATTAAGTCACACTTAAACCCAACTTTCTTTTCAACTGATTTAACAAATTACCATTTTCAAATCTTTAAACAAAAAGATTTATTTTAAACAACCTACAACGGTTTAAACAATTTCCACATTTAAATCTTTTAAATAAAAGATTCATTCACAGATTTTCCCAATTAACCTCCATTTCAGTTTAACTCGTTAAATCTTTAAGATTTAACTTATAGCTTTCAAAACAATCCCATTTCAAATGATTTAAACCAATCATTATTTTAAATCTGTTAAAAATAAACAGATTCAATTCATAGCTTTCAAAAAAAATTCATAACTTGGAAAACCATTTTTCAATTCAATCTTGAAATTCCTTAAATTAAACTGGAATTTCATTTCTTATCTGAAAGCTTTTATCTTTTGAAAACAAATAGTTTCATTTCAGAAAATCTGATTCATTCATACGAGTTGGAATCCTTGGGTTAAATTCAAATTCTCAAAATTACATTTTTTAAATGGTTTAAATTCAGATAAACACATTTATATCATGTTTAATCCCTAGTTTCAAATCATAGGATTCAATTCCAAACTTGAATTCAAATTTAAATCAAATTATTTAAATTTTCAAAACTCGATTAAGTTATTCAAAATAACTTTTATCTTTGAAATTCTATTTCAAAAGCTTTTCACTTCAAACCCAAATTTCCAATTTCAAAATCAATTGAAATTAAAATTTCAATTTCAAAAACATCGATTTGAATTATCTGTGACTTAACCGATTTCCACGTGAAATCCATATTTATGTGTGTAAAAGTGTAGTCCAGGGGTTTCACACAATAGTGCAACACAATGAATCATCACATATCAGAATACAAGATATAGTTGATAAGCGATATAACTATAACGCTCATCTTCATTCACAAATCACAGATATATATAAATTTCAGATAAATAAACTACAGTAAAGATTACAAACAAATCAGAATATATCACAAAGCATCATAGATCAGAATATCAAACAATTCAATCATCCAATCAAATCCAAATATTCATAGGTAAGGTCAGTTAATTGTCTGATTGATTTAAATCAGATTTATTACTTATGAATTTCAAATCCGGGTTAATTAATCATTAATTAATTACAAATCATCTTGATAAATTATTCTTTAATCATCTATTAATTAACCATTAATAATAAATTAATTAACCTTTAATTAAGATTCATCAACCTTTAATTACTAAATAATTAACCTTTAATTATTTAATTTACCATTTAATTATTTATCTTTACTTAATAAATTAACCTTTAACTAATAAAATTTCAATAAGTGATCATTCCAAACCTCTTACATTGATTAATAAATCTTTAATTAATTATCATTAATTATTTCTTAACAAATCACATAAATTTAATTAACCTTTAATAAATTGATTATCCTTAATTAATTGGTTAATCCAACTTAAATCATTAATTAATTTATCATTAATTATGTCTTAATCACATTTATTAATTTTAAAAGGTTAAGATTTAGTTTAATGACTTTTTACCTTAATTCTATTTTAAATTACATTTAAAATAATGTATCTAATTTAAATAAATTAAAACTTAAGTATTTTGAAAATATCTTACTTAAATTCTTAATTGATTAAAAACTTAAATCAAAGTCATAAATTTGAAAGCATGTTTTAAAGTTGTTTAAAAATCTGAAAACCCTTTAAAGTAAAAACTGTTGAATATATCAGGCTCGAGACCTGCTTCGAGTCACCCCTGAGAAATTTGCTTGTTTGCTTCGGGTTATATCAAGAATCAACCCGAGTGCCAAAAATTTCAACTTAAATTTTGTCTAAGTATTTTCGACCTGGTACTCCATCATTCTACTCGAGTTCTCCCCTACGTTTCCCCGAGTAGACTTCGAGTCAAACACTCGTTTTCTCGAGCACGTCCCGAGACCCATCCTTCTTCCCCAAATTCAATCATACCAGATATCTGTGCACACGCGTGCACGTGCACCTCCGACCTGAGCAACTCCGACCCTCGCCGAGACCTACAACAAGTCGCAAATCGTCTCCTCTGACGATCCGACCACCCAAAGCAACGAATTCGCCTGAGAATAAAAATCGAGATACTCGATTACCACCTGGAACCCACTTGATCGACAAATACACCTCGACCCACCGATCTCGATCGCCAGAAAATCAGAGACTCCAGCCACCCCTTCGCAAATGTCAACGCTTCCAGTCCCCAGAGTTACGCCGAACTCGATGCAACAGAGAGAGAGAACGATCAAATTTTCTAACTCGTCCCAAACTAGGGTTAAGAACAGAATATGCTCGCCGCGGCCGCCACAATGGTCGAGACCGCCTCCAACCATTTTTCCCCTCAACTACGCTTGCTCCTCCATCGTCAGGGAGAACCCCGACCACCACCATTCAATAGATAGCCAGAAATCGCCTCATAACCATTTTCTGGTTAAACCAGAATTGCTATCAATTCCCTCTACTAAAAACCTCCATTTTAGTTTCAAAAATCAATTTTTGTTTTAAGCATTTGATTCATATACCTGAATCAAAGATTCTTGATAGTTTATATTTGACTGATATTTGATTTCTACTGTAAATTTTTATTTACAAAACATTTACTTAATATTTTTACTTAATATTATTTTTAGAAGTAACTTTACATCGTTATAAGAAAATTTCTTTCAGAAATCATGGTTTGAAAAGATCTAAAAATGGAGATGAATTTTTTTTTTCTTTCATCTCTAGTGATCTTGGGTTTTGTTATAACAGAGTAGACATATACATTCACAGGCATGCATACCACATTTCACATCTAAATATTGACATTCATTTATCATTTTCGCAACAGCCACGTCACAAAACTTCAACATAAGTTATGAATTCAAAACCTAAATAGGTCAGTTTGCTCACCTGAGTTCTTTTGAACAGAGGACTCAAGCCTGATGTTGAAGAAAACAGAGACAGGAATTTATTTTCTGGGATGATTCTTGTATTTTTTTTCTTTATTCTTCATTTTCCAGGTTTTGATCATCATCCCTTTTCTTTTGATTTAAAATTTTGTTTCAGATATGAAGTGCTTCAACATGAATCTGAAACTTTGCTTTGAACTTCAGGTTTATTTGAAATGAAGGAAAGTGGTTGTTCTACTTTGATTTCCAGACTCTAAGCTTGAATTTTTATTTTCTCAGGTTCAACTTTGCTATGTTATGATGAACGAACAAGGACTAGATGCATATATATAAAGAGAAGCAGTTTGTACAAGGTAGGCTCTGGTACAACAAATTGGGTCAGAGATTTTTATTTGCAATTGGAGGCTGAAAGGATTCGTTTATACAATTCGAATAGACTTGGTTTGCTGCTAATAAATGGAGACATTAAATGCTATTTGTACCTTATGTTATTTTTTTATACTTATCCTATTTTTCTTATGCTTGCCTGCCTAGATTTTTCAAAAGCTTTTGCATATCATTTTCGGCTGAGAAGATGATTGTGGTGGCTTGCATTATTTGTTGTTGTACAAATTTAAATATATTTATCTATATGCTAATATCTTTCCTTGCAAGCTAATACATATATATGTTTTGTTTTATTTCGGCTATGCAGATTCATTTCTTTTGTATGCTTAGGTTTCCATTTTTTTTTATATTCAATATTTAAACCATTTATTTAAGACTTAAATTCAAATCAAATATATACGTATATATTCAAATTTACTCATGCATGCCCGTATACATATATATACAATATTTTAATTTTAAATGATTTATACAAAATATATTTGGATATCGGGAAAACTCGCTTCTATTAATTGATAAATTTCACAGTTTTATTCAAAATTTCATTTAATTATCAATTAATATTAAATTAAAATCTAGGGTCGTTACAAACTTCCCCCCTTAAAAGAATTTCGTCCTCGAAATTCACAGGCACGAAAACAAAAACAGATGAAGAATGTTTCATCTGATCAAACTGAACATTGATTCTGCATTTGGCTTATCAAATCAGAATATCAAAATCAGATACGAGAACGAATCTGTTTAACAATCAACAAAATACTCGGGTTATCAAGATCTACGAAATATGGAGTGGCATCGGTCAGTTCAAATGGATAACTAACCATTCGTAGAATATACTGGGACCCAAAAGAATATACAGATATATGGATACAATTTCGAAATTTTCAGTTTAAACTAAAATATACCTATTAACCATAACAATCAAAGCAAACAATTCATCCAAACAAACAATTTTGGTCTATCTGGAGTTTATGTTCCATATTAATATATCGAATCTATTCCTTTCTGGATCTACCAGAAATTATCGAAGAATTGAGAAAAGATGCTGAACAAAAGAGATTGATAGAGAAAAGATTGCTTCCTTGTTGTTACAGAGTATTGACCATTTATAGTCGTATTTCCCTGTCCCCTATCTCATCCTTTTCTTGCACTCATACTTACTATCAGTGGATAGCAAGAGAATTTACTGAGGCGTACGGACGGATATCTGAGAATTACTCATTCTAGAGTTTACTTCACTCTATCTCTAATGAGCTACTTAATGTGTTATACTCCTGAGCTAAAGTTCAACCTTAGCTCTGATACCACTTGTCAAGACCCAAAAATCGACCTTCGAAAATCGGCACCCGTACTTCACTTGTACTCAAAATGCCGTAGATTCAAATGCCGAATCTGGTTCTCGGGAGCTTATAACACAATTAAGTAAATAACACAGCGGAAGAAAAGAATAATACATTGATATACAATATCTGATACAACAGAGTGATACAATGAATATCAATATACATCAGAGATGATACAACAAATAGCAGCGGAAAAGAAAAGATAACAACAGCAGCGGAACAATATCAATAGAAATGATATCTCCAAAATGATCTTCAGACACGAATGAATCCACAATTCCAAGATAAGCAACTCCGATGAATGAACTAGCTCCAGATAATCTACTAAACCTGAATATCTGAAAAGAAACCCAACTCTAGACTGCTCGTGTGGAAAATTATGAGCACCCAGAGTTTAGGAAGGGAACAATAAACTCCGGATCAGTCATGGGACTGGTGTGAGCAACAAAAACAGTTTATCTTTAACAAACAACAAAGGAATTTTAAACATTGAAATCCGCAATGCTTTTGGAAAATGAAGCTACCATAAGACCTCCCACCACACACACAATGCAAACGCAGAATTGGAGGAGATTTCTTCTTATGATAGTCAAAGATGCTTACTACGCAAAATCAAATCATTTTTGATATTATTATTAGTGCATAGTGTAGAAATCATTTCGAAAGTATAATATTAATCTTAGCCAACATACGACCAGTATCGTATGCCTACTATAGCTACCATCTAAACAGTGGTGACCACCGTACGTAAATGGCAGGTTCTACAACTAATACCGTACAAAGTTCGTATTGGAAGATGGATTTCCAACAAATGGTCAGGCTAAGGAACTTCCTATCCACGATGGGTACGTCCCTGGAATAGACGACCCGAGAACCTAACCGGATCTCTGCCAACACAAGGCCGGGTTACCTCTGCAAAAATAGGTAACTACTGACACGCGTATGCCATCCCCCGATCATCACCGATCTTCCCGAGGATCCCCGATTCGCAACAACCACAAAGTAATAAATTTGCAGCAACCACAGAGGTTAAGTATCTGGGCTCCATACCATGATACCACCTTTATCCAGAAGGAATGACATACACTAAGGGGCGTTACTCCCTAGAACCTTGCTGCATCCTTCCTGTTTCGACCATTTCCGGGGTGTGAGGCTCGACGAAGTCTCGTCCACAAAGCTACGCTTTCTACAAAGCCATGCTTCGGGTCAAACAAATGATCAACCTATGATCACAAAGATATAAGATCAAACAAATGATCATATCACAAATGATCAAACACTGATCATCACACAGCAACACTCAGCATGCCACATTACCAAATTGGGATATATCGCTGATAAATTTCAACTACATAACCTCTGAGCTCGTACGTCTCAGAGAAGGGTGTTAAGCTAAGAGAATAAATTCTCCGCCACCAACAGAGATGTATTTGAAAGAAATCGGCTTTATATCTCAAAGTGTAATGTCAGACATGTATCCATACAAGTCTGTTCCGGGTTCGAACAGAACCGAAGGCACTTCTCACGAAGCCCTTGCAATTCCGGATAATTTCCAATCACGTCCGGACTTCCCGTCACTAAGGGTGATAAAACCTCTATATCGGGGATCAGCCGATGCAGAGTAACTCGACGGTAATCCTTCCGTTTTCAAAAATATCCGGTCTTCAACACCGGTCTTCAAATGCCATCCATATACGTCGTATCACATATTCGGAATGGGTTATACGACCCAAAGGTCCTTTCCCGGCTAACCCGAATAGTGAGCGCAATTTAAAATCATATGGATATGGGATTTCAATTAAGTCACACTTAAACCCAACTTTCTTTTCAACTGATTTAACAAATTACCATTTTCAAATCTTTAAACGAAAAGATTTATTTTAAACAACCTACAACGGTTTAAACAATTTCCACATTTAAATCTTTTAAATAAAAGATTCATTCACAGATTTTCCCAATTAATCTCCAATTCAATTTAACTCGTTAAATCTTTAAGATTTAACTTATAGCTTTCAAAACAATCCCATTTCAAATGATTTAAACCAATCATTATTTTAAATCTGTTAAAAATAAACAGATTCAATTCATAGCTTTCAAAAAAAATTCATAACTTGGAAAACCATTTTTCAATTCAATCTTGAAATTCCTTAAATTAAACTGGAATTTCATTTCTTATCTGAAAGCTTTTATCTTTTGAAAACAAATAGTTTCATTTCAGAAAATCTGATTCATTCATACGAGTTGGAATCCTTGGGTTAAATTCAAATTCTCAAAATTACATTTTTTAAATGGTTTAAATTCAGATAAACACATTTATATCATGTTTAATCCCTAGTTTCAAATCATAGGATTCAATTCCTGTAACGACCCAGATTTTCTGATAATTAAAATTCGGATATTTAATTGATTTTAAATATTAATAAATGGAATTTAGAAGTCGAAGGATTTATTTTTCGAATATTGGATTTAATTTGATAAGTAAATCGATAAATTAATAATTGAAATTCCAGAAATAATTGAATTCTGGATTTAATTGGATTAAAAAATGATTTGTAGAATTTTATTTAATCATACTGGAGTTATAGAAATATTTTAGAACTCTTAAAATTGAATTTGGAGTTAATCTGTGAAAATTGAATATTTTAATATTTAATTATCGACTGTAAGAATAGCCAATTTTCGAACAGTCTCAGAATTTAACGAGACCAGTTCCATTGGATCCGTAATAGTTAGTTATTATCGGATTTCAATTTTCATATCAATCGAAGTTATCGTTTGACCCTGGCAACTCGAAACGCATCGATATTATTTTAATTTTAAATCGTCGAGTTAAAATAGTCCTTTTTCAAAAAGTCTCGGATTTCGACGAAACCAGTTTCATCGGATTCGTAATGTGATATTATTGTAAGATTTCAAATTTCGTAATTTTTGGATTTACCGTTTGTCCGGGGCAAGCCAAAACGCCTCGAAATCGATTTAAATCGGTTTAATTTAAATTGATCGTTTAATTCCATATCTCGCACAGACGATCGAATTAGCTTTCGAAACCTGTTCCATTGTGTCCGGAACGCGGGATAAACCCCAGAAATGCCAGTTACAGCGCGTAGATTGGAGTTTGGGAAAACCGGATGAATAGTGTTCGATATTTGCTATAAATAGACGATTAATCACAAAATAAAAGAAAAATTATTAGCTAGGGTTTCATCATGTTCGTGGCCGCCATCTCTTAAAACCAAGGGCCAGGAAATCACGTTCTTTCTCCTCCAAATCCTCCAAACCCATGCATCGTTAGCGAAAATCATCAACTGGAAAGTCGAAGTACTCGTCGAGCACTATAGATCCATACGGTTGTGATCATCCTTGGTGCTTCGTGGTGGTCGAGATCATGGCTCAAAGCTGGCCGTTCATGCACGTATTGCGAGAAGAGGAGGCGACCGGACTTCACCAGTCCCTGGCCGAAGGTGGAAGAGGCCGAGGCGCCTCGCATGGTGCCATTGGATCAACGTCCGGTCGCGTTTGGTGGCTCGGCCTTGGAAATTTTCGAACGCGCTGTGGGTTCGTCGTTTTGAATGAGCCTGGAGATGAAGAAGTTAGGCAGCGGCCAGATCTCAGCAAATCAAAACGTGCGGCCAGGATTAGTTTTAGGTTTAAATTTAAATAAAAGTTGTAAATTTAATTTTATTAAAATCGTATTAACTTCAAACTGATATAACTTTGTCATATATTATCAGAAAATTACGAAACCAGTTGCGTTGTCTTCGTATTGACGAGCACTACGCGATACAACTGGATTGGAGCCATTTGGAGCTAGTTTGAATTTCGGGTAAAATTAAACGCCGTTTAATTTTATTCGAAAATAAACGCTGAAATCGGAATTAAAATCAAGGTGAGATCTTCTCACTCAAAATTTAAAGTGGAATTTACAGTTATTTATTGATTGACTGTTTGGATGTGATATTAGATATGATAGGATATATCTATATATATATCGCAATACATACATATTGGCATATGTATATATTGGATTGATGATTTCCCGCCTCGTATAGCGGATGAGACCCTATTGCGCCGTTAGTAAGCGGATTTATAAAAACCTATATACCGCGATAATTCCGTAATGGAGCGGAATTGGTATTGTGCTAACATCTTTGGATGCAGGGAAACAAGTTGGAGGGATCCAACTGGATTCCTCAACTATATTTACTTATTTACAGATATTGATATATATTCTGTTATCATATGTTGATATATGATATTGACTGTTGTGATGGACTGATTGGTGTTGTTGCATCATCGGATTCAGTTTTGAAATGTAAAAATAACGACTTTTACTTTAAAAGGATTTTTAAAGTGATCTTTGAAATTATACGTTTTATTAAATTTTTGAAGTGATTTATTTTAAATAAATAAACGTTCAAATTTTAAAGTTATAAAAGTTAAGATTTTTGTGAAATATAACCGAAAAGTGATTTTTGGAATAAATGGTTGATTGATTTATAAAATGGTTTAAATTGAGATTTTTAAAATATTATAAACGGTTTACTTAAAAGGTTTATAAAGTGGACATTTTATAAATTAAAATGTTGGTGTTATAAAACGAGTTTTTATAAGCGTTAAAATGAATTTTTGAGAATTTATAAATAAATGAAATTTATAAATTGGGAACTTATAAATGGAAAATGATTTTATGGAATAAATGAAATTATAAGTATTTGACTTATAATATGGATTGTGGTAGAAAAATTGAATTGTGAATTGAATAGGTAATTAAAGAAGATTTATAGATCGAATTGGTAATAAAGGAGATTTATTAAATTGAAGTTGTTAGAAAATAGAAATAGAATTTATAAACGTTGTTTTATAAATTCGAGATCAATTGAATTTGATAGATTAAATAAAGAAGGTGGTTAAAGGAGATATATTCGCGATTTTGGATAGCGAATTATTATTGGAATAAAACGTGTAGAAAAGATTGAAATGTAATTATTGAAGTATATTCACGATTTTGGACAGTGAATATATTATTAAATAAAATGGATATGTTTCGGGAAAGCGATATTTGAAATGAAGTGATTGTTTTAAAAGATGTTTTAAAACGTGTTAAATATCGAAATCATAGATTTCAACATTTATTGTTGGAATAGACGTTTTCGAAAAAATAAGGAAATGATGGACTATAACACTGTTGTTATAGTAAATGATTTCCGAAAGGAAATGTTTTATGTAGTATTGGGATTTATATATCTATCTAATTTCGAATCCCTATACTAGTGATTTTGAGTCGTCGTAACGATGTTTTACGTAACATTCATTTTGACTCAAATAAATGTGTTTAAAGAGAATGATTTCCTTAAAGAATGAATATATACTTAATATTGATTTAAGTATATCGAATATTTTCAAATGTTGAAAATAAATGATTTGTGAATTACTTATTTTTAAATAAGTATGAAATGTTTTCCAATATGAAATGAACTGTTTTGAGATTTTATCTTCTTAAAGATAAATTGAAAATGAATATTTGAAAACGATTTGAAAATCGTATATCAGTAGATATTTTGAAAGATATAAATTCACTATGGAATTTATAAAGGAAAGGGAAACTGTTTAGAAAAATAAACGTTGATTTATTTTTGAAGTGTGGAAATTTTTATATCTAGTAAAAGATATTTTGGAAAATAAATACTTTGGGAAATTTTTTTGGAATCTGATGATGTTGCGCATCTTTATTGATAGTTAAATAACCGACTATCAATAATTACCTTGAGTAGGTATTTGTTGTGAATTGGATGAATTTGAATGCCACACTTATTTTTGAATAATCGCTCACTATTCGGGTTAGCCGGGAAAGGACCATGGGGTCGTATAACCCATTCCGAATATGTGATACGTCGTTATGAATTGCATTTGAAGACCGGTGTTGAAGATCGGATATTTTTGAAAACGGAAGGATTACCGTCGAGTTACTCTACATCGGCTGATCTCCGGTTTAGATGTTTTATCACCCTTAGTGACGGGAAGTCCGGACGTGATTAGAAAATTATCCGGAAATGCAAGGGCTTCGTGAGAAGTGCCTTCGGTTCTGTTCGATCCCGGAACAGACTTGTATGGATTGTGTGTCTGACGTTACAATTTGAGATATAAAGCTGATTTCTTTCAAATACATTTCTGTTGGTGGCGGAGAATTTATTCTCTTAGCTTAACACCCTTCTCTGAGACATACGAGCTCAGAGGTTATGTAGTTGAAATTTATCAGCGATATATCCCAATTTGGTAACGTGGCATACTGAGTGTTGCTGTGAAATGATCAGTGTTTGATCATTTGTGATATGATCATTTGTTTGATCTTATATCTTTGTGATCATAGGTTGATCATTTTGTTTGACCCGAAGCATGGCTTTGTAGAAAGCGTAGCTTTGTGGACGAGACTTCGTCGAGCCTCACACCCCGGAAATGGTCAAAACAGGAAGGATGCAGCAAGGTTCTAGGGAGTAGCGCCCCTTAGTGTATGTCATTCCTTCTGGATAAAGGTGGTATCATGGTATGGAGCCCAGATACTTAACCTCTGTGGTTGCTGCAAACTTATTACTTTGTGGTTGTTGCGAATCGGGGATCCTCGGGAAGATCGGTGACGATCGGGGGATGGCATACGCGTGTCAGTAGTTACCTATTTTTGCAGAGGTAACCCGGCCTTGTGTTGGTAGAGATCTAACCGTAACGTTAGGTTCTCGGGTCGTCTATTCCAGGGACGTACCCATCGTGGAAAAGGAAGTTCCTTGGCCTGACCATTTGTTGGAAATCCAAAGAAACAATACGAGCCTTGTACGGTTTTAGTTGTAGAACCTGCCATTTAATATGGTAGCTATAGCAAGCATACTATAATGGTACCTATGCTGGCTAAGATTTATATTCTACTTTCGAAATGTTTTCGACACTATGCACTAATAATAATATCAAAAATGATTTGATTTTGCGTAGTAAGCATCTTTGACTATCATAAGAAGAAATCTCCTCCAATTCTGCGTTTGCATTGTGTGTGTGGCGGGAGGTCTTATGGTAGTTTCATTTTCCAAAAGCATTGCGAATTGACTTTAAAATTATCTGTTGTTTATTTTAAAGATAACTGTTTTACGATCTCACACCAGTCACCATGACTGACTCGGAATTTATTGTTCCCTTCTAAACTCTGGGTGCCCACAAATTTCCACACGGGCAGCCTAGAGTTATATTATCAGGATATTCAGGATATTCTGGAGCTTGGAGATAAGCTGGATGACGAGACGTAGTAATTGTATCTGATATATTTATTCCGCTGTGTATTCTGTATGAGGACAAGTTTATATAACTGTCCATTGATGTGATGTATTGTATTGAGTTGTATATTGACTCTGATTGATGTATGTATAAAATGATATAGTTCTTTGTTTTAAAGATTACTGATTTATCTATTATACATTGTTCCGCTGCGATATGTGAGATTTTGATATTGTTTCTGTTTCTGATGTTGTTCTGTTGTTCTTCTTTCTCCTTCTCCTGTTTTCTTTTCTTTCTAATCTCTTTTTCTTCTACCTCTTCTTTTACCCTTTTCTTCTTTTAAACATTAAAGTTCGCGTTTTCGCCATCTGATTGTTCGACAGTTGCTACAGTGGACGCAGCAGTGTCGGGTTTTCGGAAGACGAATTTGCGGGTCTTTACAGTTGGTATCAGAGCATATGGTTAAGCGACAACCCTGCTCTGTTGGGTGTTACTCATTAGAGATAGAGTCAGTAGTACTCTAGGATGAGTTGAGTGTAATAATAGATACGAGTGCGTATTTGTTAGTTAATATAAAATTGTTTTATATTGTGATGATTGGTTTGTCGAGTGGTATATGGATTCTGGTCGGTATTGTCCGTACAACTCTATCGATAGGGATCTCTAAACACTTATATAGAACAATTCGGCACCGTATTGTTTTAAATAGGGTGAATGAGATAATTTGCCCAAAACTATTTTTGTATAGAAAAGAAATGTTTTTCTATAAAGTACTATAGTATATGGTTGCATGGATGTTAGGAAGTAATAATAGTGAATTATTGTATGAAATTGAATGAGAAATTGAAATCATAACTCCAAAGTTAAGAAATTAAATCCATGTACAAATGAAATTTGAGAATGCAAATTATAAATGTGATTTGAAATTTAAAACGGAATTCCAGAGAAGTATTTGGAAATGTTTTTTAAAAATAATTTGAAAATTTTGGAGATTTGGAAAGTTTAAATTCCTTTTTGATTTGAAAATGGATTTCAAGGGTTTTGAAAAATGTTTTGAAGAGATGAAAAGCTCTAAACTCTTTTCGGTCGCTGGAAAATAATTCCGATGATGATCGCGACATCACCGGTGTTCATTTTCGGGTTTCCAAAAGAGGAATTGCTGCCGATTGTTTTAAAAGGAAGTTGTTTGAAAAATTTGGATTTTGTTTTAGAAAATTCAAAGGATAAATTGAATTGTTTCAAAAAATTGGTTTTGAAAAAGTTGGAAAAGACTCTGGAATGCTATATAAAGATATTTATGAGATATTATTAAGTTGATAACTTATGGAATTTGAATGTTGATAGAATAAATTTACAATTATGATTAAACAAAAAATGAAATTGAAAGTTGAGATTCATTTTGAAGTTGTAAGCATTGAATTGAATTGAATAATTATAAATGAAAGGTAAATTGAATTCGAATTGGAAATCCAGTTTAAATGTAAATAGATTTAACCGAAGTGGTAAATTGAAAAACTGGATTTGATTTGTGATAAACAAAGTGAAGTATTGAAATAAAATTAGTAAGCGAAACTAATTGAAGGAATGACAAGGTAAATATAATTTGAAAATGAATTGGAATTTGTAATGAATTGGTAATTAGAACTAATTTGAAATAATCAGTTGTGAATGAAAGTCAATTGATAGAAATTCAATATTCAGGAAGTGAACTAAATTCAAATGAAATTGAAATGAAAATTGAACGAAACTGAATGATGTAACTTCAATAGTGAATTTAAAAATGATATAAGAAGTAGGTATCGAAATTTTGTAATAGAATTTGCAAAATGGTTTGAATATATGTAACTAGATATAATGGCTAGTAGGATATACAGGTGTAAATGAATTGGATTTGATCTTCAAAAGATAAATTGAATTGCTCAACAAAAGGTATGTATTTTAAATTTGAATATGAGATTTGCTGATTTCTTCTTTAGCCGCTTGGCTTTTTCTTTTCTTTTTGAAATCTGAGAGTCCGTGGGGACGTTTTGTAGTCGTACCGTATTAGCCGCGCAAAGGAGACGCTGGCGAAATTTCTCGGAAATTTAGGGCGTTAGAAAATTTTTGAGAAAATTTTGAAGTTAAAATTTGAATTTAAACTCGAATTTGAATTGAGAAGTTAAACAATGTTGTTTGAAACTTATAATTGAAGTTGGAAAACGAGTTGAATGATAACGAATCTTTAATAGAAAGATTTGATTTGAAAATTTTGATAAAACTATTTGAATTTGAGAAAATAGTAGACGAGCTAAGGACCTTTCTTCCTGACTTGTAATTTCGAGGACGAAATTCTTTTAAGGGGGGAAGTTTGTAACGACCCAGATTTTCTGATAATTAAAATTCGGATATTTAATTGATTTTAAATATTAATAAATGGAATTTAGAAGTCGAAGGATTTATTTTTCGAATATTGGATTTAATTTGATAAGTAAATCGATAAATTAATAATTGAAATTCCAGAAATAATTGAATTCTGGATTTAATTGGATTAAAAAATGATTTGTAGAATTTTATTTAATCATACTGGAGTTATAGAAATATTTTAGAACTCTTAAAATTGAATTTGGAGTTAATCTGTGAAAATTGAATATTTTAATATTTAATTATCGACTGTAAGAATAGCCAATTTTCGAACAGTCTCAGAATTTAACGAGACTAGTTCCATTGGATCCGTAATAGTTAGTTATTATCGGATTTCAATTTTCGTATCAATCGAAGTTATCGTTTGACCCTGGCAACTCGAAACGCATCGATATTATTTTAATTTTAAATCGTCGAGTTAAAATAGTCATTTTTCAAAAAGTCTCGGATTTCGACGAAACCAGTTTCATCGGATTCGTAATGTGATATTATTGTAAGATTTCAAATTTCGTAATTTTTGGATTTACCGTTTGTCCGGGGCAAGCCAAAACGCCTCGAAATCGATTTAAATCGGTTTAATTTAAATTGATCGTTTAATTCCATATCTCGCACAGACGATCGAATTAGCTTTCGAAACCTGTTCCATTGTGTCCGGAACGCGGGATAAACCCCAGAAATGCCAGTTACAGCGCGTAGATTGGAGTTTGGGAAAACCGGATGAATAGTGTTCGATATTTGCTATAAATAGACGATTAATCACAAAATAAAAGAAAAATTATTAGCTAGGGTTTCATCATGTTTGTGGCCGCCATCTCTTAAAACCAAGGGCCAGGAAATCACGTTCTTTCTCCTCCAAATCCTCCAAACCCATGCATCGTTAGCGAAAATCATCAACTGGAAAGTCGAAGTACTCGTCGAGCACTATAGATCCATACGGTTGTGATCATCCTTGGTGCTTCGTGGTGGTCGAGATCATGGCTCAAAGCTGGCCGTTCATGCACGTATTGCGAGAAGAGGAGGCGACCGGACTTCACCAGTCCCTGGCCGAAGGTGGAAGAGGCCGAGGCGCCTCGCATGGTGCCATTGGATCAACGTCCGGTCGCGTTTGGTGGCTCGGCCTTGGAAATTTTCGAACGCGCTGTGGGTTCGTCGTTTTGAATGAGCCTGGAGATGAAGAAGTTAGGCAGCGGCCAGATCTCAGCAAATCAAAACGTGCGGCCAGGATTAGTTTTAGGTTTAAATTTAAATAAAAGTTGTAAATTTAATTTTATTAAAATCGTATTAACTTCAAACTGATATAACTTTGTCATATATTATCAGAAAATTACGAAACCAGTTGCGTTGTCTTCGTATTGACGAGCACTACGCGATACAACTGGATTGGAGCCATTTGGAGCTAGTTTGAATTTCGGGTAAAATTAAACGCCGTTTAATTTTATTCGAAAATAAACGCTGAAATCGGAATTAAAATCAAGGTGAGATCTTCTCACTCAAAATTTAAAGTGGAATTTACAGTTATTTATTGATTGACTGTTTGGATGTGATATTAGATATGATAGGATATATCTATATATATATCGCAATACATACATATTGGCATATGTATATATTGGATTGATGATTTCCCGCCTCGTATAGCGGATGAGACCCTATTGCGCCGTTAGTAAGCGGATTTATAAAAACCTATATACCGCGATAATTCCGTACTGGAGCGGAATTGGTATTGTGCTAACATCTTTGGATGCAGGGAAACAAGTTGGAGGGATCCAACTGGATTCCTCAACTATATTTACTTATTTATAGATATTGATATATATTCTGTTATCATATGTTGATATATGATATTGACTGTTGTGATGGACTGATTGGTGTTGTTGCATCATCGGATTCAGTTTTGAAATGTAAAAATAACGACTTTTACTTTAAAAGGATTTTTAAAGTGATCTTTGAAATTATACGTTTTATTAAATTTTTGAAGTGATTTATTTTAAATAAATAAACGTTCAAATTTTAAAGTTATAAAAGTTAAGATTTTTGTGAAATATAACCGAAAAGTGATTTTTGGAATAAATGGTTGATTGATTTATAAAATGGTTTAAATTGAGATTTTTAAAATATTATAAACGGTTTACTTAAAAGGTTTATAAAGTGGACATTTTATAAATTAAAATGTTGGTGTTATAAAACGAGTTTTTATAAGCGTTAAAATGAATTTTTGAGAATTTATAAATAAATGAAATTTATAAATTGGGAACTTATAAATGGAAAATGATTTTGTGGAATAAATGAAATTATAAGTATTTGACTTATAATATGGATTGTGGTAGAAAAATTGAATTGTGAATTGAATAGGTCATTAAAGAAGATTTATAGATCGAATTGGTAATAAAGGAGATTTATTAAATTGAAGTTGTTAGAAAATAGAAATAGAATTTATAAACGTTGTTTTATAAATTCGAGATCAATTGAATTTGATAAATTAAATAAAGAAGGTGGTTAAAGGAGATATATTCGCGATTTTGGATAGCGAATTATTATTGGAATAAAACGTGTAGAAAAGATTGAAATGTAATTATTGAAGTATATTCACGATTTTGGACAGTGAATATATTATTAAATAAAATGGATATGTTTCGGGAAAGCGATATTTGAAATGAAGTGATTGTTTTAAAAGATGTTTTAAAACGTGTTAAATATCGAAATCATAGATTTCAACATTTATTGTTGGAATAGACGTTTTTGAAAAAATAAGGAAATGATGGACTATAACACTGTTGTTATAGTAAATGATTTCCGAAAGGAAATGTTTTATGTAGTATTGGGATTTATATATCTATCTAATTTCGAATCCCTATACTAGTGATTTTGAGTCGTCGTAACGATGTTTTACGTAACATTCGTTTTGACTCAAATAAATGTGTTTAAAGAGAATGATTTCCTTAAAGAATGAATATATACTTAATATTGATTTAAGTATATCGAATATTTTCAAATGTTGAAAATAAATGATTTGTGAATTACTTATTTTTAAATAAGTATGAAATGTTTTCCAATATGAAATGAACTGTTTTGAGATTTTATCTTCTTAAAGATAAATTGAAAATGAATATTTGAAAACGATTTGAAAATCGTATATCAGTAGATATTTTGAAAGATATAAATTCACTATGGAATTTATAAAGGAAAGGGAAACTGTTTAGAAAAATAAACGTTGATTTATTTTTGAAGTGTGGAAATTTTTATATCTAGTAAAAGATATTTTGGAAAATAAATACTTTGGGAAATTTTTTTGGAATCTGATGATGTTGCGCATCTTTACTGATAGTTAAATAACCGACTATCAATAATTACCTTGAGTAGGTATTTGTTGTGAATTGGATGAATTTGAATGCCACACTTATTTTTGAATAATCGCTCACTATTCGGGTTAGCCGGGAAAGGACCATGGGGTCGTATAACCCATTCCGAATATGTGATACGTCGTTATGAATTGCATTTGAAGACCGGTGTTGAAGACCGGATATTTTTGAAAACGGAAGGATTACCGTCGAGTTACTCTACATCGGCTGATCTCCGGTTTAGATGTTTTATCACCCTTAGTGACGGGAAGTCCGGACGTGATTAGAAAATTATCCGGAAATGCAAGGGCTTCGTGAGAAGTGCCTTCGGTTCTGTTCGATCCCGGAACAGACTTGTATGGATTGTGTGTCTGACGTTACAATTTGAGATATAAAGCTGATTTCTTTCAAATACATTTCTGTTGGTGGCGGAGAATTTATTCTCTTAGCTTAACACCCTTCTCTGAGACATACGAGCTCAGAGGTTATGTAGTTGAAATTTATCAGCGATATATCCCAATTTGGTAACGTGGCATACTGAGTGTTGCTGTGAAATGATCAGTGTTTGATCATTTGTGATATGATCATTTGTTTGATCTTATATCTTTGTGATCATAGGTTGATCATTTTGTTTGACCCGAAGCATGGCTTTGTAGAAAGCGTAGCTTTGTGGACGAGACTTCGTCGAGCCTCACACCCCGGAAATGGTCAAAACAGGAAGGATGCAGCAAGGTTCTAGGGAGTAGCGCCCCTTAGTGTATGTCATTCCTTCTGGATAAAGGTGGTATCATGGTATGGAGCCCAGATACTTAACCTCTGTGGTTGCTGCAAACTTATTACTTTGTGGTTGTTGCGAATCGGGGATCCTCGGGAAGATCGGTGACGATCGGGGGATGGCATACGCGTGTCAGTAGTTACCTATTTTTGCAGAGGTAACCCGGCCTTGTGTTGGTAGAGATCTAACCGTAACGTTAGGTTCTCGGGTCGTCTATTCCAGGGACGTACCCATCGTGGAAAAGGAAGTTCCTTGGCCTGACCATTTGTTGGAAATCCAAAGAAACAATACGAGCCTTGTACGGTTTTAGTTGTAGAACCTGCCATTTAATATGGTAGCTATAGCAAGCATACTATAATGGTACCTATGCTGGCTAAGATTTATATTCTACTTTCGAAATGTTTTCGACACTATGCACTAATAATAATATCAAAAATGATTTGATTTTGCGTAGTAAGCATCTTTGACTATCATAAGAAGAAATCTCCTCCAATTCTGCGTTTGCATTGTGTGTGTGGCGGGAGGTCTTATGGTAGTTTCATTTTCCAAAAGCATTGCGAATTGACTTTAAAATTATCTGTTGTTTATTTTAAAGATAACTGTTTTACGATATCACACCAGTCACCATGACTGACTCGGAGTTTATTGTTCCCTTCTAAACTCTGGGTGCCCACAAATTTCCACACGGGCAGCCTAGAGTTATATTATCAGGATATTCAGGATATTCTGGAGCTTGTAGATAAGCTGGATGACGAGACGTAGTAATTGTATCTGATATATTTATTCCGCTGTGTATTCTGTATGAGGACAAGTTTATATAACTGTCCATTGATGTGATGTATTGTATTGAGTTGTATATTGACTCTGATTGATGTATGTATAAAATGATATAGTTCTTTGTTTTAAAGATTACTAATTTATCTATTATATATTGTTCCGCTGCGATATGTGAGATTCTGATATTGTTTCTGTTTCTGATGTTGTTCTGTTGTTCTTCTTTCTCCTTCTTCTGTTTTCTTTTCTTTCTAATCTCTTTTTCTTCTACCTCTTCTTTTACCCTTTTCTTCTTTTAAACATTAAAGTTCGCGTTTTCGCCATCTGATTGTTCGACAGTTGCTACAGTGGACGCAGTAGTGTCGGGTTTTCGGAAGACGAATTTGCGGGTCTTTACAATTCCAAACTTGAATTCAAATTTAAATCAAATTATTTAAATTTTCAAAACTCGATTAAGTTATTCAAAATAACTTTTATCTTTGAAATTCTATTTCAAAAGCTTTTCACTTCAAACCCAAATTTCCAATTTCAAAATCAATTGAAATTAAAATTTCAATTTCAAAAACATCGATTTGAATTATCTGTGACTTAACCGATTTCCACGTGAAATCCATATTTATGTGTGTAAAAGTGTAGTCCAGGGGTTTCACACAATAGTGCAACACAATGAATCATCACATATCAGAATACAAGATATAGTTGATAAGCGATATAACTATAACGCTCATCTTCATTCACAAATCACAGATATATATAAATTTCAGATAAATAAACTACAGTAAAGATTACACACAAATCAGAATATATCACAAAGCATCATAGATCAGAATATCAAACAATTCAATCATCCAATCAAATCCAAATATTCATAGGTAAGGTCAGTTAATTGTCTGATTGATTTAAATCAGATTTATTACTTATGAATTTCAAATCCGGGTTAATTAATCATTAATTAATTACAAATCATCTTGATAAATTATTCTTTAATCATCTATTAATTAACCATTAATAATAAATTAATTAACCTTTAATTAAGATTCATCAACCTTTAATTACTAAATAATTAACCTTTAATTATTTAATTTACCATTTAATTATTTATCTTTACTTAATAAATTAACCTTTAACTAATAAAATTTCAATAAGTGATCATTCCAAACCTCTTACATTGATTAATAAATCTTTAATTAATTATCATTAATTATTTCTTAACAAATCACATAAATTTAATTAACCTTTAATAAATTGATTATCCTTAATTAATTGGTTAATCCAACTTAAATCATTAATTAATTTATCATTAATTATGTCTTAATCACATTTATTAATTTTAAAAGGTTAAGATTTAGTTTAATGACTTTTTACCTTAATTCTATTTTAAATTACATTTAAAATAATGTATCTAATTTAAATAAATTAAAACTTAAGTATTTTGAAAATATCTTACTTAAATTCTTAATTGATTAAAAACTTAAATCAAAGTCATAAATTTGAAAGCATGTTTTAAAGTTGTTTAAAAATCTGAAAACCCTTTAAAGTAAAAACTGTTGAATATATCAGGCTCGAGACCTGCTTCGAGTCACCCCTGAGAAATTTGCTTGTTTGCTTCGGGTTATATCAAGAATCAACCCGAGTGCCAAAAATTTCAACTTAAATTTTGTCTAAGTATTTTCGACCTGGTACTCCATCATTCTACTCGAGTTCTCCCCTACGTTTCCCCGAGTAGACTTCGAGTCAAACACTCGTTTTCTCGAGCACGTCCCGAGACCCATCCTTCTTCCCCAAATTCAATCATACCAGATATCTGTGCACACGCGTGCACGTGCACCTCCGACCTGAGCAACTCCGACCCTCGCCGAGACCTACAACAAGTCGCAGATCGTCTCCTCTGACGATCCGACCACCCAAAGCAACGAATTCGCCTGAGAACAAAAATCGAGATACTCGATTACCACCTGGAACCCACTTGATCGACAAATACACCTCGACCCACCGATCTCGATTGCCAGAAAATCAGAGACTCCAGCCACCCCTTCGCCAATGTCAACGCTTCCAGTCCCCAGAGTTACGCCGAACTCGATGCAACAGAGAGAGAGAACGATCAAATTTTCTAACTCGTCCCAAACTAGGGTTAAGAACAGAATATGCTCGCCGCGGCCGCCACAATGGTCGAGACCGCCTCCAACCATTTTTCCCCTCAACTACGCTTGCTCCTCCATCGTCCGGGAGAACCCCGACCACCACCATTCAATAGATAGCCAGAAATCGCCTCATAACCATTTTTTGGTTAAACCAGAATTGCTATCAATTCCCTCTACTAAAAACCTCCATTTTAGTTTCAAAAATCAATTTTTGTTTTAAGCATTTGATTCATATACCTGAATCAAAGATTCTTGATAGTTTATATTTTGACTGATATTTGATTTCTACTGTAAATTTTTATTTACAAAACATTTACTTAATATTTTTACTTAATATTATTTTTAGAAGTAACTTTACATCGTTATAAGAAAATTTCTTTCAGAAATCATGGTTTGAAAAGATCTAAAAATGGAGATGAATTTTTTTTTTCTTTCATCTCTAGTGATCTTGGGTTTTGTTATAACAGAGTAGACATATACATTCACAGGCATGCATACCACATTTCACATCTAAATATTGACATTCATTTATCATTTTCGCAACAGCCACGTCACAAAACTTCAACATAAGTTATGAATTCAAAACCTAAATAGGTCAGTTTGCTCACTTGAGTTCTTTTGAACAGAGGACTCAAGCCTGATGTTGAAGAAAACAGAGACAGGAATTTATTTTCTGGGATGATTCTTGTATTTTTTTTTCTTTATTCTTCATTTTCCAGGTTTTGATCATCATCCCTTTTCTTTTGATTTAAAATTTTGTTTCAGATATGAAGTGCTTCAACATGAATCTGAAACTTTGCTTTGAACTTCAGGTTTATTTGAAATGAAGGAAAGTGGTTGTTCTACTTTGATTTCCAGACTCTAAGCTTGAATTTTTATTTTCTCAGGTTCAACTTTGCTATGTTATGATGAACGAACAAGGACTAGATGCATATATATAAAGAGAAGCAGTTTGTACAAGGTAGGCTCTGGTACAACAAATTGGGTCAGAGATTTTTATTTGCAATTGGAGGCTGAAAGGATTCTTTTATACAATTCGAATAGACTTGGTTTGCTGCTAATAAATGGGGACATTAAATGCTATTTGTACCTTATGTTATTTTTTTATACTTATCCTATTTTTCTTATGCTTGCCTGTCTAGATTTTTCAAAAGCTTTTGCATATCATTTTCGGCTGAGAAGATGATTGTGGTGGCTTGCATTATTTGTTGTTGTACAAATTTAAATATATTTATCTATATGCTAATATCTTTCCTTGCAAGCTAATACATATATATGTTTTGTTTTATTTCGGCTATGCAGATTCATTTCTTTTGTATGCTTAGGTTTCCATTTTTTTTTATATTCAATATTTAAACCATTTATTTAAGACTTAAATTCAAATCAAATATATACGTATATATTCAAATTTACTCATGCATGCCCGTATACATATATATACAATATTTTAATTTTAAATGATTTATACAAAATATATTTGGATATCGGGAAAACTCGCTTCTATTAATTGATAAATTTCACAGTTTTATTCAAAATTTCATTTAATTATCAATTAATATTAAATTAAAATCTAGGGTCGTTACAGATAGTATGGGTATAGAGGTGGGGAGTTTCAATTTAGTATCAGAGCAGGTTTAGAACAATACATCGTATATTAGAGACACGAGTCGAGACCTTAGATGAGACTTAGAGTCCCTGACCTTTGGGTGTATTGGGTAATTTTCTATGATAAGAGATAGTATATTATATATATATATATAGGATGATTACTGGGGTAACCATCAAAGGACATATTTGTGATTTTATAAATATATGTATTTAAATATACAAGTAATTTCTTTTCCTTTAAAAATGAAGTATAAAATGGTTGGAGTGGCAATGACGAAAGGAGTTAATCCACCAATAGTATTTGTATTTATTATTTTGGATGGTTTTGTATCGCATTATGATATTTGGTTTGATATTATAGTTGAGTTTTGAATTTAATTTGGTCAGAGTGTGAAACGGGAAATTAAATTATTTATTTCCGTTGAATGCATTTATTTTAGTCTTTTAAGTTTTTTAGCAATTTGAAATTGTTGGACTTAAATTTATTTATGAAATTTATGTGCATTTGTTGAAGTTGTAAATTGAATTCAATTATTGATTTATATTTATTACAAAGGAATAGTGTTTGTTTGATAATATAAAATGCATTTTTAAATGATTTATTATAAAACATATTTATATATATGATTATAGTTAAAGATAATTTGGTAATGTTTTGGAGTATTGAGTGTTCGATAGAAATAAAGATTTATAAATAAAATATCGATTATAGTTATCAAATGATTTTGGAAGTCAAGTGAATCCGAAATCTTTTAGAAAGTATATATTATATGTATAGTAAATAATTTGTGGAAGTGATATTTATAGATATTTTGTAATAAATATTTTGTTAACTTGTTCATTGAATGTGTTAAGGAATTTGGTCGATGCCGATGCATACGTATTCGATGGAGATTCTTAATGCTTGAATGAGACATTTGGATAAGATGATTTAGAAAGACATAAATAATTTATGGGAAATTAAAGTATTTTGAGTTAGAGTTAAATGTTTAAAAGGAAAATTAAGAAGAGTAAATTCTTTTTCATAAAATTTTAGCTTATAATTTATATTTGCTTTAGTTTTGAAAATAAGAAATTATACTTATTAATTTTACAAATGAATTATTATTTGGAAACTATTTTGGTGCGAGATATAGAACTAATTTTGAAATGTTAGGTTTTGAGAACAAATTTAAATTTCTCTCTTTATATTATATTTAAAAAGAGGACTAAATATTCGTAGAAACTAATGAAAAGAGTTTGTAATATAGTACTTGAAAATAATTTTAGTTGTAACAATGATTCAAAATTAAGGAATATATTGGAAGGTATTTTATTAATAGAGAAAAATGTGTTTTAGTGGGAATTTTATTGATGAAATTTTATTAATGATTTATTCTTAAGTATTGGTTTGTTTATTTTATATTTATTTGAATAATCAATTATTATATTAGTTTTCTGATTATTATTTTATTCAGTATTGAATAATGACATATATACATACATATGTGTGTGTGTGTGTGTTTATTTTATAATAATCCCTCTTATATTAATTTTCTATATTCTCTAATTTCTTATCTTCTTTATTTTAATTCTGATAATATGGGTGATTCACCGTTGATGCTGATTTGATTGGTGTTTTAATATGATACAGTGATGACATCCTTGGATACGATTTTATTGTATTTAAGTCTATGTGATGAGAAACCTGAATAAACGGAGTTATAATACCATTTGGGATGGGTCATTCGGTAATATTTCTCCGGTTGTTCTTTGGACTCGCTATATAGAATATGTGAGATTGAATGTAGTTTATAAGCAGTGAATAAACATTTAAGTATCACTCGATGGTATAGAACGTTGTTGTGATATTTATTTGGTTCTTCATTGTAAGTAGATGACAACCACGTGACGGGAATAAAGTGGATATTATGAGGTAATTTATAGCTTTGTAACTGTGGTTAGTGAGACTTCGAGTCTACATGTATTGTTCCTATATGCCGCTATTACGATGTACTCCTAGTTTGCTTGTTGGAGATGACCAGATGGCTATAATCCATCCTAGCTACTTGATCATTGGGTCGCATCCCAGATCCGTGACACCATATTATTATATAGCTTTGTGATTAGCTTTGTGATTGCCCATGTGTCACCTAGGCCAGTAGTTTCTTACCTATAAGGGCATTTTCAGTGTCATGACTTAATAGTGTTCACGTTGACAAGCACATCGGCGGATACGTGTCACGATGACAGTGAAGTAACAAAAGACTATAGAGACTTGGTGTCTCTGGAGCTTGCTTAGTGCAATCAGTCTCCCTTTTGGTATTGATGGATTAGTAGATTGTCATATACGATTGATACACCTCACTATAGCACAGATGTGGGCCATGTGCAACATATTATTATATACGACTCTACTTAGGACTGCTTGTCTATCGTACAGTCATTTCCCATCACAAGATTTACCAATAGACGCTATATGAGGAGATAAGATTATACCTGTGATATATATCCAATGGATTCTCAGTATTTGATAGGCAGCCTATCATGTTTTATGTATATTGATGATGATGTTTTATTGAGATTAAGAGTTATATTTACGCAGTGCTTCGTGCTAACCTGATTATACTTGGTGATATCTCATTTATTGATATTTTTGGATTTGATGATGATTTTTTTCTATGGATAGTTCACCCATTTGTGTTGATTCTATGATTTCTATGATTCTATGATTTCTGGATTTGATGATGATTTTTTTCTATGGATAATTCACCCATTTGTGTTGATTCTATGATTTCTGATTTGATAGCTTGTCCTTTCGCTACTAAGATATATGGTTCCCTGTGGTTATAAGTTGATTTATCGATAATTAAATAAGCTGATGACCGATATCCACCGTCTCGTATTGATGACCTCTTCAATCGGCTAGTTAGGGAAAAAGTTTTCTCATAACTTGACTTAGCAATTTGGATTTCACTAGTTAAGAGTTGCATAGGGCAGTATCCAAAAGACTGCTTTCCATACGCCTGATGGATTGTTTGAGTGGCTAGTGATGCCATTTGGATTGACTAATGCTTCGGCTTATTATTTGGATTTGATGAGTAGAGTATTCCAGCAGCAACTGAACAGGTTTGTAGTGGTCTTCATAGATGATATTCTTATTTATTTTAGACATGAAGAGGAGCATGAAATTCATCTAACGGAAGCGATGGATGTTTTGACAAGGAACCAGTTAAAGGCTAAATTTTCTAAGTGTCCTTCTAGATAGATGAAGTTCGTTTCCTTGGGCCTGTAGTATCAGCAAATGGATAGGCAGCAGAACCAAGGAAAGTAGCTGTAGTTAGGGATTGGAAAACATGAAAGAATGCTTCAGAGGTCGTAGCTTTTTGAGTTTAGCTGGATTTTATCGAAAATTCATTAAGGATTTTGTAAAGATATCAGCACCTCTAATTCGTTTGACTAAAAAGAATCTGATTTTTTTTCGAATTCGAAGTGTGAAGTAGCGTTTGTTTGGTTGAAGGATTTACTGGCGACTGCTCTAGTTTTGGTTATTCCAGATGGTACCAAACCATTTACCATATATACCGATGCATGTGGTACTAGTCTTGGTGTTGTTCTTATTCAAGAAGGGTATGCATGTCGACAGTTGAAGAACCATGAGAAGAATTATTTGATGCATGAGTTAGCCGCTATTGTATTCGCATAGAAGTCGTGGAGGCATTATTTTTTGGGTGAGAGATTCGAGCTATTTACGGATCATAAATCCCTCAAATACTTGTTTTACATAAGAATCTGAATCTACGGCAGTAGTGGTGGATGGAATTCTTATCATTGTATGATTTTGGTATTTCTTATACTTTAGGGAAAGGAAATGTAGTTGCAAATGCTTTGAGCAGGAAGCACACGGAGATAAATGCTATATTGATAGAATGGAGAAGTTTGGAGTTTAATCTGAGTTTGATTTCAGACCATGACCGGAGTTGATTGTTAGCAGCAATGGAGGTTGGGCCAGTGTTGATGGATCGTGTCGGAGTAAGTCAAGAGTGGGATGTGTCATTGATGGTATTATGGAGCAGTTAAGACAGGGTGAATGATTTAGCTATTTTGATCGTTTCTCCAAAGATCAGAAAGATTATTTAAGGAGAGATGAAAGGCTATGTGTACCACGGGTTAAGGACTTGATAGAGGAGGTCTTGATTGAATGTCACCGCTCTAGAATGACTATTCATCCAGGAGGGGATAAGATGCATCGGGATGTGAAGAGAGTATTCTGTTGGCTAGGAATAAAGAGACGGGTAGCTGAATATGTGGAAAAGTACATGACATGCCAAACGGTGAAAGCGGAATAGAAGAAGCCGAGTGGGTTATTACTTCTGTACGATGTGCCACAGTGGATCATATCTATAGATTTTGTGGATGGATTATCCTGTAATAAAAGAGGAAACAAGAGTATATGGACCAGAGCAGGAGAACCGTAGCGACTTTAATGACATAGTATATTAAAGAAGTGGTTAGGCTACATGGAGTTCTAGCTAGTATTATGAGCGACTGAGATCCATTTTTCACGAGTGAGTTCTGGAGAAGTTTAAAGGAGGCATTACGAATGGAGTTGAATCTAAGTACTGCATGCCACTCACAGACCAACGGACGGAGGGAGAGAGTAAACAGGGTGTTGGAGGATTTTTTTTTTGATGGCTTGTATACTGCATTTTGGAGGGTCTTGGGAGGACCATTTACCTTTAGTGGAGTTAGTATATAATAATAGCTATCAGGCTAGTATATGCATGGCACCATTTGAAGCTTTATGTGAAAGGTCGTGTAAGTCATCTTTGTGTTGGTGGGAGTCTACAAACATATTATTTTGGGCCCAAAGTTGGTTAGAGATACTGCGAAGAAGGTAGAGCTCATAAGGAAGAGGATGAAGACTACACAGGACTGATAGAAATCGTATGCACATAGAAGGGAAAGCATTTGGAGTTTGAAGTGGGGGATTTAGTTTTTGTCAAAGTTTCTCCATTAAAGAGGGTAGTAAGATTCGCAAATTCGGGAAAGTTAGCACCCAGATTTTTCGGCTCATTCCTAGTTTTGGAAAGAATAGGAAGTTTGCATATAAAGTAGAGTCACTAAAGAAGACCGTAGGAGTTCATAATGTATTTCACGTTTCATATTAACGCAAATGTGTGTGCAACCCAACAACTGTGATAACACCTAGCCAGTTGGAAAAGATGGGGTCAGAACTGAGCGAGTTCATCCCATGGATCTACCTGTACTATAGAATGTAGAGTGAAAAAACTTAGAAAAAAGACGGTGCAATTGGTTAGAGTGCAGTGGGGAAATAACCTGGAAGAGAGCACGTAGGAGCTTGAAGAGAAGATTAGGGCAACACATCCTCAACTCTTTTCCGGTACGCTTCTCGACATTAATTTGATTTCCTTAGTGGGATTATTCTAGGATTTGGATTTGGATGCTTTGGATAGTTTATTGTTGAATTTTATATAGATGATATATTTGCATTCATATATATATATATATATATATATATATATATATGCTTATACTAGGATGTTGTACATCGGCCTAATATGTCATTTTATCGCATTCATATAGGACGTATTAACTGCATTTATGCAATTTAGAGTTAGAAACTGCAAGTTCATGCCTACCTGTATACTTTTCATATCATTATGTATTGTTTGTTTGAAATAACTTGGATGTTATATTTATAACATGGTAGATATATATATACCGGCGAATAACGTTTATGTTAGGAATTTTGGGGACGAAATTCTTTTAAGGTGGGAGAATGTAATACCCAAAAATTCTAGTAATATTTTAATTAAATAATAATACGATGATATGAGAATAATTAGAATTAATGAATTAATTTAATTGATTAAAAATAAGAAGGGACAAAATGGTCATTTATAGACTTTGGAATTTGACGACGAAACCAACATCATTGCGACCGTCTCCTTTTTCTTGACTCGCACGGTATCTTGGTTTTTCCCAATTGAAGCTCATATGAAAAAGATATGGTCGAAAACGCGTCAAGTCGAGCGGACACTACACAATTCGAATTTGAAATTTAAAACTTGGCGGAAACTTGGACCTTTGACTCAAAACTGAAAATCATGTAATATAGTTTCTGAAACCAACCACTCGGCATTTTTTTCTTCTTCCAAAAGTCCCTTCTAGAATTACCTACAATCAAATCAACAGAACTCACTCAAATCTCCAACAAATCGAACAAAACCAAAAGCAACATGAAGCTAATAGACAAGGCTACACCCCAACAATGATTTGGAGACAAAAATCCAAGGGAAGGAGACATAGAAACCTGGGACAGCGAGGGTTTGGATTGGAAACAATAATTTTGTGAGATAGTGATCTATACTTTCCTCCTCCTATAATGCAATTTTAACGCTATAAGATGATTTGTATGATATTTTAGTGAAGTTAATCATGTATAACACTTTAAATTCAAAATCAAAGGGATTTGGGAGGGATTTGATTGATATAAATGTTTAGAAACTAGGTATAGAAATAATCCAGAAATTTGAAGATTTTTACACTATAATTCATGAAATAAATGACCAAATTTGACTTGGGAACCTTAGGACTAGGGTATAGGCACGTTCCCCGATGATCCGAGATGAGGCGGTAGCGGCCAAAGGCAAGAACGGTGGCGAAAAACTACAAAATCCTGAAACTAAAACCTAAAACAAATATGCATACCGATGCATCAGTCCATAGCCAATGGTCCACTGGTGCACGTTAATTTTGTTAGGCTGAACCTCGGCTTAATAGCCTATATAAACAAACAACGTATAATTTGACTCATGTTTTCTCTTGTGTTCTAGAAGGTGATCTGAGGCGTGATGAGATGAGTGATGGTGCTACGAAGTGGATGGGTATATGGATGGTTTAGCTGCTATATAAAGTGAATATGTATATATGTGTTATAATATGATATTGTGATGCGACGGTGAATGCGGATGAGAACGAGTTTGGGGCGCAAAATAGGCGGCCTGGAGTGTGTGCGCGATGCAAATGCGATCTTGTGACAGTTAGGAGGTGGTCCCGGCATGACGATATTGCTCCCCTATAGTGCTTCGACGGAGCAGTGGGAGGGAGTGGATGGTAAACGACCCTGTAGGATACGAGCGGTCTAGGGCGTGAGTCCCATTAGGTAGCACGAGGATAACATGCAATCCTATAGACTTCGGACGAACCGGGGAAGTGATTCATATACGATGCTTAGGTGAGGCGGGCAAAAGGCGACTATGTAGGGCATGAAGCCGGACCAGAGCGTGAGTCCGTATAGATATGATGCGGTATGGCTAAACGTGTATGACATTTAAGTATAAGGTGACGACGGAACGTATAGTGATCAGACAATAGATACATATCGTGTTATAGTATTATTTATGTAGTATATGTAGAGTAGATTATGGCCCACTCACCAGACTTATGTCTGACTCCTTCTTACTTTCATTTTTATGCACATATCCAGATTCATGGAGTTCAGGGATGAGATGGCATCGGAGATGGAGAGTTATTGATCAGTGTATATATAGCATAGATCGGTATTGTATCTGGATTTGATTCTGTATTTATGGGATTGGGTTGTATTTGTATTTATTCAGAGATGTGTATTTAACATTTCAAACATGATAAAGTGATGTGACTATGGTATTGATTATGTATTATATTTTATTTATTCTACTTTGGGACTCTGAAAGTATACAATGTGTGTTAGAATTAAATTAAGCATTTGATATCCATCTATATTTGTTTATATTAGATCCTAACCCCAACGACTCGTCCTTTCGGTTCTAAGGTGTCGGCGTTGGTTCGGGCATTGGATCATAAGTCGAGAGGGCAGGTTGTTACAGTTAGGTCCTTGGACATCCAAATGTTTTCTCTTCAGTTAAAAAGAGAGGTCGTGCATGACAACAGACACAGTCGCTATCTATTCGAACAACATGCCTAGTTAGGTTAAATTTGGAACCAAAGAATATTCTTGGACAAAATTTAAATAGACTTTATTCTCAAGTCGTTGCAAGCCCAAAAGAGCGCCAAATGATGCGACTGATGCGAGCAGTTGTAACAGTTCAAAAATAATTTACTAGACATTTTCTGAGACAATCAATCGACTGGTCCTCTGTGGTTAACTGACTAGTTGAGATTAAGAAAATTCTAGAAAATAATAAGTTCAATTTTGATTGCATTCAATCGACTGGTCTCCCTTAGATTAGTCGATTGGTCATTATTTGAAAATGGTCATTTCCTTTTAACTGATTGTGTCCCTTCGTCAAAAAACACAACCATTCAGACCAATAAAAGGTCCATCCCTTGGCCATTCGAGACAGAATATTTCAAAATCTCTTCTCTCTACTCTTCCTCTCCTATATTTTCAATAGGGAACTTATGTAAAACACCCTCTTAAGTTTTAAAATATTTTTAAAATAAACACTCATCCCTCCTCAAAAACAACTTTAAAAAAACTTATGTTTTTTAGTTTTAATATATTTGTAGAAAAATCTACAAATATTTGCATTTTTTCCAAAAATACTCAAACTAATAGTTTTGATCTTAAAATCATGCAACTAAAATTCAAATTTAATTTTAAAAAAACGAAAATGATTTTTCACGTACAAAATTTAAAAATAAGAAGTGAACTCTAATTTTTACTTTACAAAGTTTAAAATTTTTGTTGAATTTCTACTGTTGGGGGCTATAAATTTGACAATTTTGTCACTACAGTCATTTTATTCGACAAATTGAATTAATTTTAATAATACGGCCACAGTCAATCAAAGAGATTAACTTCTCGATCTTCATTGCATCATGCAAAACGGTTTGACATAACTCAACACACTCATTCGTTTAATAAAATAGTGATGAGGACAAATTACGTTTAACGAAAGCGTTATCAACGTGCATCGTAACAAACCCTATTATCTACTGTTTTAGTGCCAAAATCGACAAATACCATCAATAAACTATTGGTCTGAGTAGAAGTTATAAGATTAGCAAAAAATTGCAGACAATATATACTTCAGTGCTACAAAATGTGGACAAAAAATAAATATCATATGACATCATTTTCCTAACTTCCACTATTTGTATATCGCTAAATTGATAGCACTAAAGTAAATTTACAATTAAGTAGAATCATAATGCATAATATATTGAATATATATCTATTTTAAAAGCAGAAAAGCCTCTTTGTAGTGATACCATGTAGGACGTAGACCATAAAAATATTTACTTTGATCTCAAGCCCGGTACATTGTGAAGTCCCATCTTTCGAAGAACGAGCTTAGTAATGGCAGGAGGAGTATCCAACCCCATGCTTCTGCTGAATTCATTTGCCAGAAGTACGAGCTTATTTTTGTCTCTGCCTATGACCTTATTTGAATTGTAGTAACCTAACCATGCTTGATAACCAGATTCTTTGTTCTTCATTTCTACTTGCTCAAGAGCTTGATCAACCTTTATGTACAATAAAACCAAATTGAGTTAAGGAACAAAAAAACGCGGGGGGGGGGGGGGGGGGGGGCATAGCATAAAGTGTGAAATAATTGTAAAAAGTAGACTCTGGAAATATATTAAAATATAGGTTCGCATTTTGTCGACATTGCAAAAAGTAGACTATTTCAAATGAAATTAGTGTGAAATAATTGTAGAATTTACATTTGCCCCGTATTAAATACAACCAATGTGAGTTTCTGTAAAATATAAAATTGGAAATTTTTCCAAATTAGGGCAGATTTGTAAAAAAAATCACAGTTAGACCACTTTTGTAAAATATTACAAACATATGCCGGTTCTGGCCACGTTAGCGCCTTGCTGGCTGTAGCGGTGAAGGCGCATTTTCAAAATTCACCTGTTGGCAATTTTTGAAAATGCACCTTCGTATATCAGATCTTAAAACCAGGAAATATACGAAGGTGCGTTTTGAAAAACCGCCAATATGTGATTTTTGAAAATGTGCCTTCACCGCTACAGCCAGCAAAGTGCTGGGCCAGAACTGGCCTGTGTTTGTAATATTTTACAAAAATGGCCTGTGCATTATTATTTTTAAAAACAGGCCTAATTTGGCAAAATTTCCTATAAATTTGTACGGTTCAGTTGATGGAAAGTGGTCTATATTTGTAATATGTTATAAAAAGTGTTTGAATTTGTAATTAGTTTCAGAAAGCGGCTCAAAACGACAAAAAATCCATTATCATTTTTTATATGCATCGGAAAAGGATCAGCGTGACAGCGTCATAATCATACTAATTCTAAAACAAAATGAATAAATAAATAACCAGCAGCTCAATATGTGTGCGCGCGTGCGCACGTGCGTGCGTGTGCGTGACTCGCTGTTGAAGAAAGTACATGTCTAATGACAAGTTATGAGATGGATACTAGAGGAAAAGGTCCTTTGCTATGGGGTAGGCGTAATGTTAGGAGATGGCACCATGTCTAATGACAAGTTATGAGATGGACACTAGAGGAAAAGGTCCTTTTTGCTAAGGGGTAGGCGTAATGTTAGGAGATGGCACCATGGGGTAGGCACAATGTACCTTCTGTTAACATGCTAAGGCACAATTATTTTTATGAGAAAATACTTACTTTCTTTTTAATATTCGAATCGAGTAATGGCATGGGAGCCTTTGCTATGGGCAAATCCTTGATGCTAGATAGGAAGAACTCTTCCCATGGTGCTAAAATCAATATGCCTTTTCCTTCTTTGCCTCTTCTGCCTGTTCTACCAAGTCTATGAATATATTGTTCTCTATCTGCTGGCATTCCAACCTGTACCAATCACAAATATGATAGCATGCACAGAGAACAAATATTCTGGGAAAAAATATGAAACAAAACAGTGTTATAAACTCTTGGTAAGGTTTAAAATCCATATAACGCAAAGAAGGGCACTACTCATATTGAAATGCTGAAATTCAATATAAAAGTTTTAGGCCAACAGATATCCAAAGTAATAACAAAAGAATGGGTAATTGACAGTTACTTGATTATTGGCTAACTACTCTTACGAACATGCCTAGACATACAATGTTTTGACAACAAATTTTAGTTTAGATTCTTTAGAAGTATTATTGTGCTTTAGATGAATGGTTGTGTACTAGATTACTAGAACTTTGAATTATCTAAGTTTCTTCAGTTTAGACCGATTGCAAACATCAATAAGTTGGTACCAGTTATTAACACATCATCAGTTGATGAAATAATTTAGCTTCACTTGTTTTTCAATATTTAATTTT
Organism: Allium fistulosum; assembly: GCA_030737815.1. Taxonomy (NCBI): domain Eukaryota; kingdom Viridiplantae; phylum Streptophyta; class Magnoliopsida; order Asparagales; family Amaryllidaceae; genus Allium; species Allium fistulosum. The sequence goes on along the minus strand of CM060906.1, from coordinate 150,161,929 downwards.
CTCCTATAATATTGAGAATCAAGCGCATGATCTGACATCTGGTAAACAATGCATAATTAGGTAACTTTACATTGATACATCACCAATACGAAATTCAAGTCATATCTAAATTGTTAGTATTTTTGTGTTAGAAATTACTAGATTAAAAGAGAATGCACATAAAAAAGAATACATTTAAGTACCTGTAAAACAAGAGTGATGTCTGGATAATCAACTCCTCGTGCAGATACATCAGAGCTTACAAGAATAATACCTTTTGATTCTCGGAATTCTTGGGAAACTCTTGTTCTGTAACTCTGAGGTTTTCTAGAATGAATTTCTCGTACATTCAATTTCAGTTCAGATAAAAGATTGGCAACCAGTTTGGTCACCATTGCGGTTGTACAAAACAAAATCACCTGAACAAATTTAAAATTGTTTATTAAACACTAGTATTTTTTGCACATGTGAACACAAATAATCATTGACAAAAAATAATAATAGTTTTTCTATATCATAACTTGGTTCGTCATGAAGCACTGATTATTAGTTTAATTTTGCGAAATAGTGATACATGATCATTCTTTGAATTCGGATTTTTATTAATATGGATACCTGTTTCGCTGGTATAAACTTGTTAGAATAGTAACTTTAACGCAGTGTTTTGTATATACAAACTTATATAAAAATTAAAATAGTGTTTTAATTTTACAAATCTTTATGAAAGCCCATTCTAATTTTCTTCTTGTTTCTAGAAATTTCTAGCTATAAAAAGTTATCTCTAAATGCTCTTTTTGATGCATATATTATATGATCCTAGTTTTACTGATAATTTTTCTGTTGTGGTTAAAGAAAATTACTAAAGTATTTAGTGCAATTTCAGTATATAAAATAATTATATAGTAACAAATGCTATTTAATGTTTTGCAAGATAAAAAGATTTTTCTATAATTTCAAATTCTGACTGACAATTTTAGAGGGTTCATCAAAGTACTTTTAAACAGAATCCTTCAAAGTTGAACAAAATTTTAGTTGACTATCATCCATAACTACATCAATACTTTCTATGCAAATTTATGTCCATGTAAGCTATGATTGAATATCAATGTATTTCATAAAGATTACCAGGCTAGAATTTGTGACCCACGCCACTATGCCAAATTCAGTGGCCTGGATAATTTCCTCAAAGTAAACTGTGTCCTGAAGATATTATTATATATTTGGTACATTTTCCGAGAGTGCATATGGTTCTATGTATATGCTCAACAGTTACATTTCAATCCAAACAGTTTGCTAAGGTTCTGTCATTTAATGATAGTTGATTGACTGAATTTGAATTTCAATTTTACAACTAGAACAGACCATTTAATGGATCATTGAGGTCAAAATTAATACAACAACAGATGCACATTTGTTGATATTAAAACAATAAATTTACAGTTTATTCTTTACCATTGTTTCAAAACATACAACTGATACTATTATTTTTAATCAAAATGCTGTAACATGTGAATTCAGTCTAATGTTTTATACGATATTACTTGTTCGTTTTAATATTGAGTACTCTTTCAATTAAGATTAGTTGATAAATTATTTAATTAATTTATATTGCATAATTTTAACTTTGAACATGCAATATGTGTGCAGGTACGGGGTAGACACACGGCGTGGTTTACTTAAGTGGGTATCAATGAATACCATGATCTTAAGGTTTCCCATGATCTCAAAAAAAATATGTGTACAGGTAAAAAGATATAATAATTTAAATTCTAAAAAATAAATAACCAGATATTTTAAAGGTTTCGATATAGTTACATCAATGGGTTCGTATTTTATCTTTAAATTAATAACGTGATTCCTTTCATTAAAACAAAAGAATTATGAGTGCATGAAAAAACCCATGCGTGCACACATACACGGTGTGGGAAGGATCCATACCTCCTACCTTTTATAGTCTCCTTATAGTCCTCTTTCATTATTTTATGTGGTAAAAAAATTCAAAATGAAACAAAATTTTGTATGCATAATATATTTATTATGGAGATCTACACAAAAATTTGAATCGTTTCAAAACATCAAACTCCTTCAAAATCATAAACCAATATGAGCAATTATGTTAGGTTTCGGCACCCTAGCAGACATATATTTGATCTTGACAACAGTACATCGTAACAAAAGGAATTCCGATGTTACGTGTTACTATTATCATATACATATTATGCTTATTTCATATTTTCTGTGACGTGCGACTATTCATCAATTAAATACATGCACTCACTATGTCATATTTTTCATATAATTCGAGCCACACCTAATAATCTCAACCTTGACGAGCGTTGCTTCTAGTCACCTTCGAAGATACCGAGTCCTCATGGCAGTGGGGGTAAGTTGTGTATCAATGAGTCCTCATTCAGCCGTAATGTTGGGTTCCTTAACCAAGTCTCTACCTCGATGAGCATTCCCTGCTCAAGCATCAATATGGATCCATGCTTCAATCATGTTGCATCATATCTATCCTCGAATCTAGAGCTCTGATACAATGTTTTCATCACCCTAATGTTCGCTTGTGTGTGTGTTTCATTGTGTATGGGAAGTAGGAGTGAGCATTTGGTTGGTTTGGTTTATCCGATGATGAAAATTGTTAAACCAAACTAAAGCCAATAAAAATGAAAACCAAGCCAACCAAATTAAATTTGATTGGTTCAGTTGGTTATCTGATTTAACCGAACTAAAAACCATTCACATTTTATGTTTAGAATATTCATTGTAATTTGAAATAAAATCTAAATATACGATTAAAATATTCTTATTTAGCATTTTTATGCTTTCTAATATTAATTTTCACACATATATGATAAATAAAATTTATTTAGATTAATTTAGATCACTAAATTAATCTAAAAAATTATTATAACGTTAGTAATTTTAAAAATATAAAGGGATGTGTCTATTTATCTATCTCTTGACTTGAAATAGGAGTAGGTTTGAAAAAGGATCTTAGAGTGTCTATTGTTGGATCAGGAGATCTCTTAACGCCTTTTTTTTCTCATCGGAGTTATTTCACAAAGCTTGCTATGGTAAGGAAGAAGGGGGAACAAGCACACTTAAAGAGCACAGTATAACGAAGAGTTGTATGCTGCGTTCGGAAAGGATGAATTGCTTCCAAAAAAGAATCTATTGATTCTCTCCCAATTGGTTGGATCATAGGTGCGATGATTTACTTCACGGACGAGGTCTCTAGTTCAAGTCCAGGATGGTCCAGCTATGCCAGGGAAAAGAATGACGTTCGAGCAGAGAGTCGCAAAAAAGATCAACTTTGCCAGAGCAAACGTGCCGAGCTTCAATTTGCTCACACTTTTCATCCAGATTAGGAAGTGACAAGGTAGGCAACATCAATTCAGGATTGCTCATAATTCGATTGGTTTTTCTCGTTTGCTGTTACATTTTGACAAGTCGTGACTTTCTCATTAATTCGCCTCTCCCTTAGAAAAGCAGTGAATTGAGACCCTCTTTTAGAGAGTTTTGGCTGATGCATTAGAGCGATTTTTTAGTGAATTGATTAGCCCCTTGACCCTAGGGAAATGGGCCAATTGAGACCCCTCTTTTCTAAATGTTGTCGCATCAGGAGCGGCTTTCTACTAAAAATGAGTTCGCCTTGGCAAAGCAGTCTCTTCTTTCTTCTTCCTTCCTATCTCTTCGAATTCGAACTATAACCTTAGTCACTCATCGGGTCGGGTACGACACTTCAACTACCCGGGCGAATGGTAACTCCAAACCAAAACAAGTAAGAAGCCTAGGCGGAGTTGAGGAGGTAGGGGATAGAAAATACTCTAAGATACAAAAAGTTTGGTTAATTTGGTTAAACCGATGATAAAACAAAAAAGTTTTACGGACCGATTATAAACCAATCTAGTTTCAAAACCAAACCAAACCGACCGAAATGAATTAGTTTGATTGGTTTATTTGGTTTAACCAAAGATTGTTGACCCCTAGTGTGAAGCAATAAAGTCATTGAACGAAGCATCCAATGTGTCGATGTCCTAACCGAACATTCCAACATCGTCTTCCATCGAACGTATACTTGGTCTTAACCATTTCATTGTAACAAAAGGAATTCTTATTGTTGCATGCTTCCAATCTCATACATATATGTATGTGTGTGTATCGCGCTTATTCCACATTTTTTGTGACGTGAGACTAACTGTCAGTTCAATCCATACATCCACTTCATTATATAATGTGAGTCATACCTACCACATTGAGTATATGTATTTTAATTTTGAAATGGAACTGTAATTTTTATGCAGTTACAAATTTAAGAATTTGTGTAATTGATCTCAAGTCGAATAGATTACATCTATAAAATTGTGTTTCAGTTTGAAATTCGCTGACATAAAAACAAAAGAGGACTCTAAAGGTTTTATACAAAAGAAAGGCTATGTATCCTTCTAAATATGCGTTATTAACAAGAAAACTTGTCAACACTCCCAAAGCTATGTAGTAAACAAGAAATATTATTTACGCTTGAAAAGGGAAACTTTTAGAAGTGATCGCTCCTTTCGAAATCCCCTTTCGATTGAGTTGACTTGGACAAATTTCTTTTAGAAGGTGAACTTATGAAAACATTGGAGATAATTGATAGTCCAATCAACTTTATTGAAATGAAGGTAAAGGGAAAAGCACCTCCTTCGAAACCTCATTCCTGAGCGAGTCGAAAGGGGTAATTTATATCAGGCATCCGTTCCTTTCGACTGTGTCGAAAGGACCGTTTTGCCTTTGAAGAAGAGTGTGCGCTTTCGACATCATTGTTTACGCTTTATAGGATGGACTCCTTCGAAAGGGTTGTATGTATTGTAGTGTGGATATACCTTTCGAAGGAGTTTATCCATATAGCATTGCTTGTCTTGCTTTTTCGAAGTAGATCAAATTTACAATGCGCAAGCTCTATTTAATGTATGCAATGAAAAATCATCTTGGATAATCATAAGTTCTATGAACTTATTAAGGACGAAACATCATCACCATCTTTATTTATAATTATGAATCATTAAACACGATGATAATGTGTTTCGTATGCATATTATCCAAGTTGATCTCATGACATCGCATAAGACAAAAAGGAATTCAGAAAAGCTAGCATCATGTGCAATTGATCATTAGACTAGCTAATGATCGAAATGATCTCCCTCATGATCGAATCTTTATTGTATCATGTGCTTCCTCATTTCAACATTAATACAAATTAAGTTACAAGCAAGAGAGCTTTTTTTTCTAAGAAATAGAAGAATGAGTTTTGAATTCCAAAATCCGATCCCTAAAATCGAACCCCTATGGTCGTATTTAAAGATGCAGATCGATCTCCTTTCGCACCCATCCTTTCGACCCAGTCGAAAGGTCTTCCTCCTATCTTCCGCATTCATCCTTTCGACATGGTTGAAAGGCATTCTTTCAGTTTTCGGCGCGCTTGTTTTCGATGCTGTCGAAAGGCTATCCTTTTGAGCTTTCTCATCCATTTTTGCGCTTTCTATCCTCATTCCAGACCTTTCGACTCAGTCGGAAGGATCTCCTTGACAACCTTTCGCTAACCTTTCGTTGCCATTAAAAGGTTTGAGTGCCTCTTTTTCTTTGTTTTCCACTGAGCTGCTTTCGACTTTGTCTAAAGGGTTGTAGATGCGCTTTTCGCTCTGTGTTGTTGTACTTTGGCCTTCATTTAGGATTTTCATCATGCTTTCGAAAGGTTCCAACCGTTTTGAAAGGCTTGTCCTTAGTTTCGAAAAGTGTATCGGAATCAATTCTTCAAGTGGTAAATCGACGATGACGAAACCTTCTATTTTGAATGAATTGGTTCATTGCGCAAGCCTTTCGTTCAACACCTTCGAAAGGGGCTTCGAACTCATTCATGTTTCTCTTATATATGTGAATCCATCTGCATCGAAAGGTTTTAATGAGGCGGAAGGGTAGCCTTGCCTTCTTTTCCATCTTTTGCCTTCTTTTCCATCTTTTCGAAAGCTTTTGTACTGTTTATCATTTAGGATAACACCTGGTGCTTGCGACTCCTTCGAAAGCCATCTTAATGCTTTCGAAACACCCTTCCTTGAACTTTGACGAAACCCATTTCTTCAATTTTAGTAGAGCCTGACACTTTTATTAGCCTTCTTTCATACCTTTATTTTTAAGTGAATTTTATGGTTAACATGTGTAAACATTCATAATGTGTCCCTTAATAAGTAGAGAGTAATTAATCATTGACAATTTATGAAATTAATTGATCGTTGACCAAATTTTAAAGTTCATTTGACCTAGATACATAAATTAATTGATGAAATGTGACCTTAATTTATAGTTCCCCTCGTAAATGGAGAGTTATTAATTGGAGTCAATTCTCATTTTTATTGAATTTAGATGCATAAATAAATAATGAATATCAATGGAAAAGTAATATTTAACCTTCTTGATGATTTCGTTCATTTGCTATAAATATGAGGATGCAACATGGTATTTGTAACTTCCGACAATGAAATATGTGAGAGTCCCTTCACTTTTAGGGGAGAGATTAACAATAAAACAAAAGTGGGTCATTTTACGTATATACGAGAGAGACATATACCACCATTAAGCAAAGATGGGTGATTTTATTCTCTTTGAAATATAGTGGAGTTGTCCCCTGATTTTTCTCTCTAGCAATTTTCCAGTAAGAATTTTGCTTGTCATTTTTTCATTTTCTCCTTTTTCTTAATTTTCTAATGTTTTGTACTTAACAAGTGTTACTCAAGCTTCATGGTTAGAGGGACTAATATGATGCATGCATGATCAAAGCTTCATGGTTAGAGGGATTAGGCTTAAGCAAGAGATGGTCATCAATGTGGAGTTATCAATAGAAAGTACTTTGATCCAACTAGGAAAGATAACTCAATATAAGCAGCATGAACCAATTGCGTAGAAAATTCGGTATAACTACAAAGTGACTTGAGTGATGTCCACCGTGAAGATGTTAATAAAGTGGCTGAAAAATAAGAGGAAGAAAAGGGGAAGAGAAACTAGCAAAATTAGTACGTAGGAAACACTCAAAAGGAAAACCCACAAGTCAACTATAATATATTTCGAATTTTCAATGGTAACACGATCACAAATAATGGTGGTATATCTCTCTCTTGAATACATACAAGAGGAACTCACTTTTAAATATATTTTTAATCTCTCTTAACAATGGAGGATTCTCATATGTTCTTGCTTGAAGTTGTGAAATGTCATGTTATTTCCCATCATATATTCTTCTTCCACACTCCTCCACATCATGTCTACCGATGACGTTTGCTTCGCTGAGGGAGTATGGGTAGGACTTGTGATGGCGGGTCTAGACAAGGATGAATATAAAATATAAATGACAATGGGAGACCATGAATAGATTGAGATTGTGATTGAGAAAAATTGTATAGAATGTTTTCTTCATGTGCATATGAACATGTGGTTATACTAAAATAATGCTATTTTAAAATTAAGCGTCTTTATACATACATACATAAAGCAAAACGTTGGATAAATAAAAATACTTCAAAATAATTTATTAAGTTAATTAGGATAAGAACTTTTAAATATTTTTTGTCTATTACTTGTTAAATATAAGGGCATTTTTACAATTTAAGTTTACATAAAAATTATAACATTAAAGATATTACAACTATATAATAAATATAATTGATTAAACATGTTAAAGACCATTTGTCAGGTGCAAGTCCAAGATGTTAAGCTAGAGAACAGTAGGCAAATTTCTTTTGCATATCATAAAATGCATATATATGTATGTACGTTTACACGCACATATACACACACACATACACACACACACACACACATAAAATGCATGCATATATGTATGTGTGTGTGTATGTATATATGTATATGTGTGTGTATGCACACATACTAATGTATGGCATGCATAATGTGTACAAATATGCATATGATGTGGAGATGCAACATAATCAGAGTTATTTATAGCGCACAGAACACAAAGGCACAAAACCTTCGTGGAGATTTGGCGAACGACGCAACAAACGATACATGCCTTTTTCAGTTTCTACACATGTAGTCATAATTAGTTAGACAATACTAATATTATATATTTACTATATATACCCAAAATTGATTTTTATTATCTGTTAAATATCATTAAACATAATGTTATAAATATAGAATTTCAAGTATGAAAATCATTATTGTCGCTATTCACCCTTTGATTTACTTGAAATATGTGTTAGAAGTTCAGGACATGCTCCCTCAGAGTTTACAAGTCAATCTTGATTCTTTGAGATTTCAAAAAAAGTACAAAAATCATTCTAAATTACATGATTGAAGATATTAGAAATTGCTCATAAATTAGAAATTAAAACATATTTGATTAGTGTCGGCCTAATTCGCCTAACAAACCAAAATGATAGGTAAAGGAAATATGATATTTTATTTTGTTATAGAAAGTGAATATCATATTACTATTAGTATCATGTGAGGTATCCGAAGAGCTGGTGACGGATCGGAGCGAGTGGAAGTTAACGATTCACGTACCAAAACCATGAGCGTTGAATTTTATAAGTTTTAGATTATAGGACTAGGGAACTTGAGCCTAAGACGTAGGTTTAGTCTTTGACCAATATTACTATTAGTATCATTATCGCTATTAGTATTATTATTATCAATCCTCTTATATATATACATGTATATTTTTATTTTATTTTATTTTACTTAGTTATTATTATTAATTTACTTATTTGATTTTATTTTATTATTGTTTTTGTTATTATTATAACTTTTTAATTGATTTTTTTTATTTAGTTTTGGGTTCCATCTCTAGCCGACCCCAACTTGTTTGGGAATAATGGCTTAGTTGTTGTATAGAAAGTGAATAGTTTCATTGTAAATTTGAAGAAATAATTAATTAATTTTCAAACAAGTTTATCTAAAATGAAAATCGCTTCAATATTGAATAATTTATCCTAAAAACAATAATGTATGCGTATATGTAGTATTATTTTTTCAAATAAAATGTATGTACGATCATTCAATTATATTATACCGTTGAATGTTCAATATTTGTTTAGAAGTTAAATTTTGAATCAAACGCTTATGGCTATTGTATAATAGTTAAATTTCAACCTTATAATCAAATAGCAAATTTGTGTATTTCAAGTGATAAAAAATTACAAGATATAACATTTTATTACATTTTACTTTGTGTGGAGCTAGTTTGGTTTATGTTTATTTCCTTTTTTGTTATTCTGCTATGTTTATTTTATATTGCAACTTTGTTTTATATTTTTGAAAGTTATCTAGTTTATTTTGATCAAGTTGAATTATAAAAATCTATAATGTAAATCTTACGTCAACTTCTCAAAACATAAGCGTATTTAAATGAGAAAGTTTTATCAAATCTTCATATGAATAAATATATGATATATTAAGACATTAATATTAGTTTGTTCATACATGATCAATGTTACATCACGAGATTTTCATACTACAGAGAAAGAATCAGTTTTCTCATATTAAGACATTAATATAAAGTGCATAGACTTGTTTTGTGGAATACTAGAGAGAAAGAATCCGTTTGCTCATATCAATTACTATATCAATGTATTCAACCAAAGAGAATTGAGTAAAAGAAGTATGCACTTTTGGACCGTGAAACATAAAAATGGGCAAAAAAAATAAAAATGCACTCTTTTTTGCGTTGCACATTTTCTGCACCATGTTTGTCTTTTGGTGTGTCCGCTGTGGGTGAACAATATTCTATTAGAACAGAACAAATCAACCAAATAGATTTATTTTGGTTGGTTTGGTTCGGTTCGGTTGTAAAGATAAAATGGTTTGAAATCGGTTTGTAAAATAAATTTACTCAGTTATCAATTTAACAAAACTAACCGAACTTTTTTCAAATTGTCGATATTCATAAAGTTTCAATAACTTTTTAGAATGGTTTAGCAATCAAAATAAGTTTATATCTCAGAACTAAATTTTACTCGTAAACCACATAAACATACTGAGCAGAAATACTTCAATAATAACTTCATTGTTTTTCATTACAAGTGTACTGAACATTCTAATCATTGAAAATAAAAAATAAAAAAAATTAACTTTGGTAAAACCAAAAATCCAAACAAACCGACCAAAATTAATTCAATTTGTTTGGTTTGGTTTTCTACTTTTTTTGGTTTTACTTCGGTTAAACGTTCCACAGTAAAACCAACTAAACTAATCAAACGCTTACCCTACTAATGCAGCGCATACCAGAATCGCGAAACCCTAGGTCGCGAACGAGCTTCCTATGTCGTGAGCCTCCTTAAGTCGCGAGCAAATCTAGACTTCCTTATGCCGCTTCAGCTTAGGTCGCTCCAGAAGTCGCGAGCGAAGAGATCCTTATGTCGCCAGAACCTTATGTCGCGAGTTCCTTGAATCGCGCTTCCTTAGTTTGCGAACGAAGCCCTAAGTCGTTCCAGTTTAAGTCGCGAGATTCCTTATGTCGCGAACGACATACCAGTAGGTCGCGAAGCTTGCTTATGTCGCGAACTTTCTTTATGTCGCTGATGGGATGCCGAAGTTCTTAAGTCGTGAATTATCTTAGGTCGTGTGGAAGATAAGTCGCTCTACCCAAGTTGTTATGTCGCATTTGTTAAGTCGTTTGTTTGTTAAGTCTTTTGTTTGTTAAGTCGTGTTGTAATTGTTGTGTCGTTTTTTTCTTATGTCGTATGTTGTTAAGTCGAATGTGTTGTAATTTCCTATAAATAGGGGTGTGTTGTCATTTGTAAGGTGGTTGAATTTTGAATAAAATTTGTTGAAAGCTTTGTGCCTCCATTAAAATTGGAAGTTGAGTGTGATCTCCTTTCTCCATCTTCGGATATTCGAGTGCGCTCGAATCAACGAAGTTGAAGCCGATTCACGGAATCTCGTGCGCGAGATCAACGTCGAAAAATCGTAGATCTTCTAATGCGGTATCGTGCGCGATCAACGTGTTGAAAATAGCTAGAATCCGGTATCTTGAGAGATCAACGGATTTGGGCATTTGGGTATCATCAATTCATCTTGTTTCATCGATTCATTTTTCCGCAATTCGTGATTGAATCCTGGATAGATTTGACCGTTGGTTCAGATCTACTTCTGTGCTGCGTCATTTGGTATCAGAGCAAGGAAACGAACTTTTCCAAGTTTGTTGGATTTCAAGTTTCGAGATTTGAAGTTTTTGAAGTTCGAATTGAGTTGTTTGTTCATTTGGGTGTACGTGAGATTTCAAACAAGTTAGGGAGTTTTAATTCGAGATTTTTTTTGGATCAAAGTGAAGTTTGTGTTTGGATTTGTTGAAGATGTGATCATGCCTCTGAGACATGTTAACTGTCATCATAATGTTGCAGATTTATATGGGAGAGAAGATGCTGAACAGATGGGACAATGTATCGATGAAAGGTTCAATAAGGGTTTCGAGATAGTAGAGAGAATGATGTCTGACATGAATCAAAATCAAAGGAGAGTGTCGCCACATTATGATAGAGAAAGAAGAAGTAGAGAGGACGTGCATGGTCATAGAAGAGTCAATGTTCAGAATCGACATCGAAGCTCATCTAATTTTGAAGAAGATAGTTATGGTAATAGTGTTCACTTTCGGTATCCAAGTCAAGGGCAAAATCGATATAGAATGTTGAAGAGAATGGTCATACACGGGAGTCAAGGATGGATACAGAAATTCCAGAATTCCAAGGTGGTCTACAAGCAGAGGAATTCTTTGATTGGTTATCAAAGGTTGAAAAGATTTTTGAACTCAACAACGTGCCTGAAGATCGTCAAGTTAAGTTAGCTGCTACAAGATTGAGAGGAAGAGCTATGAATTGGTGGCAACAAACTAAATCAACCAGAGAGAGAATGGGGAAATCCAAAGTTGTCACGTGGGATAAAATGAAAAGGATGATGAAGACAAATTTCTTACCCTACAATTATCAAGCTCGTATGAACCAACAGTTGCAGAAGTTGAGTCAAGGGAGTCGAGGAAAGGGTGTGGTTATAAGCCCCAGCAATCAGAATAAAGGTGTTAATTGCGGTATAAATGTTTCTAAAAGAGTCAACGAACCAGTTGTACATGGAATCACTAAGACAAATGTTGATGACCGAATTAAGCGCTATCATTATCAGGAGTCTGCCTATAAAAGTATTGAATGTACGGAGCCCAAGAAGAAAACCTTAGTTGTAGAAGAATGTGAAAACGAGGATGTGGATGATTCTACTGAAAGCGAGCCGGAAAAGGAAGAGGAACCGACTAGTCCATTATCTTTCAGCGAAAGTGTTGAAGAAGCGGAAGGTAGTGCTGAATCGTTGGTTAGGTATGAGGCAAGTGAAGAGCTAAAAACTCCTGAGGAGGTTAAACCAATGTTAGAAGAGTTTGAAGAGGTCGGTCCTACGGAATCGTTCGAAGAATTACCACCAAAGTTTGACAACGAAGATGAAGAGATCGAGTTAGAGAACGATGAATGTAATTTGTTGATGGGATTTTATTCAACGTCAAAGTATGTGGATGTAGAAGTTGATTACTCTTCACCGTCAAAGATTGATGTCGATAGTATGGAAGAAGAAATTGTGTTCGGAGTTGAGGGAAATAACTTGATGATGGAGGATTCTTGCTTAACACCTGAGCTTATGGATGAGAGCCGGCCAAGTGTAAATTCCTTAGTTTCCGAGAAGCCCGAACAAAGTGAAAGTGAAACAGAAGAGAAGGCAGAATCGGATAGTTTATTATCTTTGAAAGAGTTCGTCAATAAAATGAAAGATAGTGATGAATTATCAATGTTGATTGAATCTGGAGAAAGTTCTGATTTTGAGAATCCGAAAGAGGTTGAAGTATTTGAAGAGTTTGAAGATGAGATTTCTGAGGAACTGCCTGAAGAAACTAGTCTTGTATTTTTGGAAGAGTCTGTTGAAAAAGTGAAAAATAGTAATGAATTGTTTGTGTTGATCGGGCAAGGAACGAGTAAAGATCTTGAGGTTTTTGAGGAAGTTGGATCAGAATTCGATGAATCTGAAGTCGAATATCCTGAGGAATTACCCAAAGAGTTACCACCACTACAGGACATTCAGCATCAAACTGAACTAGTACCAGATGCTATTTTACTACGAGGATCGTATGATCTTGTGAATCTGAAAGAACGGGAAGAGTTGAAAAGACAGGAGGAAGAGAATGATTGTCAGTTGGAGTTGTCTGATCATGTCCGCACTGCTGACGTTGTCAACATCAACTGCTTGGAACCATTTCATGAAAATAAACATGTCAAAGAAGAAGCGAGTGGGAATTCATTTCAATCAGGGGAAATTGTTGCAACACATCAAGGGAAAATTCTAAATGATGATTTACCTGAATGAGATAAGGAAAGACAAGAATCTGGGCATGAGTCATCACACTTCTTCAGTCGTAACTTCCTAAGTCGCTCTGCGATTTTAAACTTCCTTATATCGTCTCGCATTTTCATCACGTTTTGGTTCTATATCACACCTTCCTATTGGCACAAGCATCATGATGTCATCTCCCATAGATCACTTCTTTATGCCGCCTGCCTAATGCCACGTCTGCTTTATGCCATGCGTTTCTTATGTCGTGCCGCATCTTCAAAGGGTCAAGATAAGATCAATCTCAAGAGTGGTTATCACCAGAGCCATATCAGACCAGATAATGAATGGAAGACAGCGTCTCGAAGAAGGAAAAAGTGTGAATTCGGGACGAATTCTTTTCAACCAGGGGAGGATGATGCAGTGCATACCAGAATCGCGAAACCCTAGATCGCGAACGAGCTTCCTATGTCGCGAGCCTCCTTAAGTCGCGAGCAAATCCAGACTTCCTTATGCCGCTTCAGCTTAGGTCGCTCCACAAGTCGCGAGCGAAGAGATCCTTATGTCGCCAGAACCTTATGTCGCGAGTTCCTTGAATCGCGCTTCCTTAGTTCGCGAACGAAGCCCTAAGTCGTTCCAGTTTAAGTCGCGAGATTCCTTATGTCGCGAACGACATACCAGTAGGTCGCGAAGCTTGCTTATGTCGCGAACTTTCTTTATGTCGATGATGGGATGCCGAAGTTCTTAAGTCGTGAATTATCTTAGGTCGTGTGGAAGATAAGTCGCTCTGCCCAAGTTGTTATATCGCATTTGTTAAGTCGTTTGTTTGTTAAGTCGTTTGTTTGTTAAGTCGTGTTGTAATTGTTGTGTCGTTTTTTTCTTATGTCGTTATTTTTCTTATGTCGTATGTTGTTAAGTCGAATGTGTTGTAATTTCCTATAAATAGGGGTGTGTTGTCATTTGTAAGGTGGTTGAATTTTAAATAAAATTTGTTGAGAGCTTTGTGCCTCCATTAAAATTGAAAGTTGAGTGTGATCTCCTTTCTCCATCTCCGGATATTCGAGTGCGCTCGAATCAACGAAGTTGAAGCTGATTCACGGAATCTCATGCGCGAGATCAACGTCGAAGAATCGTAGATCTTCTAACGCGGTATCGTGCGCGATCAACGTGTTAAAGATAGCTAGAATCCGGTATCTCGAGAGATCAACGGATTTGGGCATTTGGGTAGCATCGATTCATCAATTCATATTGTTTCATCGATTCATTTTTCCGCAATTCGTGATTGAATCCTGGATAGATTTGACCGCTGGTTCAGATCTACTTTCGTGCTGCGTCACCTACCCATATCACTTTCTCATGTGCACTACGCCATAAGTGCAAAAGGCACAATCATCGTGTCGTGCCACACCACATCATGTGTCATGATGCATCCTTTTTGGCAACAGATGGAATATGGAAATTTGTATGGTGCTTATGTAACTTTGATGATAGTTGAAACAGCGAACATCGATGAATTCTACACAATCAATTCTTTTTACTAAAAGTGTGTGTGTGTCTGTGTGTGTAGAGAGAGAGAAAGTAAAACCAATTCTAGTAGTGTTTTTGACGATGAACTTCAAATGTCAAAAATATCCTTTACTTAAATATTACATAATTTGGTGTGAGACGTGCATTACAAAAATTAATTTCGATTCTAAATAACTCAAGATTCTAAAAGCTTTCAACCTCCCTATCTATTTGTATATTTTGAAGATTGCAAAATTATAAATTTGCTTTCGTATTTCATTTGAAAGTAAAATATTTATAAATTGGATTTCATAGCTTCCAATTGTTTTATCTTGCACAATTTTAAGAAAAATCGATTTTATTTTATTTTTTGATTTGATTATTTAGTTGATTTGTTTAAAATGGGGCCAACTTTGACTCACTATAAACTACATAATTTACCAAAATCATCCTTCATAAAATAAAAGATAATCAATAATATAAAATGATACGTAGGCTTTCAAATTTTTGTTCAACACATTTATTCACCAAAGAAAATTTTTACAGCCATGTATCAAACATGAGAAGTACTAATATGTTTGTGTATATATAGTTGTTAGAAAGAAATTAATATAAGCATACCTTGTACTCAGGGTCCTCAGCTATGTGGTCAACTAAAATATGATAGAGTAGTTGAAATTGCTTCTCCAGTGGTGCAATCAATTGCATTTGTTGAACCTGTTTCATTTAAGAATTGCAACAGGCAAAATTTGACGTTGATGCCATTATGTTGAAGAATTAACATTTGAGCTGTACCTGAGAGTGCGTCTCCTCGCTACCTTCTTCAACTGTGCTAACAAACTCATGATCCCTTTTCATAGCGATATGACACATTTGGCGAACCTAATATACAGAAGTTATGATACATATTTTCACCAAGACAGCAACAATAATGTGGATGTACAAATACCTCATCTGGAACGGTTGCAGAAAAAAGTAGTGTTTGTCGTTGTTTAGGCACAGTTGCAATAATTCTTTCAATATCTCTCCGAAATCCCATATCCAGTAAACGATCAGCTTCATCAAGCACAAGAACTTTTACGCCCATCAGCCTAGCTGCAAATCCAGGGGTGTTCTCTATATGATCTTTAAGTCTTCCCGGTGTGGCAACAAGAATCTGTTAATTGTATTTCATCATTTTATAGGTCAATTTCGTTAGTGTCCTCTAGTTTTATCGTAGGTACATGCATACTATGCATCAGGGTAATGGTATCTCGATCATCTGTGTCCTGGAGTTGATGCAGATACTAATCGATTTATGATAACTCCATTGTCAAGATCTTCCTACCTTAGAATTTTGCACTGATTACATCTAAGTTCTAGCCTAAAGTCTAGTATTTTTTTTTTGAGAACACAGATGAGATTTGATTATTTTAATACTTACATAAGATAAAACTGATTTAACATACCTGACAAGGGTTAGCTTGCATCCGTCTCTGTTCAAGAGTTAACCTTGTACCCCCTATTACAACTTGTACACCAATAGAGGGGTAAAATTTCAACAGTTTATTAGCCTCATTAGCAGCTTGATCAGCAAGTTCACGAGTTGGGCAAACCACAAGCACATTAATTGGAGGTCTCTTTTGATCACGATCAAGAAGAGGTAACTTCGAGACCATTTCAATAGCCGGAAGCTGGAAAACGAATATTAATAATCATCATTGATAATAAATATGCCAAGAAGACATGTTAAAACAATGCATTTCCCATAATCATATTATTATTCCGATGAAGTTTATTACCAAAAATGCAACAGTTTTTCCTGTTCCTGTCTTTGCTTTTGCCAGAACATCTTTACCTGCAATAAAGAATCACGATGATGAAAAAATAGCATTTCTGCATGTCTTTGTGCTATATTGATAGAAAATGTATGCCGGTAAGTAGTGACACCTCTATTGTTGAGGAAAATCCTTTCAGATGATCAATCTAAAAGAATAAAAAACTCAACGCAGCGGAAAACAACTGGATCGTGATAGTAGTGAGACGATACAAACAGAGATAAACACCAGAACAGACAGTCACAGATCTATGCAATGCAGAAAAATAAATAACATCAGTATTTATAGTAGTTCCACTACCGCGAGGCAGTGTACGTCCACTTGGAGAGAGGAGATTTTATTAATCACTGAATGATTAAAGTTACAAGATTGATTCACTTTTGGAGGCTATACATAAGAAGAATTTACAATATAGACAAAATTTTGCAGAGTTTCAACTCTCTAGGATGGCTCTGAAATTGGCTGAAATTAACTCTCAATTTCGACTGTCATTGTTGCCCAGAAGCTCCTCTATTTATAGAGTGAAGAAATGAGGAGGGAAGGCTGCTATATAGCGGCCCTGGAATTTGGTTCGGCATGTATCTAGTTTGGTTCGGCAAAAAGCCAAGCGAAAGATTTGGTTCGGCATCCAAAATGCCGAACGAAATATTTCATTTGGTAAATTACCGAACGAAACATTTCATTTGGCATTTGTTTTCCCACCGCTCCAAAACTCTATGCCTCTTCCTTCTCTTCGTTCGGCAAATCTGGAGATAAGGTATTGTTTTACCGAATGACTTCTTCACCGAACGACCTCAAATCACCAAATGAAATCTTGGTCCGGTCTTCACTTCAACATCTCAACACCGAACAAAGCCTTCTTCCCTAAATCAATACCGAATCAAAAACTTTCTCTTCTTCGTTCGGTGAGGTCACTGCTTCAATCAAGCTAGGGTTTCATGCTTCTTCCACTGAACGAGCTCCTCTTGGCTTCTAGGGTTTCGGCTTGCTCAACTTTGGAAATCTCGGTATCAATTTCTAACAATCTCCACCTGTAGAATTTGCCAAGGTCACATTGTAAGGATTACAAACTCAAACTCTCAGGGAATAATTAGTTCCAATTTATCTTGAATTGGTGTTGAACAACAATCAGTATGCACAAAGCAACAATTGATCACCAATAATTCCATAAAATAAATTAGAACAAAAACAAGAGACATAAGAGATCTATACTATAGCTTCCTATTAGTGTGACTCTGTCTATATAAAAATATTACTATTTCACATGTATGATTTATGATATTGATAAATTCATCATCTAAATGAATGATGACATTTTTTAATCGTGAGAGCCATAAACTTGTTAGTGAAATTTTTTATAAAATATTTTGTGTGGGTTATTTTGTTTTTAAATAATAAGATGAGAAAGAGAAGAGGCGGTGGGATTGGGAATAGTCTCACATCCTAGAATTATAGAAACTATATTTGCTTAAATATAGGTTCCTCAAGAGAAGGTTGGTCCCTTCGGGCACCCAAATATTTGCTCTATTATGAGGAGGAAAGTCATGCATAACCACCACACGCGCGCGCCGCTGCCGTCCATTTGACCGGACCGGGTTTGCGTCAAAATTATATTTTTGGACAGAATTATATTAGTTAAAACGTTAAGGAAGCGTCATTTGGCAGAAGACGCAATTGTTACAAACGAAAAGACATCTCCTCGCATCTATGAATAGCAACACCCGAAAACTATTTCAATTGAATTCTCCTCCCCGAAATTTGCAACGCCTGAAAATTGCTTCAAACTCTCTTCTTCTTGAAACAAAAACGTTCAGAAAGCGTTGCAAAATTGATTTTCTCATTCTCTTCTCCTCTTTAATATCTTTTAAAACTATTTCGAGTTTGTAATACTCCAAATCACAAATTCGATACTCTTGACTGCGGTCAATTCAGAAAATAGTTTGAATCGATTTCGACAGCGTTATCGCAATCGATTAAGAGAATAATCATCTCGACTCAATTACATCTTGAGAAACGATTTGCTTAAACTCATAGCACACATTTGTTTGTTCAAACGAGTGATGAGGACAAATAACGTCTTAATGAAAGCATCATCGACGTGCCTTGGAGCGATCTTTACAGATTTGATTTTACCGCTGATGTGTCATTTCACCATAAATCCAAAAAAAATACACACTAACAATCTTAAGACGCTATTCGACAATGGCACCGCACAGTTTGAAAGAGGTCGCTTCTGATTTCACCAAATTGGAAAGGTTAGATGGTGTTAATTTCGTACGTTGGCAGAAGAAGATGCATTTTCTATTGGTCGGACTAAAAGTGGTTTATGTTCTTATGACGCCAAAGCCAAAAGTAACAGAAAACAAGACTATTGCGCAAGCGCGATCGAGACTAAAATGGGAACAAGATGATTATATGTGCAAGGGGCACATATGCAATGCAATGACGGATACTTTGTTCTATATGTACTATAGTAAATCAACAGACAAAGAAGTCTAGGATGTGTTGGAGGTCAAGTATCTAGTGGAGAACGCAATAAGCAAGAAATTTTTGACTACTAAATTTTTTAATTATAAAATGACTGATGCTAGACCAGTGGTAAAGCAATTCAATAATATTATGCATATCATAAACCAATTCATCCAGCATAATATGAATACGGATGAGGAGATAAAAATCTCATCCATAATAGACATACTTCACCCTTTTTGAAAAGATCAAAGAAAAATTCTTAAACACAAGAAGGATGATATGAGTCTGGATAATCTTACACATTACACAGTATTTGCAAGTGGAAGAACAACTTAGGCAGAAAGAAATCACTGAACCAAGTGTTTCCATCTAAAGATCACTGAAGATCAATGAAGATAAAACTCATGAAAAAATAATCGACAAGATTTGATGATTCATGTATATAAATTCAACTCACCTTGCATAATTTGTGTTGGTATTACTATTTTCGTTGCTTTATCAATTACTTCTTTAAAAAAAGCCTCAAAAGCTTCCATACTAGTGTTGTGCACTAGCTACTTTCTTGGACTTATCTTCATCCAAACCTTGATGCATAAGAATAAGAGCTTTTCTACCTTACTTCTTCTCGCCATTCTAAACATTCCTATATTTTTGGGCTAACAGGGTAATATTGATGGGTCTTTTATACCGATCTTCCAAGATACCCCACACATCCTATAATCCAACCAATGCCTTCATGGATATACTCTTTCTAGAGTATGGGGCATTCAAAAGAAGTCATGTCACCTACCAATTTAATGTTAGCAAATTTAGAAGGGAAAAAAAAGAAACATAACATCGTAATCTATATACCAAATCAGATGGAAAGTAAAAAAAGGAACAGGCTAATTTTTTATCCAGATATATGCACAGGAAATAGCTAAGATGTCTGAATAAAAAACTGTATTGAGTTCTAGAAAATGAATATGAACCATCGGATTAAGTATAAATCCATCATCTTTTAGAGGTACATTAGTACAAAGAGTGGTGACCCATTTTGAAACAGGGCAAAAACTGATAAGCAAGTTTCGTAATAAAGTTTACCTCATCCTTCGAATATTTATCTCCCTTTCATTTTTTTACTTGTTATCTAATTTGTTTTGTATACTCGGTTTCCTTCTTATATACTCTCTAACACACCAAGAATACTGGTGTTTTCGCAGCAATTTTTTACCATTCTCGCAATTTTTTACATTCAATCAAGTTGTGGGTACCACTTTTGAAGAATCGCCGATTATTGAAGAGCAAGTTAGACACCAATATGATGAAGTCGGGATAGAATGTGTCTGATATGGCAAAGTTTGGATAACAAAACAGGAGTTGGTTGGAATCTTGTAAGACGAACCATATGAGGTAGAGAGTAATGATGGTCTAATCATGTGAGGATATGTTTTTCTTTGCATTATATTTACATTTTCGTTCGAGTTATTTACAAAAACTGTCTTTTTTCTTTTCTTTTGGAACTTTGGCACTTCTATTTTGAAAAGTTAAGAGAGGACCAATTGAAGAGTTGAATTTGATTAAAATTATATTTCATAATACGCATGCAACCAAAGAGAATGCATTCACGCCCGCTGCTACACTAGAAGATGACTCACAACGATCTCCTTCGCTTGCCCAGACTCGATTCGATCAAATTTGGGGGTCCGGTTCGTTTTTTACTCCTCTGGAATGACATGATATACAACATATGCAGCCTTCTCCAAATTTGGATTCACCTATCAATCCAACACCTCAGAGGGAACGTGGTTCATCTTCTAGTGTTAAAGGTTATTGGGGTGGTTGAAAACGTCATGGCAAGATTGAAGAAAAGATGGCGGAGATTGTTGATATGATATATGAAAGGCATCAAAAGAAATCTTGTTAAGAAACAGAGTCCAACTCCAAGATCAAATCGAACAAACATACAAACAATGTAGACTCTACTGGATCGTCTTGAGCGTATACTATATACCGCTCTTGTCACTCGTATAAAGAGAGCCAAAGGATTTGACGGCAATGAAGCATTAACAATTCTTATGATGCTTGAGAAAAAAAGGAATTGTTCAATATTCTAGACGATAATACAGCCAAAAGTAGGTTGAGGGTTGAGATAACACACATATAGCACGACTTCCATTCCCAAAAAAATCCAAATGACGTACGATCCCAAGCAGTAGTGTAGTAATTATCATTTTCACTTCATCAAAAACCATTCAAGTTTGGAATATCTTATTGAACCAAATATGTTTTTGTTGTTTACAATCAACTTAATTTTTTTCAGTTCTTCACTCATTCGGCATTTTCTTTGATTCTTGTGTCTTTACAAAACAAATTTTGATGCATGTAGAGTTTATTATTTAAGGACAATATTAAGTATCACATTTTATGTTTACAAAGTAAAAGAACAAAATCAGAAACACAGTCGTAACTCTAAGCCCAACAATCTTATTGTTAGATTTGCAAGTGAAGGCTGATTACATTAATTGCATGCTCCATAGTCTTAAGTGGCATGCCAAGCAAATGGAATTTTATTTTCCACGTCAACCTCGCATTTGTCTGATATAAAACACAATATGGTATCTGCTTAAATTTGAAGAGGTTATTTTTAACAAAACATACTGGCACAAAAAGAGAATACTACAATAAAATATACCTTTAAGTATAATAGGGAGGGTTGCTTCTTGCACAAGAGTCATCCTCTCATACCCAGCTGCTTTAACTCCTTTTAATGCCAAAGGTGATATCGCACATTGATCAAACCTGTAGCACATCAAAGAAATCTGAACACTGAATTTGGCTTCCAACAGACACACAAAATAGATTATTATTATCTCATCTCATCATCAGTCAAAATATTTTCTAAAGCTTAAGAAAGACACACCTCGTATTACTCAAATAAGATTCATCGTCACTGCCAGAACCACTCTCTTGTTTCTCACTAGCACTCTTACCCATAAGATCCAAACCACTCATTTGCAGCACATCAAAATCATCATCAGTTCCTTTACTTCCTTCACCATCTCTGAAAGGAAACTTGTCTTTTAGCTCCACGTCAAACAAACTACTTTTAGAACGACTTCTTGGTAAAGTTTTACTTGAAATCCCATTTTGAACCTGATTATTAGCAGTCTTATATCTCTCATTTCTTCTCACAGCTGTCTTCCTCTTACCAACAACATCAGTTTCATCTTCGAGTAATCCTTTCCCCTGACCGCCGGAACCATCCCGGCCTGCCCGAATCGGAAGTATCCGAACTGAATATGAGGTTTGCGAGAAAGTTAAGGTTTTAAGGCGAAATGTAAAGATGTTGGCTTGAAATTGAGCTGTGGACATTGAGTTTAAGTAAATGTAAGCTGAATTTTAATGGCGGAAACGATAATTTAATTTAGGGCTTTGGGTGGGTTTTAGTGTGGTAGAGTTGAGTGGATAAGAATTTTGAGAGTGATATTTTGGCGCCTGGGTTGAAGAGCGATGAAATAAACCCAACGGCAGAGGTGCGACTGCGGAGAGATTAAATTTTTTTTTTTTTTCACATGGAGCAATATTTAAACGAGCATTACGGCACGCACTTCGTGTGGATTGATGGGTTGTGCTCCGCGCGTAAGTTATTTTTTTATAAATTGTACATGTTTAACACATTAAACAGAAAATGATTCGCATAAATATTTAGTTATGTTTTTACGTTTTGTGTAGTTATATTGAATTTATTTCTACGTTGTAATATCTAATTTTCTGTTAATTTGAATCTTTATTTTTATACATAGGACTAATTTGCAAAGAAAGTTTATTTGTTAGATCGTACTTTTAGATGATATTAAAATTTGCTAATATTTATAATGGGGTGTTTTAAATTTGTAAAGGAAGCTTAATGGTTAGATCATACTTTTAAGTAATAGTAAGAATTGTTAATATCTGTAGAGGGGTAATTTTGGTAGTTCGCGTGTACACCAAAAAAAATGTGACATCAAAGATATTACAACTATTATTAAAGACGGGTGTTATAGGCACGCGCTGCTCGCGTGAATTGTTTTTCTTATAAATTGTATATGTTTAAATCGGTCAAAAAAATGATTTTTTACTTTCAAGTGATATTAAGATTTGTATATTTGTAAAGAAGTATCTTGAATTTGTAAAAAAAGTTTAATTTTAGATCTTATTTTTAGAAGCGCTTTGAATTCGTAAAGCATGTTTAATTGTTAGATCCTACTTTACTTTTAGAGGTGTTTGAATTTGTAAAAGAAGTTTGATATTAGATCCTGGTTTTAAGTGATTAAGATTGATAATATATAGAGGGACATTTTTGATAGTTCACGTTGATACCAAAAAAGTGTGACACCAAAGTTATTCTATAAATTATACACGAGTATTATGGCACGTGCTTCGCGCATGAATTATTTTCTTTATAAATCATATACGTTTAAATCAGTCAAAAAAATGATTTTTTATTTTTTTAAATGATATTAAGATTTGTATATTTGTAAAGAAATATTTTGAATTTGCAAATGATGTTTAATTTTAGATCCTATTTTTAGAAGTGTTTTGAATTTGTAAAGCATGTTTAATTGTTAGATCCTACTTTTAAAGGTATTTGAATTATAAATGAATTTTAATATTAAATTAAATTTTTAAATGGTTAAGATTGGATAATATATAGAGGGGTGTTTTTGGTAGTTCACGTTGATACCAAAAAAGTGTGACGCCAAAACCATTACAACTATTATTAAAGAAGATGTTTAACACATTCAACAGAAAATGATTCGCATAAATATTTAGTTATATTTTTACGTTTTGTGTAGTTAAATTGAATTTTTATTCTAAGTTGTAATATCTAATTTTCTGTCAGTTTGCATCTTTATTTTTATACATAGGACTAAGTTGCAAAGAGAGTTTATTTGTTGGATCATATTTTTAGGTGATATTAAAATTTGCTAATATTTATAAAGTGGTGTTTTGAATTTGTAAAGAAAGCTTAATGGTTAGATCCTACTTTTAAGTAATAGTAAGGATTGTTAATATCAATAGAGGGATATTTTTGGTAGTTCACGTGTACACCAAAAAAATTGACACCAAAGATATTACAAGTATTATTAAAGATAAAGATATGAAAATCTTGCTTAAATTTCATTTATATAAATTAGTTTTATCAATTTTTATTTGTTAAACAGCTGTTCATACAAAATAAAAATAATATTTATAAATTAAAAAAGGTCCGCAACTTATGTTTTATCGAAACCTCGAAAATTTCAGTTCCATGAAATAATCTAACTTTCATTTTATTTTATTTTGAAATCTAACTAAGCGACTCACAAATCGCAATGCTTCATTTGGTTTATTCAAATAAATTCAAGGTGATATAAGGTTAAAACAACCGAATGAGTGAAAAACAGCTATAAAATTGTCTTTCTAAAATTTCTTATCTAAAAACACTCACCAACATAAATTGAAAGAAAAATTATTGAAATAAAGCTCTTTTGGTACCAGCATCGTGATTGGATATAGGTCGGGTCCTAGTCTTGTGTATGTGAAGGTTACTAGAAGAGGTTGGGCTTAGATAAGGGCCAGTCTCTAGCTGATGTGGAGTCGAATGAACCGCGGTGGCCTTTAGTTGCCATTGGAAGTCCAATATAGAGGAGCTGGGTGGGACTGATCCAGTCTCGATTCTGGTCATATGTATGTGAAGGTTGCTTGAAGAGGTCGGGCTTTACCGTGACGTCTTATTGGGTTGAAGGGCTGGTTTGAGATCATGGGTTTGGGCCGGCCCTTCACGGGGCAACCACGGATCAGTTAGGCTAGCCTTGATTGAGCCAATTTGCCTATAATTGGGCTTGCTACTTGCTTGCGAAAAATACGAGTAACAAATATAATATTAACATAAATATGTAATAGACTAAAAGCATATCACATAGATGAGACATAAGTTTCAACATCGTAATACATCATATATCAAATCCATATACAACTTGAATCAAGATATAAATAGTCAAATATGTCAATAGCCCATAAATACTGGATCTATATGGTAATAGCGATAATGGTTATAGCTTTAGAACTTGATTCCAACTAGGAGAATTTATCGTCTAAGTCAACTTGTTAAAGGAATAGATTAAAAAAATGACAATATAGTGAGGGTTAGGCATAAAATCTAGTGAAAAGGTCAATATCACTGATCTGTATGATTACCAATACGCTAGTATATCATGTATAGTACCAAATGGTATAACGTGAGGTAGTGAAACCATTCCTTAACCTACATTTTTACCTACATCCAACATGTTAGAATATTATATTATATTACTACATAATACATGATAATTCTATCAACTACTAATCATCATGGCACCCGAATGTGACTTAACCCTCACACATTAAGCTAGTGGGCATCCGGGTCTCCCAATAAGGCCAAGACCGGCTAAGTATGATTATCAATGAAACACCAATACTATGACACTTTATCGCATTGTCCACCGCCAATAATCGTATTGAACATAAATCAACATACATGTGCATACTGCTACCATTTGTTTAGTGGAAATTAGCCACAATGGCCTCTTTAGCAAGTGGAATTAGTTTCTAGGACACACAACTGAAATAATTACTTTCAAGGACAAAACGCAAAATAATTAGTTTCTAGGGCCTAAAAACCTATGAAATTATGTCCTTGAAAGTAATTGGACTGGTGACTTTGTCCTTGAAAGTAATTATTCTGCTGACTTTGGCCTTGAAAGTAATTTCTCTGAATAGGTGTCCTAGAAACTAATTAGACTGCAAAGTTTGTTCTTCTGGTGAAATGCCCCATTTGTTTATCGGGTGGACTTGGGATAAGTAACCCGAGGTCAATAATCCTTATTATAACATAGCCCGAGGTCTATTGCCCTTGTTTAAAAGATAGAACATCTCCGACCTTCGAATCCATGCCTCCTAACACAAGCAATTAAGACAGCCATGCCTCATTCTACAAATGGTCCACAAATATCAAATCTTAAAATCGTGACCAAGGGATATAAACTTACTCCATATAAGCAACATCGTACAGTCGTCTCAACTTGAAGCCACGGGACGACTCTATAAAATGATCATACGAATCGAAGTGCATCTCGAACCATCGTCGTAGTCTTTATATCGCTTACCATCCACCGCACGTTTTCTAAGAATTTGCCTAACATTCCCGAATTCATTACATTATTCCTTAGTCACTTCAGATCGTCCGGTCATCATGCGAGTCCATAACGAACCTAACTCACAAAACCTCAACATCTCAAAATGCAAACAATTAATTCAAATCTTCAGCGGTTCGAACATATGAAATGTAGTTCATGCGTCTGACCTTAATTTGAACGATTGGTCAAGAAATCCATATGTTTGAATCACCTCCATTTTGTAGTGAAATATTATGGGATTCAGTCTCCTTAAAACAAAAGTTTGAATACCTGTTATGGTCGAAAATGAACCTTGATGGAAAAATATCCTCGGTGGAAATTTGTGCTACCTTTTATTCATTCTTATTTCTTTTTCTTGTCATAAACATTTTGCTTCGTGTCACCAAGACACTTTCCAATAACGTCTCCCCACATAGATTCGCAGCGTTGTTATAAGTCGTTCGATATTCGAACGAGTATTATTTTATACTCGATGAATGACTTTGAGGTGGTGAATACCGTTTCAACATTGTTCCAGTATAACAACTCTACTTTTATTTCAACTTTCACATACACTCAACCATATCATTCTCAAGCATTCTAACCCATTCTCTTCTTACACAGTCATTTCGAAATCCAATAACAACCAATGCAGTCAACAACCAATAATATCAATATATCATTTTCAACAATGCCATTTCTTAAATGTTCACTACATTCATTTTATGATTAAATATAGATAAATACTCATTAAATCAAGATTCTCATCTCTAAAATTCCAACTCAAGTTTATTCATTAAGCCCTAGCCCAACAATTGATATTTAACACTAGTATATAACATAAATGGAGATCATATGGTGTAGAGAACAAATTCCACTCGCCAAATCTAAAGAAATCCATCTTAAGGTTCCCCATGATCTCAAAAAAAAAAAAAATCTAAAGAAATCCAAGCTCCAAATCAACCCAATCTTCTAGCTCTCTTGATTTTAGAAATCCAACTCCAATCTTAACTATAATCTCAACTTGAATAGCTAGATTTGTAGAAAATCTTCTTACTTAAATTTAGAGATTTTATTTGAATTTTTTCATAAAAAAGCGAAGAAATTACGAAGGTTTAAAGTTTCGAAAATCAAGTCTTTGATTTGAAAATTGAGTTTTTTGTTTTGGGTTTTCGATATGTACTTTAAAATATACGAAAGCGGGTGGAAAACGATCGTTTTGGAAAATGGTTATAACATGTAAAATTAAAAATAACTTTCTCATGTTTTCCACCTTTTGGAAAATAGCAAAATCTATCTTCACTTGTCACTTCTTCCCATTGTTTAATTGGTTGCAACGTTCCAACTGCTCCATTCATACACACAAATATTGAAAACGCAAAATATAAAACTTGTTCCAAACAAAACAATATCTAAATTTTTTGTTTTGAAAAGATGAAGAACAAACAAGAGTATGATGACGAAGAAGAGTTTATTTTAGAAATATAATGGATCAATTCTAGCTTAATTACCATTTTGCCGATAACTTCTCTTTTTCTCTTTTAATCACGTTATCTGATTTTGTCAAACTTTGTATGTTTTTCATACGTAAACTGACATTGTGAACACAATAGAATATGTCTTTATTCCTAATTCATTCATCTTTAAAAATTCATTTTTTGAATCATTTACTTGATTGAGTCATTAAATTCAATTAAAATGATTTATTATTTTATTTACTAAAACGTTAAAATTATGGGTTCTCACATTACACCCAAACACCAGTTTCTATTGTGTTGTGAAGTGAAGATAACTTTGAAGGCACCTGGGATTACAAGCATTTTGTGCAGGAGGTCATTGGAATATCTTATGGAGCTGTTCACACACATCATGCTTATTGGTGTTCTTTTAAGCAAATATGTGATTTTTGGGGGAAATCCAAACTGCATTTTGACGTCTGCTTTATTTTGATTAAATTACAACTGTTTTTTACTCAAAAAACTGATAAAATAGCACTTTTTGCAATATATTTATAAAAATATTTTTTTTCTAATATAATATTAATTTTAATTTGATTAAATGCTAACCTTGTATGAACAATATGTCACAACTAATTTGTGTTAAAAGCATTATGTTACTGTCTTTGAATCAAATATGATTTTTTGCATCCCTTTCATCATGCATACATTTTGTCTTTTTGGTGGATCGGAAGCTAAAGGGGCGTCAATCAAACCCGGGTCGGACCCGATGAGTCTCAATTCTAGACAAATCGGACTTTATTGGGTCAAGGCTTCACATTTTGAAATCTAAACCCAATCCATCTTAAGGTTCAATTCGGAATGGTTCGGATGCAGTTGAGTATTTATACTTAAAATGCATATTTTTTTAATGTTTTTCTATCATGCCCTTCAGTTTGGATCGAATTGGGTTCGATCGAGTACAAACGGTATTTTTATCATCCAAACCCAACCTAAGATCCATTGAGTTGAAGCCAGCTCAATTTGCAGGTCCCGGTTCTACTTGCCACCCTAGCGAACTAGTACAGAAACCCCCATAACCATTTACATACAAAGTAAAAAGTAAAAGGAGAAATCGATATCAAAGTACGATTATAAAAAACTTAATTGAATTATTATTCATGTCACATATTGAAAAGATTTGAACAATGAATCATATATGGTTGACCCAATCACATAGAATTAAGCCAGAAATGATGATATGATGATAAACTTGTAGAGCTAGAAATCAGTTCTTTATCAATAGAACTGCACATATTCAAATGCTAGAAAGTCGCTACAAAGAGTAATAAGGTACGTAACAAACACGATAAAACAAAGCAAACAAATTGTCTTCTCAACTACGTTCATATACACTACTGTTCATCTTGCTTCATCTTAATGATTAGTTCTAATCTCAGGATTTGGCAGGTTGAACCATCTGCAGTATTCTTCGGAACATAAGCATCCCAGTCTTTTCAGTTCTGTGTCAGCCATCCTATGCAAGTATGTATCCTGCAGCATGGTATATAGCTCATAATTTGATGATAATAATAAAAAAGATGTCGACATGCAAAAAAGAAAAGAAGTGCAAAAGGAAAATTTTGCAAATTTAGGCCGCTTTTCAAAACTAATAACATGTTTAGGTCACTCTGTAACCTTATTACAAATATAGACCCAATTTTACCATGTAGGCGCTGAGTCAGCGCTTCCTTAGTCATGAATAACTTTTTTTTTCTTCAAGAATAAGGTCCGATTCCGAAATTGCTGTAAGAAAATGAGTCCGAACTGATCCTAAGCGTTGAACAGTAAGTAGCCCCCCGAAATCCACGATTGAATCAATTTTTTTTATGTAAAAAAGTTTCCTCCATGGCGACTTTTCAAATAAAGCCAGTAGAAAATGCTGAAATTATTTTTTTTACCGGTGGCTCCATTTGAAAAGGCACCACGATTAAAAGTAAAAAAAAAAAAAAATCTTCACGGCGCATTCTCAAAATGAAACCGTGCGGTAATCATCTCAACTGTTCCATTTATGAAGCACCCCTGAAATCCACCTATGATCAAATTCCGCAGAATTCTAACGTATTAAATTCGGGCCCTTTATCAACATTCTTCTCAAAATACGCCTAGTGGAGCGTTGACTCAGCGTCAACGAGGCAAAAACAAATCTATATTTATAATAAGTTTATAAAGTGCATGAACATGTAATTACTTTTGAAAAGTGGCCTAAATTTATTAAATTTTCTATACAAACTTTGGTACCTGTTGGAAGTGATGCGCAAAAAATAGAATTTCTAAGCATTTTGCAGTACGCAGATTGTTCCAGAAAATGGTGCTTCTGAAAAGGAAGAATTCAGAGTCTGGGTAGCTAGAAGGAATTTGTGCATGTTGCTTCTGCATCATTTAAGAACATCATTAATAACTTAAGATAATAGACTCAAATAATGTAGTCCAAAAAGATGACTATATTCTGGTTATATGGATTAAGCTTTTATCACTGCCAAGAATATTAAATTGCTACTAGAAAATTGTAAACAAATATCAAAATTCAGAAATGAATTGTTGAAGCAACATTGCTGTCAAAGTTAGTAAAAGAGGGAGGAAACCAGAACACGAAATAGAATGAAATCATAAGAAATGAAGAATGAAATGGACTTGGTCACAATTTTTTTACAGCATTCATAGGATAATCAAGCCTTTATTAAGTAGAGAAACATCCTCCACTCCCTTTGTAGTCATCTACTATATTAGAAAATAAGAAAATAGTTAAAATGGAATAAACCATACCATGACATATTGTTCGTGGTCATGGGTCTCTGGAAGTCTAAGCATTGCAGCTTCCAATAACCGAAGTCTTCCACGATATGCATCATTATTATGACTATAACCACGACTAGAAGATAATCGATCCACATCTTTGCGCAATTTATCGACTTCAGTTGCTGAACCAGTGACCTAACATATTTAAAGCAACACATTAGCATTGCCTGAATGATTCCAGTGGTTTTTGTTCTACGACTTTCCATTATAATCCTAATAATTGTGAAAATATTAATATCAAAGATAACCTTTTTGTAAGTTGTAGTTATATTTAAAACGCCGTAAGTGAGAAGAATACAGTGAATTCCGTATGGAATATGCAACTTTTTTTGTTACATAATCTCAACACATTTTGTAGTGATTTTAATCAGAAAGACAACGACATTAAGTGTGTTTACCATTTTCCTTGAATTGTGTGCTCAAAAGATCTATGTTGGCAACGAGCATAATGTAGGAAATGGCTAAAATTGAGTAGTTGAATAGATGGTGAATAAATGTGCCAAAATCTTTAATCTTACAATGACGCATATAGAGCTAAACTTTCCATGCACACTAATTTCTCTAAAACTCAATTTTTTGTGTACCCTGTGTCCCCAATAAATCATGTTCGGTCACTTTTCATTTGATATTTAATCTATTCCCTGCTACTTAATAAATGAATGGATGTGATTATTGAGTCACATAAGAAGATCTAACTTTAGGGGAATTGAACTTCTTTCTTTGTAATAAAATACAAAATAAAGTAATTTTGGCAGAAGATGGAACAAATGTTGTAAACACTGCAGCATTTGAAATCTCAAATAAGCCGTGAAGTATACAAATGCAGCCAAAAGGAAAATAGCGTTATTTCATTGCACATGCATTAATCCCCATGTAACTGATTCGTTTTGGTTTAGCATGTAAATGCCAAAAAACTAAAAAATCATCTCAATAGACAACCATGGTTTATCGAGTGCAGCGATGAACATAACTAATACCTTTATATAACGAAAAGCTATACACATGCATGCGCACATGTGTGTATGTATATACACCTGCACATTTGCACTCATATAATTGCTTAGGAACGGATTCTAATATCTTTGTACTCCCGCTTTTCAGTATAGTCACTCCTTATTATGTCGTTGGCTTAATAAAATTAAAAGGGTAAGTTTGGTTCACATCCCTAACAAGTTTTAAAATAGAGAAAACATCCTTCACAACCAACATTTACGTTTCCGCTCCCTGTTTTCAAATTCACGCACGCAAAAGACCCAAATACCCTTTATGTTTTTAACTTTTCAAACGTGTATAACTTTATTTACAAAAATCGAATCAACATAACGTTTTCACCAAAAAATCGTAAATTTTATGATCTTTAAAATGAGATCCATTGTTGATACCAAAAATTTAAATTTGTATTAAAGCTGCAATTATTTCAAATATTTGCAGACAATTCAGCAAATATTGAACATTTTCGATTTTTTTTCAAATTTATAAAAATTGCAAAAAATTGCATATATTTCTGCAACTATATGATATAGTTGCAGACATTTCCGCAACTATATGGTATAGTTGTGGAAATGTCTGCAACTATATTGTATAATTGCGGAAATGTCTGCAACTATATGCAATAGTTGCAGACATTTCTGCAACTATTGCATATAGTTGCAGAAATACAACTATTGCAAATAGTTGCAGATGCAACTATTGCAAATAGTTGCAGAAATGTCTGCAACTATTGCATATAGTTGCAGACATTTCTGCAACTATATGGTATAGTTGCGAAATGCAACTATATGCAATAATTGCAGACATTTCTGCAACTATTTGGTATAGTTGCAGAAATGTCTGCAACTATTGCATATAGTTGCAGACATTTCTGCAACTATTGCAAATAGTTGCAGAAAACGAACTTACACTGTATTTCAGTAAAAATCTTTTATTGCAAACAGATAAATCATTAAGCAAGGATAATTTTATCGTTCAATATAAACCAAATAATCACAGATAGAAAAAGTGAAGCACAATATAAACGAGGGTATTTATGGAAAAGAATTAAGCTGAAACAAAAATAGGGACCGGATTTATAAAGTTTCGAACGGAAGGAGTTTTTGTGAATTACGTTTGGTTTTAGGGATGTGACTCTAATTTTCACAAATTAAAATATGACTTTTATGAAGTTTGTAAGGATGATAAGCATTAACTCCAAATATTTTTATCGACGAAGCTAACTTTACAGTTATACTTTACCTGATGGAAGAAGCTGAAAAACGAGCTAGTTGTATATACATTCTACTGGTTAATTTATGACAAATGTGGGTGGACAACATTCTAGAAGCCCTGAGAGTTCATAACCAGCTCCAAATTACATATGTAAGTAACTTTGTATCATACTATACAATCCGCATATACACAATATGTCGCATAGGCCAAACCAAAATAATTTAATGCATATTATCAAAGCAAGTCTTCTCTTCATAAAAACATTCTCACATGAAGTAGATCAATCCCTTGCATCATGGAAAAAACGTTTTAATGTCGTTACACTGAAATTTGGGTCATATCAAAGCATGGCTTAATCTCCATCGCCAAGGGTAGAATAATCTCATTGTGAGTAAACTAATTAGTAAAAAGAAATAACTTATATGCTCTGAATTTAAACATAAATATAACCAATTTTATAGGCTTATTACTTTATTAGTTGCATACGAAAATTAAACATATATGTAGATATTAAAATGCTTCAATTGATATTCGACGGTAAACTTAGCTCGTACTTTACAAAATCAAACAATTTAAAACAACAAAATGAAATTGTCGTTTTAACGAATTGTGAGAAATAAATACTTAACTGGTGTTATGGTAATAGTAACCATTACTGACACGAGAATATCGTTACAGTACCAATATGATTAGTAAGTCAAAAATGACTACCGATATTTTACAGTTACCACTGAAAAAATAATCCTTAATATACCGATAAACTAGTAAGTCGTTGATTGATAATGGTAAATTTACCAATACACAAAGACAGCAAAATTTTATTGCATTAAGGTTTTGACAATGATAAAATGGTAATTATTTTTGTCATCGATCATAACTCCATCAACGATTATATCAACATTTTGATTTATTTTAGTTGATACAGTAAAGTTTCTTGATTCATCGCAAATAATTTACAATAGTACGAAACAATAACGTTGCTATCTTAGATTTTAAAGTAAAAAAAAAGAACATTATCATGAATAATGCTAGAAATATCTTCTTAAATTTGATATATCCTCAAAATTGTTCATGGTTATGGGTACTTAAAATAGTGGAAAAAATTAACATGACTAGTAAAATTATATTCATCGCTGGTTTTGACATTTCTTTACTACTAAATTTATCTTTAACAATGGAAAATTTACCATTGACCACTCCTAAATAGTAAGCGTACCACCAAATTAACAGAAAACCTAATTTCTTCTCTTGATTGCAATGGCATGTACAAAGCAAACCGCTAGAAAATCAACCGATGGCAAAGCCCCATGAAAGCAACTCGTAAATCTACCCCAACCACCGACGATGTGAAGAAACCCCATAGATTCAGGCCAGGTCCGTAAGTATCAGAAAATCATTGAATTTTTTATAAGGAAGCTTCCATTTTAGTGCTTGTTTGTGAAATTGCTCAAATTTTCAAAATGGTAAATTTATCCTTACTGTACCGATGACATTGATATGCCGACGTAGTTCAATATTAGTTACCAATTGTTTGCTATTAGCATGGTAATGGTAAATTTATCATTAATATAACAGCCCTAGGCTGAATTTCTTGTATCTTTATAGTATGAACTTTAAACTAAATTCATGTACATAATAAACATGAATGTATAAATCACGTACATTTTCACTTGTCATAGAATTGATTTAGACCATTTGTCACAGACTTGAAAGAAGAAGAATATGATTCGCATCAGTACAATTTCTTGCGTACTACTTCTTTATTATGACCTCTCTTTGATGGAGAAAAGAATTATATAAAAAATTAATAGTTTTATTAAATTTTATCGTAGATTAATGAGGGTAGGCAATGGACTCTATTAATAATACTTTAACCATCATGGAGTTGTTATAACTACCATAACAAATGTCATGTTGCATGCATACATTTTATGTTCAAATGAAAAATGTCTAGATACATGTCATATTGCATGTGTATGATTCATATTCAAATAACAAATATGATTTACTTACATAGGACAAGTGTCATATCTCATTATATCTAATAGACACATACAGCATGATAGTTTATATCAAATAGACACTAATTATTGTAATATTAATACATACAAATTTACGTTAACTTAATATGATAATGTGGTGTCACAATTAGTGAATAAAATTCCAACATAGTGAACACCTAAAAAAATTATTGACAGTAGATTCATTTAGGTTATATTTGAAAATTATTCTAAAAATAAATGGAAAGAAGGTTTAAAAAAATGAAGAAATCACCAAATACAAATTTGGAGAAAGTGAGAAATCAAAGAGTAAGTTTTACTTCACCATTATTTTGAATTTCGGTGAAATATAGTTTTGACTAATAGCCTATACATTTGAAATAAATATAAAGAGGAATAAAATTTGAAGTACTATAAGAATATGAATAACTTAAACAAACAAAAAAAGAAATTGAGGATTCATGCTGTAATTGTATTTAATGTGGCCAAAGTAAAAATAAAAAATAAAACCATACTAAATCTGTTTATTTTCTTGGTATCTCAAGTTGGGCTCTAACGGCACCTCAATTGTGAACAAAATAAAAATATAATACAGAAAGAGGAATTAAATTTGAAATACTAAAGAATGAATATCTTATACAAAATGAATAACTTATACAAACAACGAAAGTAATTGAGAAATTTTACTGTAATTGTATTTAATATAGTCAGAGTAAAAAATAAAAAAATAAAATATAGAAAGAGGATAGATAGTATAAGAATATATATAACTTAAACAAAGAAATTGTTGTGATATGGTCATAAAAAAGTCATACTAAAACCGTTTATTTTCTTAGCTTTTTTAATTGGGCTTCGAAGCACCTCGGATATGCGGCGGAACAAAGCGTCAAACTGAAAAAAATCGGTACATTAAATGGCAAAGGAGCTCCTAATTGGTACACCGTGGCTCCCCTAACAATGTAGGAAAATATAGTGTTGGAGCAGCAGTTCAAAACATGGTCAAAGGAATTGTATAACATTTGTTGGTTAGTACAATTTTAATACGAATAGAAAAAAAAAACTAGTTGATGATATGTAAGATTAAAATGTATTTTGAACTCGAGATATAGTTTGTAATCTATTTAAAAATATATATTCCATTTATTTATCGTTATACTTTTCTGTCATATTTCAATATTCGTTGTAATCTTATATGCCAGACTGCACTTACATATAAGCTACCATTGACAAATCAAAAGGAGACAAAAGTATGCTTAGAAGAGAGAATGAAGCGAGGTGGTATTTTTAGTTTTAGTTTAATAGTTTATTACATCTCTAAGTAAGGTTTCAGTTTTTCAAGGCATATTCCGTCGAGTGTTCACCATAGAGATCACTTGCTTTATTCATTTCAAATCAGATGTAACAATGCATGTATGCATAGATTGCTATTTGTTGGATAAGATCGCTAAGGTTGTAATAAACTGATAGGGAGTGATTTTTCATTGATGTCAGTGTTTTAAATCATCATTTCTGTAACTCTATGGATTAGGAGATGCTAGAATGATTACTGAAAACCTGAATGCGCACATGAAAATGAAAAACCAATATACATGTCTCAGGTAAGTTGTAATGGTTTATGGTAAATGAAAACAAGACAAGTATATAAAGCAGTACTCACCTCATATTGAATCTGGCATGCAACTTGACCTTGAGGTCGACATTGTGACGAAGTAATTGAAGGTGAGAAGGTATTAGTATGGGCATCACTTAACATTGTGCTGTCCTTGATAACCGAATTATGTTGTGATGTCATTTGACCTGTTAAAAAAGAATCATAAATAACACTGCTGCTTTCTGTTTTACCAGTAACACCTGTGGCACTTGTAATATCTTTGCAATATTCAGATTCAAAGGGAACTGGACTGACTGGAGATTCTTGAACAGACACAAGCCGGGTTGATGTATTTTTAGATGTGATGTTGTCTTTTTCATTAGCTAGATTAGAAGGCAGTGATGATGAAGGCATTGAAACTGAAGATTCTTGTACAGACACAGGCCAGGTTGATGTATTTCTAGATGTGATGGTGTTGCCTTCTTCATTAACTAGATTAGAAGATTGTGATGAAGGCATTAAAACTGAAGATTCTTGCACAGGCACAAGCCGGGTTGATCTATTTCTAGACGTGATATTGTTGTCTTTTTCATTAGCTACATTAGAAGATTGTGATGATAAAGGCATTGAAACTGCTGCAGGTTTACTACAAATGACGGCAGAAACAGACCCCACAGTTTTAGTTTCTTTAGGTATAATATGGGCCTTCTTATCTTCAGGATTAACTTCATCGCATCTCTCTTGATCATTGGATGGTGGCAAAGCGGCAAGCTGAAAAGACTTAATATTAGTTCTAAAATATAACATATATTATGCATTAAAAAATTAATGTGAAGTGATACATAATTAATCTATGAGAAGAAATTTGTGATCTAAACTTAGGCAAGTAATAAGGTCTAAGCAAGTTCATCTCATAAATGTCGAAAAATTAACTTTTTGAATTGGCATCGATGTAAGCTATAACAGAATATCCCTGAGATGTGAATTTAAGCATTAGGTAATAATCAATATGATGAAGGAAGAAACATTACAGAATCTTAAAATAGATCTTGAAACCATTTTCAAGCAGGCATAGGGGTTACTGCTAATTGATTAAACATGTCTGTGATAATTTACATCAGTAGGCCTGAGTTTTGAGGATATTGCATATGTCTACTCATGATTCATTGGGACTTAAGACAAACTTTGATGGACTCAACCATCCTACCACTGTCTTGAGATTAAATTTACCGAATGATCCATTGCCAGTTATCTTTGGTATAATATTTCTTCCAGTAGCCTCACGATTTTAAAAATCAACTATATAAGGTAAGGATGAAAAATTGAAAAAGAAGAAAAATTAACTTCTTTCTAATTGTCACAGTTCTAGTTAATCTGAAACATATTATTCAACAAAAAGAGGTAGATAGGAATGATGATATAATAACCTTCAACCAATGAGAAAGTGATCCAAGAGAAAAGGAAGGGAAAAAACATCAACTTACCTTAATAAAGCCTGGCGCACCAAGGGTATCTTCAAGAGCATCGATCATGTCAAGTGGTAATGAAGCATACAATTCATCAATGTCACCAAATCTTTCAAATTCGGACTTTTATAATATAGGTCAAAACTAATTAGTTCGAAAGAATTGGATAAGCGATCAATTTTTATAGGAACCAATATGTTTACCTGATTATGTTCGATGTAATCTTCAATGTAATATTTAGTGTCATTGACTTGATAAGGACTCAGCTCATCATTATCCAACAGTCTCAAGACCAACTCTAGCTTTTTTATATGAGCTTTGTGCCGAGAAATAGATGTCTCCAAATGCACCTAGTATATATACACATACTAGATCACTGCATATGTTTTTAGCAAATTTATTGGAGGTATGAAGCCGTTGTAAATTTCATTACTACAAATATTCTTGAGATATTGCTTAGATGCTCATACCAGCCGAGGATTTTTGGTTTTTCCTTTCTTTCTAGGTATCCTTTCAAGTTCTGCCTCAAAGTTATCGATTTGATTTTCCAAATCTGTAACCTGCAAGAAATCGAAGGGATGTTGATTAGAGAAGCAGCTAACAGTTCTTTTAAAAATCGACGATGTTTTCCCAAACAAGTAATTATAATGTATAATAAACTAATATTTGAAGAAAATAAAGTTATGGCTTTTTTTAAATAAAATTATTCTGACAAAACTATAAGAAAATACACAAACGAGTAAGATAAACACACTGGCAGGAAGACAGAATTATGATTGTATGATGTATGTTACTCTGAAGTAACAATACATTGGATTGAAAATACGTAGATTATATTATCCTGAAAGTTTTCCTTCTTACAATTAACATAAAAAGATCGTGTTTTCTTAATCAAATATTACAAGGAAAATATTAAATTCATAATCAAACAAACATAATCAATATGATTGCATTTTTTCTGCGTTTACGTTTTCAAAAGTGTCATAATTGACTCTTTATCTACTGTTACGAAAACCCATCATCCAGGGAGGTAGCTAGGATTTCATAATGACCTAGGCTAATATAAACTTGGTGCACCAAAATAAAAAATATCTTAAAATATAAATAAATAAAAGAATGAACATAGAAATCATTTTAATAAATAATCATGAAATTATGGATAAATTTAACTGACAGTTATGAAATTATGAAAAGGTAAATTAATAAAACTCGCTTGTTCAACTAATAATTCCAATTAATATTAAAGTAAAAATAATTGTTAACAAATTTTGTCAAAATTTGAGTAAATTGAGGTTTTATGTATTGGATTATATTATACTATGTTGCACCAACTCTGAGAGTATAAAAAAGTTTAGTTATCGAATAATATTAAGTTGCACTGATGATTTTGAGAACATAAATAAATTCACTACCAAAGACTTTTCTCCAATAGTTTATTTTGTTTTTAACTCTTTTTTGGGTTGCATTGATGAAAGGAAATTAATTGATGTACAAAAGAAATGATAACCAACATACCAAAGAATTAATGGATAAATCAGTGTTGGGCATCATTATTAGTGCCGAATGTTTGATAATATTGACCTGGCCTGTAGCCCAGGTAAACATTGATGTACATCTGTCCCTGCCATCATCTATATGTTTCTTAATAGATAGCAGAGAGCTGAACTCGAATATAAAATTTTATATTGCATGAATAATGTTGATTACCATAATTAGTGAATAATAATTGATTTATGATTTAAAAGTGGAACTTTCCATAAGACCAATGATTTGTAGTAAAAATCATGGTTTAGAGTCTATTATTTCAGACCTTGATCAAAATATGGTTATCAGTATATGAGAATAGATTTCAGACTACATGTTTTTTCCTTTTTTTTCCTTGATAGTATGACCAAAAATATAAACTGGAACAGTTTTGAATGAAAAGTTTGGATATGTCAGTTGGACATGTTTATGAATGTGGATGAAGGAAACCATTCTATCAAAGTATTAGCATATTTTCATTACAAAAAAAAAAAAATATTGAACAGTCAGTTCTCGACCATTTATAAACTTTCATAACATTTAACAAATTTACATGTTTTATTCTAACACATTCCATCTTGTTTCCTACTTTTAACTTTTCTAGAAGTCGTGTTCCTTCATTTACACATACGCATTTGTTCCTCCTCTGCGCTTGTAAGAAATGTATCAACAAATATTGTAAGTATTCAACATAATACAACCGTGTATTGGAAAAGATTATTTTATTTAAGAATCTTAAAAACCATAGCATCAAACTTTAGCTGACCTGCTTATTCATGATCTGAAGTGCAGATTCAATAATGGGGGAGTGAAAGGACCTCAATGGACAAGCTTCCAATAGTCATGAAAAAAAGACTACTCTATATAAGGTACAACCTCACAAGTTTAAGCTAACGAGCGTAGCATGTGCAACCAATATATGTACTAACAGATTATATAAGTCTCAAGCATATCATCATGCATTAGTGACACCATTACTCGTCAGAAAAGGTTTTCCAAATAAACAATAACTTGTAAATTAGTTTTATATTCTGTCATAACCCCGTATCCTAGCTAGTTAATAATGAAAATACTTGTCATCGTGTTACAATATAATTTCATTGTACAGGTTCCTTACACACCCCGATGCATGATAAATTCTCTATTGAATCCTAATAACGCAAAAAACATGAAAGAATAGACCTAGAGCAAGATTAATTCATTTAACTAGAGATGGACTTCATTCACAGACTCATCATGTATAGGCAGGCATAAGACATAACAACATAGCACAAAAATAAAAGAATATGACTGGTCACTAAACTAAACTTCATAATTATGCGATTATTAACATAGAACATATATAAACAAGTTTGTCGATAGAAAATGTAAATAAAATTATACCACGTTGTTCAACCAGTCCCTCGTCTTGGATTTGGCTTTCTCTTTTGGGTCCTGTCAGACACTCATCAACATTTTGTAAGAACTCGTACCTTTACTAATGAATTTCATGTTTCACTCAATACATGATGGGAACAAATCAATTACTTGTCATGACATATTTACAAAAATACACTATGCTAAAAGAATGAATACAAAATCTTAGAAGACAAAACTTCAAGAGTATCAAGTGCTCCATGAAACCATAAATTCGTCAAACAGACTATATTAATTGTGAAAAGAAAAGAAATTATAGTTTACTGTATATTATACATTAAATTTCTACAAACTTCCTTGTCTCCCCTCAACAGTAAGATAATACAATTAAATCATGACATCACAAGCAATCTCTTTAGATAAACTACAGAAGAAAGAAATCACCTTGAATTTTTATTATATAAGCGAATACAGAAAAGAAATGGTGTTTTAGCGATAGGTTCGTATCATTGAGTGTAAGTATGAATGCTTACAGTTCTAGATTGTTGCCCAAGCCCTTCTTTGGAGAACGCTTTAGTTTTCATTTCCTTCTCACATATTTTGAATCTTTCCATTTCACACTCTATTTGTTTTCTAGCTTCCATGAGAG
The DNA here is from genome assembly GCA_030737815.1 of Allium fistulosum. Classification (NCBI taxonomy): domain Eukaryota; kingdom Viridiplantae; phylum Streptophyta; class Magnoliopsida; order Asparagales; family Amaryllidaceae; genus Allium; species Allium fistulosum. The sequence goes on along the minus strand of CM060906.1, from coordinate 150,120,559 downwards.
ATCCTTCATAAGATAGATCAACCTGTCGCAACAGTGTGCATTCATTCTCTGAATCACAACATACTACTTTACATGATATAGTACTACAAATTATTGATTGATGGAAATAAGAACGTAGAGAGAAAAAAGAAAAGCCTGAAGAAACAGAAAACCTAATCAAACAATTAGAACTAAGTTAATTATCCATTGAAGTACCAACTGAGTTCTGTCATATGCAAATACAAGTCATTCTTTTGGAGAAACAAAAGCAACAATTCATCCATGACCAGGTACATGTAATTCAAAATAGATTATTGACCAAGACATTTTTTAGGCAGCTGTTAAAGGGATAAACAAATTAGATAAGGAACAAGACTGGCTAAGGAGAAAATTTTGAAGATATGATATCATTTTTATTTTTATTTTTGATAAGGGGGAAATGCTAAGGTGGTTATGATGTTTTTATAACAACTATCTATTGACCAAAATGCCCCTATAATATATATTTTTTCTTTATAATTTGAAGGAAAATGAAAATTCGATATTTTAGGGAAAAAAATTGAAAACTTAGGTTTAAAATCTAAAGCTTAGAAAATCAACCTTTTTAACAATATTTATTAAAAAAAATAAAAAAAAACTCCAAAAAGGTTCATCTTACATATTTGATGCCTTCAAAAATTTGTCAAAGAAAAAAGTTATGTTAAAATTTGTTCAACTTTTTATTTGGTAAAAATGTACTATTGATTATTTTTATTAAGGAAATAAATATGTTTTGTTCATCCCCTTATCAAATTAATTTTTGCTTTAAAACACAATTTCAATTAGGGCTGTCAATGGATATCCGAAAAATCCGAAATCCGTCCCCATCCGTATCTGAAAAGCGGATAATATCCGATATCCGAAAAAACGGATGCGGATACGGATACCAAAACATCCGCATCCGGAAATTATCCGTCCGGTCTTTGTCAATATTATAGTACAAATTATGTATATTTTAATATAATGAAATATATTTATTTGTTGTTTTATCAAGTTAATAATATATATGATATACATTTAATGCTTATTAACCGCTTAAAACTATTTATTATTGCCATATTTGCTTATATTTAACACTTTTATGATCAATTGGATTGAAAAAAATGTATGTTAAAATTAAAATTTATATTTATATTTCTTGATTTATCGGTCATTAGCGGATATGATAATTATCCGATATCCGTCCGTATCCGCGGATGCGGATATCCGATATCCGAAAATCATTTCGGATGCGGATGCGGATGCGGCACTATCCGCATCCGAAAGTATCCGTTGACAGACCTAATTTCAATGATGTTACTAATCCAATATGGTTTTTCCTTCAACAATTCCCATTTTTTATTGTGCTGCAGAATTTGGAACAGTTAAAATATTTGTATATGTGCTGCATAAATTTTATGTTCTCTTCCAAAACAGAGCAATCCAGCTGCATTTTCTTCTCAATGCTGTGAATCATTTCAAAAACATCTACAGCAAATAGACATGGCATTGAAATTATACCTTTCTGTCCTTAATTTCGCTTGATTGCTGCCATGTTTTGATCTGTTCTCTGAACCTCTGCAGTTTTTTAATTTCCTTTTTGAGATCCGCTTCAAGTTTATCCTTAATATGCTCATTATCCGTCTTATGAAGCTGACAACAGATCAAGAAAGACGCGCTAATCGAAAAAGTTACAATATATTAAGATGCATTTAGAAATCGAACCTTATCCCAAACTGAGGAAAATTCAAGAATGCCTTCGTTGACCTTTTTCAATACGCGCTCCATCTCGGTCTGCAACTTTCGACTTGCTCCCATTGTTGAGAATTTAGAAATATTGCAAATTTCAAGCTTTAGGGTTTTTTATATTGATATTTTATAGATTTTTGTGCTTGGATCGGAGAGTGAGAAAAGAAAGCGTGGGTGTGCATATAGAAAATGGAAAGGCTAATGATTGATATTGATATCACAGAGAGAGTGGCGGCAATACTTTAGCATAGGTGGCCTTAAATCTTCCATTTTGAATATAAACCTTATGAGTTAAACGTCAATATATGGATTGGGTTGGGTTGGTCTAAAGTACAACTTATAAAGGAGGTCTAAATGTTCTTAAAAATAAAAAATAAAAAATAAAAAAATCATTTAGCACAATTTTGCAGAAAATGGCACAACGAGAGTGGTGCTGGATGCACCACGTTAGGGATTCAGTTTTACCCATTCTTCGATTTACCCAAGCTCATATCATTATCAACTTAAATTTATCATATATTTTGTTTTTAACAGTACCCAACTCTTTCCATTTATAGTTCAAAAATTTTACCCTAAACTTTAACCGCTCTAGTTAATTGCATCTCAACGTTCGTCAACCACACCTTCAAGAATTAAAGTTGCAGTGACGAAGAAGAAGACGCAGCAAACTTCATCGACTTTAGATATGTTTTTGCATTTATTTTCGATTGTGAATTTCTTCATCCTAGTCTGACATTGGACATTTGAAATAGAAAATTTGACAAATTCTAATTATTTTCATTGGTAGAACGCGACTCGACAATATATAATTTTAGATATTGATTTTCATACCGCCGGATGATTCGATGTATAGGTTTAAAATCATTGGGCAATGTGAAATTATTCTGATTCCTTTTGGTTCAAGTGGTATAATGCCGATCGAAATGTATATTTAAAATTAAATATTACAGCGGTATAATTATATATATATATATACACACACACACACACACACACACACGTGTGTGTAATGTTTGACATTTGAACCACCGTATGAAATGTAGTTTTCTTAAATACTTGAGAATACATTTCACTACCCTCCAACGCTTTTCTCCAAGATTATACTGATATCGGTTTAAAAATACTAATGCATAAGCCACATCTGATCTAATACATAACATAGCGTAAATAATGAAACCGATTACAGATGCATATGATATTCTCTTCATACACTCATTCTCCTCATCAATATGAGGAGCGTCCTTCTTAGAACAGACAATTCCAAATTACATTAAAACATTTATATGCTTGAAATTCTCCATACCGAATCCTTTAGTATGGTATTTATGTAAAGGGCTGGGGACAATCCCAACAACCTCTTGATTTATCTTTATAGATCTATATAGCAAGTATATAGGTCGCTTCTCTCAAATCTTTCATGGAGAAGTTCTTGGACAACTATGCTTTCATTGATTGTAATAACGCAATATCATTGCCAATCAGGAGCAAATTGTTGACATACAAGACTAAGAATACTATAGCACTTCCTTATTCTTTCTGGTATTCACACGCTTCCTCTGTACTCTGATAAAAACCAAACTGTTTGATTACTTTATCAAAGCACTTACTCTAACTCCTTGAAGCTTCTTTAAGACCATAAATAGATCTTAACAATTTGAATGCCTTTCCATTGCTCCCATTGACCTTGAAACCCTTGGGATGCAACATGTAGACGGTCTCTTCTAAATTACCATTTTGAAACCTCGTTTTCACATTCGTCTGTCATATTTCATAGTCATAGAACACGACAATAAAAAACATTATCAGTATGGACTTAAGCGTGGCTATGGGTGCAAACGTGTGATGACCACCCTACACCACCGGCACCCAATATATAGTGTGTTGCTGACAAGCGTATACCACATAACCTATCGTATATCTCATAGCATATGAAATAAAATATAATATACATCACGGATATAAAACAGGAGAGACAGTAATAACTAAGTAAACCATATATCATAGCACAGATCCACGGAGTTATATAATATAGTAACATAGTTTATACAAAGTAGAAATAAACTCAAATAAACTATCTCATAATGGTAAAGCCAACACTGTCTAGACTCCATAGTGTTGACACAACGGAATGAGCATGATATCCATATATAATATAAGAAGCTCCATCTTGCTCGTCCTCTTCACCACACTACGTACGCCTAGAGTTGTTATATAGTCTGCTCATTTAAAAGTACCCGAGGTAATAAGAAGCAAAGCGTAAAATCTCAAGTTAGACAACAGTCTGGTGTGAGAGATAAATGAATCTTAAAATACTATACAGGTTGATATAGTAAGGAACAAGGGTATACGAACCATATCTAACATGTCCCTGCAACCAAAGAGTTAGCACATAACGAACATGATATGCTACTCTACGAACATCATAAAAGTATATTATGAACTAAGTATAATGACGGGTGTCTAGATATCTGTATCCCCAATACCTATCTCGAGTGACATTCCTAGAGGGATAGACTACAGAAGAAGACAACCAAAGCAACCATAACATCCATTAAACAATCCTCACTATCACTTAATGTGCTCTATGTATGATTGATTTCACCCTAGAGTGGAATGAATAGGGTGATACTATTAATTATAAAAATTTAATGCGGAAATATATAAAATAATTACAACACTGATAATAGAAGAATAATTGCAGCACAGATGATAGCAGAATATTAAAAGCAGAAATAGAACAACATAGATTTACCCAGCTTCAGCAAAACCCTACTTACGTGCTGCCCCAAGGTTTCTACTAGAAATGAAGTAGTCAGACGCTTACATACGTAAACTCACGACACTCGCTATCGACTAACCTAACTCTACGCTCAAAACCCTACCACAACTCAGCCACTGAGTTGTGAATTCTCGAACTACACCACCGTAGTTCGTCCCCTAGTCACACGACTAGAATTTACAAAAGTTTAAAAGAGAAATACAAAGTAAAAACAATTTTAAAACACAAAACCCTAGTTTAAAAAATATAAGCCCAAAAGCTATTTAATCCGGCCCAAAATAAAAACAATATCCCTCTTTTTCCATTTATAATTTCGGTTGTATCCTCTTTGTGAAATTGGCTGCGTTCTTATTTCCTCTTTCAAAAATTAGAGCTTCGTGATTTAGAAGACGCCGACTTTGTTGTTGATTGAATGATGAATTATCTACAGTTTGCTTCGTCAATCAATTTATCACTTTGATTCGCAAACGGCTGCTTCAACGAGTCGAGTTTGAATTGAATTGGTATGTGATTTTGCTTTATTTCTTTCCTTGATTTGCTTGAACTCGATGTCTTTTTAGGCCGATGATGTTAACGGTATAAATAGGGTTTAATTTCCGTTCGAACTAATTCATTTGAATTCGTCAGTTAATTTATCTCGGCCATTCGATTATGCTTGAATGCTGGTGATGTTTTCTGACTTCTTCAATTCGTATATGTGGTTGCTTGGTCACCACGGCTTGTTTTCTGATTTGGTTCCGTTCCTTTTCTTTTGACTTCGGCTACTTTGATTTTGTGAAAATTTGACTTTGTTATTATCTTGACTTGTTTGAACTTTGCCTTGGTCACCACGACTTTGATTTTGGCATGACATGATCATTGACTTTGTTTGAGGACCGCTACCTGTTTTTTGTAAAAACTGCTACCTTGGTTCATGACAATGTTTTAACTGCTTGCTTGCATTTGTAGTTGTATCGGGACTAAAGTAAACATATGTGTGATTGTCTGATTTTCACATATGCATAAAAAATGTTGTAGTCTGATATACTAGCTCGAGTTGCTTTGAGTCATGTCCTTATGCATATGTATATATATGTCATTTTGTTTACTGCATCACTGTATTCTATCACTGCATACATGTATATATGTATGTTTGTGATGTCTTCACTTGTTCCTCTTGAAGTCTTCACATGGTTGTTGTGTAATATTGGTCTGGGTTGCTCTGCACTGCTCTGTCCACTACCGTGTTGCCTCTGTCTTTGTTAGACTTGAAGTCTAGTGTGTTCATGTAGTTTGAATGTGCTTGTGTACTTCATGGTTCACTTTCTTGTGTTATTGTGTGCCTCTGGTCTAGTTGGTGTTGCAGTGTTGTTTTGTGTTGATGTTGATACACTTGTGTACATGTTCATGTGTAGTCTACTTGGAGTTGTAGCCTTGCGAATATAGTCTGGTTGTCATGTGTAACGATCCAGAATTTGACCACTTTAAAATATACTATTTAAAGTGATTTTAAATATAAAATAGGTAAGGTTATATGATTCAAATAATATTAGATAGGATTTGGAAAGAGAAGTATACACAAAATAGTAACATTTGTATATATCGACAAAAGTGACAAAATGCTGATTTTAGAAAAGTAAGTTTCAATGGTTAAATAAATTATTTTAATTTATTTACGAGTGTTTATATTTTTAAATAACATTATACAAATTTATTTTTAAATTTGATTTACATAAATAAATAGTTTAACTAAAACGTCAAAATGTGACCATAAAACATTTTGTCCAAAATCAACGTTTTGTCGATTAAAAGTTGTCGCAGCGTTGTCGCACCTTTATTTTCTTATATATGAACATATATTCAAATAGTGTAAGTATTAATTAATTCACTAATCAAGTTTACTTTTACTAAACATACTTAGAAAATTCTAGGATATAATTAAGAAAAAGTAAGCACAAAAAGACAAACATGTCATTTCAAAGCAAAAGGTAAACATCAAATCAAAGCAAATATAATAATTACTTTTCTTTACTTAATACTTAAGTGAAAATGACATAAAGTAATAATTTGAAATGTGATGTTAAGTGTTGAAAAAATAAGATTACTTAATAAGTAAGTAAAGGTATTTGGTCTTTTTACATAATACTATTTTAATCCAAAAAAATTTCTATAAATAAGCATCCACTTTCTCACTTTTTTCACTTCTTCTTTCCTTTTCAAGTTTTTCTTCCCCTCTCTAATGGCTTCTTTTCTTCTCTTTTCCTTACTAATTTTTTCAAAACCATATCAAACAAAGTCAAAACACCACCAAACTTTGCCAAAGACCTTAGAATACCATTAAAACATGGTTTATCATCTAAGAAGTGAAGAAACGATGGAGGAAGAGGAAGATCAAGAGGAGGTCGAACCTATGGAAGGAAGCAAGCAAGCTGGGAAGCTTCGGAGCGAGAAAAAGAGAAGGAAGTGCTGTTGGAATCGATTTGGGAATCTACATAAAAGATTAGTGAAGTGTTGGAAAAAATGAATGTTGGTAGGAAGTTAATCTTTTGGTAAACGGCGAGTTCTCATATTTTAAAGTTACTAATTTCTAAAAATATTTCAAGTTAATTATATGAAAAGTTTGTTATATGTTGGATGATTAAATGTATGATAACTTAGTTGATATTATGGTTGATTATATGTTTGTGATATGGATGATAACTTAGTTTGGTAAATGGTAAGAGAAATGATTAGAAATTAACCATAGTTAATTTAATAAGAATTTAAATCCATATAAATGTGTGTATGGAAATTTTTTAGCCTCTTAATGGTTTTAAATAATCTAAAAAGATTGAAAAAGATATTATAATAATATGATATTATAATATGAAATGAAAAATGAGTTTGAAATGATGAAAATATTGTTTTAAATGAGTTAAATGATTTAGAAATGTTTTATAAACATTTAAAAGTGTTTTCAAGAAGTTTGAAAAGAAATTGAAAAATAAGTCAAAACTAGGCGCGTCGCGTAACGGTAGTTCGCGATTTCGCGCCGTAAAAGTTAAATAAGTATACAAAGTGGAATATAGCTCGGAATTCTTCGAGATAAGAATTTTCCAGTCTATTATATCCATAGTTTTCCAACGAAGAAAGGAAATCAAACTTTCATTAAGTAGATTTTGAAATATGTCCAAAATAATTTTCTAAAAACATCGCGGTTTTGCAGTTTGGAATACAAAAAGGATTTCTTTATAAATGATATTTTTAAATGATTAAAAATATGAAATAAATTTGATAAATCTATTAAAATGGTTTAAAAGAGATTTGGAATGGAAAATATGAATTTCAAATATTAAAAAGTTGTTTAAATCAAATAAGCTTATATAGCACTTTCTGCAACATCTTTATGCTGCGAATTCTATAACCTTTTGAATACGAGTTTAAACTCAACAATTCTTTCCTAAACATTTTGTGAATGATTTTAAAAGAATAATTAAGTAATATAAAGATGATTTGGAAGTTTTAATAAGAGTTGAATAAATGGTTAAGAGGAATTGCTTATACCACTTAAGAAAAAAGTGAAGAAGATTGAATATAATAACAAATTGAGTATGTAGAAACGACTAGTACATTTGTCCCGTCTGTGAGATCTGAGAAGATAAAATAAGGTGTTTAACTAAGGTTAGGGATGGAGCAACCAGTGTCCTGAACTTACCTGGCCTATGTTTTCTCTTTTTAGGCGAGGGGTGGAATAGATCGAAAGGAAAGCCCGGATGCTCTAAAAAGATCATATTTAAGTTTTTCCAAAGGAAAAGAAAAGAAAAAAATTATTTGAATATTAATTAACCACTTAACATCTTTTATTCGATGATTGGTACGAAGGAACCAAGATTAGATTTGGGTGATTCCTATCTGAAAAACCAGGATCGGATTTGGGTGATTCCTATCCGAAAACCCCTTCAAACTAATTTTCAAAATAAAACATATCGAAGACGAAGATCATTGATGACAAAGATCTTCATAATGTAGGATTACTTGCCATTAGTCCCTAGAGGTGAAATTTACGATATCTAAGGTGGTAGTAGTGCTCAGTTATGAAAATCTTCGATTTGCAAGAATATGATTTGAAGTTAAGAAAGAAATCTTTGATTAAGATTTAATGAATGATTTGGGAATATTTTTCCCTAAGTTAAAAGTTATAACTTGAATATAAGAAATCTTTGATTAAGATTTAAAGAATGATTTGGAAAGGTTTTCCTAAGTAAAAGAGAAAATGATTTGGAATTATTCCAAGATTTAAGAAAGGATTAAATAAATCAAATGATTTGATAAATGAGGCTTAATGATTCCATATACTCTTGAAAAGAAAATGGAATAAATTGAAAAATATATATCTAAGAAAGATATTTGATTTAAATAAAAGATGAAGTAATTGATTGATGATTGATATCCATATATGAACTTAACATCTTTTTAAGCGATAATTAGTTTCGAAGGAACTGGAGTCGGATTTGGGTAATGCCTATCCGAAAACCACTTCGAACCAATGTATACGTTCGAAAGTGGATCTTCATAGCATGAGGACTGCTTGTTGACATGCTCTGGGTCGCTTCCATTATAGAGTTATTTATAGCAGTGGTCTCCTCGTGTGGAGATTTTTTCGGATTGCAAGGGCTTCTCGCCTAGTAATGCCCGAGGAAAGTGCCTTCGGTTTCGTTCAATCCCAGAACGAATTTGTATGGACGAATGTCTGACATTGCAATTCTGAGACACAACGTTTGACTTTTACAAATGTACATCTGCTTGGTGGCGGAGAAAACAACTTCTCTTAGCTTAACACCCTTCTCTGAGACATACGAGCTTAGAGGTTGTATGCTTGTGGGGGTCAAATAGTGATCAAAGGAATGGCAGTGTGGCATTCAAAGTGGAACCTATTATGATCAAAGCGTGGTTTTGTATGAAATGAGTGGCTTTGAAGAAATTGAGTGTAGCCTCACATCCCGGAACATGATATGGGATACTATGTGGTCTGACAGACACAAAGTCGGAATAAGTGAGTATGTATGGTGGTGTCCAATACGTTGGGCCATTTGGGGGATACGTCCCTCAAGGCATTTATTACCCCATTTTGATAAAGTGGTTAGCTTGAGAAAAGCAGGGAACTACCGATTATCAGTGGTAGTATAGCAAGTATAGTTCCAAGTGACTAGTTTGAGAAAAGCGATTAAGGCACCATGGGAACTATGTTTGTTATGCGTGGATCGGAGAAAATGTCACTAGTTCCCTATCATGTTGGAAAATCCAATCCCAATACGAGATTTACGGTTTTGATTGTAGTCCCAAAATAGCTGTAATGACTTGCAAACATTTCAGCTACCCCTTTTTGGGTATCATATATTCCGTTCGGCATATTCCGTTGACCCAGTCCGGATATATTCCCTTAGACTTAGTCCAAATATTGATACCTTATTTGAATAAGTTTATTTAAAAAGTGTTTTTAAAGGAATGTCATTAGAAATAATATCAAGTATATTTTGGTATAAAAGTGTTTTGGTTATCATAAGGTAAAAACTCATCCGTGTTTATGTATGGGCGTGGTCTTATGAGATATCCTTCTTTTCAAAGGTTTTGATGAGCATTGCCATGATCTATGCATTTTAAATTTCGAGTATCTCACGCTGGTTTATCAAGCCTGATCCGGGTATTTTTAATACTCGGGTCAGATCCGAGTAGTTTCAGGTTTAGTTGAAGACGGTTGGAGATCTTCATCATCGTATGGACGTATTCTATTATCTGCTACGTCTATTGCATTTGTTTTGTTGTTTTCATCATTTGTAAGGACAAAGGTTTATAACTGTCCAGGTTGAATCTAGGTTAGACTCTGATATTGTATTTTAAATTTTTCCGATGTAAAGATTATTATTGAAATAATATATGTTATTCCATTCGTGTGAGATTCTGTTCTGTCTTTATTTTCATTCTACCCTTAACGATCTGCTTATTCGTGCAATTTGAGTTGGACATGTGTGGTTTATTGTCGATTCAAAGGGTACAAAAAAACGGGCCATTACACCTTGAGTACATATGTATGTATGATGTTGTGTTCATTTGTTTGGGACTTTTGTTTCACTTGTTATCTTGTAATCTGGTTCACCCCAGAACAGTTGTGTCCATTGCTTCATTAATGTTCATTCCTCTGATTATGTGCATGACTTGTGTACTTGTCTCTGGTGCAATTTTGATATTTTTGTTCATTTTGTTTCCAGTTCTGGTGCACATGCCTGAGTCTCTGGTTTTCACTTGAGTTTGAATGGTTGAGTATTTTTCAAGTGTACACATTGAATTTTTGGTCGAGGCTTGTTTTATGTTGGTTTTTGGATTCTAGTACTCGACAATTGCTGCTGTTTTTGTATTGCACCTGAGTTGAACCTAGTTTTGCCTCGGATTTGACCTTGTGCTCGTGTCGTGACTTTAAGTGTATTTTGTTAATCCCTTTTCTGAATGGCGACTCAACTGCTTAAGAAAAGCTGGTGACTTAATGACCTAACATAACAACGGGTTAACTACCCCAAAGCCCCAAGCGACTTAACTGTTCACAGCTCCAAGAGACCTACGACCTATAGCATCTGGTGAGCTAACATTGCAATGAGTTAACGACTCAACCTCCCAGCGACTTTCAACGGGTTAAGCGACCTAAACAGATCAATGGCATAGCGACTCAAACACGACAGTGGGTTGAATACTACAGCGACTCAATGAGGTAGCAACCTAGCGGGTTATGAGCCCACAGCTGCACCTAAATAAGCCGCGTCTCCTTATGTCGTTTGTATATAGGTCGCTCCAACCTATATTAGGTTGCTGCTTCTCCCAAGTCTATCCTAAGTCGCTCCGCTTGATGCCCCAACATATAGGTCGCCTTCCATTCCCCATAGGTCGCTGCGACCTACCAGCCAACGCAAATGGCCAAATACACCCACTGTAAGTCGTAACCCGTACCCATTAGGTCGCCCGCGACCTAACTCAACTCCTAAGCCACCCACGACCTGCACCAAACGACCTAACTCCGAAACTCCCCTATAAATACCCCGCCTACTCCGCACTGGGAGAGGGGATGATTTTTGGAGCGCCAAGGCTTTGTTGTTTTCACTACTTCTACACTTGCTCCAACACTTCAAATGCAAAAGACACTTCAAAGAACCTTCGAAAAAGATCAAGTTCATTCAACATGAATTCAAAGAGCTTTTCTGCATCAAAGTTCTAACTACCTGTCTTAATTGTGTTGTAATTGAAGAATTATTGTAAAATTTGTAATCAAATCAGTAATAGAAGAGATTAAGTGGACGTAGGCTTGACTTTGAGCCGAACCACTATAAAAATTGTTGCCTCTTTACTATTTTCTGCTTGCTTTTAGTTCCCGTACCAACGGGTGGTGCTTTCGCTATATCACAACTCACACTGGGGTGTTAGCGTACATTTTTAGCATTAACAACAAATGTACCGATGGCCTCATATGGAACCCCTGCGAATCAAAGCTGACAGCCCCTTTAATATGGCATACCGGACTACATCATTCCCCGGGACCAAGGCTCTAAAACAATGTTCACTAGCCATGGCCCTACTTCTACGTGCAAACCAAATCCATAAATATCGATTCTAGATCGAGGAACGACTACTCTTAATGGTACCAAATCACATAGCTCTGAAGCATATCCCTTGTTTTATTCATTTTGAGTTGTGAGGCTTGTGAGGTCACGATTACATTTTTCCTCTCTTAGCAACTCCACTTGGAAAGCTAACACTCTTTCCAGGCACGATGCAATGCCAACGTTCATCCATATAAGTTGTTTAAGAAAAGATCAAATCAAAGGCACCAATTCTACAACATCTATTTTGGAATCACCCTCAGGATTAGTGGCAAGTAGCCCTTGCACTTCAAAGAAATCCGTCTTCAATTTCATCATCTTCAAGATGTCTTCAATACGACGCTTGAGTTGGTTCGAAGTGGTTTTTGAATAATTAATAATTATCTGATCCCAGTCTCTTCGAACCAACATTCGGTAGTTTCTGGTAAACTCAACTTTAGTTCTTTCAAAAATAATTAGACAATACATAAGAGCGGAGATCACCTCATAACCATTTAAGTGGACGAATTTCCTTACCATTTGTCCTAGAAGAACAAAATGAGATTTATACGTACGGTATAGCATCATCGAAGATGAATGTACTATATAACCCCGGTGTTTTTCCTAAATATTTTCAGAGTTATATTTCAGCCAAGATTTTGATAATTTGTTATTTAACTATCAAATGAACAAACAATCAATCATAGATTTAATTCCACGTATGGATCCACTGAGCCTCTATTAATTAATCATTCTTTTATTAAATCTCTTTCAATTATTTGATTCAAAATATCTTCACAAAAGATATTATTAACAAACCCTTTATACTCTTTTCAATACTTGGGAAACATTCATATACTTATCTTATCGGTATAAGTATATTACAAAACATCATACTTTCAACACTTAGAAAATATATCCATATACTTATCTCAATAGTATAAGTATATTAACAAAACTTAATGGAGATTTCCTCTTTTCCAAATTCATATTTAAATGGGCCAAAACAAATCATTTAAAATATTTCTTACTCTAAACCAAACCAACCATCCTTTGCTGTTAAGTATGAAAATAATGTTTCCATACCACCATCATTAAGAAGGATCAATTATTAAAATCAAATCTCATTCCTTTTATAAAATTCCTTTTTTATAAGCTCATTTCATATTTACAAATCCCTTTTATACATCTGCAAATTAATTTATAAAAACTTCTTTTATAAGTTTCTAAAATGATTTATAAACTCCCTTTCTATTTATAAAACTCGTTCCATTTATAAACTCTTTTATAAATCTGCCTTTGTAAAACACCTTTATAAATTATAAAATTCTTTATAAAAAACCTTTAACCCATTTTATAAATCTTATATAATTAACCGTCAACCTTTATTATTATCAAAATATCACTTATAAATCCATTTTTATTTAAAAGTTAACATTTATCTATCTCTCCTTTATTTATAAAATACCATTTATAAGTCTCTCTTGCAAAATATGTCTTATAAAACTCCTTTACAAAATATCATTTATAATCTCCTTTATTAAATTAATTAATTACCTTTATTTAATTAATTAAAGTAAGTTTAAATCTTTTAACCATCATAATTGAATAATTAATTAACTTTAAAACCTCATTAATAAATAATTAACTAACTTACTTTAAAACATCAGTTGTAAACACTTAACCTCATATTGTTATAAAAATTAAGTTATTTTAAATTCATAACTTTAAAATTCATTACTTTAAAAATTCGGAAAGAGGCTAGGCGACCACAATGGTACAAAATCAAGTTACCGTTTAATTCAGTTTGACTTTTTCAAGTCACATAACTAGTATTTACATAATTAAGCATATATGCAAATGAAATCAATAGCCAACCATTAATAGTTAACACACCACTTTCCAAATATTAATTAACTGACAGATAAATAAGTGTCCAATATAATAGCAAAACAAAGATTTATTCTGCTAAATAAATGCCATAAATAATCTATTCCATTTTATTATAGTAGAACATGGATTTATTTTACTAAACAAATATCATCAATAACATATTCCATTTAGTTATAGCAGAACGGGGATTTATTCTGCTAAACAAATGTCATCAATAGTCTATTCCATTTAATTATACTAGAACAAGGATTTATTCTCCTAAACAGATATCATCAATAATCTATTCCATATTTTTTTGGCTACTCAATGGTACAGACAAAAAGAATCCCTTGTATTTAAACTACTCTTTATAAAAGAAGACGCTTTTTAAACAAGCGTTTGTTGAAAATAAAATAATTAAAAATAAACCTTTATTTTATAATAATTAAATCCTAATTAAATCTTCATTTAATTATTAATTAACCATGCCTGGCTAATAATTAATTAATAATTAAAACTTTATTAATTAATAGTTAATTAAACTTTACTTAAATAATAATTAATTAAATAATTAACCTTTACTTAATTAATAATTAGTTAACCCTTACTTAATTAACCGATTAAAATTATCTTACTTAATAAATAATTAAGATCTAATTACCTTTACTTAATTAATTTAAATAGTCATTAATTCCTTAATAAATTAATTAATAATTAAAACTCTTACTTAATTAATAATTAATAATTATCTTTTAATACTTAAAATATATTTGAAAATACTTTTGAATAATAATAAGAGTGAAAATACTTTAGTTTTCAAAAAGTGTTCGTTTTTACGAACTGCATCATAGGGACTATCGTTATGGATACCATAACTTTAAACTAGTTTATATATACAATAGCCCTTAAAAACCTTACCTTTTTACTTTTAAATTCTTTATAAAGTTTTTGAAAATTAAAAGTAAAGTTTGACAACTTGTAAACTTTTCTAGAAAAATAAAATAGGTAACCATATTTAAACCAAGGAATCTCGATATCACACATCTATAAGTTCAAGTGCTAACTTTCTTTAGCATACACATCTATAACATAAGCTCAAACATTTATATATATGCTATAATGTTATACAAGATGTAAAATCACAACTTGCCAACCATACTTCATTTTCTACTTCATTTTCAATTCTATAACCAACTCCTCATATAAACTCAGATATACAAAATGTAACGATCCCGGATTTTATATAAATTTAAATTGATAATTAATTGAATTTTTGAATTAAAATTGTAAAATTAATTGTAAATTGAAGCGAGTTTCCCCAATTTAAATAGAATATATATTAAATCATATGAATTTAAATATTGTATATATGTGATTTGGATTTAAATTTCAAGTAAATGGTTTAAAGATAAATTATAATGATAAAATTTGGGATTGATGGTCTATATTGGAAATAGAAATAAAAATAAAACAATAAGTATTATAGTAAAATTTATAATAAATATTTAAAATAGAAATGGAAGTAAAAATAATAATAATAATAATAATAATTTAAGCTAAAAATAGAAATTAATATATAAAAGATAAGTTATAAAAATATAAAGAGAAGCATTAGCTAAAATTTTAACAATAAAATAAAATATAGAAATTCATCTATATTTCAAAATAAATTATATAGTTTTATACAATATAAAGTAAATATATAAATTTTAATCTTATAAATCCATACAAAACAATGTAATACAAATAGACTACCAAAAATAAAAGAAAAAAATAAAACAAAGTTAGAAGCTCACTTATATCACTAAGTAATAAAGCAAATAAAAGGAAAAGAAACAAAACAAAATACATATGCAAGTAATAAAACAAGTAAACAAGCAAACAAAACATACACGTTCAAATAAGAAAACAAAATATATATGAAGTATAAAAGCTTGCAAAGGAAGCCACATCAAACTATCTCATATATTGTACAGCCGAAATGAAGGAAGAGGAAAAAATATAAGTTGTACAAGGTAATTAATGCAGCACAAATTTGTATCATATCAGCCTCCATTTGCTAATAAAAATCTCTGATCAAATATAAAAAAAAATCTATCCAGTACAAAATGATATCCCAGTAAAACTCCTCACAATTCAGTTCGTTCATAACTTAGCAAGCCTGGAAGAAGAAAAAGTAACAAACTTCAACCCAAATCAACTACAACCAGAGATTATGAAGATGATCTCAGCTAGCAAATTTCAAAGCTGTGTCAACATGAAGAAGCTCTGTTCTTTTTTCTGAAAACCACGGTGAGTAACACCACATTTTAAAATTTTAAGTATATAAAACTGGTTGCTTGATTTATCTATGGAAATAAGTATGATTGTATATATGTTGATAAATACATTGATGTGTATATATATCTCTGTATGGATGAGTTTGCATGTCTGTTCACCTGAGACACAATCTGTTTCTAGTTTAAACTCAAACTTTAGTCAAAAATTCTTTTTCTCTTGATCTGATTGCTGTTAAGACTTAGGATTTCAAGAAAATTTGTTTGTTATATGATAGAGTAAGGTTTAAAAACTTATTTAAGTTAAAACAATTTGGTTATGTCTCTGGGAATCAAGAAAAACTGAGCAAACTTTAAATAAGTCAAAATTTTAATCTCCTAATTCATGGATTCAGGTATATACCCTGAATTCGCAAACTTTAACATGATTTTTAAAGTTAAAATCATGATTTTTAGATGAGTAATGAAGGAGTAGTTTTGGATCGTCCAGATTTCATAGTTTTGGCGATAACTGGCGATCGACTGAGTTGTAAGGGTCGGGTTTTTGGCTGGTGATGGAGGGACGAACGGAGATTTTAGGAAAAATAGTGAGATGGTCGGTAGATGGCCATGGCGACGGCGACAAGCCTTTGAAGTTCGTAAACCTAATTTTGACGAGGCTATGTATTTTGGTTCGTTTATCGTCGACAGGTGATCGAGTTCGACGTGCTTTGGGGAGATGGTGGAGGGGGTGTTGAGGAGTGGATGGCCGGAGTTTCACGTGTTCTGGTGGTCGGAGCTGCGAGAATGAAGCGATGACAGGTTTTGGTTGAGGTTGTTCCAGTCGTTTCCAGGTTCGAGTTTCGAACTCGATTTCGATTTCGAGTGGACGACGTCGTGCTGGTGGTCGGAGAATCTCTCGTAGGTGATCGACGACTTGCTCGTTGAAGTGGAGTCGCCTGGAATTGATCGGCGACACTGTGCACGTGCACGAGCACTTGGGTCTGATGATCTGAATTTTGTTGGGTGTTTGGGTGGAGCAGGGTCGAACTCGAGATTTTCTCGAGTAACTCGAGTAATTTACTCGAAGTTTTTAGGTATAGACTCGAAGTAGGACTCGTGAGACTCGGGTAGAAGTTTGCCCAGATTTTCAAAAACAGAAACATGTTCTGTTTTTGAAGTTTTAAAATTAAATTATAAAACAAAGTTTTAAACAGAATTTAAAATCAGAGTTTAAATATAACTTCAAGTCAGTAAAGAAAGAATTAGTTTTAAACTTTATTAAAAAAAATCAATTGGTATTCATTTTAAATCTTGAAATTTAAAATGAATTTAAAAGTGGATTGAATATAAATGTCTCAACATATTTATAAGTGATAACAAAATCATTGATAAGAATGAGATTTGTTTTAAGTTAATGAAGATACAATGTTGATTTGTAATTTATAAGTTAATTAAAAAATGGATAATTTATTTATTTAATTAAGTAATGATTTGGATTAATTAAATAAGTCATTAAAAGGTTAAAGTAATTAATGAAGGTTTAAAGATTAATTAATTGGTGATTAAGGATTATTAATTAAATATTAATTAATGATTAAAATTGATTAATCAAGTGATTAAGCAATAATTAATTCAAGGATAATGTGATAAGTTAATTAAGGTAATTAATTCGAGATAATTAATTTAAGTTAAAAGTTAATTAACTATTGAAAATGATTAAAGATAATTACTTAGTTAAAAGAAATTAATTAATGGTTAGTGTTAATTAAGTAATTAAGGTTAATTTCTTATTATGATTAATTAAGGATAATTAATCAAATGGAGATTAATTAAGGATTAATTAATAAATGAGATTAATTAAGAGTAATTAAGAATAATTTAATTAATTAAGGTAATTGATAAATTAATTTATATCAAGTGATTTGTAATTAATTAATCAGGATTAGATAACTAATTCATGAGTAATTTATTTAATTGGAAATAAATTGAACTAATTAGGATTAAACAATTAATTAATCCTGCTTATAAATGATTATTGAATGCTTGACCTTACTTATGAATGATTGTATTGTATGAGATGCCTTGAATTGATTGTCCTATCTGATCTGTGATATTTTGTTCTGTGGATTGAGCTGTGTATAATTTATTCATTTGTTGTGGTACATTTGTATATATATAAATCTGTGATATGTGAATGAAAGATAAGCGTTATAGTTATACCGCTTATCAAATATATTGCTGTATTTGAATCTGTGATGATTGAATGATGTTGCACTATTGTGTAAAATCCCTGGACCACATTCTTACACACACAAATATGGATTTCACGAGGAAATCGGTTAAGTCACAGATGATTTAAATTTAATGTTTTTGAAATTGAAATTTTAATTTCAATTGATTTTGGAAATGGATTTGGATTAAATGTTAAAGCTTTTGAAAAGGAGTTTTTAAGATAAAAGTTATTTTGAATAACTTGGTAAAGTTTTTTTTCAATTTAATTTGAATTTGAATTCGAAATTTTGAATTGAATTCCATGTTTGGAAATTATGGTTAAGATGTTATAAATGTGTTTATATGAATTTAAACCATTTTAAAGGTATGGTTTGAGAATTTGAATTTAACCCAAGGACTTTAACTCGTATAAATGAATCAGATTTTCCGAAATGAAAACTATTTGTTTTCAAATAATAGAAGCTTTCATATAAGGAATGAATTTCCAATTTGTGTCAAAAGAATTTCAAGTTTGAAATGAAAATGGTTTTCCGAGTTATGAATAAATCTTTGTGAAAGATTGTTGAACTTTATTTTGAAATTGGAAAGGTGTACCTTTTGTATAAAAGGTCAAAATGGAATTGTTTTGAAAGCTATAAGTTGAATCTTTGATTTAAAGATTTAATGAGTTAATCCAATTGAAATGGAAATCTATGAATAGATCTTTGTGAAACCGGGTGAACTTTGTGAGATGAATCTTTTTGTGTAAAAGATTAAAATGGTAATTTGTTTAAACCATTTGAAAGAGAATTTTTGGGTAATAAGTGTGACTTAACTGAAATCCCAATATCCATATGTTTTAAAATATTGCGCTCATTATTCGGTTTAGCCGGGAGAGGACTTTGTGTCATATAACCCATTTCGAATAGTGATACGACGTAAATGGATAGCATTTAAAGACCGGTGTTGAAGACCGGGTATTTGTGAGAACGATAGGATAACCTTTCGATTGTCACTGCACTTGCTTATCTTAGTGAAATGTGATAGGGGGTTCTCGCTTCGTAGTTTGGTGGCGAACGGGAGACTCTTACCCCTACATGTCCCTGAGATTTAGTATCGAGGGGTTGGTTAGCCGTAAGGTGTGACAGTCGAAAGGCTGGCCATAAAAGCAAGGGCATGGTACCAATGTATGCCACGGTGGGTCTGGGATGGTTGCAAAGCCTACCGGTCGCCACTGCCTTGAGCCTTCACATTTGGTATCAGAGCTAAGGTTGAACTTTATCTCAGGAGTATAACACATTAAGTAGCTCATTAGAGATAGGGTGAAGTATACCCTAGGATGAGTATCCCTAAGATATATATCCATATACCTCAGTAAATTCTCTTACTATCCACTGATAGTAAGTATGAGTGCAAGAAGAGGATGAGATAGGGGACAGGGGAATACGACTATAAATGGTCAATACCTTGAAACAACAAGGAAACAATCTTTTCTTTATCGATCTCTTTTGTTCGTCATCTTTTCTCAATTCTTTGATAGTTCCTAGTAGATCCAGGAAGAAGATTTGATATATTTGCATGGAACATAAACTCCAAATAGGTCAGAATTGTTTGTTTGGATGAATTGGTTGCTTTGGTTGCTATGGTTGATAGGTATAATTAATTTGGTTTCTAAACTAAAAGTTTTGGAATTGTATCCATATATCTATCTATTTTTGGGTCCGGATATGTTCTACGAATGGTTAGTTATCCCTTCGAACTGACCAATGCCACTGTATATTTCGTAGATCTGGATAACCCGAGTATCTTGTGGAAAAAATTAAAAAGATTCGTTCTTGTATCTATTATTGATATTCTAATTTGGTAAGCCAAATGCAGAATAGATATTCAGTTTGATTTGATGAAACATTCTTCATCTATCCATGTGTCTCCTTGGCAAATTTCGAGGACAAAATTTCTTAAGAGGGGAAGTCTGTAACGATTCTGGATTTTATATAAATTAAAATTGATAATTAATTGAATTTTTGAATTAAAATTGTAAAATTAATTGTAAATTGAAGCGAGTTTCCCCAATTTAAATAGAATATATATTAAATCATATGAATTTAAATATTGTATATATGTGATTTGGATTTAAATTTCAAGTAAATGGTTTAAAGATAAATTATAATGATAAAATTTGGGATTGATGGTCTATATTAGAAATAGAAATAAAAATAAAATAATAAGTATTACAGTAAAATTTATAATAAATATTTAAAATAGAAATGGAAGTAAAAATAATAATAACAATAATAATTTAAGCTAAAAATAGAAATCAATATATAAAAGATAAGTTATAAAAATATAAAGAGAAGCATTAGCTAAAATTTTAGCAACAAAATAAAATATAGAAATTCATCTATATTTTAAAATAAATTATATAGTTTTATACAATATAAAGTAAATATATAAATTTTAATCTTATAAATCCATACAAAATAATGTAATACAAATAGACTACCAAAAATAAAAGAAAAAAATAAAACAAAGTTAGAAGCTCACTTATATCACTAAGTAATAAAGAAAATAAAAGGAAAAGAAACAAAACAAAATACAAATGCAAGTAATAAAACAAGTAAACAAGCAAACAAAACATACACGTTCAAATAAGAAAACAAAATATATATGAAGTATAAAAGCTTGCAAAGGAAGCCACATCAAACTATCTCATATATTGTACAGCCGAAATGAAGGAAGAGGAAAAAATATAAGTTGTACAAGGTAATTAATGCAGCACAAATTTGTATCATATCAGCCTCCATTTGCTAATAAAAATCTCTGATCAAATATAAAAAAAATTCTATCCAGTACAAAATGATATCCCAGTAAAACTCCTCACAATTCAGTTCGTTCATAACTTAGCAAGGCTGGAAGAAAAAAAAAGTAACAAACTTCAACCCAAATCAACTACAACCAGAGATAATGAAGATGATCTCAACTAGCAAATTTCAAAGCTGTGTCAACATGAAGAAGCTCTGTTCTTTTTTCTGAAAACCACGGTGAGTAACACCACATTTTAAAATTTTAAGTATATAAATCTGGTTGCTTGATTTATCTATGGAAATAAGTATGATTGTATATATGTTGATAAATAGATTGATGTGCATATATATCTCTGTATGGATGAGTTTGCATGTCTGTTCACCTGAGACACAATCTGTTTCTAGTTTAAACTCAAACTTTAGTCAAAATTCTTTTTCTCTTGATCTGATTGCTGTTAAGACTTAGGATTTCAAGAAAATTTGTTTGTTATATGATAGAGTAAGGTTTAAAAACTTATTTAAGTTAAAATAATTTGGTAATGTCTTTGGGAATCAAGAAAAACTGAGCAAACTTTAAATAAGTCAAAATTTTAATCTCTTAATTCATGGATTCAGGTATATACCCTGAATTCGCAAACTTTAACATGATTTTTAAAGTTAAAATCATGATTTTTAGATGAGTAATGAAGGAGTAGTTTTGGATCGTCCAGATTTCATAGTTTTTGCGATAACTGGCGATCGACTGAGTTGTAAGGGTCGGGTTTTTGGCTGGTGATGGAGGGACGAAAGGAGATTTTAGGAAAAATAGTGAGATGGTCGGTAGATGGCCGTGGTGGCGGTGACAAGCCTTTGAAGTTCATAAACCTAATTTTGACTGTAACGACCCGAAATTTTCAATCGCGAAAATTCCAGATAGTTAGGAAAAAGAAGAAAAGAGATAGAAGAAGAAACAGAAAACAAAACACAAAACCTCACATTCGCAGCGAATCAAAATATAATATCAAATATTAACAGTTATACAAAGGAAATCTGTACTTGTCAAATTACACTTTAATACATCAGAGTTACAACATATACACAAGCACTGGACAGATACAATCAACATGTCCTAAATAAATAGAAATAATATCACAGCGGAACACTCCATACGTTCCTGTCATCCAGCTCGTCTCCTGAGCTTCAGAACGTCCTTACCTGAAAATCTGTAATACTCGGTCTGACCCGAGCATTACATCAAAGTAACACCCGGGTCAGGCTGGAAACCAGCGTGAGTAAACCCATATAATTTGAAATACTAAGTCCGAATTTAAAAGGAAACCCGGGTAACTCGTACTTCACTACGAGTTCATTACTTGTTATGCTCAACACTTATTTCATGACTCAAATACTAAGTATTCTAACTTAGTTCAAAGGTTCATATTATTCCATTTCAGCCAATTGACATCACATATCAATCTATATAGAATAGAAGTGGTTTCGGGTACTTACCGATACCCGACCCCGGTTTCTCCCAATCCAATCTCAACTTAAAAACCAAGTTATTCAAGTGAAATTCGATTCAAATTTTAAATACAGGATGTCCCTTTACATAGCAATTTATCTCAATAGGTAATCACACTATCACTGTTCAACCCAATCATAAAACAAAACATTTCATATCAGAAGCATTAAATAGTCAAAGGCATTCACTATCATTCAATCCTTCATAAGCAAGATAAATTAACCATACCATCACTAATTAATTTAATTAACCACCATTTAATTAAATCAATTATTTTAATTACTTCTAATTCTGCTTATTAATTAATTACATATTAATTAATTAATCTCCCAATAATCATCCATCTTGATTAATCCTCCTTGATTAATCACAATTAGTAATTAATTACTTTTAATAAATCACAACACTTAGTTATCTTCAAATATCTTTATTCATTAATTCTTAAAGTAATTACCCAAGTAATTAATTATTAATTACTTCCTTTAAGAAATCATTCACCTTTATTAGCTACACTAAGCAATTTAACCCAAGACTACTTCAATCTTCAATTTATTACATCCTCTAATTACCATCACTAATTACTTCACTAAGTAATTATACTTAACCCATCTTTCCATGATTATTCTAGATTAATTTAACAAATTAATTAACTTGAACTAATCACATTAATATAATTAGTTACATTGAATAATTAATTCCTCTAATTACTCTCATTAAGTAATTTTACCTAAACAATTTTCACAATGATTATCCTTAATTAATATAATTAATTATCTTAAATTAATTACATTAATTTATCATTCATACTTCCTAGTTAATGATCTTCATTAACTATTACAAATTCCTTAATTACTTATTTAATAATCCATGATCATTTATTAATTTAATCAATTAATGACTCTTTAATTACCTTACTAATTTATCCAAACTCAATTCATTTAAATCTTAATTAAATTTAAGATAAACTTGTTTTAAAAACTTTTTAATATCAGCTCTGCCTTTACTTCGGTTAAAAGTTTCCCAAAAACTTAGATTCATTTAAATTTTAAACCTTGCTTTTATTAAATTTAAAACTGCTATACATCATTACTTCGGGTTCAACCCGGTACATACTCGAATCAATCCCGAGTATTTCTTCATTCTTCCCTTCTTTTTATTAGTTCAGTTTAAATTTAAAAACTGTTAAAACCATAACAGTTAATACTTTAAATTTCCTCGCGTACAACTCGAAACAAAACCCGAGACCGAACCAAAATTACGCGAGTTCTTCTTGAGAAAACTACGCTTCCCAAACCACAAAACAAAAACTGACATCCCTGACACACCATGCACCTGCACCATCTACGGCGAGGCTTCGACCGTCACCAATACTTCCCGCACATCGACGATCACCTACCCCTTCAATCCTGACCACCCAGACTCCATCACCAACCCAAAATCAAAATCGAGACCTTCGATCGTATTGGAACAGAATACCTCGACCATGATTCCTCCTCGTCTTCACTGCTCCGACCACCAGATGCCATGAGCCTCTGACCACAGCTCCGCCGATGACCCACGCTTCCATCCCCTTGAGTTTGGTTGAACTCGATCAACCAGAGCAGGCGCACCATTCAAAGCTTCAGACCTAGTTAAAACTAGGGTTAAAATCCTAATTCGATTGCCGCCGTCACCACAGTACCATGATCAACATCTTGACAATTTTCACTTAGTCTCTGATTATCAGACTACCCCCAGAAATAACCCCTTCCTTCTAGACCACATAGATCATCAGAAAGTCCCCAATTTCTATTTCCTGGTCAAACTAGAACTGCACCCTAAATCTATTATTAAAAATTCAGATTTTAGTTTTAAAAATCATCATTTTGTATAACGTTTTAGATTATATTCCTGAAACCATGAACTAAGAAATTTAAATTTTCACTTATATTCAACTTGGTCTGTTATTTTAGTTTCCAGTACCATTACCAATTTATTTTGACTTAAATAAAATTTTAAACTAAAGTTTATGATGAAACAACCAAGTTTTGTTTAAGACTTAAATCCTAACAAAGATTAGATCATGAGATAATGATTTTTGAATCAAAACTTGACTTTGAAACTAGAATAGAGATGTTACACGTATTTTACAAGCATGCACACATATTCATAGAAAATTCATACATATACAAACATTCTTGCTTTAGAGATTCACTTGCAACCATATTTATACTTAAGCTTTTTAAGAAAAAGTGTTGCTCACATGTTTAAAAAGGATTGATTTTCAAAGATGATGTTTACTTCCATTTTCTTGATACAGAGCAGACAAGCTAGGTATAGGATTGACATCTACATCACATACATATTCACAGACATTCACTTATATATCCAGACAACCACTTTCATTCATGCAAGTCATATTTAAGCTATTATTATCATCAATTGTTGCATGCACAGAATACAGATGATTACTTAAAAGGGTTTAAAGTTTACTCACCTGTTTTTGTTTGAACAGAGAAGCTTTGTTTTGAGAATCTAAAAACTGATTTTGATGACTGATTTGAATCTTGAATCTGATCTTCTTAATGTATAAGTTGGATTTCAATCTTTGCTGAGTTGATCTTGCTTCGGAAAGAAATTTGGTTACAGGCTTTAGCTTTTGAGTTGGATTTTGTTTTTAAATGGCAAACTTGTATTGTTTAAGTTGGAAGAAGGAAGAAATGTTATCTGTTGTTATACTTAGTTCGAGTGGATGAAATATAAGACAAGGCAGTAATGGGTGGTGTTATACATAGAATGGATGTGTGCTGGAGAAGCCAGGCCTTTGTACAGGCTGAGATATTATTTTTTATTTGACTTGATTTGATATTATAAGAGAAGGATTTGATATATTGTTTGCTTGAGATGATATGCATTAATTCTATGTCCCCTTAAGTGTGTACATATATATATTTATTCCTATGTATATACATACTTCCTACCTATGTCTACAAATATGGTTTTGTCATGCTTGCCTTAAACCCCTATATATATATATATCTAACATTGTCATTTGTCATTATTCTATGTGTATTTACATTTATACAATTTCATGCATTTTTGTTCATGTGGCAATTTGTATATATATACACATTATATGACTTATGTATATTTTGTCATTATAAAAATACATATATACCTTCACATTATCTCCTATTTACATGTATATCCAAAGGTTCTATAATTCAATATTTATTATAGTTTTCAAACTAATTTATATATCCAGATACTTTAATTATTTGAATTTTTTTTATTGGTTTGACTTATAAAATCAGTAATTCAATAATTAAAATCAATTAATTACCCAATTACAGACATCCAGAAATCTGGGTCGTTACATTCCTCCCCCCTTTAGAACTTTTCGTCCTCGAAAAGGAACGAAACGAATTTATGAAAATGCGTAAAATTAGATAAATATTCTTTGATCATTTTTAAAACACTTTTTAATATCCATATAATATTATTTCAAAGTAGTTGTTTTTTTTAAAAAAAATACTTCTATAGCTCGATGTTTCAACAAGTCCATCCTCGTTCTTATAGAAATTCGGTCATACGTTGATCAGGCGTAGGACTGAAAATCTATAAATACTTGGTAAACCCGTTTTCAACACCTAGTGAAAATATTTGAAAAATAATTTTATTGAAAATATCGATTTTTTTTTAAATAGAGGAAATATCTTTGGTGAGAATGCTCCGGAAATCATCACCCCCATCCATGGTCGCAGTTACATCCTGGGTTACGTTGCCATCACAGCAAAAGTCCATGTAACTGTAGGCATCAGCGCCCTCAATTTTCGCTGCCAAAAATGAAACTTCTCCACTCTTACATAGGTCGCAGTCTACCAATATAAAATCAAATGCAGACTGTTGGCTCTCAGCGGCACACACGACTTTCGCTATGTTACCATAGTGTCGCAGTCTACCGATATAAAATCAAACGTAGACTGTTGGCTCTCAGCGACACACACGACTTTCGCTATGGTCTGCAGTAGATCGCAGTGACATCGAGTTACACTGTCGTCACAGCATAACCCAAATGCCTCTGTAGGCATCAACGCCCTCGACTTTCGCTACACAATAATCCTCAGGAACTAGTTTTGTCCGGACTCCTCACAGGATCAACATTAGAACCTCCCCCTTTGAGGCTCAAGGCAGTACCAACCTATGGTACTCCTGAGAAGTTCATTTCAAGGGAGCGCCTTTTTCCCCAAAGCCACTTCAAAACACTTTATACTATACACATATAGTATTTTTTTCAAATCATACACCGAGTATGAATTTCATATAAAGCTCCTTTACAAGATCGATTCCCAAAATCGATAATTCTCATATTAGGCTTTTCCAAATTCGAATATTGGTTTTACCCAAAAAAAAAATCAAAAGCCTTTCCAAATGCCATAGGTTCCCAAAACCTTTCCTCAAAATCATTTTCACAAATCCTTTTTATATATACATATATACAATAATCTTGGAAAATCTTTGGTTCAATTCATACTTGTATAAATTCATTTTTTTATACTTCAAATACTTCCAAAACCCTTTTCTTCTGGCAATAGATTCAACAAGGGGAGTTTACCATATATAACAAAGATATATAACTTTGTTTATTCCAAATCAAATATTCAAATTTGATTACTCTTTTATAAAGTTATTAACCCCATTACTTTTCTTCATAAAGTGAATCTTAAATCATAGAAATTTCCAATTTCCATTTTACCTCATCATATATTTCACAAAACATACTCTTCATTTCAAAGACCATCTACAGTTCTTATCCATAAATTTTCAATATCAATTTCATTTAACCCCGTACGATGTACACATATCATTCGTACGCCACATAAATCTGATCGCTCTTCGATTGCACAATTTCTCTTTTGAACTAGTATCGTCCATCCGACTTCCTAGTGCGGACTCAGATCTGGTTTCTTGATCAGAAACCGTCATTCTCCTTGCATAGACACAACTATGATAGAGAATATCCAGAACCAATCAAAAATCCATATCCAGGTTCGCCGTCGAAAACCGAGCGAAAAATCCCAACTCGGGTCGATAATACTATCTCGAAATTCTATGCTCGAATCTGGATCAAACCACTATGCCAATAGAATAATATACATACATCCTACGTATTTATCTTCATTGATTATCAGTTAAATTAATTTCCTTTCTATTCATCCTCACTTTGATTTTATTCACTTATTCACATTTGCCTTAATCCCCATTTGGATTATCACTTCAATTCTTCACTCGGTTGGGTATTTAATCAATTACCGTTTGAACTCCGACCTGTTTATATTTAGAAAATAGCTTGAAATTTTTTAAAATAAATAAATAGTTGGAAAATAATTATTAGTTTGTAAAATAGCTGTAAAATAGTTAAGAAATCGTAAGATAGTTGAAAAATAGTAAAATAATTACAAATTAGTTGTAAAATGTAACTAGTTATAAAGTAGCTAGAAAGATAGTAATTAGTTTATAAAACAGTTGTAAAATAGTTAATTAGTTCCAAAAGTAATTGTAAAACAAGCTTAAGATAGTTTTAGGTTTAAAAAGAAAAGTTGTGTAGTAAATAGTTTGGAAAAATAGATTTATATAAAAATAATTTATTTTGAAAATAGTCCAGAGCCAAACTGTTCAACTTCCCAATCTCCATTTTAATCAATTTCCCATTAAATTGATCCAGTCCCAATTCAAGTTGAATTATCCACAATTTCTTTCCAAATTCAAATCAAATTCCATTTGATTTTAAACATATTCACTTTAATTACAATTCCAACTTATTCAAATTAATTTAGACTAATTTCAAATTGAATCCACTTCAATTTCAAATTATTTCAATTTCTATATGAATTAATCCTAATTCCCATTTGAATTTAAACTCATTCAATCTTCAATCTTATTTCAAATTAGTCCAATTCAGATTTTCCATTTGAATTTTATACTTATCCATTTTCAATTCTAGTTAATTCAAACTAAATTCAATTTGAACTAATGAAATCTGAATCTCATCTTTAAACCATCTCGAATTATATAAATTCAAGTTAAATTTTCAAATGTTGATTTAACCCCCTTAAATCAAATTAACCTTTATTTTTAAATCAATAATCCCAATCTTTAAACAATTTAATTCTGAGTCCAATTCTCAAAATTCCATATTAAATTATCTTTACTTAACTTATTTCAAAGTTCAAATAAGAGTTCAAAACAATTTTAAAAATTCAATTTATTACCTAATTTTATCTTCTAGTTTTGAATCTAGTTCTTAAACAATTTTAGTTTACAAATTCAATTCTTAACATTCAAATTTTCAGTTCAAAGTAATTTCATACCCTTAATTTCAAATTAAAGTTTAATTTCCTTTTTATCACAATAATGGATATATTACCATACTTCATTCCTCATTCATTTAAACAAATCCAATTCACACTTTTAAATATTATTAATAACAATAGGATGATGCTATCCAATTTATTTTAAAACATCCACCCATTTCCAATTTCCAGATCTCAAACCCATTTTGAGATCACACAAACTCCCAATTCAAATTAACCATTTAACTTTCCAAGTTAAATCTCAATTTCATCTTGAAATTTCCAATTCAGGTTGCTTGTTAACTTATTTAACTTTCCCAAAATTAAATTCAATTTACTTAATCTAACCAACCTTACCCAATTTGAATTCCCATTTCAAACTTTAAACTTCACATTAATAAATCTTATAAGTTCAAAAACTTATCACCTTGAATATCACATTTCATTTCAAATTTAAAACTCAATATTTAGAGTTTATTTCGAACCATTTTTGATATTATGTATATTCCTCATATATACATATTATTTCCTTTACACACCAAGTTATCCTTAAATTTTAAACCACCTTTGGTTCAAAACAAATTTTCAACAACTTTTGTTGAAATAGGACCCTTCCATTTAAATATATTAAATAACATTATTTATTATTTCTTTATCAATTTGAAACAATTTTCAAATTCTGGGCTCAGATTTAAAACTTCACAATTTATATCATCTTCAGTTCCAATTTATAAGTCATACTTATCTAAACATTTCATTTTACTTACTCATTAATACACATCTTATTATTAAACACAACAATCATTTATGATAATAACCCAGATTATCATATCTGGAATCAATTCATTATTATCTTATTTTGAAATTTTTCCCGAAATTCAAGATTTAATTTTCAGTTTGAATCCATTTCAAACTTACCATTATTTAATTACAATTTGGTTGTATTTCTATTACATCTTAATTTAATTCCAATAATTTTAAACAACCAATTACCTTAACATTTATTAGTAAGAAATATTGCTTTATATATATCAAAATATATTCTTATATAAAATCATTTAAAACCTTTATATATGAAAATAACAAGTACGCTCTCATATATATATACACTCAACTCATTTCAGGGTACTATTGACCCTATCCTTATGAGTACACCCACCAGAGTGAAGGTTCTCGCTTAACTTGGCTCTGATACCAAGTGTAACGACCCGAAATTTTCAATCGCGAAAATTCCAGATAGTTAGGAAAAAGAAGAAAAGAGATAGAAGAAGAAACAGAAAACAAAAAACAAAACCTCACATTCGCAGCGAATCAAAATATAATATCAAATATTAACAGTTATACAAAGGAAATCTGTACTTGTCAAATTACACTTTAATACATCAGAGTTACAACATATACACAAGCACTGGACAGATACAATCAACATGTCCTAGATAAATAGAAATAATATCACAGCGGAACACTCCATACGTTCCTGTCATCTAGCTCGTCTCCTGAGCTCCAGAACGTCCTTACCTGAAAATCTGTAATACTCGGTCTGACCCGAGCATTACATCAAAGTAACACCCGGGTCAGGCTGGAAACCAGCGTGAGTAAACCCATATAATTTGAAATACTAAGTCCGAATTTAAAAGGAAACCCGGGTAACTCGTACTTCACTACGAGTTCATTACTTGTTATGCTCAACACTTATTTCATGACTCAAATACTAAGTATTCTAACTTAGTTCAAAGGTTCATATTATTCCATTTCAGCCAATTGACATCACATATCAATCTATATAGAATAGAAGTGGTTTCGGGTACTTACCGATACCCGACCCCGGTTTCTCCCAATCCAATCTCAACTTAAAAACCAAGTTATTCAAGTGAAATTCGATTCAAATTTTAAATACAGGATGTCCCTTTACATAGCAATTTATCTCAATAGGTAATCACACTATCACTGTTCAACCCAATCATAAAACAAAACATTTCATATCAGAAGCATTAAATAGTCAAAGGCATTCACTATCATTCAATCCTTCATAAGCAAGATAAATTAACCATACCATCACTAATTAATTTAATTAACCACCATTTAATTAAATCAATTATTTTAATTACTTCTAATTCTGCTTATTAATTAAGTACATATCAATCAATTAATCTCCCAATAATCATCCATCTTGATTAATCCTCCTTGATTAATCACAATTAGTAATTAATTACTTTTAATAAATCACAACACTTAGTTATCTTCAAATATCTTTATTCATTAATTCTTAAAGTAATTACCCAAGTAATTAATTATTAATTACTTCCTTTAAGAAATCATTCACCTTTATTAGCTACACTAAGCAATTTAACCCAAGACTACTTCAATCTTCAATTTATTACATCCTGTAATTACCATCACTAATTACTTCACTAAGTAATTATACATTAAGTAATTATACTTAACCCATCTTTCCATGATTATTCTAGATTAATTTAACAAATTAATTAACTTGAACTAATCACATTAATTTAATTAGTTACATTGAATAATTAATTCCTCTAATTACTCCCATTAAGTAATTTTACCTAAACAATTTTCACAATGATTATCCCTAATTAATATAATTAATTATCTTAAATTAATTACATTAATTTATCATTCATACTTCCTAGTTAATGATCTTCATTAACTATTAACAAATTCCTTAATTACTTATTTAATAATCCATGATCATTTATTAATTTAATCAATTAATGACTCTTTAATTACCTTACTAATTTATCCAAACTCAATTCATTTAAATCTTAATTAAATTTAAGATAAACTTGTTTTAAAAACTTTTTAATATCAGCTCTGCCTTTACTTCGGTTAAAAGTTTCCCAAAAACTTAGATTCATTTAAATTTTAAACCTTGCTTTTGTTAAATTTAAAACTGCTATACATCATTACTTCGGGTTCAACCCGGTACATACTCGAATCAATCCCGAGCATTTCTTCATTCTTCCCTTCTTTTTATTAGTTCAGTTTAAATTTAAAAACTGTTAAAACCATAACAGTTAATACTTTAATTTTCCTCACGTACAACTCGAAACAAAACCCGAGACCCAACCAAAATTACGCGAGTTCTTCCCGAGACAACTACGCTTCCCAAACCACAAAACAAAAACTGACATCCCTGACACACCGTGCACCTACACCATCTACGGCGAGGCTTCGACCGTCACCAATACATCCCGCACATCGACGATCACCTACCCCTTCAATCCTGACCACCCAGACTCCATCACCAACCCAAAATCAAAATCCACACCTTCGATCGAATTGGAACAGAAAACCTCGACCACGATTCCTCCTCGTCCTCACTGCTTCGACCACCAGATGTCACGAGCCTCTGACCACAGCTCCGCCGATAACCCACGCTTCCATCCCCTTGAGTTTGGTTGAACTCGATCAACCAGAGCAGGCGCACCATTCAAAGCTTCAGACCTAGTTAAAACTAGGGTTAAAATCCTAATTCGATTGCCGCCGTCACCACAGTACCATGATCAACATCCTGACAATTTTCACTTAGTCTCTGATTATCAGACTACCCCCAGAAATAACCCCTTCCTTCCAGACCACATAGATCACCAGAAAGTCCCCAATTTCTATTTCCTGGTCAAACCAGAACTGCACCCTAAATCTATTATTAAAAATTCAGATTTTAGTTTTAAAAATCATCATTTTGTATAACGTTTTAGATTATATTCCTGAAACCATGAACTAAGAAATTTAAATTTTCACTTATATTTAACTTGGTCTGTTATTTTAGTTTCCAGTACCATTACCAATTTATTTTGACTTAAATAAAATTTTAAACTAAAGTTTATGATGAAACAGCCAAGTTTTGTTTAAGACTTAAATCCTAACAAAAGATTAGATCATGAGATAATGATTTTTGAATCAAAACTTGACTTTGAAACTAGAATAGAGATGTTACACGTATTTTACAAGCATGCACACATATTCATAGAAAATTCATACATATACAAACATTCTTGCTTTAGAGATTCACTTGCAACCATATTTATACTTAAGCTTTTTAAGAAAAAGTGTTGCTCACATGTTTAAAAAGGATTGATTTTCAAAGATGATGTTTACTTCCATTTTCTTGATACAGAGCAGACAAGCTAGGTACAGGATTGACATCTACATCACATACATATTCACAGACATTCACTTATATATCCAGACAACCACTTTCATTCATGCAAGTCATATTTAAGCTATTATTATCATCAATTGTTGCATGCAAAAAATACAGATGATTACTTAAAAGGGTTTAAAGTTTACTCACCTGTTTTTGTTTGAACAGAGAAGCTTTGTTTTGAGAATCTAAAAACTGATTTTGATGACTGATTTGAATCTTGAATCTGATCTTCTTAATGTATAAGTTGGATTTCAATCTTTGCTGAGTTGATCTTGCTTCGGAAAGAAATTTGGTTACAGGCTTTAGCTTTTGAGTTGGATTTTGTTTTTAAATGGCAAACTTGTATTGTTTAAGTTGGAAGAAGGAAGAAATGTTATCTGTTGTTATACTTAGTTCGAGTGGATGAAATATAAGACAAGGCAGTAATAGGTGGTGTTATACATAGAATGGATGTGTGCTGGAGAAGCCAGGCCTTTGTACAGGCTGAGATATTATTTTTTATTTGACTTGATTTGATATTATAAGAGAAGGATTTGATATATTGTTTGCTTGAGATGATATGCATTAATTCTATGTCCCCTTAAGTGTGTGTATATATATATTTATTCCTATGTATATACATACTTCCTACCTATGTCTACAAATATGGTTTTGTCATGCTTGCCTTAAACCCCTATATATATATATCTAACATTGTCATTTGTCATTATTCTATGTGTATTTACATTTATACAATTTCATGCATTTTTGTTCATGTGGCAATATGTATATATATATATACACATTATATGACTTATGTATATTTTGTCATTATAAAAATACATATATACCTTCACATTATCTCCTATTGACATGTATATCCAGAGGTTCTATAATTCAATATTTATTATAGATTAAAATCAATTAATTACCCAATTACAAACGTCCAGAAATCTAGGTCGTTACATTGATGAGGCTATGTATTTTGGTTCGTTTATCTTCGACAGGTGATCGAGTTCGACGTGCTTTCGGGAGATGGTGGAGGGAGTGTTGAGGAGTGGATGGCCGGAGTTTCACGTGTTCTGGTGGCCGGAGCTGCGAGAACAAGGCCATGACAGGTTTTGGTTGAGGTTGTTCCAGTCGTTCTAAGGTTCGAGTTTCGAACTCGATTTTGATTTCGAGTGGACGACGTCGTGCTGGTGGTCGGAGATTCACTCGTAGGTGATCGACGACTTGCTCGTTGAAGTGGAGTCGCCTGGAGTTGATCGGCGACACTGTGCATGTGCACGAGCACTTGGGTCTGATGATCTGATTTTTGCTGGGTGTTTGGGTGGAGCAGGGTTGAACTCGAGATTTTCTCAAGTAACTCGAGTAATTTACTCGAAGTTTTTAGGTGTATACTCGAAGTAGGACTCGTGAGACTCGGGTAGAAGTTTGCCCAGATTTTCAAAAACAGAAACATGTTCTGTTTTTGAAGTTTTAAAATTAAATTATAAAACAAAGTTTTAAACAAAGTTTAAAATCAGAGTTTAAATATAACTTCAAGTCAGTAAAGAATGAATTAGTTTTAAACTTTATTAAAAAAAATCAATTGGTATTCATTTTAAATCTTGAAATTTAAAATGAATTTAAAAGTGGATTGAATATAAATGTCTCAACATATTTATAAGTGATAACAAAATCATTGATAAGAATGAGATTTGTTTTAAGTTAATGAAGATACAATGTTGATTTGTAATTTATAAGTTAATTAAAAAATGGATAATTTATTTATTTAATTAAGTAATGATTTGGATTAATTAAATAAGTCATTAAAAGGTTAAAGTAATTAATGAAGGTTTAAAGATTAATTAATTGGTGATTAAGGATTATTAATTAAATATTAATTAATGATTAAAATTGATTAATCAAGTGATTAAGCAATAATTAATTCAAGGATAATGTGATAAGTTAATTAAGGTAATTAATTCGAGATAATTAATTTAAGTTAAAAGTTAATTAACTATTGAAAATGATTAAAGATAATTACTTAGTTAAAAGAAATTAATTAATGGTTAGTGTTAATTAAGTAATTAAGGTTAATTTCTTATTATGATTAATTAAGGATAATTAATCAAATGGAGATTAATTAAGGATTAATTAATAAATGAGATTAATTAAGAGTAATTAAGAATAATTTAATTAATTAAGGTAACTGATAAATTAATTTCTATCAAGTGATTTGTAATTAATTCATTAGGATTGGATAACTAATTCATGAGTAATTTATTTAATTGGAAATAAATTGAATTAATTAGGATTAAACAATTAATTAATCCTGCTTATAAATGATTATTGAATGCTTGACCTTACTTATGAATGATTGTATTGTATGAGATGCCTTGAATTGATTGTCCTATCTGATCTGTGATATTTTGTTTTGTGGATTGAGCTGTGTATAATTTATTCATTTGTTGTGGTACATTTGTGTGTATATATATTTGTGATCTGTGAATGAAAGATAAGCGTTATAGTTATACCGCTTATCAAATATATTGCTGTATTTGAATCTGTGATGATTGAATGATGTTGCACTATTGTGTAAAACCCCTGGACCACACTCTTACACACACAAATATGGATTTCACGAGGAAATCAGTTAAGTCACAGATGATTTAAATTTAATGTTTTTGAAATTGAAATTTTAATTTCAATTGATTTTGGAAATGGATTTGGATTAAATGTTAAAGCTTTTGAAAAGGAGTTTTTAAGATAAAAGTTATTTTGAATAACTTGGTAAAGTTCTTTTCAATTTAATTTGAATTTGAATTCGAAATTTTGAATTGAATCCATGTTTGGAAATTATGGTTAAGATGTTATTAATGTGTTTATATGAATTTAAACCATTTTAAAGGTATGGTTTTGAGAATTTGAATTTAACCTAAGGACTTTAACTCGTATAAATGAATCAGATTTTCTGAAATGAAAACTATTTGTTTTCAAATAATAGAAGCTTTCATATAAGGAATGAATTTCCAATTTGTGTCAAAAGAATTTCAAGTTTGAAATGAAAATGGTTTTCCGAGTTACGAATAAATCTTTGTGAAAGATTGTTGAACTTTGTTTTGAAATCGGAAAGGTGTACCTTTTGTATAAAAGGTCGAAATGGAATTGTTTTGAAAGCTATAAATTGAATCTTTGATTTAAAGATTTAATGAGTTAATCCAATTGAAATGGAAATCTATGAATAGATCTTTGTGAAACTGGGTGAACTTTGTGAGATGAATCTTTTTGTGTAAAAGATTAAAATGGCAATTTGTTTAAACCATTTGAAAGAGAAGTTTTGGGTAATAAGTGTGACTTAACTGAAATCCCAATATCCATATGTTTTAAAATATTGCGCTCGTTATTCGATTTAGCCGCGAGAGGACTTTGTGTCATATAACCCATTCCGAATAGTGATACGATGTAAATGTATAGCATTTGAAGACCGGTGTTGAAGACCGGGTATTTGTGAGAACGATAGGATAACCTATCGATTGTCTCTGCACCGAGTAGCTACGGTATAGAAATTCCCTAAGTGATGGGAAGTCCGATCGGGATTGTGGATACCCGGATTTGCAAGGGCTTCTTAGGAAGTGCCTTCGGTTCTGTTCGAACCCGGAACGGACTTGTATGGTTGTATGTCTGACATTACACTTTGAGATATAAAGCTGATTTCTTTTAAATACATTTCTGTTTGGTGGCGGAGGATTTATTCTCTTAGCTTAACACCCTTCTCTGAGACGTAAGAGCTCAGAGGTTATGTAGTTGAAGGTTATCAGTGATACACTCCCAATTTGATAGTGTGGCATGCTAAGTGTTGTTGTGTGTGCTGATCATTTGTTGATCAAAGCATGGATTTCGTGTAAAGCGTAGCTTTGTGGACGAGACCTCATCGAACCTCACAAACCGGAAATGGTCGAAACAGGAAAGATGCGGCAAGGTTATGAGAGTCACTCCCTTTAGGGTATGTCATTTCCTTCTGGAAAAAGGTGATATTATGGTATGGAGCCCAGATATTTACCTATGTGGTTGCTCCAATCTTATTTACTGTGTGATTGTTGCTTTGTGATCGAGTGCCCTCGGATAAAGGTTGCAAACGACCGGGGGTGGCATATTCGTGTAGTAGTTACCTAGTAAGAGGTAACCCGGCCTTGTGTTGGCAGAGAGCAGTTGTCTCTCGGGACGTCCCTCCAGAGGCGTTTCCATGTGGCATAGGAAGTTCCTTAGCCTGACCATTTGTTGGAAATCCAAAGAAACAATACGAACCTTGTACAGTTTTAGTTGTAGAACCTGCTATTTAACATATCAGCTATAGTAGGC
The DNA here is from genome assembly GCA_030737815.1 of Allium fistulosum. Lineage (NCBI taxonomy): Eukaryota > Viridiplantae > Streptophyta > Magnoliopsida > Asparagales > Amaryllidaceae > Allium > Allium fistulosum. Next base: position 150,082,982 of record CM060906.1, on the reverse strand, counting down.
ATAATATAATGGTACCTATGCTGGCTAAGATTAATATTATATTTTCGAAAGGATTTTCACACTATGCACTAGTGATAATATCAAAAGAGTTTTCTCGTATTAAGCATGTTTGACTATCATAAGGAGAAATCTCCCCCATGTGTGCGATTGCATTGTGTGTGTGCCGGGAGGCCTTATGGTAGTTTCATTTTCCAAAAGCATTGCGAATTTCTTTTATTTTCTTTGTGAAAATAACTGTTTTTATTACTCACACCAGTCCCATGACTGACTCGGAGTTTATTGTTCCCTTCCTAAACTCTAGGTGCCCACAATTTTCCACACGGGCAGTCTAGGGTTGGGTTTTTCAGATAGTCAGGTTTAGTAGATTATCGGGAGCTAGTTTAGTTTTTGGAGTTCATGGAGGACCGACGTTGCTTATCTTGGTGCAACGTGATGATGGTTTGAGCTTGATGTTGGAGTTATTGGTCTCATTCTCTTTGTCGGATCACTTGGAGTATCACTTCTGTTTTCCGCTGTAGCATCTTTATTTATCTCTGATATTCTTGTATCATATTGATAGCATTGTTGTATATCATTCTGGATATTGTATTCATTGGAGTTGTATATGATATTATCCATTTCTTTATTCCACTGTGTTGTTATACTTATTGTGTTATAAGCTCCGGGGAGCCAGATTCGGCGTTTGAATCTATGGCATTTGAGTACAAGTGAAGTACGGGTGTCGATTTTTGAAGGCCGAGTTCAGGATCTTCACACAAAAAAACATTATTTTCAACCAACAACCAACAATAAAGTTTAGCACAAAAGAAAGTTTAAAACTTTGCTACAAAAGGTGAGTTTTGCTTACCAAAATGAACCAAAACCAAATCAAACACCCTACGCTTAGAACCAACGCTAGAGCTTGGATTTCTTTTGAAAAAACTTGCTTTGCTTTGGGTAGTGGGCTCTTAGGTTCGGCCTAGGGTAGTGGAGGGCTCAGCCTTGGGCTTTTAGCGGTGTTTTTGGGTTTGTTTTGAAATACAAGAGGTGTAGAGAAGGATGGAGGTGATTTTGGAGACTAGTATTTGTTTTTAAGGAGAAAAGAATGGATTTTTAAATTAAAAAACTTTGAGAAGCCATTAATATAAATGAGAGCTTTTGAAAGAGGAACAAAAGTTTTGAAATGGAAAAGTGAAAGTAAAATTAGAATTAGAAACATAAGAAATAGTTTTTATATAAAATGATATAAAGTAAATTACTCTTTTACCCTTTGGTACATACCCTCCATTATTTTTGTTCCACCTCATCACCCTCCCCCTTCCTTGATGAACACGCAACACCCCCCTTACACACATCATCTCACCTCATCATATCATGGTACTATAATGTGATAATACATTTACATCTTTTCTCTTTTTTTTTTTTTTTAAAATTTGGAAAAAGGTCACATCTCCTTTTTTTATTTACTTAAGTAAATATATTTTACCATATGATATGATTAACCATGCATATGTTATTTGCATATGTGTGTGTGTATACTAAAGTGTTCACAACATTTCCGACAACTTTTAAACAATGAAAAATCGAAAATCCAAAAAACGATTTCCGGTCAAATTTTCTGTTTTTCTCCTAACTACCTATTTTAGTAAACAAAATTCAAAAATGAATTTTCCATCATTAGTTATAAATTAAAAGAGGGTTATTTAATTATTAAAGCCATTAATTGAATATTTAAAATTAATTAAATATTCATAAATCAAAGTGGTAAAATTCCGGGTCGTTACATACAACATCCATCAAGTGACTATACTTGAATCGAGTAGAAGTATTGGAAGTGAAGTACTATCCAAGAGAGGATTCGTCTCTTCTGTTATATGGGGTTAGTATCACGGTCAACTCGAAGTCTTTGACCAAAGCATTTCGATTAATAACATGTTATTATTAAAACATGGAATTTGTGTTTGGACTATAGAGTTGAATATGGATGATATTAGAATTTTGGCCATTGCCAAATTCCATAACTCTAAAGTGATATTGTTTTGATGAAGAGAATTGGTGTAAATAATAGTCACAATTGAATAAAGCTTAGCAAAGTAAAATTGGATTTTACAGATTCCAATTAAGCGATAAATTTAACCAAATGTCACACCAATTACTAAGGGATGCGTGAGCGTTAATATTTAAATAGTTTGATATTTATCGCTTGCTAAATTTACACCGAACTAGTCACACAACCAAAACGATGAGTTCTCCTTTGACCAAATGATTTAGTTAGTTTGTAATTATTATAAATTAATTAAATTAACTAATATTTATGAAACATTAATTATAAAATTTTGATTTTGATTTGATGAATAAATATTATTAAATATGTGTATAATAATTATAAATATTTTAATCGATATAGGATATCGATAAGCATTAAATTGGATTTAATCGCATAATATTTTATTCGAGCTCTAAATCGGTCAAGCCCATTAAGGGGGTGATATGATAGGCTTTATGGGGGGTTATAGGCGGCTAGAATATGGGCTAGAGAGGCTAGATAATAGATGGCTTAGATGGAAGGAGACTGAATAAAAGATGAGATCCTAAATTCTCTCCTCACTTTCCACTATTTAAGCATCTCTACCATCACTAGCCATTGATCTTTTTTGGAGCCTCCATCTCAAAAGCTTGCTATCAAAATCACCCCTCCTATCTCTCTAGTTCCCTAAGCTCAAATCAAATCAATTAAATTGTTATTTGATAGCTGGTGGTCAAAGCTTCAAGGATTAGCACTCTATTGGATCAGAAATTGTTTCTAGGAGCTTACAACATTGTTTCAAGGTGTGCTTAAGGGCTTTGGCTACAAGGTGTATTCCTAATATAATTACAAATATTAATTTATGTTTATAATGTTCATTACATATAAAATATTGTTAGTTAAGTGACGATTCCAACATGAAACTATATTGCCACAATTTTGATTGGTTGTATGTATATGTATATATGATTGGTTTTTTATGATAATTCATCTTTGTGTAGCATGGCTCAGAATTAATTTTTTATTTATTTAAATAATTCAATATATATATATTTATATAGTTTATAAATTAAGTACTATATTATACTTATGTAAAAAATGAAAATATAATGTTATGTTTTAATAAATAAATAAATTTCGATAGGAAGAAAATATTTTTTATATTCATATATTTTTTAAATAATATTTAAATCAAATTGCCATATAAATAAGTAAGTAAATTCATATATGCAATATAAAATAAGTTTTATGTTTTATAAAATTATATCTATACATATTTAACTCACGATTGAAAATAAAAAAACATTTTTTTCTTTGTTGATATTTAAGTTAAAACCAAAATTTTAAAAATTGAAAATTTAAATTATTTTAAAATATAAAATTATATAATAAAATTTCAAATTATAAAATTTTCATCTAAAATCTGATGAATGTTTGAAATATAAATTTAGTTTTGAATAAAATATTTTTTATTAATATTTAAATAATTTTGTATGGTTTTATTAATACACACACACAGATATTGAAATTAAAAATCAAAAAATTACCTTGAACCAAGCGTAAGAACTCATGATTATATATTTAAATAAAATTTATTTTAAAATTTTATTTGTATTAATATACATACATAGATATATCATTATTATTATACATATATATATATAAGTATTTAATATATTCGTTATATATATATATCTTAATTTTTTTATGCATAACATGTACTATTTTCGGCATTAAAAAAATTAATTAATATATTTTAAATGATTTAAACATATTTATATAGTTATTAATATATATACCTTTTATTAATATTATATATTTATGTTCATATATAAATCTTATATGTTTATACAAAATTATATATACCTAAAATTTTAGTTTATGTATATATATTGTAGTATTTTATTATAAAAGAAAAGAGTGTGTATATATATGTATGTATACGAGTGTCATGGCACGTGCTTCGCACGTAAATTGTTTTCCTTATAAATTATATATGTTTAATTCAGTCAAAAAATGATTTTTTATTTTCAAGTGATATTAAGATTTGAATATTTGTAAAGAAGTATTTTGAATTTGTATATGAAGTTTAATTTTAGATCCTACTTTTAGAAGCGTTTTGAATTTGTAAAGCATGTTTAATTGTTAGATCCTACTTTTAGGGGCGTTTGAATTTGTAAATGAAGTTTAATATTAGATCATATTTTTAAGTGATTAAGATTTGATAATATAATTTAATATTAGATCATATTTTTAAGTGATTGAGATTTGAAAATATATAGAGGGGGCGTTTTTGCTAGTTTACGTTGACACCAAAAAAGTATGACACCAAAGCTATTACAACTATTATTAAAGATACACACACACACATATATATATATTTGGATAGTATATTTGCATATTGGATGAGCTAATATGTCTGTTGCGATGTAAATCCCTGCATTTATACACGATCATGTTATACCTTGCATGGATTGATATGTTACACACACACACACTTATATATGTGTATATGATACATAAATATATATTTAAAATAGTATAAATTAAATTATACAAAATCTAAATTTAAATAAAATAAAAGATTTTATTTAAATAAAATAAAAGATTTTATTTAAATAAAATTTAGAAATGTTCTAAATAAATTAGACTTCATAAGCCCAATAAAGATCCAATAAGGTAAAAAAATTGAAATTCACCCCTAATTTTTGCAATGGGCTGGCCTAGTTCCAGTAATGGTATTAGAGCCAGATAGCATATGCGGTCTAAATTAGTCATGTTAGGATTAACTAATTAAGCTCACAGCTCAAATAGTAGGGTGTTTAGAAAGGTGGCATCGAAAGATTGGGTTTGGATAATCAAGTACTCAGCCCTACCTCGCTATTAGCTAGGCTCGAACAAATATATGATCCCAAAGGTTGCACCTAATAGATAAGACCAAATATGAATTGGGCCTTGGGTAATTTTCAAAATTGTTTGAAATTAAAAATATAAGGTTTTTAATTTAATTGTTAAATTTAAAATAAAATGTATATATATTATAAATGTTATAATATAATAAAAATTTCAAAATGTTTGAGAATTAATTTCAAAATTTATATAATTTATTAACGAGATTAATAAAATACATTAATTAAATAAGTAAATAAATTAATAAATATATACATGTATAATATATTATGATGTATGTTATGTTGTTTTAAAATGTTAAAATAACATAAGTATACATGTATGTATATATGTATATAATAAGCACATCATTTTAAATATTCCTAGCCAAGATGTATCGAGACTGGACATCGATGCATCTGTTGAGGATGGAGTACATAACGCTCTCCGAACATTGGGCAGTGCATTACTCATGATTGGTGGAGGTACCAAGAGGTTACATATGGATAGTTATTGGATAACTATGAATGAATCACTCGATAGTTTTATGTTGGTTAATATAACAAAGGTCAAACAGAAAATATTGAAGCGACATTTACAATGTTCTCTTGACCTAAGAATATTGTTGATCTTCAATAAGTAAGCTCCTCTTTGCTTATAGTCAAATCATGGCATGATGTCCATCGAATGACTACAGTTTGGTCGGGTGGAAGTATTGAAAGTGAAACATTATTCAAGAGAGGATTTCTCTCCTAAGTTATATGGGGTTGGTATCACAGTAAACTGAAGTCAACCCAAAGCCAAAGTCTCTGGCCAGAGTATTTCAGTTAATAATAATATTATCATTATTGAACAAAGGACTTTGTGTTTGGACTATAAAGCTGAATATGGATGATATTGGAATTTTGACCATTACCAAATTCCATAAGTCCAAAGTAATATGGTTTTGACAAAGAGAATTAGTGTAAATAATCGTTACTGCCAGGTAATGGTTAACAAAGTAAAATTGGATTTTGCCAAAACCAAGTGATAAATTTAGGCAGAATGTCTACCACCTGCTAAGTGACATGTAAACGTTGATATTCAATTGTTCATTATTAATCGCTGACCAAATTTACACCTAAGAGTCACACAAACAAAACGTTGAATATTCCTTAGACAGCCAGATTAATTAATTTACAATCATTATAAATTAATTAATATTTATAAAATATTAATTATAAATTTTTTTGAGGTATTAAACATGAGTAAACAGTGTGTTTATAACAGTTATAAATATACTGAATGATATACGGTATCGGTGCGCATATAAATTAGATTTAAATGTGAGAATTTTTGTATGGACTTAAATGTGTTTAAAGTTCATAAGCAATCATGCATAGTTAGCCATTAATTTTCTTAGTGTGGCCATCCATGACATATGTAAAAAAGGGGGAGTTTTGTTTCTGAATTTGAAAATGAAAAGGCAAGTGTTAAAGGAGATTAATGACCATGTTAACCATACATTAATTCTATTCCTTTAATAAGACATGGCCTCTTTATTTCATTAACTATTCATTCTCTTCAAAACCACATCTCTACATCAGAAATTTTTGGCAATGGCTTCCTAAAAACAATACAAAATATTCTCAAGTTCATAATACATCAAATTCAACACTATTCGATAGTCGGTGATCATAAATTCGGGAGCTAGCACCATCTGATCCGTGAGCCAATTCAAGGAGATCAAGTCAACGTTTCAACGTCTATGCAAAGGCTTTGGTGAAAGGCAAATTTATGTTTTAGTTTTGTTATTTCATATTTATATGTTATATTATAGGATGTTAGATTATATCACGAATCTTGAATATCGAAATGCTGTCGAAAAATTGGTTGGTTGTGTGTACAGTTGCATCTACAAAAAATATAAATAAATTGTATGAATGTTTGTTGTGCTACTGCTCACGACCATCAATTTTTTTATGTTTTTTATAATAAAATATTATTATTACTAATTTCGGTAAACTAGTAACTGTATCAAAACATTATAAATCATATATTGTATGATTTAAAATTTCATAAAATTTATTTATGGAAAACATACATTCCAAAAAAATTATTTAATATACACACACACATTTATTATATTAATATATAATTGATTATTCAACGTAAATTGGTTGTATGAATAAATATATGAATATATGTTTATATGTATATTATTAAATTTGTATAAACTTTATGAAAATTATATTTTAAATTTTTTGGACTTGAAAGAAACAAATGAAGTGGTTTTTCCGTTTGAATTTTGAAATGAAAGAGTTGTATTAAAGGAGATTAATGACCATATTAATCACCACATTAATTCGCTTTCTTTAATATGACTTGAGCCTTTCATTTCTAATAGAACTTCATTCCAAACAGTGTGCATAAGTAAGTGAAGATTAAAATATAAATTTGATCATTATTGTTTACACACACACACACACAAATACATGATAATTTAAATATACATATATACATGTATGACAAAGAGAAGAATTAATCTTAAAATGAAAAGGCTATCTTAATTACAAGGAGATGAAAATGCTATGTAAATTGGCATTAATCACATATTAATGTTTACATTCAATTGCTCCTTTAATTAGAGATTGCCCTTTAATCTTCATTCATCCTTATCTTTAACCTAATTCTTGATTAATTTTATAACATGGTTTTATGTTTGTGTAAAAACATAGGTTACAAATGTTTTACAAAACTGTTCACATTTATTATTTTAACATAAGTCAAATGGATATACATATATTTACATGTAAATATTCATATACATGTATTTATATAATATTTTGATGCATATATATACACATACACACAAGTAGACATCGAATCAAATACAATAGGAGGCTAACATGTCCGTTGTGATGTAAATCCAAGTGCATACACATGGACATGTTAAACCATACACACATTATTATGTAGCACGTGCACGAACATACATATGTTTATATGATACACATATACGAAATTTAATACACATTAAACTAGATTAAAACTTTGTTTATAAAGACAAATAAAATATTGATTTTATTTAAAAGAAACTTAAAAAAGTTCTAAATTAATTTAAACTTCATAGGACCACTGAATATCCAATAAAGGAATTTTTTGAGATTTACCCTTTAACTCTATGGCGGGTTGGCCCAGTTCCTTCAACAAAGACATATATAATTTTAGAACATTCTACACTTTCAGTTTTCACAAGTAAAGGGAATAAAACATAAATACTGAAAATAATCTAGGGTAATACAGTCTTAAAATAACCGAGTACATAGAATGTCTGACATAGATAAAATCTCCAAATAACATAGACGGTACATAGAAGAATGATTATAAATAGATGAATGCCCAAACGGCATGTCGCCACCTTCATGCACCTTTCCAAATCAATTCACTTGCTACCATGTGGAGATTGGATATTGATGCATTTATTAGACTAGAGTATATATCACTCTCCAAATGTTGGACAGTGTATTACTCATAATTACTGGGGGCACCTAGGGTTTATGTACTAATAACTATGGAATGACTCACTCGATAGTTTTCTGTTGGTTAATATAACGAATGCCAAACAGAAAATATCAATGTGACAAAATTACACAGTTCTCTTGACCTGAGAATACTATTGATCTTCAATGTAGAAACTCTGCTTTGGTTATAGTTGAATCGTGGTACATCATCCATCAAACGATTATCGTTAGGTCGAATGGAAGCATTGAAAGTGAATCAGTATTCAAGAAAGGATTCATCTCCTCAGTTATATGAGGTTAGTATCACGGTCTACTAAAGTCAACTCAAAATCAAAGTCTCTAGCTAGAGCATTTCAGTTAATAATAACAATTATTATTGAACCAAGGACTTTGTGTTTGGACTATAGAGTTGAATATGGATGGTATTGGAATTTTGACCATTACTAAATTTCATAAGTTCAAAGTGGTATAGTTTTGACGTAGAGAATTGGTGTAAATCATAGTCACTACTGGGTAATGCTTAACAAAGTAAAATTGGATTTTACCAAAACCAAGTAAGCGATAAATTTGGCCATAATGTCATGCCACTAGCTCAATGATGTATGAATTCGAATTGTTTGATATTAACCACTGACTAAATTTACACCTAAGAGTCACACAACTGAAACGGTGAATACTTCTTTAACCACCTAATTTAATTAATTTATGATTGTTATAAATTTAAATTAGTTAATATTTATGACTTATTAATTATAAAATTTTATTTGATATGTTGAACAATTTTAAATAATGTATTTATAATAGTTATAAATATACCGATCGATATAGTACGCATTTAAATTAGATTTAAACGCAACAAATATTGTTTATGCTTGAAATGTTTTCAAAGCCCATATGGTAGCTTCAAATTTCGGCATGAGTGTGCAAGGGTGAGGTCGGCCATGTATAGCACATGGCTAAATAGTTTAATTTTGAAAAAAGCAAGTATTAGTAAAGAGAGAAAAGTGGATCTGATCCATTTTTTTACTCCTTTAATGCTTCCTTTATTTACTCCACTAGTACCTCATTTTATTTGAACTGGAGGATCACTCTTGATATAGCCATGGTAGAGGTCGAACAACCCATCCAAGCACCAAATATTTTCCAAGTTCAAATCATATCAAAAGCACTTCAATTCAATTGACCTGTGGTTAGTAGTTTGAAAGCTAGCACGTTCTAGCTTGTGAACGGAATTAAGGAGCATCTATCATCGTTTCAAGGTGTAATCACTTGGCTTTGGTGAAAGGTAATTCATCTCATTTATATGATATTGGAAAGAATTCCGAACGTACCTTAAAATATGTAACGACCTGTAATTTTCGATTCCGAAAATTCCAGATAGTTAGGAAAAGAAGAAAGAGATAGAAGAAGAAGAAACAGAAACACTACACAGATTCTCACATTCGCAGCGGATCAAAATATAATATCAAATAATAACAGTTTACAAAAGAATACTGTATCAGTTGATTACATTTTTATACACCAGAGTTACACACATACACAAACAGTGGACATATACAAATCACATGTCTCAGATAAACAAAAATAATATCACAGTGGTAACACTCTATACGTTCCTGTCATCCAGCTCGCCTCCTGAGCTCCAGAACGTCCTTACCTGAAAATCTGTAATACTCGGTCTGACCCGAGCATTGCATCAAAGTAGCACCCGGGTCAGGCTGGAAACCAGCGTGAGTAAACCCATCTAACTTGAAATTTAAAAGCATAAAACTTACTTAAAACCCGGGGTAACTCGTACCTCACAACGAGTTCTTAACTTGTTAAAGTCAACACTTATTTCACACTTCAATATCTAAGTACCAAACTTAGTTTAAATGGTCCAGTTACTCAAATTATTCCCTTCCAGCCTATTTGATTTTAAACTTAAATCTATAAGAGTTACTGAAAAATACTAATCGAAGTGGTTTCGGGTATTTACTGATACCCGACCCCGGTCTCTTCGAATCCAATATCATCTTATAACACCTGTTTAAGTTTTAAACAATTCCATTTATATCCAGAATTACATATTTACATTGTTGTTCATCACAGATAGACAATACCATATCATCACAGTTCAATCCAAACATATCATATCACATAGCATCACATATCAGAGATATCAAATAATCCAGGGCATTCAATATCCGTCAATCATCCATAAGCAAGATTAATCAATTATACCATTTCTAATTAATTTAAATAAATTAAATTAATTACTTCATTCACTTTTAATCCTACTTGCTTAACATTAATTAATTACAAACCTTTAATTAATTAATCAACCTTTAATTATCCGTCCCAACTAATTATCCATAATTACTTCCATTAAGTAATTATCCCATTGGTTAATTATCCTCAACTAATTAACCTTTAATTATTAATTAATTTAACCTTTAATTACTAATTTATTTAATTAACCCTTAACCAATTAATCCTTAATTACATACATTAAGTAATTATCATTAAAGTAATTTAATTATCTCTTAATTATTTCCATCTAGTAATTATCTTTAAGTAATTAATTAACTTTAATTACTTACGTTAATTAATCAACCTTTAATTTAATTACACTAAGTAATTATCCTTTTAATTACTTGATTAGTTAACCTTTAATCAATACTCCATTATCCTTTAATTTATTACATTAATTAATTTAGTATTTTTCATCATCCTTTAAATTTCATTAAGAAATTGCTCAAGACCTTAATTATTTTAAAAGATAAACTATTTATCAATTAATTTCATTCAAATTTATTTGATAACCCTTTTGAAATAAATTTCATACACTCAAATGAACTTAAAACCCTTTAAGTTACTTAAAACTATTACATAGTTTATTTAAATAAACTTTTAAAAATAAGTTTAAAATAATAGGTATAAAATAAAATACCTTAAATTAAATAAATTTAAAATAATTTATTTTAAACCTTAATCCAATTCCAAAATCAAAATAAAACATTTATTATTTTAAAAGAATTAAACAAGAAAATGTTTAAACTTAACTTAATGAAAACTTGTTTAAATTTTAATTCAAAATTGAAATAAAGTTGAACCCGAGACTCCACCCGAGCAATCACTTCATTTCCCCAAGCTCCAACCATGTTTTTCCCGAGCACGTCCCCGAGTAAATCCCTTCCCTTTCCTTTTGCACTTTGTTTTTATTTTAAAAACTTAAAACCCTATTACTCATTTAAATACCCACGAACAACTCGACAGCAATCCCGAGCTACGAACCAATCTTCCCGAGAACGACTTCGAGACAACACTTTCTTCTTCATCCTAGATACACACAGATGCACATACACGTGCACCAACGATCGCCAGCGCTCTGACCATCACCTCCACCTCCCATGAGTCATCATTGACCTACTCGACCCAAGCAACCACTCATAACCCCGAATTGATCATGTAATCAAAATCGAGAAATCTGAAACCCATTGGAACAAAACTGGTTGTCCAAGATCACCTCGAACTGCCACCTCCGGCGATCAGAAAACATATAATCGCGTCTAGAGCTTCGTTTACAACCCACGCTTCATTTCCCCCTGCACCGATTGACTCCGGTGCATTGAAGCCGCCATAGTAGTTCAAATTCCGACCTCAACTAAACTTAGGTTTAAATCCTAAATCGACCACGTTTGTCCCCCATGGTGAATTATAAATCCATATAGTATTTTTCTGATGATTCCCGACCTTCCAGCAAGCTTCAGTTACGATCACGAGATTTATCATCACCCCGATCACCATAGTTTAACCAAAATAGGTTTCCCGTTCAACTCACAAATTCCCCCTTAAATCAAGACTAAAAATCTTGAAACTATTTTTAAAAATCATAGTTTTTGATTACAAAACAGATTATATAAATAAATCAATAAATCATCCAAGTCGAATTTGGTCATACTTTTGAATTTTACTGTGTTTTTCTTCCTCCCAGTAAATTCATTTATTATTTATATTTTAAAGTATTTTTAGAATTAAGATCTAGCAAATTTGAAAAAAATTGTTTAAACATCACAAGCTATAGAAGATTTGGGGAAAAGGAATTGAATTCTTTTTGAACTAGATTTAAAACATGTAAGTTTTAAACAGAGGTGTATATATATACATACTTGTATCCAGACATGCATACATAAAATCTCTACATATTCAGACATGCAATCACATTTCACATCCATACAAACATTTTTCACAACATACTTTCAAGTATTTATCACATGCAAACAAGATATAACGGGTTTAAGATTTTATAAAGGTAGTTTACTCACCTGTTCAACTTAAAAACAGAGAACAATATTGATTTGCTCTGGAACTAGATGGTGATTTAGAAACTGGAAATTTGGATTGCCATTTTATTTAGATTTGCTAGCTGATCTTGATTTGAAACTAATTGAATTCACTTGAATTTTGCTGAGCTTCAGGTTTTAGAAGTTGATTTTTGTTGGAATTGATTTTTTTCTTCTTTTGTTTAACTTACTTCCAATGAAAGAAAATGAAAGAGTGATAGGCCGACCACATATATCTGTATACAGGAGTGAAGTGTGTAGAGCAAGCTATAGGTTGAGAGATTTTTTTGCTTCAGCCCTTTTTACATTTTTTTTCTTCTGAACTTATGCTGACCTGATTTGATTTATTTGGAAAAGGGATTTGATATTTTATAAAAGCTTGATGTTATGTTTTGTGTGCTAAGATTAAATGCTTGTCTCCTTTTTTGTTTACATGTATATCCATGTATATATATATATTATTGCTAAGTATACAATATTTTCATATACATTACTTCCTAATGTACGAGTACCATATTCATTTTTGCTCATGTCTTGTTTTATCATATATATGTATATTTGTCCTCAATATGTTTATACTTATTTATATTATCATACTTATCTACACATTTCTTATTTGATTTGAACATGTATACAAATACTATACTTAATTTCTTTCTTACAATTCCTATGTACATTAGTTCATATAGTAAATAAATATATATATATATATATATATGTATTACTTATACTTGTTCATATATTTAAATATCCTATGCTCGTATGTAGTTCTATTAATTACTTAAATCTATGCAATATATTTATACATGTTTGTTTTAAAACTTTATATATTTACAAACTACATTTATTTCAAGTCTAACTTTTTAAAGAAATACATGTACCTTTACCAATTCTTACTTTATCCGATGTCCAAAAATCCGGGTTATCACAAAATATACCTAAAAATGACTAAATGAATTAGACTTCATAAAATTATTTTTAAATGATTTTGTTTTTTATGAATAGACTTACAATTAATACATCTAAAAATGTACTATCACTAAAGCTATGGATGTTTTTATGAATTTTTGATAGTTCGATTTACATTCTTTTCAGTTTATATTATAATTTATATTAGATAGAAGGTTCACACTATATATCATGTTTTAGAAGAATGTATTAGTTTAACTAGGATGTTAGTTTGGTTGATTGGGTTTGTCTCATTACAACTATATATCATGTTTCAAAAGATATATACAAATAATGGTCTTGAAAAACCTACAGTTACTTATGTAATGTAGGCAAGGCCATTGCTGCAAAAAGTTATGGACCATGAAGACTATGATGAGTTCTTTGATAGAAGGCTAGGTGATAAATACAACCATGAGGAAATGGCATAGATGGTTGCATGTACTGCATCTTATGTATGCCATTCTACACGACATAGGCCAAAGAGGAGTCAGGTACTTATACTTCTCACTTTTCACCTTATTCATTATCTATTATGCTCTGTGTTGATTTAGCTAAAGCAAGAAAATTAATACTTAAGTTGATTCATAGGGAGAAGTTTGTTCAGAATTAGTTCACCCACTCTAGTGCAAAACTGAAGAAAGGTAATCCAAACCATTATATTATAGATTTTGATGTGATGGAAAACTTCTTTTTCTAGCATAATACTAATGATGGGGTTCATGGTTTGATACACAAGGGAGGAATATATATGGTCCTTATATGTGTTTAATGTATATGTTCTACTTTATTTTTTCCATGTTTAAGAGTTTACCAGCAAACAAGGAAACTTAGTCTACAATGGAGAAACTGTATGATTTTGGAAAAGCTAAAGCGATTGGTTTGAGCAATTTCACTTCTAAGAAAATAGAAGATTTGCTTGTAGTTGCACATGTTCCCTCTGCTGTTAACCAAGTTGAATGCCATCCTGCTTGGTAGCAGAAGAGGCTTCATTCAGTCTGCGAGTCTAAAGGAATTCGCCTCAGCCTAAGTTCTCAATTTTGTACCACTAAGTTCCTGTTTGTACATCTTTTAAAATATCAACACTATAGACAAGTATAGGTTGATGCTAAATCGAGTTACCATAAAATGGCCATTCAAAACTTTAATATCCTAAATTATGCTTTTTCAGATTCTGTTTGGTCAGATCGTATATTATACATTTTATTATTTTTTAAAGTTCATGGACATTAATTCCTTACGCCAACCATATCAAGAACGTATGAATATTCATAGATTTTCCAAAATTGGGACACCAATATTAGTTCTATTAATAAAAACTATATGTTAAACTAGTCTAAGATCTAATATATTTAGGGATGGTAATGGGGAGGGTCTAGGGTCCAAACCCAGTAGAACAACCACTATTTGGCCCGACATGACCCGCCTGATTGGGTCATCAAGACGGGTAGACCCATGACCCATTCTTGAGAGCTCTGGGTCTAGGGGTCGTGAAATTTCGTGACCCGCACTACTGAAATTTCGTGAAATCCTTTTATTAATATAATGATGATTCGTTAATCTTTTTAGACATAGGTGATTGTAACATGGATATTATAATGTTTCATTCAATAAGCTATAAATTTTTATAGTAGTAAGTAGCGTTACTGATAATTATACAATAACATATGCATATTCTTTGAACTATTACTTTACACCTTATTTTTACTATCTTTCATTATCATTGTAAACACATTGTTATTTTTATTTAATGTATCATTTAATGAAAATTCTTCTTATTAATAAAAATAAATAAACATATGTACATTAGCATACAATTTTGAGTCAATACATCGAGCCTCTTCGGGTATTGAGGCGGGGCAGGTCTACCCAGACCATTAAGGGTTCTGGGTCCAGGGTAAAAATCTTGACCTGCACTGGGTCTATGGGACATGTATATGGTGTGGGGCATAAAAAATCCACCCTATTTATTCAATCTAAATTTTTCCATTTTAAATTCAATTCAGTTTCTAAATAGACCATTTAAATTTTCAATATACTACAAAGCTTTAATATTCAACATTTTCAAAGTTAATTTTACAGTTTCATATAGCTCTTGATTTAAATTCATTATTATTTAATCAGGGAATATTCACTTAATAAATTTAATATCATTTAACTAGCCTTAAATTACATTTTACTAGATATTTCCTTAAATCTATTTAAACAAGAAATACTCATTAAATTACTTAAATCAAACCTAAGTGATAAATCATATCTTAAATCTCAATTTCAATACGTTTCAAATCGGTTTAATTAAATAAAATTCTTTATTGAATACAATTTTGAACTAAATTCAAATTATCTTCCAACCTTAACTTATTCAAATTATTACCAAATCTATTTTGAAATATAAATTTAAATACTTAACCATATTATATGTATTAAATCAATCTTAATTAAATTAAACATTGTTATTAAATCAACATATATCATTACCAAAAAAATTTAAAAATCAACATTTATTAAAACCATATATTTCTTTTCAAAACCATAGAATTTATTTTCAAAATATTTATATATGGACCAACAGTGTATGTATATATCTATCATATGGTTAAGTGATACGGATATTTATCATTTCAATCCGTAATTTAAATATATACGGGTAGATATCATTTCGACCCGTAATCCCATTTTCAATTCAAATGAAAATCGCTTGGGTTTATCATTTCAACCCATAACGATTTTCTCCTATTCTAAAGTCCGTTCGGGTATGTATCATTTCAACCCATAGTGAATTCTATACTAACAGGGAACTTGCAGAGTGATAACAGATAATATCAAATAAAACAACAGGCATATATCATCAATAACAATAGAATAAGAACAACGGGATATGGTGTCATATCCCCACAGGTGCACAGTTACAGATAATAGCATATATAACAACTTAAATAACTACAGCAGCATATTTCAATTGTCGTTTCAATTGAAATCAAATTTAATAAATAAAAGAACGTTAATCGTGAGTGATTGTTCACCTTTCGAGGTTAGAGGAGATTTGACAAATCGAACGAGTTACAAATCCAAGCAACGATAGATGGACACGATTTGATGAGGAAAACAGGCACGGCTGATAAAGCTGATAAATGCCAAATCGAATTCACATCAGAACTAGATCGATGAGATAAATGGTATAAGTGGACATACATATATAACTATCTATATATCATATTCAAAACTCCAAACACATATTAAATAAAATATATGTGTATTTCAAAATCGCTGTTTTTTTAAAATAAAACATATATATTAAAATCAACATTTTTTAAATTGATATATACTGTAGAATTTTGTATAGCTGGTATAAAATATACTTACATACTAAAACATAAACATAATACTGGAACTAAAATTTATATGCGAATAATTATATGTGAAATCCAACATATATATATATATTATAATATACATATAGGAAATATATATACCAACCTATAAACATAATATCGAATCATAGGATACAGTTTTTTTTACAGCCTATAACCTAACAATATATATAAGACTTAAATATATCACGTAATCTAATACATACCTCATATACATTTTGTATAAATATTATATAACTTAGTAAACATATGCTGCAAATATGATTTCATTATTTAAATAAATCCAAAACCATATGTACTATACGAATACAGATTTTTATGAATGAAAAAGAATCAATAGTTAAAACTAGTATTTATACGCATACTAATATATATAACAAAACTTATACATATATATACTATTAAAATCATCATACAATGTTAAAAACAGAATACTGTAACATATGAATTACCTATAAACACATGCCTTCTACGGCACTGCAAGGGAAGGTGGACAAAAATAAAGACTTGGCTACACGATGATGTGGAGCTCGGTGGCCAAAGCAGCTGATGCGGGAATGCATGGTTGTAACGACCCAGAATTTTGAACAAATTAAATTGAGAATATTTAATTAATTTTAAATATTTGAACGATGATTTAATTTGAATCCCGAATTTAACTGGGAATTTGGCGATTAAATTTTATAATTTAATCTATTGAATGCTGAATAAAAATTTGAATATTCAATTTAAAGTTGAAGAAAAATATTTCGAAAGCTTTTAAAATTCATATTGATAATACCGAAGATAATAGAAGCTTCAGAATTGAATTGTTCAGTGATTTGCTCAGTTTTGAAATTATATCGTTCGAATCGATATTTAAAATACGGCGTTCCGGGGCACAGTCTCGGAATTCGACGAAAATAGTTTCATTGGGTCCGTAATAGTTTGTTATTACCGGATTTCAATTTTCGTATTTTTCGGAGTTGTTTTGTGACCGTACGGTTAGAAAACGCGTCGAGATTTTTGGACGAATTCAATTTAAAATTTAAAATTTATATTATTTAACACCACACGTTATCTCCCCTAGGATTACGCCTAAATTCACGTCTGAAATCACGGAGAAAATCGTGCCAACCATCCTCTTTCGTTTTCATATACTCCTCTCCCTCTCTCAGATTCAAACCGAAATCCCTCTTCACAAAGAAAAGTAATGGCCGCTCGTTATTCAATTTGAATCCCCAAATCAAAGTCGAGTCCGCTCCTCCCCTTTCAGTTCATTCAAGAGCAAATCGAAAATTTGTTTCAATCTATACTTCGAAGCCGCGTTCCTCAGTTTCTCCCCTAAATAAAATCATTCGTTCGATCGTGCTTAGGGTCGCGTGGATGGAAGCAATTCGGTATGGGTTCATCGACGATCTAGGGTTCGTCGTGGCGCGTTCTAGAGGGAGGGCACGCGACCAATTAAATCGCGATAGCTGCGAATTCGAGCTCGAAGGCATCGATGAGGAGGTGCGTACTACTGGGCTCGGCGGCGTTCAGGCGTGTTCGTAGGAGGGTGCGACGGCGCATCTTCGAATTTGGGTTCGTGGCATGGTGACTCGAGCTCTGGAACGAGCTGCTGGCAACCGATCAGCAATCGAAGGATCTTCGATTTGGTGATAGATTGTGGATTGCGTTCGATTTTGTTGTACTGGTGTTGGCGATTGGTGAGGATAGGTTGGTGGGTTGGCAGTGATACTCGGCGTAAGGTGAGCTTTTGTTTTCTTTTTCTCTGCTTACCTTAATTTCAATCAATCAATACTTATTTTGATAAATGAAATATCAAATATAAATATCAATAGGTATATATATAAAGATAAAGTTAAGCAGTTTTAAGATTTTAGTATACTGCTTTTGAATGATTATAAGAAAGTAGAAAACTAGGCTATATGAACAGTTGTACAGTAAAGGAAAATTAGTTTTAAATTTAAGATTTTGTTAAATAAATTTATTTAAAAGAAATTAGTTAAAAATAAAACCATCGGTTAATTAAATTGATTAAAATGGGAAATTTATTTGTTCGTCTGTTCAAATATTAATGAATTTGTATGAATATTTATACAAGGTCTGAAATGGAGAAATAAACTGGAATGAAAGTGGAATGCAAAATAAAAAGCTAAGGTGAGATTTTTCTCACTCAAATTGAATGTGGAATTTTTGCAGTTATTGATTGCTATTGGATGTGATATTAGATATGATAGGATATATATATATATAGCAATATATACATATTGGCATATGTATATATTGGATTGATGATTTCCCGCCTCGTATAGCGGATGAGACCCTATTGCGCCGTTAGTAAGCGGATATTTTTATAAAACCCATATACCACGATATTCCACCTCGAAGTGGAATTGGTATTGTGCTAACATCTTTGGATGCAGGGAAACAGGTTGGAGGGATCCAACTGGACCCCTCACATCTTTGCATACGCGTGTCAGTAGTTACCTATTTTTGCAGAGGTAACCCGGCCTTGTGTTGGCAGAGATCCGGTTAGGTTCTCGGGTCGTCTATTCCAGGGACGTACCCATCGTGGATAGGAAGTTCCTTAGCCTGACCATTTGTTGGAAATCCAAAGAAACAATACGAGCCTTGTACGGTTTTAGTTGTAGAACCTGCCATTTAATATAGTAGCTATAGTAGGCATACTATAATGGTACCTATGTCGGCTAAGATTAATATTCTACTTTCGAAATGTTTTCTACACTATGCACTAATAATAATATAAAAAAGAATTGATTTTGCGTAGTAAGCATCTTTGACTATCATAAGAAGAAATCTCCTCCAAGTCTGCGTTTGCATTGTGTGTGTGGCGGGAGGTCTTATGGTAGTTTCATTTTCCAAAAGCATTGCGAATTTGTTTTATTTTCTTTGTGAAAAATAACTGTTTTACGATCTCACACCAGTCACCATGACTGACTCGGAGTTTATTGTTTCCCTTCTAAACTCTGGGTGCCCACCAATTTCCACACGGGCAGTCTAGAGTTAGGTTATCAGGATATTCTGGATATTCTGGAGCTTTGGAGATAAGCTGGAGGGGTCCAGTTGGATCCCTCCAACCTGTTTCCCTGCATCCAAAGATGTTAGCACAATACCAATTCCACTTCGAGGTGGAATATCGTGGTATATGGGTTTTATAAAAATATCCGCTTACTAACAGCGCAATAGGGTCTCATCCGCTATACGAGGCGGGAAATCATCAATCCAATATATACATATGCCAATATGTATATATTGCTATATATATATATCCTATCATATCTAATATCACATCCAATAGCAATCAATAACTGCAAAAATTCCACATTCAATTTGAGTGAGAAAAATCTCACCTTAGCTTTTTATTTTGCATTCCACTTTCATTCCAGTTTATTTCTCCATTTCAGACCTTGTATAAATATTCATACAAATTCATTAATATTTGAACAGACGAACAAATAAATTTCCCATTTTAATCAATTTAATTAACCGATGGTTTTATTTTTAACTAATTTCTTTTAAATAAATTTATTTAACAAAATCTTAAATTTAAAACTAATTTTCCTTTACTGTACAACTGTTCATATAGCCTAGTTTTCTACTTTCTTATAATCATTCAAAAGCAGTATACTAAAATTTTAAAACTGCTTAACTTTATCTTTATATATATACCTATTGATATTTGATATTTCATTTATCAAAATAAGTATTGATTGATTGAAATTAAGGTAAGCAGAGAAAAAGAAAACAAAAGCTCACCTTACGCCGAGTATCACTGCCAACCCACCAACCTATCCTCACCAATCGCCAACACCAGTACAACAAAATCGAACGCAATCCACAATCTATCACCAAATCGAAGATCCTTCGATTGCTGATCGGTTGCCAGCAGCTCGTTCCAGAGCTCGAGTCACCATGCCACGAACCCAAATTCGAAGACGCGCCGTCGCACCCTCCTACGAACACGCCTGAACGCCGCCGAGCCCAGTAGTACGCGCCTCCTCATCGATGCCTTCGAGCTCGAATTCGCAGCTATCGCGATTTAATTGGTCGCGTGCCCTCCCTCTAGAACGCGCCACGACGAACCCTAGATCGTCGATGAACCCATGCCGAATTGCTTCCATCCACGCGACCCTAAGCACGATCGAACGAATGATTTTATTTAGGGGAGAAACTGAGGAACGCGGCTTCGAAGTATAGATTGAAACAAATTTTCGATTTGCTCTTGAATGAACTGAAAGGGGAGGAGCGGACTCGACTTTGATTTGGGGATTCAAATTGAATAACGAGCGGCCATTACTTTTCTTTGTGAAGAGGGATTTCGGTTTGAATCTGAGAGAGGGAGAGGAGTATATGAAAACGAAAGAGGATGGGTGGCACGATTTTCTTCGTGATTTCAGACGTGAATTTAGGCGTAATCCTAGGGGAGATAACGTGTGGTGTTAAATAATATGAATTTAAAATTTTAAATTGAATTCGTCCAAAAATCTCGACGCGTTTTCTAACCGTACGGTCACAAAACAACTCCGAAAAATACGAAAATTGAAATCCGGTAATAACAAACTATTACGGACCCAATGAAACTGGTTTCGTCGAATTCCGAGACTGTGCCCCGGAACGCCGTATTTTAAATATCGATTCGAACGATATAATTTCAAAACTGAGCAAATCACTGAACAATTCAATTCTGAAGCTTCTATTATCTTCGGTATTATCAATATGAATTTTAAAAGCTTTCGAAATATTTTTCTTCAACTTTAAATTGAATATTCAAATTTTTATTCAGCATTCAATAGATTAAATTATAAAATTTAATCGCCAAATTCCCAGTTAAATTCGGGATTCAAATTAAATCATCGTTCAAATATTTAAAATTAATTAAATATTCTCAATTTAATTTGTTCAAAATTCTGGGTCGTTACAACCATGCATTCCCGCATCAGCTGCTTTGGCCACCGAGCTCCACATCATCGTGTAGCCAAGTCTTTATTTTTGTCCACCTTCCCTTGCAGTGCCGTAGAAGGCATGTGTTTATAGGTAATTCATATGTTACAGTATTCTGTTTTTAACATTGTATGATGATTTTAATAGTATATATATGTATAAGTTTTGTTATATATATTAGTATGCGTATAAATACTAGTTTTAACTATTGATTCTTTTTCATTCATAAAAATCTGTATTCGTATAGTACATATGGTTTTGGATTTATTTAAATAATGAAATCATATTTGCAGCATATGTTTACTAAGTTATATAATATTTATACAAAATGTATATGAGGTATGTATTAGATTACGTGATATATTTAAGTCTTATATATATTGTTAGGTTATAGGCTGTAAAAAAAACTGTATCCTATGATTCGATATTATGTTTATAGGTTGGTATATATATTTCCTATATGTATATTATAATATATATATATGTTGGATTTCACATATAATTATTCGCATATAAATTTTAGTTCCAGTATTATGTTTATGTTTTAGTATGTAAGTATATTTTATACCAGCTATACAAAATTCTACAGTATATATCAATTTAAAAAATGTTGATTTTAATATATATGTTTTATTTTAAAAAAACAGCGATTTTGAAATACACATATATTTTATTTAATATGTGTTTGGAGTTTTGAATATGATATATAGATAGTTATATATGTATGTCCACTTATACCATTTATCTCATCGATCTAGTTCTGATGTGAATTCGATTTGCCATTTATCAGCTTTGTCAGCCGTGCCTGTTTTCCTCATCAAATCGTGTCCATCTATCGTTGTTTGGATTTGTAACTCGTTCGATTTGTCAAATCTCCTCTAACCTCGAAAGGTGAGCAATCACTCACGATTAACGTTCTTTTATTTATTAAATTTGATTTCAATTGAAACGACAATTGAAATATGCTGCTGTAGTTATTTAAGTTGTTATATATGCTATTATCTGTAACTGTGCACCTGTGGGGATATGACACCATATCCCGTTGTTCTTATTCTATTGTTATTGATGATATATGCCTGTTGTTTTATTTGATATTATCTGTTATCACTCTGCAAGTTCCCTGTTAGTATAGAATTCACTATGGGTTGAAATGATACATACCCGAACGGACTTTAGAATAGGAGAAAATCGTTATGGGTTGAAATGATAAACCCAAGCGATTTTCATTTGAATTGAAAATGGGATTACGGGTCGAAATGATATCTACCCGTATATATTTAAATTACGGATTGAAATGATAAATATCCGTATCACTTAACCATATGATAGATATATACATACACTGTTGGTCCATATATAAATATTTTGAAAATAAATTCTATGGTTTTGAAAAGAAATATATGGTTTTAATAAATGTTGATTTTTAAATTTTTTTGGTAATGATATATGTTGATTTAATAACAATGTTTAATTTAATTAAGATTGATTTAATACATATAATATGGTTAAGTATTTAAATTTATATTTCAAAATAGATTTGGTAATAATTTGAATAAGTTAAGGTTGGAAGATAATTTGAATTTAGTTCAAAATTGTATTCAATAAAGAATTTTATTTAATTAAACCGATTTGAAACGTATTGAAATTGAGATTTAAGATATGATTTATCACTTAGGTTTGATTTAAGTAATTTAATGAGTATTTCTTGTTTAAATAGATTTAAGGAAATATCTAGTAAAATGTAATTTAAGGCTAGTTAAATGATATTAAATTTATTAAGTGAATATTCCCTGATTAAATAATAATGAATTTAAATCAAGAGCTATATGAAACTGTAAAATTAACTTTGAAAATGTTGAATATTAAAGCTTTGTAGTATATTGAAAATTTAAATGGTCTATTTAGAAACTGAATTGATTTTAAAATGGAAAAATTTAGATTGAATAAATTTGAATTTGGAATTTGAGTTGATTTGAATCGATTTGTGAGACTTGAGGAAATTTTAAATACTTTACTTTAAATTATTTAACCTATATATATATATATACTATTTTGGAAAATAGATATATTTGAAATGAAATGATATTTTGGGTTTGAAGTATAAATTAAATTGAAATGACCACGGTGTTATAGTGTATATTTCCACCTTGTAGATAGTTCTGAAGATCCTTGGAGGATGGTTATCCCAAACATCCTTTAAGTTACTTGTATTTCAGTTCATATTTCACTTGAGTTGGATTTATTGATATAAGAATGTTAATCCTGACTCGAGTGTTTTGTATTTTGCTTTACGCTCGGGTCATACCGAGTGATACAGCATTCGAGACTCACCCTTGGAGTTTGGAGCTTCCTTTGGAGATCCAATTATCGCCTCAGCTTTCAGCCCTTCTAGTTGATTTGTTTAGAGAAGTCATCTATTCGTACGGAAGACTTAATTGTATTTGAGATATTCTGTTGTATTTTATTTCTAACTCTGATGTTTATATAGTAGCTTCATGAACTACTATTTTATCTTTTCCCGCTGCGTATTATTGTATTACTCCGTGTCTATGATTCTGTGATTGATTTATTACTGCATATGCTGAGTTTTGCCAAATTTTAAATTAACAATATGATATTTTGAATTATTCAAGTCATACATGTGTGGATTATTGTCGATTTGAATGGTCCAAAATAGCGGGTCGTTACAGGTTATGTAGTTGAAGGTTATCAGCGATATATTCCCAATTTGGTAATGTGACATGCTGAGTGTTGCTGTGTGATGATCATTGTTTGATCATTTGTGATATGATCATTTGTTTGATCATTTATCTTTGTGATCATTTCTTTGATCATCTGTTGACCCAAAGCATGGCTTTGTGACAAAGCGTACCTTTGTGGACGAGACCTCTTCGGACCTCACAACCCGGAAATGGTCGAAACAGGAATATGCGGCAAGGTTATGAGGGTCGCGCCCTTTAGGGTATGTCATTTCCTTCTGGAAAAGGGTGGTATCATGGTATGGAGCCCAGATACTTACTCATGTGGACACACTTTATTTATTATGTGTGATGTTGGTTACTGAGGCCTCGGATAAAGGTCCCAAAGGACCGGGGGATGGCATATTCGTGAGTTACCTGTTACAGGGGTAACCCGGCCTTGTGTTGGCAGAGAGCAGTTTGTCTCTCGGGACGTCCAGCCAGAGGCGATCCCATTTGGTAGTAGGAAAGGAAGTTCCTTAGCCTGACCATTTGTTGGAAATCCATTTCCCAATACGGAACTTGTACGTTTTTAGTTGTAGAACCTGCCATTTACTTATGGTGGTCACCACTGTTTAGATGGTAGCTATAGTAGGCATATGATACTGGTCGTATTTTGGCTAAGATTAATATTATACTTTCGAAATGTTTTCTTCACTATGCACTAGTAATAATATTCAATGATTTGTTTGCGTAGTAAGCATGTTTGACTATCATAAGGAGAAATCTCCTCTGATTCTACGTTTGCATTGTGTGTGTGTGCGGGAGGCCTTATGGTAGTTTCATTTTCCAAAAGCATTGCGAAATTCAATCTTACTTTGTTTTAAAGATAAACTGTGTTTTTGTTGCTCACACCAGTCCCATGACTGACTCGGAGTTTATTGTTCCTTTCCTAAACTTTGGGTGCTCATAATTTTCTACACGAGTAGTCTAGAGTTGGGGTTTTTAGATATTCAGGTTTAGTAGATTATCTGGAGCTAGTTCAGCTTTTGGAGTTCATGGACTGACGTTGCTTTTCTTGGAGCATTCTATTGGAGATATTCTATCCACTGCTGGTGTTATCTATTTTCTTTCCACTGCTATTTTTTGTATCATATCTCTGATGTATATTGATATCCGTTGTATCATTCTGTTGTATCATATGGTACCAGATTTTGTATCTGTCATTGTATCAATGTTATGTATATTGATATATTCTTTTTCTTCCGCTGTGTTGTTGTACTTAATGGTGTTATAAGCTCCGGAGAACCAGATTCGATGTTTGAATCTACGGCATTTTGAGTACAAGTGAAGTACGGATGCCGATTTTCGAAGGTCGACTTTTGGGTCTTTACAATTTGGTATCAGAGCTAAGGTTGAACTTTAGCTCAGGAGTATAACACATTAAGTAGCTCATTAGAGATAGAGTGAAGTAAACTCTAGAATGAGTGTATCCTTAAGATATCAGTCTAAACGTCTCAGTAAATTCTCTTACTATCCACTGATAGTGAGTATGAGTGCAAGAAGAAGACGAGATAGGGGACAGGGAAATACGACTATAAATGGTCAATACCCTGCAACAGTGGAAACAATCTTTCTCTATCAATTTTCTTTGATTTGATTCCAAATTATTTTGATTTCTTCGTACCAACTACAAGAAGAAGTTTCGGTGTGATGATGGCCCTACGAATCGTTGTAGAAAATCCTTAGTTTGTATCTTCCCCGCTTTTCAAGTTTATTTTGCATTGACATATTTATTGAGTTTGTAGGAATGGATACTGTCGTCTTTCTCTTCAGAGCATGCATCGGTAAAGTTTGTAGTTTTGAGTTTGGTATGTATTAAAGCACGTCCTCCGTGTGTGTGTATGCACACACAGAAATATATATATATATATATATAAGTAAATACTTTAATAAGCCGTATTAATTGAAAGTGTATCCTATACATTAGTCACGTTAAGTATTTATCAAATAATATTGTGTATTAAATGGGTAGTTGTCATTTGTTAGTTTAAAATGGACGGATTTTCGATGATTTTGACTGTCCGAAAATCCGGGTCGTTACACAAATCTATGTATAATTCAAACTAAATGGTATTAATGCAAGGTGATCACAATGGTGTATTCAATTACTTTTTACATATCTGACATCATTCTAATTTATTGTATAAAAATTTATAACTATAGAATTAAAGATGAATTACACTAATCTAACCTTTACTCTTTTCAATAATTATTTTATTTAACTGTCATTTAGGATTTTTCCATCATTTCTACCGTTATGAATTAGTAGTTAAATTATCATTCTAAATAAACTCTAGGTTGGAATTTTCATTCAAAATTCAAAAATAATATTTTTAATTTAGTAAGAGTAATATAGGAATTAACTACTTATTAATCATCATAACACATCGTAATCAATCCACTCACCACAAAGAGTCACTCGAAGAAATTCCTTTTCTAATTTGATTCGAATCTACTGCTTCTCTTCTTTACCTGGTTCGTTGATTTTGTTTCTCCTTCCTCCAATTTGGATCCTCTATTCTTTGATTCATTACTTCTCTCTCTCACACATTTTGATTTGATTTTGTTTATTTTTATTTTAAAAATTAGAGAAGAGATTTAAGAAATTGGAGTTCAAGCTAAGAAGTTTGGAGGAGAAAGAGGAAGAGAAAGAAAAGAACGTACAAAATTAGAGAGGCTGTTGCTAGGGTTTAGAATAAAGAAGAATAAGGTTTAGGGCTTTATTTATAGTTGAAAACTAAGGTTATTAGGTTAAAATCCGAAATTAATATTTATGGAAATGCCGCTTGTTCTAGCTTCCGTTAATTTTCACCCGTTTTATTGAATTTAATAAGTTATGTATGTTTTCTAAATGTAAAACGACATTCTGGATGCAATGGAATTGGTCATGGGGCCTAGTTCCAACGATAATGAAAATGTACTGTTTGCACTTTTGTGTAAAATTAATTTTTTACCCTTATTAGTGTTTTAATTTATTATTAAAATTTCTAGGATGTTACATTCTCCCCATCCCCCTACTTAACTCGCTCATAAAACCAATATCTACAACCACCTACTTAACCATCAACCACCTGCAAACATTATCCAAAAATTCAAAATTTCTAGTGCATCATGTACATTAGAATACATATGAACATATAGGTAATGTAATAATTAGGCGGTCTCCTGAACTAGTCGACCTCCTAAAATGCAAGTGCTTTGCCATGTATCCAAAATGTATGCAATGTCCTATATATTTGCAATTCTCTATAAATGAGCAACCATTCAATACATATGCAAAAGAACAACAACCATTATGCATATAGTTGGTACAACAAAATTGATAAGGTGATGTAAGTCATAGGCCAACATGAATATATTAGCCCATATGTGCAAAACTAACAAATAAAATACATCCACTAGCAACCATCATATAATACATGTCCTAACGACATGTTCACATCCATGCCTAGCATCCAAATACTCCTACCTATGAAATATGCTAAGCTAAAAACCGTTACCTGGCCATTTGGCCCGGCCATATTCAAACTAATTGGACAAGATAGACTCGACTATCATCAAGGCCAGTAGCCTAGAGAGATGATCGTTGGGTCCAGAGATCAAGCACAGACGACAATATGAAGCAGCGATAGATCAAAACCAAGAGATGGACTCTATAAAACATTCTAAGTATGGAATAACTCCTCCCCTAGGCAAGGGATCGGGTAAAATCCACACCCTACACAATGGATCGAATTGTATCAGCTTAGCAGTTCAACTCAATGGGAAAAAATCGACATCTTAAAATCCAGAAGTCAAATATGCAAACAATTTTGGGAACATGAAGCTAGCATCTAAGGGGACCCATTAGAGGGATTGCGACTCGCCACGTGGCCGTTAAGAAGGATTGGGGTCGATACCTATTCCTTACGATTTGTGCCTGGCGATCGCTCGAGTGACCTCGTCTGCATTTGGAGATTTTGCTAGCAATTTTTCAAGAAGATATTCGACCATCTCCACCTAAATACAGGCTTCATGGTTCATTTGAGGGATCTTTACGCAGTTGTTTCTCTAGTACTCGATTATAACTATGGATCATACCTGATCCATCCCTCTGTACGCAGCAATTCAAGTGATTAATAAAGTTATTTCTTTAAAGTGGGACCGCTATAAACCGTTGTGTTCTTGTTATTGCTCAATTTTTGTTATTTAATTGCTTTGTTCCTCTATTTTCATTCAGATTTCTTCATTTGTTTCTCCACACAAACTCTATTGGGCATTTGTGACCAATTTTGGCATAAACATTTTGGTGCTTTTACTAAGAAGCGAATTCTCAGCTTGATTGGACCTCATCCTCTACTTGTGGATTCCTATATTCGCAAGACAGATCCAGCTTTCTACCGACAAGTTTCCGTTTCAACTCAGATTTGAAGAAAGATCTACAAGGAAACTACCCAATTCAACGCCCTTATGGAAAGCATGAGAGAAATCCAACTCTAAATTCAAGGGCAAAAAATTCCTCATCATCATCACATCACTTCATCTTCCTAACCAAGCACCGATCGCGAAACTTGTTAAACCGATCGCTCTACACATTCCTTTCTCCAAAATCAACACCGATCCCTCCATTGCCACAGTTCCACTACAACTGCATATCACACTGATCGCATCTACCAACGTGAGAAACAAGCCACCACCGATCCCCTATGCATCAACAACCGATCACTTGTTGATTCAACCATGTCATGACCGATCGGTCTATCCACTACCGATCCCAAAGCTAATACCGATCGGTTAACCAACGTGAACAATCATCATTAAACCCAATCTCATCACACTAATGTGAAATCAAGGATGTATAAGGCGGCAACTTCAATTTTGAGGGAGATTGGGGCAGATATGGGATCGGGTTTTGAGTAGCAACCAAGGAATTCACAAGGAACTACTACTCAAATGGTACTCCCAAAGACTAGAGAACCAAAGCGATATGGCACGAACCGGAATCAGTTACCGGGTCAAGCTCCCAGGGTAGATTATGGCCACTCTCAACTAACTAGCTTCCAAACGCCTGACTTGGCAGCTATGTTACGATGGCTTTTGTGACGACCACCCTACACCGTCTATTCTGCCATCTCAAAGTATAGCTATCCATCATTAAAGTCATTACTTCCCATCATAGAACATCCATCGTCGAGTCATGAGTGATTGTCATCAAAAATGGACAAATACCGTCGAAATGGTCATCGAAAAACTCACTTTAGAAATTTCCCCCAGTCAGACCTGGGTTTTTGGCCAAGTGACCTGAAGTCGGACCCGAAGCAAACTTTGGAAATTCTGGCCAAAGTTAGACTCGGGTATAACCAAGATTTTCTCCAAGCGAATCCTAAAGTGATTCCAAGCACCATTCATCACCGGCCCAACACTTCAAATTTCTACGACTCGAAATGAACCATGTGCTGACTCCAAGCAAACGATAGACTTTTCTCGGGTTGGACTCCAACCTTTTGGGGTATTCCTTATCACTCCAAATCAATCTCACCTAGTCTATGAAAATTTAGGGATCATCATCGATCCGTGTCCCCATCTTAATTAATTCGTCATTCAATCGACATTTTCAACCATCTAAACATTGGACAATCATGCATATATCATTCATAAGAATTATGAACTGCCGTAACTTGAAAATGGAATGGACTAACGACGATTGGAGCATTTTCCCCAGTCGAAGCCCATTCACTGAAGTCGTTCAACATGTAGAATATTCAAGGATATTCAATATGCCAACCATGTCAGCATATTTTGGAAACACAGACCCTTGAGAGCATCTCAAGAAATATGAAGGGCACATGGATTTTGCCAGAGCGATGGATGCAATCAAATGCTGATGCTTTCCCATATTCCTCGAGGGAGTAGTGATCACGCGGTTTACGTGATTACCACCCAGGTCCATCTCCTCGTTTAGTCAACTGGCTAAGAAGTTCATCGAGCAATTCAAAATGTATGCGACTCGCCCCAAGTTCATCGAACAATTCAAAACACATGAGGCAGTGTGGGAGCTCGACTAAAAGTAGGCGTGATTGAATGTCTACTCATCAACCTCCACCCTCAACATGAGGACACGACTACAGCTTGAGGTGGATGCGACTTGACCGTCCACCAACAACTCTCTACCTCGACTTGACGGGAAGAGTACGAAACAAATTGGATGAGACCTGATTGTCGAACCCAAGCATGGATGTGATTCGACCATCCACCACTTAATCACGAAGTGGACGTGAATTGACTGTCCACTCGCCAACCTTTGTCCTCGACGCTGGGGTAGAATTCCTTTCCACAAATAAACATGACTCGACTATTCATTCAACAACTCTTACCTTGACCTAATAGGTGGAGTATAAATAAAAAACGGGTGTGACTGACCACCCACCAACTAATTCTGGTCCCCCAGCACGAATGGAGTATAAATACCAAGATGGACGCAGTTCAACCGCCCATCAATTAACTCTGGTTCTCCAGTACATATTGAAGTTAAAACTTTAAATGGTCACGACTTGACTGCTTGTCAACAAACTCTGTTCACCAAGAACAGACCAGAGTATAAGAAACAAAATTGGATGCGACCCGACCATCTGGTACAAAGCGGACGCGACATGACCATTCGTGCATCAATTCTTGTCCTTGGTAAGGGACCCATATAAATTCAAGCGGATGCGCTCCGACCATAGAGCACAAAATTTCTTCCTTGACTCAGTAGGAACAGCCAGATCCACAAAACAAACATGACTGACCGTCCGATTCTGAATGGATGTGACTGCTTGTCCAACCGCAAATGAACGTGACTTGACAGTTTACTTGCTAACTCCAATCTTTACCTTGATAGTTGGAGTAATAATTCACCAAGTGGACGCGGTTCGACCGTCCACTCACTAACTCTCGCTCTTAGTTTGATAGAAGGGGCTTATATCAGAAAATGGACGTGGTTCGATCATCCATCGATAACACCGGTTCCTAAAGCGCATGCTGGAGTATAATCACCAAATGGGTGCGACCAACCGCCCATCTACAAACTCTGGTCCCTGGAGCATGGATAAGAGTATATGTAGAAAATGGAAGTGGTACGGCCATTCATCCATTAACTCTCCCTTATAAACCAACATGCTGAGTATAAAACATAGAACGGATGTGACTCGACCATCCGCTAATCAACTCCTTCCCATGATTCGATGGGAAGAACTCCAAGTAAGAGTAAACGTGATACGACTGACCACTCTTTGACTTTAGCCCCTGACTTGGGGATAGAAGAAATGGCTAAGGAAAATGTGGTTTGACCATTTTCCAAAATAACTCCAGTTCCTAGAGTGTGGACTAGAGTATAAACATCAAACGGGTGTGATTAACCGCCCATCGACTAACTTTGATCCCAGGAGTGCGGATAAGAGTATAGATAAATGAGTGAATGCGATTCGACTATTCATTCGCCAAGTCAGACTTGAATTTGATAAGAAAAGTATAAACTCATCAAAGATGGAATTTGATCATCCACAAACTAACTCCGCTAACCCAAGACTGGGGGTAGGAGTATAAACTAAAAAACTAAATACGACTGCTCACTATAGCTCCGGCTTAGTGTTCTTTATGACCCAAGGCAACGATCGTAGGGAGGCCTTAATACAAAACCAATCGAAATGACATTCGAAGTTACGGGCAACCAACTATATCGTACCATCGGATCAACATGAAATATCGATCCAAACTTTCAGTATCGAGCCACTAGATTGACGATTAATATCGATCCGCACCAACCACAAATGGATATGACACGAACGTCTATTGAATAACTTCGGTCAACAAAGAGTGGATAGGAGAATAAACCATGAATGGGTGTGACTTGACCATTCATTCTCCATTACCCTCCTTTGATCCGTCAGGAGGAGTATAAAACCAAACGAGCATGACTTGACTGCTCCTGAGCTAATTCTATCCCATGATCTGATAGGAGAACATAAATCAAAATAGACGCGACCGACTATCCAGTTCCAAACGAATATGACATGACCATTCATTTGCTAGCTCTTACCATGATTTGACTAGAAGAGCGGTTCGAAACAGACATGACTTGACCATCCACACACTGATCCTTTCCTTTGGTTCGACAGGAGGAGCATCAATCACAGATTGGATATGACTTAACCATCCATTCTTTGGTCCTTGCCAACAATATGGCAACATCTGCATCGAAAGGGGACATGATTGACCGTCCAGTACTCATCTCATACCAGAAATTCGATGGGGCATTGAAGTCTTCCCCCAGGAAGGAAAAGCCAGAATACAATCCAGAATAGGCACGACTCATCCTTCTATCAACTAACTTGATCCACGATTCGATGGAAAGAGTGGAAAACTAAAACAAGTGTGACATGCCCGTCCATTTATCGACATTTACCCCTGACTCAGAGGGCACGGGCAAGAATCAAGATGAATGTGAACCGACCATTCATTGATCAACTCTAATTCTTCGGAGCTTAGGTGTGAGTATAAACACGAGTAGGACGAGACTCGACTGTCCATGCTATACATTTATCAACCCAAGACCGGGGGTAAAAGTATGATCATCCAAAAACTGACTGCGATAGCTCAATACTATGACTTGTACCTAGTGTTTACAACGAGTCGTGGCTACGACCGAAAGGATGCTTAGAGATAGAATCATTGGATCGATGCCCAGGCTCATGGGCGACTAACTATCATACCAACCTGAACGACGAGCAATGGATCGCGAGTACATTGAATGGTAAGCGCGTTACTCGAATAGACAAGAATATTCAAACTCAAAGCAAGAGTCGGCTATGCAGCTGCACCCAATACGAGGTTGAACCTACTCCACATTTGATTCGACGTGCTACTAAGCCTTATCTTCAGCCATTGCAGATAATAACCCAAAGCATCTAGAACCCATCATTATTAGACTCATAAGCTCATGACGAGATCTGAAAGTTCGACCAGAGCGACCGTCATCACATGCCATCCTGATCAACTTTCATGTCGTTGACTATGCATTAGAGAAATGGTTGAACATGGGGATTGATATCAAATCCAACTGTCGTTCTCCATGCCTACATACACCACCAAAGTGTTGAAGTTACAAGACTTGCCTAGGAAAGGGGCTCACACTGATCCCATCGCTTAGGTGACTTTGCAAACCCAATTCAAACGTCCCTTGTACTAATTACAGTTTGGTGCGGTGTTGTGCAATGTAATACAGTTCAAATCTATGTGGCAGTTATGGCAACACTCAGAAGTTCGATAGAAGTGACCGTCATCGCTGATCGTTCCAATCGGATTTCATGTAGATGGTTACGCGAAATAGTTATGTTCAAATTCAGGGATCAACTATCTTCGAATAAGAATCTGACATTCATATTCAAGCTCATTTAGGGCACGTTTTACAATTCGTACATGTACAAATATGCTAACCTATTTAAGTTTGAAGTGGTAAATATTTGATTCAAGGCCATATGCAAGGATGAGGACCAGCATCCTTGCGGTTAGAAGATTGGGACTTTGATTTTGGATGATGAATCTTTTGAATAATAGCTTTTCTACCACTCATTGCCTTTGTCGGAATGCCTACCTGAGTCTGTATCACGACTAGGCGCATAATAAGGAGGTTGGGGTTTCGATGAATCTCTCAAATGATCGTAAGCATGGGAGCGTCCCGTAACACCTGCAAATAAAACAAATATGTATTGGTGACACTTAGACAAAAATTAGGCAAGTATAGTGCAGTGAAACGCATGTGATTGTGAGTGTCCTAGTGTCTCCCCAATGGACCAGTAACTGGAGCTTTACACGTCGGAGAAATTTCTTGCTTGTCAGTAGGTGGAATGTCGATGCCAATTCAGATGGGAGATTCAGACCCCCCGAGACATAGATTGGTGAAGTCATAATTTCTAACATTATCTAGAATCAGAATTTCAGACAGCCCTGCAAATAGACTCTCCACAGGTAAAGAACTAGATTGATCTGAGGTGGTAGTAGTCGACTTAGACTTCTTGGATTGCCCCATACGAAGCTTATACACAAGTTTCTTCCTTTTCCTTTCCTTCGGGACGAGAAGCTGTATGCCTTGTGAGGGTCCAACCATGGGCTCGTGTCCAGAACCTGCGTCATCATGACCGGGGATCGTCAGCATTGTCCCTTATTTCGTCTTCTTCGGCGACATCCTAAGCCTCCTCGATTGGGGCATGATAGGGTTGGCTTCGCCACCTCCGTGCTCAGCACCATCCCTTCTTTCTACTACTTCACCTCTAGTGTTCTTTGGCAGCCCTGTGATGTGACCTTCCTTAAGCAAGCGAAGAGGATAAGACATTCATTGATAATGAGGTGTCTAATATCTCTACCCTCTGGCAGAATATTTCTAAGTGTGGAAACCACCTCCGAATATCTCTTAACATCGGTCGTGGGTGGGAGCCTACAAAAATCAAAAAGATGCTTAGTTCAGGATACGACCTGGATATAAACATTCGCGGCTGAGTTCGAAATGGTACTTACATCTTTATAGCCACCGTCCTACGAAGCCGGATGGGCAGTGCACATAGAACCACTCGCTTTTGAAAGCACTTAATTTATTCCATGTGCCAGTCACAACATGGAAATTTTTGATCGACTCAAGAAATATGAACGAGAGGCTTCCCTTTCGTCGCTTGAAGTTGAAAATGAATTGATTATCCTCTGGAGTCGTTCACGATGCAAGAACGATCATGTATGTGCAGTTGAAAAATGCAAAACGATTTGGATGCAATTGAGCTGGTGCAAATCTCAGATGATATAACATCTTCTGGATAAACAAATTGAAAGGTAGGACACACCCTACCCAGCGCATGAATTTTGTTATAGGTGGTATACCCCTTTGGGGGCAGATAAGCTCTATCATGACGAGTTAGAGCTTGCATATCTTCAAACGGAATTCCATGCTTGATGCAAAGTTTACAAAGTGAAGCTTCATCAACCTTTGAAGCCACAGGATCCAATGGATTATTCAAAATAACTGCATCCACTAAAGTATTGGGAGCTAAATCGATTTCTTCTTCTTGATTCGAAGGAATTTCGGGTGCCCACTGTGAGCTTTCTGGCTGTTCGGTTTGATGGACAAGAGAGATTTTAGTAAATATTGTTACTAAGCTTGATTCAGCATCGGAATTGTCATGTTGAGAAGGCTGTTTAAAAGACATTACTGCTAAATGCTCTGAGTGTTTGGAACCCATAACTATTAAACTCAGTAGATAATCATCATTAGAGAAATTAACATGTTCCCCCCATTCTGAGTGTATACTAGTGTAGTGTGGTGCGGTGTCGTGCAATACAGTGATAAGCAATTCAGAATTAAAAGCGACAGCTGTGATAAGACTTTGGGATTTGACCGGAGTGACCGTCATCGCTGACCAACCCAACCGGCTTTCATACCAATGATTGCGGATTTCAAGTAGACTTTTGGATCGATCATCAACATATCATAGTGTGATATTCATAATTCAAGTTCATATTCTGGTTCGTGTGATGTACATGTTCGAGTTTCAAGCCATATGCATACATGTCAAAAGTTCAAAGTCAAGTACAATTAATGCTTGAGTTCGAGGCTAGTGGTCATGTTTAGGTCTTAGAGTCCATGTGCGAATGTTCTTGTTCAAAATTATTCATGTATGTAAGTCCAAGAGGTCGAGTGTTGAAATTCAAACTTAAGTTCGTGATACCAAAGAACAGCTAAGTTCCCCTAAGGCAAGGGATCATACTCGATCACTCTCCTAAGCAGCTCTACCTTGTATCATTTTCACATTCCAAAACATCCATGATCGATCGCTTATAACGATCTCACAATAAGCGATCGCCCATTCTAACTGATCGGTGGTATACTGATTGTTCAACTCCATTTCCACATAATCAATCCCTTCTATCTGCAAACTCATCTTCATCACAAATTCACAACCAGTCACTCCTCCACTACATTGAACGGCTAATCCTTTCAATTGCCATCACTCCTATCTTTTTCAAAATGTACGACCGGTCGCGCCAGGCGAACACACATTGTCTCCAACATAAATCATCACTACTTCATCTCCCCCACACATGAAACAACCCAAACTAGACACCAAACTCGACCTCTATACTTCATCCAATAATTTCCAACGTGAATTCCATTCATCTCATCACATTAAAATGATAAATCAGGTATGACAAATTGAATTCAAACCTACCTGTATAAGAAGAGTCGACTATCTCATACGAAGCAGACCTAGGGTTCGAACATGACCGGTTTTTGGGTGAAAATTGGTGGGGGTTGGATGTTGGACCTTGGCTAGAATCAGTGGCGAGTTCGATGAGGATTTGAATCGGCAAAGGAATCGAATGGAGTGGTGATGTTCTCGAAGCTTGAGCTTGCTAATAGCGAGCGTAAAGGAGAAGGGTCTGGATCGTATGATTACAAAAGCAAATAGAATAAAACAAGTGGAGAAAACCAACTAAGTGTTGGCTTATGTAGGTGATGCAGGACAATCCCTACAAGCCTAATATTTGGTTACGTCCTTATGCAAATATGGATCGGGTACAATCCCTTTTTCAGGGGATCTATACCGATCCCTTACCCAAGTTTAAAAAAGAAGGGGAATGATATGAAGAAAAAATTGCAATCCCATTGCAATCAAACTACAAGAAATTGGCAATGACCCGTAAGCGTACGATCGCGTTCGGGAGACGACAATAGAAACATGAACGTGCACGTGTACATCCTAAAAATTTGATTTCATGAAATTGAATTCTCACCTGGAGCTATCAAAGAAAGGACTGTATCAGATAACCGAGACCCACTAACTCAGTAGAACTTGGCACGGATAACAATTGAGAAATTACAATCTAGAATTTATACTATCGAATATCGACCAAGCATCACAGAAAACGGAGAGAGATTCGACTCTTCAGAAAAGATAATTCAACGGAAGGATATCGACTGTTCAGAAAATTGAATGGAATTCTTCCCGGCGACTCTAACTTGCTTCGATTCAAAGCACATCATGTTCGAAACAAGATGTACTTTGGGGGGCAAATGTTACCTAGGCTTTTAGCCCGGCTGTATTCAGACTAATTGGACAAGTTAAACTCAACTATTATCAAGGCCAGTGGCCCAAAGAGATGATCGTAGGGTCTAGAGATCAAGCAAGACAACAATATGAAGCAGCGATAAAAGAAACCAAGAGATGGACTCTGTAGAACATTCTGAGTACGGAATAACTCCTCCCTAGGCAAGGGATATAATATGGTCCATCCCCCTACACAATGGATCGGATCGTATCAGCTTAGCAGTTCAACTCAATGAGAAATGATCGATATCTCAAAATCCAAAAGTCAAGTATGCAAACAACTTTGGCAATATGAAGCTAGCATCGAAGGGGACCAACTAGGGGGATCGTGACTCTCCACGTGGCCATTAAGTAGGATTGGGGCCAATCACTATTCCTTGGGATTTAGGCCTGGCAAACATTCGAGTGACCTCGTCTGCATTTAGAGATTCTGCTGGTGATTTTTCAGGAAGATATTCGTCTATCTCCCCTTATAAATATAGGCTTCATGGTTTATTTAAGGGATTTTTACGGTGCTGTTTCTCTGGTACTCCGTTGTAACTACGGATCATACCCAATCCATCTCCCTGTACTCAACAATTCAAGTGATTAATAAAGTTATTTCTCCAAAGTGGACGTAGGATTTCAATGTCGAACTACTATAAACCGTTGTGTTCTTGTTATTGCTTATTTTCTGTTATTTAATTGCTTATTTCCTTTATGTTCATTTAGATTTCTTTATTTATTTCTCTATACAAACTCTATTGGTTGTTTGTGACCAATTTTGGCGCAAACAAACACTATGTGTACAAGTACTCAAACATGCTTAAATAGGAACGTACACGAAAAGAGTTCAAGATGGGTAGTTGAGATTTCTCCTTGGTTTTCCAAATACTCTCTATTGGATCGCCTCCCCACTGGATTCTAACCACTCTAATTATTTTATTATAGAGTCTCTTTATACCATGCATAGCAATACAGATATTTGCATGACGACAAGTGACTCTCTCTCTCCACTTCGACTTTTTCAAACTGATTCGACTCGAGCATAGTAGTTGAATCGTGTAGACCGCATCGCAAATGTGACATATGGAAGACATTATGAAACCCTGCCATCTTTTTAATAAGCTCCACTCTATAAGCGTACTTCCATACTATCTCCAAGATCAAAAAAGGCCCTACAAACTTTGGCATCATCTTTCACGAACTACCAAAACTCATAATGTGTCTAAGCGGCGAGACCTAATTTAGGCCATAATATATAGATTTAAAGGCAAATGCCGGATTTCCTAAGTGTGTTTTGGCACAAATGAATGGGTAAATGACGTACCCTAGCCAAGTGACAATGTGAGATAGTACAGGGATATCGCATTTCATAGAGGAGCGATGTTTATAAGTTATTTGACTTAGTTTATAGTTATTGATTTGGAATGGATCCGGAATGGGAGGGATGCATGACTACTGATGTTGATGGTTGGCTATAACACAAGTGTTATTCAGTATAGCAAGATTCACAGTTTGTCTGGTTTATCTGTGATACGACTATATAACTTGCCATACAAATGAGTGTGAATTTAGTCACTTCACTTTAAAACGAATATCGCAACACGGCTATATGAAACCTTGAAAACATGAATTGTATATCAAAATTAATATGAGTTGAATATGAACTGGAATGTGTAATGATATGGTGGTTTATCATTTTTGATCATGTTATATTATGAAAAAAGTATCATAAACGTTGAATTTGTTTATATTCACTCACTAGACTTTGTGTCTAACTCCTATCTCTACCATATTTTCTTTGTTTGTGATATGTATAGGTTGATGGAGACCAGTTGGATTATGATGATGTTAGAGGCTTAGGTGATAAAGTGTTATATATATATATATGTATATATATTAGTATGGGTATGTGATGATCTGTATATATGAGTAAGATACTTGATGTATTTACGGATTTGGTTTGTATTGTACAACTATGTATGGATAGGTTTGGAAATGGCATAGCGTTATTTCATCATTATATTTTTTGTTCCATCTTTTGTGAGTTATGAAAGACAAAATAGATAGTTTTTGTGTTGTTTTCTTATATCAATCATCTAATGACCATTATTTTCTGAATTCTCTAGTTAAAGTTGTCGTTTTATGTCGAAAACCAGAGGTTCGAAAATAAAGGGTTGTTACATTGGGTATTAGATAAAAACTACGGGACTAGGCACGTATGAGAGAGTGTATTTGTAATTGTATTTTATAGATAATAGAAATAACACGTATGAGGAAACCTATAGGACTAGACATCGCATTCATTTATATCAAGTGCATTAGTAGAAAGTTTGGGCCTAAAACCTTATGTTGTGCATGAATCTGTCTCGGTATCAAATCCTGTTGGAGGATCGACTACTCTTACTAAGATTTATCATGGCATGGAATTGGTGGTCTGTGGTGTGTTGTTTCATTGTGACATTCAT
The DNA here is from genome assembly GCA_030737815.1 of Allium fistulosum. Lineage (NCBI taxonomy): Eukaryota > Viridiplantae > Streptophyta > Magnoliopsida > Asparagales > Amaryllidaceae > Allium > Allium fistulosum. Next base: position 150,042,694 of record CM060906.1, on the reverse strand, counting down.
TTATTAGGATTTTCAGAGTATGGATTGATTTTAGAGATGGACTAGATGACACGATATGGGGTAGTGTTGGACTGTGATAGGAGAGTGGTTCGATTGAGGAATGACAAAGGGGGTAACTTGCTTGTATGTTGTATACCTGATAAGTCCGTGACCTCGTGCTATTTGTACTCACTTAGCCTATCATAGGATGACCTTTCATTTATCCCTATTGTGCGAGAATTTCCCAATGTATTCAAACAAGTTTCTAGTCTTCCACCCCGACATGAGATTGGATTCATAATAGATCTCCAAAAGACACTAGGCCTATCATGATACCACTTAGGCATATGAATCCGAACGAAAGAAGGTAATTGGATCAGAAGTTTTCGACTTATTGCAGAAAGGCTTTATTAGGAGAAGTATCTTGGAGTGCAAAGAACCTGTAGTGTTTGCTACGAAATTATTTTTTCCCCTAAGGCTATGTGTCGATTATCGAGAGATGAATAAACTAACAAGGAAGACTGGATATCCTTTGCCATGAATCCATGACTTATTTGATCTACTGGCTGGGACAAGAATTGTCTCATAGATGGATTTGCTATAGGATTCCACCAGTTCAGGGTAGCGGAGGATAGTGATCCAAAGACTACATTTCGAATGCCTGATGGTTTGCTTAAGTGGGCAGTCGTGACATTTGGCTTGACTATTGCTCCCATGTATTTTTTTAATTTGATGAGTAGAGTATTCCGAGAGCAACTAAATAAGTTTGTGGTGGCCTTTGTTTGTCAAAAGCGAAGAGGAGCATGAGAAGCACTTGAGTGAAATTTTGGATGCAACCGAAAGCAATTTTTTTCTAAGTGTGACTTTTAAAGGAAGGAAGTCCAATTCTGTAACGACCCAGAATTTTTGATAATTAAAATTCGAATATTTAATTGATTTTAAATATTAATAAGTGGAATTAAGAAGTCAAATGATTTATTTTTCGAATATTGGATTTAATTTGACAATTAAATCGATATTTAATTGTTTGAAATTCCAGACTTACTTGAAATCTGGATTAAATAAGAATGAAAATGATTTGGGAGATTTTATTTAATCATACTGGAGTTATAGAAATATTTTAGAACTCTTAACATTGAATTTGGAGTTAATCTGTGAAAATTGAATATTTTAATATTTAATTATCGACTGTAATAATAGCCAATTTTCGAACAGTCTCAGAATTGAACGAAACCAGTTCCATTGGATCCGTAATAGTTAGTTATTATCGGATTTCAATTTTCGTATCAATCGAGATTGTCGATTGACCGTGGCAGCTCGAAACGCATCGATATCATTTTAATTTTTAAATCGTCGAGTTAAAAATAGTCATTTTTCAAACGGTCTCGGATTTTGACGAAACCAGTTTCATCGGATCCGTAATGTGATATTATTGTAAGATTTCAAATTTCGTAATTTTTGGATTTACCGTTTGTCCGGTGCAAATTAAAACGTCTCGAAATCGATTTAAATCGATTAAATTTAAATTGATCGTTTTTCTCCGTATCTCGCACAAATGTCCGAATTAGCTCCCGAAACACGTTCCATTGCGTTCGGAACGCGGGGTAAACCTTACGAACGTCAGCCGGCACGCTCGATTTCGAGTTCGGAAAATCCGGATTGAATAGTGTTCGTCGTTTTTTCTATATAAGCCCTCAACCTTTTCCTTTGCAAAAGAAAAAAAAACCCTAAAACGTTCAGCCGCCACTCCAATTTTCAATGGCCGGCATCTCACCTCCTTCCCCCTCGAATATCTTCCCATCCAAGCAGCGATTTCAAAAATTTTCAACTAGGAAAATGTAGGGCTCTTCGTGACGAGCACATCCAACGGTGATGATGAAAAATGGAGCGACATCGTGGCCAGAAGTCTCGGTTGTTCGTGCAACGTTCGGGCACGAAAACCCATACCAAGAGGCGACCGAGCCAGCCCTCTTCGTCACCGGAGGTCGAGCTCGCGACGAGCTTTCGTTTGCCATTTCCTGATCGGCGGCACGTCAACGTGGGTGGTCGAAATAATTCGATGATGGAGGCGGCTAGTGGGTTTCGTTCATACGCGTGATAACCTGGGGGATCTGCGTGAGGAAGAAGGGAATTGAAGGCCACGATCTCATCAAGCTAACGAACGGTCTAGATGCAGTTAGGGTTTGGAAATGTAATTAAAATTGTAAAATTATTTATATAAAAAAATTCGTTAAAGTTTAAAACAATGTATCTCTTTCGTACGAGGTCAGAATTCGACGAAACCAGTTGCGTTGGCTTCGTTTTGTCGAGCACTACACTATGGAACAGAAGTGGAAGCGATCGGAGTCAGTGAAAATTTTGGATAAAATTAAACGGCTGTTTAATTTATTCGAAATAAAAAGCTGGAACGGAATTGAAATCAAGGTGAGATCTTCTCACTCAAATCGAATGTGGAATTTTTGCAGTTATTATTGATTGTTGATATGATTGCTATGATGATGTGATATTAGATATTATAGGATATATATCTATATATAGCAGTATATACATATTGGCATATGTATATATTGGATTGATTGATTTCCCGCCTCGTATAGCGGATGAGACCCTATTGCGCCGTTAGTAAGCGGATTTATAAAAACCTATATACCGCGATAATTCCGTACTGGAGCGGAATTGGTATTGTGCTAACGTCTGTGGATGCAGGGAAACAGGTTGGAGGGATCCAACTGGATTCCTCAACTGTATTTACTTATTTACAGATATTGATGTATATTCTGTTATCATATGATGATATATGATATTTGACTGTTGTGATGGGCTGATTGGTGTTGTTGCATCATCGGATTCAGTTTTGAACTTTAAAAATGACGACTTTTAATTTAAAAGGATTTTTAAAGGGATTTTTGAGAATATACGTTTTATGGAATTTTTGAATCGATTTATAAACGTAAAATTTTGAAGTTATAAAAAGTTATAATTTTTTGTGAAATATAACCGAAGTGTTGTGTTTTGAAACAAAAGTTGATTTATTTATAAAATGGTTTAAGTTGGGATTTTTGAATAACTATAAATGATTTGTATAGAAAGATTTATAAAATTGATATTTTATAAATCAAAATATTGGACTTATAAAACGAATTTTTAAAAGTGTTAAAAATGAAATATTATGGAATCCGTAAGTGAATGAAATTTATAGATTTATAAATTGTGAAGTTGTAAAATGGATGAAACTGTAGAATAAAAGATTTATAAGAGATTAACTTATAAATTGGATTTTTACCTTTAGATGGAATATTTATCGAATTATTAAAAAGAAGATTTGTAAGTTGAAGTTGTTATTAAAAACAGAAATAGAATTTATAAACGTTGTTTTATAAATTCGAGATCAACTGGATTTGATAAATTAAAATGTTGAAGGAGATATATTCGCGATTTTGGATAGCGAATTATTATCGAAATAAAACGTGTAGAAAATAGTGAAATGTAAATAGTAAAGTATATTCACGATTTTGGATAGTGAATATATTGTTAAGTAAAATGAACTTGTTTTGGAAAAGCGATATTGTAAAATGAAGTTAATTGTTTAAAAGATGTTTTAAACGTATTGAATATCGAAATCATAGATTTCAACATTTATTGTGAAATAGACGTTTTCGAGAAATAAGGAAATGATGGACTATAACACTGTTGTTATAGTAAATGATTTCCGAAAGGAAATGTTTTTTGTAGTATTGGGATTCATATATCTATCTAAATTCGAATCCCTATACTAGTGATTTTGAGTCGTCGTAACAATGTTTTACGCAACATTCGTTTTGACTCAAATAAATGTGTTTAAAGAGAACGATTTCCTTAAAGAATGAATATATACTTAATTTGATTTAAGTATATCGAATATTTTCAAATGTTGAAAATAAATGATTTGTGAAATACTTATTTTTAAATAAGTATGGAAATGCTTTGCCAATATGAAATGAACTGTTTTGAGATTTTATCTTCAAAGATAAAATGAAATGTGGAAATTGATTTGAAATTGTAACGACCCTGAATTTTGAACAATTTGAATTGAGAATATTTAATTAATTTTAAATGTTTGAATGATGATTTGACTTGAATTTCAAATTATCAGAAGGAATTGGTGATTAAATTTTGAATTTAATCTATTGAAAATTGAATAAAATTCGAATCTTCAATTTTAAGCCGGTTAAAAATAATTTAAAGGCTTAGGAAATTCATATTGATAATACTAGAGATAATAGAAGCTTCAGAATTGATTTTAAAAGCAATCTGTTCAGTTTTGAAATTGTATCGTTTAAATTGAATTTAAAAATAGTCTTCCGAGGCACAGTCTCGGAATTTGACGAAACCAATTTCATTGGGTCCGTAATATTGAATTATTACTGGATTTCAATTTTTGTATTTATCGGAATTGTTTTGTGAATACACGGCGTATAAACGCGTATAAAATTTAATCGGATTCAAATTGAATTTCTGTAACAACTGGGGTTTTGCCCAAAATTTTGATCATCGATAAACGATTAAAGTTGATAGATATTTGCTGTTTGTTGTTGAAATTGTTATAACTATAAAATCTTCGTCAATTAACGATTTAGTATCGAATTGTTAATTTCTGTTTGAATTGGGAAATTGTAAATCGATTACAATTCTTTTATCAAATTTTATTAATACGAAATGAATATATATACATAGTTTAGATTTTAACAACATAGTTTAGATTTTAACAACAAAATTAAATACAAAACAAATCAGTTTTAAAAAGAAAAAGAAAAAAAAATAATAAAGAAAAAAAAACAATATCTTACACCGGTCCATACCTCAAGCCCATACCGACCCATTTCCCCCATCCTTATCTCTCATAAATCACGAAACCCTCCCCTCTCTCTTCATTATTCAGCAACGAAAAAAAAACGAAGGGCGAGAGAATAAAAATGGCGGCGAGGAAAAAAACTAGGGCTTCGTTTTAAATCAAAGGCGCCGGCTTCGTCTTCCTCTTCGCTCGTTCTTCACCACCGCGGCATCAACTCCATCTGCTCCGATTCGTCGAGTAAAGGTGAGGAATTTTATTTCTCACATCTAATTCGTGCTGGGTTTAATGCTTGCGATTTTCTTTGACATTTTCAAATTGGATATGTGCGTATATTTTGGGGCTGAGATTATCGGCATGTTCTCGATTTTGAATCACGGCTTTGAATTATATTTTCGTCTAGACTAAAAAGAAAAAAAAAGATTTTTGATTTTTCTCGGCCATCACTGTTTTCATTCCTGTGAATTTTAAATTCAACGTTGATCATCTCTGCACTGTTGAACTTCGTTCCAGTTTTACTCGGCTTTGACTTGATTTTTTTTAAAACTGCTGTTTTCTCAGATGTGATAAATTTCATATAAAATGATACTTGAAAATTTAGACTGATTCATGTATATGATCATTGGTTCCATCACTGTATTATCTCGGCCGTATGATTTTATTTGAAAACTGCAAGCATGATTTTGTGGAAGAAAAAAAAAACCCACATATACTTATATTTATAGGTTTGGATTTAAAATACATAAAGTGAATTAGTTGTAAACCAAAATAAGTGTCAGTTTAGTTTTCAACTAAGTGTAGCTATATATATGTATATTCACGCATTAGCTGATAAAAATGCTTTATGATCCTTCTTTGTTTGGAAAATTGAAAAGTTGTCGCTTAACTTGTCCGTTGCTTTGAGTGTTTAGCTTTGTCAATCTATGCCTAATGTCTAACTTACATTTGCCTTATCTAATTCACTTGCCTGTAGTCTTATTTTATGAATTGAAAGTGGACACACCTTTTCTGCTACATTTATTGCTTACACCTTTTGCTTTGCCCTTTTTCTTTGGTATAAAGTCATTTTGCTGTGGATAAAATAGTGACGTGTTATACATGTTTTGTATTACTAACCCTTAATTTCACATGCTTATTTTAAAGACCTGACACTTTCTTTCCTTTGGAAATGTAGTTTGGTCCTTGCATGTTTATACCTTAGAACTTGCCTTATAAATCTTTTGATTTAGATCACTTGGTTATATTTAGTTTTTAAAACCCAGATTTGCCAGAGTTTTCTAAAACAAAGTTTAAATATATATATATATAAGCCACTGTTATACTGAAGTTACTATGTTGCTGATTCATTTCTTAGTGAAATCTGATCAGTTGGTTGTGAAGATTTGTTCAAAACTGATTCGTTCATTTTCTTGCATCATTTTTTTGTACCTGCTGTTCCATTTAACTTGAGCATTGTCTTCATGTGTTTTCTGGGCACTGTGTAGCCACTTGATCATATATGTGAATGGGTCTACTTGTGTGTTGGTCTTCATTTGCATTGTGCAGTGGCTTGAGCATTTAGGTTGTAGTTTGTGTTGTTAAATTTATGAAGGGGCTTTGCCTTGTGGTCTGTCATTTGGAGTGGTCTCGGGCCTGAGTCTTGCATTGTTGATTATCTCCACTTGACTTGTTGAGTTGTTCATGTTGTCACTCTGATATGGTCTGCATATAAGAAGTGGTCTCTGATCACTATCTATTGTTGCCTTCGCCTGTGTCACTGCCCATATTTATAGTCTTGAGTCTGCATTTGGGTTAATCCTTATTTGTATTGTGGCACTATCATGTTAACAGACTTGATCCCTTGAGTTTGCCTGCCTGTTCAGGCTCGACTGCTTGGTTTGTTGCTGTGTTCATGTACTCGTTTGCACATTGTTGATCTTGTACCTGACTTTGATTGTTGTTACTGCACATGCTTACTTGAGGCTTGCATTGTTTTAAGGACTGCATTGTTCACTATACATGTATCTTGCTGCATCATGTTGTTTACTGTGGATATTGTCACTTTGATGCATTCATTCCAGTATGCATTGATGCTAATCTTTTGTTACTCTGTTGTCGAGTTGCATCCATGTGTTGCTGTATCACCATACATGTATATTCATGTTCAAAGTTTCATGTTGCCACTTGAACTTGTTTCACTGTGTTGAGCTGCACTTGTACGTCTGCATCCATTGCATACAGTTTGGACATTCTTTTGGTTTTGCTGATATCTCTGATTTGGCTTCGCAGTTGTTTTGAGTCTTGGTAACAATGACTTGACCTCTGCATTTTGTAAATATTTTACCTCAGCAGTTTTGATTGCTGTTAGTATTCACTGTTGTGATGATTTTATATGCTGTGGTGGCGAGGCAGCGCACGCGTGCGTGCACTGCAGCCACCCAAGCTCGACAAATTTTGAATTGATGTTTCTTTTGCTTTTGACGCATTGATCTTTTATGTCGTATTGGCGAGGCCGTGCACGCGTGCGTGTACGGCAGCCAATCGAATTTCGATGGTTTTAAAGTGACAATCTCAATTGTCTTAAATTGATTTAGTCGAGTTGATAAATGGTTTATTTATCTCTGTTGATGTTTTAAATCTGCTGATTTATTGTTTAACACTGTTAAGTGTTATATTTTCGTTATCCGATTTCTTTGTTAAAAGAGTTGGATAGACGAGAATTATTGTGACTGTCGTCTATTTAAATTATTATTGCCTCTATGCACTAATAAACTGGTTTGAATTAGACTGACCTGTGTATTATTTTCTTTTGAATATAATACTCGGGTCAGACCGAGTATTTTTACAGCTTGAAGATTTTCGAGCAGCGAAGTTAGAGAGAGAGTAAAGAATCATTTTTAGTTTCAGAAGAAAATTGTATTTTAAGATATTCCGCTGTATCAGTATTAAAATTGTATAAACTCTGATGTATATAAAAAGATTTATAGTAATGAAATAAAGATTCATTTGTTTTAATTCAGTGTTATTATTCTGTGTTTCTGTGGCTGATTCTGTTTAAACCTTATAAACTAAATAACAATTCGTCTTTTTGAACGTTTCGAGTTGGTTTAATTACCGACTGGAGGCGGTCAAAAGGGGGAATGTTACAGAGTGGTATCAGAGCTTTGGTTTACACAAAGCTTAGTTTATGATGTTTAATATGAATAGTTACTAGAAACACTGTAAAAAGAGAACGTTTTTCAAATCCAAAGAAGTATAAAATTGTTTTTGAAAATGAAGATTTTTAACTTAAGAAAGGTTAAATTGAATTGAATTAGTATCAATAAATATATGATTTGAAATTTAACTAAAGGAAAGTTAAATAAATTTAACTAAAGAGAGTTAAATAAATTGAACTGGATTTGATAAATTATTGAAATAGAAAGTTAAACTTGAAAGATAAGTGATTATATCATATGAATTGGAAAGTTTAAATTAATAAGTTGTATAACTTGTAAAATGAGAAGTTTAAGTAAAACCAGTTGTTAAAATGGTTAAACAGTTTTGTTAAGTAAAACAAAATCTGAATTTTTGAAATGTGATATGAATTTGACTTTAGTAAAAGTTAAATAAAATGGAATTTCAAATAAATTTGAGCCGAACTTAAGTTTTATGGTGAAAATAAATGCAAGTAGAGATAAAATGAAACATAGCTTAAGTAATAGTGAATCAAATTGAATTTGATATCAAAAGGAATTGATAAAGTGAAGAATGAATATGAATTTGAGTTATAGAAAAAGAAATTCAACTTTAATTGTAAAAGTGAATTAGTGAATATGGTGAGTATAAGAATTCAATCTGAATTGGAATATAAACCAATTGAAATTAAGTGTGTTGAACCAAATTGAATGTAAGCAAAGTAAATAAATTTGGTTAAGTTGAATGTGCATTGGTTGCCAGTTGATCGTATGGAAATTCATTAAGTGAATGAAATTGTATTAATGAAATTGAATTAATGGAAATTGAGAGTTAAGTAAATTGAATTCAAATTGAAAGGTAAGAAATCTAAATAGAATCAAATTTGATTTAAATTGAAGTAAACTAACTTGAATATAAATTAGTGAATGTGAACTAATTGATTATGAATGAATGTTAGTAAAATCCAATGTGAATGAATCAAATGTGATTTAATTGGAAATCAAGTCGATGAATGATTTATTAAAGAACTAGTTGATTATTTTGGAAATGGAAAACTGATAAATTTATATAATAGTTTAAATTGGAATTTTTGAATTATTATAACCGGTTTATATTGAAGATTTGAAAAGATTGATATTATATTGGAATTTTAAAATGAATTGTATAAGTGTTAAAGTGAAATATTTAATGGATTTCATAAGTGGATGAAAAGTTTCAGAATTAAAAGTTTTATAATGTGAAGTTGTAAAATGAATCAAAGTTGTAAAATAAAAGAATTTATAAGTAATTTACTTATAAATTAAAATTCTGATATAAAATTGAGTTATAAAGGAATTGGTTAATAAAGCAATTTTTATAAATTGAAGTCTATAAATAGGAATAGAATTTATAAACGTTGTTTATAAATTCGAAACTGACTTATTTTGATAAGTAAAATTCTGTATAGATTGTTAAAAGTAGTATATTCAAAATTTTGGACCGTGAATATATTATTGAATAAAATGGACATGTTTTGGGAAAATGATATTTTAAAACGAAGTAATTGTTTTAAAAAGATGTTTTCAAGGCATTGAATATCGAAACCATAGATTTCAACATTCATTGTTGAAATAGACGTTTTCGAGATATAAGGAAATGGTGGACTATAACACTGTTGTTATAGTAAATGATTTCCGAAAGGAAATGTTTTGTATAGTATTGGGATTTATACATCTATCTAAATTTCGAATCCCTATACTAATGATTTTGAGTTGTCGTAACGATGTTTTACGTAACATTCGTTTTAACTCAATTGAATAGGTGAAAGAGTATGATTTCCTTAATGATGAAATATATACTTAATTTTGATTAAAGTATATCGAATATTTTCAGATGTTGAAAATTGAATGAACTTGTGAATTACTTATTTTTAAATAAGTATGGAAATGTTTTTCCAAATGTGAAATGTTGTGAATATATTCCGTAAGGAATAAATGATTTGAAATTCATTTTTGAAGTCGAAGTTGAAAAGTTAAATGAGAATTTGAACAATTTGTTCAATTTGAAATTTTTCAAAAAGATTGAATCGTTAAGTTAAAATTGAGTTTAACTTCGACATCAAAGACAATATAAGTTGAGCTTTGAATTTCAGATGATGATTTGGATTGCATGTCTAACATTGTGAATTGATGACATAGCAATTGATCTCTATTAAATATATATCTGTTGGTGGCAGAGAATTTATTCTCTTAGCTTAACACCCTTCTCTGAGACGTACGAGCTCAGAGGTTATATATCGATAGACATCAATTCTGTGTTGAGAATTGACGATGTAAGCGTGAAATCCAAATCGAATGTGAAAGTCGATAATGAATGGAATTATGAATATGAATTAGGTTTTGAGATAACCTTAAATTTCCAAATCGACTTAGAGGAAAATTTTGAAATCCTCTATTTTGTTATGAATATGAGATATGTAAGTTTTAGAACTTATATATATGAATGCGGTGAATTGAAACCGTTAGTTTAGAAAGACATTGTTATGGAAATCTTATGTATGTTTACATGGATATGATATGTACGAAATGGGAAATGAAAGTACTACATATATGATATTATGTTTTCTAAACTGAGGATGTGGAAAAGTACCTTCCATTTATTATTAAAGAAGGTATTGGAACTCTCGATGAGTGTCCATTTGAAATTCGTAGCTACGTAGAATTTTAGTCAGAGTGACTATTTGAATCGGAAATCCTTCGCGATAGTTCGTCGCGATGAGATTAGATTTGATTGATGATGTTAGCGTAATTTGAGGGGCGAGATGCCCACAGTTACAAGCGATTCCACTGGGATAGTGGCGCAACCGCCGAGTAAACTGCAATCTAATGCCAGGCGAAATTTGAGGGGCGTGATGCCTACAGACACGAGCGATTCTACTGGGATAGTAGCGTAACCGCCGTGTGTACTGCAATCTATGGCAACAACCATGGCGTAATTCAAGAAAGGTGTGAAACCTGCAGTTACAAGCGATTCTACTGGGATAGTAGCGTAACCGCCGGGTAAACTGTGATCCATGGGGGAACGTGCTTTCCATATCCATTTTTAAAAGAATTTTTAAAAGTATTTTCACTGGGAATTGAAGCAAGTATGTTTAGTACTTGGAGATTTTTAGACTTGCGCCTGGCCAGCGTATGCCTAATGTCTGTGAGAACGAAGATGGACTTGTTAAATTTCGAGTTAGCAAGTATTTTCGAACTGTAAATAGCAAATCAATGATTTGAAAGTAAAATTACAAAATTCCGACTTAATGAACTAAGGAAGAGGATCTTTGTAATGTTTTGAAAGTCCACAGCTTTGGAAGAGATATATTATATGAATCTCTAATGTGAAGAATTTTAAGTTTGAATCTGAGTTGTAAATCGAAAATGTTGATAAAAGACTTTTGGGTGTTGATTTTAGAAATCAATGATTGTAGAAATCATTGAGCAAAAGTGAAGATAAACAGAACTAGTGAGATTAAACGGATGAAATGAATCCTATATTCATTTATTTGTAATAAGTTTCAGGCTTAGAAAAATTGAGTAGAGTATAAATATCGATGAAATTTTAACAACTTTTCCTTTTCGTGGACGAAAAGTTTTAAGGAGGGGAGTTTGTAACGACCCTGAATTTTGAACAATTTGAATTGAGAATATTTAATTAATTTTAAATGTTTGAATGATGATTTGACTTGAATTTCAAATTATCAGAAGGAATTGGTGATTAAATTTTGAATTTAATCTATTGAAAATTGAATAAAATTCGAATCTTCAATTTTAAGCCGGTTAAAAATAATTTAAAGGCTTAGGAAATTCATATTGATAATACTAGAGATAATAGAAGCTTCAGAATTGATTTTAAAAGCAATCTGTTCAGTTTTGAAATTGTATCGTTTAAATTGAATTTAAAAATAGTCTTCCGAGGCACAGTCTCGGAATTTGACGAAACCAATTTCATTGGGTCCGTAATATTGAATTATTACTGGATTTCAATTTTTGTATTTATCGGAATTGTTTTGTGAATACACGGCGTATAAACGCGTATAAAATTTAATCGGATTCAAATTGAATTTCTGTAACAACTGGGGTTTTGCCCAAAATTTTGATCATCGATAAACGATTAAAGTTGATAGATATTTGCTGTTTGTTGTTGAAATTGTTATAACTATAAAATCTTCGTCAATTAACGATTTAGTATCGAATTGTTAATTTCTGTTTGAATTGGGAAATTGTAAATCGATTACAATTCTTTTATCAAATTTTATTAATACGAAATGAATATATATACATAGTTTAGATTTTAACAACATAGTTTAGATTTTAACAACAAAATTAAATACAAAACAAATCAGTTTTAAAAAGAAAAAGAAAAAAAAATAATAAAGAAAAAAAAACAATATCTTACACCGGTCCATACCTCAAGCCCATACCGACCCATTTCCCCCATCCTTATCTCTCATAAATCACGAAACCCTCCCCTCTCTCTTCATTATTCAGCAACGAAAAAAAAACGAAGGGCGAGAGAATAAAAATGGCGGCGAGGAAAAAAACTAGGGCTTCGTTTTAAATCAAAGGCGCCGGCTTCGTCTTCCTCTTCGCTCGTTCTTCACCACCGCGGCATCAACTCCATCTGCTCCGATTCGTCGAGTAAAGGTGAGGAATTTTATTTCTCACATCTAATTCGTGCTGGGTTTAATGCTTGCGATTTTCTTTGACATTTTCAAATTGGATATGTGCGTATATTTTGGGGCTGAGATTATCGGCATGTTCTCGATTTTGAATCACGGCTTTGAATTATATTTTCGTCTAGACTAAAAAGAAAAAAAAAGATTTTTGATTTTTCTCGGCCATCACTGTTTTCATTCCTGTGAATTTTAAATTCAACGTTGATCATCTCTGCACTGTTGAACTTCGTTCCAGTTTTACTCGGCTTTGACTTGATTTTTTTTAAAACTGCTGTTTTCTCAGATGTGATAAATTTCATATAAAATGATACTTGAAAATTTAGACTGATTCATGTATATGATCATTGGTTCCATCACTGTATTATCTCGGCCGTATGATTTTATTTGAAAACTGCAAGCATGATTTTGTGGAAGAAAAAAAAAACCCACATATACTTATATTTATAGGTTTGGATTTAAAATACATAAAGTGAATTAGTTGTAAACCAAAATAAGTGTCAGTTTAGTTTTCAACTAAGTGTAGCTATATATATGTATATTCACGCATTAGCTGATAAAAATGCTTTATGATCCTTCTTTGTTTGGAAAATTGAAAAGTTGTCACTTATCTTGTCCGTTGCTTTGAGTGTTTAGCTTTGTCAATCTATGCCTAATGTCTAACTTACATTTGCCTTATCTAATTCACTTGCCTGTAGTCTTATTTTATGAATTGAAAGTGGACACACCTTTTCTGCTACATTTATTGCTTACACCTTTTGCTTTGCCCTTTTTCTTTGGTATAAAGTCATTTTGCTGTGGATAAAATAGTGACGTGTTATACATGTTCTGTATTACTAACCCTTAATTTCACATGCTTATTTTAAAGACCTGACACTTTCTTTCCTTTGGAAATGTAGTTTGGTCCTTGCATGTTTATACCTTAGAACTTGCCTTATAAATCTTTTGATTTAGATCACTTGGTTATATTTAGTTTTTAAAACCCAGATTTGCCAGAGTTTTCTAAAACAAAGTTTAAATATATATATATAAGCCACTGTTATACTGAAGTTACTATGTTGCTGATTCATTTCTTAGTGAAATCTGATCAGTTGGTTGTGAAGATTTGTTCAAAACTGATTCGTTCATTTTCTTGCATCATTTTTTTGTACCTGCTGTTCCATTTAACTTGAGCATTGTCTTCATGTGTTTTCTGGGCACTGTGTAGCCACTTGATCATATATGTGAATGGGTCTACTTGTGTGTTGGTCTTCATTTGCATTGTGCAGTGGCTTGAGCATTTAGGTTGTAGTTTGTGTTGTTAAATTTATGAAGGGGCTTTGCCTTGTGGTCTGTCATTTGGAGTGGTCTCGGGCCTGAGTCTTGCATTGTTGATTATCTCCACTTGACTTGTTGAGTTGTTCATGTTGTCACTCTGATATGGTCTGCATATAAGAAGTGGTCTCTGATCACTATCTATTGTTGCCTTCGCCTGTGTCACTGCCCATATTTATAGTCTTGAGTCTGCATTTGGGTTAATCCTTATTTGTATTGTGGCACTATCATGTTAACAGACTTGATCCCTTGAGTTTGCCTGCCTGTTCAGGCTCGACTGCTTGGTTTGTTGCTGTGTTCATGTACTCGTTTGCACATTGTTGATCTTGTACCTGACTTTGATTGTTGTTACTGCACATGCTTACTTGAGGCTTGCATTGTTTTAAGGACTGCATTGTTCACTATACATGTATCTTGCTGCATCATGTTGTTTACTGTGGATATTGTCACTTTGATGCATTCATTCCAGTATGCATTGATGCTAATCTTTTGTTACTCTGTTGTCGAGTTGCATCCATGTGTTGCTGTATCACCATACATGTATATTCATGTTCAAAGTTTCATGTTGCCACTTGAACTTGTTACACTGTGTTGAGCTGCACTTGTACGTCTGCATCCATTGCATACAGTTTGGACATTCTTTTGGTTTTGCTGATATCTCTGATTTGGCTTCGCAGTTGTGTTGAGTCTTGGTAACAATGACTTGACCTCTGCATTTTGTAAATATTTTACCTCAGCAGTTTTGATTGCTGTTAGTATTCACTGTTGTGATGATTTTATATGCTGTGGTGGCGAGGCAGCGCACGCGTGCGTGCACTGCAGCCACCCAAGCTCGACAAATTTTGAATTGATGTTTCTTTTGCTTTTGACGCATTGATCTTTTATGTCGTATTGGCGAGGCCGTGCACGCGTGCGTGTACGGCAGCCAATCGAATTTCGATGGTTTTAAAGTGACAATCTCAATTGTCTTAAATTGATTTAGTCGAGTTGATAAATGGTTTATTTATCTCTGTTGATGTTTTAAATCTGCTGATTTATTGTTTAACACTGTTAAGTGTTATATTTTCGTTATCCGATTTCTTTGTTAAAAGAGTTGGATAGACGAGAATTATTGTGACTGTCGTCTATTTAAATTATTATTGCCTCTATGCACTAATAAACTGGTTTGAATTAGACTGACCTGTGTATTATTTTCTTTTGAATATAATACTCGGGTCAGACCGAGTATTTTTACAGCTTGAAGATTTTCGAGCAGCGAAGTTAGAGAGAGAGTAAAGAATCATTTTTAGTTTCAGAAGAAAATTGTATTTTAAGATATTCCGCTGTATCAGTATTAAAATTGTATAAACTCTGATGTATATAAAAAGATTTATAGTAATGAAATAAAGATTCATTTGTTTTAATTCAGTGTTATTATTCTGTGTTTCTGTGGCTGATTCTGTTTAAACCTTATAAACTAAATAACAATTCGTCTTTTTGAACGTTTCGAGTTGGTTTAATTACCGACTGGAGGCGGTCAAAAGGGGGAATGTTACAGAAATTGTTTTCAAATGGTTAAGTGTGGAAATTTTATATCTAGTAAAGATATTTTGGAAGATAAAATAATTTGGGGAAAATTATTTGGAATCTGATGATGTTGCGCATCTTTATTGATAGTTAAATAACCGACTATCAATAATTACCTTTAGATAGGTATTTGTTGTGAATTGGATGAATTTGAATGCCACACTTGTTTTTAAATAAACGCTCACTATTCGGGTTAGCCGGGAAAGGACCATGGGTTCGTATAACCCATTCCGAATATGTGATACGTCGTTATGAATTGCATTCGAAGACCGGTGTTGAAGACCGGATATTTTTGAAAACGGAAGGATTACCGTCGAGTTACTCTACATCGGCTGATCTCCGGTTTAGAGGTTTTATTACCCTTAGTGACGGGAAGTCCTGACGTGATTGGAAATTATCCGGAAATGCAAGGGCTTCGTGAGAAGTGCCTTCGGTTCTGTTCGATCCCGGAACAGACTTGTATGGATTGTGTGTCTGACATTACACTTTGAGATATAAAGCTGATTTCTTTCAAATACATATCTGTTGGTGGCGGAGAATTTATTCTCTTAGCTTAACACCCTTCTCTGAGACGTACGAGCTCAGAGGTTATGTAGTTGAAATTTATCAGCGATATATCCCAATTTGGTAACGTGGCATACTGAGTGTTGCTGTGAAATGATCAGTGTTTGATCATTTGTGATATGATCATTTATTTGATCTTATATCTTTGTGATCATAGGTTGATCATTTTGTTGGACCCGAAGCAGGGCTTTTTGAGAAAGCGTAGCTTTGTGGACGAGACTTCATCGAGCCTCAACAACCCGGAAATGGTCGAAACAGGAATGTTGCGGCAAGGTTATGAGGGTCGCGCCCTTTAGGGTATGTCATTTCCTTCTGGAAAGGGGTGGTATCATGGTATGGAGCCCAGATACTTACTCATGTGGATACACTTTCTTTATGATGTGTGATGTTGGATATCGAGCGCTCGGATAAAGGTCCCAAAGGACCGGGTGATGACATATTCGTGAGTTACCTGTTACAGGGGTAACCCGACCTTGTTTGGCAGAGAGCAGTTTGTCTCTCGGGACGTCCAGCCAGAGGCGATCCCAATCGGCAGGAGGAAAGGAAGTTCCTTAGCCTGACCATTTGTTGGAAATCCATTTCCCAAATACGAAATTTGTACGGTTTTAGTTGTAGAACCTGCTATCTAATATAGCAGCTATAGTAGGCATAGTATCATGGTACCTATGCTGGCTAAGATTAATACTATACTCTCGAAATGTTTTCTACACTATGCACTAATAATAATATCAAAAAAATGATTTGATTTTGCGTAGTAAGCATCTTTGACTATCATAAGAAGAAATCTCCTCCAATTCTGCGTTTGCATTGTGTGTGTGGCGGGAGGTCTTATGGTAGTTTCATTTTCCAAAAGCATTTCGAATTGACTTTAAAATTATCCTGTTGTTTATTTTAAAGAATAACTGTTTTACGATCTCACACCAGTCACCATGACTGACTCGGAGTTTATTGTTCCCTTCTAAACTCTGGGTGCCCACCAATTTCCACACGGGCAGCCTAGAGTTATATTATCAGGATATTCTGGATATTCTGGAGCTTTGGAAGCAAGCTGGATGGCGAGACGTAGTATTTGTATCTGATATATTTATTCCGCTGTGTATTCTGTATGAGGACAAGTTTATATAACTGTCCATTGTTGTTTATTAACTCTGATGATATGATGTGATGTAATGTAATAACAGATATAATTCTTTGTTTTAAAGATTATGCAATTATCTATTATATATTGTTCCGCTGCGATATGTGAGATTCTGATATTGTTCTGTTTCTGTTGCTGTTCTCTTGTTCTGTTGTTTTTTCCTTTTGTTTCTTCTTTCTCTTTCCTTCTATCTTTTCTTCTACCTCTTCTTTTAAAACCCTAATGATTCGGTTTTTCGTTCACCTTGAGTAAATAGATGGAGATTAGTGTCTATTCAAGGGGTACGGAAAAGCGGGTCGTTACATTTGGTATCAGAGCATATGGTTAAGCGACAACCCTGCTCTGTTGGGTGTTACTCATTAGAGATAGAGTCAGTAGTACTCTAGAATGAGTTGAGTGTAATAATAGATATGAGTGCGTATTTGTTAGTGAATATAAAATTGTTTTATATTGTGATGATTGGTTTGTTGAGTGGTATATGGATTCTGGTCGGTATTGTCCGTACAACTCTATCGATAGGGATCTCTAAACACTTGTATAGAACAATTCGGCACAGTATTGATTTTAAATAGGGTAAATGAAATAATTTTAGCCAAAACTATTTCTGTATAGAAAATAAATGTTTTTCTATAAAAGTACTATAGTATATGGTTGCATGGATGTTAGGAAGTAATAATAGTGAATTATCATCACTAAAATTGAATAAGAAGTTGAAATTGTAACTCCAAAGTTAAGAAATAAATTCACATATAATTGAAATGTGAGAATGTAAATTATAAATGTGAATTGTAATTTTAAAACAGAACTCCAGAGAAGTTTTTGGAAATGTTTTGAAAAGGTTTGAAAAGTATTTTGGAAAGTTAAATCATTTTTGATTTGAAAATGAATTTCAAAGGATTTTGGAAAGGTATTCTGAAGAGATGAAAGCTCTAAACTCTTTTCGGTCGCTGGAAAATAACTTCGATGATGACCGCGGCATCATGGTTGTTCATTTTCGGGTTTCAAAAAGGGGAATTGCTGCCAAATTGTTTTAAATGGAAGTTGTTTGAAAAATTTGGATTTTGTTTTGTAAATTCAAAGGATAATTTGAGTTGTTTTCAAATGGTTTTGAAAAAGTTGAAACGACTCTGGAATCCTATTTAAAAATACTTGCGAAATATTAATAAGTTGATAACTTATGGAATATTGGGAATCTGATTGAAATGAAAGTTCAAATTGAAATGAAAGAATTTGTGAACAAATAAATAAATTTGCAATGGCAAATGCGAGAAAATAAAATTGAATGTTAAAATTCATTTCGAATTCGTAAGCAATGAATTGAATTGAATAAAGTAAATTGAAAGATGAATTAAAATTCGAATTGGAAATCCAGTTTAATATAAGTGGTTATAAACCAAAATAGTAAATTGTAATAAATTTTGGGAATGAACAAAAGTGAATAAGACTGGAATTGAAACTGAAGATTGAAAACAGATTTGAATTTGTAAGTGGATTAGAATTAGAAATGAATTAGTAATTGAAACTAATTTGAAATAAGCAGTTGTAAATGAAAGCTAATCGATAAAATTCAATATTCAGGAGATAAATAGAATCCAAATTTGAATTAAAATGGTGAAGTAAATTCAAATGAAATTTGAAATGTGAAAGTGAATGAATATGAAACTACAATGGCGAACTTAAAGAATGTATAAGCAGTCATATTGAAAATTTTGTAACTGAATGTGCAAAATGGTTTGAATATATGCAACTAGATATTATGGCTAGTAGGACATACAGGTGTAAATGAATTGGGATTTTGATTTCAAAGATAAATTTGAATTGATCGACAAAAAGGTATGTATTTAAATTTCTATATGAGATTTACTGATTTCTTGTCTAGCCACTTGGCTTTTTCTTTTCTTTTTGAAATCTGAGAGTCCGTAGGGACGTTTTGTAGTAGTACCGTATTAGCCGCGCAAAGGAGACGCTGGCAAAATTTTTCGGAAATTTAGGGCGTTAGAAAATTTTTGAGAAAATTTTGAAAGTTTAAAAATTTGAATTTAAACTCGAATTTGAATTGAGAAGTTAAACAATGTTGTTTGAAACTTATAATTGAAGTTGGAAAACGAGTTGAATGATAACGAATCTTTAATAGAAAGATTTGTTTTGATAAATTGATAAAACTACTTGAATTTGAGAAAATAGTAGACGAGTAAGGACCATTCTTCCTAACTTGTAATTTCGAGGACGAAATTCTTTTAAGGGGGGAAGTCTGTAACGACCCAGAATTTTTGATAATTAAAATTCGAATATTTAATTGATTTTAAATATTAATAAGTGGAATTAAGAAGTCAAATGATTTATTTTTCGAATATTGGATTTAATTTGACAATTAAATCGATATTTAATTGTTTGAAATTCCAGACTTACTTGAAATCTGGATTAAATAAGAATGAAAATGATTTGGGAGATTTTATTTAATCATACTGGAGTTATAGAAATATTTTAGAACTCTTAACATTGAATTTGGAGTTAATCTGTGAAAATTGAATATTTTAATATTTAATTATCGACTGTAATAATAGCCAATTTTCGAACAGTCTCAGAATTGAACGAAACCAGTTCCATTGGATCCGTAATAGTTAGTTATTATCGGATTTCAATTTTCGTATCAATCGAGATTGTCGATTGACCGTGGCAGCTCGAAACGCATCGATATCATTTTAATTTTTAAATCGTCGAGTTAAAAATAGTCATTTTTCAAACGGTCTCGGATTTCGACGAAACCAGTTTCATCGGATCCGTAATGTGATATTATTGTAAGATTTCAAATTTTGTAATTTTTGGATTTACCGTTTGTCCGGTGCAAATTAAAACGTCTCGAAATCGATTTAAATCGATTAAATTTAAATTGATCGTTTTTCTCCGTATCTCGCACAAATGTCCGAATTAGCTCCCGAAACACGTTCCATTGCGTTCGGAACGCGGGGTAAACCTTACGAACGTCAACCGGCACGCTCGATTTCGAGTTCGGAAAATCCGGATTGAATAGTGTTCGTCGTTTTTTCTATATAAGCCCTCAACCTTTTCCTTTGCAAAAGAAAAAAAAACCCTAAAACGTTCAGCCGCCACTCCAATTTTCAATGGCCGGCATCTCACCTCCTTCCCCCTCGAATATCTTCCCATCCAAGCAGCGATTTCAAAAATTTTCAACTAGGAAAATGTAGGGCTCTTCGTGACGAGCACATCCAACGGTGATGATGAAAAATGGAGCGACATCGTGGCCAGAAGTCTCGGTTGTTCGTGCAACGTTCGGGCACGAAAACCCATACCAAGAGGCGACCGAGCCAGCCCTCTTCGTCACCGGAGGTCGAGCTCGCGACGAGCTTTCGTTTGCCATTTCCTGATCGGCGGCACGTCAACGTGGGTGGTCGAAATAATTCGATGATGGAGGCGGCTAGTGGGTTTCGTTCATACGCGTGATAACCTGGGGGATCTGCGTGAGGAAGAAGGGAATTGAAGGCCACGATCTCATCAAGCTAACGAACGGTCTAGATGCAGTTAGGGTTTGGAAATGTAATTAAAATTGTAAAATTATTTATATAAAAAAATTCGTTAAAGTTTAAAACAATGTATCTCTTTCGTACGAGGTCAGAATTCGACGAAACCAGTTGCGTTGGCTTCGTTTTGTCGAGCACTACACTATGGAACAGAAGTGGAAGCGATCGGAGTCAGTGAAAATTTTGGATAAAATTAAACGGCTGTTTAATTTATTCGAAATAAAAAGCTGGAACGGAATTGAAATCAAGGTGAGATCTTCTCACTCAAATCGAATGTGGAATTTTTGCAGTTATTATTGATTGTTGATATGATTGCTATGATGATGTGATATTAGATATTATAGGATATATATCTATATATAGCAGTATATACATATTGGCATATGTATATATTGG
This sequence comes from Allium fistulosum, assembly GCA_030737815.1. NCBI lineage: Eukaryota > Viridiplantae > Streptophyta > Magnoliopsida > Asparagales > Amaryllidaceae > Allium > Allium fistulosum. The sequence continues at coordinate 150,021,515 of CM060906.1, read as the reverse complement.
ATTGATTGATTTCCCGCCTCGTATAGCGGATGAGACCCTATTGCGCCGTTAGTAAGCGGATTTATAAAAACCTATATACCGCGATAATTCCGTACTGGAGCGGAATTGGTATTGTGCTAACGTCTGTGGATGCAGGGAAACAGGTTGGAGGGATCCAACTGGATTCCTCAACTGTATTTACTTATTTACAGATATTGATGTATATTCTGTTATCATATGATGATATATGATATTTGACTGTTGTGATGGGCTGATTGGTGTTGTTGCATCATCGGATTCAGTTTTGAACTTTAAAAATGACGACTTTTAATTTAAAAGGATTTTTAAAGGGATTTTTGAGAATATACGTTTTATGGAATTTTTGAATCGATTTATAAACGTAAAATTTTGAAGTTATAAAAAGTTATAATTTTTTGTGAAATATAACCGAAGTGTTGTGTTTTGAAACAAAAGTTGATTTATTTATAAAATGGTTTAAGTTGGGATTTTTGAATAACTATAAATGATTTGTATAGAAAGATTTATAAAATTGATATTTTATAAATCAAAATATTGGACTTATAAAACGAATTTTTAAAAGTGTTAAAAATGAAATATTATGGAATCCGTAAGTGAATGAAATTTATAGATTTATAAATTGTGAAGTTGTAAAATGGATGAAACTGTAGAATAAAAGATTTATAAGAGATTAACTTATAAATTGGATTTTTACCTTTAGATGGAATATTTATCGAATTATTAAAAAGAAGATTTGTAAGTTGAAGTTGTTATTAAAAACAGAAATAGAATTTATAAACGTTGTTTTATAAATTCGAGATCAACTGGATTTGATAAATTAAAATATTGAAGGAGATATATTCGCGATTTTGGATAGCGAATTATTATCGAAATAAAACGTGTAGAAAATAGTGAAATGTAAATAGTAAAGTATATTCACGATTTTGGATAGTGAATATATTGTTAAGTAAAATGAACTTGTTTTGGAAAAGCGATATTGTAAAATGAAGTTAATTGTTTAAAAGATGTTTTAAACGTATTGAATATCGAAATCATAGATTTCAACATTTATTGTGAAATAGACGTTTTCGAGAAATAAGGAAATGATGGACTATAACACTGTTGTTATAGTAAATGATTTCCGAAAGGAAATGTTTTTTGTAGTATTGGGATTCATATATCTATCTAAATTCGAATCCCTATACTAGTGATTTTGAGTCGTCGTAACAATGTTTTACGCAACATTCGTTTTGACTCAAATAAATGTGTTTAAAGAGAACGATTTCCTTAAAGAATGAATATATACTTAATTTGATTTAAGTATATCGAATATTTTCAAATGTTGAAAATAAATGATTTGTGAAATACTTATTTTTAAATAAGTATGGAAATGCTTTGCCAATATGAAATGAACTGTTTTGAGATTTTATCTTCAAAGATAAAATGAAATGTGGAAATTGATTTGAAATTGTTTTCAAATGGTTAAGTGTGGAAATTTTATATCTAGTAAAGATATTTTGGAAGATAAAATAATTTGGGGAAAATTATTTGGAATCTGATGATGTTGCGCATCTTTATTGATAGTTAAATAACCGACTATCAATAATTACCTTTAGATAGGTATTTGTTGTGAATTGGATGAATTTGAATGCCACACTTGTTTTTAAATAAACGCTCACTATTCGGGTTAGCCGGGAAAGGACCATGGGTTCGTATAACCCATTCCGAATATGTGATACGTCGTTATGAATCGCATTTGAAGACCGGTGTTGAAGACCGGATATTTTTGAAAACGGAAGGATTACCGTCGAGTTACTCTACATCGGCTGATCTCCGGTTTAGAGGTTTTATCACCCTTAGTGACGGGAAGTCCTGACGTGATTGAAAATTATCCGGATATGCAAGGGCTTCGTGAGAAGTGCCTTCGGTTCTGTTCGATCCCGGAACAGACTTGTATGGATGTGTGTCTGACGTTACACTTTGAGATGTAAAGCTGATTTCTTTCAAATACATATCTGTTGGTGGCGGAGAATTTATTCTCTTAGCTTAACACCCTTCTCTGAGACGTACGAGCTCAGAGGTTATGTAGTTGAAATTTATCAGCGATATATCCCAATTTGGTAACGTGGCATACTGAGTGTTGCTGTGAAATGATCAGTGTTTGATCATTTGTGATATGATCATTTATTTGATCTTATATCTTTGTGATCATAGGTTGATCATTTTGTTGGACCCGAAGCAGGGCTTTTTGAGAAAGCGTAGCTTTGTGGACGAGACTTCATCGAGCCTCAACAACCCGGAAATGGTCGAAACAGGAATGTTGCGGCAAGGTTATGAGGGTCGCGCCCTTTAGGGTATGTCATTTCCTTCTGGAAAGGGGTGGTATCATGGTATGGAGCCCAGATACTTACTCATGTGGATACACTTTCTTTATGATGTGTGATGTTGGATATCGAGCGCTCGGATAAAGGTCCCAAAGGACCGGGTGATGACATATTCGTGAGTTACCTGTTACAGGGGTAACCCGGCCTTGTTTGGCAGAGAGCAGTTTGTCTCTCGGGACGTCCAGCCAGAGGCGATCCCAATCGGCAGGAGGAAAGGAAGTTCCTTAGCCTGACCATTTGTTGGAAATCCATTTCCCAAATACGAAATTTGTACGGTTTTAGTTGTAGAACCTGCTATCTAATATAGCAGCTATAGTAGGCATAGTATCATGGTACCTATGCTGGCTAAGATTAATACTATACTCTCGAAATGTTTTCTACACTATGCACTAATAATAATATCAAAAAAATGATTTGATTTTGCGTAGTAAGCATCTTTGACTATCATAAGAAGAAATCTCCTCCAATTCTGCGTTTGCATTGTGTGTGTGGCGGGAGGTCTTATGGTAGTTTCATTTTCCAAAAGCATTTCGAATTGACTTTAAAATTATCCTGTTGTTTATTTTAAAGAATAACTGTTTTACGATCTCACACCAGTCACCATGACTGACTCGGAGTTTATTGTTCCCTTCTAAACTCTGGGTGCCCACCAATTTCCACACGGGCAGCCTAGAGTTATATTATCAGGATATTCTGGATATTCTGGAGCTTTGGAAGCAAGCTGGATGGCGAGACGTAGTATTTGTATCTGATATATTTATTCCGCTGTGTATTCTGTATGAGGACAAGTTTATATAACTATCCATTGTTGTTTATTAACTCTGATGATATGATGTGATGTAATGTAATAACAGATATAATTCTTTGTTTTAAAGATTATGCAATTATCTATTATATATTGTTCCGCTGCGATATGTGAGATTCTGATATTGTTCTGTTTCTGTTGCTGTTCTCTTGTTCTGTTGTTTTTTCCTTTTGTTTCTTCTTTCTCTTTCCTTCTATCTTTTCTTCTACCTCTTCTTTTAAAACCCTAATGATTCGGTTTTTCGTTCACCTTGAGTAAATAGATGGAGATTAGTGTCTATTCAAGGGGTACGGAAAAGCGGGTCGTTACAAATTCCTTGGGCTTATGGTATCAGAGGCTAATTTAGCTGTGGATCCAAGAAAGGTAGAAGCCGTTAGAGATTGGAAGATTCCCAAGAATGCAATTGAAGTTAGGAGTTTTCTTGGTTTGGCTGGATTCTATTGGAAGTTCATCAAGGACTTTGCGAAGATCTCGACATCACTTACACGCCTTACCAAGAAGAATTTAATTTTTACATGGGATGATGTTTGTGAATGGGAATTTTTCAAATTGAAAGAGTTATTAACATTTGCATCGGTTCTCACTTTACCTAATGGTTCAAACATTTTACTGTATATACAAACGCTTGTGGTATCAGGTTATTAGCTGTTTTGATGCTAGATGGAAAGGTGGTAGCTTATACTAGCAGATGGTTTAGGATTCATGAAAAGAACTACCCAACCCTGGTCTTGGGGTGGGTAGAATATTCAAATTCGATATACATACCACAAGTATTTGAAGTATTTGTTCTCTTGGAAAGACTTGAATCCGAGACAATAAAGGTGGATGAGATTTTTGGCATCGTATGATTTTGGGATCGCATATACATTAGGAAAGGGTAATGTGGTGGCGGATGCTTTGAGTAGGAAGCATGCAGAGTTAAACTCGATGATGTTAGAGATAAGACAGTTTGAGTCCATGTCTAAGTTTTATTTTCGACCTCTATTGAAATATGCACCAGGATTATTGGTGGCTTTGGAAATCAGACCAGCACAGATGGATCACATAGGCATGAATCAAAGGCAGGATGCTGCTTTGGTGGAGATTATGGATAAGTTGGAGAGAGGCGAGAGATCAAGTCATTTGTACCACTACTCAAAGGATTGGAAAAGCTACTTGAGATGAGATGGTAGGTTGTTCAAATAATAGTTTTTGAAACAAAAGGAATTAGATGAATGAGGCATATATAAATTCATGATAACGAGATTCAAATCTAAATTAAATACAAACTATGAAAAAAATCAAAAAAAGTAGTTATGGATCTATAATTATTAACATAGATAGCATATGAACAACATAAGAGAAGGGCAATGAGGTGTTAAAAACATATTAACAAGATAAGCATACAACTGATTCATGAGAGGCAAAGAGATATCTAAATCATATTGCAAAAATCATACAGATGAAAGAGATATAAAAGGTGGGGAACTCAAAGCATATGAACATGATGAATTTGTATATAAATAAAATAGAAGTTTCCCTTGAGATGTAGCCAAGAGAAACACCTTGAATTGTGAAATAATTACTAAATCCATTGAATCAGTCTTTGGATCTTGCAACAATTGAGACATAACTACCATTTTTATTTTATTTTTGTTTGATTTTTTTTGAAGTTTTCGAACCCTAGAGCACCATGAAATTTAGGCTGGAATAGATCTCGGAAGGGAGAGCAAATGAGAGAGGCCAAAAATTCATAAAGAAGGAAATAAAGAAAGCATTAAAGATATGTTGATTCCACTTCCTTTAATTAATATTTACCTATTCATTTCAAAAACCAAGAACCCCTTCTCTCCCACAAACAATAACCAACCATAACATGGGAGTTTGGGCACTCAATAATTCCAAAACCAATTAGTATTAATCTCATTTAAATCAAATTTAAATTTTCTATCGATATATCGGTATGCGCATTTATAAGTTTCACTAAATTTTCTACCAATATATCAGTACATGCATTTATAAAAAATTAAATAAAATTTCAATAATTAACATTTCAAAAATATTAATTAATTTAATTTATTTAAAATCCTCTCGGTATATATTCTGTTTAAATCGAATTTGAATATTCTACCAATAGTGTATATCGATACGTGTGTTTATAACTTTTATATATGCACTTTATTAAACACTAATGGTATTCAAATGAATCAATAAATTTTAATAATTAATATTTCATAAATATTAATTAATTTTCAATAACTAAAATTTAATTAAATCTATGGTTCATTCAGAGTATTCATCATTTTAGTTGTGTGAGTTAAAGGTTTAAACTCAATAAGCGACTAATATTGAACAATTCAAATATTAACTTTCATAAGTCAGCTTAGCTAGTGTTGCGACATTTTGGCTAAATTTATTGCTTACACATCTTTTGATAATATCCAGCATAGACCATTAGCTACACCAATTATCTTCGTCAAAACATATCACATTAGGACTTATGGAATTTGATTTTTGATAGAAATCCAACATCATCCATATTCAACTTTGTATGTCCAAAAACAAAGTCCTCAGTTCAATTATAACATTTATTAGCTGTACTACTCTAGCTAGAGATTTTGACTTTGAATTGACTACAGTTGACCATGACACTAATCCCATATAACTCAGGAGATGAATTCTTTATTGAATAGTGTTTTACTTCCAATGCTTCTACTCTGACCCAACTATAGTAATTCAGTGGACAACATATCATGATTTAACTATAGTTAAAGTACCGTGTAATATCATCCCATTAAGATTCTCTGTTTGACCTCGGTTATATCAACTAATTGGAAAACTCTTAAGTGAGTCATTCTATAGTTATCTAATAACTATCAATACATAACCCCTTTGTACCCATAGAAGCCATGAGCAATACGTTTCCCAATACTTGGAGAGCGTTACGTACTCTAGTCCTAAATGATACATCAATATCTAGTTTCGACACAACTTGACTAGGAATATTTAAATTGATATGTTTATTATATTATGACAAATTGCACACGACTACAACACATTGTAATTTCAATCACAAAACACACCATTTATGGATTTTTATTAAATATACTTAAGTTAAACAATTAAGTAATATAACATATCACATCAAGTATATAATAGAAAGAAAAACACCTTTTACTTCGAATGAGGTTTTATTACCGATTTAATAATTTTCAATAAATCATAGAAACGGCCCTAGACATACCCTAACTCTAACAATCCCCCACTTGCACTTGGGGCCAATTATGGAATCTCAATCACATCCCTTCGATTAGCTTGATGAGAACTGACCAAGCCAGTCCGTTTGTAAATGGGTCTGTCATGTTGTCCTTTGTATCTACCCTTTGTATCACAACCTCTTTCTTCCCAACAAATTCTTTGATTAGGTGAAACTTTTGAAGAACTTGTCATGATTTTTTATGTGCTCTAGGCTCCTTGGCAATCTACATCACTGCATCGTTGTTGCAAAACAATGTTATTGGATTATTCATGTCGAGAATCACCCCTCACTCACTTAAAAACATGCATATCCATACCGCTTCCTTAGCTGCTTCATTGAGGGCCCCACCGTTTCTTGTTTCGAACTATTCTAATTGATCGCCCAACCGTTTATAGTAAAGAGTAACGTGACACTAACTTACTATCGTCGATATCACTCTAAAAGCTAAAGTCTGCATACCCCTTCATAAGGAGGTATTATTTCCCACATATAAGGAAAAAGTCCCTAGTATTTCTTTAGTTCTTTATGTACATTTTACAGCCATCCAATGTTTTCTCCATGATTAGACTTGTATCGGCTTACGCATCCTAATGCATATGCCACATCCGTTCTAGTACTTACCATGACATACATTATGGAACCAATAGCTGAATCATACGGTATACTCTTCATACGCTCTTTCTCCTCATCAATATGAGTAGTGTCCTTCTTAGAAAGGATGATTTTAGATTGCATCGGAACATTTCCGCACTTGGAATTCTGCATGTTGATCCTTTTCAATATGATATCTATATACAGGGATTGGGACAATTCCAAAAGTCTCTTAGATCTATCTCTTAGATCTTTATACTTAGTACATAGGTTGCTTCTCCCAAATCCTTCATGGAGAAATTCTTGGAAAGCTAAGCTTTCACCGATTGCAATAACGAAATGCCATTGCCAATCAATAATATGTCATCGACGTATAAACTAAGAATACGATAGCACTTTATTATTCCTTTTGGTATACATACATCTCATATGTACTGCAATAAAAACCAAATTGTTTGATTACTTTAACAAACACTTATTCCAATTCCTAAAAGCTTGTTTAAGTCGATAAATGGACCTTAACAACTTGCAAGCCTTGTCCTCACTCTCATTGACCTAGAATACCTCAGGCTGTGATATATAGACAGTTTCTTCCAAATCACTATTTAGAAATGTCGTTTTTACGTTCATTTTCCATATTTTGTAGTCGTAGAATGCAACAATAGCTAGCATTATTCGAATGGACTTAAGCATTGCAATGGATGAAAATTTGTTGTCATAACCAAAACCTTGAATTTGATGAAATTCTTTCATAACTAGCCTTGCTTTATAAGTATCCACTTGTCCATTTGCATTTAGCTTTTTCTTAAAAATCCATTTGGACTTGATGGATTTTATCCCTTTGGGTCGTCAGCCAAAATCCATAATTTGTTTTCATACAAGGAATCCATTTCAAATTTCATAGCTCCAAGCCAAAATGTAGATTATTTACTTTGTAGTGTTTGTTTAAATGAGAGGGAGTGTCATTACCTAAGACACAAACCTCCTTACCATCCACGAGAAAACCATAGTATCTAGTGCACGAGATTCTCTGTTAGAACTTTTAGCAGGTTGCATGTTTTCGTATACAGTTTAATTTGGTTCTCCCATTAGTCCGGTCTTTGTGTCAGACTCTCAGATCACATTCAATACCACTTTGCTTTTAATTTCATTTGACAGAAATTCTTTTTCTAAAGAGACATCATGTTAACAAACAATAACTTCTCATTGCTTGGGGTTGTAGAAACATATCCCATGGAGTCATCGGGATATCATATGGGTTTACACAAGGCAGATCTTGTTTTAAGTTTATCGGGACCAATGTTCTTAGCGTCAGCTAGACAACCCCACACCTTCAAATGTTTGAGGTGGGGTTTCTTCCCATGCCATATCTCATATGGCGTCTTAGGCATAGATTTAATGGGTATCAAATTCAATGTATATGTTGAATTTTCTAGCGCATATCCCCAATAGGACAAAGGTAACTCAACATTACTCATCATATAATGAACCGTATCTAATAAGGTTTAGTTCTTTCACTCTAAAACACCATTGTGTTGTGGAATATACGGTGGAGTAACCTGAGAGATAATCCCATTATCTTTTTAAGTATTATTGGAGCTCTTGTCCAACATACTCACCTCCTCGATCAGATCGAAGTATTTTAATCTTATGGTACATTTGATTTTCGACCTCGTTTTTATATTCTACAAATTTCTCACAGACATCGGATTTGTTCTTCATTAGATACACATATCTTAGTCTCTAGAAATCATTCATAAAGGTTCTAAAATAAGAAGAATTGTCTTTGCTAACTATAGGCATCGAGCCACATACATCACTATGTACTAGACCCAAGAGTTCATCAACTCTCTTATTGCTCCTAGTGAAGGGGTGCTTGGTCATTTATCCTTTGAAACGTGACTCACATATACCAGATGATTCATAATCAAATAATGGTAGAAAACCTTTGGTTTTCAATTTTTGCAGTCATTTCTTACATATATGACTTAGCCTATAATGCCAAAGATAGTTTTTATTTACGTCAACATTATAAGAATTGCGCACGGTAGAGACATAATTAGTATTAATCATATCAACGTCATTATCTAAAATACTATTGAAGACTTTATCACCATCTACCATAAAGTTTATAACATTATTAGCATAGTGAAATATAACCAGTCTCAGACCATCTAAACACATAAATAATAACATAAATAGAGTCTTTTCACTTCTTCTTCTTTTCCCTTTTTACTTCTTCCATTAATGGATTCCTCGTATTCATTCTTTTCTTTCTTCAAATCTTCTCAAAATAAAATATAATCCTTTCTATATTATTGCAAACATATCAACCACAACAAAAATCCAAACTTTAGCACCAAAATCCTATTTTTCCAAGGGCCATGAGCTAAACGAGAGAGGAGAGAGTAGTGTGTGAGCATGCAGATGGTAGGTGTAACGACCCGCCTTTTTGACCATCGAAAGTCGACACCAAACACTACCATTGTGTTCAAATGTCGCGCATCCAATCGACAAAAAGGTAGATTATTAGGGTAAAGAAAAAGAAAGGAATAGAGAATAGAGAAACCGAATCTCACAGCGGAATCGACAACATATAATATAACAAGAATAGTAGAAATTGTCACATCAAAAATACAGAGTATATCAGAGTTAAAACAAACCTTATCAGCTGGATAGTCATAAAATCCTGATCTTACAAATGCCAATAGGTATACTATATAATACATCAGAAAATAAAATACTACGATAGGTGAAACTTCAACTCCCCTCCACGATCTCCAAAACTTCAAAAACAACCTGGGAAAATACTCGGTCTGACCCGAGCATTATAATTAAATAACACCCGGATCAGTCTGGAAAATACCAGCGTGAGATAACTCGAATAATGGGGAAACATATAAAAGTTCTGTGAGACCACGCCGCTAACGCAGAATGGGTTTTTACCTCACAAGAATAACATCCATACAGACAAGAGCGGAAATAAATATCAGCAAACAATTCCAAATATGAATGAGCATAAATAATATTAAACCAGACTTGAAAGAATGGGAATAAACCAAGTAAAATCCAAACTGGACAAAATGGATAGAACAAGGAAAACAGTCCAACTTGATAGAATGGACTAAATAAGGTAACAATCCAAACTTGATAGAATGGACTAAATAAGATAACAGTCCAACTTCATAGAATGGACTAAATAAGGTAACCGTCCAACTTGATAGAATGGACCAAATAAGATAATAGTCCAACAAGATAGAATGGACTAAATAAGGTAACAATCCAAACTTGATAGAATGAACTAAATAAACACTTAAATGTCGTGGTGAGGAGTTGGCTCTACTCGTGGCAATTTAAAGCTAAAACAGATTCAGGGTTTTCGAATCAAACAAGGAAAGGAAATTTTCTAACAAATGACTATGAGGGTGCGCCCCCTTACCGAAAGTATACCCCTAGATATATACTTGAGAACTCCGATGGCTCTCGGAAACCTCCAAGCCGGACTCCGCCAACTGTTACCGAGAATCCGAGTACTTCACATCTCAATGCGCAACACCGAATCCAATCTAGAGTGGATGTGAAAATACCCTAATAGGAGCAACCTCACATAGCTTGTCCTCCACTCGCTCTTTGGGTTTAGTCATTTCCGACAAAGGATAACAAAGCTCAAATGAGCAACACATCGTCTTAGAGTGACGAAAATAAAGTGGCTAAAGTAACCGATAACTGAGATACCAACTATCGAGGACATAAAACGATCGTATATGGAAATTAAGTCTTGTATACTTATCACTACTCATTGAATTCAAACTTATACTATTTCTGGATTAATAATAATATCGGACAAGTCAAGCTAGTGTTACCTTAAAGTCATGTCACACAATTATTCTTAACTTTCGAAATAGCGACAAGTCTTACTTCTTCGATGTTTATTGCTAATTATACAAATAAATCATTTCTATATAAGTGATTTTCTTTTCAGAAATAATTCATTTCCATAAACTAATCAAACATTTACTTTTTAAAAATGAGCTGAACTCTTTGATTGATTTCTGTATTGGTAAAATACTTTTAGAATTAGTTCCTGATTTTTAAAACGTTAAGAGAATAAAAAAATTTCAAGCGCGCGATCCCGAAGGCCTAAACCAACATCAGACCGAACACCTAGAAGGTTATCCAACCTAACATCCCAATAATCGAGTTCCGATTCCTTTTTATAACTTTAAAACAATATTAATTACCCAAAAGATAATTAATCACACTTTAAAATCCCTTTTAAATAAAAAATCCATTATCTATAATAAAATAAATAATTATTTCCAAACACTTTTATAACATTGGTAAATCAACTTTAAAAATCTTTATTAAATCATTTTTGTTAACTTTAAATCAGTTTATTAAAGCAAATTTTATTATATTAGTTAATTTACTTTAATCTCCCTTTATTACATCAATTAACTAAACAAATTTATTAAACTCAAATAATCATTACTTAAATGGATAATTAATCTTAAAACATCATTAATTAAAATGATATGTAATTTTAAATTCCATTAATTAAAACAGTTAATTAAGTTCAAATAATCATAAATTAATTGGATTAATTAAATTCAAACTCCATTAGCTGAAACAATTAATTTAAACATCATTTGTTAAAATGATTTATTTAATTATAAAACATCATTAATTAAGCTGATTTAACTAAATTCTAAAAACCATTAGTTAAAAAAATTAATTAAATTTAAAAACAATCATTAATTAAAAAAATTAATTAAATTCAAATATCATTATTTAAAATGATTAGTTACTTCTAAATATCATTAACGATTATTAATTTCAATTATCATTAATTGAAATAATTAATTTAATCCCATCATCATTAATTAAAATAATTAATTAAGTTCAATAAATTAATTAAACCCCAACTAAAAGAATTAATTAAACTCAAATAATCATTAGTTAAAATGATTAATTAAGTATAAAACATCATTAGCAAAAATGATTAATTAAATCTAAAGATAAACCAATTTTTAATCATCATTTATTAAATTGGTCAATTAATCTTAAATTAATTAATTATAATGATTAATTAATTTTAAATTATCATAAATCAAAATGATTAACAAAATTTCAATATTCTTTTTAGCGGAAACACAAGCTCAAGTTCATACGATAGGGTTTTGGGGGATGAAATTTAATAAACGACGGTATAGAAAAAAATCTCTATAACGACATTTAAACTATTTAATGGAATATCGGTAATTAATTTAAATCAACTATCAATAACAGCATATGGATGTAAATAAATGATTTATAGGCGAGAAACCCCCTTTAGGTCTCTCTACATATTTTTCCTACAAACAATGGTTATGGATAATATATATTATTTTTTTGAAACTGGGTTAAAAAAGTTACCTTTATGGATAATATATATATATATATATATATAACTATATGGGTTTATAATGGTCAAGTTAATATGTCATCCATTTTCCAATCGGAATTTCAACCAAATAAGCAATCCAAACAATTTAACAAACATCCAAACAATTAATAAATGTTTATAACATCATTAATATGATAAAATAAAATTAAATGTGAGTTAAACTCGCATTGATTTTCGTTCTCAGCGAAACGTTGCGGTTCAGACTAAAATCGAACGGGCGTTCGATTGTAGCCCAAATTTTCACTTGCTCCAAATCTGACCAAACAAACTCCATAACGAAGATATTGCTTCTATGAGTACAACGCAACTTCCTACGTTCCAATTCGACCTCGTATGAAATAAATATTGCATTTATAAGATCTTTGGATTAAGTAATATAATTAACAACTTAATTACACCATTAACCCGTAATTCAGATTACTTAACTCCAAAACAAAGCACGACCGCTAAATCCTTCTTCTCCCTCACAACCAAAACATGCCTTGTACGTGAAGCACTCCAACCACACCACCAATGGGACAATGGAGAGCACCACCAACCTCCACTCGCCTCGCTCGTCACTCTCCACCCATCGACGTCACCTCATCCCTCTCAGATCAAAAGGCGACCTCTACCCTAAAATGAGCTACAAACGATTGTCGCCTCCTCTAAGACATGGTTGCACACCCTCATCGGATCACTGCTGACACTCCTTGCCACCCTGAATCCAACACCGACCTTGCCTGCCCTTATTTCCGCTTAAATCAAAGAAAACCTGAAACCCTAGAAAGGTCAACCCATCCAAAACAGCATCGTTCCATCCAAAACTGGTATCGCCGCGTATATCTTACTCTTATCCAACAAAATAAATTTCATGATTTATTGTTGAGTATTTAATTTATTTTGAATTTCAAAGATTAGGATATAATTTCGTTTATTGGTTTTGGTACATAAAGAAGAGCGAGGGTGATGTTTTATAAAGCAAAGGAAAAAATGCATATTATAAAAATGAAAAGAAGGTATAAGTGATTTTACCTATATTTATAACCAATAAAATATAATAAATAGACAAAATGATTATGTTTCCTCTTTCCATTACAAAAATATTTCTCGAGCCGCCAATGTCCATGACGTCAAATCGTTATTTAAAAATTGGATTTTGATTTGATTTTACAACGATTTTTAAATTAAATATTTACGATACCCTACTAGAAATATTTCGTTCGACTATGAACTACGAGTAATCGAAATAAAAATATAATCGTGCACTAAAATGCAACACAGTCATAAATCAACAGTGAATTACTTAGATTGTTTTATTTTGTGAAATTTTCTAAATATCATCGTTTGTTGACTGATCATCAAACGAATAATTTCAATATTTTCCAAATTAAATATTAGGGAAGAATCATATAAATTAAACTAAAAATACATTATCAAAAATCAAGTCGTTTTTATTACAATTTGATTTCTTGTTATTTATTCGAGCCATTTGTTATTGTAATAAATTTACAAATGAGCTTACCATTATTAGTTATTAATTAAAAGGAGTTAAAATAAACTATTAAATCTATGTAATTCATATTTAGTTCACCATTCAAATATTTAATTCTCAATTCAAACATTTAAACGATCACTATTATTGAATTCCAGGTATTAAAATCAAAATCTAATTATTTAAATATTTAAAATTAATCAAACATTTAAAATCAAATGACCAAAATTTTGGGTTGTTATAGTAGGAGAGGTGTTTTCAAGTGCTAGGCAAGGTGTTATGATGTCATATGGTGTTTAGTTGGTGTTGGATTGGTTTAGTTTGAATTAAAGTGTGAAATCTCACTTTTATTTAGTTTAAAATTGACAAAATATCGTAATAATTTAGTGCTAATTTCTTACGTTGTGTGTAGGTCTGATGTGCATTTATTATTGGTTGTTGTTGATTCCCACTTGAAAGTGGATGACATAAATAACCATTGTGTAGCAAGGGACAAAAGTAAAGAGAACGAATGTCAAAGTGTCTTCGTAGCGAATAGGTCGTTATGGAAGCACTTCGAAGAATGGAAATATTTTAAAGGGATCCTAAAGGATTCCTCGCCTTATGGATGGTTATTTACATTTATTATTAGTTGTGTAAATACTTGTGTTTGTGGAAAGTGAATGTTGCTTAATTATAGTTAACCTACTTGTTGTTGGTTTTATTACGACGTTGAGATCCCATGCTCGCTTTATGGCGATTTACTATTTGTTTTGAAATGGTTTCCAAACTCGACTTTTGTTTTCAAATCTTTAGCAAAGGTATTAATGTGCTTTAGATATGGAAAGAAATGTAGTTTAAAGGTTATTTAATTTACAAAAATAAGTTTTAAAATGTTTCAATCCATAGAGTGACAGTCGCTATTGATGCAGTTTTGGAAATCTTTGATTTTTATGAAATAAAAAGTGTTATCTATTTGAGATATTTTGAAAAGTATTTTCAAATGTGTTTATAAGTATTTAAAAAGGAAGTTTGAAGTTTTATTACATTTTGAAGAATTTATTTAGTTATTTAAACAAGAGGTTTAAAGTTTACGCCTTTGTTTTCAAAAAGTCAAGTTTTGGTAAAATCGACCATCTTTAAAGGGTTGTTTTAAATACAAGTTCAAATTATGTTTAAAAAAGTTTTAAAAGTAATTTTTAAAGGAGGAAGGAATCATGGATTGTAACACTATTGTTGTCATAAATATTTTCGAGAAATGAAAAGAGATTAGGGACTATAACAATTTTATTATAGTAAATGGTTCCAAGAAATTTGAAAGGGAGTTAATTTACAATACTTTGTTATTATTAAACAAGTGTTTAGTTTCATAAAAGCAAGTTATTTTAAAGTGGATTGGAATTCATCGATTTAAAATGTATTTAGCTTTATAAAGAAAGGATGTTTCCATTTTAAAATCAAACCTTTTGGTTTGAATAAGTAATTTTGGAAAATGTTTTTAACGACAAGAATATTGGAACTCTCAGATCCTATTTTAATTTCTAGACTTTGAGGTATGGTAACTTATTTCCATTTTAAAGTTAGAAATGTTGTCAAGTCAAGGTTTGAGAGGCAATGATACCCCAACTTGCACCGTTTCATTTCTAACCGATGAATAATGCTAGTTTGGAATTGAAGATTGGAAATAAGTTTGTGGAGTTGGTTTTTGGATTCATTTTAAAAAGACTATGTTTTATGCAAGGGATTTCTTTGTTGGTTCCATTAAGCAACGAAAAACAGATATGATAAAGTAATGCGAAAATGTTGACACATTTATGGAAAGTAGGTCATCTTGTATTTAGCAATAAAAGCCGATGAGTAAAATTTTCCTCTATCTGTAAGATCTAGAATCATAGTGTTTTAACTAAGGCAACCTGTGTCCTGACTTACCCGACTTCGATCTAGGCCCGAGATAGAGAAGTCAAAATGTCGGAAATGTGATAAGTATAAGAGGATTTAACTTTGAAAGATAGGTCATGATTAATTAAGTATATGGAAGGTACTTTCATCTTATACTTGACACTAAATTTCGAGGTATGGAAGCTCGTCTCTATCTTGGGAATTAATAATGTATGTTGAGGCAAGGGTAGTTTTCGACTTGTTCGTTTCATTTTTAATCGAAGGATAGTGCTGGTTGAAATCAGAAAGTGGGGATAAGTATGTGATGTCCAATTTTTCCATGTCCAATTATACTTACACCTAGATAATGGTTTGTCCACTATCTATATCCTGACCATATTTTGACTTAGGAAGTATATGAAAGCTTCGCGATTTAATACGATTTGAGATTCCTATGGGATAACTCATCTGGTGAAACATCTCTCGCTTTAAGGAGTATATTAGAGATCCTCTTAGGACTCTTATATAGTCCGCTTACTACTAAAAGAACCAGGATGGAGTGAATCGAAAACTTTCGATTTTGGTTCGGAGAAACCGGGATTGGATACTCATGAGTTATCTAAAATCCACTTCGAAGCTGCATAAGCATTCGAGTTGGAGACATTCCGAAGATGATGGAATCAAAGACGGGGTTTTTAAAGCGCAAGGTCTACTTGCTACTGCTCCTGAGGGCGATTCCAAAAAGAATGTAGTAGAAATAGTGCCATCGGTTTTTTTATATCCTAAACAACTTGTATGGATGAATGCTGGCATTGTATTATTGCTTGGAGAGCAGTGTTAGCATTCCAAGTGGGAATTGCTAAATAGGTAAAACATAGCCTCAAGCCTTACACCCGGTAATAACTAAAACAGTGGATATGCTTCAAGGTTATATGGGTCCTACCCATTAGGGTATGGACATCACCCATCTAGGTCACTATTTATGGATTTGGTACGCTCATGAGAGCTCTCAAGCAAAATTGTAATGATTGGACTTTTCGACCCTCAAGTGTCGGCACTAATACATACATGGTATTCATATGCCCAACACTTAAGTGCTTGAAAGACGAATTGCTAGGGTGAAATAAAAGACAAAGAAATAAAATAAGGAAGAGGAGAACACAACATCATAATCTGACAATGAACGGTAATACGTAATATCAAAAGATAGTATAAACTATCATTCTAAGATACAAAGTTTTTCAGAGTTATAGTAATCGACTTGGACAGTTATAACAACATGTCCTCATAAATGCTTATACACACACACACAAGGTAATGCAGCGGAAATAAGAATACTATGAAGGTAATCATCCAGCTCTTCTTCATAAGCTCCAAAGCGTCTGTATCTAAATTTTGAAACATACACGGAGCTGACCTGAGCATTATAAGAAAATAACACCCCGATCAGTTTGGTAAACCAACGTAAGAAACTCAAGAAATATGAGTGATATGTAATAGTAACCATTGAGACCGTACGAAATCTCATAACGGTTTTCCCCTCAAAAAAACCAACAATTCAATAAGTTTTACATATAGTGATATGATAGATAATGTCTAGATTATAGCACATAAATCATATCAAACAGCTGCTGTGTGAACGCCACAATAATAATAGGTATACAATCAATACCGCTAAGGTGCATTCGTATATGGATTGTTTTCCGCGGAAACGCCGCAAGTAAACTGAAGTGGATCTCCATGACAACGATTAGAAATTTCCTTTTGAACATCATATATCTCTAGATAGGATATACCCTAAGGTAAACAAAACTGGCCCAACTGTGAACTACATGGTACCAAGTATCAATAACTCCCGCGTGCAACAAATCGATAAGCATAATCTAGATATGGAGTTGATATACCCTCATGGGTAAACTAAACCCGAGATTATGCATCCTTCTCTGGTTTTAGTCATTTCCGATGTCGAGGCTACGTTCGACATCTTTCACACAAGTCTTCATCCCTCGAACAACACATAAATACCCAATTGGAGTCCATTATCTCGAACAAATCACAAATCATTACAAGGATTCGAACATCTCAAACAGATCTCGAACCTCCATATAGGTTCCCTGCATAAGTCTTCTGACGAATGCTAGCACTGTCCTCTCTCTCGGAATAGTCCTCGAGATATATAGTCCCACACAATAACACCGTTTGAAATGTTGACACTGACCATTCCCTTGAATTTAACCTTAGGACGAATAGTTTAACTCTATAACATTCCACTTCACAACTGCTTCTAAAACATAGATCGCCTATACGGTTTTGAAGCGGTTACGGGTTCGAGTCATCTCATATAAGTGCACTCTTCCCACTTACCGGACGCTCTAAAACCAATCGATGAATTTTTGATAAACTCAAATCTGGTTCTTTTGGAAATAAACAAACAATACATAAGAGCGGAGATCACCTCCTAACCGTTTAGGTGGGCGGATTTTCCTTATCATTTGTCCTGGAAGAACATGTAAGTTTATACGTACAGTATAGCACCACCAAAGAAACTGTACAATATAATTCTCATTTTCCTTTTAGATATTCCTAAAATTATATTTATGACAATTTCGATAGTCGACTAATCGACTATCCGGTACAAGATAGATGTTTGTAAATAAAAACCAAGTCTAGTTATTTTCCATAAACAAATAAACACATAAAACACTATCATCATCCAAAACACAATCAAGCCGCACAAAGTATGATTAAGTTACTTAAGCAACTCCTAATCCCTTCCATTTAATTAATCCTTTTACTAATTAAAACTCCTTTATTAGTAAACTTCTCTTATCTAATAAACTTCACCTTTTCTATCTTTTTCCAAAAGATTCCATTACTTATAATTTCCTTCAAAATATCCATTTTAAGGATCTAAGTACTTTTGCAAATCCATTCAAAAGGTTTAAGACTAATGTTACTCAAACATTGACACTACAAACCCAAGACCATTTTGCTTATGCTTATCTTTAAATCAGTCTTTTAAAGATCTATCTACATCCTTAAGTATAATAAAAAAGGGTTAAAGACAAAAATTATTAACACATTGTCGCAATAAATCCAAAACAATTCTTATACTTGTTTCTATCTTTGCAGACATTAGTTTTAGAAATCTAAGTTCATAATCGGTCAAGTTCAGTACTTGACTAGTTAATTATCAGGTTCTAAAGACGATTGCTTATAGAAATCACGATTCATATGCTTAATTCGTTTCCGACATTCCAACTTACCATTCCTCATCCAAGAGTGAAGCCATGTAAGTTAGAGCACTGGTTGCATCAAAGTCTTGCCTAGACAGTTCATTCTTGAAACACACAAATATAAAAGTCTACCGCTTCGGTAAGTGTTAAGTATAGTATTAATGATTTCAATAAACAATAAGAAATCAACACAATTAACACATTATCGACTTTTTTGATTTAACTATTCCTCGGCCAAGAGCGAAACCGGTAGGTTAGAGCTCTATTGCTCCGTCCCTATAGGACATCAATCTTAATTCTCACAAATAAATATGTAACGACCGTGATTTCTGAATCACTGTCGTAATAAATATTCTAAAAATCGGTAACGACCGTAATTTTTGAATTACTGTCGAAGTGAATATTTTAAATAGAAATTTTTAATTTAAAATTTTCAAAGAAAAATGTGGATGCAAATTTAAAAACAAAGTTAAATAAATTTTCTACTTGTCGTTCTAAAGTCAAGTTGAAAATTTTATAAAACACAAATTTTCTATTATAACAGTGTTTCAAAATGCAAAGCAGTTGAAAGAAAGAATATAGTGTCCACTTTACATTATTTTTTCTTTTATCTTTGCATTGCTGACAGTCAAGCAATAAAACAAGTATGAATGCATATCACAAATACTGTCACCACAAGTTTTTAAATCAAATATGTAATCACGTTTTGCATTGCTGAGACATACTAGTATTAAATAAACAGAGAAGTAAAGCAAAGGGTGAACACATTATTTTAAAAGCAAATTGAAACGTTGCATTACTCTGCCACATCTAGTGTGTAGCCGAGCATGATCAATGTACGTTGCATTAAATGAATGTTTACCCAAAGCCTTTTCAGCACCCATTTTTCTTGACTAATACCAATTGAAGAAAAGAAAAATAATTTTTCTCGGCAACAATTCCCCTTGCTCGTTTTCAGCTGTTAAAGGGAAGCATTAATGGTAGCATAAATTCAATCTCTTGGATCTAGAGTTCTTTAGCATACAGTGAGAAAAAAAAATCTCTCACATTGCTAATTTATTTCCATTCGTTGCGTGCATTGATTGCAAGAGTTCAAACTTTTACTTTCATGCATGATCTTTTCTTCATCTTCACGTATGACTGCATTAAAAGGGGAAAGTGGTTCTGAACAACATAATTCATAAGTTTAATCAATTCTGCACATCCTTTTGTTTTCTTTACTTCATCCTTTCGTGAAAATATGAATCAAAGATGCCCAGATCTGGTTAAATGCGTGCATCTCTGTTAGTATATTATGAATATGAGTTTTGTTTTTATAGCGCCTGGGTTGTTTTAATATAGTGAATGTGTGCATAAAACAACTTTAATCCTTGCGTGTATTTAATATTGGAGCAAATTAGTACATGTGCATGTATTATGGGGGTTGTGTGTACCCGTGTAATTTCATTTCATGCCCAGACCTTGTTTAATTGCATGCGTACCATTTTTTTGTTGAATATGAACTTTGTTTGTTTATAAGTTGTAATGCACTGAACTAAGTCTAGAGATATTATATTTTTTCTAACTGATGCTAAAAGTAGATGAGCCTTAGACTACGTTATTTAGTTTTCTTGTTGCCTCTGTGAGTCATGCAACCCCAGTGCGCAGTTGTGTTTTTTAAATTTTTGTGTGAAAGCCTGTAGATTTTCTAGTGTGATATGGTCTATTATTCTTCTACTGTTTAGTAAGACCTGTTACTTTGTTCACTTGACTTACCATTTACTCGTCTTCAGGTGTACACGTATGTGTTCACATTGATAGGTAGGTTGTTTTTCTTTATACGTGCACATGTTAAATTAGACAATGCAAATTTGAGTGCACGTACTTAATCCGGGCTATGCTATATTGATGTATATAGTAGTGTAATCCAATGTTTAAATTGTTTTGAACCGGCGTTACATTTTAAAAATGTATTTTACTACCATTATTTTTATAACGAAATTTTTACACCGGTGCTATATTTTGAAGTGCGGTGTTTTGGTGACATTTTGACGAACAAAAATTACTGTTGTTTTGACTTCATTAACCGTTAATTTTAAAGTGAATTTTTAAGCGGTTATCCCGCAACGCTGATTTGATATCCGTTTTTACGGTGTTTTGTGAAGCGCAATTTCCTCGTCGAAATTGCTATAGTGGTTGATGTTTTAATCACGTGTTTTAAAAATTGTTTTAAAATAAAATTGTTTTCAAAAAATTTACAGTTTGCGCTTTCAAAAGAATGAGGAAACGATTTAAACGATTCAGAAAAATTAAGGGCTATGAACCCTTACTTTTACTGATTCGGTTAATTCCGGACTTGTTCGTTTGAGAACGTAAAATGTTATTTATATAAAATACACAATTTTGTACTTTCAAGGAAACGATGAAGAGATTTAAACGATTTAGCAAAAGTGCGGAGTATGGAACCACACTTTTACTATTTCGGTTAATTCCGGACTCGTTAATTGAAATATTTGATGTTTGATGATTTTGATGATTTTGCTGGACCTTCGGGGTCATATGATGGACCTTCGGGTCAAATACCAGTACTAGACCTTCGGGTCATATGTTGGACCTTCGGGTCATTTGTTGGGCGCCAAAATTATGATGACAGTACTTGGTAGGCTTCGGCCATATGTTGATGCACGTGCGGCGTAGCTAAAACTCGCCATCTGCTGGATCGATCCATCTTTTATGTTGATTTTCTAGTTATCTATTTTTGATTTCTAGATTTTGTGAATTGCTGCCTTGAATTCAATTGTGAATTTGAAAGTTGATTTTGATGGTGTTTGATGTGATTTCTTCATTCAACCATGTTGATTTCTTAAGTTGAATAGTCTCACTCGAGATTATTATTATTTTGATTGATGTTATTTGTGATGCATTCACTTCTAAGAATAAATTAGACTGGTCCGTTTATTATTTTCTTTTAAATAATACTCGGGTCAGACCGAATTATTTCAGGATAGTCGCTATCTCTGATTCAGTAGCAGCTTCAGCTTTTGGGATCTCCCATCATCTTTTGTCTAGCCTTCGAGGAATTCTCTTGGTTTATTGACTCTCATCTTATGTATGTATTTATGGATATGTATATGTACATTGGGTTCATGTGAACTATCGGTTGTTGTAGCATGTATCCAGATTTGTCTTCCGCTATATATCTAATATTTCTGTTCTGATGTGATTATACTATCAATGTTGTTGTTATTATGAGTTGTTCTGAATTTTTCTTAAGCCACTGTAGTTTCGTTTTAGATTTGGATTGAATATATATCCTTGGGAGTAATTTATACAACTCCTATCGATGTAATCAATACTCGTCTAAGGCATAACTTACGGATGGTCCCTTCTAACAAGCCTTATTCTTCGCAATAGAAAATGTTATTTCTTATAATAACCTTTGTTATAGTGAGCATAGAGGTGGGGCGTCACAAAATAAGCCTACTTTGTCGGCTTTTAGTGTTAAGCATAGTTAATTATTTTTCAACAAGTAATTAAATAACTAACTATTTGGCTATTAATCAATTACTAACCAGTTACCTTTTGTTTATACTTTTAAATCCCTTTTAAAATGATATATGTATTGTAGTTTGTTTAGCAAAACTTTGTATTAAATAAACCATTTCAAAAGAAATTTTATTCCATAAGATATAAAATAGTCAACAAATTTTGTAAAAACTACGTATACTTAAAAATGCTTTTAAAATCATTTATAATATCTATAATAGGTTTTAAAACATTTACTCAAAATATTAGTTGAAAATAACTAGTTTATAAAATCCTTAAAAACTTGAGAATGACATGTTTTCTATATATTTTAACAAAATATCTCTTCTTTAAAAATTCATAACTAATTCTTAAAAATTCATAAAGATCTCAAATTACTTTTAAAATGCTCTAATATGAGTTAGAAAACAGTTGTAAAAAGAATAAAATAAAATACTTAAACTTAAATATCTTTTCAAACTTTTTAAAGTCCAAAATCAAGTCTAAACTGGGTAGTTTTGCAATAGTGATGTTTTGGCCACTTTTCGAGATGTTACTTAACATTTTACTATTCAAGCTTTTAATAGAAATAAACATACATATAAAATATTATAGATAGGGTGAGAAAACCCTAGGGATCTCTCCAAAGTTCCACAAACATTGCCAAAAATAAGACAATTTCGAACTACATCTATAGCGACTATCGCTGTAAGTGCACTTTCAAATCTGAGTCCAATCTAAACCAAATCCATCTATACCCTATGTGCTTTGTTCAAAATCTAGTCATATGTCATACACGTCCATTCCAAGTTTGTTCAAGTTCATATACATGGATCACTTATGCCATTTACTTTTAAAGTAAGAATCCAAACCAATGTTTTAACATAAGTTAACAACAATTCAAACAACATAAACATAATCAAACACAAACATATATGTGTTAAATTTTCCATTCAAAATGAGGTGTTAACTCAACTTTATCCATATTAACAACCAAGATCTGAGCACCAAAGTCAAAACCCATCTTTGCAACACCTTTTATCCCTTCCTCCTCCTTGCTCCACCTTCTTTTGCCTCCATTCCACCCAAAATGCTCATGTCATATGCTTAGAGGGAGAGCATGGCTTTTCTTCTTAAACTTTTGGCATGGTGGAAGGTGTTCTAGTATTTTACTAAGGCTTGTGGCAAAGTTTGAAGTGATTTGGAGTTAATTTGCAACTATTTCATTTGGAACATTTAGAGACAAAGAAGATGAAGAAGCCATTAAAGAAGCTTGGTTTTCATTTGTGATTTTGTGATTTATTCCTAAGGGTGTGCCTCTCCTTTTATAGGATGAAAATGGTTCTTTTTAAGTTTGCATTCACCGCCCGCTTCATGCCATGGAAGCCTTACCTCCCATTACTTCTCGTTTAAGTCACTTCTCCTTTATGCTAATTACCATTATACCCTCATCGTGATAATATCTTTTATCCCAAGGAAGCTTCTAGAACAATTCAAAATTTATTAAGAGGTATGTGTTAATTAGTTGCTAATGTGTTCATTTGATCATTAGACAAGTGCATAAGAGTTCGAACAACTTATATTGATTGAAAAGTTGTTTACCGATAAACCAATTTTCGGTCACATTGTCGATTTCTCTTCAAAGACTATATTTTTGTAAACATTTTTCCAAAATAAGTTTACCATCATTAGGTATGATTTTAAAGGGGTTAAGAAGCTTATTAAATCATTAATAACATTTATTCAAGATTCAAATATTTAAATAATTCAGATATTTAAATACGAAGTGTTTGAAATTCTATGTCGTTATATTCTCCCTCACTTAGAATATTTTGTCCTAGAAATTCCAACACGAGCAATCAAAGAAACAATCACACATTCATATCTAACAGTATCACAATCACTAGAAAATAATACTCATGGTTTGCTCAATCCTAAACCCTCTCATTGCACAAGGATGATAATCAATCATCTAAGTGTACCTTCTGCTCAACAGCGTCTGGTTATTACTTAGACGATTATCCATGCCACCATAAACAAATCGAACAATCATTCCTTAAACTCTCCTTAAGCTAACAAAATATAGTATACAGATATATTAAAGCCCGTAGGATGTACAAAGACCATCCATATTTAATATCAATTCTAGTCACTTGCTTGATCACATAAATTTCAATTTCTAACAAGTATAGATCACTTGACCTCTCTAGTATGGACTCCGATCAGGATCCTTGATTGGAAACCCCCGTTCTCCTTACATAGCCATATATTATGATAGAAAATTTGGGATTATATCAAGAATCCATAGCAAGTGTTCGCCGTCAAGAATCTAGTGAAAAATCCTTATTCGGACCGGTGTATACCACGTCAAAATCACATAGTCAAATACTGGATCAAGAGCAGTCATGCAAATAAAATGATCTACATACAACTTACGTATTTATCCTATTGGTTTCTTAACTACATCAATTCCTTTTTAATCACATTCATTTATCCAAATAGCATGGCATTAAATACTAAATCACTTATGCATCATTTCAGAAAAGACCTAACCTCAAATTTATAAACGTTTTACAACTTAAGTTCATACCCATATAATACTCCATTACCTCCTAAGAGTATATACAAAAACATCAAATTTGTAAAAAGTATGTTTAACAAATTTAAAACTGTTTTAACTTACTATCTTCTCAATTCAAGTGTTATATAAACTTAACTTTATATTTTCAAAAACACTTAACTACAAGTTAAATAATAATTTGGAAGTTTCCAACTATCCAAAATCACCGAAAATCCCATTTCATTTTAACAAATGAAAACTACGAAACAACATATTATATGATGATGCACATCCATACTTTCCTAATGCATAAGCTATATGTGTCCATGAAATAACTTGACAAGAAAACTTTAGAACTTGTTAACAAGAAATCTTGCTAACACCCCGATATGGAGTTAAGGGATAAGGTTAATCTATTTTAGTTTCCTTTATATAAATGGAGAAGAGTGGGATGTCAATGTCCTATTTAATTTCCCTTTCGAATAGGTTGCTATAGTGAAAACTTGTTCAAGTTGACTTTTCAATCCAGTCGAAACGGCTAATTCCTTTTCTTAATAGCTTTTCGACCTTGCTGAGATAGTGTGGATTTCCCTTCGAAAGCTTTCCTTTCGACTCAGTTGAGATACCCTGGATAAGGTTTGTCTTGATAGGTTTAACCCCAGTCGAAGACTTTAGTTATTGAGTGGATAGGGCTCTATCCATGAATCTGAGGCTGAGGATTCGACCTTGTCGAAGGCTAAGTTGATTAGTAATTAAGACTCGGATAAGGAAATTGGAAGTGGTTTCGACCTTGCCGAAAGCTAAATCCTTTGACTACTTGTGTAAGGTTTGGGTTTCCAAAGTTTAAGTGGATCGAGGTTAGGTTTCGACCTTGTCGAAAAATGAAGTCTGAGGAAAAGTGATCTGGAATCTACAACTGGTATTACTTGAGAATATAAGGGTTTCAAACTAGTCGGAAGAGACCCTTTGATACAGTCAACACCTGTAACACAAGGTTAGACCAGATAAAAGCTTGAGAAACAATTAAGTAATTAGAAATATTTAAGACTTCCCTTTCTTAACTCTAAGAATACTTTATTACTCAAATCTCCAATTCAATTTACAAGCAACAGTTATATGTACTGCTCAATCCATGAAACAGCCGAAAAGCTTTTAAAAAATATGTAATTATATATCAAAGTTGTTAATTTGACATTCTTCATGTAAATTGTTATGCGTAACTTATATTATAATTCTTTATGTAAATATGTAATCATAGAAATCTCATTGTTATTGACATTTTAAGAACAAGTGTAGATTTTTAAAATTTACGTATAGAGAGGAGTTGTTGTGTTGATATGTAATCAGTTGTGTTAGGGAAACAAGGACACTATAAGAAAAAACTATTTTATAACGTAGAATTTGCAACGGTTCAGGGAACTGTTGTCAAAAGTCGAAGGTTTTACAAAATTGTTTGCTAAACATTGTAAACTATTTTTAATGACAACATTTTTTGAATATATGTTGTGAATACAATATTTTTCACAACCTTTGTCTAAAAAGTTAAGAAAAATACCATTTAACAAGTTTCTTTATGCTTCTTCTTTAATAGCATCCATTAATTGTTGTTTGATTACACAAAATTGATAGTGTGTATATTTGTTGTAAAATGAATTTTGTAACGACATCTATAAAACGTTTTTCTCCCTTGAGCATGGTTAATGATATAGTTAAAAGTGTTCAAAACTATATTTTTTCCACCGTATAATTCTTCCAAATTTCAAACTTTTACCCATGAAATTCAAACGACCGATCCAAATTGGATTCCGGAACATATGTAGAAATTGGGATATACTTTATCAACATATGATGGTAAAATTGGAAAATTGATTTTTTGCTACATGTAGTGTAATCAGTATTGATATCGCAAATAGCAATACCCTTTAAAATAATTGTTAATAGTCTTTTACCGAGATGCATAGTTATTTTTCTAATAAATTTCCACTGACAAGAAGTACCAATTTTTCTTCATTACTTTTTTAATACAACTTTTTCATGTTTACTGATGCCTAAAACTGCGATGTACAAAAATTTCTTCGTTTGTGGTTTGTACCACAAAAATGAATTTGAGGCATCAAACAGGAGGTGACTGAATATTGTATTGGTTACTTTATGGGTAGGTATTGAGTGGTATGTTTTGATTTTTCTCAAAATGAGGTGTTTGAAGAACAGTAATAAGTTTAAGCAGCCCTTTGTGTTCTGTTTTATGTTGATGAAGCCTCTCTTTATTTCTTGTTAGTTACAGGCTTTTATTAGTTACAGGCTTTTTACAAAAAATGTCATTTTTTGCAAATAATAATAGAAAAATAGAAATACATATTTCTTTCTCCTAATTTCTTCTCTTTCATACATGTTTGACTCTTTCCAAGGGAATGTCATTTTTTCTCATCATTTTATTCTATTCTAGGCATTGTTATATCACCGTCACAATATTTAGAATTCACTGAGTTTGTTTTTTTATTTTCCATCGTGCATTAAGAATTGAATTTAGTATTATCATAAAAACCTATTGTTAAGAGTACAGCAACACTCTATTCCTTCCCTTACCAAACAACATTTTAACCCCCAACCTATTGAATGTGTATGTGGTATTTGGGATAGTAATAATATAGACCGTGCTTTCCTAAAATTAATACATGCATGAATGTTTAAGTGTATGACTATTTAAGTATGCATGAATATATTTTTTGTAGGACCATATGTTTTCTTCTTCTTCTTTTTTGGGGTTGGTTTTATATATTAGCATAGAAAAATTAATGTTTTTAATATATTATTATTTTGCCCGGTGCAAAATCATTGTTCCATCCAAATTTTATTTACTGATTACGCACCTTATAATTTTGTTCATGTGAAGTAAAAGGTGACAAATTTGGAACATAATTAACAATTTAATTTTTTAATCATTGCAGTTTCGACTGCATGGAAATTGATTGTTGGAGGCGTCTGATCTACTTCGTCAGCTGAATCTTTTGTAAAATTTGACTCTATACTTTTATTTCATACTAGATTTGTTTGTTTTGATACAAGTTATTATGAAATTCTTTCATATGGTAGGAATATCTAGCGATCTCAAAAATCCATGAGAACTTTGCATTTCAATGCTTGGTTTTATCTTTTGTAGGTTTTAGTGGCCACAAACATGAGTTGTTGGCCTGGAGGCAAAATTGATTTGCCTAGCTTGAAAGGTAGATATCAGTGCAAATTTATTCATGTTACCAAAATATTGATATATCTTTATTTTGCCTTCATGTTACACTACTCCTTTATTTTTCCTTTTCAGTCTCAATCAATGCGATATTGTAAGGATCCACTCGAAGAGGATAAACTTGATGCTGGGGATGCATTAAAAAAAATTGCAGGGAAAATGAGTTGTGTCTCTGGTGCAAAAGTCAAGGCAAGTCTGTGCATTTTTGATAGTAAACTAGATATATGGTTAATAATGAACGAATTAATTAATTATTATTGTTACTGTTTAAATTGAAAATATTATTGCCATGCCATGCTGTATAAACTTCCTGGCCAATTCTCTTACAGCTTTAGCATATGCTATTTTATAGACATGGACTGCTAGTCTCACACCATGTTGATTGATAATAGAAGGGAATTTTTTGCATTAACTTGGAATTTTGTTAATTCAACTTCTCCACCAATTAAGTGGATGTAAGCTTAGCTAGGTTTGTGATGTGAAATTGAATTTTTATTCAAACAAAATATCGTTTCAGGCTGTGCACACATAAAGGTACATGTCATATAACAGACAGTAATAAGTGGAGGTACTAATGAATGCATTTGCTGAGCATGACAATAAAAGACATTTGGGTATGAATGTTGATGGTTGAAATGCAAGACCATATACAGATCATGCACATTTAACAATTGCTTGACTATAGCAAATGGCTGTTTCTGTTTGGTACAGATTTATGTGATTAATCAGAATTTCGAATTCAAATACACATAAAATCAGGTCAAACAGAGACTTCCATCATATAGTCATGAAGTTGCATAGATATGAATGTAATATAGGATATAGGTAGATTGTTTATAAAAAATTTACTAATGTATCTCACCAGTCATCACAGCCTTTTACATAAGTTATGCGTGTTTGTAACACTTAAAAAAAATCCCAGTTCCAGAATAGGACTTTGTGTTTTTTTTGTGCTACAAAGGTTACATACGTCATTTTCTGCGCAATCGTTCTCGTTTCCACAATTTGATTTTTCTTCTTCCCCTTTTTTGCTTTCTTTTGTTTTTTTCCTCCTCATTCGTACAAAGAATTTATGCTATGGAGCTATACAAGATTACAAATTTTAAGAAATGAAAAGTGAAATTTCGAATAGATGTTGAAATTTTGAGACGACTTAAATATGTTACGGTGATAAAAACTAGCATCTGCAATTCTATTACAGAGTCATAATGCACATAAATTATTTTTCTAGTACTAGTATAGCTTGGATGGATTCTAATTCAATGTCCGTATTTGGTTAAATTCATCTAAACTTAGATTTTTCATTTTTCCGCCTATTCGATATCCATAACGTTTGGACGGTGCATAATTTGCAATAAAAGTCAAACAGCCTGAATGAAATTGCTACAATGTCTTTTTTTACTCTCCATCGAACAAAGCATGACTTTTCTCTTAATTTTAGTAATCAAGGAGTGTGGTCGAAATTCCTACAACGTCTTTTTTACATATGTCGGTTTCTTTGAATTTTTAATCAGCTAGCTATAGGATATCTTTGTTGTTACTTGCTGTTTGTTTCTTTGAATTTTCAGTCAATTAGTTGTGAGAAATTCTGTTTGTTTTACTTGCTATTTAAGTTGTGTTTACAGTTTACAACATCTCGGTATCACTGTGGACAAACCACGGTTTTATCAACTGAATTTTCCTAGACTGGGTGCAATTATGTTAATTATAGTAGAACAAATATAGGTTGTGACATATTAGATAAATCTAGCTAGGCTTTACATTTTATTAAAATTCAAAATTATGACTAATAAACATTTAGTTGTCCCCATAAATTATTGTGTATTGTTGCTTTTCGTGGCAATTGTGTTGCCGCTCTGACCATACTATGAATACTGTGTTTCCTTATTACACTGATCTACGGGGAAAGTTGCTCATATTATATGAGTTAGTACTCGTATTCTATTATACTAGTGCGAACCCGTGCTTCGCACACGGATGTTGAAAAAATATTGTTGTTGCATAGGACATATCCAAATGTATAAGAAATTTAATACGGTGGTAATGAAAAAACATTGTTGAACGATAGTGTTACATCATGAATAACAATTTGGTAGGATAAAGAATACATAGATATATTTGGTTATGATAATCACAATTAAAATCGAACAAAACAATTACAGTGGATATGTTAAAGTTCACAGACTATTTAGAGGATAATGTGTTAAAATTTATCCGCTAATGCATAGATATATTCACTGTGGCATATAACTCTAATGTTGTTGCTTTTGCAATTACACAGCTGCTTCAATGTGCATAGATATAGTTGAAGTATTCACTGTGAACTGCAGACACAAAGACACAGTGCAGTTCGATTCAATTAAATAAGTAACAAAAGTTTTTTGCAATGGGGAGAAATATAGTAATAGGATGAAATTTGTAAACAGTCAGGAAAAGTATTTGTCAACAGCTGAAAAAGGGAGCAAAAGAGAAAAGAAAAAAGCAATAGATGTAGTACAGGGGAAAAGTAGTAAAACAGAAGATTCAATTGAAATAGAAATGATGATGCAATAAGAAAATAACATGGGTTCCAATATAAATTACTATTGTTCACTGAATCTGATCTATGTCGATGCAGGGTACAAACACGGCATACAGCTGGTCGTAGTAACCAATATTTAAAAATATCCAAAACATACAAAAGAGAACAATTGTGAGAAGTCCATTCATTTTTTAGCCTCAGAAATAACTGCTAGCAACGCGTGTATGATATTGGCTTGATCGCAAATAGGTAATGTTTTCTTGGCCTTAATAGATGCATTACATCAGTCAATTATTTTAACCATTGAAGGTATTTGTACCTGCAGCCAAAAAAGGTAAAAGTGTCATTGATGCAGTATTATTACTAAATTCTCTCACTGCTCGTCTGACCTATTAACTATATCTAATAATCAAACTATGACTACATAATCATCTATACAAAGATACATTCATCAATTGTTTTTTAGAAGTTTTCCGACGGTGGTGGTGCAAGTGATTTTAGAATTTACTGCAAAAAATAAAAAATAAACTCTTTTAGGTGGTTATCAACATTATTCTCACTACAGCACATGTTTTGACTCATCACTTAAACTGTGCATCTACCTTAAGCCCGAATACAACAACTTATATGCTTATTGTATTATTGATCATCGTAATTGTAAACGAAATTGAGTAAACCTAGCCAAATTATGTTATCAAACCTGGAAGCAATGTATTAAATGCTGAGTTGCACGGTTGAATCAAGCATTAATTATGTGAAGTCATTATTTAATCATCTCAAGCTATCAAAAATCAAAATTCATTTTTCAATTATATTTTCATAATGCGGTTAAATAACTATCGTTAACATCAAACAAAATTATTACTACAGCTAAATTAGTATTGCATCACACAAATGCAGTTAAAATATTCAAAAACAATAATTACTTAATTCCAAAAATACTGCAAAATAATAACCGCTTTTTCTTAATGCATTTAAATTTTAACTACAGTAAGCTCGAATAAATAATCGCATACAACCAAAATTATTACTGCATCACATAAATATAGCTGAAATATTCAATTCTACCATGCATAATTCAAAATTGTCATTAAATTATAGCTGCATTTTATTAATGTAGTTAAATTTTAATTGTATTAAGATTGAATAAATTCCTGAAATGTAGCCAAATTTATTACTTCATCACATAAATGTGGTTAAAAATCCTCAAATATAGTTAAATTTACCAAAAACTTGCTGGTAAATTATAATTGCATTTTCTTAATTTCATTAATTTATAACTGTTTTAAAATTGAATAAAATTATCAAATATAGTTTAAATCATCAATAGTAAATGCAATAAAAAAATGCTAACATAGTTAAATTAATTCAAAAAATGCCTATAAATTATTACACCATTTTTTGATGGGGTTAAATTATAACTGCACTAAGTTTGAATACTATCAAACAAAATCAAGATTATTACTTTATTACATAATGTAGTTACAATATTCAAAGGCAACCATAATTGTATAATTCAAAAAAAATATTCCTTTCAAATATGTTAAAAGATAATAAATACATTATAATAATCTAGGTAAAACTACTATGTAATGTTTATGATCATCATAATAATGCTGTTACAGAAACGCAGTACACAGCGGTGACACAAAATAATTGTGCAATTAAAGCTGCTATATAAAATTATGATTTTAAAAAATTTATTTTTAGCTATCAACAATGGATATCATTGAAAAGCAAATTAAATTTGAGATTTAATAGTGAAAACGATTCTTAAATCCAATCAATATAGAAAAAGTTATCACATTTTAAAGTTTGTAATATAAAGAAATTAAAAATGTAACTGTTCAGTTGCCAAATTTCAAGGATGCCTGTGTGAGCTTGAAATTCAACTCACTAATAATAATATAGTATAGATTTATTGATGCTTACATTATTCACATATTCAAGTATAGGTTGAATTTTAGTGATGCGTAAATGAAATCAATAATGTCACAAAAGTCAACAAACAAAAAGGAATATATGCAAAAAATGCAGCAAAAAAATGCACAGATAAAACTAAACATTAAGCAAACTTAGTAGTATAATTGCTCCACCATATGCATGTACAGACCATACAATATTACTACATCAATAAGAAGTGGAATAGAGAAATAAACATTTTAAATATCTCAATGTTTAATAGTTCCCTGTGCACAGAAATAAGAACACTCAGGCATTTATGCTTTACTTTGAAGAACAATCATGAACTACTAAAATCTGCCTCATTTATTGCACCTAATTTAAGTTAACATGTACTGTATTGATATATCTTAGCTCCATCAAACCCGCAACTCTATACTGGAATGAGACAATAGCATTGTTGGCAACCAATTACCTGGTAGTAAACTCAGAGATCTAAACTTTTGTCTATATGCAATTGGATTAACTAAGACTAATATAATTGGGTTTTTACTACTCTATATATGGTGGTCCGGTCTTTCCTAAAACATTATTCTTGCTACTAATTATGTTGCACACTCCTTTGTAGTTCAAGAATAGCAATAAATATAAGCCAATGAAATGAATAAATTTCCATTGCGCTTAAGGAAGCAACAACATGTAGGGAGCGGTTATTTACAATATGTAAATTTCAGTAGAATGAATGTTTACAATTCTCATTTTTCTAAATTTATTTCACTATAATGCTTTATTTTTGTAGTCTCATCGGAGAATCAACAACGTCATAACTAGTGTTAATATACAATTTCAGCAGCAGCTTAGAAAGTGCAAATTATTGAGTTGGTAAAGGACTGTTATCGCAGAAGCAACAATCGCAACCACCGACCCTACTGTTTTAGTGCATCATGTACCACTAGGAGCAGATGCTTCAAAAGTTTGGGTCGATGCGGTGGTGGATCCTGAAGCTTTTCTATTTAGGCCTACTTCAGATATCTATACGATTGGACAAGCGGTTGGGACGCATGTTGCTTGGCATAACGAATTTTTCCTCTTTTGATTAGTAGGTATATGTACTTTTACAGATTTATGTGATGGATTTAGTTATGTTTTGGAACGGAGTTATGAATTCATAAATGGTGTAAACTTGAATTGTTTTTGAATGTGAATGGTTCGTGTTGTTTCAAGTATTTTAATGATTTTGGTTATTATTAACGAAATATTGGTTTTAATTATAATATCACGAAATTTATGGTTAATATCAATTGTGAAAAGATGAATTATAGTAATTTGTAGCAGTTGTAAAAATATTTGGTGCAATTGTCATCACTAGTTGTATAACATCCTACTACAACTATTACAAACTGTTGTAAAATGTTAATGCAACAGGCGAATACAGTTGTTAAAATATTTATTGCAAGTGTCGTAAACAGTTGTAAATAAGTGTTTTATAACTACGAAAAGCCATTGTAAAAGATTATATTACAACACCGGTTAGCAGTTGCAAAAGAGTCTTATAACAACTGATTTTGACTGTTGCGATAAACTTTAATACAAGTGCAAATAGTAGTTGTAAAAAGTCTTTTACAATTGCTATTTGCAGTTGCAAAAGGGCTTATTACAACTGCTTATGCAACTGTAGGTGACCGTTGTAAAATAATCCCACTCTATTACAACTGCGGATATAAAGACTGGCGGATGGCAATTATAATAGACCTATTACAACTGTTTTTGGCAGTTGTGAAAGGGTATTTTTGTTGTAGTGTGCGGAACCTCGCTAGACAATAATGGCTTCGACAGGTTCGAAAGGCTTAGTTTAGCTTTCGAAAAGGTTCTTCAGACCAATACATGCTTTCGAGTGGTTTGAGTGAAGGGGAAACCTTTGGTTTCAAAAGGTTTGGCGCATGTACGAAGAGCCGTCCTTCATTGTCTTCGATAGGTGTTGCTTCAACCCATTCGAAAGGTCTTCAATCATGTGGAATCATCTGCTTCGAAAGGTGGTCACTGAAGGTGGAAGGATGCTTTCGACTCCTGCGACCCCCTCGAAAGACAAAGAATCTTCTGGACCTTGATTGCAACATCCTTTCGACCCCTTCGAAAGGCTCTAAAGCTTTTGGACTTTGGCTGTAGCATCCCTTCGACTCCTTCGAAAGGTCTAGCTGGAGCCTTTTCTTCTTGTTCTTCTTTGCCTTCTGCTCAAATTGGTTTCAACTAAGTTGAAAGGAATTTTAGGTAGTAACATTTGCCTCCTCCTTCCCTATGAAGGGATGCACTTGACTTTCCAATTCAACTGTGTCGAAACCTAGAAAATCCCACCTTTTGGCATTCCCACGTAAATCTGGGCTGTTTATTTAAATCTGATCTAACGGCCTACCGCCTTCTCTGACTTTTCTTATAAAACATGTTCTCTTCTTCTTCCTCTTTACTTATCTGCAACTAAATCATCTTCGAGAAAAATTAAACAAATTCCAAAAATTTCCAAATTATCTTTTCCTCAATCAAAGAAGAAATCAGGTTCAATCATAAGTTAAAATCATTTCTACTCTTCTAACCTCTCTTACTTTTATTATTTCTTATATTTCACGGTGGATTTTAACCTCTTAGATCTCATAATCGGGATTCCAATTTCAAATTTTGTTTAACCGAGATTTTGAATTTTGCTTCAATTTTTGGAAATTTCTTAAGTTTTAAACTGTTAAACCACTTGAGGGCATTCCACGATTCAGCTATCATGAATCGATCGTATTTACTTCTTGTCGATTTTTTTATAGACTCGATTCCAGATTTTGTGATTTTTGCTGCTTTTCAGAAAATTTTAATTTTCATTCTATAGACTTCAAAATTCAAAAGGTTAATTCATGCTTAAATCCATTTTCTTAATAGGTTTGATTCATCTGTTCATCAATTTTTGGAATTCCTGGATTTGAAATCTGGTTTGGGGAAGAAAGGTGTTCCCGGTTTTCTTCGCCCGGAAGCTTTGGGATTGTACGGATTAAAAATTGGCGCTACAAATTTACTTTTCTACCTCTTCGAAAGGGTTTAAGGCGGCAACTTTTACTTTGCTTTCTTACCCTCTTTCGATGGGGTTGAAAGGTATTGAGGCACAAATTTGGCCGACCTTGTCGAAAGATTATATAGTAAAGTGGCACGCAGTCACTCCTCTTGGAAGCAAAACGTTTCGACGTGTTGATTGGAATTTTGTTTAAAGTATACTTTCGAAACCATGATGCCCCTCTGGCCCTTTGGAAACCTTATGTAAATAATGAGTCGAAACCTGCTATATTCACCTTTTTCCATCATTGTCGAAACGTTCCAAGTTCATATGATTTTAACCTAGGACCTTTTGACTCAATAGGTATATAAGGTTTCGACCGCATTCATATTTCCCCTAGAAAAGCTCAAGCTATGGGTTTCAACAGTGTCGAAGGGTCTTGTTACCTTGTTTATTGAATATTAGTAGTGTATACATTTAAGTTGGTTTTTATCATTTCCTTCTAACAACATTGTCTTGTTGAGCTTTCGGCATTGTTGAAGGGTGCCGATTGGACATACATTTTAACCCTCCCTTTTGACCTTGTCGAAAGCTTAGTGAATGTTCATATTTAAGCTTTTGACATTATTGAAAGGTGTCTGCTAAATGTTAATTTTTCCATCCCTTTTGGCTCCGTCGAAAGCTCTTAATTTCTGATTCTCTTCAACCTTAACATTCTTCCAAGAACATGAAGTTTCATGTTTGGTTTTACGTTTAAGTTTCCATACTAGGTTTTTTTCCAATTCTTGAAAGAATGTTAAGTTCATAATAAACTGGAAATTTTAACTGAAACATTCTCACCGGGAAGTACCATAAGCTCTCCGAAGAAAGCCGAAGCCACTTCCAAGCATTCTCTCATATCTACATAAGAAGAAGTGGATGCCATCCTAAATGACTAAGGCATTACTGGTGTGGAAGCCATTCCACCTAGGGAAACTAATACCATCAGCAACCCTCCCAAAAGGTTCTTTGCTTATACTGCCATCCATATATGGCATAGAGGGTTTCTCCCTTTTCCAAAATTCTTGTTCAAGTTTCTTTCTTATCTCGAATCACTCCAATCCAACTGTCCCTGAATGTATACACCTACCTTCTGTCTCTGGAGCCAATGGCATTAGAGTCTGGCCTCCCTTCTTTAAATGCTGAAGTATTGAACCACTTAGTTCGATTGGTCAAGCTCGACAATCTCAATACCCAAAACTTTAGGGAAAACCCTTCGAAGAAGCTGATATCAGAGGGGGTTAACAATTTTAAAGATTGGGAAAACCAGTTCTACTTCGTCAAGTGCTTCCCAAATAATAGCGGGACCTTCTCTACTCCCTGTAAGTTCAGACTTCCACTATTTTCCTTTTATTCAGTGGTTTTTCTTGTATAATCTTCGTCTTCTGTTAGGTGCACCTACCAAAGAATTTAATGAGGCTGATAAGAGAATGATGGTGTCTCTAGTCGTAGCTTCTAGTGAGATTGAAAACTGATTGAAGCTGTTGAATCATGCCAACTTGAAGAAGCATTCTCTCCTCCCATCTAGTCAAAGGGTTTTGGGGCTACCTCCTTCGATTTAGCATACATCAAGAAGTAAACGCTTCCTTTCCTTGAGAGATTCGGCACACTTCTCCCCTATGCCACCTATTTGCTATGACCATTCTGGTAAGTTATTGACACGACATTTGTTTCCTATTTTTGTGTTGCTTTACAAATTACTCTGCTAACTTATGATCATTTTGAACTCTCTACAGCTGCTTCTCAGATTAAAAAGCCTGCTAGTGGTACAGCTCCTCCTCTTATGACTTCCCATGCACCATCCCTCGCTCAATCTCTTGCCAAGACTAAGATGGAAGTCAAGAGAAAGTTGGAGCAATCAACTGTGGTGGGACCACCTCTCAAGGTAGATAAAGTGGTTGATGTAGAAGAGGAGGAATCTTTATCTCTTGACAAAGCTTCGAAGAGCCCGATTATCGAAGCTACTCAGGAAAAATCTAAGGAGACTCCTACTATAATTGATCCTCTCTCTCTCACATCACTGTTTCGAGCTCTCCAGCTGCACTCGAGTAGATTCAAAAAGCTTTGGGGATGACCCCCACTCAAAAACACATTCCTCCAAGGCCGACATCTCCTTCTTCCTCTGCTAATTTTGAAGAGATGGCCCAGTCTATCTTAAATTCTGCATCCTTTACTTCTATCCACCCGTCTTCCTCCGTTTCTGAGCTGGTGGGTCATTACCATTCTCTGATAGAGCAACAATTTTTGGTAAGTTTCTCTTCACCTAACTTTATCATTACTATTCTTCTCAAAATTTCTAACTTGTGTTGCATTTCTTCTTTCAGATTTCCAAGAGTTCGTTAATCATGCACGAGCAAGCATCTAAATCTTCCGTCGAGTCCTCCAAATTTCAAGAGGAAATATCTGCCTTGAAGAACCAAGTTTCTTCCTTATCCATGGAGAAGGATGAAGCAACCTCTGAACTGGAGCAATTGAGAACTTCTCCCGCCCAATCGGAATCCGCTGTCTTGGAAGAAAGAAAGGCTCTCCAACACCTTACCAATGAAAATTTTGCACTGCATCTATCCATAAAAGAATCCAATGAGGAGAAGGCCTAAATGGCAGCAAAGAACACCTCTTTGAAAGAAAAGTTGAAGAAAAACAAGGCTTCCTTGAAACTGGCAGTCGATACCATTTAAGACGCCAAACAGCGAGTGTCACGGTTTCTTGATACCACACTTGAGGAGATCATGATTAATTCCTTCGAAGAAGCCTGATGCTTGCTTTTCCTCGCTCGACTCTGCCCTTGTTGATAGAGTAATGGGCAAGATTAATCGAATAAAGCAAGGAATTGGAGCTGTAGAAGAGGAGGAAATTAACACCTCCAAGGTCCTTTCTTTCGACGTCCCTTCTTTGAAAGTCGAATCTGACTCAGAAGATGAAGGCGAAAAAAATGATGCTGCCGAGGAAGAGGGGGATAATAATGATGATTATCACGACAACGATTACGATGATGATGATGATGACAACATCGACGGCGGTCATGGTTCAAGTGGTGACAGAGGAGGCCACATTGAGACTTCTGACAAAGATGGAGATGAAAATACTGGTGCTTTTGAAAAAGATCCATCTCCCCCCAAAGAAATCCCGCTTGAATCTGCCGCACCTTCTGCTCCTCAAGAAGAAGAGCCTACTTTTGTTAATGTTGAAGCGATGAAGGAGAAAGAACATGCTTCCCATGCATCAGTCCCAATATCTCAGGTATGGGATTCTTTGTTTAAACATCTTTCACTTCGAAGATAATAATAGTGTAAAATATTCATTTTAGATAAGGAAGAAATCTGTCCACCCCTATAAAACCAAACTTGAAAGAAAACAAGCAGAGATGAACAATTTATATAGGGAGTTAGACAAGCAATTAAGGAAGCACAATGTACTTTCTGATAAATATCATAGGCTTAATAGGAGTGCAGCAATGCTAGCATCTTTTAAACATCAAGAAGCTGCCCCCGACTAAGGAGAGCGCGCCTTCGCTATGATGCTCTCTTGAAAGAAAACCGAGAGTTAGTCACCTTATTCTGGATGCTGATTGAAGAGAGGGATATTTTAGTTAACTTTTTATATAAGGCCTATTGTAGGCACCCAATTGTTGACTTTCCATATTTAGGTGAATTTAGTGGGGGTCTACTTAGGCACTTTCATAAGAGATACTTGGACGAATTCGGGTCTGACCCGCATCCTGGAGCTTGTTGGAACTTACCATGAGTCAAATCCATTCCCCAAGATCTTCCTCCTAAAAAACTTAAGTATTATAAGAGCAAATTTGTCTCTGAATTATTTACTAAGTCCATCTTGTATGAACTAGATGAATAATTGTAAACATGCAATAATATATTGATTTGCAAACATTTGTTTTAGTCTTGTTTTTTATGCTTAGCTTCATGTTATTATATTATCACAGAGTGACTGTTCATCAGGCCAACTGGTTTCTAGAGACCATTTAAGTCAATATGTTAAACTGAGAAGATTTTATCTTGAAAAGTCATCAATTATAATCGCATATCATTTATTAAATAACCACTAAAAATTATAGTTACTCGCTAATATTTCTAAAACTAATTTAAATGATTTAATTTTACTAAGTAATGACATATACATCATTATAACATTCAATTAGACTCAAATTAACAACTAACGTCACACACCATTATTTAATTAACCCCTAATCCATTTATAAGTTTACTAGCTTCTCCAAAAGTGGTAACTAAGATCTTAATAAATAATGTGTTGATATATTCATTTTTACAACATAAACATAAGTGTAAATCATCACATGGCATTCTCGAAATTATTTTATACAACTTCATAATTATAAATAAATAAATATATGAAGTATAACGGATAAATATAGTTAGAGAATCATCCCACTCATCTTTAATCACTCAAACAAGCTTCAAGGTTTAAAGTTTAAGATTTACGAATGAGTTTTACATTTTTGTTGATTTAATTCAAGATACTGAAATAAGATGACATATTTTTAGCTAAGCTATTTAACTTATACATTTTCTTTTGTACTTTCTACAATCATTATGTCTTCATTTCTTGAATCTTTTGTTTTTTATTTGATTTTTATTTCATTGTGAACATGTTGTTGTTACGTTGATAGTGGACGCATTTGGTATAAATATTGGAATTCTTATATGCATTATACAATTTACATTAACTAAAGTTATCATGTGTGTGTGTATTAATAAGAGTGATACCTTATTCAAGCAGAGCACTCCAACCCATGGCCTATAAAACCTTTGTCTAAAGCACCATTGTTGACTAGAGATTTAATAAACCTCTAAATTAGACCAATGTGAAAATGTTACTTGCTATGCATAAAGGTGAAAATGAGAAATAAAGTATGTAGTTAAAGGTAAATGACACCAAATATATAATGGTTTCACAAGACTGCATATATCCATCGTGAAATTCTCTTACTATATATGTCTTTTATAATTACAAGGAATCCCAAGAGAATAACAAGAAAAATGAAACTACTCAAGACTAATAAAGTTGTTAATCTTATGAGTTTGTAGTGTAAAGAGCTCTAAATTGTGCATAATACTCAGATTCTTATATATCCCAACCCCTTTGAAGTGACAATGCATGAAGTATTTATAGTAGCTGAAATGGATGATAGATAACTGAGATTATGTTGTAAAACTGACGAAGAAGGCACTTGACTGTAGATCTGGTTGCATGGGCGGATGAAAGAGAGGTATAAAGGTGTAAAGGAATGTATGGCTGGGAGAATGCACTCACTGCCCCTCTACACCATGTGCAGACTACATAATGCACATTTAATGTCGATGGTTTTCCATATCAGTTCAACAGCCCAACTATAGTGCTTTGTACAAATGGATGGACAATTTGTTGACTCTTGTGTGCTTACGTGGCAAGACTTGTTGAGTTGGTTGTTAAAGATAGGAAGGAAACTAAAAATTATTAAGGACCAAATTAGGGAGATGGTGCCAGGCCGAATGTAAGGCGAAGGAGGGGGTTGCTTGGGACCGGTCATGGGTGGGTGTACTAAAGCTGGGCCAAGGACGCGCCATGCTTGAGCTGGCGTTATCGAGTATGTTGGTTACCTGATAAAGTTTGAAGTATTATCGGTCGGTGATTGAAGCGATGTTGAGATAGACAGGTTGACCTTGGGCCCGACTAAGAGTGGGTTGGTATGAGGGAGCCGTCTTTGAGCCAGGCCGAAATGGATTGGGCATGGCTACACTTTGCTTTGTTCATATTTGAGCAACATGCCATGAAGGCTGCCTATGGATAGGACGACCGAGCTCCATTTTGATGTCTTGCTAAGGCAAAGAGCTAGTTTGAGACCTTGAGCCTGGGCAGGCCTATGCGGATCGGTTGTAAAATAGGTGGGCCAACTTTGATTGGGCTAGACCGTACATTAATCGACCTGTTAAATACTTGCGAGAAAAATTAGCGATAACAATATCTCCAACCACTTAAGGTAGAAGTCATTGACAAATTATCATGTATATTATGTTTATTATTTTAACGGTGTTCAATATGTTTGGTTGTTAGGATTCCTTACCCAACATAGTTGTTGAATATAAAAATTCAATGTTTAATCCAGTAAATAATCTAGCAATAAATCATTTTCAGTAGTTAATTGTTAATTTAAAAAAAGTTATTTATTATACATTTATTCTTCAATATTTATATTTTTGTTGTAGATAATGATCATTTGTAGAGCATATTATCGTTAAAGATGAAGTTAATTTAAAAATGTAATTTAAAAAAATCATATATATTTTAAATAGTTGTTTTCCATCGTTTTTACTAGGTGGAACCATTTCTACCACAAATGGTGAATTGAAAAGAATCACGGATCAAAATCTAGGTGTTATACTGCTCTATAGCCTTGATCCTTATATGATGCCTCCATATCATTTCAGTAGTTTCTTCTCCCCTTCAAGAATTTTTTTTTAATTTAGCTTAGTTTTGGAAACTTAGTACACTTTTAGCCCCATTTGAAAACTTATTACACTTATAGTCCATTTTTGAACAGCTCAGCGTCGAGCTGGCCAATGTATACTTGTTATCCATAAAATGTTCACGAAAATAAAGTATGAAAGAAGGAGCAAGAAAACTGATGAAGATTAGAAGACATTAGGGTGGTACATCATAACATAAGAGGGAGTCTTCGACAAACAGATAGAAGCGTTAATAGCACCTTTCGAAGGAGTCAAGAGGACATTTTGCCTTCATCATTTCTACCAGATGAGTATTCAACCAAATTAACCCTTTCAAAAGCATGTATAACCTTTCGAAACGGTTAGGGCCATTTTACTCCCAAAAAAATCCACCTTTCGACTAAGTCGAAAGGTCCTTTAACAAAGACTCATAAAGAGGAGTTCAGATCAAACCTTTCGAAGGAGTTGAAGGGATGCAGTCATTAAAATTTAGCAGCTTCAAGACCTTTTGAAGGGGCCGAAAGGCTCCATCTCACAATACTGAAGGAGTTCTTACCTTTTAAAGAAGATGAAGAAGTCAAAGCAAGAATTAGCAACCCCATGGTGACCTTTTCGAAAGCATAGCAAGCCTTCCGAACCGGTTAAGACACATCCAGGATACCTTTCGACGATGTCGAAAGGTTCTATGAAGAAAGCTACACTCAGAAGTCAGCAAAGGAAAAGGATATAAAAGGAAAACCTTCCGACAAAGTCGAAAGGTTTATGAAGGCATCAGAATGGAAAAACTTTCAACAAGGTCAAAGGGTTCATAATAGCACATGGAAGACAACCTTTCGACAACGTTGAAGGGAAGCACAGCTCTCGACAACATTCAAGTGAAGTGCAAACCGTCCGACAAGGTCGACGGGTTCATGACAACAAGTGAAGACAAATCTTTCATCAATGGTTAAAGGGTTCACAACAGTCTATGAAAGGCATACCTTTCGACAAAGTTGAAAGGATCATGAAGGCATAAAGAAAGACAAACCTTTCGACAATGTCGAAAGGTTCATAATGGCATATGAGGGACAAACCTTTCGACAAGGTCGAAAGGTTCATAGCTACATATAAAAGGAGAACCTTCCGACCCGGTCGAGAGCATGGAGTCGAAAGGGGGGCCACTTGCATCTATAAATAAGACCCAAGAAGTCATGTTTTGGGGACCCTTTTTCTCTCATTCAAAACTTGTTCTCTTCTTAAACAAAGCATTGTAACCCTAATTGGGTGATGATTTGGGAATTTAATAAAATAAAGTTTCTTGGATAAAGAGGGAAGTCTTGAGCTTTGTTAATTACTTTGTTGTTTACTACAATATTTGTTGGATTAACCTCTATTTTCCAGGTTTAACTTCATCGAAAGGGTTTTGTCGATAAGATCAACAACACCTCTAATCCACATACCTACCGCAACCTTCCGAAGCCATTAGCTCTGTGGTCAAGACCTTTCGACAAGGTCGACAGTTTTTATGCTCTAATAATACCTATAACCTTTCGAAGCTATAAACCAAGTGGTCTAACTTTTCGACAGGGCCCAAATCTACTTAATATCCACTAAAGTGTTGACTTCTTAATTCCACCCAAGGAAAGTTATTACCCTAGCCTTCAACCAGGTTAAAACCTATATGTAGAAGACTTAACTCAGAGAATCATAGCCTAATCAAAAGGAAGATCACTGTAGGAGATCTCATATTGGCTCAACAAAGCTGGAAGGTTACTTAGCCCAGATTCTAAACCTTTCGACGATGTTGAAAGGTCTGATTCAAGAATTATCAATAAATAAAACCAAGTTATAAGGCAATTCCTAAGGGAATTTCACTCACCGTTTATGTAAAGGATATTCATCTTTCTTAATATTACTTTGGGGTGTTGACAAGAAAACTTGTTAACACTGACAAGAAATCTTGTTAACATTTTTGGCGCTAGAAGGAGGGCCAAACCTCCGATCCCTAATCACTTTCACCAAGGATTAATAGAGTACTTCGTTTAAAAAGAAGAAGATGAAAGGAGTCATGAAAAATATTAATACCTCAAATGAAGAAGTTAAGCCATAATCAACTTTAAAAAACAATATAGTTCCAAACTTTAACTTGGAGAATATAGAAATTGGGCAACCTTCGGCCTTAAGGAGATTGGAAAAAAATGAAATTAAAGTCCAGCATCTGCAACAGCAAATGATAGCCATTCAGGAATTTCTTAAAAGAGCACTGTCTCAAGGGTCACTAAAGGTTGTAGAAGGAAAAGGTGAGGCACAACGTCTAAATGAAGATCAATATGAGGAGCAAGGAAGTCAGGCTATGAGAACCATTGAGAAATCAAATAGCTTAAACA
The DNA here is from genome assembly GCA_030737815.1 of Allium fistulosum. NCBI lineage: Eukaryota > Viridiplantae > Streptophyta > Magnoliopsida > Asparagales > Amaryllidaceae > Allium > Allium fistulosum. The sequence goes on along the minus strand of CM060906.1, from coordinate 149,976,862 downwards.
TAGAAAATAGTGATGGTCACCATGACAACATCCACAACCAAGTCACAGAGGATACAATAAAAAATGTAATCGATGAATTAAGGAAATATGTTATCCTACAAAAGGCTCCTTTTTTAGAAGAAATTATGGCAACTAGCATCCCTTCTCACATTCAGATTCCCCCACCAAAGTATGATGGAACTACTGATCCAGATAATCACCTTACATTATTTGAAAATTGAATGAACTTGTATGATGCTTTTGGGACAATTCGATGCAAACTTTTCCCGATTACTCTTGAAGGGGTAGCTATCAAATGGTATAGGAATTATCAAAAGAAGACCATTTATTCTTGGGAACAATTTTCTAACGACTTTGTGACACAATTTTACGTATTCAGAGATCAAACTATGAGCTTTAACCTATTAGCTACAATCCACTAAACGAGTATTTAAAGAGGTTCAATACTGAAGCACTAAAAGCAGAAAATGCAACCGATAGAGATAAGTTAATAACATTTTGGTTCGGGCTAATCGAACAAACCCCTTTTTGGGAACAACTTTATATTCATGGATGTAGAGATCTACGAAACTTCTATTTTCAAGCCGAGAAATTTATTTAGATTGAGAAAAAATATCCCGTGACAAAGGAATCCTAACGAAGATAGGATATAAATCAATTTTGAGTCACCTAGTGAAAAAATGGAGGGAAAGAAAAGTAGGAGAAAAATTCAGAAAGATTTTTCTGAATCCAATTATGTGTATTTGAACAAGCTGCTTTCTCATATTTTCGCTGTAGCAAAAGATTCTGAAAGCTTTTCAACTACTCACAGTATATCAAGCCACCCCAAACCAAACAAAGTGAATGATTATTGCGACTATCACAAAGCAACTGGACATAAGATTGATGGATATCGCGCCCTATCGAGAGTGGTCCAAAACGCAATCAAGTCAGGGTCTCTAAAAGAGTTCATTAAAGAAATCTGAATAGCTTCTTATGCTAATAAGAGAATTGCCTAGATACTTAAGAACTAACTTTTTCTGCATATGAATGGCAGATTAACAGTCTATTGAGCCATCAAGTCCAATGGCATTTGTTTACTATGAACTTTTCTTATTCATAAAATTCTAAACTTGATTTGTATTTCAAAATTGATCATGTACTGATTTGAAATTCGAGTGTCATTACAGGTAAAAACAAAACCAGTCTGTGGCATTTAGCACACCCTTGGAGCACAATAAATTTCTAGCTATTTGAGAAAGACGACTCAAATGCCTGATAAAGAGCAACTATCAATGTTTGAGTCAATGCAGTACAAAGATCAGTTCTCATGAAACCTCGGGCCGCTATTAGTCTTCATCAATTTATATATATATATATATATATATACATATTCCAAAAAGGTCAATGGACCAAAAGAGATTTTCACAAACGTCTCCAAAACTGTTTTTATGCCTCTTGGAAGGAGGATCAAAATTACTTTCATACCTCGTAGAAAGTGGGAACAAAATCATTCAATCTTTCCTTAGAAATGCCTCTTAAGAAGAGGAACAAAAACTTTGAAAATAATATATATATATATAACAAACAAAAAATATTTTTGAAAATCAACCTCCGACGCCCAAACCGAAGTACAAAAATGTTTTTGAAAATCAACCTCCAACGTCCAATACGGAGTACAAAAAATGTTTTTGAAAACCAACCTCCATCGTCTAATCCGGAGCACAAAAAATATTTTTGAGAATAAGCCTCCGATACCCAATCCGGAGCACCTCCTAGGGGGAGGAATAAAACTCATAACGTTCATATCACCTCTTAAGTGAGGGTCAGGCAAAGCACCCATCAACAACCTTCTGGAGGAAGGTCAACTTAACATACACTACATCCCACAGAGCCAAGGGAAACTCGAAAGAGGCACTAAACAAGTGAAGAAAGACAAAGATGTCTACAACTCAAAAAGAAAGTCAGAACCAAGAGAATAAATGGTTAAAGAAAGAAACATATCCGTCATCTGAGACAAAGTTGGAATCCTAGAAAAGGATACACAAAGGAAAAAGGTAAAATATATGCTAATGAATTACAGAACTTCCAATCGGAGAAAAATGATTTCTACATCAAAAAATTAAGAAACTTTGATATCACAAAAAAGCATCAGACCGAAAAATGGAAGAAGGAATCCATAACATGGAAAAAATATAAAGACTGATATGAAAACCAAAGGAATGGAATGATAATAACTTTTTAGCTACAAAGATAAAGTACTTCACTCCAAGAGCGGGTTAAGAAAGCCACTCATGAATCCTTTGAGACAAAGTGACTGATTGGATAGAAGAGTCTATTATACCTATATGTACATATATACATATACTACTAACTTATAGGCACTTTAGGAACAACACATTTATTAACAGGAAACTTTCCTGTGAATAACCTTAGAATTAAGGTTAGATAAACTTAGCTATCTTTTATTTGAAATCTACTAAATATGCTATTATTAAACATATCTATGGCTTCGTTCTTATATTGAATGGGGTTTTGAATAGTTAATTCGTCCGATGAGATCCTGACGAGACTTTGGATAAACTCTTGATTTCGTGAATTTTAAGTTTCACCATTTCTATTGATGCAGATTTCATGTTGGATTTCGTGAATTCTGAATTTCCATAATGCTTTTTATGATGATTTATAGATTTCATATTCATGTTTTCCTTATCGAATTTTCACGATAACATTTAATTCAATTCTGGATTTAATGAATTTTGAATTTCCCTATTGGTCTCTTATAATGGTTTATGAATTCAAGATATTGAGTTTCTTCCCATTGAATTTTCGCGATGATTACTTATTAGTTGCCTGGTTTAATGAGTTCTTGATTTCACTGTTGAGTTTTTATGATGATTCGAAGATTTTCCATTTCTAGTTTCCTTATTGAATTTCTGATTTCCAATTTTGTGAATTCTGGATTCTCTTGTCAATTCTCATAATTCTCTAGGAATTTCGTATCTTTGGTTTCCTCATTGAATTTTTGATAATCTTATTGGTTTTCGGGTTTAGTGAATTCTACTCTTCCTTATGGATTTTTCTGATGATTTATGGATTTCGAATTCCTGATTTACTTATTGAATTTTCGATGATCTCATGTTGGATCTCTGACTTAGTGAATCCTAGAATTTCTTATTCATTTTCATAATGATTTGTGAATTCCATATTCCTGATTTCCGTATTTAAATTTTTGATGATCACTTATTGAATTAATGAATTCTAAGATTTCCTTTAAGACTTTAATGATGATTTAAGGATTTCATGCACGTGATTTCCTTATTGGATTTTGGATGATCTCTTATTAGATTCCAGATTTTATGGATTTTGAACCTCTTTGTAATTTTGTCGATAATTCATGAATTTCGTATCTTTTGGGTGAGACCCTCATTGAACTCCTGACTTTGAGAAATTTTATATTTTATTATTGAGTTTTATAGTGGTTGGTGAATTTTCCATTAAATCTGAAATTCAGTTTCAATGCAAGACATTCATATCGCCAAATGAAAGTGGTGCTGAATTGTTTACTACTTTTTCACTAAATAAGAATTATTAACCAGTGGCGTTAAAAGAGGTTTGACTAAAGGAGAGAATATGTGGAGAATATAGCTAAATTTCTCCTAAGGTTCATCTAATTGAATCGTGGTCAGCAAATCAGGTGATATCATCAATGTCAATGCTTGCTGGGGGATCAATATGGTCGTCGATTCTCTTGTTTCTGATTGTTCTGGTTTAGCGTTCAATTTTATTGTCTTGCCGGTTAGTTTTACATTACTTTTGCTAAGATGCATGAGAATAAATCAGATTTAATGTTTTTTGTGAGAATTGTTGGATTTACAGGGGTTATTGAATTTCACTTTAGGGAGGAATGCCTGGATCAGCTACTTTGAAGGATAGTAAGGTTTTGGAAGAAATGGTGAAGAAGCATGCTGAAAAAGGAGGGATCTATGCTGCGATTTGTGCTGCTCCTTCTGTAGCTTTGCGATCTTGGGGTTTGCTCAAAGGATTGAAAGTCAGATAATTCTCTTCAGTTTTCTACCTTAGATTAGGTGGTTTTTATTTATAAGTTATAAGCCCAGTATGTATGAAAAATGGATTTTTATTCTTCAATTTAGCCCAATTTCCAAAATTCCAATGAAAACATACTCCTTTTGATATTAATAACAATTGCAAACCAATTTTTGCCACGTTGGTACAAAATCAACTTACAACATTCGAGCGGTTTCAAATCTTGTTAGTGTATTTGTTTTCATAATTTTTTTTGAAGAATTACACTAATGGGAACCCGTTGCTGTGAAAGAAATTTTTTATGAAATTACATTGTTGAATCATTCCACGATAAATTTCTAAATCAACATAAAAACATGCTTCTATTTGTAATATGTTTTGAAATGGTCTAAGTTTGTTATACGTTTTGAAAACCGGGCTAAAAGGGATAAATCCATTAAAAATTGGTTGGCTACTTATAATGTTGAAATGCGTGTTTATTCTTTTTCAAAGTAAGTGAAAAAAATTAATCTATAACAATGCATTCAATTTTAGCATTTGCATTTATTTTTCAAACAAGTGTTAGATGTAACTTAGTTTTAATAAAGATTCAAAGATGATTTTGTATTAAAAATATTAAACCTTTAAACTAAAAATTAGTATTATAAAATTAAAAAGAAAAAATATTACAATTTTTTTTTGAAAATGAGATAAGAAGTTTGAGTAATAATATATTTTAAAAACTATTTTTTGAAACAAAATTCAAATAGTAAACAAATATAAACTTTTAAAAACCCCTACTCTAGTGAGTAGAGCTAGGGGATATAGATGGTGCTCCTCGTCATAAGAATTACACAACGCGACTTGCTAGGACTTCAACCTACGACCTCAAGAAACTTTGTTTCATGATTGCTAGACAGCGCTGACCAACTGAGCTGAACTTTTAAGCTCAGACTTCGACACAATCATATCATCCAAGATCTATTTGATATGCTTTGCTTTTTGTTGGCATATGTTTCTTAAAATATGGTTAATGTCCAATTAATTTCTATAATAAAATGTGTGTACTTGAATTCCTTTATTTTGTTCAAGCACTTACTTCCCTATATACCATATCCACAATATTAAGATCATTGAAATTATAGATAATGACCCAGGAATTTTTTATATCTGCATTTGGCAGACAATTTAAGTTCAAACAATAATAGCATTAAACGCGATCAAGAATTAACCATGTGCCATTTTTTTATGCTCTAAATTATTGTGCAAAATTATAAAAGTTTCAGCAGTACTTTTAAACTTATTTTCTGCAAAAGTTCGGTAATTTCTCGAACCATAATGCGCGGCTTGCACCTTTCTAAGAAATGATCTTACTGTCATGTTAACATTTTTCAAATTGCTCGGTAAGATGTTAATTAATAAATTTGTAATACACAGAATTTCCCTAATGTAAAAACACCATGCATATCTGCTTCAGGGAGGAAACGAGCTAACCGCTTTTCTCTACAAGAGCAAAGAAATATAAGCTAACAGAGTTTGTGTTTGTTAATATTTTGTGGAAATATCGTAACAATTGAAGTAAATATTAAATACATGCCACATTTGATAGCTTCAAGAAGCTTGCTGGTGTATCTTCCCATATTTCATACATTGGCCTGAACATAATAGAAAAGACAAATAATGATTCAACTAATTTATACAACAGCAATGGAATGTAACAGTCTTCAAAATTTGACTATAGATTACAGTGAAACTGAATTTATACCATTTAGTTGTGAATTAAAAATAACAATAACAATGACAAGTTTATTTTACCCAAACCGCCATCACTACAGTCAAATCGTCTTACTTGTATATAACAATGACTATGTATTTGACTATAAAGTTGATGTAAGAAGAATTTACCATGCGATGATGATACTACATGGATGTTCTCTTAGTATCAATTGTAAGGCTACATACAATATATATACACATATACATACATATATCTGTATATACATATATGAGTATAATGCAGTCCGATATTTGGAGAATCATATCTATCATTGGTTTAAGAAGAAGAGCTAGATCCAAGGAAAAAAACCCACCGTATTAAAAATTATTAAAAATAAAGAACAAGATGACCTATAGTTCAATATTTACAGAACTATATCTCCAGTGCTGTACAAAAAGTATATGGGGTAAATTATTAGAAATAAAGAACAAGATTACTTATAATTCAATATTTATCGAACTATATGTCCACTGCTGTACGAAAAGTATATCGGGTACTGACTTCAGCAACAAGCAAATTATTATCACAATTTTTGGCAACACAATTAGAATTGTATCTCCTTATTTGCAAAATAATCTTAATAAGCGTTTTGCAACATTAACATAAAACTATGTTTCAGTTGTATTAGTGAAACAATATGCAAGGTAGGCTTTAATTCAATATCCTAAGAACTAAAACAGTATGCAAGGTATACTTCTAATTCAATATCCTAAGAACATGATTTCAATTTAACATAAACACTTGCATACATGAACGCATAGACCAAACAATCAAGTAAACTTGTAAAAACGCGAGCCTTTCTTATATTATACTTGACTAATACACCTACTTATTGCAATAGGAACATTGGAGAAAGAACTAAGGTTAGGGACTAAAAGGTTAGACACTAATATGTTGGGCAAGCATACCAAGAAAAAATAATAATTGTATTGACCAATTAGCAGTAGCATTAATATGTGCATGCACAAATAAAGGCATGTGCACACTAAGGTAGAAACAAATTGAATAAGTTCATGTTTAGGAATACTTTTGGTACAATGAAAATAAGCGGAGCAAAATTTTATAGCATTTGAATTGTGCAACTCAAAATATAAAAGGGGTGCAACAAATAGTGTTGTCATCGACTCTTCTCGTATATGTATATGTATGTGTGTGTATGTTATATATATTGGTACTATGTATTTAATGTTCTTTTTTAAAAACTTGTCGAAATTCTGAAGAGAAATCGACAAGTTGCCCCCTTGCCCGAGTGGACTTTGACCCTTTAAATCCATCAGGCCCCTAAGGGATCTGTTTCATGGCAATCTAAATAGCGGAGCTGATGGGATTCAAACATGGGGTATCGCACACCTTGCTTGTGAAACACGTGCTGTCCTACATGTATTGAATGTTTTAATGATAGCGATTGAATGTGTCTCATATATACATGTATACAATGTATATACACATGTATACATGTATGTATATACACATGTACACATGTATATATCTATATATATACACATGTATATATCTATATATATACATATATATATAGATATATATACATATATACACACACATACATAGATATATATATATATATATATATATATATATATTCGACCCAACCGTCATACCTCCTAAAGTTTCATCGTGCGTCTCGACCACCTCCCCACCATTGTACCTCCTAAACTTTCATCGTGCGTCTCGACCACCTCCCGTTCCAGCTTGGATTTTGGCTGCGTAGTATTTGATCTCGTTGAACACAACATTAGTAGTTGGGGAAGGTACGTCTTTCGCCTCCTTTTCCCTTTCTAGTTGTTTGACCAACTGAAACAAATCAACCTTGTTCTCTGTGCGGAGGTCTTCCTTGACCATTTGACGAACTTTTGCATTTTTTAACCCTCCCCAGATCCCCCTTTCTCTCATGAACATTTTGTAAAATAAGCTCGTTAGTACATTGCAGTGGGATTTAATGTATCATATGATTGATATATTCTCTTTAATTAAATTTTTTTTATCACAACGATCGTGGCTCAAATTTCATGCATACGCTCATTTTAATCTGCTATATTTTCTTTTACGCTTGCTCAAAAATATCTTGTTTAGTCTCTTAGTTTTTTTCCAATCCTTATTCTTCTTGCATTTTGGCTTTAAAATTTGCTAAAATTTTCTATATTCAGATATTTTTCCAATTGGGGGAAATTGTGAAGAGTTCAAAATGGTTCAAGAACTCAAAAATCAACCTACCAAGTGAAAGTACTATGACCCAGAAGCAAGAAGCATCGTGCATCCCTAATCGCTTGCTCTAGGACTATTAAAACTTTGTAAGTGTTCTTGTAGTCATAATTATTCAACGGTTCCACTGAAAATGAAATATCGCCGTTTAAATTGCCTCATGGCTATTAAAGAACTTTTTACTAATGGATATCAATCTTCGGAGAGTTTGGTTTTAATGGCGGGGTCGAAGATTTAGTTTAGGCTCTATTTTGTCTGTTAGTTTGCAACTTGCATTCTTCAAAACCAAGTGACTATGTGTATGATTTCCTTAGGTCATCACATAGTCACATTGGGTTTGTAAATTACTGGTTCTTTCTTTCCCTTGAGATATAAAATACCAAATTCATAAGTAGATTAAAATTTTCAACATTAAATAAAATGTTATTAGTTATTTCATAGTACAAGTTCTGATGCTAATGCATAAAATAAAGTCAATCATATAACATTCAATCAATATCTTACAACATTTAATTCATAGTATCAATACTAGTACAATCGTATAATGGTGGGAGAATTGACCATTCGGGTGTGTAATTTCAAAGAAAGAATATTCATTCCAAGTGTATCAATTTCAAAAGTTATTTGTATTATTCATAAAAAACAAAAATATGAAATAAAATATAATAAGGAGTATTAAATGCTAGAAATGATATATATATATATAGGTGTGTGCAAGTGTGCGCGCGCCCTTGTGAAATATTTTTTAGAAAAAGAAGGAATCTGCAAATTATAAAGTTGACGTGCAAAAAAATGTGAAATCAGTATAAAATATTTGCAGACGAGAAGGAAATGGAAAAAAAGAAAAAAAACATATTATTTTAACTTTACATTATTTTATTTTACAACACTACAACTTAACAAACATTATCTAATCGTAGTTTGATTATATTTTTTGAAAGTCAAATCTGTCCTAAAAATTATTTAATATTGGGTCATAATCTATTTGATTGGTGAAAATTTGTATATGCATAGAGAACATGTATAGTGGTGTGTACACCATGAGACTACTTATTATTCTAATGTTAAATATAAACATGATACGTCTATTGTTATCTTGTCATATTCATACAATTACATCTCAAATAATCATTCAGCAATCCACATACCAATATCTTTATTAATATTACCACAACCAATTTCCACAATTAACCTACGCCATTTACATTCAGTCAACCCATATAAACCTATGCCTTATTTCCTACATTCAACCTAGTATAGTTCAAATCCTTTAATAACTTCAACCAAACAACCACTAAGTCTGTCAATGGGTATTTTTGAATGCAAATAGTGTCATATCATCATCCGCATACGAAATCATTTTCCGATATTAAATATCTACATCCGCGGATATAGACGAATATATATAATTATCATATCTGCTAACGATTGATAAATCAAGAAACATAAATAGAAAATTTTAGTTTAACATAAATCTTTTTTCAATCTCATTTATTATAAAAGAATGCGAAATATATAAATACGGTAATAATAAATTGCTTTGAGCAGTAAAAATGCATTTAATGCATATAATATAAAATACTAATAAAAAAATACACAACTTTCATTGTGTTAATATATATATACATATATATGCATATAAAATAAACTATAATTTTGACAGAAATCGAATAAACGATTTTCGGATGTGGAGTCTTTGTATTCGCATTCATATCCGTTTTTCGGGATATCATATATTTATCCCTTTTCCGGGATAGATACAGTGAATTTTAGATTTTCGGGTATCCATTGACAGTCTTACCAAACATTCGTTAACAAAGCTACCATTTTCCTTTTTATAACTCAAAACACACCTATCTTAACTACCAACATCAACCTATACTATGAAACAACACCATAAGTAAGCATAACAACACTTATACAATACCATATTAATCACTCTGTTATAATCAAATTTTCCGCAGTCTTTGAACGGACTTTAACGAGCAAATCGGAAGAACAAACGATTGAAAAAATGATCCAAGGACTTTGGAAACATGTAAAGAATGATGATATGAATTAACTCAAAAAATTGCAATGGGATTGAAGTAAAGGAAACCACTCAGTACCGAGAGCTTCCTCTCGGTACCGAGAGCTATTTTCTTCATATGGGCCCCCAAAAATCTTTTACGTGGAGCAATGGCCTGAGTGATAGTCATGAAGTGCTTTTCTCGAGGAATATAAGAACTCTAAGGATTTTCTAACTGAAGGCAGACAAGAACAAGCGGTATCAGACACTCTCTGAAACAACTCAATCTCAAAGGAAAAATATTCAGGACACGATGGATCAGAGATAGAAGGCCAATTGAAAGGATGAAAGATTTCCTCCATAAAAACCAGTCGGTACCGAGAGGAACCACTCGACACCGAGAGGTTTTTATTGATGATTGGGCCCAAGCCCACTTCCGAATACTTGGACATGGATCTGGACTTAATATTTCGTGGATACCCGGTTCTGCTAGACGATTTCCCTATAAATATAATACTATCTACAACTTGAAGAGGACTTCTTTCTGGACTTTGAACACTCAAAATTTCTCTTCCATCTCTTTTTTCCTCAGACCCCATCGCACTCCAGACCCCGAGATCTACTAAATTGTATTTAGGCTTGAGTTGTAAAATTGTAATCCGAAGAGAAAACAATATAATAAGATTAAAGTGGACGTATACCGGATATTTACCGAACCACTATAAAAAGTACTCGTATGATCTTGTTTCCTTCTTGTTTTTGCTTGTTTGACTTGGATTTCTACATTTTTGGTGATTTCATCTGTTTTTTGGATGTTGATCCATTTTTGATGTCAACACACTCTTTGCATACAAAAGAATAATAGCTTCAAACACACTCAGTTGGCTCCAATAATATAACTTATGTATAACCACTTCACACGTTTGAGCTGCAAACACACTCAGCTAACTCAAATAACATGACTTATACATAACCAGTTCATGCATTTGCGCTACATATGACTTTGGACATCCAACTTTCACACTCTATAGCTATAAGACAGCATCATGTGTGCAAAAAACCAAACAAAGAAGCAGATCAAAGATAAACCAAATTATTTAAGTAGCACATACACCATACTCTTCTAAGCATTCAACAAACTTAGACGATAGTTTCTAGAAATTGTAAAATACAGTTTTCACAATTTATTGTAGACTTCGATGAACTAGAAGAAAAATGACTTTTAACAACCCTTAAACACAGCGTCGCACAATATACTGTTTTTTCATATTCTAGAACTTAAATAATATAAAATAGTTTCGTGAAACCGCTGCCTCAAACATTTTCCTGCTTACCAATTCGTTTCCCTCCCTCCACTCATTCGTTAATTTAACACCCTAAACCTAATTCCCCAATTCCATAACAAATCGCTGCCGACCCAACAAATCTTTATGTCAACCTTGGATTCCGTCATTCCTCCATCCTCCAACTCCGACTCCATCAAATTGCTATCGCCCCATCAAAATGTTGCAATGTCCTGCTCCGACTCCGCTATTGCGTTCTCATCGGACTTCGATGACACCGCTACTTGAAGACAATCAAGTTTTGTACACATCCTATATCCACCATGGTAGTTTTTTTTCCTTAGAATTTCATTTTCCTTTTTTTGGACATGCATGCAATTTTTCAGTTTTAGTGAAATTAATGTATTACTTTAGCGAGTTTGACAGATTTGAATTTCTTAATTGTCGAAGAGACTGATTATTATGTTGAGTGGCAAAGTTTAGATTTTTGGTGATCAGTAGATTTTGTTTGATGAATTTGATTTTGGATGAACGATTTTCTACTCTATCCTGAATAGAAAAGGGGTGGGCAGTGGAATTATTGAGAGCATTCAACTTATATGCTTCACTTAGAGAATACAAAAGTATATATTTCGCTCAGGATTTAAGCCTTTGTTCCAATTTCAAATTGATTTCCAACAACTGTTCATTAGATCTAACAATGAAATGCCATGTCCATTAGATCTAACAATGAAATGCCATCTTCAAGAAACTGGGTAAAATTCATAAGAAAACAGCCCTTTTTCAGGTTTATCACTTAGTACACTTATTAAGTTTAATCCCTCTTTTAAAACCATTTTGCTTGTTCGATCCTGTGTAATCTACCATTGTCTTCATCTTCTCCAGTGCTCGTCTTTCTTGCTCCCTTAAGCTGGTAAGTTTGCTTTTTGCAATTCGATCAACTATTATGCTCGTATCTCTGTTAATTTGCGAATTAAGTAACTGAATTTCTTTCTTTTTGTTATTAAAAGCCATGTTGTTCCTTTCTCTCCAAACATGCCGTACGGTAGCTGCAAGGAAAATTTTAAGCATCTCCTGCATCAGGTTAGAGATGTTAGTCCACTGGTTCAGGTACAAATTTTCATCTTTTAAGGATTTAACCTCATCTGATAACACATATTTCAGTTTTTGATGTCCCCATATACGCACACTATAAGAACATTCAAAGAATAAGTGATCGTGACTCTCATTTTCCTCGTTGCATAAGTTGCATGTTGTTTTTTCTAAGATTCCCCAATTATGCAGACGGTCCTTAGTAGGAAGCTTGCCCAAATAGCTTTATATAGAGTGTGAGCCATCAAAGGGTTATTCAATCTGCTCCAAACTATCTTATGCCAGTCAACTGTAGTGTATTTGTTTCTGGTGTCCTCCCATACCTTGTGCATTATGAACTGATCTTTGTGAGAATTTTTCATAATCCAAGTATCTTCTTCTTTTTCACTTGGTATTGGAATTCTTTGGATTTCTTCCCTGAAGTTCCTTGTAATAACTTGTTTGTCACATTTCCATTAATCTCCCTCAATTATGCTTGAAACTGTACATCTTGGGTTGCCATAGTCTGAGAATCCTTCCCATCCTATTCTTTCAACAAGGCTTTGACTGTTGATCCATGGGTCTTTCCCCAAGTTAGTTTTTTTTCCATTGGCAATCTGGCTTTCAATGAGAGGTTTTAACTCCTCTCTGAATTTTAAAATGTTTTTCCATGTTACAGATGCATTGTTATCTATTATAGCTGTCTAGAAATTTTCTTTAAGATATTTAGCTCTCACCCATCTTGGCCATAAGTTATCTGAAGTTAGAATTTTCCAAGCCACCTTCATGCCATAAATATTTTTCAGCTCCAAAAGATTCTTTAGTCCAACTCCACCTTCTTTTTTAGGTTTACACATATCCTTGTAGCTAACTTTGTGAAGTTTCCCCCTCCATATGAAATCAACACACACTGCATTAATCCTCCCAATAGAACTTAGGAATTTGGAAAGTTTGTAGCCAGAATCTAACCTTAGATCACACAGATATATATATATGTGTGTGTGTGTATGTATGTATGTATGTATGTATGTATTTGTGTGTGTATGTGTACACATACACACAAATATAAATATATATATATATATGTGTGTGTATGTGTGTGTGTGTGTGTGCGTGCGCGCGAACACACACATATGTATGTGTGTGTCTATGTGGTATATACATATAGTTTATCTATGGACTAAGTTTGATAACTTATTTCCATAGAAAGTGTAAAAGGTGGAATCGTATATTTTGTACAAGATTGATTTCTGAATTAAATCTTGCAAATCGGAAAACAAAATGTGTTCCTGGTGCTAATATAAGAAAGAAAGTGAGTGTTTCTTTCCAGGTCATAATTCATACTATTATAATGTTATAGAATTCTTATCTTTGTCCTTTCATTGTATGCATTTTAAAATTTGAATTGCAATTTTTTATAATTATAAACTTTGTATATTTATTATGTTCAACAACACGAATATTTTCTCACAAACTAATGTCCATTCGATATGTTACTATGTAGATATTCATATAATATGGTTGATCAAAACAAAGGTCAACAGTCCATACTTGCAAGAAATGTAGAATTACAATAGTTTACTACTTGGTCTCCATCAATGTCCATGCCTATAAATGCCTCAAATGGAAGTGATGTGATAAATATATCACGTATTGGTCCATTGTATACACAAAGTAGCAACGAAGTTATAAAGATAAGTTGTCTGTTTTTTGATAATCCTAACTCAAATATTGTTACTTTGTGAGAATCAAAATGGGACACACAACGATGTTAAAAAGCACAAACATTTATTGAAATCCAGACGTTTAGGCTTATGTGATGATCTTGATTGTGTTAGTTGCCCTGCTGTTTATACAGCTAACACCAAACATCATGAAAGGCCATTTTCTCTAGATAATTATTTAATGCTCCTACTATTTTTATGGGGCATTAGCTATATATTAGTTATATCTTTTGCATTTTTTGGTTGTGCTAACATATTCTTGTTGGCACATGATAAAAGGAGAAATTTATGGTTTTGCAATACGGTAAATAAGGTGGAGCCTTGGCATAACGGTTAGGTCATCCGCATGGTGATCTGGATGTCTAGGTTCGAGTCCAGAAACAGCCTCCTCGCAATGCGAGGGAAAGGCTGCGCACATTATCGACCTTCCTAGAGCTCGCTATCCTACGGGAGCCTCGTGCATTGGGTTCCACCTTTACGTTACTGTAAATATTAACAATAAACAGATACAATTTAACAGTGAATATACATTAAATAAGTTGTGTTTTTTATTCTAAACGGAATGTTGTAGGCCCTTTTTCATTGATGTCGGTTTATAATTTTAACTTCAATTTTGAATTTAATTTAAAGTTTAGTTAATTTTGACCTTAATTTAGTTAATTTTATTTTGAATTTAAAGTTGAGTTAATTTTATTTGAATTTAAAGTTGAGTTAATTTTAATTTAAAGTTCAATTAAATGTAATTTAATTTTAATGTGAAGTTTAGTTAATGTTAATTTAATTTTAGTTTTAAATTTAGTAATTTTAGTTTTAAATTTAGTAATTTTAGTTTTAAATTTAGTAATTTTAGTTTTAAATTTAGTTAATTTTAATTTGAATGTAAATGTTTGTTAATTTTAATTTAAAGTTTTGTTAGTTTTAATTTGGTTTTAATTTAAGTTAGTATTTCAAAAATAATTAGTGTTTAAAATTAACTAGTGTTTAAAAGTTAAAATTAAGTTAACCTAAATAAAAGTTAAATTTAAACTTTTAAACTAAGTTAGTGATTAAAAGCACTTAGGTTAATTTCAACTTTGATTTAATTTAAAATTTAATTAATTTTAATTTAAACTTCAATTTATGTTAATTTAATTATGATTTTAATTTTAATTAATTTTAGTTCCAATTTAAAGTTAAGTTAATTTTAATTTTAATGTATAGTTTAATCAATTGTAATTTAATTTCAAATTACAATTTAGTTAACGTTAATTTAATTTTAAGTTTAGTTAATTTGCATTTGAATTTAAATGTTAGATAATTTTGATTTAACTTTTTTTAATAATTTCAATTTAATATACTGATGAAACACTTAGAACTTACTTTCAGAGCCTTCTCAAGAGAAATAGACAATTTGTGCAGAAATTTAAGACATGGCAGAAAAATTGCATTATAGGTGCAGGAAAAATATGTGAATTAACCGTTACTTCTAGGATAGTAGCTATTAAATGTAATTCATGCAGGGATATAATATATTGTTCATGTAATAATAACAGTTTAAAGCTTTAAACTAATAACATGTTTAAAGCTTTAAACTTTTGTCTTCAATTGAAGGCATTTCCTTAATACTTCCTCTGTTTTAAGATTCATGTTTATTTAGGTTTTTACTCTATTCCATTAGTTGAAGTACCTTATAATATCACTTATGTAGCCGAAGTCTAAATACTCCCTTTTTTATGATTAAAATAGGGTGTTACTATTTACATTCACCTAAACTTATCCTCTCACCCACTTATCCTCTCACCCACTTATCCTCTTCACACATCCACCTACACCCACCTTTTCATACCCTTATTATTTTTTCAAAACCATAACTCAACTTCTCCTTTTGTTCTTTCTTCAAAGAAAAAAAATCGAAATTTCCATCCAATTTCTTATAGCCGATCCTTTTCTAATTTGATGTTTTACTGGGATATATGAATCCAACTAATTTTCTGTAACATCTCATATCTATTGGCCCAAAGCTAAGCGCTACAGATGCTGCAGTCATCTATAGTATTAACTTTCGGCGACTAAATACGACTATGTTAATGGTACCAATAATATCAAAAGCACTTGAATATTAAACAAATCACGGATTTCCAAAACAGAATGTTCCATTATATTTCAAATCACATGTTTCGTATTCATAATACATAATCCCAAATACGTTTTCCAAGCAATGATAAAATATACTTATTATAAAATACGCCAAGAGCGACATATGAAGACGCCCCCTTGTATGATCAGAGTCATATAGTCATAATTGACTTAATACATACACATCGGAAATAAACACAAAACAAAGAACTGCAACTCCTAAGTAGCTATCCGTTATCCTTCTGCTCGCCTCCGGTAGCTTTATTCGTCATCCTACTAAAACCTGAAAGAACCTCAACCCTCAGCCTATTCAAATTAATTTTGAGCACCCGAGAGTTTAAGGGGAAAACATAAACTTCGAGTCAGATGTAAAGCCGGGTATGAATAATACTATACATCCCAGTTATTAATGTTAAGTGAGACCATGCCGCTTGGCGGAATGGATTTCCCTTCACTAACATTCTTTTAAAACATATCTTTTGCATACCGTTATCCTGTGACCAAAACTGGTTAAAACTATAAAGCATTATTATGTAAAATACATATCAGGTAACAAATGGACTTGGGCCTACCAGACAAAATAAACACCTCTTCTGGACTGTCTATCCTTAATTCTGTTAAATACTTCTCTTCTGGACAATCTTTCCCAAACTTAATATCTCCCAGGGTCACTTGATCCTAATGGTTTTGCGGGCTCAACAATAACCTATCTGTATACAAACGTGTATTCCCTTCTGTGTATAATCATATTTTTAGTCTTAACTGTGACAAATTCCTACACATTGGAATTTTGGACTAAATTAGCTAGGGCCAATAGCTAATGTATAAGGTGCGACCCAATACCAGTCCCATCTGGTATTCTAATATCCGAGTCATTTTTACTTAGGGATAACTTACCTTAATTTTTCCTTGAAAAACTCTTTTAAATAGATTTAAATCTTTAAATCATACTTACACAAGGAAAATACATATTCTCTATGCTTTACTCAAAATCACCTTGCCATGTTAAATATATATATATATATATATATATATATATTACTCAACCCTTTAATGAAAACATTTACCCCTTTAGAAACCATTAAACCTTGGCTTTCGAAAACATTGGACAATCCGATAGGGGATGTTACATTTTGTTACAATTAAGTTGTTATCGACTTTAATTAAGTAGAATTTCCTTTTTTTTTTAACTGTTTAACCCTAACTAAGATTAACATAGTAAATAATAATTTGCAGCTCAAACTAGGTGTTATGGTATAATATATTAAAGAGCATTCATTACTACTTCGACCAAAAATATCCAAATGTTATTTTTTTTTTGGTTGGACAAAAAAAGGAAAACCGATGAAACCAATTGTAGTAGAAAATAATATAGTATATTCAAATATATTGAATTATGATAATCCATTCACTAGAAAATTAACAGGTTTACAAAAATATTGATTTACATTCATATTCTAAATAGAATTAAATATCTTAATAATCAACCTCTAATTTGAAATTCATAAAAGAAATTATATTTACATATTTTCATCTCTTTTTCTTTTGTCATCAATGCTTAATAACATTGAAAATAATCATGTTCGAGTATTAGATTTTATTATTTATATGTTGTCCGATTATTGTTTATTTCCATATCATTTTATATTAAGGTGGGTTTTTGAAGTAGATTTCATGATTTAATTTAATTAATGTTTATGTGGCGTTAGTAAGAATTTAGGTGGGTGTAAACAGTAACACCCTTAAAATATTCTTTATTTTTTATATAAGTTATATGATCTATACAATAGTGACGGTACGTGTATGATAATGTTAATATTCAAGTTTAAATGCTAATTAATTTACTACAAGAACGGCTTCATTTAGCGACGACAAAAGGCATCGGCGGTCGTCGCTAGCCGTCGCTAAATAATGTTGCTATTTATCCCGTCACCAATAGAGAAAGCGATGGCTTTAGCGATGGCTCCATCGCCACATTAGCGACGGCTAGTGATGGTTAAGTGGACACGTGGCAACATCCTAAAAGTTGAAAGGCTGCCGCAAACCGACACTAGCCGTCGATAACCTGGAACCAGACGGTCGTCGCTAACCTGAGAACAGAAGGTTGTCCCTATCCGTCGCTAACTTGGAACCATTTTCCTACACCAAACTTCTCCTTAGGCCATCCAAACGTACAAATCTCCATCCACCTCATTTACAACACATATATACTCAATTTCATAACTACTGTAACGACCCCAGATTTTAATTAAATTTAAATTGATAATTAATTGAATTTTTGAATTAAAATTATAAAATTAACTGTAGATTGATTCGAGTTTCCCCGAATTCAGATAAAATATGTGTTAAATTTAAATATTGTATATATATGTGAATATGTATGTATGGGATTTGAATTAAATTTTAAATAAATGGTTTGTGTTAGAAATTAAAATAAATAAATAAATAGAATTATAAGACAATAAATATTAAAGTAAAACAATAGTAATAAATTAAATTAGAAATAGAAATCAATATATAAAAGATAAATTATAATAAAAATATAAAGGAAAACATTAACTCAAATTTTAACAACAAATTAAAATCTAGAAATTCATATATATTACAAAATAAATATATATATATATATATATAGTTTTATTCAATATAAAGTTAATAATAAATCTTAAGAAATCAATACAAAGTAATACACATAGAATAAAAACAAACAAAAATAATAAAAGAAAAATAAAATAAAGTAAAAATAGAAGTCGTTTACATTATAAAATAATGAGATAAGGCTAAAGCAAAGCAATATGACTAAAGAAAGAAAACCATACAAAGTAATAAGATAAGAAAAGAAAACAAAAATATATATTCAAGAATGAAACACAGTCTAAGTCAAAAAGAAAAAAATGATGATAAGTATGAACAAAATGGAAATATAAATATATAGGGAGGCTTATCAAACAAGCCAAGCAATTAATGAAGCCACCACAAGATCTCATCAGCCACCAAAACAAAAGGGTATCACCCCCCAAACGAAAAAAAATCTCTGCTCATATTTGTACTAGAGAAAATATAATATATCATGTTGTACAAAACCTATTATCACCTGTTAACCTCATTTCCATATATACATCAACTCTTTTCATTCCAGTTTCGTTCATCAAAGACTGAAGTAATACCATCTAAACCTCAAACAAAACTTCAACTAAAATAATAGTTTAAATCAATGCAAATCAGAGGATCAAAGAAGGAATTTTTGCTTGCAATTTTCACAAGCCTGTTTCAACAATGGAACTCTGTTCATTTCTTAACCACTGTGAGTAACTTTTTTTTAAGTATGGATCTGTGGCAAGTTAAATCATTGATAAGTATGTGTGTGTATATATATAGATATATATAAGTTCTCTGTGAATGTTGTGTGCAGGCTGGTTATAAATACTCCCTGTTTTCAAACTCTAAACACAAGTTTGATTTCAAAAAAAAATCATTTCTTCACAATCTACTTACTGTTTGGACTTGGGATCAAAACAGAAAATGTTTGTTTGATCATGAACTAAGTTTTAAAAATCAATTTAAGTTTAAACAACTTGTTAACAACTCTGGAAACCAAGAGATCTGAGCATAACTTTATATAAGTCAAAATTCGAATCTCTTAATTCTCGAATTTAGGCATATGAACTGAACCCTCATACAAAAACATGATTTTTAAAGCATAAATCATAATTTTTAGAGTTAGGTGTTAAGAGCAGTTCGAGTTTGTTTAAATTTCGTTCTATCGTCGATCCCTGATGATCTACTGGTTCGTGGTGGTCGAGATCATGTCTAGAGGTAGAGGAGTGATAGGGGTAGCTGGGAAAAATGTCGGGTTGGTGTTCCAGGCATGGTGGTAACGGCGGCGAGTGTTTTAAGTTTCTAAACCTAGTTTTGTCGAGTACGAAAGTTTTGATTCGTTCGTCATTTACGTTTGATCGAGTACTTCATGGCTTTGGGTGATGGTAGAGGGGAGGTTGACGAAGTAGTGACCGGAGTTTCAGAAGCTCTGGTGGCCTCTGGTGGCGAGGTGATCGGGTTTTGGTCATTGAACTTCGTCCCAGATTTTGAGTCGAATTCTTCGTTTTCGATTTCGTGGGAAATTCGATGATCTCGGTGGTAAAAAGGGGTAGGTAGGTGTTAGTTGACGTGAGGTTGTCGGCGATGTCGACTGGAGACCATCGGATCGCCTGTGCATGTGCACGGCGTTATTGAAATGACCCTCCTAATTCTACTCTAATTCCATAAGGATTTTTTTTTTAAGGTAAAGAGGATATATATATATAGATAGATATATCATCCATTGCAATTATAATTCTCAGGGTCAATATCTTTCTCCAAAAAAAAAACCAAATATATCCAGGATCACAATAATCAACCAATATAAATATATCAGTACATTCACAAAGATAAGCACATACATGTGAGGATGTATATGCCTCTCTTGTTTGAATCAGAGTTCTGGAAAACAAGAGGATATTGGATTGCTGATTTTTTTTTTTTGACCAAACAATCCACTGGAAACATATACTTTAGTCTGTTTATCCTAACTAAGAAGTGATCAAGTAATAATCAGTGGAAAGCAAGCTTTTAATATAGATGTTTGTGCTAAAGTCTGAATAGTATCAAACTCAGGCTAAAAGAAAGCGGGTCATAAGAGAACACAAGCAACATCTAGGCATAATGGAAACGCGCCTAACTTATACACGAGAGGTCACGAGTTCGAGTACTATGCTGGTTGGTTCAAACACAATTTTTGTTTTTTTTTTCTTTTTCATTTTTCTCCTGTACAGTTTGGAACCTGTTATCTACCTATATCTGCACATATATACTTTATTTTTGCCTATATTCTACCACACAAAACAATAATTCTTGCTTAACTATTTTTGAAACCCATTCCTACAACCTGGAAGGCTTCATGATTGATGTAAATTAAGGGTCTGTTGCTTGGGTTTTGTAAAGGATAGAAGTGTTTATCATTATCCAGGTTTGAATTTCTTCTCACAAAATCTGTCTGGAATTAAGAATGCACTTGGTTAGAATCTGAGTGAAATTCAGATTCTTATCACAAATACAAAGGAAAAGGTGTGGTAATATTTGCACTAAACATGTTTATGTGCATATATATCTGCAACTATTTGGATCTGGCTTACAATTCCCTTATTACAAATCCTTTCTTTAAAAATAGGACTTGAGACATTTGTATGAAACAAGTTTAATTATGGGAACCTTGCAGCCATATAAAACATTCAACCTATGTCTATTTTCTTTTGTATACATATGCCATGGTAGAAAATAAAACCATTTAATTTTCTGAGAATCAACTATCCAGATTTTCCAAAACTTAAATCCTTTCCAAAGACTCAAGATTAACTAATACATTTATAAAATGTAATCATTCAATTTTAACATGGTGTTCTTGCTAAATCCACTTACAAGATTTGATTAATTTTTTTTTTAAACATAACAGATATTTAACTTGGTTCATAGATTCCAGATACAAGTCAATCTCTTAATAAAATACCTAACAAAATATCCATCCAATATTCAACACTTAATACAAGTAGCAATTTAAATTGTCAATACATGCAGATTTCAACATTTAGGCTCTTATCTAACTAAGTTTAGCATGCTATATCTTCTTCTCAAAGCCTTGCTCCTACTCCTACTTAGTTGCTGCAATCCCTGAAAAAGCATTTGAAACTGCCTCATTTTAAATGAGACACCCCAGATGCCATTAGCACACTAGGGTCAGACACATGTCTGGTATGAGAAAGCTCACAAAATAATTAGTTAATTAGGTTAAAGTCAAGTTAAGTACATATACAGAAAGTTCGGCCCTTTGGAATCAGGCAAATACTTGTGTGCATGCTCTGTGTCATTGTGCATGTGCACACTTTAATTTTCTTTCCAGAGACTACATATATAAATATGGCACATACATTCAAGCATACAATTCAATCATAGTCAAACAATCATTCATACCAAACAGGAAAATAACCAATATGAGTTAAATCATTTATTCAATTCTCATATTTCAAATCTGGGAAAAACTCTAGTTTTCTCATCATCTCAAGTATTATTCCCTTGGTATATTTATCTATCCTTGGTCTCATCTGCAATATTTATGAATCAATGGACACACTGTAATGAACTAATTCACTCCATTACACAAAGATCTCAGGACTTAAACAAGCCATGTGTCAACTTGTGTTACTCAAGCACACAAGTCATTCCTGCAGTGTTCTTGACCCCAATTTCCTAATCAGGTTTAAGTTAATAATAACTCTTTTGATTTTTCATGACAAAACCATTCAGTGAATCATTTCATTAGCTAAAAACATCCATAACATGGCATCTCATATTATCCATGACCATACAGAGGCAAACAAGCAAACAACCATTGGTGATTATAAAATAAGGTTCTGTATATATATATAATCATCCTGGTATTTAAAAGGAGTTTAGGCAACTAACATTGGCTTATGGTTTCTGGGAGAGTTTTTCTTTTGCAAACATTTGTGCTTGAGTTAAACTCAGGATGACCTGGTTTCACTGAATCACAAAATTTTGTTTGCTATGCATTTTATTGAATCAGGAGCATCAGCACATAGGCAACCCTATTGCACCCCTAATTCCTTTCTATTTCAAGCCTCAGCACTTATACATGAGTATATTGCAGCTCAACATTATTTACATCTTTCTGGGTTGAGCCAAAACCAATACTACTTGCCTATTCTCAACATTTTATTTTCTGGGTATTTGTTTATATCCCTAAACATTAACATATCAGAGATCTGAGTGTATAAAACAGATATGTATACTAACAACACATAAAACTTTGTTATAATAAAACAAGTGATCAACCAAAGAGAATCAAAACATTTTCAGATATAAATTCACAGATAAGCATTCATATATGAAAATACTCTTTTAAGAAAAATACTTTTAACTGGCTGCCTACATTAGGACTTATTGCCTTAGGTTTTTGAGTGAGTTTTCTCACCTAGCTCTCTTCTTTGTTTCCTTAATTAATTGATGAGCTTCTGCCCTTAGCCTCAAGCTCTCTTCCTTCCCTTGTCTTATAATTTCTATGGTGTTGTTTTTTTTTTTCAAAATTCTTTTCTGAGGAGGAGAGGAGGCTGCTGCATATACATGTATATATATACAGGGTCTCTCTTAGGGTTTTGGGTATTGGCTAAGGCCATTTTTGCCCACTAGAAAAATCATGTTATCTGCATTTTAAACCCAAAGTTTTACCCTTCCCGGCTTAATTTGGGTGAAGAGAAAAGTGGTTACACATTTTTTTTCAGAAATTTGCTTTTCAGAAAATACTTTTCCCCTTGTCTACAATCATGCTAAAAATGTGACTTGGTTTTGTTATTTATTAAATATTCTTTTCTAATTCTGCCTATACCAAGCACTTCCCTGTTTTATCTTATTTTTTTCTATTTTTAGCTTTCATGCAAATGGTATGTACTTCCTTCATTTATTTATAAGAGGCTTATTCCTTTTTATATCTTCATTCTTTTTATTTCTGCTTATATTAAAATATGTCTGTATATTTTATTTCACTAGTTTAAACTCTAGTATTTTATTAACACATATATATTTATATAAGTCTTACTGAAATAATTAGTACAGCCACCTATATATTCATACATCATTCTATACTGACACACACATGCACATGTACACTCAAAAATATTCAGTAGCATTCATATATACATTTACTCATGCATACTGCTTTTAAGAATTTAATCTACATATATATATATATATATATATATATTTCCATACACATCAATATGTATGTATTCTTGGAGTTCAGGGTTTTAGCTTATATTCATGTGCATTTCCTGTGCACACATGTACACACACTGATACACTATCAAGCTATATCAATTCCTCCTTCAAAATTAATTTAAAAATTATTTTAAATTTATTTATATTTTCCAGAATAAATTCCTAAAATCTTGGGTCATTACATACACCCCTCCTTTTAGAAATTGTGTCCCACAATTTTCCTAAGCTTAAAATAAATTTTAAACTTAATTCAGAGAACAAATATATTCTCTACCAAATAGATTCTTAGTTCTATACTAACTAAAAATATATTCATCCAAAATAAAGAAAACAATCAAAAATCAGAATTACCTTAATCTGAAAATAGCTTAGGATAATTCATCCTAACTTTGTCTTCTAATTCCCATGTGCAATCACTAGGATCAAGACTCCACTGTACCTTCACAAGTTTCAGAGATTTATTCCTCAACTTCTTCACACCTTTTGCCAAAATTCCCACTGGATCCTTTTCATAAATCAAATTAGGATTTATCTGCACTTGGGTTGGGGTTTCAAGAATTTCTGCCTTGTCATGGACCCATCTTCTCAATTGCGATACATGAAAAACATCATGTATACCTTGCATGTTTTCTGGTAATTCCAACTTATATGCCAAGGGACCAATTCTCTCCAGAATTTTGTATGGTCCAATATATCTTGGGGTTAATTTGCCTTGTTTTCCAAACCTCAGCACATTTTTCATGGGTGAGATTTTGATGAAAACAAAATTTCCCACCTCATATTCTACCTGCCTCCTTCTCATGTCTGCAAATTTCTTTTGCCTATCTTGAGCTGCTGTCATTCTTCTTCTTACCAACTCAATTTTCTCCTTGGTTTCTTGTATGTACTCAGGTCCTAAAATAGACCTTTCTCCTGCTTCTACCCAGCAAACAGGTGACAAACAGGGTTTACCATATAAGGCTTCAAATGGAGCCATTCCTATGGTGCTTTGGTAGCTGTTGTTGTATGTAAATTCAACTAGATGAAGATAATCTTCCCAGTTGCCCCCAAAATCCAGTATACATGCCCTCAACATGTCCTCCAAAACTTTGTTTACCACCTCAGTCTGCCCATCTGATTGAGGATGGTAGGCAGTACTTAAACATAGTTCACTTCCCATTGCTTCTTGAAAGCTTCTCCAGAATTTTGAAGTGAAGATGGTATCCCTATCACTCACAATGGTTTTGGGAATGCCATGTAACTTTACCACTTCTTTTATAAAAATTTGAGCTAGTTTTGGTGCTGTTCTTTCTGACTTGACTGGGATAAAGTGTGCTACCTTGGTTAGCCTATCAACTATCACCCATATACTTGTATTACCTCTCTTAGATCTAGGCAGTCCATCTATGAAGTCCATAGATATGTCTTCCCACTTCCACTGTGGTACACTAAGAGGTTGCATCAACCCTGATGGTCTTTGAGTTTCAGCCTTGACTTGTTGGCAAGTCATACATTTGGCAATGTACTTAGCTATATCAGATTTCATCCCCTTCCACCAGAAGTCTCTTTTCAAATTTTGATACATTTTTGTGTTACCTGGGTGTATGGAGTATTTACTTCTGTGATATTCATTCAATATCTCCTTCTTCAATTCTATGTCCTCTGGTACACACATCCTATTCTGGTATCTCATATAACCATCTTTATCAATGTGGTGATTCATTACTTCCTCCCCTCTTGAGAGGAGCATTCTCTTCTCTAATAAGTGAGCATCTTGTTCTTGCATTTTTCCTACCTTCAGAATTAAATCTGGTTGAAGTGTCATTAAGCTTAACTTCCCTTTATCTTCTTGTGCACCATGCATCTGCTCATTAATGTGCACACAACCATTCTCCCCAATCTCTAACTCAGTTAGCAAGAATAAGTTTTTAAATTCTTCTATCATCATCATAGCCAATTTAGCATGCTGTCTACTTAGAGCATCTGCTACTTTGTTTGCTTTTCCTGGTGTATAAAGTATGTCAAAGTCATAGGCAGCTAAGAACTCCACCCATCTATGTTGCCTCATGTTCAAATCTTTTTGTGAAAACAAATATTTTAGAGACTTGTGGTCAGTGTAAAGTTCAAACTTAGTGCCTAACAAATAATGTCTCCAAAGTTTTAAAGCATATATCACAGCTGCTAATTCGAGATCATGTGTGGCATACCTTACTTCATGGGGTTTAAGTTGTCTGGATGCATATGCAATGACTTGGCCTTGTTGCATCAACACTGCACCCAAGCCAAATCCACTAGCATCAGTGTATACCACTAATTCTTCATTTCCATGTGGTACCTTTAGAATTGGAGCATTCACCAATGCCTCCTTCAACTGTTCAAAAGACTTTTCACATTTTTCTGACCAAACAAAAGCTTGGTTCTTCCTGGTTAGGTTAGTGAGTGGTGTAGAAATTTTTGAAAAATCTTTTATAAACCTCCTATAATACCCTGCCATCCCCATAAATGACCTCACTTCACTCACAGTGCTTGGCCTCTTCCATGCTTGAATAGCCACTACTTTATTGGGGTTCACAGAAATCCCTTTGGCAGATATAACATGGCCAAGAAAATGTACTTCCTCTTTCCAAAACACACATTTTGAAAATTTTGCCTTTAAATCTTTTTCCCTTAATCTAGACAAAACCAGGTGCAAATGATGCTTATGTTCTTCCACTGTCTTGGAATAAATCAAAATGTCATCTATAAAAATAAGCACAAACTTGTCTAAACAATCTCTAAAGGTTCTGTTCATTAAATCTACAAAGTAAGATGGTGCATTGGTCAAGCCAAATGGCATAACCAAAAATTCATACAACCCATACCTAGTGTTAAAGGCAGTGTACTTGATGCTTGATTCTTCCACCTTCATTTGATGAAAACCAGATGCTAAGTCTAGTCTAGAAAATACTTTTGCCCCTGCTAATTGATCAAAAAGATCATCTATTCTTGGCAATGGGTATTTATTTTTAATAGTTACTTTGTTTAATTCTCTATAATCTATGCAGAGTCTTAAGGAGCCATCTTGCTTCTTAACAAATACCACTGGTGCTCCCCAGCAAGAATTACTTGGTCTTATAAAACCCTTTTCTTCCAATTCTTCTAACTGTTTCTTTAATTCTTTTAGTTCATTTGGCCCCATTCTAGTTGGCTTTTTAATCACTGGGCTTGCTCCTGGAACTAGATTGATCTGGAATTCTACTGGTCTATGGTGTGGAATACCCTTGACCTCACCAAACACATCCAAATATTCATTGACTATGGGAATTTCTTCAATGGTTAGTTCACTGAAATCTTTTTCTGAGTCAACTAAATGATATAGTTTTCCTTCCTTAGCTACCTCACACAAAACTGTGATTCTCTGGCCTCTAGAATTTTGCAATGATATGGTGGATGAGTCTAAATTAATTATGGCTTTAAATTGCCTTAACCAGTCTACCCCCAATATAACACCTATATTTGGGTAATTCAAAACATATAAATTGGAAATAAAAATATTTCCTCCTATGTTTAATTCCACATCCACACAAATCATATTTAAAACACTAGAACTCCCCAATGGACTGTATATATGCAATGGGGTTTCAACCAATATGCAATTCAGTTTTAGCATTTTAACCAATTCATAAGAAATTAAAGAGTGAGTTGCCCCAGTATCATATACTACTGTTATGGGTATGGTACAAATAAGTAATGTACCTTCCACTTGGCTATGGTTTACAGTGTTACTCTCCACTGTGGCTTTGCCTTTTCCTTCCAAATTTGCCAATTTGCCTTGCTGTTTATACTCAGGACAATTCCTCTTCATATGCCCCTCTTTCCCACATAGATAGCATTTGAAAGCTCCTCCTTTCAATTCTGGACATCTTGGTTTGATATGCCCTTCCTTTCCACACTGATGGCACACAATTTTTTTCTTGTTTTCCTTAGCTTTGACATCTCCAGTGCTTTTGTTACTAGCCTCTTCTTTCTTCTTATCATAAGGGTGATACCTCCCCTTACCTTTCTTGATATTATTGCTCTTAAAATTTCTGAACTTCTCTCTTTCCTTGTCATGCTGCTCCAACCTCAAAGCCAAGTCTATCACATGGTCAAAAGTCTTGTCTGCATAGGGTAACATGGCTCTGCTAAGTCCTGGGTTCAGACCTTTTATGTACCTATCATTTTTAGATGCCTCATCTGCCACAAGCATTGCTCCATATGTGGAAAGCCCCTCAAACTTTTGAGTGTATTCTGTGACAGTCATGGTTCCTTGTCTAAGTCTAATGAATTCTTCTAGTAAGGTAGTCTTTGCTGATGCTGGTACAAACCTTGCTTCCAACATCTCTTTGAATTGATTCCAAGTGATTTCATTCTCATTCCTTCCTGCAATGATTACTTCCCACCAGCCTAAAGCTACTCCTTTTAGCTGTCTTGAAGCCACTTGCCTCTTTCTTTGATCATCAAGTTGCATGTCATTGAAAATTCTTTCCAATGTTCTCAACCATGTTTGAATTTCCATGATATTCTCTGTCCCTTCAAAGCTTTTGCCTCCTAAATGAGTATATGTCTTAAGTAATTTTGAGAGTTCTTCATAGGGATTTTCTTGCCTTTGTCCTGCCCCATCCCTAAATGCTCTCACCAAGTCTTGCAGATTGACCATTGGTGGTGCATGGGAAGATCCTGCTCCCTGATTTGGTGGTCTCCCTACCATAGTTTGCTAATAATAATTTACATAGCTGGTTAGTTTGATTGGTAATTTGGTTGTTTCAGTGGGTTTTTTTTTTCACACTGAACACATTGTTATATATATATATATATTTAGTTCCTTTAAATTTTATTTCTATCTAAGAACTTGATCCTTACTTCTACTATGTTAAATAACATAGCTCTGATACCAACTGAAATGACCCTCCTAATTCTACTCTAATTCCATAAGGATTTTTTTTTTTAAGGTAAAGAGGATATATATATATAGATAGATATATCATCCATTGCAATTATAATTCTCAGGGTCAATATCTTTCTCCAAAAAAAAACCAAATATATCCAGGATCACAATAATCAACCAATATAAATATATCAGTACATTCACAAAGATAAGCACATACATGAGAGGATGTATATGCCTCTCTTGTTTGAATCAGAGTTCTGGAAAACAAGAGGATATTGGATTGCTGATTTTTTTTTTTTGACCAAACAATCCACTGGAAACATATACTTTAGTCTGTTTATCCTAACTAAGAAGTGATCAAGTAATAATCAGTGGAAAGCAAGCTTTTAATATAGATGTTTGTGCTAAAGTCTGAATAGTATCAAACTCAGGCTAAAAGAAAGCGGGTCATAAGAGAACACAAGCAACATCTAGGCGTAATGGAAACGTGCCTAACTTATACACGAGAGGTCACGAGTTCGAGTACTATGCTGGTTGGTTCAAACACAATTTTTGTTTTTTTTTTCTTTTTCATTTTTCTCCTGTACAGTTTGGAACCTGTTATCTACCTATATCTGCACATATATACTTTATTTTTGCCTATATTCTACCACACAAAACAATAATTCTTGCTTAATTATTTTTGAAACCCATTCCTACAACCTGGAAGGCTTCATGATTGATGTAAATTAAGGGTCTGTTGCTTGGGTTTTGTAAAGGATAGAAGTGTTTATCATTATCCAGGTTTGAATTTCTTCTCACAAAATCTGTCTGGAATTAAGAATGCACTTGGTTAGAATCTGAGTGAAATTCAGATTCTTATCACAAATACAAAGGAAAAGGTGTGGTAATATTTGCACTAAACATGTTTATGTGCATATATATCTGCAACTATTTGGATCTGGCTTACAATTCCCTTATTACAAATCCTTTCTTTAAAAATAGGACATGAGACATTTGTATGAAACAAGTTTAATTATGGGAACCTTGCAGCCATATAAAACATTCAACCTATGTCTATTTTCTTTTGTATACATATGCCATGGTAGAAAATAAAACCATTTAATTTTCTGAGAATCAACTATCCAGATTTTCCAAAACTTAAATCCTTTCCAAAGACTCAAGATTAACTAATACATTTATAAAATGTAATCATTCAATTTTAACATGGTGTTCTTGCTAAATCCACTTACAAGATTTGATTAATTTTTTTTTTAAACATAACAGATATTTAACTTGGTTCATAGATTCCAGATACAAGTCAATCTCTTAATAAAATACCTAACAAAATATCCATCCAATATTCAACACTTAATACAAGTAGCAATTTAAATTGTCAATACATGCAGATTTCAACATTTAGGCTCTTATCTAACTAAGTTTAGCATGCTATATCTTCTTCTCAAAGCCTTGCTCCTACTCCTACTTAGTTGCTGCAATCCCTGAAAAAGCATTTGAAACTGCCTCATTTTAAATGAGACACCCCAGATGCCATTAGCACACTAGGGTCAGACACATGTCTGGTATGAGAAAGCTCACAAAATAATTAGTTAATTAGGTTAAAGTCAAGTTAAGTACATATACAGAAAGTTCGGCCCTTTGGAATCAGGCAAATACTTGTGTGCATGCTCTGTGTCATTGTGCATGTGCACACTTTAATTTTCTTTCCAGAGACTACATATATAAATATGGCACATACATTCAAGCATACAATTCAATCATAGTCAAACAATCATTCATACCAAACAGGAAAATAACCAATATGAGTTAAATCATTTATTCAATTCTCATATTTCAAATCTGGGAAAAACTCTAGTTTTCTCATCATCTCAAGTATTATTCCCTTGGTATATTTATCTATCCTTGGTCTCATCTGCAATATTTATGAATCAATGGACACACTGTAATGAACTAATTCACTCCATTACACAAAGATCTCAGGACTTAAACAAGCCATGTGTCAACTTGTGTTACTCAAGCACACAAGTCATTCCTGCAGTGTTCTTGACCCCAATTTCCTAATCAGGTTTAAGTTAATAATAACTCTTTTGATTTTTCATGACAAAACCATTCAGTGAATCATTTCATTAGCTAAAAACATCCATAACATGGCATCTCATATTATCCATGACCATACAGAGGCAAACAAGCAAACAACCATTGGTGATTATAAAATAAGGTTCTGTATATATATATAATCATCCTGGTATTTAAAAGGAGTTTAGGCAACTAACATTGGCTTATGGTTTCTGGGAGAGTTTTTCTTTTGCAAACATTTGTGCTTGAGTTAAACTCAGGATGACCTGGTTTCACTGAATCACAAAATTTTGTTTGCTATGCATTTTATTGAATCAGGAGCATCAGCACATAGGCAACCCTATTGCACCCCTAATTCCTTTCTATTTCAAGCCTCAGCACTTATACATGAGTATATTGCAGCTCAACATTATTTACATCTTTCTGGGTTGAGCCAAAACCAATACTACTTGCCTATTCTCAACATTTTATTTTCTGGGTATTTGTTTATATCCCTAAACATTAACATATCAGAGATCTGAGTGTATAAAACAGATATGTATACTAACAACACATAAAACTTTGTTATAATAAAACAAGTGATCAACCAAAGAGAATCAAAACATTTTCAGATATAAATTCACAGATAAGCATTCATATATGAAAATACTCTTTTAAGAAAAATACTTTTAACTGGCTGCCTACATTAGGACTTATTGCCTTAGGTTTTTGAGTGAGTTTTCTCACCTAGCTCTCTTCTTTGTTTCCTTAATTAATTGATGAGCTTCTGCCCTTAGCCTCAAGCTCTCTTCCTTCCCTTGTCTTATAATTTCTATGGTGTTGTTTTTTTTTTTCAAAATTCTTTTCTGAGGAGGAGAGGAGGCTGCTGCATATACATGTATATATATACAGGGTCTCTCTTAGGGTTTTGGGTATTGGCTAAGGCCATTTTTGCCCACTAGAAAAATCATGTTATCTGCATTTTAAACCCAAAGTTTTACCCTTCCCGGCTTAATTTGGGTGAAGAGAAAAGTGGTTACACATTTTTTTTCAGAAAATTGCTTTTCAGAAAATACTTTTCCCCTTGTCTACAATCATGCTAAAAATGTGACTTGGTTTTGTTATTTATTAAATATTCTTTTCTAATTCTGCCTATACCAAGCACTTCCCTGTTTTATCTTATTTTTTTCTATTTTTAGCTTTCATGCAAATGGTATGTACTTCCTTCATTTATTTATAAGAGGCTTATTCCTTTTTATATCTTCATTCTTTTTATTTCTGCTTATATTAAAATATGTCTGTATATTTTATTTCACTAGTTTAAACTCTAGTATTTTATTAACACATATATATTTATATAAGTCTTACTGAAATAATTAGTACAGCCACCTATATATTCATACATCATTCTATACTGACACACACATGCACATGTACACTCAAAAATATTCAGTAGCATTCATATATACATTTACTCATGCATACTGCTTTTAAGAATTTAATCTACATATATATATATATATATATATATATATTTCCATACACATCAATATGTATGTATTCTTGGAGTTCAGAGTTTTAGCTTATATTCATGTGCATTTCCTGTGCACACATGTACACACACTGATACACTATCAAGCTATATCAATTCCTCCTTCAAAATTAATTTAAAAATTATTTTAAATTTATTTATATTTTCCAGAATAAATTCCTAAAATCTTGGGTCATTACAGTTATGCTTGTATCAGTGAAGTTAGGTTTGGGGAAGAAGGGTTTGACTCGAAGTTGTCTTCAAGAAGCTTAGGCGCTGGCTCGAGTATGGGTTCAAGTAATTTTTGAGTTGCACCGGGTATTAAAAACTTAAACAAAAATTCTAAGTTTTAAAATGAAAATTTGGGGTTAGCTCGGGAACGACTCAAAGTAAATAGGCATGTATCTCAGGTGATGCTCGGGGAGGACTCGGGGTAGGTTTAAAATAGTTTTCAAGTTAAAATAAATTCAAGTTTTAAACATGTTTTAAATTATTCTTTTAAAAATAATTGTTTTATTTGAAAATGGGATTAGCAAAGGTTTAAGTTAATTATTTTGAAAGTAATTAAGTTTTAATTTATTTAATTTATAACATTATTTATTAATTAATTATTTTAAATAAATAATGAAATTAATTAAGATAAATTGATATTTTGATTAACCTTAATTTCTTGAATAAATTAATGTGTTAATAATGATAAATGGTAAGGTTATTAATTAAAGATTTTGATATCAATGAAGATAATTAAGAATAATCACTAATTGTAATTAATTAAAGGTAATTAATTAATGTGACAAATTAATTAAGGAAATTAATTTGAGAATAATTAAATAAATTTAAAGGTTAATTAATAAATGAAAGTGATTAAGGGATGATTATTAATTAAGGATTAATAAATTAATTATTGTAATTAATTAAGGATAATTAATTAAATGATAATTAATTAATTTATTAATTGAGGCTAATTAATTTATTATTAAAGGTTAATTAATTAAAATAAAATTGTAATTAGTTAATGTTAATTAACCAGGATTAGTGACTAATCTGATCAGATAAATAAATTGACCTTACCTATGGACGTTTGGATTCTATTGGATGATTTAATCGGTTGATATCCCCGATATGTGATGCTGTATGGTATGAATTATTCTGATTTGAACTGTGAATTGTGATGTAATTTATTCATCTCTGATGTAACTTATTTATCTGCGATAGATTTATATTATCTGTGAATCTGTGAATGAAGATAAGCATTATAGGAAAATACCGCTTATCGATATTGATATGCTTAAATCTGTGATGATGTGATGATTTGTAATGTTGCACTACTGTGTGAAACCCTTGGAATACACCATACACACACAAATATGGATTTCACGTGGAAATCGGTTAAGTCACAGATGATTTAAAGTTAATATTTTTGAAATTGAAATTTTAATTTCAATTGATTTTGGAAATGAATTTGGGTTAAATGTTAAAGTTTTTGAAAAGGAGTTTTAAGATAAAAGTTATTTTGAATAATTTGGTAAAGTTTTTCAATCTAAATAATTTAATTTGGATTTGAATTCAAAATTTGGAATTGAATTCCATGATTGGAAATTATAGTTAAAGATGTTATAAATGTGTTTATATGAATTTAAACCATTTTAAAAGTATGGTTTTGAGTATTTGAATTTAACCCAAGGACTTTAACTCGTATAAATGAATCAGATTTTCCAAAATGAAAACTATTTGTTTTTAAATAATAGAAGCTTTCATATAAGGAATGAATTTCCAAATTTGTGTTAAAGAATTTCAAGTTTGAAAAGAAAAAATGGTTTTCCGAGTTATGAATAAATCTTTGTGAAAGATTGTTGAACTTTGTTTTAAAATCGGAAAAGTGTACCTTTTGTATAAAAGGTCGAAACGGAATTGTTTTGAAAGCTATCAATTAAATCTTTGATTTAAAGAGTTAATTGGTTAACCCAATTGAAATGGAAATTGATTTGGAAAATCTATGAATAGATCTTTGTGAAACTGGGTGAACTTTGTGAGCTGAATCTTTTTATGTAAAAGATTGAAATGGTAATGTGTTTAAACCTTTTGAAAGAAAAGTTTTGGGTAATAAGTTGTGACTTAACTGAAATCTCAATATCCATATGTTTTTAAAAATTGCGCTCATTATTCGGTTTAGCCGGGAGAGGACTTTGTGTCATATAACCCATTCCGAATAATGATACGACGTATATGGATAGCATTTGAAGACCGGTGGTGAAGACCGGATACTTTCGAAAACGAAAGGATTACCATCGAATGTCTCTGCATCGGCTGATCCCCGATATAGAGATTTGATCACCCTTTGTGATGGGAAGTCCGGACGTGATTAGAAATTATCCGGATTTGCAAGGGCTTCTTCGGAAGTGCCTTCGGTTCTATTCGAACCCGGAACAGACTTGTATGGATGTATGTCTGACACTACACTTTGAGATATAAAGCTAATTTCTTTCAAATACATTTATGTTTGGTGGCGGAGAATTTATTCTCTTAGCTTAACATCCTTCTCTGAGACGTACGAGCTCAGAGGTTATGTAGTTGAAGGTTATCAGTGATATACTCCCAATTTGGTAGTGTGGCATGCTAAGTGTTGCTGTGTGTTGGTGATCATTTGTTGATCAAAGCATGGCTTTGTGAAAAAGCGTAGCTTTGTGGACGAGACCTCATCGGACCTCACACCCCGGAAATGGTCAAAGCAGGAAAATGCGGCAAGGTTTCAGGGGTAGCTCCCCTAGGGTATGACCATTCCTTCTGGAAAAAGGTGGTATCATGGTATGGAGCCCAGATATTTACCTGTGTGGTTGCTCCAATCTCATTTACCGTGTGATTGTTGCTGTGTGATCGAGGGCCCTCGGATAAAGGTCGCAAACGACCGGGGGTGGCATATCTCAAGTTTACTACCCGAGAAGGGGGTAACCGGCCTTGTGTTGGCAGAGATCCGAGTAGGTTCTCGGGGCGTCCCTCCAGAGGCGTTCCCATGTGGCAGTAGGAAGTTCCTTAGCCTGGCCATTTGTTGGAAAATCCAAAGAAACAATACGAGCCCTGTACGGTTTTAGTTGTATAACCTGCCATGCAACGTGGCGGTAACCTGCCACAAAACATGGTAGCTATAGTAGGCATACGACAAAATGTGGTATGCTGGCTAAGATTAATATTATACTTTCGAAATGGCTTTCTACACTATGCACTAATAGTAATAATATCGAATGATTTTGCGTAGTAAGCATTTTTGACTATCATAAGGAGAAATCTCCTCCAATTCTGCGTTTGCATTGTGTGTGTGGCGGGAGGCCTTATGGTAGTTTCATTTTCCAAAAGCATTGCGGATTTCAATGTTTAAAATTCCTTTGTTGTTTGTTAAAGATAAACTGTTTTTGTTACTCACACCAGTCCCATGACTGATCTGGAGTTTATTGTTCCCTTCCTAAACTCTGGGTGCCCACAATTTTCCACACGGGCAGTCTAGAGTTGGGTTTTTCAGATAGTCAGGTTTAGTAGATTATCGGGAGCTAGTTCAGTGTTCGGAGTTCTCGGATGACTGACCTTGCTTATCTTGGTGCATCGTGTTGGTGTTTCAAGCTTGATGTTGGAGTTGTTGGAGTCAGTCTCTTTTGAGGAACATTTGGAATTATCACTTTTGTTTTCCGCTGTATCATTATTTATCTCCGATATTCTTGTATCATATTGATATCATTGTTGTATATCATTCTGGATATTGTATTCATTGGAGTAGTATATGATATCATTGATTTCTTTCTTCCACTGTGTTGTTATATTTACTGTGTTAGAAGCTCCGGGGAGCCAGATTCGGCGTTTGAATCTACGGCATTTGAGTACAAGTGAAGTACGGGTGTCAATTTTTGAAGGCCGAGTCCGGGATCTTTACAACTACTACCAATGCAAGAATTGTATAGTCTCATATATCACACATAATCAAATATATAACGCAAATATCAATATTTACACAACCATTTCATCAACCAACACCAATATCTCATCAAACTACAAAACCATACATATAAACAAGTACATCAAACAAAACATCCCAACCAACTCATGCACATCAAAGAAAACATCCGGTAATCCATCAACAACCCAACCAACAAACAAGTATCAAATCCATAAATGTAACACATGTTACATATGTACAAAACAAAATGATCAAAATCCATCAGAAACACAGCCATACCTACTCATCATCCTCATCGTCGCCATCCTCCCCCGACATTCATACCAGTTCTAACTTCATACATCCAAGTACGATCGAGAAATTAATCGAACATTGTTCCTATTTAAAAATATATGTTAGTAATTTCGACAACACTTCAGTTCACTTCTCTTTTACGCATAACTTGCACTCAAATGGTATATTATTGTTATATTTTCAAAAATAAAGTAAAGCCATTTAGGACTAAAAGCTTCACACACCACACTTTTGTCTAATTTCGACAACACTTCACTTCACTTCACTTCACTTCACTTCTACGCATAACTTTGCATTCAAGGGGTGTATTTTTGTTGTTGTATTTTCTAAACTAAATTAAAACCTTTTAGGACTAAAGACTTTAATTTTTTAGCGTCAATTATTTGTTGAAAAAATGTTTAATGCTTATTTCCAAATCAACATTATATTCATTTTAAATTTTTTTAGAAAATCGATTTGGGTATAATATTTATTCTTGTTATATTTATTTCTCAATTTTTTGGAAAATCGGTTTTATTACAATATTTGTTCTTCTATTCATTTCTTAATTTTTTTACAAAATCGATTTTAGTAGAATATATGTTAGTAATTTCGACAAATTAAACATTGTTCCTAATTTAAAAATATATGTTAGTAATTTCGACAGCACTTCAGTTCACTTCTCTTCTATGCATAACTTGCACTCAAATGGTATATTGTTGTTGTATTTTCTAAAATAAAGTAAAGCAATTTAGGACTAAAGGCTTCACACACCACACTTCTGTCTAATTTCGACAGTACTTCACTTCTCTTCTACGCATAATTTTGCATCTAATGGGTGTATTTTTATTGTTGTATTTTTTAAACTAAATTAAAACCTTTTGGGACTGAAGGCTTTAATTTTTTAGCGTCAATTATTTGTTGAAATAATATTTAATGCTTATTTTCAAATCAACATTATATTCATTTCAAAATTTTTTAGAAAATCGGTTTGGGTATAATATTTATTCCTGATATATTTATTTCTCAATTTTTTGGAAAATAGGTTTTAGTATAATATTTGTTCTTATATTCATTTCTTAATTTTTTTTACAAAATCGATTTTAGCAGAATATTTGTTGTTGTTATATTCATTTCTAAATTTCTTTACAAAATCGATTTTGGTATAATATTTGTTGTTGTTATATTCATTTCCTTTTTTTCAAAAAATTGATTTTAGCAGAATATTTAATGTTCTTAAATTCATTTCTTAATTTTATTACAAAATCGATTTTAGTAGAATATTTGTTGTTATTATATTTGTTTCTTAATTTTTTTACAAAATCGATTTTAGTACAATATTAGTTGTTGTTATATTCATTTCCTAATTTTGATTAGAAAATCGATTTTGGCAAAATATTTAATGTTATTATATTCATTTCTTCATTTTTTACAAAATCGATTTTAGTAGAATATTTATTGTTGTTATATTCATTTCTTATTTTTTTTACAAAACTTGATTTCAGTATAATATTTGTTGTTGTTATGCTCATTTCAAAATTATATAATTCATTCAACCATTTAAATATTTTATTTAATACATTTGAAATTTTAAAACGTATTTTAAAATTCAGTTAACAATTTAAATTTTTTTTATCGATTTTGTAAACGAAAATTAGATGTTAGCACTTATAATAAACTAAATTAGTTTTATTTTATACTAACAACTAATACTTGTAATGTACACACGCTAATTAAATAAAAAATATTAATTATGTTTAACCATACCAATCTAGCAGCATATTAATCAATAATTGTACGCTAACTTTTGCGCAAACTATAACAAACATTGTTCTAATTAACTATAACAAATATTCGTGTAAACTTATATATGCATTAGCATATCAATCAGTAATTATACCCTAATTTTCAGATTATAAATAAACCCTAAATTTTAATTACAAATTAAACAATCAAGCCACTGATTAATATCACCAACTCAACAAATACAATATTATCGTTAACTAATACACAATAACAAACCCATAATTAACTAATTTTTCAAATTAGGGTTCTCAACGTATCCCCAAATCAATCAATACGCTACTATCAACAACTAGTACCGTATAATCATCAATTTCTATCACATAATCAACCAATTTTCAAAATTAGGGTTTTGATTAAACCTAGATTAAGTAGAAATTGGAGAGCAATAACACACCTTCGAGCTTTGGAGAGTTGTTAGCTTTCGCGATGGAAAGATTAGCGGTTCGCGACGGGGGGCGGCGGTTGGAGCGTCGGTGGAGGAGAAGAGAAAGAGGCTGAATTGATTTTGGGGGAAAGAAGAAGTAATGTTTTATATGCGCGGATTGCTCTGTATATACACATTAAGCGACGGCTAGCGGCCGCCGCTATGTTTAGCCGTCGCTAGCTACGGTGGCTAAACGAAGCCTGCGGTGTAGTGATTATGAGAAGATCCAAATGAAAGTATATAGAAATACATAATTATCAAATGTAGTTTGTCAACTATTTATTTGCTACCGTAAAAGGTGAAACCTAAATTTATCTACAAAATGTATTTTTTTTATACATTCGGAGTTTTTAAAGAGTAAACATATCCATTTGTAACCTTTTTATTTCAGATTCATTAATCATGCATTTATGATTTTATATTATATATAATAAAGGTAAGTGATAATCACAGTCCTTTACCTCTCATTTTCAACTTAACCAAATATTTTTGTGAAGTGTAAGCCTCATTTTAAATAAGTGGAGTGTGAGAGGCAGTTGTAGAAAAAGGAAAGTAAGATTTTTTTTCCCTTTCATCTTCTTCTTCTCTTTTTTATTATTTGTTTATTGTTTTTTTTTCAACTGTGGTATTCAATTATGGGTAGTGAATAAGTTTTCGCAAAGCAACTGGTTTTGTAGATATTTGAGGAGTTGTTCTTTCTATATGTACCATAATTTTTTTTGCCTAGTTACATATTTATATATATTTGTAATGGTATTGCTAATATCATTATGGTGGATGAAGCTTCATTTTGGATAATTTAATTCTACGTGATTTATGTATTTAATTCTCTTTCTGGTAGGTGTAAATTCAAAATCAATCGA
This sequence comes from Allium fistulosum, assembly GCA_030737815.1. NCBI lineage: Eukaryota > Viridiplantae > Streptophyta > Magnoliopsida > Asparagales > Amaryllidaceae > Allium > Allium fistulosum. The sequence continues at coordinate 149,937,052 of CM060906.1, read as the reverse complement.
CTTACATTTAATTATTATTTAAAAGAAAGAAAAAGTATTTGTCCTTGACAGCAAATAATCCCTTTTGTATTCAACCAAAACTTTATCGATACAACTATGAACTCTTTATAAGCCCAGACCCTACAATTTTAAAAGATATGTATGAACATAAACACATCCTTGTATTCCTAATTTTACTTTGCAGTAACATTTAAGTATAGTTCGATTATTACTATAGGACAACTTAATTCATGCTTACATCGTATTTTTAATCAACTTATGTCATGACTTAAGAACTATAGTTCAATTTTAATCAACCGAAGTCATGTATTTTGAAGTATTATACAAGGTTCGAAATTCCGTTTTCCGTTTCAGTCATTGGTAATTTTAAAATTTCCAGTTTCGTTCCGGAAATTTCGAAAGTTCCGTTTTAATTTCGATTTTATAATTCCGGTACATTTTTTGCTTTAATTAATTTGCTATTTACACTAATAAATATCCAATACTATCGTAAATTTATAGTACATTTTTTATATTACATATAAAATACACTTTAATTAAAAAACCATTGTTTAAGATTCTGTATTGTTCATTTGAGATTTTAAAATTTTGGTCAAATTTTTAAATTTTTATTATGATTCGATGTAAATTAACAAATCATAACAACTTTTTTGTCCATAAACGTGATTTTTTGTCCATTTATTTATTGCCATATTTAATTTGTTTTCCTTTTTTAATTACTATATGTTTATTGTATTTTTTATTTTTTTACAATTTTTTTCAATCATATTTGAAAAGTAAATCCGAAATTTTGATCTGATTCCATTCCGGTTAACCGGAATTCCGCCGGAATTTTGAACCATGGTATTATATTTCAATTTGAAGAATTCAAATAATTGTTCATTTCTTTCAGAGCCAAAATTACATTGTGCATTGGCTATTCTATTTATTATCAAAGTCGTTGTACATAGTGTTATTTTGTCATGCTCCTTTAGGAATTTCTTTTATTGGAATTTTTATGTGGTCCTAGGTACTGACCATGCTCCTTTAAGGAACATACATAATATTTAAGTATTTCATTTACAATCTAGTGGACTTCCTTGATAAATTCCAATCCCAGTCAGTTTATATCCTGTTTGAATTCATGTATATAAGAATGCAAAGAGTGTCAGTGCATGCTTGCAAATATTGTTAGAAAAATAAATGAGGAAGTGGTTAGGGAAGAAAGTGATTTTATGTATTGTGTGTATTGTAACAATGTCCCACATTGGGGAATATTTGTTACAATACCACCATATATATTATAACCTAATATACTAAATCAAAACAAAAGAAGAAGAAGATATGACAATGTAGGCTTTGAGCATGTGGGCATTTTCAGACAGATCTAGTCACACTTTTTGGTGTTACAATTTCTCAAAATTAATTGACAAATTAGTGACAATTTTTGCCGTTACTATTTCTGCATTATTTTGTTACTGTTGCTGAAGTTATACTTTGGTTTCGTAACACTTTCCGGTAGTTGCGAATAACAAATATATGTTTTGAGAACTGACAGCTGCGATTCTCTTCCCAGTGATCCCACAAAGAACTAAACTCTCCCATTGCCACTATATAAATAATAATAACAAAAGAGTTTTCATTTGATGAATGAGGCCTAACTGTCTATCTAAAGAAAAAGAGAAATGTTTAGGTATGGTCTCATTGATGTGGAGCATGCGTCGACTATTCGTTTACCATAGAATCCACTACTAACACCTTACGATTAATCAACACATGGACTTGGTACATTAGGAACAAAAATAAAACTACATTAGCTACCAAGTTTGTAATAATTCTTTTACAATAATGTCATAATATCTGTTTGGGTAAAAGTTGAGCATTCTTTCACGATGATGAAAACTTTAAGTAAGAATATGACCATCGTACTATTATAATTAGGCTTACTTTTCCTCTTATATACATACTGAATCTTCCTGCATCAGATTCAAAATAGTTAGTTGATTATTCCTCTAGTTTCTTGCTAATATATATAAGCTACTATTTTTTCAATATTTCATAATGGAAGGGAAAGTAAGTTGCAGTTGGGTTTTTGTAAAATGCAAGCCTTAACATTGCAATGATATGCCTTTAGTTTGGCTATGCAGGCATGAATATCATCACTGAATTCTCATTAAACCATGGCACGATCCATTATGTGCTCCTCATGTATTGCCATGACTTTGCTACCCTCTCCATTGCCCCTTTGGCCCTCGATTCTGGAGAGGTACATATACTCTATATCCTTCATTAAATTTGAAATCACTATTCATTACACTTATATCTCTGATCTTTAAGCCATATTTCATGTTTGTTAATATTCAATTTTAGTCTTTTAATGCTATAGGAAAGTAAGATCACATAGGTACAATTGTGACTATAGCAGGTGCCATACTAATGACCCTAAACAAAGGGCCCATCCTTAAAATGACATGGACCAGACACAGCACATCAATAAAGTGGTGCACCTGACGTGGCTGCATCAGATAAAGAATGGTTCATTGGGTCGCTATTTCTTATACTGGCCACTTTTACTTGGGCCACTCTCTTTGTCCTCTAAGTATATCCTAATGTTTCAGTAGTCAAAATCTAAAATTATATACATAGTTTGATGTTAAACAAAACAATAATAATTATTATTATGCTTATGATGGTTTATGGCAAGAGGTTGTGGGAACAAGGGTAGCATATTATGTACAATATTTGGCAATTGATGCGAGAGGGCTAGCTTTTGCTCCTGCTTTCGGCCCTTTATCTATGATCATAGTTGCAGTCATGGCTTTTTTTCATATTTGGTAAAAAGATACTTCTTAGAAGGTTATTTCATTTTACATTTAGCTAATTATATTCAAATATCATATGTTAAATATGTACTTGATTGATTTTGATATTTGGCATGTTGTGTTCTAGGCAAAAATATAACTAGATTTCCTATCAATGTTTTGGTTATCGTAAGGTAAAAACTTTTCCGTGTTTATGTGCGGGAAGTTTTACGAGATACCTTTTCTTTCAAAGGTTTTTCAAAGTTAAGTAACTTTAACCCGTTTACTCACATCAAACCCATGTCTGACCCAAGTGTTTATTTTCTGTTTTATTAAACTCTTGGGTACTCAAATTTTTATGAGTAGCCAAGGGATTCATGTTAGCTTTGATGAATTCTGGAGGAGATTTGAAGCAAGAGGCTTCAGCGTGTAGATATATAGTGATTCCACTGTGTTTGTGTTGAGTCTATATCACTGTGATGTTTGAGATGTATGATAGACAGGTGTTTATAACTGTATAATATGAGATGTATAAGTTGTGTAACTCAGATATATATGATACTATGTAATATCTTATGTGATATATTATATTTCGGTTCGAAATTCCGTTTTCCGTTTCCGTTCTGGTCATTGGTAATTTTAAAATTTCCGGTTCCGTTACGGAAATTTCGAAAGTTCCGTTTTAATTCCGGTACCTTTTTTACTTTAATTTGCTATTTATGTTAATAAATATCTAATACTGTCATAAAGTTATAGTACATTTTTTACATTACATGTAAAATACACTTTAATTAAAAAAACATCGTTTAAGATTCTGTATTGTTCATTTGAGATTTTAAATTTTTGGCTAATTTTTGAAATTTTTATTATGATTCGACGTAAATTAACAAAAGTATAACAATTTTTTTTGTCCATACACATGATTTTTTGTCCATTTATTTATTGTCCTATTTAATTTGTTTTCTTTTTTTTAATTACTATATGTTTGTTGTATTTTTTATTTTTTTATAATTTTTTTAATATTTGAAAAGCAAATCCGGAATTTAGACCGGAACCGGAATTTTGACCGAATTCCTTTCCGGTTATGAGCGGAACCGGAACGGCACCGGAAAAACTGGAATTCTGCCGGAATTTTGAACCATGGTTCTAGAAGGATATTGGGCTTTTGAAGATGACAAGCTTGAACTTTACTCGATTCATATTTTGCTTCCTTTAGTAAGGTTTTTTGTAAAACTGCTTTACTGTCATTTTTGCTTAGAACATTCTGTATCAAATGCTATATATGACTATTTTTTATTTTGTGCATGAAGTTGGTGTAATTTGATTATGTTTAATATATAATATGCTAAAATTATTAGATTGTATTTACTTGTTGTTTAAATTGAGCGATGTTATTGCATATAAATTTTCATGGTCGGTATAAATGCTGTATTGGATGAAAAAAATAAGGAGAGTACATAGCATTTTTAAAACACTTTAAAAAATAGAAATAGTTGATAAAAAACAGTGCGATAAGTAATAAAACTGCCGTCATAGATATATAACAGCGATGTTGAAAATTTAAGAAAGATTTAGAAACGTCGCGACACATAATAAAAACCCTGTAGTAAATATATAACAATGTTTTGTAAACGATGCAAAAATAACTGACTAGTAGAAACTCTATACAAAAATAAAATAGCAAGATAAGAATGCTGTAAGAAATTAAAATAACTACAAGAGAAACGCGGTAAAAAAATATTATATAGCATAAACAATAAAGCTGCGTTTAGAAAAGTGTTGTTTACTGTTAAAAATCTATTACAGCTTGTCATTACATAGTGTAACAACCCATCTCGAAGCGGGTCTAAGTTTAGACCCAATAAAAACCCATCAAATCATAAACCCATTTCGAGGCTGGCCGTTGGTTGGTAAAAATGAGCAATACACAGTGCTATCTATCTATGCTATTAGAATCTCACAGTGGAAAAAATAAAATATAATATAAGAAATAAGTATCTATTTGATAAAAATTCAAATCTCAGAAACATAACATTCCAATATCTGAATACAATGTCTCAAAACAACATCATGTTTGAAATGGGTACACCAAAATATATCAAAACATAAATGGATAGATAACTGCCACAAGTCATCGCCTTCGCCTTTTGACTCTCAATCAGCACCATCTTACCTAACCTGTGTGTTGTAATGAGGAGAGGGTCAGAACAACAGTGTCTGATGAATGAAAATCTCAAGTCTTACCATAATAGTTTTTGGCATTAGATAAATAATACGTCTTACGCATTCTATACTATATCCTATCAAGAATACTTCCAATTGTAAGCCCGAAGGCCTTTCCAGTCCATTCCGTAACTACCATCAGTCCTAACAATATAAGAAAAAGTACTTGAGCTACTTAGTACCTCTTTAACGAGGATTATGCAGACTTTGACATTTAATACCTATAACCTAGGCAGATTCTCATCATTTAATACCTAAACCCAAGACAAACTCCTTTCTAGTACTCCCTAACTGACATAGTTCGAAATCCAATCAGGTCACTTAATACTTCTTTATGGGAATATGTGGACCCTACAATAGTCACTTAATATCTCAACCCTGAAGCGGACCCCTCTCGAGATTCCTCACTACCGCACCTAAACGCGACCATTTAATACTTTTTAAGTGGGAAGGAGGAGGATCCTACAACAACCACTTAATACTCTCAACCTGTTTGTACCAAAATTGGGCACAACACTCTTCGGAAGGGTTCGAAAAGATAAAATGAAGAAATTAAATGGAAAAGGAGGATTATCTAACAAACACTTCAAAAACAGATAAGAAAAATGCGCAGAAACACAGAGATTTAGAGTGGTTCGGCGTATGGCATACGTCCACTATGAAATTGATGACTTTATTGATGTTTGCTTGCTGATTACAACTGATTACAGCGGATTACAGTGATGAAATTCGAGTAAAACAACAGCCTTGTTATGCAAAAATGTTTTCGGCAGAGTCTGGACGTCAAAGAGTCAAAAGATCCTTTTTCTGTAGGCTCTGGGGTGCTATTTATAGACGTAGGATGTAAATATCTCGCTCAGATATCGAAAGACCTCTTCTGGCACATGGGTGGGCCCACACGATCGATCCCAGGCGATTTCGGCTTGATCCGTGATCGATACGAGTGAATTTCGTATCGATCAAGATTTGACCCAATCGAGTCGAAACTTGGCATGAACATTCTTTTGGTTGTACGTAAGCTCTTGTGAAAATTTCATAGCATTTGGACTTGTGGATTGCGAGTTATGATCGATGCAAGTTCACGTCTTCCCTAGGTTGCCCTGTTTGAATCGATATGTTCGTATCGATCACTTCGAATCGATACTGAGCACGTGCTCGCGAGTTGACGTGGTGCTTGATTTTCGGATCGCTCCACTTTCGATGCCGAGTTGATCGAGTCTTCCCAAGATTTTCGCCTTGTTCATATCGATAGCTGTTGCCTTGTTCGTACCGATGGAGGTGGTTCAATTCGTATCGATGGAAGTAGCTCAGTTCGTATCGATGGAAGTGGCTCTGTTCGTATCGATCCAAGTTGCTCGGCTCGTATCAATCGTGTGGCCTTGTTCGTATCAATCGAAGTTGCTTCAACTTGGATACGAACAAATGATAATGTGATGGATACGAACAGATGGTGACTCTGCTTGGCTTGATGGATACGGACAGTGGTTTCATAATGGATACGAACCAAGGTCACCTGATGGATACGAACTACAAATGCTTGATGGATTCGAACAAGGCTCTTCAGCTGATGGATATGAAATGATGTGCTCTGATGGATGCGATTAAGATGAAGGATATGAACAAACAGTGATATGATGGATACGAATAACGTGTTCTCTTGATTTGTATCGACCATATATCGTGCATACGAACTCCGATTAACATGAAACTTGGAACGTTGGCTTTTACAGCTTTTCTTGTCATGTCTTGTCAATTGTAGCTTGATTCGGACTCGGACAAAATCTATCGATATCCATAGCGAACCTGCGTCTAATCGATCTTCGGGATGGACTTTCCTTGGTTTCTGTTAACGTTAAAAATGTACGTTAACACCCCGTTGTGATTTGTGATATAGCGAAAGCACCACCCGTTGGTACGGGAACTAAAAGTAAGCAGAGAATAGTAGAAAACAGTAAAAAGACAACAGTTTTATAGTGGTTCGGCTCAAAGTCAGGCCTACGCCCACTTAATCTCTTCTATGACTGATTCGATTATAGATTTTACAATAACTCTTTAATTACAACACAATCAAGACAAGTAATCAGAATTTTGACGTAGAAAAGCTCTTTCGATTCATGTTGAATGAACTCGATCTTTTCTGAAGATTCTTTGAAGTATCCTTTGCCTTTGAAGTGTTGAAGTCAGTAGAGAAATCAGTAGAGTCTTGGCATTTCAGAAAAATTCTCCCCCTTCAAATGCGGAGTAGGCGGGGTATTTATAGGAGAAAACTGGGCTTAGGTCGTTAGGTTTTAGGTCGTGAGCGACCTAAGAGGTTGCGAGGTAGCTTAAGTCGTTAACGACTTAATGGAACCATTCTGGACGAGATAAATGCTGTGAGCGACCTAGTATGAGTAGTGCAGGAGTTATCTCGGCAAAATTAGGTCGTGAGTGACCTAATAGAAGAGGCAGGGCATGCGGCTTAATTCTGGAGCATGTTAGGTCGTTGCCTTTCCTGAGTCGCTAGGTCGCTAGGTCGTTAACTCGTTAGGTCGCTCTTTCTTTAGCTCGCTAGGTCGTTAACTCGTTAGGTCATTCTTTCTTTAGCTTGCTAGGTCGCTATCTTGTTGAATTGTAGGAGTCTTTTAGGTCGCTAAGTCGCTAAGTCACTGGAGCTCCTTAGGTCATTGAGATGTGCCACATTGTGCCACTTTGTGCTTTTAGGTCGCTAGGTCGCTGTTTTGTCATAGATCGTTAAGTCGCATATGCCTTAGGTTGCTAAGTCGTTGGGTTAGGTAGGTTGTTAGGTCACTGAATAAAAGAGGGTTAACATTTGCCCCTCGAAGTATACGCCTAGGAGTTAGGTCGTGTGCTTCGATATCTCTTAACTCGCGCCATCCTGAATTGTTAAGTCGTGAGCGACTTATGAGAGAGTTAGGTCGTTCGTGCCAATTCGTGTTCCTCTGCCCCTGTATATAAGTCGCTAAGACCACTCCTTCTTCTCTTTACCTACTCTAACACTCTAACCAGCCTTCGAAGGATTTCCAAGCTCTCGAAGAACAATTCAACTCAACCGGTCGTCGATCATCTCTACAATCACACTACGTAAGTGAATTCCGGTCATTATCCAACCACGACCATCACCGAATTGTGCATCCCCCTTTTCCAACCCTAACCATGACCAGGTTGATTGTGGAACCAACAGAATCTCCCATTTTGCATAGCATTTTTCCTAATCTTCATCTCAGGTGGTTTGGGGTATTCGAAAGCATCCTTGGTTGCGAAAAAGATGTTTTCTGGAGTATCAGTTAGGGGAGTAAAATCTGAAGGTTTAAAGTAGCGGAGCTTCTTTACATCTTTCTGCCCTTTCCTACTGCCATTCTCCCTCTTCTGGCCACCAGATTCCTTTTTGTTAGTAGCAACATTGTTATTCTTAACCTCGGCCACGTCTACTTTTTCTGGTACAAGACGGCTCTCTAAGCGCATGAATTCATCGGCCTTTTTGTAGAACTTTTCAAGTGAATTTGGCTCTTTCATCTTTAGCCATTTTCCAAATTCACTTGATTTATCAATGCTCGTATCAGGTATGTCAGAATCATCCGAGGCTCTGCATTATCAACTTCATCCAAGGCTATATTGAAGCGGTTTAAGAAAGATTTGATAGACTCTCCTGGGCCTTGTTCAAGGCTAGATAGTGACATTATATCCTTGGCCTTCGAAGCATATAACCTGAACTGATCTTTGAATTTCCGAGTTAGGTTGGAAAACTGATCCACGGATCGAACTGGCAGCTTCGTGAACCAAAGCAGGGCCACTCCCTCTAAGTACACAGGAAAATATCGGCATTTGATCTCATATGTTGCCCTGACACCTGTCATATGCCAGTCATACTTGTACAAGAACTGGTTAGGGTCGCTTGTCCCCCGATAAGCTGGAATAGTAGGGGGAACAAACTTCCTTGGAAATTCAGCCTTCAGAATTCTCTCAGTAAAAGGAGTTTTGCTTGGATCGAACCCCCAGTCACTTTCATCTTCCTCCCTTCACATGCTATCTTTCATAATTTGTCGAATCATTCCCGAGAGGTACTCCTCATCGTTTAGAGGCCCTGCGGGACAGACGTCAGCTACTTTTTCGGAAGTTTGCCTGGACAAACGTTCACGAAGGGTAGGCTGCGGCCTTGAACCTCCAGCTTGGGGAGGTGCCCCTTCGACGGTGCCAGCTGCCCTCTGAGGAATATTTTTCCCCTGGGAATCATGAACATCTTCAGCGAAGGTTTCTTCATTATTTGCCGGTTACTGGTTAACTCCAAGCAAAGCATGCAACTTGTCTAACATCAAAGTGTTCTAGGCTTCCATTTGCTGATACAACCCAAACACCACAGCATCCAATTCTTCCCCTGTGACTCCAATACTAGGAGCCGCTTCATTTGACGTGGGAGAAGTGGTGGTGTTGTTGTAGGAATTTCCAGATCTAGTAGATTTGCTTTTCCTTCCAGGAGCCATAATCTCATATAGTCTTCTGGTTTTTAAGGAGAGTCTTTCTACAAATCTTTGTGAAGCAATGATGAGAGCACTCCTGAGTTCAATTCTCAGTGAAAGCACCAAAAATGTTAACATTAAAAATGTACGCTAACACCCCGGTGTGATTTGTTATATAGCGAAAGCACCACCCGTTGGTACGGGAACTAAAAGTAAGTAGAGAATAGCAGAAAACAGTAAAAAGACAACAGTTTTATAGTGGTTCGGCTCAAAGTCAGGCCTACGTCCACTTAATCTCTTCTATGACTGATTCGATTACATATTTTATAATAACTCTTTGATTATAACACAATCAAGACAAGTAATCAGAATTTTGACGTAGAAAAGCTCTTTCGATTCATGTTGAATGAACTTGATCTTTTCTGAAGATTCTTTGAAGTATCCTTTGCCTTTGAAGTGTTGAAGTCAGTAGAGAAATCAGTAGAGTCTTGGCGTTTCAGAAAAATTCTCCCCCTTCAAATGCGGAGTAGGCGGGGTATTTATAGGAGAAAACTAGGCTTAGGTCGTTAGGTTTTAGGTCGTTAGCGACCTAAGAGGTTGCGAGGTAGCTTAAGTCGTTAACGACTTAATGGAACCATTCTGGACGAGATAAATGTTGTGAGCGACCTAGTATGAGTAGTGTAGGAGTTATCTCGGCAAGATTAGGTCGTGAGCGACCTAATAGAAGAGGCAGGGCATGCGGCTTAATTCTAGAGCATGTTAGGTCGTTGCCTTTCCTGAGTCGCTAGGTCGCTAGGTCGTTAACTCGTTAGGTCGCTCTTTCTTTAGCTCGCTAGGTCGTTAACTCGTTAGGTCGTTCTTTCTTTAGCTTGCTAGGTCGCTATCTTGTTGAATTGTAGGAGTCTTTTAGGTCGCTAAGTCACTAAGTCGCTGGAGCTCCTTAGGTCGTTGAGATGTGCCACATTGTGTCGCTTTGTTATTTTAGGTCGCTAGGTCGCTGTTTTGTCGTAGATCGTTAAGTCGCATATGCCTTAGGTCGCTAAGTCGTTGGGTTGGGTAAGTTGCTAGGTCGCTGAATAAAAGAGGGTTAACAGTTTCCAGTCAAGTTCTTGGTATCACGGCCTTGCCAAAAGACAGGATAACATTTGCCCACCAAAGTACGTCTTGTGAAAACATGACTTGCTTTGAAAAGCTACAATCTTTATTCTGAATAGTTCCATCTGACTTGTTAAATAGTTATCGTCTTTTCGTTGAAAGTTGTGACCTTTGATTGATCCACAGAAACATAAATTGTGAACCATAGATTGCCAATTGTTGTACTGTGCATTGCTGTAATTGATTGCTGTATGATAGTGATTAGCCGTTTTGTTGTTGTAATTGTTCATCAGGTGGGAATTCGACCTGTGAATTTTTAAAATTGAAAATTAGTCCGACATACATGCATGTATGTTAACCTGACTCGCCTTAACGTTCGCACGTTCACAAGTCATTGTCGGTTTCTCACATTGAATTCCGTATCGATCCTCTCCTGAATCGATGTGAAATTTAAGTTGTAACAACGCTTGATGGTTGTTTTGGAAGGTCCCTTTGTATCTATCCTCTCCTGAATCGATGTAAAAGGTTGAAAAACGATTCTCGTATAGATGTCGATTGTCACGAATTTGCTTGTCGTTTTAATGTAGTTTGCATCGATGGATGCGAACTCAGACGGCTTTCAAAATGATGGACACGAACTTGTCCTTTTATATCAATAAATTTTCAATGCATCTGTACGACTCGAATGAGTTCCTGTGTTCTGTTCGTATCGATATGTTGATAATGGATGCAAACAATGGCATCTTGGATCTATGTCGAATATATACGAGTGGTTGTTCTCAGGACCAATACGTGTAGATGGACACGAACAGTACACTTTGGATCGCTCTGGATCAATGGATACGAATAAGCCCTTTCGTATCGATGGCAATTGTGACTGTTCCAACCGGTACCTGATGACTGGGAGACGTATCGTTTCCCTTTACCTCATGCCCATATAAATACTGTTAGGACTTAAAAAAAATTCCCATCCATTATTATTTTATACTTGTCTTCATATCGAGAAAAAACTGAGAAATAGAAAACAGCCTTCGTCCTCAAACCATCACGTCTTGCTAATCCTTCGAATCGAAACCCTCATCTAGGTAATTAGTCGCATAATCTCACATTAAAAACGATAAGACCTGAGATTTAATGCCAATTCGTTCATAATCGCGGCCAATTCTGATGACGATGATGAAGCCGGAATTGGGTCGAAGCATGGTCGAGGGAGAAGAAGAAGTGTCGAGGGTTCAGAAGGTGGCCTCCATACCGATCAAAGAAAAGCGATTCATATCGGTCTGAGTGCATGGAGTTCGTATCGATCAAATACAATTGAACTTCGTATTGAAAAGAAGGGCGGCTTCGTACCGATAAGAGGTGATAGGAGTTCGCATCAATCTGGATTGATCGATACGAAAGACTAACTATCTGATCGAAACAAAACTTTGGGTATGTTGACCGATGCGAAGACGTTGCCCATGATCGATACGAAAGGAAAGCTTTAAGATCGATTATGAAGTTACTCCCTGGCGATCGATGCGAAATAGCCTTCCCCATGATCGATACGAACATAGGCTTTGGCGACCGATCCAAGTCCTGACCTTTAAAATTTTCACGCTCGAATATTTGATTCTGACGAGCTTCCGCCTTGCATAACTAGAATTAACTTTTTCACTGCACATTGGACTGCCTTCCGAAGCTCGTTGATGGAACTATAACTTAACTGAACTTAGTAAACTTTAACTTGGATTGGTTGCTAAAGTCTAGATGGCTCGATTGTGACTGTCAGCGATGACGGTCACTCCGGTTGAATTTTGAAGTCTCGTCATTCGAATGTTTTCTTTAAACCTGTAGAAACTCTTCAAGTAATATGTAGCACTGCACTGCACAACACATTCACGCACTTCACACTGGGGAACACTTGGGTTTTTATTGTCTAATGATGGTTTCTAATAAGTTGATTAGCTATGGAATCCACAAGTTCACAACAGCAAGAGCTTCAAGATTCATCTCCTTTTTTCCTAGAGATTCCGGCCATCGCGGCCGAAGTGATAGACCCAGCTCCGGACGAGCTGCCTGGGGCCAAGATTATAGGAAATCCTCAGGATTTTGTACCGTCTAATGTCTCCGAAGACATGTTGGGACGGATATGCTTAAGGCATGGCTTGTCATTGGACGATGTACTATTACCGAGACCAAACGATAGACCGCATGCTCCCCCAGAGGGGTTTACTGCCTTCAATCGCCATGCTTGCACAGCAGGCACACTTCCTCCGTTCAACCAATACATTAAGGAAGTGTTGTCTTTTCTCGAAATTGCTCCATCACAACTACACCCCAAGGGATATGCTACGCTGAATAGTTTATTTATTGTATTCATGGAGCATCTCTTTCGGCCACCGGCTCCAACAAAAATCAGATATCTTTTTAACTTCAAAAGTAGGGGAGATAGTCCATCTTTTACATTCCTGGAGGCGGTCAAGAATTGTCAAGTAGTAACCGGATCCTGGACAAGGCTGAGTTACTTTAAAACAGAGTGGTTCTACGTCCGATGCCCCCCAGGATTTGTCAGCCGATGGTTAGTCAGACGTAAGTGTTGCAGTCTTCTCCAAGAGTTATCAAGATAATTATAGTTGATGTAAAACTAATATCTTCTTTTCTTTACAGCTGCAATTTCACAAACTGAAGGCGGGTACTTCAAAGAAATAGTAAGGGTCCTTCAAGAAGTTCCAAGTGAAATGAGGAACATGGATTTGGTTCTAACCGATAGAAATTTGAGAATCGTCGGACAGATTGAGCGGAATCAAAGCATAAGGCTTGAAGGGACACTGAGGGCAGCCCCGAAGAAGCAGTTGAAACGCAAAACACCTAGGGTCGTAATAACTGAAGGGGGTGACAAAGAGAGAACGCCCACAGATGATGAACTGGTAGCTGGGTCTTCGGCTAGATTTCTGGCGTCAGAAGGAAGAAGAAAAGGCAAGGCCACTGCTTACAAACGTCCTAAGTTTTCGAGGTAGAAATCAGTTGTAGTTCCTTTGCTGGTTCCCGGCATTAGAATCTCGGAATCTCCTTCCTCGCCAACAGAGAGTCCTTTTGAAGGGCTTGCCGATATCCCAATTCCGAATTATGTGTCACTTCAACATGACACTGGGTTGGAGGAGCTTGATGGTACTCTAGATTTGAGCGAGTCTCTTCCTATAAGTGCGGCCGACATTTCTGGTTGGTCGGGGGGGTTGCACATACATACACACCTCATGGCACTACACGATTTCCAATCACAAGTTGTTTAATTCAAGAAACCACTAAGTCTTCTTCTCTTTCTTTTTACAGGTACAATGTCTGGACGAGGGTCGATGTTAGGGAGTCTTGGCTCAGTTCGCCGATCTTCTTCATATTATGAGTCACGTAGGAGAGAAGAAGATAGAGACCGCGATCGTGGGTACTCTAACCAGGAACGTTAAGAGAGAGATATGGATAGGGACTACAGACATCGATCCCTATCCCGCTCTCCTCCTCCTAGACTTCCTACACAACCTTCGGGTCAAGGGAGACAGCCAGTAGAGCCTCCTCATCACAAACCATCTTCGCATGCTTCTCGGTCTGAGTCGCAACACCATAGAACTGAGGTTGAGCCCCCCGTAGTCGTTGAGCAAGCTATCACTGAGCCCATTGGGAAAGGGGCTATTAAAATTGCTCAGCTGAGGAAAAAGTTCCCAAATATATGCTTTGATGACTACATTTTTCCCCCTCATTTAAAGATAATTCCATCGGAGGCGGAGAACACAATGCATGATTACATTCATGACATTTATTCCCAGTACAAGGAGTGGGCGAAAGCTGCAGAGAAAGCGTCGAAGGTGGCCTTCGAGCGGGCTAAAATAATCGAAAAGTTAGAATCTGATCTCGCTCAAAAGGACCATATCATCCAAGTGCTTACTGATGAAGCTGAGTCCTCTCGGAAATCAGAGATAGAGGCCAAAGGCCGATGAGGCAAACTTGGCCATGGAGAGGATGAGGCAGACACATTATGCCTTGGTGGAGCAGATGGGCCATCGCAACACTACTGTCACAGCTGAACGGGATGCCGCTTTGAAAGAACTTGCTGAACTTAAAGCTAAATTTTCCAAAATCATCAAGGAAAAAGATGATGCTAACAAAGTCGCCCAGGAAGCGTGTGAACATGCTGTTGTGCTTTGGGGTGAACGGGATGCGGCCATGGCTAAGGTCCGAGTGGTGGAGACTGAGGTCGAGGAGAAAGTCTGAATGGCTGAGTCTAGGCTAGGGGCTGATGTTGAAGATCTCCTCATTGTTTATAACGCTAATGTTTTGATGCACGGAAATCTAGCCTGGCACGACAACTACCCGACTCATTTATATAACGCTTAGGCCGATTGGTTGAGGAGGAAAAGGCGGTGCATCTAGGTGAATCAATCGATGAGTTTGAGCTTGAGAATCATATGCTTAATGAAGATGAATGAAATATTCTACATGAGTCGATGATTTTGCATGAAAAAGAAAGGCTCGACACCCAACATTTGGAGGTCGAAGAAGGTTCAGGTGTTGAGCACCATGATGTGAGTGCTGAAGTTCCTGCGCCAACCCAGCCTGAATATTCACATGTGGTTGATCCCCAGCCCATTCCTGCCTACAATCCGGCTCAGCCACAGCTATCTCCGGCCAGAGAACAAGTTTCTGAGGTTGTTCAGCCGTCTACAAGCCAAATTGAGGAAGGTACTCTGAACATTCTGCGTAGTTGCTCAAAATCAGGAGCTTGATTTGAAACGCTTGCTAACAGTTTTCCCTTTTTCTTTATCCAATGACTGGAGTTACACGATTGCGCCTCCTGCAACTCAAGAATCACATCAAGCGCAGGAGGCCATCATTACTTAAGCGACTACCATAACAACAATTGTGCCGATTGATGGAACGCAGGGGAGCACGCTTATCTTCGATGAACAGATGATGGAGGAACTCCTCGATCAACACAGCGATCCCTTTGCATACCTACCATTTGTTATGGGTGGAAGTGTACCTGCTACCGGCTCTTCAATGCCAACCACCAATGCCCCTAGCGAGGCTCAAGTAATTCGTGAAGAAGAAATATTGGCCGAAATCGACGCTGAAATGGAACATCGGCTCGTGGTGGTAGTTTTGGAGGTGGGATGGCGGCACCTGGTCTGGCTCCGTTAAGGATGATATCACCTAGTGGTACAGTTATTGATACCAGTATGCCTATCCCGCCTCCTATAGTCGATCCAGTTCCTCCGAATCCACCTTCAGGGAGCATTCCCGTACACTTGAGCTTGGATGAGGAAGTTGATATCATGCCCCCTGCTGGAGGTCAGCCGCCGAAGGGCAAAGGCTCGAAGAGAAAAATAAGTGGCAGCTCCAGTGGGTCCACACCGAAGGGAAAGCCTAAAAAGAAGAAAGAGTAGACGTGCTTCTTTGGTTTATTTTTGGTAAGCAGATAGGAATCTATCTTCGTTTTTCTTTTGTAGGCCGTGTATAGATGTGGGTTCGGCCCCTGCTAGTAGGAATTTTGGAATCAACTTGTACATAATTTCTTTTCACAAATAGTTGAAATGAAACTTTATTTTGTTTTGAACTTGATGTGTGTTTATTTGCTTAAGTGTTCCAGCATTTGAATTCCTTGTTTAGTACGCTTGTGAAGTTTCAACTTCTGAATCTCGCTTGAGTATATCCTTCAAGCTCTAAAATCACGATCACAAGTCATAACTGGATATTAAGTTGAACTCCGACGTTGTACTGCTCCAGTCAGTGATTGACACTTAAGTTTTACCCCCAGTTTAGGGGATGAAGTGAAAAGATCGGCTATCAGTCGTATCTCGCCTTCAACGCAGCATGCTTAGCATTGTTGAATTGATGTTGAAACAAGGAGATTTTGAGTGGTCGAATCACACTCGCTCTTTTATTGATGATTGTATCCACGCTCCGGGGACTTAAGTTATTTTCGCGGGTGACTGGCCACGCTCGTTTGACACTTAGCATTTCGTTCGTACTCTGGGACTTGAATAAATTCACGGGCGCTCAGTCACACCCGACCTGAGTTTATACTCCGGTCCGCGCTCTAGGGACTTAGAGTCAATTGGTATTTTATACTCCAGTCCATGCTCCGGGGACTTGGAGTTGGTTGACGTTTACTTTCCGGTTCACACTCTGGGGATCCGGATCGTTTTGATGCCCATACTTCAGTTCGCACTCTGGGAATCCGGAGTTAGGTGACGTTTATACTCCAGTTTGCACTCTGGGAACTTAGAGTTGATTGATGTTTATACTCCGGTTCGCACTTTGGAAATCCGGAGTTGGTAAACAGACGGTCAATCACATCTGTTGTGAGTTTTTGAATTTTGTTCGCACTCCGGGAACGAGAGATGTATCAAGATCGTGGATGGTCGAATCACATCCACTTTGAGTTAACAAGTGAGGTCATTAGATGGATAGGTCCATCCTCCTCAAACTTTGTTCGAATATGGGCGAAGTCGTTAGGTGGACAGATCCACCCTCTTCAAAACCGTATTTGTAAGTTTATACTCCAGTTCACACTCTGGGAATCTGGGCTAAGCGAAGGATTGTCATGTATCAATCCTTTTTTGACTTTAGTGTGATGGCTTGTCCCCAAGCTCGGGTTTCACTTAGTGAGTGACCGGTCATATCACAGTCACTCCCTATTTGAATATTCCACCGTATGATGAAACTTAGCTCTCCGTGCATAGTGATGGTCATATGAAGTATTTCAAGTCACAGCTCTGGCTCGAAGAGATTGCATTTTATTGCTGAAATAAGAAAATATGGCAAAGTCAGTTGCCTTATTACAAATTCAAATTTTGAAATGCAGAAACCAATTGCAAATAAAAATAGACTGAATAAATAATTAGAGCCTGTTATGTGTAGTAGCAACAAAGACTCTCGCTGTTCCAGGCTCTCGGAAGAGTGAGACCATCAACGGTCGATAATTTAAATGTGCCATCTCCAAGCTTTCATTCAATAACATATGGTCCCTCCCAAGTCGGCTTCATATGCGAAGGGACCGAATAAATTCTTTTGAGTACGAGATCACCAAGTTCAAAGTTTCGGGGTCGGACGTTGGCATTGTATAGCCGGGCGACTCGACTTCGATATGCGGTTGCCCTCAAATCTGCCTCTTCACGCTTCTCATCCAATAAATCGAGAGATTTAGCAAGTAATATAGCATTTGTCTTTGGATTGTAGTATATCACATGATGAGAAGGTACTTCTAATTCGAATGGAATAAAAGCTTCTAAACCATAAGAGAGAGAGAATGGAGTGTGACCGGTTGCGGACTTGTGGGTTGTACGGTAGGCCCATAAGGCCATAGGAAGTTCATCGACCCATTTGCCCCCGGCTTTTTCCAATCGTTTCTTCAGAATGGATTTTATAACTTTAATAACAGCTTCAACCTGTCCATTCGCTTAAGGGTGTGTGACTGCGGAGAATTTCTTATGAATGTGGAATCGTTGACAGAAATCCTTAAATTCAGCACTATCGAATTGGGTCCCGTTGTCAGTGATAATAGTACGTAGGAGACCAAATCGGCAGATGATGTTGTGCATACAAAGTTGATCACCTTCTTTGTTGTGATTGTAGCAAGGGGTTCAGCTTCTGCCCACTTGGTAAAGTAATCAACTGCTACGATGGCGTATTTCGCACCACCTTTGGCAAGAGGTAAAGAGCCAATAATATTAATGCCCCATACTGCAAACGACCATGGGCTGACCATTTGAGTTATCTCAGTAGGTGGGGCTCTAGGAATCCGAGCATGCTTTTGACATTTATCACACTTCTTGGCATAATCTGCTACATCATGGTTTACAGTCGGCCAATAGTATCCATACCGGAGTACTTTCTTAGTGAGTGCTTGCCCCCCGGTGTGATCGCCACATTCTCCTTCGTGTACATCATGTAATACTCGTTTGATTTCATTGTGAGCGATACACTAGAGTAAAGGAACATAGTATCCTCTTCTATACATGACTGTTTTGAATGGTGAACCGTGAAGCTTTTTGAAGAATTTGTCTCTTTTCATTCCTACGCTCTAGCAAGGTTCCGTGCTCGAGATAATTTCTGAATGGAGTCATCCATGACTCCCTTTCGGAAATGACATCAAATATCCAATCGGTTTCCATCCGATCAATGCTTGGCGAAGATAATATCTCTACAGGAACAAGTCCCATTTGCTGTGCTTCACCTATACTGGCTAACTTTGCCAACGAATCAGCTTTTTGGTTGTGTTCTCATGGTATGTAATAAATAGCATAATAGTCAAACTGATTCAATGTCTCCTGAACCTTAGCAAGGTAAGCGGCCAGTCTTCGATCCCTGGCTTGGTACACCCCTCGAAATGACACACGACCAATTGCAAATCACAATAAATTTCCACCGCGATAATTCTTAAATCTCTGGCAAGTTTCAATCCAGCCAGTAGGGCTTCATACTCAGATTCGTTATTAGTTGCATGGAAGTTGAACTTTAGAGCATAACATATAGATCGACCTTCAAGAGTTTCCAGTACAACCCTTGCACCTGAGCAATGGTCATTTGATGCACCATCTATATGCAGCTTCCAGATATATTTGGGAGATTCACTAGTTTCGGGCAAGTCCTCTGGGATGGTAAATTCAACAATGAAATCTGCTAGGACTTGTCCTTGAATGGCTCGCCTTGGAGTGTAAGTAAGGTCAAACTGACTTAGCTCGATATTCCATTTGAGTAACCTACCAGACGTCTCAGGACGCGTAAGGACCTGTCGTAACGGCTAGTCGGTGTAAATGGTGATTGGGTGAGCTTGGAAATACGGATGGAGCTTCCTCGAGGCAATAACAAGACAATAAGCCAATTTCTCTAGCTTCGGATAATTTCTCTCAGCTCCGGTAAGCCGCTTGCTTATGTAGTAGACCGGCTTTTGTATTCGGTCCTCCTCCCAAACTAGGGCAGCACTGATTTCGTTTTCCGATACGCCAAGTAAATGTACAATTTCTCATGATCAATGGGCTTTGACAAGATTGGCGATGTGGAGAGATGTTGAATTAGTGCTCGGAATGCGCCCTCACATTCTGTAGTCCATTCAAAGTTTCGTTTCCCTTTTCGGATCAGATCGAAGAAGGGGATGCATTTGTCAGTGGACTTTGAAATGAACATGTTCAATGTTGCTACCTTCCCGTTGAGACTCTGGACTTGCCTTATAGTTTTTGGGGTTTCAAGATTTCTGATCACCCAGATCTTTTCGGGATTGGCTTCGATTCCTCGAGCGTTGACGATAAACCCAAGGAATTTTCCAGATGCTACCCTAAAGTGATATTTCAATGGGTTGAGCTTCATTCTGTATTCTCGGAGGATATTAAACATTAACTCCAAGTCTCTGATGTGATCGGTGGAAAATCGTGACTTGACTAGCATGTCATCCACATACACTTCTATGGTTTTCCCAATCTGGTTAGCGAACATTCGATTAACTAACCGTTGGTAAGTTGCCCAAGCATTCTTGAGTCCAAAAGGCATAACTTTATAGCAATAGAGTCCCATGTTTGTTATGAAGCTGGTATGTTCCTTGTCGGGCAAATGCATGGGTATTTGATTGTAGCCAGAGTACGCATCCATAAAGGATAAAAGTTCATGTCCAGCCGTTGAGTCTACAAGTTGATCGATTCGTTGAAGTGGACAACTGTCTTTGGGGCAAGCATTGTTCAAGTCTGAGTAGTCAACACATGTTCTCCATTTCCCATTTGGCTTTCGGACAAGTACTAGATTGGATACCCATTCCAGGTATAATGCATCTCGAATGAACTCATTTGTCTTAAGCTTATCTACCTCTTCTTTAAGGGCGGCAGATCTCTCAGGATCCATACCACGCCTTTTTTGCTTGACCAGGACGTACTGCGAGTCAATATTGTGGCTCGCGATGTCCGGCGAGATCCCACACATATCAGAGTGCATCCAAGCAAACACATCAAGGTTTACCCAGAGAAATTAAACCAATTCCTCTTGCATTTTTTGGCTTAGCTGAGATCCAATCTTTATCATCTTCGAGTCATCATTATCGTCGATTGGAACATCGATCGTCAGTTCGACCGTAGAAGCTTGACTGTCTTTACCTTCATCTTCACTTTCGGTATCTCTCGGGTCAAGATCTCTTTGGAATTGGTTGGGGTGCCCAGGCCCGGGCCCGGGCGCTAATTGTCAATTATCAGCAAAGCGGACGCAGAGAGATTCCTCTACGCCCTTTCCTTTTTCTTTCCGATGCGCCTCGCGTAGTTCAGCAACGTAACAGGCTCGTCCTGCATCCTGATCCCCTTGAACAACTCCGACACCATTGTCGGTAGGGAATTTCAAAGTTAAACACCATGGGGCGATGGCAGCCCTGAATTCAGCTAGGGCTGGTCGGCCCAAGAAAGCATTATATGGGGAGTTTATATCCAAAATAACAAACTGCAGTATCTGGACTCTCTGGCGTTCACCAATTCCCAACTCCACTGGTAATTCCACTACTCCAGTGGGTATAGTTGCACTCCCATTGAAACCATGAATGCGAGACTGACATGGCTTTAAGTCTTTAGTCTCCATCTCATCTAGTTATAAGCTCGTTTAAACAAAATGTTCACAGAGCTTTCGCTGTCTACCAAGATCCTCTTCATCCAAGCAGGACCTACTTGAGCTGATATGACAAGCAGATCAATAGTGGAGGCTTCGATCCTGTCGGCATCCCAACCTCGAAATACGATGTCATCTGCCATCGTTCTTTGCTGTTTGGCCAAAGCCCCATCTTCAGAATTACTACAACATTCAAAGTCCGCATGCCTGATAGAGCTGGCATACGACTCCATTTACTTCCAGCTTCGGTCTGCTGGATGAGGACCACCACAAACAGTGTTTATCACCAACCTCCCGCCAGTACGAGCGGGTTCCTCCTGTCTAGCCGGATTTGGTACATGATTTTGATTCGACGGGCCCGCTACTCCAGACTGCGGCGCCCGCACAAACTGTTCTAACTTATTCTCCGTTATCAACTTTTCAATGAGATCCTGCAGGTGACGGCATTCATTTGTGTTATGGCCGTAGCTTCCGTGGAATCTACAAAATTTCCCCGTCTGAATTGGCTTCTCCAAAGACTGTTTCGGAGCAGGCTTCTTGTACTAAATAGTATTGCAGGTTTGTAGATATACGTTCTCCAAAGACATATTCAAAGGAGTGTAATTATCAAACATTAGAGCTCTATATCGTGGACGACGGTTCTGATCTCTTTTTCTATTTTGGTTACCATTGCCTTTTTTCTGATCTTGTTTATTTTGAATCCGGATTGTTTAACATCAATATTACTCTGAACTCCTTCCACACCAGGCCCCATGTCATCCTTCTTCCTAGACTGTTTCACATCCTCCCTTCTCAAGAATTGGGCTGCCTTGGAATAGAAACGGTCCAATGATGTGGGGGGTTTTCCGACCAACCAGTTACCGAAATCAGAATCGGGCTCAATCCCCTTAGTCAGTGCCATAAGAATAGAGTTATCATTTAGGTTGCTGATCGCAGCACATGCACCATGAAATCTCTCTAAATAATGCCCGAGTGTCTCTCCAGGAGCTTGAGTGACACTAGATAAAGTATTAACATCCTTCGGTCTCGCGACATGCATACTAAATTGCTCAATAAACTTTGTTGCCAACTGATCAAAGCATGATATAGATCGAGGTGGCAGTCGGGTAAACCACATAGTTGCTATACCCCCCAGTGAAATCGGGAAGGTTCGGCACTTGACTACATCGTCAGCTCGTGCAGCGTTCATCAACCATTCGTACTTCAGAATATGCTGATTAGGGTCAGAGTTTCCTTCATAAATGGGTAAAGTCGGCATCCTGAATCGCTGAGGTGGTTCAGCATAAAGTATCTCATCAGTAAAAGGAGTATGACTCCGAGATATTCCCCAGTCGTCATTGCTAAGTCCTTGACTTTCATGGATCATTTGACGGATCATTGCTGACAGATCGGGCATCTGGGCATTTTGAGCAGGCTGGGCCATGGTGTGGTTGGGTTCCACAATGCGAGGAGGGGTCGGTCGCTGTCGACGGTCCATGTCTCGCCTCCTTGGTTCTATATCCTCAGGGACGTAAGGCTCAGGATGTTATTCACGCTGGTGATGATTCGAATCTATCCGATTTCTGGTCTCAGCACCCAAATCAGTGGCTATCGTGGTACGGTTATCAGTAACATGATGTGGAGTAGCGCCTCCTCGGGAGGAGGGCCCAGTTTGATGGCTGGTTGACGGGCCAACTCTCAGTTGCCCAACATTCAATGTGTGTTGATGCCCAGTGGCCTGTATGTAACTTCCGTCTAGCCGTGGGCATGTAGATCTATGATGATAATGAGAAGAGGCTGAACTCTCGGTGGAAGAATAGGAAGCCTGATCCTTCCTGGATCTCCTTCGTTGCTGACGGTTTAGTTGGTTGGTTAGTTCCGCATTAGCAGGGAGCTGTTGAGTGAGCTATTGGCGGCTCTGAGTCAATTCTTGCATCAACATCTGGAATTCTTCTCTGGTGACATGGCCTTGTGGATCTGATAGTCCGGTAGCATTCTGATCAGTTGGAGGCAGTTGTACGGGATTCTTTCCGTCCCATCCTTTGGGATCTGTATCTGTGGAAGTAGTCCTTGTGTTAACCATGGTGGATGATGAAGCTCTCACCTAGACTTGTAGCAAATCTGAATAGGATGGAAGAACTTCTAAAATTGAGATCCGGATCTTCTCCTTGGATGTTTGCAATCCGATATCGGTAGTAGATCCAACGAGCAGAAGGAAAAAACTGGTTTTTTCTCTCAGTGAAAGCACCAAAGTGTTTGTATAGTGAAAGCACCAAAGTGTTTGTACCAAAATTGGGCACAACACTCTTCAGAAGGGTTTGAAGAGATAAAATGAAGAAATTAAATGGAAAAGGAGGATTATCTAATAAACACTTCAAAAACAGATAAGAAAAATGCACAGAAACATAGAGATTTAGAGTGGTTCGGCGTATGGACTACATCCACTATGAAATTGATGACTTTATTGATGTTTGCTTGCTGATTACAACTGATTACAGCGGATTATAGTGACGAAATTCGAGTACAACAGCAGTCTTGTTATGTAAAAATGTTTCTGGCAGAGTCTGGACGTCAAAGAGCCAAAAGATTCTTTTTCTGTAGGCTTTGGGGCGCTATTTATAGGTGTAGGATGCAAATATCTCGCTCAGATATCGGAAGACCTCTTCTGGCACGTGGGTGGGCCTACCGATCGATCCCAGGCAATTTCGGCTCGATCCGTGATCGATACGAACGAATTTCGTATCGATCAAGATTTGACCCAATCGAGTCGAAACTTGGCATGAACATTCTTTAGATCGTACGTAAGCTCCTGTGAAAATTTCATAGCATTTGGACTTGTGGATTGCGAGTTATGATCGATGCAAGTTCACGTCTTCCCTAGGTTGCCCTGTTCAAATCGATATGTTCGTATCGATCACTTCGAATCGATACTGAGCACGTGCTCGCGAGTTGACGTGGCGCTTGATTTTTGGATCGCTCCACTTTCGATGCCGAGTTGACCGAGTCTTCCCAAGATTTTCGCCTTGTTCGTATCAATAGCTGTTGCCTTGTTCGTACCGATGGAGGTGGTTCAATTTGTATCGATGGAAGTAGCTCGGTTCGTGTCGATGGAAGTGGCTCTATTCGTATCGATCCAAGTTGCTTGGCTCGTATCGATCATGTGGCATTGTTCGTATCGATCGAAGTTGCTTCAACTTGATGGATACGAACAAATGATAATGTGATGGATACGAACAGATGGTGACTCTGCTTGGCTTAATGGATACGAATAGTGGTTTCACGATGGATACGAAGTAATGATTACTTGATGGATACGAACCAAGGTCACCTGATGGATACGAACTACAGATGCTTGATGGATTCGAACAAGGCTCTTTAGCTGATGGATACGAAATGATGTGCTCTGATGGATGTGATTAAGATGAAGGATACGAACAAACAGTGATATGATGGATACGAATAACGTGTTCTCTTGATTTGTATCGACCATATATCATGCATACGAACTCCGATTAACTTGAAACTTGGAACGTTGGCTTTCCATAGCTTTTCTTGTCATGTCTTGTCAATTGTAGCTTGATCCGGACTCGGACAAAATCTATCGATATCCATAGCGAACCTGCGTCTAACCGATCTTCGGGATGGATTTTCCTTGGTTTCCAATCAAGTTCTTGTTATCAAGGCCTTGCCAAAAGGCGGGATAACGCAACCCAAAAGCAGGTCCTATGCCTTATGATCCGTAATCCAAACTGTGACATCTCAAATTAGTCTGACTATTCATACGTACCAATAGCTAGACTATTTGGGTAGACTTATCCTACAGAATTGGGACTAACATCGCATCCTTTGTAGGTACTTATTTGGTATCTCACATCAGTCTTAAAGTCACTTCTGGTATCTATATTAGATGGGCAGACTTTTATGTGCATTTGGCTGACCTCGCATTCTTATAATTTAATCATAATTCCACTCTCCAAACATACTACATGTAACGACCTGGAATTTCACTCTTTTGATTTAAGAATATTTATTAATTTTAAATATTGAATATATAGGTTTTATAATGAAAATAAAACTCTTTTAAATGATAAGTAATGATGGTGAAATAGTTTTCAAATTTTTTTTTATAAAAATATATAGTTTGATGAAGAACAGAAAATGTAACCGAAATTTGTTTTTCGAATTTTCGACTTTTCGTCAGTTAAAAATTATTGAAAACATTGTGAACTCTTGTGTAAATATAATACATACAAATAAGTTAGTGTGAATTGGTTTACACATAGGTATATACTTGTGTATATGCATGTATATATATAAAGAGATGTTAATAAAATGGAAGATGCTTTAAGAGACATAAGGTGACATTTTGTACAAAAGGTTTAAATGCATGTTGGCTTTGATGAGAAAGGATGGTGTGATGCTTTGGGGGCTGGTGTGTGTGTGTGAGGTGAATGCTAGGTAAGGTGGCGATAAGGTAGTGGAGGGTATAAGGCAAGGGTAGAGGTAATTTCATTTTTCTTTTATTTATAAATAGCCTTCCATTTCCTCAATCTTTCCTCCTCTTTCTTCGGCCATATCTTCCTCATATCTGATTGGAATGTAGATTTTCTTTTTTTAAAACCATTTCAAATTTCAGTGGCTACAACTTTTATTCAGATCACTTTTTCAAATTTTGGACCCAACTATGTCAAAATCTCATTTATTTGCAAAGTATTTTTGGACTCAAAGATCCATGTCCGAAAATGGTCCTTCTTATTTCAACCATAACTTCTTCAAGAAAAATCAAATTTGAGTGTTTCTTTTTTTTCAAATTGTATACAAAATAATATCCTAAAACTATTCAGTTGATCACTTTTCCAAAATTCAAGAATTACATGTCCAAAATCGAGGGGAAGTTGACCTATTTCCGAGTAGATTTTGTGATTTTCCAAGTTTTTCGAATTCCAAAATGTATCAAGTTTTCAAAGGATTTTTGGTGAGTAAATTCTTTAAATTTTGGAAAAGTTTTACCTTTATATGTATTTAATATTGGATGGTAAAATAAGTTGGTTGTTTAGTTGGAATATTATATGGTTTGAATATACGTATATGTTGCTAGTTGCGGTATAGATATTGACTTGTGAATCGAAAGCTAAAGCGTTGTGTTTCATTATAAAGATGTGATTTTTGGATTTGTGTATGATGTTGATATGTTTATGGATGTTTAGGCATGTGTATGTGATGTCATGCTAAGGAAGTGGACACTTTGATATGGTATTGACGATTGGATTTCCCTGTGGAAAAACTAGTGTTTAGTTTAAAGGAAATTGAAAATCATTTCAAACTTTTCAACTTTGTTTTCTTGTGCAAACTCTTATGCTATATTTATGATAATTTAGTAAGTATCTAAGTGTTGAGATTTCAATGAGGAAAGTCAAAACCATTTTCAAGTTATGGTGTCCATAGCGATAGTCGCTATGGATGTAGTTTCACTTTAAAAATCCGAAATTTTCAAATTTAAGTTTCATACTTAAAATTTTTTTGTAAATGTTTTATAAGCCTAATAATAACGTTTTAAAAATTCAATTAAGGATTTAATAATCAATAATTAATTAATTAATTTTTATCAATTATTAATTAATTAAGTGTTAATAAGGTTTATTAACTTTAATTAAGTGAAGATTAGTTACTAATTAATTACCTTTTTAAGCATAAGATTAATTTTATTAATCAATTATTAAGTATGATTAATTTTAATTAATTATAATTTAAGTATATGATTTACTTTTAATTAATTACTAATTAAATGTTGGGCAAATTATTAATTAATTATTAACCATGTGTTTAATTTTAAATTAATTAAGGTTTTAATTTATAAATTATTTATTAAAGGTTTAGTTTATTACTTAAGACTTAATTAAAGATTATTTAATTGAGATTAATTAATATTAAATTATAAATTAAGGTTTAAATGATTATTCCATAATTAATAAAGGATTAATTAGTGTTTAATTATCTATGAAATAGTTAATTATTGTTTAATCATTTATTTAAAAGTTTAATCATTTCTTAATTTATTTATTTAATTAAATTAAGATCTAATAAAGATTAATTATGATTAAATAAGAGCTTAACTTATAATTAATTATTTTAAAGGGGAGTTTAAGTTTTAAATCCTTTGATTTTCCAAGAATCAATTTATTTAAAAAGAG
Source organism: Allium fistulosum (assembly GCA_030737815.1). Classification (NCBI taxonomy): domain Eukaryota; kingdom Viridiplantae; phylum Streptophyta; class Magnoliopsida; order Asparagales; family Amaryllidaceae; genus Allium; species Allium fistulosum. The sequence goes on along the minus strand of CM060906.1, from coordinate 149,909,722 downwards.
AATTCTTTTACAAAGGATAGTTTTGAGCACAAGGGATTCAAATGTCGATACATTAAGTAGACAAATAACTATGAATGAGTTATAATGTTAATTGATTGAATTGTTTGGATATCTAATAGTAGAATAAATCTTATTCTGCTATAGTGTAATTATTTAGTTGTTGTGGAAATAGGATAACAGGATAAATTTATGTTCTGTTATAAATTGATTGTTGATTGTTTGGACATATGTTAGTAGAATAAATCACCATTCTTCAATATGTAATGAATTGTTTGGAAATCTATTTAGCAGGACAAATCATCATCCTGTTATTATGTTATTTGGACATGTATATGCCAGTTAGTTATACTGATATGTTATTCCTTGAGTTGGATATGAATTTTATTTACATACATATTGACCTATGTAAATAACTGTAAAGTGAATTGGAATTGAAATGAAATGGTAACTTAAATAAGTACCAATGGGATTGCTAATTCTCTTTGAAATTATAAAGTATGGTTTTAAATTAGCTCTAATTTTTTAATCAGTTTGGGGTTTAAAAATTTATAAATGGTTTTTTTCAAGTTATATAATATTTTATAAAGGTCATTATAAATAATAACTTGTTTTAATAAAAAAGGGTTTTACTGAATAAAAGGGTTTATTTAAAGTGATTTAAAAATGAGATTTTTTGAATGATGTTTTGTAATGTCAAAGATATTTTATAAAGGAAATTTTATAAAGAGTTTTATACATAGAAGAGATTTTATAAACCATTTTAGAGATTTTAAAAAGAAGTTCAAATCTATTTTGAATACTTATAAGAAGGGTTGAAATATGAATTGAACTTATAAAAAGAATTTTTATAAAGGATAAGTGAATGAGTTTTATAAAGTGAATGGGTTTTATAGTAAGTGATGTTTTGGAAAGGGAATTTCTTGGCCATTTAATATGAAATTTGAGAAAATTGAATTTTTCCAAATGTTTTTGGCAAGTACTTATATTTTTGAGATAAGTAAAATTGTTTCCCAAGTATAAAAGGGATGTAAAGGGTTTTGGGAATAGTGTTTTAAAAAGATCTTTCGATCAAGTTTTGCAAAGTGTTTTAATTAATTAAAGATTAATTAATAAAGGCTTGTTGGATCCCATACGGAATCAAATCAATGTTGAATGATTATTTATGTGATAGTTAAATAACCTCGTTTCGTTCTTCTAGGATAAATGATAAGGAAATCAGTCCACAAATGGTTAGGAGGTGAACTCTACTCTTATCTTTGTCTATTTATTTCCTAAAGAACCGGGGTTGAGTTTACCGAGAACTATCGAAAGTTGTTCCGAAGAGACCGGGATCGGATATGTTATCCGAAAACCACTTTGATTCAACTCAAACGTTTCGAACTGAAGACATCTTGAAGAATATGGAATCGAAGATGGAGCATTAATGTACAAGAGCTGCTTGCTACTAGTCCTGAGGGTGATTCCAAAATGGATGTAGTAGAAGTAGTACCTTCGGTTTGTCCTTATCCTGGACAACTTGTATGGATGAATGCTGGCATTGCAATACTACCAGGAAGGTAGCGTTAGCATTTCAAGTGGGATTGCTATTCCAAAGGTAAGCGTAGCCTCAAGCCTCATCAACCGCGAATGACTAAAATCAGGAGAGATGCAGCAAGGCTAAGTGGGTCGCTCCCATTAGGGTATGTCATCACCTTTCTAGATACATCTACATATTTATGGATTGGTTCTGCATGAGATCTCAATAAAAAGGGTTGCAAAGCAACCGGGGTGATGACATATTCGGTACAATCCAGTAAGGGATAGGCCAGTCTTGTGTTGGCAGGGAATCCCAGCGAGGTCCTCGGTACATTTTCTAGACGTATACCGTGATAGGTGGTACCCCAGTGCCTTGTCATAGTATGGAATCCAATATCCAATACGTGCCTTTACGGTTTGATTGTAGAACCTAGTATGCTGAAATTTAATTAATGTAACAATTTCAGCTATGATTAATAAGTATTTATACTTGTACTCTAGACATTACTATAATATCACTAAATTTTCTATAAAAAGTTTTGGTTATCGTAAGGTAAAAACCCGTCTGTGTTTATGTGCGGCGTGGTCTTACGAGATACCTTTTATTTTAAAAGGGTTTTAAACATAATAATCCAACTGTTTGAGTTTACTCACACCAGACCCATGTCTGACCCGGAGTTTTAGTTTCTTTCCTAAACCTCTTAAGTGCTCAAATTTTTATGGGCAGCCAAGTAGTTCAGGTTTTCCCAAGGATGCATTTTAGAGGAGCTTGGAGCAGGAGGCTTCATCGATAGCTAGTTATTATCTTGTTTCCGATGTATTATATGTATCTTGTATCAGTTAGGTAGGGACAGGCTGTTATAACTGTCCTCAGGTAGAATTTGTAATAGTATGACTCTGATGTATCATTTTTGAAATGACTTTGTAAAGTATTATGTTGATTAATATATGTTATTCCGTTGCGTTGTGAGATTCTGTGATTGTTTAGTTTCTTCTATCTTCCATCTCCTTTCTTTCCCCTAACAATCGATTTTTCCGACACTTAAATGCTTGACATGAAATACAGTGGACGTATTAGTGTCGATCTTCGAGGGTCGAAAATCCGGTTCGTTACACTACCTTATATACCTCATCTGCATTTACATACTAAGGCCATATAAGTAGAACTCCTTATTTCGCCTTTAATTATGTACTAATTTCCATAATTATCCTTAAGTCCCTTCCTAAGGGGTTTAATTCTAATTAATAACTCATTTATACTACATGATTAATGCATTATTAATCATACGCTATTAATAATATATTTATATTTATGCAATAACTAATATATATAAATGTTCCTAAGTGCGCGAATGATATTCCTATTCTAAAATTCTCACCTTATACTAATCGTTAAATGTCAAATTTTCCATATACAAGTCTAACTCTATATGATACTTTCAAAATAGCTAATATCCTTAACCAAACAATAGACTTGCATAAATAAGATAAAGTCATACACCAAACTTATTCTATATATATTAATATAGTAGAATTAACGACTCTATTTTGAGGAAACAAAACATACAATATAAATCTTTTATATTTTATTCAACTTTTCTATATAATAACTTGAAGTGAAAAAGGGATTCCTTTTTTGTTTAAGTTGCCGAAATAGGCTATACAAACTACGAATAGAAGAATTCATATTTTACACACCATTTTCTAACATTTTTTTTCTTTTAGAACCCCTTAACACAACATTAGAAAAACTGAAAGTGGAATAGAATACAAAATATTCAAATTGCAATAACAAAACAAATTCTACTATTTTAATATAAAATAATTGAGATTTCGATGAATATAAGAAATGACATTTCGTTTGGAAAAATTTTGGGGTTTTAGTTTTAGGGATTTCATGAACAAAATTCTCCAAAGCATAAAACAAATCCAAGCTTTTACTATACAAATACTAAAATGTACAAAACTAATATTTCCATCCATAGAGAATTTGCATGCCCCTGTTTTGGATTTGATTCATACCCGCTCTTAATTTCTCCTTCAGAACTCTTCTTTTTGAATTATACGAAATTGGTTTGTATATAAATTAGATTCGAAATCAGGGATTAAGGGAAGAATAGAATTAGAAATCGAATATTTAAATATCTGAAATCCCTTATTTGAAAATCCTAAATGATTCTGAATCGTAGGGAAGAAGAAGACTGGTAGAGCTTTACTACATTTTCTAAATAATTTGTGAATAAAAGTGAGGGGGCTAGCCACTTATTTATAGTGGTTAGAATGCACTATAACCGTCGGATTTAAGTCGGTTTAAAATAATAAAATTTAAGTCGTTCCTGGCCTAAATTAACTCTAGCTGCCACCCTCCTACCAGTCAACTGCTCTTCTCAGAGCATCGACCGCTAGCGATTGATCGGCCCTAGGAAGGTAGTCCAGTGATCTTAATGTTTTTGGGAATGCAATAACTGTTGTCGTTTTAATTAATTTCTTTCTCTATTTTATTATTAACCTTAACATTTCCTTAAACCCTAAGAATCCCATCAATGTTAAAATATTTATTAGCGTTTTAAATTTCAAACGTTAACATTAACTAAAATTTTAAATTTAAATTCACTTCCGATTATTTTTAATTCGAAAACTTTAAATGTCAATAACTTTTTCGTTTAAGCTCTGACTACAAAACTTTTATATATGAAAGTCGATCAGAAAATCGCCACGAATGCAATGGTGTAACTTTCGTGGCTAAATTCTGACATTCACAAAATTTCCTTTTTAACCTTATTATTAATTAATCGATTTCTTATTAATTCTTACGAGGTGTTATACACAACTTTCTTTATAACGCTATAAAAAGATTTCACAGTCTTTTTAGGACATCGAGGCAAGTCTTTTTTGTTATAATGTATGTTATAGTGTAAAGCATTTATATATCATTAGTACAACATTGTATTTTGCATTTTTAATGTATACTATACGATGTAAATTTAATTCTAAAACAATAATAAATTGTTGTGAATAATAGCATACACAATGTTTACAGAAAGCTAATTCAGATTTTTTTTTGCAATATTTTTAAAACATCTTCAAATCTTAATACAATGTATTTCAAACATTGTTTTAGTTATTTTAATCATGCTTAACAAGTAACATTCGGATTTTGTTTTGTTTTGTTTTTGTAGAAATTAATATTTACAACATTCCATTAAAGTAGCATACATATTTAATATAACAATTCACAAACATTGTAAACATTATCTTTAACAATGGGATATATATATATAGTTTAAATCATGAAGTTATTGATTACCTGTCTGATGTTAACCACCACGTAGACCTGAAATCCAAATTGAGCAAAATTATTCTCACCAATGCTGTTTGGAGCATTTGGAAGGAACCGAATCGTAGAGTGTTCCAACATAAGAACAAAAGCCCATTAGCAGTTAGCAAACATTTTTTGGTGACATGTAGTTGGTAATTAAAAGAATTGAGGGAAAGATGCTTACCAAGTAGGGACGAGGAGTAACTGATAGTGGAGTAGTGGATCTGAGCTTTCTATAGGCAGAAATCCCAAGTAGCAGTTCTCCATTCCACCGCCATGATTTGATTTTGGAGCTTGAATTTTCTAGAGTAGAAGATGATGTTTATTTGGAATGTTTAGACTTTGATTATTCTTTGTTTGTTCAGTTAAAGTTGATTTTTGTATTTATGCGGCTATGGGCCGATCAATATGGGCTCTCGTGCCTAATAAAAGCTTTTACCCATTTTCAAACAAAAATATAGTTTAAATCGTATGTATGTGCATCTAATAGCTAAATGTATTTATCTTTTATTTAATAAAATTTAATGGGATATATGCTATAGCCTATAAGTGCAAAAGCTTTGATGGTCACAACACCTTTATTTCAAGTAGTCTTATAAACTAATAGGCAAATTTTATTGATGGGTGATCGGGAAGGGGGTGATGGCATTACAAGAAATAGTGAAATTTGTGATGAAAGCTTGCGACGGCTGCCGACGGCTCCGTCGTTATGCTTTCGACGGCAATCGACGACCCATCAATTTATTTACTTATACTTATTACTTTATTATTCCATATTAGTTATACAAATTAGAAATTTGATTAAACTTTTAATAATTCAAAGCCTATGAATTTTGTAAATATATTTCTATTCAATTATTCAAATTTATGATAATTTCTAATTAATTAAATTAGTGTTGTCGATAATCTTTTTTGTTGTATAATTATATTCAATAAGTAACTTTGTTGAATATCGAATATTGATAATCATTTTCTGCAAGTTCCAGTCTATCAATTATAAAATTTTGTTGAAAGTTATGATACGTGTAACATCTCCCACTTGGAGGTCCAAAACTAACGACTACGGATGTTGTAGTCATCTATAGTTATTAATACTCGCCGACCAAATACGGTAATGTTAGATACATTGACATAATAGAAACACATAAATATGGAAAAAATTTAAAATCATTAAAAAACTTTCACATTCCATTTCAATTCATTTCAAATTCATTACATAATCACATAATCGAGAACCACGTTCAGAGTAAATATAATTATTACAACATACGCCAAGAGCGATATATGAAGATGCCCCCTTGGATGATCAAAGTATATATAACTAGGCAATTAAACAACTTTGCCTTTACAACAAGACACAGCGGAATCAAAATAGAAAAGAACTCCTACTAGCTAGCTTGCCTCCTACACACCTCCGGAAGCTTATTCGTCTAAAGAGGTACTTGAAAAGCTCAACTCTCAAACTACTCAAAGTTAATTGAGCACTCGGGAGTTTAGGGGGAAAACATAAACTTCGAGTTAGACATAAAGCATGGTATGAATAATAACCAACCATCTTAAACTATTTAGATATCTAGTAAGACCACGCCGCTTAGCGGAATGGGTTTTCCCCTCACTAGTATCTTATCCAAAACTTTATAAAAACCATATACTGTGCTTCTACATCCGCAATGGTTAAAACATAACAATTCAAAATATTATGATGATATGCAAACAAGTAAATCAATTCTGGATTTCTCATCCCCATTCGTATTGACTATCTGTCTCAGTTATAGTTTCTAGGGTCACTATTAACTTATTAGTTTTCATGGGCTTACTAATAACCCGTTTAAGACTTATGGACTCCCTGTCCGGTTTTATAGTTTTCATGGGATAACTTAGAACCCATTGGCCCATGCCAATAACTTTATTGTTTCATGGGTTCTCCCTGAACCAATTGGTATCTCCAATAACTTTCCACATATCCTAGTTTTCATGGGTTGACTAGGAACCTATTGACTTCTGTCAATAACTTTATCCGGATATATTTTTCATGGGTTCACCACAAACCTATTGGACCCTGCCTATAACTCTTTTTAAACATAGTTTTTATGTATTTACTATGAACCTGTCTATCTGACAACTTCTTTAATCAATATTTAGACATCCTATGTTCTGGTCTACCTAACCTCCTGGATGCAATTCTACTCATACAGGAGTTAACTCAATTTATATACATAACTGGGTCAACCTAGCTTGTTATTCTGCCATTTTCTCCCCTAAACTACAGTTATGAGTCCATTTAAAGTGAATATATATATATATATATACATATATATATATACATATATATATATTAGAAGAAGCAAACATAATAACATAATAACACCAACACCTGTGGTTTAACATCCTTGAATCATTTTCATATGAAACATGGTTAATCCCTTTAACCTATTATTTTATCAAGGAAAACTTTTTCAAAAACTCCATACTTAAAAGTCATTTTACAACTCCTTTATTTTTGTCATGGTTTTTCCTTTAAAATTGAGATTGGGTTCTTTTCTTTGAAAACTAAGGCTTTCGAAACCTTAAACTTTTACTTTCGAAACCATTAGATAACCTCCTTCGAAAGCATTCAAATCTTGTTTTTAAAACACTAAGCATATGCCTTTCGAAACACTTTAAAACATCTCTTTCAAAACCCTCAAAACATACCTTTCGAAAGTATTAGAGTATTACTTATTAACTCTTAGAAGCATAGCTTTAAAACCTTTGAAAGTACCCCTTTCGAAACCATTTAAAAGTATCCCTTTCGAAACCATTGTACTTTATATAAAAGAGTTTGGGGAAAACTTTCAAAAGCCCTTTCGAAGCCATTGCCTTCGAAACCATTAAACCCTTTCGAAAGCTTTAGGAAGTGGCTTACTTCATTTATGAAATAAAAGCTACCTTTCGATCTAGTTGATGACTTCAACCCATTTGAAAGGCATAAGGTCGGCTGCAAAGTTTCGACTGGGTTGAAACTACCCCTTTCGAAAGCATTGAATTAAAACAAGGCAACTCATTTGAAAGCATTCCTTTCAAAAAAAAGGCGGCAACATTTTGTTGGAACTAGACCAGACCGCAGCGGAAGTTACGGGTGGATTTCAAATTTCTTTTTACCCAATTGGATCTTTATTGGGCCTATGAAGTCTAACTGAATTAGAACATTTCTAAATTTCATTTAAATAAAATCATTTATTTTATTTAAATCCAAATATATTAAGATATGAAATTAATTTTATTTGATTTAGTTTATACATAAATGTATCATATACATATATGTCTGAGTGCATATGTAACATAATAATCCATGAAAGGTATAATTTACCCATATGTAGATGTTGGGATTTACATCGCAACAGACATATTAGCTCATTTTGTATGTCATGTATGTTGTCCAAATATGTTCATGTATATGTGTTACAAATATATATATATATATATATATGAACATAAAACATTTATATATAGATAAATATATATATATAGAAAGAGAGAGAAGTTATTTATAATTCAAAATTAACTTATTTTTGAAAACATAATAATTTTGGTATTTTAATTTGTATATATTATGAATACAATAATATTTTCATCCATAAATAATTAACATAAAATAATCTATTGATGAAAATTCAAATTTTACAATTTTCGAAAATCTAGGATCATAAAATAGAGCTTAAAAAAATCTGGAGATTTTTCAAAGTTGAAATATTATTTTTAAAAACAAATACATTGATTTCGGCAATAATTATTTTATATAAAACAATATATTATTAAAATTTTAAATTTTAAATTTTTATAAACTGTAGGATCATGAATGAAAGGTTATGAAAATTTTTGAATAATTTTTCAATTAAATTATTATTTTTAATTAATCGTAAACAGTTTTTTGAAATAATATTAATTATTAAAAATAATAAACTTTATTGAAAAAATCCTAAATTTTTTCTATATGTTTCTAGAATGATATAATATTTCTTTTAAATATAAAATTGAATTTTTAATGAAATAATTATTTTATATATAATAAACAATTAAAAATTCAATAAATATTAATTTAAAAATATGAATATATGTATGATAACTAATTTTCGAATTTGTAAATTCATATTATATATAAATAAGTGTAATAAATTTTTTAAATCATGTATATATCTTATATATGCATATATGCTATTATGAGAGAGAAATATACAATAATATATATATATATATGAATTTATTAATAAATATATATATATAACAATTATTAATGACAAAAATTGATTTTGTACAGTAAACAACATTTGTCTATATATAAATAAAATAGTATAATAAAAAAATTATGCACATAACCAAACTAATTTGTGACAACTACATCTACTTATAAAATCTCACCTAACTAAACATATAGTAGCAATATATTTAAACAGATACGAAATTGCTCATTATAGGATCATAGAATATAATTTAATTACTGTAATATGAATTAAAATTACCAATGTAATGATGCCTTTGAATCCACGTTGAAGCAATGACTTCCCTTCCTCTTATTATTCTTGATTTGTCAGATTGCAAGTTTGGAATTTCCGACCTCTAACTATTGAATAGTATTATTTTAATTTGAAATATATTTGAGAATTTTGAAGTGGATTGAGAGCTATGTTTTAACCAGTAATGTAGAAGGTAATGGCGGCCAAAAAATGGTTAGTCATTATTTTTAGAGATACATTCTCACTTGATCTCAACCCATTATCTCCAAGCCAATTCTCTATGTTTTAGCCACCCATAGACCTTCCCAAAACTGAAATTTGCTGCCCTAATGATGGGCCTTAAACCCATCTAAGCCCAAGTCAAAATACTATGCAATTAAATCTAATTTAATCGCTTGTTGATATTGTATATCGATCGATATATTTATAACTGTTATAAATATATAACATTATTTATTTCTCAAATCATATTCAAATTTTATAATTAATATTTCATAAATATTAATTAATTTAATTAATTTATAACAATTATAAACTAATTAAATTGTTCGGTCTTAAGGGAATTCATCATTTCGACTGTTTAACTCTTGGGTGTAAATTTGGTCAGCGGTTAACATCGAACTATTCTAATGTTAACGTTCACACGTCACTTAGCAGGTGGTGTGACATTATGGCCAAATTTATCGCTTACTCATTTTCGGTAAATTCCAATTTTAGTTCAATAAGCGTTACTCGGTTGTGACATTTGTTTACACCAATTCTCTTCGTCAAAACTATATCACTTTGGACTTATGAAATTTGGTAATGGTCAAAATTCCAACCTCATCCACATTCAACTTTATAGTTCAAATACAAAGTCCTTGGTTCAATAATAATTATTATTATTAACCGAAATGCTCTGGTCAGAGACTTTGACTTTGAGTTGACTTGAGTTGACCGTGATACAAACCACATATAACTGAGGAGACGAATCCTCTCTTGAATAGTGCTTCACTTCCAATACTTCCACTCGACCCAATTGTAGTCACTCGATGGACGCCATGTCATGATTTGGCTATAATCAATGCGGAGTTTTCATATTGAAGATCCACAGTATTCTCAAGTCGAGAGAACTGTGTAAATCAGTCATATCGCTATTTTTTGTTTGACCTTAGTTATATTAACCAACAGAAAACTATCGAGTGAGTCGTTCCATAGTTATCCAATTACTATTAGTACGTAACCCCTAGGTGCTCCCAACAGTCATGGGTAATACACTGCCCAACATTTGGAGAGCGTTACGTACTCCAGTCTCAACGAATACATCGATATCTAGTCTCGATGTATCTTGACTAGAAACATTTAAAATGGTATATTTGTTTCGTTGTGATAAATTACTCATGGTTACAACACTTTGTAACCACTATCACAAAATATATTATTTATGGATTTTTCTGTTAAATATACTTTTAATTAAGTTAATTAATTGATATAATCACATTATATCAAGTATATAATAGGAAGAAAATACCTTTTATTTCGAACAAGATTGGTCAACGAGTCATATATATGTAACAAATTACATAATTGCCCTTATGGCATACCCCTAACTCTATCACATTTTCGAAAGCTATTTAAATGGGTTTCAACCCCTTCGAGGTCATCCTTTTGAAAACAAGGCAAGCACGTATCTTTGGAGAGTAAAACAAAGGCTTCAACCCCTTCGAAAGCTATGTTTCGACACCATACCTTCCGCGTTTCTCCAATCCACTACATACCAACTTATTGATACCTTGTGTATTGGTTTCGACTTTAGACTTGGTTGAAGCGGAAGTATAGAGTCGAAAGGTACTACTAAAAGAGGCGAAACATAATTTTCTGGGTAAAGACTGTTTTAATGCCTTTTTAAGTAATTGCTTTTTAACTAACCTATTGATTTGTAAACATTTAATTGGTTGCCATAAACTTTTCAAATTCTTTCTTAAAATCTGCCGTAATTATTTCAGATCTAAATAAAAATAATTTAACAAATAAGCCCTTCCATTAAGCAAACAATTAAAGCAATTAAGTCCTCCATTTAAAATAATTTAATTTTCATAGTAAATTACTAAGGAGAAATCCCCAAAAATCACAGAAATTCAATTTAATATGTTATCTAACATATACAAATTTCAGACCCAAATTCTTCCATATACTAGCCGAAATAATTTTAACCCAAATGATTCATTTTTATCCTTTGAAAATTCATAACAAATTTTTCATAGCTTGGAAAATTATGAAAATTTAAACCCATCTTCAAAATAATGTTTTACATAACATATAAATTCCTTATGGCATTCAAAACTCAATATAAACGATTTTAGCCTAAAACCGTATATAACATTTATCAAACTTGTTTGAATATAACATATCATGAAATCCAAGCATATCATCATCAAAAATCATCTTAATGGATTTAAACTTAAACCCGAAATTAAATGATCATTAAAAACAAAAATAGAGATGGTTTTTATTATTATTTACCTTGATTAGGATAAGGAATTTGAGATTTGATCCTTGATTGATTCCCCTTACTTGATTGCTTAGCTTAAATTTGATTTTTTCCCCCTTTTTCTTCCCTAAGTAATGGCCGACGTACTTTCTTTTGTTTGTGTTTTTAAGTTTTGCAAAATGAACGTGAAAAAGGAAAAGAAACAAGAATTTTAAGGGTAATAGGATCATGATGGTGGCATCCTATAATACCATTGCGTTAATTATTTTCTTATTAATTAACATATGAAACCTTTCATAGCCCATTCTTTGTAATTAATTAAGCACGACCTTTATTTTAAATTTTCAAATCTCAATCCCCTTATCACTCTAACATTTACATTATTCTATTTAATTTGTCTAATTAAATCTCCTGAATACTGTTATTAAAAATTAGGGGTGTTACAGGCTCCCCTCCTTAAAGAATTTCATCCTCGAAATTCAGTAAAGACTAAATACTAAACATAGCAATCATCTGTAACAGCTCCTAACTACCATACTAGCCTACCTAACTAGCAACTGTCTATATAAAGAAAATATAGAACATACCCTTATAGTAGAACAGGATAAGTATCACTAATCTTGTCTTCTGTTTCCTAAGTACAGTCCTTCTCGTTATCGCTCCACTGAACTTTCACCAACCTAACTGTCTTGTTCCTTAACCTTTTCTCATCTCTCGCTATAACCTAAACCGATTGTCTAACAAAAGTCAAATTCAGCTCTACTACCAACCCTTCCAACTCTATCGAAGGAATAGTAGTCTCTAGATCCTGTAAATACTTGCGAAGATGAGACACATGAAATACATTATGGACACCTGCCATACAGCTCCGCAATTCTACTTTGTATGTGAGCTTTCGGATCCTCTTTATAACTTGGAAGGGGCCAACATATCTCGGTGCTGGTTTTCTTGAGTTTCCAAATCATACCACGCCCTTCATCGGTGATACCTTAATGAAAACCTTGTCTCCAACTGAGAATTCTATGTCTTTACGTCTTTTATCTACGTAACACTTCTGTTTGGACTGAGCTTCCTTCATCCTTTCTCGGATCAACTCAATCTTCTTTGTCGCCTCTCTAACCAGATCTGGACCTAAGACTAATCTATTCCCAGTTTCCAACCAACATGCTGGTGATTTGCATGGCCTTCCATACAAAGCTTCAAAAGGCGTCATTCCTATACTAGTCTTATAACTATTATTATAGGAAAACTCCACTAAATGGAGGTGATCTTCCCAAGATCCACCAAAGTCCAGTACACAGGCTCTTAATAAATTCTCGAGTACCTTATTGACTCTCTCTGTCTGCCCATCCGTCTTAGGGTGATACGCAGTACTCATCTTAAGCTTGGTACCAAACACATCCTATAGACTCTTCCAAAATTCACTAGTGAACAAAGCATCTCTGTCACTGACTATACTACTAGGAATTCCACGCAGTCTAACTATGTTCTTCATGAACAACTTAGCTAAAACAGGTGTCATCCTAGTTGAATTAACTGGAATGAAATGGGCACTCCTGGTCAACTTGTCCACTACGACCCATATACTTTTATTTCCTCTATTTGACATTCGCAACCCGTCTATAAAATTCGTGGATATCGATCTCATTTCCAAACTGGAATCTTTAAAGGTTGAAGCAATCCACTTGGCTTCTGATGTTCGGCCTTCACTTGTTGACAGTTCGCACACTGTCTAACCCATAAGCCAACATCCCTCTTCATACCTTCCCAATAGAAGCTCTTCTTCATATCCTGATACATATTGGTCCCTCCAGGATGAATCATAAATTTGGATTGATGATATTCCTCAAGAACTTCTTTCCTTAAGTCCTCCACATTCGAAACACACAATTGTCCTTTCCTTTTTAACCATCCCCTCTGGTCAAGACTAAAATCTCTTAGATCATCGATCTCCGATCCCACCTCAAGCCTTCTAATCGTCTCGGCTAATATTGGATTCTCCCTCTGCTTAGAAGCAATCCTTTCGATCAACATTGATCGAACTTCTAAACTGGACAACATGACGGTACTTTGACTAGAACTAGCAGTCGATCTTAACTGCACACTACGAGTAGTCAAAGCTTCTAAATCTTTCCATTCTACCAACATAACTAACACTACATTCTGATGTCTTCTGCTAAGAGCATCTACTACCTTATTTCCTTTACCAAACGTATACTCTATACCAAAATCATAAGCCACTAAAAACTCCAGCCACCTCTGCTATCTCATATTCAACTCCTTCTTAGAGAATAAATATCTTAAGGACTTACGATCGGTGTATAGCTCAAATCTCTCCCCTAAGAGATAATGCCTCCAAATCTTCAATGCAAAGATCACTACAGCCAACTTCAAATCATGAGTAGAATATCTTACTTCATGCGGTCTAAGCTGTCGTGAAGCGTAGACAATAACTTTACCCTTCTGCATCAACACAGCTCATAATCCAGTCCCACATGCATCGGTATACACCACTAACCCTTGGTTTCCATCTGGAACTACTAGCACATGTGCATTGGTCAACAAATACTTTAACTTAAGGAATGCTTCCTCACATTTGTTGGACCAGACAAACTTCACATCCTTACTGGTTAACTTAGTCAAAGGTGCTGCTATCCGCGAGAACTCCTTGATGAATCTCCAGTAATAGCCAGCAAGTCCAAGAAAACTTCTAATCTCAGTCACCGTATCTGGTCTCTTCCAATTGTTAATAAATTCGATCTTATCTGGATCGACTGACCCTTCTCTAAAACCACGTAACTAAGAAACTTAACCTCTTTCTTTAAAAAATGACACTTGGAAACTTCGCTTTTAGCTGATGTTGCCTCAGCGTCTCAAGCACTATTCTAAGATGATCTTCATGCTCTCTTTCATGATCTCAGTGTCTTGCCTGATTCCGAGTTACTATGAAGAATTTATTGCAGTATGAACAAAAAAATAGCGACTTCTACCTAGGCGAAGTTCAAATATAGAGAGGTAGCATGTTTTTTCTAAGTACAAATGTTAATCACCATGGAGAACTATGGTATATGTTCATTAACCAAAGTATCTGAGTGTTTCATATGTCCATAATTTAGGTGGGAGTTTATCGGTCAAAGTTTTGCCTGATTCCGAGTTAGTATAAAGAAGTTATTGCAGTCTGAACAAAAAAAATAGTGGCTTCTGCCTAGGCGGAGTTCAAATATGGAGATGTAGCCTGTTATTTTCTAAGTACAACTATTAATCACCATGGTGAACTATGGTATACGTTCATAAGATGAAGTATCCGAGTGTTCCATATTGTCTGTAATTTAGGTGGGAGTTCATCGGTCGAAGTCTCGCCTGATTCTAAGTTAGTATGAATAAGTTATTGTAGTATGAAAAAAATAGCGGCTCCTGCCTAGGCGGAGTTCAAATATAGAGATATAGCATGTTATTTTCTAAGTGCAACTGTTAATCACCATGGAAAACTACAGTATACATTCATAAGCTGAAGTATCTATGTGTTCCATATTGTCCGTAATTTTGGTGGTTGTTCATCTGTCGAAGTCTCGCCTAATTCCGAGTTAGTATGAAGAAGCTACTGCAGTATGAGCAAAAAAATTGCGGCTTCCGCCTAGGCGGAGTTCAAATATGGGGATGTAGCCTGTTATTTTCTAAGTACAAATGTTAATCACCATGGAGAACTACAGTATACGTTTATAAGCTGAAGTATCTAAGTGTTTCATATTGTCTATGATTTAGGTGGGAGTTCAACGGTCGAAGCCTCGCCTGATTTCGAGTTAGTATGAAGAAGTTACTACAGTCTAAATAAAAAAATAGCGGATTCTGCCTGGGCGAAGTTCAAATATGCGATTTAGCCTGTTATTTTCTAAGTACAACTGTTAGTCACCATGGAGAACTATAGTGTGCGTTCACAAGATGAAGTATCCGAGTGTTCCATATTGTCCGTAATTTAGATAGGAGTTCATCCGTCGAAGTCTCGCCTGATTCCGAGTTATTATGAAGAAGTTATTGCAGTCTAAACAAAAAAATAGCGGTTTCTGCCTAGACGGAGTTCAAAATACGAGGATGCAGCCTGTTATTTTCCAAGTACAATTGTTAGTCACCATGAAGAACTATAGTGTGCATTCAAGAGGTGAAGTATCAAAGCGTTCCATATTGTCCATAATATAGGTGGGAGTTCATCGGTCGAAGTCTCACCTGATTCCGAGTTAGTATGAAGAAGTTATTGCAATCTAAACAAAAAAAATAGCAACGTCTGCCTAGGCGGAGTTTAAATATGTAGCCTGTTATTTTCTAAGTACAACTGTTAGTCACCATGGAGAACTACCGTGTGCGTTCATAAGATGAAGTATCCGAGTGTTCCATATTTTCCGTAATTTAGGTGGGAGTTCGTCGGTCGAAGTCTTGCCTGATTCCGAAGTAGTATGAAGAATTTATTGCAGTCTGAACAAAAAAATTAGCGGCTTCTACCTAGGCGGAGTTCTAATATGAAGATGTAGCATGTTATTTTCTAAGTACAACTGTTAGTCACCATGGAGAGTTATAGTGTGCGTTCAAGAGATGAAGTATCCAAGTGTTCCATACTATCCGTAATTTAGGTGGAAGTTTATCGATCGAAGTCTCGCCTGACTCCGAATTAGTATGCAGAAGTTATTGTGGTATGAACAAAAAAATAGCAGCTTCTACGTAGGCGTAGTTCAAATATGAGGAAATAGCCTGTTATTCCTAAGTACAACTGTTAATCATGGAGAACTATGGTATACATTCTTAAGCCGAGGTATCTGAATGTTCCATATTGTCCATAATTTGGGTGGGAGTTCATCGATCGAAGTCTTACCTGATTTCGAGTTAGTATGAAAAAGTTATTGTAGTTTGAACAAAAAAATAACAGCTTCAGCCTAGGCGGTGTTCAAACATGGGGATGTAGCCTGTTATTTTATATGTACAACTGTCAGTAACCATCGGAAACTACTGTGTGCGTTCATAAGATGAAGTATCCGAGTATTTCATATTGTCCGTAATTTAGGTGGGAGTTCATCGGTCGAAGTCTCGCCTGATTCCAAGTTAGTATGAAGAAATTATTACAGTCTGAACAAAACAATTAAGCATAGTGTTATTCAACAGAAAATATAGAGAAATGGCGTTTTTCGTTTGATGCTAAAAATTTTTTTGGAGGTTTTTTATTTTAGGAGAATAAATCAATAATTCTTTTCTGACATGTGCTTATTGTTTGGTCCCATTTCAACTCTTTATCCGATGAGTAAGGTGTGCTTATTGCTTACTATTTGTGAATAATAAAACAATGAATGCTTTCAACTTATTGGTTCTATGAATGTTCTTCAGTTGTCTCGGTCTTCTTGGTCGTTGGCTCAGGTTTAGTTTATGCTAGCAATGCTATTGTCAAATCTAGTTCCATAGGTGCAACTATAAATGTATGCATTTTGTGATTAAATGCAGGCCTGCATGGGCATGCATATATACTCGTATTAATAATAAAAAATTGTTTCAGCACTTTTAATTCATAACAAACATAAACAAGTGTTTGAAAAAATTTAGATCAATATTATACATTATATATGAAAACGTATGTTTCAATTCAAATTGTATATGAATGTTAAATCATATATATATAAAGATATATAATTTAAAACTAAAATTTATTTTAATATTTAATATCAGATTACAAACATAAATCATGAACTAGATCACCAAAGTTTATACACATATCCAATCTCCATTGTGACAACAACATTACATACAAAAATGTCACCTAACAAATGAAATAACAATAATCTGTTTATATACATAAGTTTACATGATTAACAAATCTTAAAAACATGATAATATAATCAACACATAAATAAACATTACCCAAAACAGATGCCCTTAAGTCCACGTTGAAATAATGAATCCTCTTACTCTAAAAGTTATTTGATCCGTCAGATTGCTAGTTTGGAATCAATGACCTTCCACTATAGAATAGTTTTGTTTTAACTTGAATTTGATTTGAGAATTTTAGGGATAAATTGAGCTTTGTTTCGACAGTAATAAGAAGGTAATGGTGGCTATAATTTAGAAGATGGAGGTGACTCAAAATCTATCATTTAGGTTAGGGTTAGAGAGGCATTTTATAATGTTTGAGAGAGATAGAAGAGGATCATATCCTTCCTTTTTCTTTCCTAATTTCCTCCATCTATTTTAAACCATAATTGCCTTCATTTTTGGCCGTCCCTATCATATAATTGCATCCAATAATCTCTTCCAAATCTATGGGTTGATACCACATTCAAGCCCAAACAAATATGGTAAGTAAATCTAATTTAATTTCTTATCATTATCTCATATTGATTGACATATTTTTAACTATTATAAATATATATACATAATATTTGTTTCTCAAATCATATTTAAATTTCATAATTATATTTCATAAATATTAATTAATTTATAACAATTATAAACTAATTAAATGAATCGATCAAAAGAGAATTCATCGTTTCGATTCTGTGACGAGTGTAAATTCGGTCAGCGATTAACATCAAACTATTTGAATGTTAACGTTCACATGTCACTTAGCAGGTGGTATGACATTATGACCAAATTTATTGCTTACTCAGTTGCGGTAAAATCTAATTTTAGTTTAATAAGCATTACCCAGTTGCGACATTTATTTACACCAATTTTCTTCGTCAAAACTATACACTATGGACTTTTGGAATTTGTTGTTGGTCAAAATTCTAATATCATCCACATTCCACTCTATAGTCCAAACATAAAGCCCTTGGTTCAACAATAACAATAATTATTAACCAAAATACGCTGGCCAGAGACTTTTTAGTTGACCATGATACTAACCCTATATAATAGAGGAGACGAATCCTCTCTTGAATAGTGTTTCATTTCCAATACTTCCACTCGATCCAAGTATAGTCACTCGATGGAACGCCATGTCAGGATTTGACTATAGTCAAAACGGAGCTTTCATATTGAAAATCCACAGTATTCTCAAGTCGAGAGAACTATGTAAATTAGTCGCATCGATATTTTCTATTTGACCTTAGTTATATTAACCAACAAAAAACTATCGAGTGAGTCGTTCCATAGTTATCCAATAAGTATCAGTACATAAACACTAAGTGCCCCGGCAGTCATGAGTAATACACTACCCAACATTTGGAGAGCGTTACGTACTTTAGTCTCAACGGATACATCGATATCCAGTCTTGATGCATCTCGACTAGGTACGTTTAAAATGGTATATTTGTTTTCACTGTGATAAATTACTCACGGTTACAAAACTTTGTAACTACTATCGAAAAAGTATCATTTATGGATTTCTATTAAATATACTTTTAATTAAATTAATTAAATATAACACGTTATATCAAGTATATAATAGAAAGAAAACACCTTTTATTTCGAACAAGATAGGTCAACGAGTTAGCCTCTAAAAGGCACAATCGCGGACAATGGATCACATCCCATCGGATACGACTATCAAAACCATATTTTGATAACATACTTGGAATCCCTTCGGATTTGCGGATCATACCATATCATAAAGTCGATGCTCTTAATGACTTAATTGACAACTGAGGATTATATATTCTCGATTGATAAGAATTCATAGTTTCTCTTTAGTGTGCAAGAATACTTATTAGACACTCTAATGCGATGCGTTCGTTTAGGGTAGTTAATTTCATTTCATCTAATCTAGTTAGTTCTATTTATGGATTGTATCCAATTCCATTTTACTACTAATAATTCCTCAAAGAAATTCCTTTACAATGAAGTTGGTATTTCTTAAAACAACAATTGTTTTTTAGTGCAATAAAATAAGTATTCATAACGTTTTATGAATTTCATTATTTATAAAACTGATTTTGTTTTAGTTTACAAAACTTATGTTCAAAACATAAATATGTCATCCAATGACAGTCTTTCCAAAAATCCTTTTGGGGAGATTCATACAAGATCCCTCATGAACAATGATTACATGCATCTTTCGACTTGCACAACCTGCCAACTCTCTGGCCTAGGATATGTTGGAGTTTCTTATAAACCATTATCTTATGTGATTTTGTAAACTGTTGATTAGATGAAATAATATTAACCTTGTGTAAACTGTTTCTTATAAACCATCGAAGCTCCTCGTGATCAACCTAAGGAGACTTCCACAAAGATTGATCCACTTTCTCGCATCGTCATCTCCAGCTCTCCGAGTGTGTTTGAGCAGACGTAGAAGGACTTGGGGTCTTCAACCCCTGCTCAAGTGCTGAATCTTCCTGGACCATCATCTTCTACACCTTCGAGCGATTTCGAAAAGATGGTCCATTCTATCTTAAATTCTTCATCTTATACCTCAATTCGTCCGCCTTCTTCTATTTCTGATCTGGTGGGTCATTATCGGTCTCTTATTGAACAACAACTCTTGGTATGCTTTTCTTCACTTAACTTTATTATTACTGTTTTCCTTTAAGTTTTTGACTTATGTTGTACTTTTCTCTCATATTTCCAAGAGCTAGTTCTCCTTGCATGAAAATGCATTGAAATCCTCTGCCGAAACATCTAAGCTTCGAGAGGAAATTTCTGACTTGAACAATCAGGTTTCTTGCTTATCTACGGAGAAGAATGAGGCTACGACTGAACTGGAGCGGTTGAGGGCTTATTTCGCCCAGTCAGAGTCTATTATTTTGGAAGAGAGGAAAGCTTGCCAACTTCTTGCTGACGAAAACTTAGCATTGATAATGACTCTAAAAGAGTCCGAAGAGGGAAAGGCACGAATGGCAGCTAAGTAATCCTCCTTAAAGGAAAAGCTAAAAAGAAATAAAGCTTCCTTGAAACTGGCTATCAACACAATTCCCGATGCAAAGCGGCGAGTGTCACAATTTCTTGATTCTTCTCTTGAAGACATTATCATGAATTCTTTCGAGGACGCCATGACGCTCGCCTATGCTGATAATGTCGAGAAATGTCCAAATCTAAGCTTCCCCTCGCTCGACCATGCTCTTATCGACAGGGTCATGGATAAAATCAAGAAGATGGAGCATGGGACCGAAGTTGTCGAAAGGGAGGAAATCGATGCCTCAAAAATCCTTTCTTTTGAAATTCCTTCCTTCAAAGTTGAATCAGACTCCGAAGATGAAGGCGACAAAGATGAGGTTGTCGAAGAAGAAGGCATCGACAATGATGATGATAATGACGATAACAACGATGATAACATCAATGTAGATCAAGGTTCAGGCGGTGATAGAGGTGGTCAATCTGATGCTCCTGAGAAAGATGGAGATGATAACATAAGAACTTCTGAAAAAGGAAATCCCAATCCATCTTATCATGAAGCAAGCCCACCTGAGCCCCCTGCACCTTCAAACCCTTAGTAGGAGCCTGCTTATATTAATGTTGACAAATCAAGGGAGAAGGAGTAGGCTTCTCAAGCATCAATTCCTATTTCTTAGGTATGGGATTCTGTATTTAAACATCTTTCGCTCCAAGATAGTGATAGTTTAAATCATTCATTTTAGATAAGGAGGAAATCTATTCACCCTTATAAAACCAAGCTTGAGAGAAAACAAGCGGAGATAAATAGTTTATATAGGGAGTTAGACAAACAATTAAAGGAGCACAACATTCTCTTCAATAAATATCATAGACTAAATAGAAGTGTGGCAGTGTTAGCATCTTTCAAACATCAAGAAGCTGCCCACGACCGAGGAGGGCACGCCTTCGTTATGATGGTCTTCTAAAAGAGAATCGAGAATTGATCACACACTTTTGGATGCTGATTGAGGAGTGAAACATCCTGATGGAATTTCTATATAAAGTCTATTGTAGACACCCAACCGTAGATTTCTCATACTTAGGTGATTTCAATAGGGGTTTACTTAGGCGTCTTCACAAAAGGTACTTGGACGAATTTGGATCTAACCCGCATCTTGGAGCATGTTGGAACTTGCCACGAGTCAGATCAATTCCCCAAGACTTACCTCCTAACAAACTTAAATATTATAAGGACAAGTTTATTCCGGAATTCTTTATAAAATCAATTTTATATGAACCAGACGAATAGTTGTACTTATGTAATAATAATGATTTGTGAATGTTTGATTTAGTTTTCTTTTATACTTAGTTGTATTTCACTGCTTTATTATAGAGTGAATGTCCCCTTGGTAACTTTGTTTCTAGAGATTATCTAAGCCAGTATGTTAAACTAAGAAAAGATTATCTCGAAAAAGCATCAGTATTTTGATATTCAAAACTAGCTAGATATTGTTTTCTTAGAGATTTACAAAAACTTTATATGGAACATCCTCATCTCCGCTTCAATTTTCTTGATGAAGAAAAGGAAAAGCTACTCAAAGAGATCCGGACATATCATGCCAAACTAAGATGTGGTCGCAATAGTCCTCCTGCCGAGGAACGAGACAATAGTAAATATCCTTCGGTTATTACTCCGGAAGGGCTTAATATTCCTTTTGACTCAACTGTTATTCTTTCTGCTAATTCGTTAAGTAAAGTTAGGAATGTAGTTTCCCATCTTTAAATGTAAAACAAGTGTCTAATTGTACTTTTTAATTTCATTGTTACTTGAATTGTAATCTTTCATTCCTGTAATAAAGAGGTTGATTACTTAAGGCTTGACTTTATTTTATTTTCTTTTTGTTTAAATAGGAGTTACAATTATCCACAATGCCTCTCTAATTAGATTCGGCATCACGCGTTATCAATATCAAAGATATGCTGTTAGCGGATCTTGAAAAGAAAAGGCTTCTCGACGATACCTTATATGCTCGTTTTCAAGATAACATGGAAGTATTAAAATGGCATAGAAGATTTTAGCTTCAGAAAACAATCATCAAAAATCTCAACGTTCAAATTACCAATTTAGAGGCTGATGTTAAGTGCAAGAGTGAAGCGATTTTCACATTGAAGCGTCAAGTCAAGTCAAATCCGTCAATCGACTTCGATCACAAAATTTCAGAACTCCTTCAACAAATAAGCGATTTAGAGATGAAATTAAAAGATAACTAGGCTCAATGCGAGTCATTAGAGTTCATCATGGGGAATAACATCCCAAGCATGGATTTACCAGTTTCTCCTGTTATCTCATCCATCGCAAAATCTACTAGATCTACTTCCCTTGCTATCCAGAAATTTCCCACCATGACAAAACCTCCTCCAGGCTTAGACGAAAAAATAGCGGGAGAGTAGTGCAGGAAAGTTAAATTTGAAATGATGAAGTATTTTGACAAACAGCAAAAAGCAAGATACTTGAATCGCATAAATGAATATGCAGTTAGGATTCAAAAGCTGGAGCATGATAAGTATCTTCTCTTAAAGCGCATCGCTGATTTAGAAAGGGAAAATAAAACCCTTAAAGGTGCAAACAAAGCTTTTAACCGCGCTTTGAAGACCAACATCAAGACTATTGACGATGAAGACAAAATGAGGAAGAAAGAGAAGAAACTAAAAGAGGTCCTTCGCATTGCTATCCATCATATCGTGGACCCTTTAATTGCTGAGGATCTAAATAAAACTGTTCAAGACTTATGAATGATGTGTATATATTTATTCTGTACACTTGTAATGATGTCATAGATTATGTAAATTATGAAAATTATGAAAATTTTGTAAATATCACCTGGATGGTGGTCCTTTCTTGTATGTTATTTCTGATACATCTGTTTGATAGCTTGTACCATGATTTCTACATTTGTTGGATCTTTCAATCCTTTTTGCTGTTCTGCTTTACCTGAAAAACACAAAATAATCAGTATTTGTTACTGTGAGCTTGTAATCTGCATAGGAGTTTATCCATATCATTTGCGGATATTAATAAATCATCATATCAAGATTTGACAATAAATGAAAAGTAATTGCTCTTGATGAAATGTTTTGAATTTCATCTTTGGTAATGATAAGAGATAACCGAGAATTCAACTTTAAACATATTGTTGAAATATCTGAAGTCTGATGATAAAGAACCATTATCTCAACCACGGATGTAAATGTTTTAGAAAGTCATCCTCTGGAGATAGCTAATAGAAAGTTAATAATGACCATGTAATAGAAGTCCAAAAATCACTGTTTGAACACTTGTAATAGAAGTCCATTGACCCAGATTCAGGCATTAAATAATGAAATTCAAAAGTAAGGAAGTTTTGGAACTCGGATTAGGGTCTTAACGAATATTAACAAGAAATCCATGATAATCTTCTTAATTGAAGTCTTGGGTGCACATTCGGGCATTAATGAGTGAAGCTAAGTAATAGCCTCAAATCCCAGACTTAGATGAAGTTAAGTAATAATCTCAAAACCCAGATTCGGGTGTCAATGGTAGATAATCAGAAATCCATAATAATATTCTTTGTAATAGAAATCTCAAGCCTAGATTAGGGCATTAATAAGTGAAATCCGGTGATAGTTTCAAAACCCAGATTTAGGTATTAATGAATGAAGTCTCATATTTCAATAATGAATGACCCAAAACCCATATTTGGGCATTAACGGATGAAGTATAGAAATAAGAAACCCAAAACCCAGATTCGGGTATTAATAAGTGGAGATCCTTTCTACTCCTTAGATTCTGTCTTCTTTGACATGTGTAAACCCTTTAGACTGTGCATATAGTTGTGGTTTGATTGGCTACTTCTCGAGCTTTGACATCTTAGTCCATCATTTGATATGCCATATTGGGCTTCGACGTCTTAGTCCATTGTTGATATACCTCTTCTTAGGCTTGGACATCTTAGTCCATTGTTGATATGCCTCTTCTTGGGCTTGGACGTCTTAGTCCATTGTTGTCTGGTGCTCTTGGTTAGATTATTCTCAATTTGGAACCAAGGACTTACCCAACCTCCCTCCAAGAGATGCCTTGACCTGACCAGAGATGTGACCAAAGGCTTGTCGTTGCTTTAACCTGGCCATAGCATGGCGTGGATAAAGGCTTACACTCCTTCCTCCAAGAGGTGCCCTGACCTGGCCATACCGTGGCGTGGACAAGGGCTTGTCGATGCTTTAACCTGGCCATAGCGTGGTGTAGATAAAGGCTTACACTCTTCCCTCCTGGAGGTGCCCTGCCTATAGCATGGTGCAGACAGGAGCTTGTCGATGCTTTATCCTGGCCATAGCGTAGCATGGATAAAGGCTTATACTCCTCCCTCTAGGAGGTGCTCTGCCCTGGCCAACTCGGCGCGGACAGAGGCTTTGACCATTTAAGATAATGTCCAAATAAAAGGAGCATTTCACTCCCAACCATGTAGATTCTCTTTAGTAAAGTAACTCTTTATTGACCTCATTTAGTATCTCTTTACATACTCATTGATTTTTCCTTGACGGAAAAAGTTGATTATCATCCCTTCCAAGGCTCTACAATGGTTAGTTTCATACCATTCATCATATGGTAATGGCAGTAGGATCCTCCCAGATTCCTTTCATATTTTGGATTCTTCTTTTGTGATGGCCAATAGTCGAGCTCATCTTTTGGTAGCAAGTAGACATTCTCAATAAATGTTGTTAGATTGCATTCTTTAGGAAGTCTTGACTTGAAGCTTGTTTCTTGAGAATGGCTTCTAGGTTTTTTATTACTTGGCTTTATACCCTCATCTGTTGTTTTTCTTTTTAACGCCCTTGGGAGTTCATGTGTTGGAAGTGTTTCAGTTGTAGCTCATTGCCATTTGTGAGAAAAGGCGTTGTAATATGCCATTATTCATTTTTCGAAGATTGTGCCCTTGGTATAGTGTTGAACCATTTTCCTTATTTGGTCAAACAGGTTGTCACTTCCATTTGTCTTTTCTCCTAAGGAAAAGATAGGGGTAGGGCCAATACGGAAAGAATTTAAGCTCCATTTTTCTAGATCATATGATTCTGCTCTTCTCTTCTTTATAATCCTTAGAGCTTCCAATCTTAACATTTGCTCTTCATATATCTTGGAATCTTGGGTTGTTCTTGGGGAGAATCCTATCAAATGTGGTTCTGAGGATCCTTGCTCGGATCTTTTGATTCTACTAGCCATGATGAAGTAAGGCCTAGAGTGGGCAAGCTTGGAATAGGATTGGTTTAAAGGTAAGCAGTGTTGGATGTTCAACAGAGTTGGAGGTTCGAGCCCTCTTTCTAGCCCCAAAATGTTCACAGGAAAACTTGTCCACACCCCAAAGTTGATTTTAAGGAAGAAGGTTAGTCCTTTAGATATCTCTTGGTTAAGTAGAGGAAGAAAGGATATGGATATTCTCTTTAATTCACTCTTTCGACTTGATTCCTATTATGAAAACCTTCCTTTACCGACCTTTCGATCTAGTCGAAACACTTAAATTCCCTTCTTTATGATCTCTCGAGCCAACTAGAGTAGTTTGATTATCCCTTCGAAACCTTCCTTTCGAAACACTTGTGGAACATAAAGGATGGTTCTAAGGATTCAAGAGTATGGTTTGGTTAAATGGGTTTCGACCTTGTTGGAAGCTAAGTTATTTAGTGACTCAAGTTGGGTTCTGGAATCTTAGGTAAAACCAGCTTTGGTTATAGTTCCAGCTCATTATAGGTGAATGTTTGATGAATGTTGATTTGTAGTTAAGGGATCAGATTACTTGAGAAAGCAAGGGTTACGACTCGCTCGGAAGTTGCCTTTTGATGAAGTCGACGCCTGTAAAATACAGTTAAATTCAAATAAAAGTCTTCGAAACAACTATATAACCAAGAATATCGAAACCTTCCCATTATTAATTCAACGAAGCTTTTACAGATCAATTTTCCCCAATTTGATTTACAAATTAGGGTTTACAATTTTGTAGAATTGAGAAAATACAAGTATGGAATGAACCAATTTGGATCCCCTAAAACAGACCCCTTGGGTCTTATTTATAGATACGGGTTGGCACCTTCTGACCCATTGCTTTCGACCTGGTCGAGAGGTTGTTTCAGATGCATTTCGATTCCTTTGATGCTTGCGCATCCCTCTGCAATGCTTTCGAATAGGCTCAAATGCTTCCGTCTTCGTCGAAAGGGGTTATTGCACCTTTTTTTCTTTAACTTGCTTTGTTGTCACAAGGAACAAAGGTAGGAGCTTTCGATTCCATCGATAGGCAGCTTCCAGGTGTTTCAAAGGTGTTGAAATGTTAATGGTTCCGATGCTGTTAGTAACTTCCAAATGTATGCTTGTGAACTGATGCGTAACCTTCCTTGGATGTTAAGGGCTTCGACTAGTTCGAAAGGCTTGCTTTTGCTTTCGAAAGGGTTGTTCTAATTAATACGTGTTTCTTAGTGGTTTGAATGAAGGCAAAACCTTTGGTTTCGAAAGGTTTGGCGCACATATGAAGGATTGTCATTCCTTGTCTTCGAAAGGTGTTGCTTTAACTCAATCGAAAGGTTATCAAGTATGCTGAAGCACCTACTTCGAAAGGGGATCTATTAAAGCGGAAGGGTGCTTTCGACCATTTCGACCCCTTCGAAAGGTTGTGATATTTCTAGTCTTTGGTTGTGCATCCCTTCGACTCCTTCGAAAGGTCTTACTGGAGCTTCTTTCTCTTGTTCTTCTTTGTCTTCTATTCAATAGGGTTTCAATAAGGTCGAAAGGATATTTGGTAGTAATAGTTATAGACTTGTGTGAAGTGGAAACCATTTGTTATTGAAATTTGTGATGTAAAATGCTTTGGTAGTTGTAGTTTCTGTTGTATTGATGTTTTGATTGGGCTAGGTAAATCATGTTGGTCTTAAGTGCATAGTGATTTTTTACAATAATAATAACAAAGAACTTTAAGATCCAGTATTTGTTGAAAATGGCCAAACTAATGGCCTACTTGAATCAATTCGGTAAAGTGTGATGGCAATTGCCAGGCACCTCTAACGAAAGTGGATGTTAATGCCAAATGTTGGCTACATCATAACAACTCGATACCAAGTGGTTGTCATGGTCTTCCTCATTGTTAGCCTCATCCTCCTCATTCACGTATTCTTCTTCTTTATTCACTTCATTATCTTAAGTCTCGCCTGATCTTCCCTTCGCTCGATTTCTTCTAAATGATGTTGTATAACACCGATTGACATCAACAGCTTTATAGCACATTATCCCGATTAGATATCGGCTCTAATACCAAATATAATGATCATGTGATTCGAACCTCTACCATCTTGGAAAGCAACAACATACACTAACCACTGTGCTAAAAGATCTCTATGTTAAATTTCCGAAAGGGAAGTTACATATATCCTTAATTCACAATAAATTCAAATAAACGCATATATTTATCGCTAAATTTCATTGTTAGTTGGTGTTAACAAGAAATGTTAACAATATTTCTTGTCAATACCCCAAAATGATGCTAAGAAAGGTGAATAATCCTTTATACAAGTAATGCAGAAAAGAAGGTGCGAATCCTTTTAGAACTGCTTTTCGATTAGGCTTTAATTAATGATATTCCTCAAGCAAGCCTTTCGACTATGTCGAAAGAGTTGGATTATAGGTTAAGTGGCCCTTCGATCCAGTTGGGAAGTTATGATATCCCCTTCGAAAGCCTTCCTTTCGATCTGATTGATATTCCCCGAATTAAGTTTTCTTAGATAGGCCTCGACATGGATGGAGGCCTAAAGTTGTAGATTGGCTTGGATCTTAGTTATTAAGAAGGATGGGAGCTTTCGACCTTGTCGAAAGCTCGGGAGCTTATCTTTCTTGAGTTTAGGTGGGAAATCTTAAGCTTTAGTAGATTTGAGATAGGTTTCGACCTTGTCGAAAGCCTTGGGTATAACTTCTTTGGGTTTGATTTTGTAATTTCAGGCTTTGATGTTTAGAAGATAGGCTTCGACCTTGTCGAAGGCTTTAGATCACAGAGTAGACAACTTTGACTGGGTTATAGTAGTTATTAGAGCTTGAAGAGGTATCGACTGTGTTGATAGGAGCCTTTCGATAGAGATTAAACCTTGAATATAGAAGTGAATCCAACAAACGCTAAAATGAAATAGTAAAATAGCATAAAATAATTGAAACTTCCCTTGCTCCAACTCCAAAGTCTTTATTTCTTTAAATTCCCAAATTGATTTACCAACAAGGGTTACAATGCTCTATTTAAGAGAATATATGTTTAGAATGAAAGGAATAAGATCCTCAAAACGTGACCCCTTGGGTCTTATTTATAGATGCAGCCTGATACCTTTTGACCCTAATATTTTCGACTAGGTCGGAAGGTGGCTATTGAGAGACTTAAGCAAGCTGCCGCCTTTGTCGAAAGGTATGGCACTGCTTCTCTTCTTTGAGTTGTCTTGAAAGTGCTTCCAACTCTATCGTTAGCCTTTGCCTTTTGGTTTCAATGATGTTGGTTATGCCCATGCTCTTGTTTTGATCTGATGCGGCACCCTTCCTGGAGCACACTGGTTTCGACTAATTCGAAAGGCTTACTATTGATAGAGTTCGGGGTACGCCCTAGGGGCAATTATGTAATTTGTTACATATATCTAACTCGTTGACCAATCTTGTTCGAAATAAAAGGTATTTTCTTCCTATTGTATACTTGATATAATGTGATTATATTAATTAATTAACTTAATTCAAAGTATATTTAATAGTAAAATCCATAAGTAGTATATTTTGTGATAGTAGTTACAAAGTGTTGTAACTGTGAGTAATTTATCACAACGAAACAAATATACCATTTTAAATGTTCCTAGTCAAGATGCATCGAGACTAGATATCGATGTATCTGTTGAGACTGGAGTACGTAACGCTCTCCAAATGTTGGGCAGTGTATTACTCATGGCTACTGGGGGCACCTAGGGGTTACTTACTAATAGTTATTGGATAAATATGGAGCGACTCACTCGATAGTTTTCTGTTTTTTAATATAACTAAGGTCAAATAGAAAATATCAATGTGACTGATTTACATAGTTCCCTTGACTTGAGAATACTATGGATCTTTAATATGAAAGCTCCGCTTTGATTATAGCCAAATCATGGCATGGCGTCCATCGAGTGACTATAGTTGGGTCGAGTGGAAGTATTGGAAGTGAAGCACCATTTAAGAGAGGATTCATCTCCTCGGTTATATGCGGTTAGTATCACAGTCAACTCAAGTCAACTCAAAGTCAAAGTCTCTGGCCAGAGCATTTCGGTTAATAATAATTGTTATTATTGAACCAAGGACTTTGTATTTGGACTATAAAGTTGAATGTGGACGAGGTTGGAATTTTGACCATTACCAAATTCCATAAGTCCAAAGTGATAGTTTTGACGAAGAGAGTAACGCTTATTAAACTAAAATTGGATTTTTATCGAAAATGAGTAAGCGATAAATTTGGCCATAATGTCACACCACCTTTTAAGTGACGTGTGAACGTTAACATTAGAATAGTTCGATGTTAATCGCTGGCCAAAATTACACCCAAGAGTTACACAGCCAAAATGATGAATTTCCCTAAGACCGAACGATTTAATTAGTTTGTAATTGTTATAAATTAATTAAATTTATTAATATTTATGAAGTATTAATTATAAAATTTGAATACGATTTGAGAAATAAATAATGTTATATATATTTATAACAGTTATAAATATATCGATCGATATACAATATCGACAAGCGATTAAATTAGATTTAATTGTATAGTATTTTGGCTTGGGCTTAGATGGGTTTAAGGCCCATCATTAGGGCTGCAAATTTTGGTTTTGATAAGTTATTGGAGGCAGCTAAAACTTAGGATTAGACCTAGAGACGGATGCCTAAGATTAAGAGAGAATAGGCAATGAGATTGTCCTAATTTCTCTCTTGTACAAGGATATATATATATATATATATATATATATGGATCTCTAAATCCTTAATCAAAAACAACTTTTGGCTGCCATAATTATCAAGTTTGTTAGTCGAAATTAATCCCCATATCAGTTCTAAGAATCTCAAATCAATTCAAGTTAAGTAAAAGCACTATTTGATAGAAAAGGTCGACGATTCCAGACTTGCAATCTGACGGATCGAGCATAACTAGAGAAGGGAATTCATTGATTCAAGTGGACTCAAAGGCATCATCAATTGGTATTTTATTTATATATTACAGTAATCATATCATATTTTATGATTTAATATTGATTAATCCCAAATCTGTATATATATTAATGCCATATATCTAGTTAAGTGAGATTTTCATAGGTATATGTAGTTGTCACAAATTAGTTTGGTTATGTGCATGGTTATATTATTATGTGTTATAATTTATGTATAAACTAATCTAATTTCCTAAAATAAAAAATTAAATTTTGTCATTACTAATTATTTTATGTATATTTATATATTAATTTAAATATAGACTAATATATATTTTAAACATATAATTACATATATGTATAAGTCGTAAGGCACGCGCTTCACGCGTGATGATGACATACATTTCGCTTGTGAATTGTTTTTTACAAATTGTATATGTGTAACTCCATCAAAAAAATATGATTCACACAAATATTTATCTGTATTTTTGCATTGAAATGATATGCAATTAGTTTTAATTTTACTTCTTAATTGCAATATCTATTTTTATGTTAGTTTGAATTTTTATTTCTATTATTAATTAATAAAGTATGAATTTAGTTTTTTATTAGTTTGAATTTTTATTTCTGTTATTAATTAATAAAAGACGACTTTGAAAAAAATATTATTTGTTAGATCCTATTTTTAAGTGATATTAAGATTTTGATAATATCCATACGGGGATGTTTTGAATTGGTAAAGGAAACTTATTTGTTAGATCCTATTTTTAAGTGATATTAATATTTAATAATATTGTAGAGGGGCATTTTTGGTAGTTCATGTTTATACCAAAAAAGTATGACACAAAAGATATTACAACTATTATTAAAGATTAAAGATTTATAATGTATAAACAGCTTAGAATTTTTCCTTACACCTATCTATACATAATATGAATTATCAAATTCGAAAATAATTTTTTTTATATATAAATAATTTTAAGGGGAATTTCATTAGAAGGACAAACTTTGCAGTTCAATTAGTTTCTAGGACACACATGCACATAAATTAATTTCAAGGCCAAAGTTAGCATAATAATTACTTTTAAGGACAAAGTCAGTAGTCCAATTACTTTCAAGGACATAATTTCATAGGTTTTTAGGCCTTAGAAACTAATTATTTTGCATTTTATCCTTAAAAGTAATTATTTCAGTTGTGTGTCCTAGAAACTAATTGCACTTGCTAAAGAGGCCCTTGTGGCTAATTTCCACTAATTTTAAATTATCTTTTATTGATTATTTGAATTGTTTATTATATCTAAAATAATTATCACACTGAAAATTCGATTTTATATTTTTTTAAGTTACTACATCTATGTAGTAACCCAAGGAAAAATTTTCAGAATTTTTTGTTAATATTTAATATTTTTAATAATTAAATTACTTTGGTTGAACATTTCTTTTATTTATTAAAAATAATATTTTATTTCAAAAAATCATGAAATTGTTTTGAACCTGTATTTTATGATCCTAAATTTTCGTAAATTTTAAAATTTGATTTTTTAATATTTATTACTAATATTTTTAATTATTATGATCAATACTATTTATTATATATATATAATAATGATAAAATTATAAAATTATTAGTTTATGTTTGCTATCCTAATTTCGATCTGGAAATAATTTTAATATATATATATATATATATAGTATTTGAATGTAATTAATTATTCATATATATATATAGATTTTATTTAACCTTATATATATATAATTTTAATTATTATATATATATGTATGTATAATTTTATATGATTAATTATGTATATATATATTTATACAAATGTTTTAAATTATATATATATATATATATATATAATTTTGAGACCTTTAGTTATAAAATATATTTTAAATATATTTATACGTATTTATACAAATATACTTTGCATTATAGATTTATGCACATATTTAGAAAACATACAATACATACGAAATGAGCTAATGTGTTCATTGCGATGTAAATCGCAACATCTATATACGGGCATGTTATATCCTTCACGGATTATTATGTTACACATGCACACGCATATGTATATGTATATGATACATGTATAAATTAAATCATTCAAATTAAATTTACATTACAAAATACTTAAATTTAAATAAAATACATGATTTTATTTAAAACAAATTTAGAATTGTTCTAAATGAATTAGACTTCGTAGACCCAATAAAAGATCCAATAGGATAAAATTTTTGAAATTCACCCATAATTTCCGCTGCGGGCTAGTCCAGTTCCAACAATTATAACTTTCAAAGGGGTTGCTCTAGATAATACTTGCTTCTTAGCAGTTTGAATGATGGCAAGACCATAGATTTCGAATGGTTTGGCATATATTCAAAGAGTTATTCCTCATTGTCTTCGGAAGGTATGGCTTCGACCTGATCGAAAGACTTTCATCTAGTTGAGGCGTAGTCAATGAAAGCGGAAGGGGGCTTTCGTCTTCTTCACCTTCTTCGAAAGGTAAGAACTCTCTGGATATTGATAGGAGGAACATTCCGACACCTTCAAAAGGTCTTTAAGCTTTTAAACTTTGATGGCAGCATCCCTTCGACTCTTTTGAAAGGTTTGGCTGCAGCTCTTCTCTCTAACTCTTTACTCAAAGAGGTCTTGACTTGGTCGAAAGGTGAATTTTTGGAGTAACAGTTGGAAATCATTTTACCTTGTAGAGAAACCCCGAGGTAAAAGCAATACCTCGTAGTCAATACTATAAATTTATATTCTAACTACGTAGAAGCTTTGCGGGATTAAAATTTCACCTCGTGTTACCTCTACGAGGAAGGGTTCTTATCTCGCGTTTGCACTACGTGGAATCTCGACATTACCAAAGCAGCGCGAGAAGCGATCTGTGACAAAAAGATAACATTTACCTAACGATGCCGACGAGGGAAAATAAGGTACCCTTGCATGGTTTGATTTTGGCCGAGAGAGGGTACAAAATCGTGGCGACATTCTAGAGTTTTTCTTCTTTCTCTTCTTTGTGGAGAAATGTGAGAAAAAATAGTAAAATGGAATAATGCAAAGTCAAAACTAGCATCCGCCCTCAATTTTCACGTTTTACACGTGAAAATCCATCGTAAAAACATGTTTTAAATTACTTTTCTATTGTTATTTTTGGTTAATTTTTTTTTTCGAAAATTAAAATAAAAACTTTGTCACATTTTTTTATGATCAATTTTTTTTTTAATTTTATGAATTTTTTTTAAAATTGCTGGTACTTTTTCTACAACTAAAAACTTTTATGTTTTCTAAAACTTGTTTTTAAAATGGAGGGATGTGAAAGGGACGTTGTAAAAATTTGATAAAAGTAAAATCAGTAAAATTATATTGTGTATCTATGTGTAGGAATAGAACAATTTTATAGGAACTTATTTAAACAAACGTGAACCCAAACGGATCACGTATCAAACTCTAGCGCGGACGAGAGCCTCCTAGTCGGCAGCATTCGTCCGCAATCTTATAAGATGTCGCCGTATCATTTAATGGCCACCTGTCACTTAACCCGTCTTCCTCTCCCCTTCAAAAAGCTTGCCCCGTTTCCCAAATTACTCCACAAAACCCTTCCCTCTTCTCCTTGCTCATCCCTTACTTCGATGGCGTCTTCTCCTTCTAAAAAGGTTCAATTCGTCTCTCTTCCGGCTCCTTTCTTTTTCACCGTCTAGTCGAGTTTTATTTATTCAAAATTTTGTTTCAGGTTTTAATTCCAATCGCGAATGGTACAGAGCCGATGGAGGCGGTCATCACGATCGATACCATCCGTCGCGCAGGCGCTGATGTCACCGTCGCATCAGCTGAGAGCGACATCAATGTCAAAGCTTGCTGGGGGATAAATATGGTCGCTGATTCACTTGTTTCCGATTGTTCTGGATCAGCGTTCGATCTTATTGCCTTGCCTGTTAGTTTTATATTTCTTTTGCTATGATGCAGGAGGATAAATCAGATTTAATGCTTTTTGTGAGAATTGTTGGATTTACAGGGGTTATTGAATTTCTTTTTAGGGAGGAATGCCTGGATCAGCTACTTTGAGGGATTGTAAGGTTTTGGAAGAAATGGTGAAGAAGCATGCTGAAAACGGAGGGATCTATGCTGCGATTTGTGCTGCTCCCGCTGTAGCTTTGGGATCTTGGGGTTTGCTTAAAGGATTGAAAGTAAGATATTTCTCTTCAGTATTCTGCACTAGATTAGGTGTGTTTTTATTTATAAGTTATAAGCCCAATATGTATGAAAAATGGATTTTTGTTCTTTGATCTAGCCCAGTTTCCAAAATTTCAACGAAGACGTATTCCTTTTGATATTAGTTACAATTGTAAACCAATTACTGCCATGTTGGCACAAAATTAGCTTAAGATATTCAAGCGATTTCAAATCTTGCTAGTGCATTCATTTTCCGTATTTTGTTTTTGAAGAATTGCACTAATGGGAACCCTTTACTATAAAAGAAAAGTTTGATGAAATTACAATGGTGGTTCGTTCCAATATAAATTTCTAAATCAACATAAATAACATGCTTATATTTGTAATACGTTTTGAAATCAATCTAAATTTGTTATACGTTTTGAAAAATAGGCTAAAAATGGTAAAAACCGCATTAAAAAATGAGTGGCTACTTTTTATGCTGCAATACATTTTCATTCATTTTCAAAGCAAGCGCAAAATATTAATTTACGACAACGGGTTCATTTTTAGTATTTGCATTTATTTTTAAAGTAACTGTTACTACGTTAGATGTAACCTAATTTTAATAAAGGTTCAAAGATGACTTTGAATTAAAAATATTAAACCATCAAATATAAAATTTTGTATTATAAACATTAAAAAGATAATATTGTTTAGATATTGTTTAGATATTGGCTCCAAAAAACAAATGATTAAAATGCTTTGTATTTTATAAGCGCTTAAACGTGTATAAAGTGACAATATTTGTAAAGAAACAGTACACATGTCTTTCACCGAATGCTTGATTTTTAATGATCTCACTTGGAAATTTAGTTTGCTCAATTATTTTACATCATTCCGAGATAATGTGGAGCTCACTTATTTAATCTACTTTATTTTAAGCAACTTCTTAATAAACATTTGGACAATTATTTGTTCACTCTATATCTGGGGTTTGTTGTATATTGAAAAGTAACGATATATATTATAACTTCAAAGTCATATATACTTTTTATAAGTGACCAATTTTACCAATTTTGATTAAACTTCAAAACGAATGTGAATGGCCTTGTGATTAGTTTTGCAAGTGTTCTCTTGCCAAGCAATTTTTCAAACGAGTTGCAACTTCGTAGAACCATAGAATTTTATATTTCATTCACAGTAGACAAAATTTTGAATTGTCTAATTAGTTACGATCTCAAATTTTATGAGAAAACAAAGATGATTAAAACTTATGCGATGTCAATTTGATTATTAACAAAATTTTGAATTCCCAACATACTAAATAATAGACTACATATCTTATATTCTTAATAACACATTACAAATATTTCTTCATATCTAGAATTGTGAATTCATAATTCTAGAATATGGTGGAATGTTTGTATGTGTTATTAATAGTTCTAGAATTGGAAGGAACATTTGTATGTGTAATTGAGAATATAAGATATTATTTGTTAGTCATATCAAAGAGATATCTTGATTTAGTCCATAAGTTGGAATTATATTTTAAGTTTAATTTAAAAAACCTAAATTTTTTTCAACTGGCTACACCATTGAGAAGATTGAGAATAACAACTCTTGTTGAAAGCATCAATCAAGCCACATTTAACTCTTGAGTTAATATAATTACCTGTTGTATGACGTATATAAAATTATATGAGCTATATGGTTGAAAAAAAAGTTTGATGTATTAGAGTATGCAAAATATAGTTTCGACTATTTTTACTATCATGTAGTCGACATTTGTCCTTTTGAGCACAAACTTTGAAATATAACAAAATTTAGTTGATATGATCTATTTGCCATCGAGGTGGAGCCTTGGCGCAAGGTTAGGTCACCGGCATGGTGATCTGGACGTCCAGATTTGAGTCCGAAAACAGCCTTTTTGCAATGCGAGACAAAAGCCGCGTACATTATTCTACACAAAAGCTTGGATCGTTTTGATGTCGGTAACCCGTTTAAAATCGCTAGCTCAAATACATACTTTGACCATCAAATGGAAATGTAAATTTGACGGAGCGAGAAGTATCGAGACATTCCAAATTATTCTGTATATGATTTTAGTAATTAGATTATGTCAGCAAAAGTTTAGTTCATTTTCAAAATTTCCTGACAATAAAGGATGTACGAAGATGTATAAGGAGATTATTGACTCTCCTTTATATATTATGACTTAACAATGATTATACCAAAGATATAAGATTTATTTTCATCGTGCCTTTCCATTTTTGTTTTGCAAACCAAAATATTTTGCAAACCAAAATAATTCTCTTTTAAACTTGGTTTTCATTCATCAATTCTAAAAAACTTCTTAATCGCTTTCTCGACTGTAACAGAAATCATTGCATGTCAAAGACACATTCTTAGAGTAAATCCATTCTCCATCCGACTCAACAACTCTTAATTGATCTTATCTAAAATTGTGGTGTTTTTGGGAAATTGAATCCAAATAGTGCACTAGTTTTCACCATTTATCGAGGTGACTTATCCTTATGATATGGAGGTGTCTCCGCAACATAATGGTGGTTGATGGTAAATTTTGTTAAATGTTGGAGTTAATTAAAGAAACAAAGTAGCTCTTCAGAATGATACGAAGTTTGTGTAGTATTTACAGATTGTTCGAGGGAGATTATATCATAGTAAAGGGAAGTATAACTCATGCCTAACCTATAAAACATTTTCTGTTTGGTCGAGTTTATATAATATGAGATACGTTGTTTGGTCGAGTTTATATAATATGAGATACGTAATGCATATATGTGAATGAGTGCACATTTGCTTATATACATGCGTGTGTGTGAATTTTAAGTTACTAGTTTAGCAATCTCGTCTATATATCATGCTTGTGAATTTAGCATTGCAACAATATGGTAGTGTCAATTTTTAAAAAACTAAATAAATCTAAGCTAATTGTCGTTCACAAGCTAAAATGATATATAAACCAACAATTCTATGGCTTGATCAAGCATACACACGAAATTTATCAAGACAAAATAATGACATTGTCAAAAGGACTTCATTTGTGACGCCCCACCTCTATACCCACGCTAACCAAGAACACTACGGTGTAGTGCTGTCAATTAGCACGGAGAATAAGGCTGTTGAGGAGCGACCATCCGTGTAACTTCTTCGTGCGAGCACCGATATGTCAGATAGAATAGAATGCATATCTTTTAAAGAGGAAATCCGACATACCGATACAAACACAAAGCTATCACACGGTGGCTATAAATAATCTTCGGAAACAAACATAGAGATAATCATAACATAAATCAGTCACAGACATCCATATCACAAAGGCGGAAAAAGATATGAATAAATATATAACACATGAAAGTGTACATCAGAGTAGTGGTCAGAAAAATCCACGATAATACAAAAGAATAGCATCACGTGCTATACAAAAGAATAAGTACACAACAAATAGAAGACCACACGAATCGATTAAAGTTGGAAGTTCAAACAAAAATAGGAAATATAGGAGCAGGTCGGTCAACCGGACTCCCTGAGTCGGCTGACCGGACCAGAGACAGAAGTGCTCGGGTAGCAGGTCGGTCGACCGGACCCTGAGGTCGGTCGGCCGAAGCCTGTAATCTGCACTTCCAAACAGAGGCAGGGAGATGCTAGAGTAGCAGGTCGGTCGACCGGACTCTGAGGTCGGTCGACCGGAGCCTGTTTCCAGCACTCCCATGCCAATCAAATGAATGCCAAACACTTCCGAAATGCAATCGGTCGAGCAACGACGCTAAGGGTTTACGCCTATCGACTACCCGGCCTTATACGCTCTTCGATTCATCACCAAAAACATGATCAAAACATCAAAGTTAGGATTTTCAAAGAATTGAACTCAAAACACTAAAAATTGGAATATTCACCAAATCAATCCAAACCAAAAGCAATTGCACAAGAATAGGTGTTAGGAATTCATACCTAACAATCGAAGATAAATATAGTTTAAGATGTGAGATAAAAATCTCACCTTTTCACAAAAACAATGAAGAAGGAGCTTGAAAGCAAAGGGAGAATCAACCACTCTTCAACACAACCCAAATGAGCTTGAATCTATGCTCAAAAAGAAGAACATTTCTAAAGTTAGGTTTAGGAATTTCTGAAATTGATAAGAGAACGGGTTGGAGAAGATGAAGATGAAGCTTACCAATGGGTTCTCTTTGAATTTGGAGCAAGAACTTGAGTTTGCAAGAGGAACTAGGGTTTGGAATTTCTAATTCCCTTTCCTTTCCACCATTTTCAGTCTTTGCTTGAGTTTGAAGAGTGGGAATGAGTGAATGGAGAGGAGAGGGGGTTGGAACTGAGTTAGTAAGTGATTAATGGGTTCAGCCCAAACCAAAGCCCCAAGTGAAAAAGTGGCCAACTTCCACTAACTCCAAATATATCGAAGCTTATAGTCAAAAAGATCGCAAACGTAATTTTGGACTCAATGGGGGTGGTCTCGAGTCCCAATTCGACTGTTTGCAAAAAGTAGCTTTTCGGACTAAAATCCGACGAACGATGTTATATTTAAATAAAATATTTAAATATAAAATCGACAAATATGCGGGTTGTTACAGACTCCCCTCCTTAAAGAAATTGCGTCCTCGCAATACTTAAGAAGAAAATAAAGAGTAACAACCATAAAAGCATATCAATACACATGAAAATTTGAAATGAGAAGTTCACCAAAAAGAGCATGAAAGAGAAAACCCAGACGAGTTCGCTCGATGAATTCTCTAGATTTCCCAAGAGCCATCCTGGGGATTTGAGAACCATTGAATCCTTCACAAGAAAAACATCTTTATTTCGAAGGCGTTCAACCTCCGAAGCAATGATGTGAATAGAATGTTGCTCATAAGTCAAATAGGCGGAACTTCGATTTCCACAATAACACCAGGCTCAGGAATAAAAATCGGAAACCTAAAAGCATTTCCATAGTTAAAAGACGTGGAAAACGTCATAGTAGAAAAAGATTGAGCCGGTAATAAAAAGGCGATAAGCCATGGAACC
The DNA here is from genome assembly GCA_030737815.1 of Allium fistulosum. Classification (NCBI taxonomy): domain Eukaryota; kingdom Viridiplantae; phylum Streptophyta; class Magnoliopsida; order Asparagales; family Amaryllidaceae; genus Allium; species Allium fistulosum. The sequence continues at coordinate 149,869,736 of CM060906.1, read as the reverse complement.
AATACGTTCGGTGATAGGAAATGACCCAATATATCGAGGCGCTAACTTTCCCGATCGACAGAAAATGCACAACACCCATCATAGGTGAAACACGAATGGACACTAATAAGATCTGGACCTAAAACCAGTTCTCACCGGCTTTAAGCCAACACGAAGAAAATCGGCATAGCCTTCCCTAGAATGCCTCGAAAGGTGCCATACCAATACAAGGTTGGAAGTTATTATTGGAAGAAAACTAAGCAAGAGAAATATAATTTTCCCAACTTCCACCAAAATCAAGGACACATGCACTAAAGAAGATCTTCAAGAGTTTGATTCACTCGCTTGGTTGTCCATCAGATTGAGGACGACAAGCGGTGCTAAAATTAAGCTTTGTTCCCAAAGCTTTTTGAAGACCTTACAAAATCCATCAGCAAAATAATGGATCACGATTGCTAACAACAGAAGTAGGAACTCCATGAAATTTAACTAAACACAGGGTTTAGTGAAAAGAGATACGGTCTGATTGGACCGAACGGGAAGAAAACGGGTAGATTTGTAAGTCTATCTACAATTACCCATAAACTGTCATGACCCGAACGAGAACGGAGAAGTCCGTCAACAAAGACCATGGAAATTTGATCCCTCTCCTTAATTGGAATGTCCAAGGTTGCAATAACCCACTGGGCCTTTGATGCTTGGCCTTTATGAGTTGGTAAGCCATGCAACGCTTAATGAAGTTAGCAATATCAAATTTCGTTCCATCCCAATAATAAAGTCGCTACTACTACCGGGATGAAAGGAAAACTTAGAACGACGAGAATCTTCTAAAGTGTTTTTAAGAAGATCACAAATGTTTGGCACAATAAGTCTACCAAACACTCAAATGCCACCACGAGCATCGACTTCAAAATCTTTCAAACCAACAACCTTATTTTGATCCCTACAACTTTGGCCAAGAAAAGCCAATTTGGGATTTTACTTTAGAGTTTCAATGATGCGGTCTAAAAGAGAAGATTGAGCCTCAGTGCTACATAAAACAAGAGATGAACATGAATTGAAATTCACGATCTCGAATCTCACAAGAGGAGGAAATCTCGAGATCATTCCATTTGGATATCATCAAAGAAATAACTGCATGTTGCTTAAGACTAAAGACCTCGGCAACACGATTCTCCCATCCGGGAGTAAACAAAGAATATCAAGATCATAAGATGCAAGGAACTCGTGCCAACATTGTTGACACCAATTAAGTTCCTTATGAGAAAATAAATATTCCAAAGATTTATGATCAAGGTGGAGAACAAATTTCTCCCCCCCAAAATGATGATGCCAAACTCTAAAAGCAAAAACAATAACCGTGAGCACTAGATCATGAGTAGCATATCTAGTCTCGATAGGCTTTAATGATTTAGAAGCAAAAGTGATAGCACGTTCTATTTTGCAAGAGAACGGCATCCAAACCAATACGATTAGCATTCGTACAAAAGATAAAGTCTTGGTTCCCTACGGGAATCACAAGAATAAGAGTATCGGAAAAGAGTTCTTTTAAATAATCTTCTTTTTCCGAAAAGTTAAAACTTACAAAATTATATTTATCTCTATGTAATAATCTTTCTAGAAAAATTTACATTTTTACAAGTCAATATATTGTGTCTGACTGTCTCATCAAAGCGTTTAGGAAATTCCTATCGATAACGTTGATCAAGCGCATCGACCAGAACTCTTAAAGCACTTAATGGGCAATACAATCACCAAATCATCTTCTATATGATAACCATGTTTTCTTAAAAACCTTTAAGAATATTCTTTGCTCGTTTAAGAGCAAAAATCAATTATACTTATAAATAAATCTTATGAAAAAGATTTGCAAAATTTTTAAATTGTTAATTCCATCCAAAAATCAATATACACAAGAACGGAGTCATCGAGATACTCATAGAAGACTCGATTTATAGAATGGATAAATAAGTTGGATAACTGAATGACATAACAAGTCAATCATAAGAATCATAACGAGTGCGGAATGCGATAAGTGGAATGCTAACTCCAACAACTCGTAGCAAATGAAAATCGGTGGCAAGGTCGAGCTAAAAAGACCTTATCACTACTCAAAAGACTGCTTAGGCGATAAGCCTAAGACAAACTCAAAAATACCGGAAAAATTCTCAAACTACATGAATGAGAGAAATAACACTTTCCTCATCATGTGAGTTTAAAGAATAAAATGATGCCATCAAATTGGAATCAAAATTGCAAAGGAAAAACAGAAATCTGCTTAATAGATTCAAAATGTCGAAGATGAATAGTCCACACGGGACAAGGGATGTGGCTTCATAATAATTAAGCCAATCCTGACAAAAGTCAATTCCGAGGCACAAGTAAAAATTGGCTCGGAAAGAAAAATCACGTAAAATAATTTCGACATCAATAAAAAGCAAATTGAGTGTTGCAGATCCACCAACCGGATTCGCAATCCTCATATAAGTCAACAAGCCCAAAAATGTTTAAAGAAAAAGGAATCAGCAAGTTCTTTTGATATAAAAATAATGAGATGAAACCCATATCAAAAAGAGCTCGAATAAGATAATCACGAAATAAATGTCATCAAGGATAGAATAGTTACCTTGACCCAGAGAAAGATTGCTAGGGGCTTGCAGCTTTCCCTCTCTCCTACTTTGAAGTATGGGACAGGTAGATAAGTAATGACCCGAGTCTTTGCAATAGCGGCAATAGAGGGGTTTCGGGCACTTAATCACATAGTGGTCCGTGGAGCCACAATTGTAGCATTGCCCACTGCTAGAGGTAGGGGTCTTTGCTACCGAAGACTCTTGCTTCCCTTTCTTATTGGGGTTGGGTCCTTTGAATATAATAGGCCTCTTCATGTTGTTGTTGAAGTTTTGTTTAGCATCCACAACTTCAACATCACACTCTTTATCGGCCTCTTCAAGACGAAGAGCGATATCAATAAGCTGATCGAAAGAAACTTCCAATTTCAGAAGTAATGGCTTCTTGAGATTCTTGTTCAAGCCATAGACGAACCTCTGATTTTTCTTCATTGGGGTATTAATGTATTCAACCCCGTATTTGGAAAGAGATTCGAAAGATGCGACGTAGTCCGTCACAGAAGATTCACCTTGAACAAGGTCGATAAAACGCCGGGCCAAAGTTACTTTTTCAGCCTCCGGCACAAATTTCAATTCGAATCTTTCCCGGAATTGCTCTCAAGTGAGATCCGCTTCAACGATTTCAGATATAAGAAGCTCATACCAATCCAATGCTCTTTCTTGGAGCATGCTAGAAGCCACTTGGACTCGGTGGAGATCAATAAGGTTCATGCGAGAAAAGATGCGATCGCATGATTTGAGCCAAGCTTGAATTTCAATAACACTCTCGGATCCCTTGAATGGCCTTCCACCCAAATCGGTATAGTCTCTGCACAAGCGTGCAAAACCGGATCTAGGATGAGTAGGCTCTGGAACGGGTCCGATAGCTTGAGCATTCTTAACAAGATCTAGAAGCTGCTGGGCAGACATAAATACTCCCTCCTGAGGAGTAGCACTGGATTGACCGACGTTGGTACGGCCAGATCTAACCATTTCTTTTCTTTAAGAAAGAAAGAAAAGAGAAAAAGGTTAATCTCAAAATGAATATCAAACAAACTTGATTGATAAAACAAGGAATCATAAAAAGAAAATAGGATAGAACGGTACGAAGACACGAATAAAATCCTAAGGCACAACTCCTAAGAAAGACTTAGGACATGATCCTTGCTAGATAATTCTACATTGTTCTGAAGTTTGGCTCTGATACCAAGCTGTGACGCCCCACCTCTATACCCACGCTAACCAAGAACACTACGGTGTAGTGCTGTCAATTAGCATGGAGAATAAGGCTGTTGAGGAGCGACCATCCGTGTAACTTCTTCGTGCGAGCACCGATATGTCAGATAGAATAGAATGCATATCTTTTAAAGAGGAAATCCGACATACCGATACAAACACAAAGCTATCACACGGTGGCTATAAATAATCTTCGGAAACAAACATAGAGATAATCATAACATAAATCAGTCACAGACATCCATATCACAAAGGCGGAAAAAGATATGAATAAATATATAACACATGAAAGTGTACATCAGAGTATTGGTCAGAAAAATCCACGATAATACAAAAGAATAGCATCACGTGCTATACAAAAGAATAAGTACACAACAAATAGAAGACCACACGAATCGATTAAAGTTGGAAGTTCAAACAAAAATAGGAAATATAGGAGCAGGTCGGTCAACCGGACTCCCTGAGTCGGCTGACCGGACCAGAGACAAAAGTGCTCGGGTAGCAGGTCGGTCGACCGGACCCTGAGGTCGGTCGGCCGAAGCCTGTAATCTGCACTTCCAAACAGAGGCAGGGAGATGCTAGAGTAGCAGGTCGGTCGACCGGACTCTGAGGTCGGTCGACCGGAGCCTGTTTCCAGCACTCCCATGCCAATCAAATGAATGCCAAACACTTTCGAAATGCAATCGGTCGAGCAACGACGCTAAGGGTTTACGCCTATCGACTACCCGGCCTTATACGCTCTTCGATTCATCACCAAAAACATGATCAAAACATCAAAGTTAGGATTTTCAAAGAATTGAACTCAAAACACTAAAAATTGGAATATTCACCAAATCAATCCAAACCAAAAGCAATTGCACAAGAATAGGTGTTAGGAATTCATACCTAACAATCGAAGATAAATATAGTTTAAGATGTGAGATAAAAATCTCACCTTTTCACAAAAACAATGAAGAAGGAGCTTGAAAGCAAAGGGAGAATCAACCACTCTTCAACACAACCCAAATGAGCTTGAATCTATGCTCAAAAAGAAGAACATTCCTAAAGTTAGGTTTAGGAATTTCTGAAATTGATAAGAGAACGGGTTGGAGAAGATGAAGATGAAGCTTACCAATGGGTTCTCTTTGAATTTGGAGCAAGAACTTGAGTTTGCAAGAGGAACTAGGGTTTGGAATTTCTAATTCCCTTTCCTTTCCACCATTTTCAGTCTTTGCTTGAGTTTGAAGAGTGGGAATGAGTGAATGGAGAGGAGAGGGGGTTGGAACTGAGTTAGTAAGTGATTAATGGGTTCAGCCCAAACCAAAGCCCCAAGTGAAAAAGTGGCCAACTTCCACTAACTCCAAATATATCGAAGCTTATAGTCAAAAAGATCGCAAACGTAATTTTGGACTCAATGGGGGTGGTCTCGAGTCCCAATTCGACTGTTTGCAAAAAGTAGCTTTTCGGACTAAAATCCGACGAACGATGTTATATTTAAATAAAATATTTAAATATAAAATCGACAAATATGCGGGTTGTTACAGACTCCCCTCCTTAAAGAAATTGCGTCCTCGCAATACTTAAGAAGAAAATAAAGAGTAACAACCATAAAAGCATATCAATACACATGAAAATTTGAAATGAGAAGTTCACCAAAAAGAGCATGAAAGAGAAAACCCAGACGAGTTCGCTCGATGAATTCTCTAGATTTCCCAAGAGCCATCCTGGGGATTTGAGAACCATTGAATCCTTCACAAGAAAAACATCTTTATTTCGAAGGCGTTCAACCTCCGAAGCAATGATGTGAATAGAATGTTGCTCATAAGTCAAATAGGCGGAACTTCGATTTCCACAATAACACCAGGCTCAGGAATAAAAATCGGAAACCTAAAAGCATTTCCATAGTTAAAAGACGTGGAAAACGTCATAGTAGAAAAAGATTGAGCCGGTAATAAAAAGGCGATAAGCCATGGAACCAATACGTTCGGTGATAGGAAATGACCCAATATATCGAGGCGCTAACTTTCCCGATCGACAGAAAATGCACAACACCCATCATAGGTGAAACACGAATGGACACTAATAAGATCTGGACCTAAAACCAGTTCTCACCGGCTTTAAGCCAACACGAAGAAAATCGGCATAGCCTTCCCTAGAATGCCTCGAAAGGTGCCATACCAATACAAGGTTGGAAGTTATTATTGGAAGAAAACTAAGCAAGAGAAATATAATTTTCCCAACTTCCACCAAAATCAAGGACACATGCACTAAAGAAGATCTTCAAGAGTTTGATTCACTCGCTTGGTTGTCCATCAGATTGAGGACGACAAGCGGTGCTAAAATTAAGCTTTGTTCCCAAAGCTTTTTGAAGACCTTACAAAATCCATCAGCAAAATAATGGATCACGATTGCTAACAACAGAAGTAGGAACTCCATGAAATTTAACTAAACACAGGGTTTAGTGAAAAGAGATACGGTCTGATTGGACCGAACGGGAAGAAAACGGGTAGATTTGTAAGTCTATCTACAATTACCCATAAACTGTCATGACCCGAACGAGAACGGAGAAGTCCGTCAACAAAGACCATGGAAATTTGATCCCTCTCCTTAATTGGAATGTCCAAGGTTGCAATAACCCACTGGGCCTTTGATGCTTGGCCTTTATGAGTTGGTAAGCCATGCAACGCTTAATGAAGTTAGCAATATCAAATTTCGTTCCATCCCAATAATAAAGTCGCTACTACTACCGGGATGAAAGGAAAACTTAGAACGACGAGAATCTTCTAAAGTGTTTTTAAGAAGATCACAAATGTTTGGCACAATAAGTCTACCAAACACTCAAATGCCACCACGAGCATCGACTTCAAAATCTTTCAAACCAACAACCTTATTTTGATCCCTACAACTTTGGCCAAGAAAAGCCAATTTGGGATTTTACTTTAGAGTTTCAATGATGCGGTCTAAAAGAGAAGATTGAGCCTCAGTGCTACATAAAACAAGAGATGAACATGAATTGAAATTCACGATCTCGAATCTCACAAGAGGAGGAAATCTCGAGATCATTCCATTTGGATATCATCAAAGAAATAACTGCATGTTGCTTAAGACTAAAGACCTCGGCAGCACGATTCTCCCATCCGGGAGTAAACAAAGAATATCAAGATCATAAGATGCAAGGAACTCGTGCCAACATTGTTGACACCAATTAAGTTCCTTATGAGAAAATAAATATTCCAAAGATTTATGATCAAGGTGGAGAACAAATTTCTCCCCCCCAAAATGATGATGCCAAACTCTAAAAGCAAAAACAATAACCGTGAGCACTAGATCATGAGTAGCATATCTAGTCTCGATAGGCTTTAATGATTTAGAAGCAAAAGTGATAGCACGTTCTATTTTGCAAGAGAATGGCATCCAAACCAATACGATTAGCATTCGTACAAAAGATAAAGTCTTGGTTCCCTACGGGAATCACAAGAATAAGAGTATCGGAAAAGAGTTCTTTTAAATAATCTTCTTTTTCCGAAAAGTTAAAACTTACAAAATTATATTTATCTCTATGTAATAATCTTTCTAGAAAAATTTACATTTTTACAAGTCAATATATTGTGTCTGACTGTCTCATCAAAGCGTTTAGGAAATTCCTATCGATAACGTTGATCAAGCGCATCGACCAGAACTCTTAAAGCACTTAATGGGCAATACAATCACCAAATCATCTTCTATATGATAACCATGTTTTCTTAAAAACCTTTAAGAATATTCTTTGCTCGTTTAAGAGCAAAAATCAATTATACTTATAAATAAATCTTATGAAAAAGATTTGCAAAATTTTTAAATTGTTAATTCCATCCAAAAATCAATATACACAAGAACGGAGTCATCGAGATACTCATAGAAGACTCGATTTATAGAATGGATAAATAAGTTGGATAACTGAATGACATAACAAGTCATTCATAAGAATCATAACGAGTGCGGAATGCGATAAGTGGAATGCTAACTCCAACAACTCGTAGCAAATGAAAATCGGTGGCAAGGTCGAGCTAAAAAGACCTTATCACTACTCAAAAGACTGCTTAGGCGATAAGCCTAAGACAAACTCAAAAATACCGGAAAAATTCTCAAACTACATGAATGAGAGAAATAACACTTTCCTCATCATGTGAGTTTAAAGAATAAAATGATGCCATCAAATTGGAATCAAAATTGCAAAGGAAAAACAGAAATCTGCTTAATAGATTCAAAATGTCGAAGATGAATAGTCCACACGGGACAAGGGATGTGGCTTCATAATAATTAAGCCAATCCTGACAAAAGTCAATTCCGAGGCACAAGTAAAAATTGGCTCGGAAAGAAAAATCACGTAAAATAATTTCGACATTAATAAAAAGCAAATTGAGTGTTGCGGATCCACCAACCGGATTCGCAATCCTCATATAAGTCAACAAGCCCAAAAATGTTTAAAGAAAAAGGAATCAGCAAGTTCTTTTGATATAAAAATAATGAGATGAAACCCATATCAAAAAGAGCTCGAATAAGATAATCACGAAATAAATGTCATCAAGGATAGAATAGTTACCTTGACCCAGAGAAAGATTGCTAGGGGCTTGCAGCTTTCCCTCTCTCCTACTTTGAAGTATGGGACAGGTAGATAAGTAATGACCCGAGTCTTTGCAATAGCGGCAATAGAGGGGTTTCGGGCACTTAATCACATAGTGGTCCGTGGAGCCACAATTGTAGCATTGCCCACTGCTAGAGGTAGGGGTCTTTGCTACCGAAGACTCTTTCTTCCCTTTCTTATTAGGGTTGGGTCCTTTGAACATAATAGGCCTCTTCATGTTGTTGTTGAAGTTTTGTTTAGCATCCACAACTTCAACATCACACTCTTTATCGGCCTCTTCAAGACGAAGAGCGATATCAATAAGCTGATCGAAAGAAACTTCCAATTTCAGAAGTAATGGCTTCTTGAGATTCTTGTTCAAGCCATAGACGAACCTCTGATTTTTCTTCATTGGGGTATTAATGTATTCAACCCCGTATTTGGAAAGAGATTCGAAAGATGCGACGTAGTCCGTCACAGAAGATTCACCTTGAACAAGGTCGATAAAACGCCGGGCCAAAGTTACTTTTTCAGCCTCCGGCACAAATTTCAATTCGAATCTTTCCCGGAATTGCTCTCAAGTGAGATCCGCTTCAACGATTTCAGATATAAGAAGCTCATACCAATCCAATGCTCTTTCTTGGAGCATGCTAGAAGCCACTTGGACTCGGTGGAGATCAATAAGGTTCATGCGAGAAAAGATGCGATCGCATGATTTGAGCCAAGCTTGAATTTCAATAACACTCTCGGATCCCTTGAATGGCCTTCCACCCAAATCGGTATAGTCTCTGCACAAGCGTGCAAAACCGGATCTAGGATGAGTAGGCTCTGGAACGGGTCCGATAGCTTGAGCATTCTTAACAAGATCTAGAAGCTGCTGGGCAGACATAAATACTCCCTCCTGAGGAGTAGCACTGGATTGACCGACGTTGGTACGGCCAGATCTAACCATTTCTTTTCTTTAAGAAAGAAAGAAAAGAGAAAAAGGTTAATCTCAAAATGAATATCAAACAAACTTGATTGATAAAACAAGGAATCATAAAAAGAAAATAGGATAGAACGGTACGAAGACACGAATAAAATCCTAAGGCACAACTCCTAAGAAAGACTTAGGACATGATCCTTGCTAGATAATTCTACATTGTTCTGAAGTTTGGCTCTGATACCAAGCTGTGACGCCCCACCTCTATACCCACGCTAACCAAGAACACTACGGTGTAGTGCTGTCAATTAGCACGGAGAATAAGGCTGTTGAGGAGCGACCATCCGTGTAACTTCTTCGTGCGAGCACCGATATGTCAGATAGAATAGAATGCATATCTTTTAAAGAGGAAATCCGACATACCGATACAAACACAAAGCTATCACACGGTGGCTATAAATAATCTTCGGAAACAAACATAGAGATAATCATAACATAAATCAGTCACAGACATCCATATCACAAAGGCAGAAAAAGATATGAATAAATGTATAACACATGAAAGTGTACATCAGAGTAGTGGTCAGAAAAATCCACGATAATACAAAAGAATAGCATCACGTGCTATACAAAAGAATAAGTACACAACAAATAGAAGACCACACGAATCGATTAAAGTTGGAAGTTCAAACAAAAATAGGAAATATAGGCAAAACTGGCAAAATAGGAGCAGGTCGGTCAACCGGACTCCCTGAGTCGGCTGACCGGACCAGAGACAGAAGTACTCGGGTAGCAGGTCGGTCGACCGGACCCTGAGGTCGGTCGGCCGAAGCCTGTAATCTGCACTTCCAAACAGAGGCAGGGAGATGCTAGAGTAGCAGGTCGGTCGACCGGACTCTGAGGTCGGTCGACCGGAGCCTGTTTCCAGCACTCCCATGCCAATCAAATGAATGCCAAACACTTCCGAAATGCAATCGGTCGAGCAACGGCGCTAAGGGTTTACGCCTATCGACTACCCGGCCTTATACGCTCTTCGATTCATCACCAAAAACATGATCAAAACATCAAAGTTAGGATTTTCAAAGAATTGAACTCAAAACACTAAAAATTGGAATATTCACCAAATCAGTCCAAACCAAAAGCAATTGCACAAGAATAGGTGTTAGGAATTCATACCTAACAATCGAAGATAAATATAGTTTAAGATGTGAGATAAAAATCTCACCTTTTCACAAAAACAATGAAGAAGGAGCTTGAAAGCAAAGGGAGAATCAACCACTCTTCAACACAACCCAAATGAGCTTGAATCTATGCTCAAAAAGAAGAACATTCCTAAAGTTAGGTTTAGGAATTTCTGAAATTGATAAGAGAACGGGTTGGAGAAGATGAAGATGAAGCTTACCAATGGGTTCTCTTTGAATTTGGAGCAAGAACTTGAGTTTGCAAGAGGAACTAGGGTTTGGAATTTCTAATTCCCTTTCCTTTCCACCATTTTCAGTCTTTGCTTGAGTTTGAAGAGTGGGAATGAGTGAATGGAGAGGAGAGGGGGTTGGAACTGAGTTAGTAAGTGATTAATGGGTTCAGCCCAAACCAAAGCCCCAAGTGAAAAAGTGGCCAAATTCCACTAACTCCAAATATATCGAAGCTTATAGTCAAAAAGATCGCAAACATAATTTTGGACTCAATGGGGGTGGTCTCGAGTCCCAATTCGACTGTTTGCAAAAAGTAGCTTTTCGGACTAAAATCCGACGAACGATGTTATATTTAAATAAAATATTTAAATATAAAATCGACAAATATGCGGGTTGTTACATCATTTTTGAACAAGAGAGACCAATTTAGGGGAACTCCACCCGGAAAATAAATTGTTATGGGGACGTGATAAATGGAATCAAATAAAACAATTTACTTTTTTTTTACTTTCGTGCGAAGCGAAATTTGAAAAAATTCCATCGAATTATGAAAAAAAGATGATGGTTCACCAAAACCATTTTCGGCTGGATCTGATTGAAAAGAAAGTCATAAAACGGTAGAGAATCACTGAAATAACGAGGACAGTTACAAATTTTTTTAGTAAGGAGCAAACAATTTTTGGTACACTCCACGGGAAATGAAAAAATAGTCTACCTCATTCAAAATTCAAACAAAATAAAACAAAGCTATGAGATAATTTCTTTAACCACAATCTAATTAAACTATCAAAAGAGAACCTCTCGGTCTTCGGTGAGCTATTAACCCTTTGTTGTTACATTGAAACTTTTTTTATGAAATGTAAATGGCTCCCAACTCCCTCTTTATCAGGTCCCAAATGCCCGTATCCATCGAGTTTCTTCAAATACTTTGTACACAGAATGCATTCTTTGTTGCATCATCATGTGTTGCAATGTTTACATATGCAATGATGACCCTATACTCCCAAAGCATTTGAGTTACGTAAAGGAGTTGCCCAAAATTGTCACGGATGTATAATTCTTCTCTAATACCCTTGAACACTCTTCGTTTTACAATCATCTCTGAGCATGTTGAGATATGCATTCTTTCAATGGTAACATCTAGCTTATAACAATTTTTGCATCAAATGAAGTATGGCCGGTAAGCACATAGGCCATGAGAAGTGATGGTAGCATGAAATATAACATACTACGTATCTCTAAGCTTACATGCAATGTCAAAATGTGCACACAATATCAAATGTAAGCATGCAAGCAATATGGTATCATCCATATGTACTATAAACCATAATATCCTTACGATTTCACCAATCCTAATTAGCCTTGATTTGGTGAATGAAGACAACATTATGAACATGAGCGATTATAAGTCGTGCTCACTGGAGCAGCCACCCCCTCCCTCAATGATTTGTTAGTTAAATATCTTTAATTAAACATGTTTTTATCTCCGTATACACTGAATTCTGCCCTCTCAAATTTTTATCCCTTAAGATACTTGGATAGATTCATCCCTAATTATGAAGCATATGTCCATTATCAATTGTGATTTTATGTTATGTAGAACAAATCAAATTTTGTTGGACAACAAAGACAAACAAACATGTTTATATCAATCATTTGGTTAAGTCTCGAAATGGTCCTTTCGCAAAAGATAAAATCAATTTTCAATGGTGGTACCTTCCAGAGTGGTGCATAGCATGGCATCATTTTCATTATGGTTTGTTATATATCCACTTCAAACTCTCACATATTCGTCTAATATATCAATATTTTTATGATCTTGTGCATGTCATAAAAGCAAATAATTTTCATGTAATCATCTGATACCGATATATGTTTACGCTTGAAAGAAATATGAAAGAGATTTGATGTCTCATCTCGTTTAAGTGTGAAAACAAGATTTCGAGGAGATCTTGGGCAGGATAAAAGATATTTAAACCATGACACCAATCACAAACAAAATGCTTAAAAAATTACAGCATATATTTTAAAATATTAATTCATCTAATCACAATGGTGAATTCAGATGAATTTTTCCCATCCTCATCATCATTGTGCATGTTCCCCCTTGTGATGCATGTTCTTGTTCACTCCCATTCGATCAGACTCGCTCTTCTTCAATCTTTCTGATAAACAAAACATAAATGTAGGGAAAAAATGATTCGACTAAAAAAACTGGTCCATCAATACCATGTGATTACGGTGCATTTGCAACACACATGCACATGTATGGATTTATGAATGTAAAGCATAATGAATAAATAGAAACAAATTTCTTATCACACATTTGCATTAAATGATGCACAAACTTAGACATGCCCTAACATACTAATAACCAAAACAAGAACATACTCGAGGCTCTCATCATTGTTTTCTGTGATTGTTGGAAATATTTAATGGTTCACAGCCTAAATTCTTTTTTGCTCAATAGAAATATTAACAATCAAGAACTCAACATTGAAAGAGCACAATTATCGCAGGACATATGCTCAGATCCACAAGGGAATTTACACGAACATGGCGTATTCATCATTGTTAAACTGTAAAGTGCTATGAAAATATTTAAACAAACATAATCAAACTGAACCAGCTACAAAGTGGACACTGAAACAGAAATGGAAAGTTCTGATAAATCAAAACTTTAGATTTATATAATTTGGCAGAAGAAAAAGGGCCGAGGAAGAAGCAGACTCATGGATTGGCATCCAACAAAAAAACCATATCTTTTGGGGGAATGTTGAACTAGATTACATTGTGAATTGATGCATGTAATGGAAGAGGAAAGGATCCAACACATATTCTTTTCAAACAATTCACAAGTACAGATTTAAACAGTTGAGATAGTATACAGATATGAATATGAAATTAATCTTATATTTCATATTCAGACAAAAACAACATTTATCATAACATCACTTATATCGAGATGGAAATTTCGATGCAACACTGCAAATTGGATGGAGGGGGTGATTGTAACATCAAGGTCATTGGGAAGGCCTTTTGATGACATGCATAAACAATATGGAGATTAAATTTGAAAGTGCACTTGAAGGATGGGGAAATATAGCGGCAGAACTCGATTTTAAAAAGTAAAAAGAAGAAGAAGAAACTTTTGTACTTCTGCAAAGGAGCAATAGAGAATTTATGTTGAGGCACATCAACAAAAGATGGATTCTACTTTTGAATTTAAGTAACTGATATGCTTGCTTTAAAGGATTATCGAGAATATAAGCACGCTATTAACAATACTTCTGCTTATAGGAAGTATCAACACCACTCGCTATTGATGATGAATGCAATAATTTTTCTCAAGGGTTGCGTAATCATAATCTATTTCATAAAGGAATAAGAGCAACTTGAAAATTTGTATGAAATATCTTTATATTTCAAATAAACTTTTAGTTCACATAGTGACAGTGATACGTCATATCAACTATATTTATACACCATAAAAAACTTCAAATTTCAACAATAATACATGTTCAATAATCTTTTATCCTTTTAAATCGTATTTGTTTTTAGTTAAAACTTCTACAAATAAAAGATAAAAGTGTACATCAGTGACTGCCCAAAGTTGCAAAGCAAATGTTTGGGCATACCATGATGTAAATTGTACAATTGTATTTTTTAATCCATATTGATCGTTATACTTGATTAAACTAAAGGCAAAAAAGTAAGCATGAAATTGTGTGAAAAGCAAAATAAAGCTACCACATCATTTTCTTCTTTTTTCTTCCTATTAACAAGAAAACTCGTCAACATCTCAAAGTTAAGTTGTTAACAAGAAATGTTAACGCCTCAAAAGGAAGCTTTTAGAAGTGACCAATCTTTTCGAAACCCCTTTTAAATGAGTTGATTAGGACGGATTGCTTTCGAATGGTGATCTTATGGAAATGTTAATTGTAGTTAAGAAGCCCAATCAACCCTTTAAAATGAAGGTTAAGGAGAGAAAATTTCCTTCATAACCCCTTTCGAGTGAGTCGAAAGGTCATTTGTATCGGTCATTTATCCCTTTCGAGTGAGTCGAAAGGGTCATTCTACCTCTAAAAGAAGAATTTACTTTCAACAGCATTGTTTCTGCTATTTTGGAAAGAACTCATTCGAAAGGGTTATATGTTTTGTAATATAAGTACTTCTTTCGAAGATATCCATCCAGCTAGCATAACTTAGCATTCATGCATCGAGTCCCTTTCGAAACGTCCCTTTTGATCGGGTCGAAAGTGTGATCATTCTATCAAAGTGAACTCGATGTATAATATACAAGTTCTATGTTCAATATGCAATGGAATAACATCTCGGACAATATAAGTTCCATGAACTAATTAACATCGAAATACTATCATCATCTTAGTTTAACATTTGATATCATGATACATGATGATAATATGGTTCGAATTCACATTTTCTAAGTTGATCCCATTGCATCGCATAAGACAGATAAGAGTTAAGAACATAAGTAAGCATCATGTGCAATTCGTCATTAGTCAAGCTAATGGTTGAAATGATCTTTCTCATAATCAAAATCTATATTGAATCCGTGCGCTTCCTCCTTTTGCATTTATCCAAATTGAGTTACAAGTAAGAGAGTTTTTTTCCAAATTGATTTAGGGTTACAAAGATTTGATTTGCTATGAAATGAGAGAGAATTTAGAATTTCCCAAATTCGGTCCCCAAACTCGGACTCCTAAGGTCGTATTTATAGATGCAGGTTGATCCCTTTCGCGTCCATTCTTTCGCTTCAGTCGAAGGCCTTCCTTCAATCTTCTGCGTACATCCTTTCGACGTGGTTGAAAGGCCTTCCTTCATCCTTCTGCGTGCCTCTTTTCGATGCGGTCGAAAGGCGTTTCTTTAACCTTTCGATCAAGTCAAAAGGATTATCTTGACAACCTTCCGCTGCCGTTGAAGTTTGAGCGCCTCTTTTATTTTGCTTTTTACTGGACCGCTTTCGAGTTCATAGAAAGGTGGTAGGAGCGCTATCCACTTTGTGTTGTTATGCTGTTGCAAGTGAGAGATGAGTTGAGCTTTCACATAGCTTCGAAAGGAATGGTGAGCGACGACTGGATCTTAGTGGAAGGACACTGGGCCTTTATGTGGAGTTTTCATCATGCATTCGAAGGGTTCCAACCATTTCGAAAGGCCTGTTCTTGCTTTCAAAAGGTGTGTATTGGAATCATTTTTTCAAGTAGTAGATTGACAACGACGAAACCCACTATTATGAAGGAATTGGTTCTTGTGTGCGAGTCTATCGTTCAATACCTTCGAAAAGTGTTTCGAACCCATACTAGACTCTCATATATGTGGATTCAACTGCGTCGAAAGGTCTAGATGAGGCGGAAGGGTAAATTTGTTTTTTTCCCCTACCCTTCCGAAAACTCTTGTTTAGTTTGACATTCGTAAGTGCACCAGGAGCTTTCGACTCCATCCTAACTCCTTCGAAAGCTATCTCAATACCTTCGAAACGCAAATTTTGAACTTTAGCGAAACCCATGTCTTCAACACTTGTGGAGCCCAGCACTTTTATAAGCCTTCTTTCATACCTTTATTTTTAAGTGGAATTTTATGGTTAACACTTCCGGAGAACCTAAACCCAAAATAATCGAAATTTAGTTGCAACAATTTTTTTCCTTTTCCTATTTTTTAACAATTAAGTCAAAATACCAAATTAAACATCAATAGTGGAAAATTGCGAAATTTATAGGTGACCTTCTCTTTGTAGGTGGTTGGTTTATTAATCAGGTTTTGGAAACAATCTTCCCATTAATGAGCAAGTGGGAGCCTTGTGCACTTGGTACTCTTGTCTAGATATTTTCATGCTTGTTACAAAACTCACTGTATTGTCGATTATACTTATCATATTTTATATAAGAAGGATGGATATTTGTGTTTCTTCACAAAATCTTTGTTTTTTTGCTTATTGCATCATTTTCCACGCTAACAACCATCTACGTCTGATTTCTTACCGCATATTCCATTTTCCTTGCATAAACTAAATTTTCCGTCTTGATACTTAATATAACATAAATCTTCATTACAATCATCAAACATTTGCTGTATTAATTACCAATTCAACATTCCATGTTCATCTACTTTACATTATATCCAGTTACAGTTTTGCCATGCAACCACATAGTCCTTATGTCTTTCAATTACTTGCATTATTTTTAACACAACGCCTACTGAATTGGTTCTCCATGAGCCTTTCAATCATCGTTCATTTGATTTTTCTCGCACAAATTCTCTCATATCGTTTAGTAAAATCATCTAATCTTTCTCTTACATGGTTAACCAGAGTTCCATCTTTCCACTTATAGCTAAAATTTAGACCCAAAATAAACAAGTTTGAGCCCAGTTTAATTTAATATTGAAGTTGGGAATAAAATTCTTAGTTTCATTATGATTTATCATTTATATGACATATATAGTGAAGTGGAATGAATACTGGTTAGCATTGGTATTACAAATTAAGTGCTTAGTTTCATCACGACTATTGATTTATTTGAAAATTTCAGTTTCAGTTCATTTAATTTCAATTTTATTCATTGTTTAATTATTTATTAAGTTCTGTTGGTCCATCCAATTAAAAAAGTACATTAAAGTAGGGCATGATATTTTCAAATTTCGTATGTATTTCTCAGATTTGAAATTATGGTTTTTAGTTCTGTTTTAGTCATTTAAACCTACCTTTTAATATTTCAATTCCATTTCAAAAATTTGGAAATTCCGTTTTGCCCCGGTTTTCATTAAGAAAAGTAATTAACAAATGTAATATTCCGCAATTAACAAGCACAATATATTTCTGCGGCCACAATTGCTTAATTTTTAATATAACAATCCGGGTATATTGTTATAACCCAGAGACCATTTAAACATTTAAAACTTAGTATAAAGGAAGGAACCTTCCTTTATCCCTACACATCATTTCTTTTTGGCATCTTCACCCATTTCATGCCCTAAATCTCAAATCCGCAATCCAGTTTGAAATTTGAAACCATCGAAAATTTCACTTTTCTGTTCCACTTTTTTGATAATTTGAAACCGGTACAAGAAATTGAAATCACTACTAGTTTGCTGCCCTCATTATTTTGTTGCTTCCGTTCTTTCTCTTCCTTGATAATCGTTCTTCTCAGCTAATTTTTTATTGTTTTCTTTGCTTCACTTCTCATGTAAACTTGGAATAAAATTTTCATTTTACTTGTGCAAATGAAACAAAAATACTGCCTTGTTCCGGAATGTGTTTTTCAACAAATTCCATCTACATCAATGTCAGAACCGTGCTAGGATGGATGAAATTTTGTTGTGCTGATGAAAATTCCAAACTTCATTTTTTGAAAGCATTTTAAATTTGACCTTCTATTATGGGAGTTTATTTTTTTAGAAATTACTTTACCTTTTTTTTAATGCTTTTAACCCTGATCTAGGTTTTAGTAGTTTTAATATATGAATGGTTTTTTAATAATTTTTTTCTTTATTTCAGGGCATCTTTAATCCATAGATCATGTAGTATTTTAGTCACTGTATATATCTAGTCAATTTATAAAAAGTTAATTTATGTTAATTAATGTGATGTGATGTCCACTCCACGTTAGACCTGTCAAACGGGTTAGGTTGGGTCAAAATAGGTTGGGTCGAGTTTGACCCAGCTCATTTATGATCCATTCTTTCTGACCCGTTTATGGTTCAATCCGTTTATGACACAACCCATTTAATAAGCGGGTTACTCATTTAACTCATTTAAAGATTTAAATTTGATTTGATTAATAATAAATAAATAGATATCAAATAATTCTAATTCTAATTGTCATGTTTTGAATTTTGATAAAAACCAAAACTTAAAAATTTAAAATTTAAAATTTTAGTTCCAATTTTCATCAAAATTCAAATAGGGGATGCGGTCTGTTATTTGTTAAGTGCAAGCATTAGTCACCATGGAGAACTATAGTAATGTATAAACAACAATTACAATTAAAACTAAACATTGCAACTCAACAACGTGGAGTAGACCTATCAAAATATAACACAATCCATTAACCCAACCCATTTACCCTACTTATAAATGGGTTGGGTCAACCCATTTATGAATTTTACTAAATGAGTTATAGGTTGGGTTGATCCATTTTTAAAATGGTTATAAATGGATAACTCATTTACCTATTTGTTAAAATTTTAAAATTCAAAAGTATAAAATTTGAAAATAAGAATTTTTGAACGCAAGTTGTAGTTCTTCATGATAATTGACAGTTGTACTTAGAAAAATAACAGACTACATCCCCATATTTGAACTCCATCCAGACAGAATCTGCTTTTTTTTGTTCAGATTGCAGTAGTTTTTTCGTACTAACTCAGAATCAGGCGAGACTTCGACCGATGAACTCCCACCTAAATTAAGGACAATATGAAACACTTAGATACTTCATCTTGTGAACGCACACTGTAGTTCTCCATGGTAACTAACGGTTTACTTAAAAATAATAGGCTACATCCCATATTTGAACTCCGCCTAGGCAGAAGCCGCTATTTTTTTTGTTCGGGCTGCAGTAGCTTCTTCGTACTATGTGGAATGCAATGTTGACAGCCAGACATTGCAATTGACAATTCATTCTATATTTTTTGTCATAATGTTTTCTTATTTTAATCAACATCGACATTGGAGGTTAAATTTTAAATGACATTGTTAAATGGTGATGTGCAATTTACTTTACACCATAATCACAACTAGGCTGGAGATGTCATAGCATTCTTTTAAAATGGATTTGGTTATCGAGTCAGCCTACTTTTGAGAAGTTACAAATAATTTATGCAAATGTGTAAATTAGTTACAAACCATCTACTGTTTGTCAACATCACAAAAGCGTGCATGCCTGTACCGACATTATTTTTGAAATAGCACCAAGACACTAACACTGCCCCCCCAAACCCTACAACCCCCCTCCTCCTCCTCTCTATCTCCCTCTTTCTTTTTTCACAAAGAAGTGCACCGGTGATATTTATGATAGATTCAGTGCATTTTCAGATGAATTTGTGTTGTGGTTCTTTCAAATAGCAGCAATATTAATTTTGAAACGAGTTTATAATGTCACTATTGGAGGAGTTTTCCATACAACTATCTACTTTCTTCCATGTTGATAGAAAGTGGGCTATATTTGTGGTATGTTTTAAAACATTTCTAAACATGTAATAACATTGAAAAAGTGGATCAAAATGATTAAAATAAACTTTTAACATAATTCTTATTTGTGAAACGTTGATTACTACTTTTCCCGACATAAAAAAGTTTAAAAGTTTTCTTAAATTCTGAATTAATCAAAAGTTGTTAGATAATATGTGAAACTTTGTTGTAATTTTTTGTTGTTGTTAAACACTATTGTGTTGAATGATTAGAGATTTAATGTGTAAATAATTTGATATCTATTCTTGTTGCACAAGAAGTGTATTAAAAATATTTATACTTTGGTGGGTTCTATCCTTTTTATGGTTCAGCACATACAACTTATGGAAAAACAACAAATCTTACGAAAAAAACCCGTTATTAAAAACTACGATTTGAGTAGTAATAAAGCACTTACTACATCAACATAGATTAATCTTGTTATTTCTACTTGTATCTGGTAAAGTTTAGTCTTTTGAGACTTTATGTCGAGAACCGCCAGTCAAGTGGTAAGGCCTATAGAATTTGGATATAGATGTCTTGGGTTTTGAATGCCCCAAAACCAGTTACAAATAATACATATACATAGATTTTGAAAATAGTTAATTGGTGGCTCAAGGTGCATGTGAAGAAAAAAGTGTTTATGGTAAGATATAAGACAATATCAGAAACTTTTAATGTCATTTGCAGTCTGGCAGTAAGAGGTCGTATAGATTATGCTAATCGTGAAATTCTATTGAATTATAATAAGATTAAAGCAAGTTTCATCATATCGAGGAGGCCAATAGACTAGATATAGTGAAAACTATCAACTCGGATTTAGATATACTGAATATTAATTTATTGATAATTGTCGTGTGGAATGCAGGCAACATGTTATCCTTTTTTTATGGAAAAGTTGCCTTCTGATTCAATTAAAGTTGAATCAAGTGTGCAAGTTGATGGGAAATTAATTACAAGCCGAGGGGCAGGAACGGCTTTGGAGTTCTCTTTGGCACTGATTGAACAACTATATGGGAAGGAGAAATCTCAAGAAGTAGCCGGGCCCATGGTAAGTTTTGCTTATTTCTTTGCATCTACCATATCATGTTTTATTACTACTATTTTGCTCAACTGGCACAATGACATGCATGGTATTTGCATGAATGCATGTTTTATGGTAGTTGAAATCTGAATATTGATCTGAAGAGTAATTCATTGAACGCAACATGGGAAAGAGGATATAACGTTTTTTATTTTGGACGGTTTAAAATGTAGATTCCAGTTATTAATAGAGAAGAAGAGGTATATATATTTTGTAATAGTTGAGATTGGGATGTAGTATGAGCAACACAATTTAATATTATAGTTAATTTCTTCAAACACAGTTGAATAGTTATAGTTAGGTTTGGTTGTTAATTATGGAGATTATTACTTTAAACATAAATAAGAAAAAATTCTACTGTTTTTATGTAAACTCACATACTATGAATAGCCTAAGATGAGTAATAATAGCACATGTAGAATTATTCTAATGTAACTCTTTTTGTATGCTAAGTAGTTATGCAATGCTGCAGTAGGAAACTTCAATACTTATTTTGTTTATGAATGATTTCTTCATTGTCTGTTGAGATGCAGTACATAAATGAATGAAATGGGCATACTTGTAGCTTCTGCATGTACGATGGTACGATAAATTATTAATTTGGAACTCCATTCAGCTTAGTTTGGCATGTCAACTCCTTTGTATGTCGACTTTAGGAGAAAAATAAAGCTATTTTCCACAGGGTTTTCTACGTTACGTTGTGTAAAATATCATGACATTCAAAAATAAAACAATGCCATTGTATGTGATCATTTTGGCTCCAAGGTGCAAAATGTCTTCTGTGGAGTGATAGCAGGAAGGATCATATAAATATGACACCATTCTTTTACAAGGGTGTGTTACTATAATGTCTTTAGCTTGATAAGTACTGTTTGCAGTTAGTCAATGTATTTTCTGAACGTCATCATACTTCTTATTTATCAAATTTATTTATTAAATGTGTCAAACTATGCTGTTAGAAATATATCTGTATATTTATTCTGTAATGACGTGTTGATGCCATGGTAATATCTTCAAGATCTTTGTTTTCCTCTCTTAATTTTACACATGCTAACTACTTATGTAGCTGTTGCGCTCTGACCATGGAGCAAAATTTAGTGTGAAAGAGCTAAATCATTTGGAATGGAAATATAACAATACGCCTCAAGTAAGTTTCTACAAATAAAGGTGCAAGCTTTATCTTGTTCATCTGTTAAATTTGGACACTCTATTTTTGTGCTTGTGTGCTCTTTTTATAATTTGCACGTTTTCTTGCAGGTACTTGTGCCAATTGCCAATGGATCCGAAGAGATGGAGGCTGTAATGATAATTGATATTTTACGGCGAGCCAAAGTTAATGTTGTGGTAGCATCAGTTGAAGATAGTTTAGAAATCGTGGCATCTAGAAAAGTGAAAATTGTGGCGGACATGCTCTTGGACGAGGCTGTTAAAATGGAATACGACCTCATTGTACTACCAGTAAGTGTAGGCATAATATTTCTTCATCATTGCAATTTTACCATTTGAATTTTCGATGAGGTTATATTTGGGTGCTATTTTTATGCAGGGAGGAATTTCTGGTGCCCCATCATTTTCAAACTCCGAGAAGTTGGTTAATTTACTAAAAAAGCAGGCTGAATCGAATAAACTCTATGGTGCTATATGTGCTTCTCCAGCTCTGGTGCTTGAGCCTAATGGCTTACTTAAAGTATGACCTCATTATTCCTTTATGCTATCGTAAAAAACACAATACATGGTACATGGCCGTACTACACATCTTAGGTAGGTAATATATAGCATATCACAAGGTACCGTTCGCGAATTTTTTTTGGCCCGTTACCGTTCCTTATGCATCGAGCGCGTCCGACGCGTGGGGAACGGTAATAGACCAAATGTCCCGTTTTGGGAGCGAGAAAATTTGGTATGTTTAGGGTTTTAATAATGTTAATTAGTTTAAATTTATATTTTTATAAATTTTTAAAATTAATAACTTGTGCAAATGAGGTCTTTTGAGACGTAGTTTTTTATGCTGTGATCGTAACAAAATGCTCTACATTATGGAGTTGGTTTGAACTAAATCTGAGCAATTTAAAATTTTATGATTTTATTTATGCAAATTATTTATACATATTATTCATTAAAAAACAAATAATTAATTAAATATAAATCAATTTTATTTTAAAATATTCATTTCAAATACTCTTCTCAGATTTTCCGCTCGAAACACAAACGCATTCTCCGTTAACCAACATTCTCCGCTCAAATACTCCATTCAGATTCTCTACTAGCTTCGCAAAAAACAGACTTTGGGTCCATATATGTCCAGTGGTTCGAATCATGCTGTGCAGGATTCGAGCCTGTGACCTCATAAACCAAAGCCGGAGCTCTTAACCACTGGGATGGTGGTGTTGGACAAATAAGGTTTAGATGGATATTTTATTTATGGGACATTTTATCCAACACCCAAAAAAAGTTTTAAAATCCACTTCCGTCCCCTAAAAAAATAGTTTCACGAAACACCCCCATCAATTTTTGCAAAGAAAATATGCAATCTAAATTGCATATATATGCAGCTAGAATTGCATATATTGCAGTCAGAACTGAAAATTTTCATTTATAAAATTGTGCAGTGCTAGCTGCATATATTTGCAGCTCTAGTTATGCAGTCTAAACCGTATATTTTTGTTGGAAACTTTGACGGGGTGTTTTGTGAAACTTGTTTTTGATGAGGGATTTTCAAAGAAATAAGTTTGAAAATAAGGGGTAGAGGCAAATTTCCACTTTATTTATCTATTAAACATAGAGGCAAAATATTATGCTTTAAAAGCTTTGTTGAACAAAGTTTTTGACTGCTTTCTTTACGATAAGAGAAACTTTCTGATTTATTGGTTTGCTTAAATTTTAAATTTATCGTATCTGAAAGATTAGATGTTAGATATCATCCTCAAATTAGATCCCTACCAGCTATTTTTGATCATATTTAACTAAGACAATTATGTCTCATTGAAATGACATTAATCATATGATTTAATGATAATATCCGATCTTCTACCTAATATTTTTTTTTACAAGATATTATGATTGTAAATTTGTATTTACAAGAGGGAAAGTAATAGATGTGAGTAATGACAACCAATATGTTGCTTTTGATTATTTTAAAGTCTTTTGTTTATGAAATATGGTGTGAAAGAAATAGGAGAATTTTCAATTCGAAGATGGAAGATTCAATCTCTTTATATAGAATTATCAATAAGAGAATTACTCGCAGATTACAGAGATTGCACTGAAATGTACAGGAATTAGTATTAAAGCTGTTCTTGGTTTGTAAGTCTTTTGATTGAGATATGTACATGTTTGTTTTTGGTTGGGTAATGTTTTGTTATATGAGAATGTACTGAACTGTTGTAATCTTTTGAGTTTAATAAAAGGGCAGGGCTCCCTTAGCTCATTGCATTTCAAAACGAACTTTTTAGTTAGTAAAACAATGAAATCGGATTACTTTTTAAAAATTGATTGGAGAAAAGTTTTTATGCTTTTTTTGAGAATGTTATTTAATTATAACTTTTTTACATTAAATTGTTAGAAAAATTTTAAATTAAAAAAAAATTGTTTTTTTTTTCATTTCGTTTTTTACAACAGTTAATTTTAATTTGATAAACTTTAGTCATTCGTCAATTTTTATGAAAAAAAGAAATTATTGTTTGAAATATATTATTCCAAAGTTGTTTCTGGACTAGTTTTTTTTATAAACGTTTTGAACATTAAATAAAAAGAATTTTCAAATCATTCGTGTAACAAGAGTTTTGATGATATGTTAAAGATTTGAGTTTTATATATAGAAATAATTCATTATGTATATACCAAATATTTAACTTATTCTGTATATTGAGTCTTACATTTTTTAGTCTTTGTTAATTTTTGTTCACAAAGTTGTTTTTAGTTTTCACCAGTTAAACCAAATTTTGAACATTAAATATAAAGAATTTTCAAATCATTCGAGTAATAGGAGTTTTGATGTTTTGTTAATGATTTTAAGTTTTATATATAGCAATAATTCATTATGTATATACCAAATATTTTAACTTATCCTGTATATCGGGTCTTGCATTGTTTAGTCCAAGGTTCGAGATCTCGGTTTCGGTCTTTTGTAATTTTAGGAATTTCGATGTAATTCGTAAATTTTGATTCTAGTTTTGGTTTTGGATATCGTTGTTTATATTTCATATAATTACACATATTTGTTTAATTTATTGAAACAAAACGTATAAATTATATTTGATTGAAAAATAAGATATAAAAGAACAATACTGATTAATTATAAATATTTATAACACTAAAAAATGTTTATTCATTATTTCGTTATCAATTTTTTTAGTTACACCATTCACATATTTTCTGAACTAATATGTTTCCTAAGTTACAATTTTAAATTTGATTATTCATGCATTTGAAACTCAAATTAATTCTTTTTTGAGACTTCTTTTTGTTGTAAAATTTGAAGTTCAATAGTTTTTATTGAATCGAAATTTCGGGTTGGTTTCGTTTCGGTCCCTACCGAAACCTAAACGGAACGATCGGAATCTCGGTGTTTCGGTCGAAACCTCAAACCTTGGTTTAGTCTTTGTTAGTTTTTTTTACGCAACGATGTTTTCAGTTTACACCAGTTAAACCAAAACAATTATGTTCGTTAATGGGAAATTGTGCATGTACACGTCCAATGCGCGAAAAAATTTAGTTGTCTTGTAAGTTATGTCAAATTTATAGAGACGTGTTTTATGACTTTCATGAAACATTGATGCATTTGTGATTCAAATTTTCTTTTATGGAACAAGATTTTAGAATGCTCCTCAATGGTAAGAAAATATTCTTGTCAACACATCCGTAGGTGTGACGCAATGGAAAAGGGTTGCCTAGGTCTGGTAACACATCCAAGTTCGAGCCCCACCTTGCACACACTTCTTGTAAAAAATAGAGCTTCCAGGGTTATAGGTGTCATGAGTTGAAACAGACACACATCTTAATTCTTGTTCAGGAGTTACCGGTCCACTGGGTTCTCCCGAGTATAAATCCAAAAAATATATCCGTGTCAACACAGTTCCTTTTATTTTAAGCTCTGTGATCGGCGAAGAATAACTAATAAATACCAAAAATGTAGAATCAAAGAGTAATTTGTAGGAAAAGTAAATTCAATATCCTTGTTAGGTGTATTAACACTTCCATTGTCAGAATTTTCTTAATTGGATGTACTTGTTTTTGTTTTTCAGGCTGCTTTATATGTTAAAAAGAATTATACATTGAGTAGGCTCTTTTACACAATATATATATATATATATATATATATATATATATATCATGGTACATAAAATATATATTCTGGAACTGAACCAAACTGAAACTGTTGTATAGGGGAAGAAGGCAACAGCATACCCAGCATTGTGCAACAAACTTTCAGATCAAAGCGAATGTGAAAACAGAGTAGTTGTAGATGGAAATTTGATCACAAGCAGAGGGCCAGGAACCAGTATGGAATTTGCACTTGCCATCGTGGAGAAGTTTTTCGGTCATGAAAAAGCCATGGAACTTGCAAAAAGCCTCGTTTTTGTCTAAGGTGTCCCATATGCCATGAAAAGGAAGAGGATAAGTCATAACTAATAAATAAAAATGGCAAGTGCAAATTCGTTTCATCTGCTTCTTAATCTTCTTTCTACGAGAACGTTAGACTCAAATAATCGGTTAAACAGTTTGTATATTATGAGTGTAGAATGTTGAAATGTTTTATGTGACTGTGGTAGGACTTTTATGGTATAAGGACTTTGTCATGGGGTAAACTTGGATCTATTGTTGGGTTCTGGATGCACAAAAGGGAAAACTTCCACTTTACTGGCATTCTTGCTTCAAGTTTGTGATATTGAAAATTTTGTGAGGAGTTGTCCTTATTTTGTAGAAGAAAAAGTAGGAGTAAAGAAGAATAAGGGAATGGGGATTGGTTCAACATTTTGTGATTCTTAGAAGTTTTATAAGAGAGGTTGTGATCTTTGAACATCAAATATTTTATTTTGGGTTGAAACGAGAGGGAATGCATGATAGAAAATTAAAAAAGAAAGCTTTCTTTGTCGATTTTCATCCATTTTAATTTTAAAGTTTTATGTTGCATTTAAATTTAGTCAAATAGATGTATATCAGTTGGGATTGGTTGACATTGGCATATAAGTCATGTTATACTGTTAAATAACAAGCCTTCTATTATCTATTTTATTTATAGTTAGTATGTGTGCTTGCTTGGGAGTCCTTGAAAATTGTCACCGTCCGAAGTTTGGTTTGGGTTCTTAAGTTGGGCATTTTAGCCCAAAATGGTAGAACATTCTTAAGAAAAGCGTGTTTTGCAGCAAACTCTGTTCATTTGATTTATACTTACGTTCTCTTATTCGTCGAAATTAATATTTTTTGCAAACAATCTAAAGATGTTCGGGATAATGGCGTTGGATTGTGCTGCGTCAAAAATTAGCACGACATCCTGATATCATTCAAAATGAATTAAACAAATATAAAATGAAGAAAAAAAATAGTAAAACGAGAAGTTTTTATTGTGGTTTGGTAAAATCTCTGGTATACGTTCACGTAATCCTTTTATTGATGAATACTCAGCAATATAACAAGTTACAATCAAATTCGAACTACAATATGATATATCTTGATTTTTTCTAGGTGTTATGAGTTAAGAGGAAGAAGGTCAATCCAAAGCCTCAAGAGCCAATTCAAAATTAATCTCCTTTCTGGTTGAAGTCCCCTTGATATTTATAGATGCGTGATCCTGGACTTGATCGTGTGTTTTCCTTCAGACCCGAAATTCCAACATGTAAAATAGGCCTTTGTGTGTGAATCACAAGCATATCAAACAACTCGGTTATGGTCGGTAAAATGGGGCAACACTATACATGTCGACCCTTATATTATACATATGTCGACCTGAGTAAAATGTACGTGTCAACATGTATGATGCATGATTTTCAATTACAAATAACTACTCTGGTTGAAGTTCATTACCTTTTTTTTCTCGAGTCTAACTCTTACCTATTCGAAGTTTACTCAGTCGCATCAATATTTTTTGGACCTAGTCCAGCTTTTTTACCTATCTCGAAATTTGCACATGTTGGCCCATAAATTACTCAGGTTGATATGCATGTTTCCTGGTCATGAAAAGTTGGAATCTTAGTTTTTATTTGGTCGCGTCCTTTTGTTCCATATCGTTTTCTTCTTCGTTTTGGAGTCGATTCTCTTTATTTTTAACAGTAGCAACCACTAGAAGACATCCCTACATCATATATATAAGATTTACTCTCTTTTAGTTCATAATAATAATAATTCTTTTTCTGATTCTATCTCTTCGACTCTGATTATTTACTTTGAACCTTCACTGCTTTGAAAATTTCCAAAGCAATCATTCCACTTACCATTCCTTTCCAAATCTGCAACATTCTAATCACTTTTATAACTCTTCTTCATTTAATTCATAGAATACTACGTTGGTTATAAGAGATTGTACTTAGATGAAGACATCGGTATAACAAGATACAAAAGTTTACAAATACATTTAAATATTGAAGTCGAAGTCCTATTGTGAAGTAATTAGGTAGTTTGTGAAGTTTAGTTCGGTAGCTCAGGTAAGGTCGCTTTAAACTTGTTTCTTCTAGTGAATTGAGGTGAGTTAGTGAAGTATCAGAATGAAGTTCTAGGACGAACGTAGGACGAAAAAAATATCCATGTGATCATTTTTCTTTACTTATTTACTCACCTATGCTTGGTTTATTTTTGGCCAAGTTAATTTGTTCAATTAGATTGTTTTTATAACTTCAGTTATTTAGTCGTCCATATACATCAAATCGATTCCCTAGAACTTTCATTTGGTATTAGACCATTGTTTTTAAAAAAATTAACACCATTCTTGAACATTTTATTATGGCCATGGGCAATTTTGTCACGTTTCTTGAAGGTCAATACATTGCATGACCACCCATTTTCGTTGGATCAAAATATGCATGTTGGTCTACTAGGATGGAGACTATATGCAAGCCAACAGTTTTGCGATTTGACATATGACTCAAGTTCAGTACGAGGAACCTACTACTGCTTTTGAGACATTGTCCAGTGAACAGAAAACGATGGCTAAGAACTCTATAGCTATTAATATATTATTTTGCGCATTACATAAAGGAATGTAATTGCTTCAGCAATTGTAAATCGACATATGAAATTTAGCACACACTATAAGTGACACATGAAGGAACAAATAAGGTCAAACAAAACAAAATTTCAACGCTACTAGATCGGTTTCCAAATGAAGCCCGATAAGAGTATAATCGATATGTATTCACGATTTCAAGGTATAAAACATACTCTCATTGCTCTAGAAATCTCATTCACTGATTTTGACATTGTTTTCAAAATTTTAATTTCTTTGACTGATGAGTTGAAGGAAAGATCCTTGCAATTGAGGAGGAAAACGTTCTCTCAAAGCTTAAAGTTGAGGAGCTAATAGAAAATTTGATGTCATAGATGGTCAACTTGCAGGTCAAAAGTAGAAAGCTTATAAGAACAAGTCTATAGCATTTCAAGTAGAAGAAGACCCCGTTTCAATATGAATTAACTAGCATATTTTGCAAAGAAATATCAATAAGCTGATGACATTTAAAAATAATTCCAATAGTGACAATAATTCATTAAGTCTAAGATGCTAGGAATGCAACAGAGAAGATCATACAAAGAAGGATTGTCCCGAACTCAATAAGGTCAGAATGAGATTAAAATATCCGGAGGAAAAACCCAAAAAGAAAAAGTAAGCATTTCAAGTAACATGGAATGGCTCTTATCATCTAATAGTGAAAGTGACAATGGGCAAACAAACATATATCTTATAGCTATCGATGATAAGGTACGTAATGATTTTTCTTAATAATCTATTAATATTAAATTTTGCTACAGTAGACAAGTACAAAGCAACTAAAAGGGAAAAGAAAGAACTATTTTCTTTAAGTGATAGAATTGAGATAGAAGTAGCAATGCTAAAAGACGAGTACGTAATTCTCGAAGAAGAATTGTAAAATAACAAATTTCTTTTGAAAATTTAAATTCTCAAACCCTTGTGCTAAATCAAGAACTTAAGGTATATAGAGATGGGAATATTAAATTATCAAAAGATAATTATGATTTAATATTACTTGTAAAATTTTACAAGCTAAGAGCAAAGAACTAGAAAATAAATGGGAGAAATTATCAACTGATGTTTCAAAATCTAGTAAAGCAAAGGAAAACATATCGAATTTGATAAAATATGTCAAAACCCTCAAATAAAAAGAAATGCTTGAGATTTAGAAAACTTGAGTTCTAATCCAAATAGATATGTCTCACCGTATACTAAGTTCAGAAAACCCAACAAGAGTCGGATAATATGACTATTAAATTTGGGTAACAAAAAACAATAGTATAATCAAAAATAAGCATACAAATAAATTTGTTTTCGAGATCCATAAAAATAGTAATTTTATTTTCTAAGGTTCTAGCAAACCCTCCTAGGTATGGTTACTCAACTTTACCCCAAGACCATAATGTAAGAAGTGAGTACCAATAAAAAGTTCTTTATTTTTTATAGGTACCCGAAATTAAAATAAGGAATGAGAGATGGATTTGAACAGTGAATGTTTCAAACACATGATAGGTAATGCATAGATGCTTGTAAACAGAAAATAGATGGATGGAGGCACCGATACTTTCAGAGATAACTAAAAGGGTATGTCATCAAAATAGGTGATGCCAGCAACTTTAGTAATCCCGACTCACCTCTTATACGCAATGCGTAATGTGTAATGTGTTATTTTTTGAAAATTTAGAACACAATTTATTAAGTATAATTTAACTTTGTATAAGGATTATAAAATTGGTTTGAAAAGAGTAAATTTAATGTTTTTGATAAAAATGAAAAGCTAAATTTTAAAGGAGTATATTTAACGACCAGTGTAACGACCCGTAAATTTTAATAATATTTATTTATTTAATTTATATATTTAACTGGAATTTTGCGAAATTTTAAATAATAAAAATTTTGAAATAATTTTTTTTGGATATTTGGAATGCGTCTATTTTAATATAGCAACTGGTAAATTTTCATCTGATAATATTGAAGTTTATTTTCTTGTGTAAATTTTATTTCAATTTAAATCAGTTTATTATTGATGAATTTAAAAGTGTTCCGAAACCTAAATATGTCAACATGAGAAAATTTATTTAGAACATTCTGAATCAGACTGCGAAATTCGTTTCGTGAAATTCGGACATTTCTAGCTCCGTTTGGATTTTTCCGTACGGAATAGCAACGTATATCGGTACCGATTATCGACTTTTGATCGGATGATCGTACCACTGACATCTGTATACCGTTTTGATCGTCTCGTCATGCTGATCTCTGTAGTATATTTACTTCTGTGTTTTGGTGTCCGAAATGCAGCAAAACCCGTGTAACGGATAATCGTATCGGTACCCGTTTGCGACCATTGATTTTCCCCACAACTGTTCATTTATTTATCTATCGTATAATCCAATGGGCGTTGTCTTTCCATATTTCCAAAATAAAGGTTTAATTGTTAGCGCTTCATTTTTCTAACCGGTGAGGATATTAATGCAAACAATATATCTGCGTGAAAAATAACATTCTCTTCCTATTCTTTTAACCTGCTCATTCATTTTCTCCCATACATTCGCCTCCCACCTTTGCCTCCTAATCCACCTTCGCACTCTTCCTCCTTTCTCGGCCTACTCCCCACGCCGAGCACGCATCTCCAACCACCTTCATCTTTTCTCATCTCCACCTTTCCCTAGGCCAGCTGTGCTACTCCGCCTCCATCTCCTCCTCCGCTGAATCTTGTGGCCAAGATCTCTTGTTGAGTGAGTATATAGATTTATTTATACTTTTGTTTATGTTACGTATATATATATTTTTCCAAACTTTGAATTTCAAGGCTATATATATACTGTAAATATATATAATTAACAGTTTAATTTATATAGGTTTATCAATGTTTTATATATAATAATGTTAGTTATATATATATGTATGTATGTAGCTTTCTTACAGTTGCAGTTGAAAAAAAGGGGTAAGTTATGATAGTTTACTTTAACTTATAAGCTCTATATATTTTAGAATAAATGATGTTATATATAAATATATATATTGGTTCGCCGTTATAGGTATATAAATGTTTACATAGCTATTTTTCTTACAAACTATTGATGTTTTATACATATATAAGTGATGTTTTACATACGAGTTATAAAGGTTACATATATAAGTAGGCAGGTGTATGTTCTTTATATATATATATAAGTTTATATATATATTACTGTTAGTATATTATATATATTAGTTGATGTGTATTAGTTTATATAAACTATATATCCTGTTAGTCTGTTGCTATGTAAGTATGTTTCTATATATATGGTTCGATTTATATATTATATAAGTTACGTTTAACATTAACTTTGGAACAGTCTTATATATTATAAGCTATATAAGTTATAAATGCAGATATTTTATCATATAAGTTTGTAATATATATTTATCAAATATTTGTTAGTTATATATATATATAAAGTGGGACCGCTGTACTTACATATTATAGGCTGATTTATATATTTGTTACAAACATCATCTGCATATAACTGTTCTAACATGATTTTACGTGTATATCTATATAAAGTTATATTTTATACGAATATTGTTTTATACTGTTTGTATATAAACTTATTTCTTTGGTACAACTATTTTAAGTATTTTATATATATTGGGTATAGGATTGCAGTATATATATATATAATTTACTGATTGTATAAGTTTATATTAGTTTTGCAAATATTTAAGTAAGCTTTGCCTGTTATTGTTTTATGTTGTATATGTATTATTTTACATAGAGCTGTTTTATATGCTGAGACTGTATAAACTTGTTGTTTGTATAAACTATAAATAAAGTGAAATTGGTTTTGATATATATATATATATATGTATGTATGTATATATATATTTTGATTTTATATGTTTTTTGTTTTAAATTTAATATCGATATTAATAAAATAACAAATATTCTGTATATAGTATAACAGTATATTATATATGCTAGTTTATTTTATATATGATCTGTTTTAGGAGTATAGATATTTTAAAGTAAGTTATATTTTGCATATAAGTATGGAAGTTGTCTAAATTTTAATATGTGTTAAGTATTTAAGTTTATATATATTTTACAAATTAGGCTATATATATATGAGTTTGGTTCCAATATATATATATATTGGAATTTATTTTTCTCAAACTAAAATATGGATTTGTAGTATATGTTTCAGAACTTATCTTAGAAGACAAATAATATATATATATATATAATATAATAATAATGTATATATATTTTTAGTTTATATCAAAACTGATTTTGATTTGTCCTCATCAATTTCTGTTATCAGCTCTATCCGTCGAATTCCCACCACTCTTGCTTTGCTCTGAAAATTCGTGCTTGGATTGTAACTCGTTTCATTTGTCGAATCTCTCTAGCCTTGAAAGGTGAGCAATCACTCCCGATTAACGTTCTTTTATTTATTAAATTTGATTTCAATTGAAACGGCAATTGAAATATGCTGCTAGTTATTTACATTGCTATATATATGTTGATATCTGTATCAGTTCACCTGTGACATTATGACACCATTATCTGTTATTTATATTGATGATATATGCCTGTTATATTATTATCATATCTGTTATCACTCTGCAAGTTCCCTGTTAGTATAGAAATCACTATGGGTTGAAATGATCATACCCGAACGGACTTTAGAATAGGAGAAAATCGTTATGGGTTGAAATGATAAACCCAAACGATTTTTATTTGAATTGAATTTGGGATTGCGGGTTGAAAAGATATATACCCGTATATATTTAAATTGCGAATTGAAATGATAAATATCCATATCACTTGACCATATGATAGAAAATTATATACAAACACCGTTGGTCTATATATAAATACTTTGAAAAATGATTTCTATTCATTGAAAAGAAATATATGGTTTTAATAAATATTGATTTTAAAGATTTAATAAAGTTGATTTAATAAAGTTGATAAATAATATGTTTAAGTATTTATTTAATATCTATATTTTCAAATATAGAGTTTATAATGATTTGAAATTGATTTGAAATTTTATTTATTTAAGAATTTTACTTAAATAACTTTGGTTTGAAATTTATAAAATTTGAAATTTTAAAGCTATGATTTTAACTTGAATTTAATTAAAAGTGACTTAAATGAATATTTCAAATTTATATAAAATTTAAATGGGATATTTTGTAAATTGAAGTTGTATTCAAATGATATTGAAATAATTAAGTAAATATTTCAAGACTAAATAATAGAAAAGTGAATTGATATATATATATATATATATATATAAAATTATCGAAATTAGTTTTGAAATGTGGAATATTTGAAGCTTTGGAATATATTGAAATTGAAATGGTTTATTTGTGGTTCAAATCGGTATTTGAAATCGATAACTTGAAAATGTTTAATTGAATTGGAAACGAAATTGATGATTTAGATTTGAATTTAGAACTCGAATTGATTTGAATCGATTTGTGAAAGTCGAGGAAACTATTTTATTTTATAAAGTAATTTTAGATTATATTTAAAACTATTGATATTTCACTTTATAAATTATTTTAATATAAACTATTTAATATAAATCATTTTTAATATAAATTATTTTATTATAAACTATTTTAACTTATAACTATTTATATAAACTATTTTTATTTATAAACTATTTTATTATATATACAAATTTTAATATACAATCTGTTTAAGAGGAAAGTGTTATGATTTCCAAAATGCTATAATTTCAAAGGGTTATGATTTCCAAAATGTTATGATTTCAAAGCTGCGATTTCCAAAGTATTTTGATTTTAAAAGATTATGATTTCGAAAGTGTTATGACTTTGGAAACTGATATGATTTTTGGAAATGGATATTTGAAATGGAAATGATCGTATTGATTTGGGTTTTGAAATGAAAATGATATTTTAGTTTTGAAGTATAAACTATTTTGAAATGACCACGGTGTTATAATAACGTTTGGTTGTTAAAGAGACCGGGATCAGATATGGGCATACTCTCTATCGATACCGAAAACCACTTTAACAACTGTGTACGCGGTGGAGATTCCAGAATGAAGTAGGATGGTGGCGACGATCCTAAAGGTATATACGTGGACCCAACTCCCGTGAGTTGGCATAAGGTGGCTAAAACAGGAGCTATTCTCGGGCTAATGAGGTAGCACCTCTGATCGGACGCATTTCTTCGATACCATTCTATTACTTTATGATTGATTTGGTGGCCACCCTTCGATTTTTATTGGGAGTGTGTTTCGAGGTGGACGGTAGTGGCTGCTATGCGTTTCCACCAGCCCGGATGCGTAATTGGTATATCTACCCTGGCATTGCCTAGTTGTGTCGTGTCACCTACCATATCGAGCTTTACTACGAGTTTCTATTTGTGTCGTACCTATGGAGTATCTTCTCATAGCCTCTCGGGGTATGCAGGTACTGTATAGACTATTGGCACTATTTTGTGTTAAGGGGAATATTGGGTCACTCCTTAACGCTATTTAAAAATAAGTTTATTTTACTATAGACATCATTATAATAGCGTATATTATTACATAGTAGATAGTTTAACGGATCCTTAGAGGATGGTTATCCCAAACATCCTTTGAGTTACTTGTATTTCTGTTGATATTTCACTTGAGTTGGATTTATTGATATAAGAATGTTAATTCTGACTCGAGTGTTTTGTGTTTTGCTTTACGCTCGGGTCAGACTGAGTGATACAACATTTGAGACTCACATTTGGAGTTGGAGCTTTGCTTGGAGATCCAGCCATCTATCGATTCTGCTATCAGTGATTCAGTTGATTCCAGGGATGTATTCAGATCTTGTATTTGACTATTTTATTGAGACATCTATATATTCGAGACTCTGTTGTATCTTGTTTAACTTTGTTATATCTATATAGTAGCTTCATGAACCACTATTCTTTTGTTTCCGCTGCATTATTGTTATATTACTCTGTGTCTGTGATCTGTGATTATTTTATTTACTGTATATGCTGGTTTTTCCAAATTCAAATTAACAATATGATATTTTGAGCAATTCAATTTCTGACATGTGTGGATATGAATGGCTGAAAATTTCAGGATGTTACATGTGGTATCGAAGCTCTGGTTTTAGGCAGAACTCAGCATATAGAGTAGATTTAATTACAGAATCACTTTCGTTCGAGCTTGAATTCCTTCCTCTTTGACTCGGTTTTCTCTGAATTTTGGGAACATTCCCTTCGGTTCCAAAGTCCACTCTTGTCTCCCCTATTCGTGTCCTCTTGATTCTGGAGTATCCCATAACTCCACTTCGAATAATCTCTATAATAAATCGGCGGTCTTGCCAATCTTTGAATGATTTGTAAAGGGGTGAAACTTCTTTACAACAGGCATTGATTCACCGGAGATTTATGTATCCTTGGTTTAGATGCTGCTATCTTTTGCTTTACCCGAATTCTATCCCTTGTGATCTGATGTCGATTCGATTTAGAATTCCGCATCGATCGTATTATTGAAGTCACAGTTGACCCAGTTAAGGTTTCCCACGATGTATATAAATTTATCTACCTTCTAATTTAAAATTCAATCATCTTACCTCCCTATCGAGTCTATCTTTAGTTGAATTCTATTTGATTAGAGTTCCTCTACTTTGAATCCCATCTTTGCTTTGAAATCCATTCTTGAATTATCGAGTGAGGGAGTGTATTTGCAATTAATATTAAAATGTTTTATATATTATGTTGTTTGAGTTGTTGATGATGATTTGGGTTTTCGATCGATTCGTCTGATCAACGATATCGATAGGATTTCCAAAACACTTGAACAGAGCAAACTAACACAATACTATTTTAAAAATTTGGTAAATGAAATGAATTTTATATGATTTTATTATAAAATATAAGTAAAATTTTTCTGGAATTTAATAAGTTAATTGAATTGGTTGTTTGAATGATAATATTTGATTATCATTTATTTTTCTAAATGAATTTATCAACATAGTTTATAAATTGATTTGGAAATTGAAATGAATTTAAATAAGGAATTTGAGAATTTAATTTTCGGTGATATCAAACTTTGGTTTTAAAGTTTTAAAAGGTATATTATTTGAAAATATTTTCGAATAGAAATGGTTTTCAAAGTCTAAATCAGTACTCTCCTCTTTTGTCGCTGGAAAATAATTTCGGTGATGACTACAACATCATCGACATTCATTTTCGAGTTTCGAAGTGGAGAGACCATTCTGTAGCTTTGCTACGGTTTTGTTTTGGAAAAATATGTTGTTTTGAATTTCTGAAGTATGATTTGAATTATATATACAAGTATATGATTTAAGATTTGATTTGATATCTATAGTATATATACATATATATATTTATCTCTAAATAGTTTGAAAGTTAATCGGAAATTCAAAGATTTGAATTAACAACAAGGGAAAAAGAAAAGTTTTTCCAACAATAACTAGGAGGGTGCGTCCGCCTTACTGAAAGTATACCTCTAGAAATATACTTGAAAAGTTCGATGGCTCTGGGAAACCTCCAAGATGGATTCCGCTAATTGTTACCAAATATCCGAGTATTTCACATCCCAACGAGCAACATCGAATCCAGTGTAGAGTGGTTGTGAAAATACCTTAATGGAAGCAACCCCACATAGCTTGGCCCCTATTCGCTCTTTGAGTTTATTTATTTTCGACAAAGTATAACAAGGCTCAAAAGAGCAACACATCATCTTAGAGCGACGAAATATAAAGCAAAATCAAAGTCGATAGTCGATAAATCAACCATCGGAAATGATAAAATGGTTTTTTCACTTGCGCTTGATTTTCACATCATAACACATTTAAAGACACTTAAAATTACTCTTTAAAATATATTTTTAAAGGGTTAATTATATTTTCTAAGTGTATTAAAACCAAGATCGAAACAAATGTCAAAACATTGTTTATTAGAAACCCAAACAATTTACACTTAGCTTTATTTGATACCATTCTTTATAAAAGATTTTTCTGGTTTGTAAACTATTAATTATAAAATTTAAAACAATATTATTATCTCAAAAGATAATAAATCAACTAAATTACTTTTATAAATTTTGAATCAAAGGTTAACCATCCCGAAGGATAATTCATATAATCTTTTAAATTTTTTAAAAGCACATTTATTTTCCATAAGAAAATAAATCAAATTTCAAATCCCTTTTATAAATTTAAACCAACACTAATTATCCTGAAAGATAATAAATCACATTTCTAATCTTTTATAATTTTAAAAATAATATTAATTATCCCGAAAGAAAACAAACCAAAATTTTATAATCTCTTTAAAAATCAATCAATTATCTTTATTTAAATAGTTAATTATTTCTAAAACACTTATTAAATGAGTAAATTAACTTTAAAATCTTAATTAAATCAGATAATTCACTTCAAAACACTAAATTTGTCAATTCACTTCAAAACACTTTCATTACATTAGTTAATTTACTTTAAACTCTTTTATTTTATCAATTAATTAACTTTTAGAACACCATTAATTAAAAATATTAACTAAATTCAAACATCAATAACTAAAATGATAAACTAAATTTAAAACATCATTAATTAAAATGATTAACTAAATTTAAAACATCATTAATTAAAATAATGAATTAAACTCAAATATCATTGTTTAAAATGGTAAATTACTTTTAAACATCATTAATTAAAATGATTAATTAAACTCAAATATCATTAATTTAAATGATTAATTCATTTAAATACCATTAATCAAAATGATTAATTAAATCTAAACATCTTTAGTTAAAATGATTTATTAACTTAAAACATCATCACTTAAAATGATTAATTAAATTCAAGTCTCATTAATTAAATGATTAATTAAATCCAAATATCATTAATTAGATGGATTGATTCAATTATCTTTAATTAAATATATGTAATTAAATTCGAACATCATTATGATAAATTAATTTAAATATCATTAATCAAAATGATTAATGAATTTAAATATCTATTTTGTGAAAATACAAGCTCAAGACTACAAACACAAATGATTTAGGAGATGATATTCAATAAATGACGGTGTAACAAAAATTTGCTATAATGACACTTAAACAATTTGGATGGAATATCACGATTAATTTCAATTGAATATCAATTTAAGAAGCATAAAGAAATAAATAATTATTATTGGCGAGAAACCCATCAGGGTCTCTCTACAAATGTTTCTTGCAAAACAATTGTTATGGACAATATATGTAATCATATGGGTTCACAGCAATCAAGTCAATATGTCAACCATTTTAAACTGAAATTTTCAACCAAACAATCAATCAAACAACAATTTAACTAACATCCAAGAAATCAACAATAGTCTAACGCATCACATATATTATATAGTAAATTTGAAGGTGAGTAAAGTCACAGAAATTTCCAGTTATCGTCGAATCGTTCCGTTCTGAACTAAAATCAAACGAGCATTCAATTTTAGCTTGAAATTCTACAAGCTTCAATCTCCTTCAGTCTAACTACTTAACGCTAATATCGTTTCCACGAGTACAACGCAACTCATCGCGCTCGAATCCGACCTCGTATGAAATAATTATGAGTTAAAGAACATTATAAGATTAATTAATTAGGTCATTAGCTTAATTACACTTTGATAATCATGTTTTCCTTAATCTCGCTCAATCAAAACCCAAGCAGCGCTCTACTTCAACCCGCCTCCGTTCTTCTTCGATTCACTTCCGCCACTGACCACCTCACACCGTCGCACTACACCAAAAGAGAGACCCATCACTGACACAACCAACGCCACCGGGGCCACCCTCCAAGTCGCTGCCTTCGCCGTGATAAACCCATAAATGTTGACTTTATATTAACCCAGATCCACGACGACACAGGCCTCCAACCGCTGATCCACCACCATCGATGACCTTCCCCCATTGTGCCGCACCTTTTTTATGTTGGGGTCGAGGCCCAATTCGGTCTTTAGACCTTCGATCAACAACGACCTTGGATTTGGCTATTTAGGGTTAGGGTTTTTGAGAATGAAGGAAGGTAAGGGTCCTTATAAAGGAAATCTAACCGGCACTATTTACGACCTAAAATTTACGAACTCCAATCGAGACATGCTCACTGGCGTTCCTAGCTAAATACCCCTATTCCGCACTCAATGGAACTAGCTTTAGGACCTAATTCCATCGTATACAGAAGTTAGCTTTTTAAATCAAATCATAATAATTTAATTCTCTAAAATTAATCGCTATGCGTTTTAAGCTCGCACGAGCACACAGTACGTTCGATTATCACGAAACTCGTCAGTGTATAATAATTTATTATTCCAGATACAATGGTACTAGTTTCGTCAAAATTTGAGACAGTGCCCCGAAATACTATTTTTCACTCATTTAAGTATCGTTCTATTTTTTTCGATCCAAAATCGATATTTATCCGATCCATTTATTTTGTATTTAAATTTACAAATTCAATTCACCAATATTATCTATTAATTAAAAGTAGTTAAATAAAGTTATCAAATCCGTTTAATTAATGTTTAATTCACAATTCAAATATTAAATAACCAACATATTTGAATTCAACTTATTAAATTCCAAAAACCCTATAATTTAAATATTTAAAATTAATTAAACATTTAGAATTAAATGACCAAAAATTCTGCGATGTTACATTCTCCCCCCTTAATAGAATTTCATCCCAAAAATTCTAAAGGTAGGAAAAAACTTCAAAACCCTCAAACTTTTCAAAAAAAATCAATTAGTTGCAATTTGTTACCAAAATTTCCTAAGTCCTAAAATTTCGGCAGCCCCTCCTTTGCGCGGTTTGATTGAAAAAACCACAGATTGCCTCTATGGGCCCCAAACCAATCAAAAGAAAACAAAAGCCAAGTTACTTCCCATATCCGGGGCATAAAATCAGCAACCAATTCCAATTTCTAACTCTACTACGTACCTTTTCTCGTTTGATTCATATTTTAGCAAGTAGTTTATTATCTCGATGCAAATGCAGGTGCGCAAGAAGTCAAGTAGAAATCACTTGCTCCCTGTACTTACAGAATCTAAAAGAATTATACTAATAAAAGAGAAATATACTAGTTATCTCTTTCATAAATTCAAATAGCATAAGCAATATAACAATCATATGCAACAAAGCAAGATGTTGCTATAAATAATAACGATGTAACTGATAATAATGAGGCAACCCTACATACTAAAACTAGCATGATATAAATCTACATACAACTCTAGTATGGGATGAAGCTACATGCAACCAAAAACAACATATCAACTATATGCAATTAAATACAAAGAATATTCCATAATAAGGCAATACACATCCAATCTTTTTAAAAGATAAATTTAGAAATAAATGCCTGGGTTTTATGTTCAAAAATATATTTTAAAATTCCCTCAAAAAGAAATATATCAAAACTAGATCTAACATGACTAGGAGGATGCGCCCCCTTCCGAGCATGGTATAACTCTAAACAAAAATAATGGAGCCTTTAGTAGTATTATGGTACCCCCTAAAAACAATAGAGTAAATACACATAGTGAGATTCAAAATGAGGAAACTCCCAATCGCGCATTGATTTTAGTCATTCATTGCAATAAATAAAAATATTTGTAAAACGCTTTGCAAATATCTATTGGAACAAATTCCAATTTTTTTTCGAAATAATAACATTTCTCAAATACTTCAAATCATACTATTATTATTTCTTTTCACAATCATTCAAAAAAATTATTTTAAAACCATTTCAAAACCACCGGGATTTAAGTCCTAATAAACAACAATCCAAAAACCTCTGTTTATCAATTCAAACTTTATAAACTATGGTATATAAATAACACAACCAATCAAATCAAATCAAATTCTGTATAGGGATAAACAAACATTAACAACAATAAAATGTTAAGTGACCTATCAAACAATATTTAGGTTTTTTCTTAAGTCACATACTAAGTATACAATTACACTAAAGTCCGTATGATATACTTAAATCATCCGTATGCTATATTTGATCTGATCATGTAACACTCTGGATTTTTGGTAACATTATTTAGGATATTTAATTAGATAAATTATATAAAATAATGTGTTGATTAGGGGATTGAGGTTTGATTTTATTAAAGGGGTAGCCGTGTCATTTAACAATGAACTAATAAAAGGGGTTTAAAATGAATTAAAGGTGGGGTAAAATGGGAAAGAGGCCATTCCTATATCTATTAACCCTAGCTGTATATAATTCACACGTTCATTTCATTTTCAAATTTATAAATCAAGGTCGGCCACCATTAACAAGGAAAAAGAGGAAAAAGAAAGAAGAAAGCTTGGAATAAGCTTAAGCAAATCAAATTTATTCATATCTCAATCCTTTAATCACAAAGGCTAAGGTGAATAATGTTTACATCTCTATTTTGAATTGTTTTCGGTTTTAACGTGATTCTTAATTATTTTGCAATATATTGCCATGTTTTTGAATGATGGAATGTTTATATATACTTGTTGATGATTTATACATGTTCATATTGATTTTTATGATACCTTTTAAGGTAAACCCTATTAAATGACATCTTTATGTCTTGCAAATTTTTATGAAGATCAGAAATGATAATTTGGAGATGGGTTTCAATTTTCAGAATTTTTGAAATTTATGTGGATTTTATATGAATTTTCTAGTAAAGAAAATGATATTTTGGGTTATAAATTATTTACGGGTAAATAATTAATTATTTTGGTTTGAAATTTTATATGTTAGAAAACATATATAATGTGATTTTTTGGAATTTTTTTAGATTTTTCCTACGTGTTTTGATAGGTATATAAAATTATTTAAGGTATGTGACTTAAATGTTTTAAATATTTTAAAATGGAGAAGGGGCTTTTTGCAAAATATTTGAATTTTTTATTTTTGGAAAATGGTAGCACTTTTGAAAAAGTAATATGGCAACCAATTAGATTTAGACAAACAAGGCTGGTTAGGTACAAAAGAAATTGTTTAAAAGTGCAAATAAATAGGTTTTTCACTGTTTCGTCTCTTTCGGCACCAGGTTTCGCCTCTATACTATCACCTCCGACACAGAACCAATGCATATGGTATCAGGCAACTGGTATGTAATGAATTGGTTGTGGGTGAAATGTATAGGATCGAAACCATAGGATTCCGAAAGGGTTGAAGCATTGTTTTGATTATAAAGGAAAG
The DNA here is from genome assembly GCA_030737815.1 of Allium fistulosum. NCBI lineage: Eukaryota > Viridiplantae > Streptophyta > Magnoliopsida > Asparagales > Amaryllidaceae > Allium > Allium fistulosum. The sequence goes on along the minus strand of CM060906.1, from coordinate 149,826,340 downwards.
AGCGCATGCTTGCTTTCGACTAAGTTGCTTTCGACTTGGTTGGGTTTCGACTGGGTCATATGGTTTAAAAAGGAAATGGTTTCGATTGGGTTGCATCTTTGTTTTTGAATGAATGCTTTCGACTAAGTCGAAACACCTAGCTGTCGCCTTTTTAACCTTTCGACCCTGTAGGTTTCGAAGGAGTTGTTTTGTTTTAGAAAATCTGCCCATCTCTCCAATGCTTTCGAAGGGATGGTGCACACCATCACTTTTTATTTAGGAAATGTTTTCGAAAGAGTGGCTTTCGACTATAAAGTTTTTAAAGACCCATTTTGTAAAATTGAAGTATAACCCAAATTGGTTTCGAAAGAGATGATTTGAATGATTTCAAAAAGAAGTGCTTTCGACTTTGATGGGTTTATGTCCTTTTGCTCTACTTGAAGGCATAATCCAAATGGTTTCGACCGAAACGTTTTCAGTAGGTTTTGAAGGAGTAAACTTCGAATGGTTACAAAAGGTTTCCACATATTTTAAATTGAACCAAAATGCTATCAAAAGGTTTAGTTTTGATGCTTTCGAAAAGTTTTAAAAGAGGTTTCCAAGGAGTGGTTCACTAGAGGTTTCGAAGGAGTCGAAAGGTGTTTTTTTCTGATGGTTTCGAATGGAAAGGTTTTCCAATGGTTTTGAAAGGCAATGTTTAAAGGTTTTTAAAAGAAAGGTGTCCAAGGTTTTAAAGCTTTCGAAAGGTTGATTTCGAAAGGTTTCGAAAGGATTTTGAGAATGGTTTCGAAAGGAAGGTTTTGGCCTTTTGGCCTAGATAAAAGCAAAGGTTATACTTGGTTTTGAAAGAGGTAGTTTCAAGGTTTTCGAAAGGGGTACTTTCAATGGTTTCGAAAGGGATACTTTAAACGGTTTTGAAAGGAGTACTTTCAATTGTTTTGGAAGGGGGACTTTGAAAAGTTAAGTGTTTTCATCAACTAAGATTTGAGTAAAGCATATATATATATATATAATATGGCAAGGTGATTTTGAGTAAAGCATAGAGATTATATAATTTTCCTTATTTGAGTTTGATTTAAAGGTCTTAAATCATTTTGAAAAGGTTTTCAAGGAAAATTTTGGGAAGATATCCCTAAGTAAAACAACTCAGATATTAGATACCAGATGAGACTAGTGTAGGGTCGCGCCCTATACATTAACTTTAGCCCCGGATAATTTAGTCCAAAATTCCAGTATGTAGGGCTTTGTCATAGGTAAGACAAAAATTATGGATACACAAAGAAAGGAATATAGTTTATATAAAGATAGGTTATTGGTGATCCCGCAAAACCATTAGGATCAGGTGACCCTGGAAGATGATAAGTTAAGGATAGTCCATCCAGAAGAGAAGTATTTAACAGATAGTTAAGGATAGATCGTCCAAAATAAAAGGAGTGTCTAACGGAGGTTAGATAAATTTTGATGTTGTCTGGTAGGCCCGAGTCAGGCAAAGGTTAAAAGTTAGCCAAACAAAACTTTTGTGCATGAATAGATAGATCATTTATTACCTAATATATATGTATGTTTACATAATGATGCTTTACAAATATTATGACTAGTTTTGGTTGCAGGAAAAGAATTGCAAAAGATATGTTTTAAAGGACGATTAGTGAGAGGAAACTTGTTCTGCTAAGCGCCATGGTCTCACTTAACGTAAATTAACAGAGATGAACAGTATTATTCACACCGTGCATTATGTCCGACTTGAATTTTTTCCCCCTTAAACTCTTGAGTGCTCAAAATCGATTTTAGTAGGTTGAGGGTTGAGGTTCTTGAGATTTTGGCAAATAAGCTTCCGGAGATGAGTAGGTGGCCGACGGATAGTTATTTTAGGAGTTCAGTTTATTTGTTTTGATTCTGTTGTGTATATTAAGTCAAATATGACTGTATTTCTCTGATCAACCAAGGGGGTATCATCATATGTCGCTCTTGGCGTATTATTGTAAATTATATTTGATCATTGCCTAGGAAACTGTTTGGGGATTTCTGTAATTTGGATATGATATTGTTTTGAAATGTAATCAGCTAAATGTTGTTTTTTGAAATCTGTGATTTTTTTCATGTTCAAGTGCTTCTGATATTATGGATACCATTAGCATTGCGGTATTTTGTCACCAGAAGTTAATACTATAGTTGACTGCAACATCTATAGTGCTTAACTTTTGGCCTCTAGATATGGGATGTTACAGATCACTTGCTTGGGTACATAGAATTCTACTTCCGAACCAGCAGTGCTCTCTTGACCTTCCTAGGGCGGACTCCGATCAGGTTTCTCGATTAGAAACTTCTGCTCCTTGCATAGCCATAAACTATGATAGCTTACTTCAGTGTCATATCGAAAATCCGAATCAAGTGTTCGCTGACAATGATCAAGTGAGAAATCCTTTTATTGAACTGGTGTGAATCAATCGAAGTTATGTATTTGACTCCTAGATCAATAACCGTGCGAATGAAATGATCTATGTATAATGTACATACTTAATTCGATTGGTTTCTTAACAATACCAATCTCTTTCTAATCCCCTTATATTTTCTACTTAGTATTTCATTCACCACTAAAATTATTTTATGAATCACTTCATAAATTTTTGACCTAAGTTTATAAATAATTTATAAATCATTTCCTTATAAAACATCAAATAAAAGCTTACTCTAATTTATTTTCTTGTATAATACTCTTCTAGGTCCTAAGAGTATACACAAAACACCAATTTTATTTTATTTATTTGTTATTTATTTTATTTTATTTTATTTTTATTAAAATTTGATTGGAAGTCCAAACAATTTATGGGCTTTTAAAACTGAGTCAACCCTTCGATTACCTTAGAGTGTGCTAAGGAAAGATACTTACAGGTTGGCCCAATATCAATAAATAATATACATAACTTAGATCATTAACAAAACTATGGTTTTTAATTAAAATAATGCTAATTAAAACCTTCCTATCCAATTTTAACCCGTTTAAAACTTGAGTTAAATTATTTTTTTTCTATCCAAGAGTTTTAAAATTTTCGTTTATCAAATTATTATTCAAAATGACTTTTATTTTAAACCAGTTTCCTTTAAGGAAACTTAAGACTAACCACCCAGATTTTTACTTCAAAACCCTTTCTAAAATCATACTACTTATATTTCTTTATGAAATAACTTCAAACAATTTATTTACCAAAACTCACTTTAGGTTTGTCCGGATTTGAGCTCATTTTGATCGCACAATGATAACGAGAATAATTTACTAAGTGCCCCACAACGTTCGCTGAAGCAAATATCTAATCATCACTTAGAAAATTATTCATATTATTACAAAACTAATCGAGATGTTTTCCCCGAATTACCCCAAATAAAGTGCATTCCATTTAAAATTTCACTTCCAAAATATTTTTATTTAGAAATACTTCCAAGTATTACTACTATTATATATATTTTTCAAAAACCTTTCAAAATTATTTCAAACAACTCTGGGGTTTAAATTTAAGAAAATCCTATTTAGAACACATTTTGTAAATCAAATTTATATAAAATTGTCTTTATATAAAATTATTTTTTATTATAATATTTCTCCTTTATTATAATAATTTTTTTTCAAATATTTATTCTTTAAATGTCTTATCTTACGTTTTAAATTATTTTTAAACAACTTTTGTCAAAAGTTCATTTTTAACTTATCATTAAAACCGAACACCTTATAGTCAAATTGTGAAACTTAATTTGCATGGGGTTCGTTTATAAATTCCCACAATAAATGCTTGTAAATAAGCTAAACATTAATAATCAACAATAAACAAATGACAATCAATGCTCCTAAATTAATCAAGCATGAATGATCAAACAATAGTGATAATAAATAGATATTATCATTTCAAATAAACAAACACTCTATAATTATTTATAAACTTTTGAAATTTTTTCCTTTATATATAAAAATAGAGGCAAAATATTTCATTTATCAAATTTTCAAAAATCAATATTGTGTCCGTTCGTCTTGTTCAAGTGTATAGAAATCCCTATCGATACCATGGCGTCCCACGTTTTGATCAGAATTCATAAAAAACTCATCAGACCAATTAACATAATATGTTTTTATAACAATAACAAATACGCTCTCATATATCTATAATACTTTCAAACTCATTCTAGGGTGTCACTTACCCTACCTCTAATAAATTACTCACTCTAGGGTATTACTAACCCTATATCTAGTGAGCCATACCCTACCAAAGCAAAGGTTCTTTCTTAACCTTCAGCTTTGATACAAAGTAGTAATGACCCATCTTTTCAACTATCGAAATTCGACACTGAATACATCCACGGTATTCAAATGTCGAACATCTAATCGCTAGAAAGGAAGATTGTTAGGGTAAAATAAAATGAAAAGAATAGAGAATGGGGAAAGCAGAATCTCACAACGGAATCGACAACGTATAACACAACAAAGACAGTAAAAACCGTCACTCCAAAATATAGTGTACATCAGAGTAAAAAATAAACCTTATTAGCTGGACAGTAATAAAATTCTAACCTTACAAATTGCTGATAGATATACAATATAATACAGTGGAAAATAAAACACTACGATATGTAAACATCCAGCTTTCTCTAATTACTCCATTTCACCAAAGCCAACCTGGGAAAACTCGGTCTGACCCGAGCATTATAATATAATAAAATAACACCCATGTCAGTCTGGAAAACCAGCGTGAGAAAACTCAAGTAATATGATGGACATATAAAAATTCTGTGAGACCACGCCGCTAATGTGGAACGAGTTTTTACCTCACAAGAATAACATCCATAAATGAAGAAATGGAAACAAATCAGAACAATAATCCAATAAAAAAAGAATGGAAATAAACAACAGAAACAGTACAAATAAAAGGGGGGATAGTAGTAAGAATAAATCCCATACTGAATGAATGAGCATAAATAATATCGAAATCCAGACCTAAAAGAATGGTAACAAATAATTTAACATAGAGAAGAGCACAAGGCAGTTCCACATGCAATTACGGGAACAATTTAAAGATTTGAATTAACAAGGGAAAAAGAAAAGTTTTTCCAACAATGACTAGGAAGGTGCGCCTCCTTACCAAAAGTATACCTCTAGAAATATACTTGAGAACTCCGATGGCTCCCGGAAACCTCTAAGCCGGACCCCGCCAACTGTTACCAAGTATCCGAGTATTTCACATCCCAATGCGCAACACCGAATCCAATCTAGAGTGGATGTGAAAATAACCTAATAGGAGCAACCCCACATAGCTTGGCCTCCACTCGCTCTTTCGGTTTTCATTTCTGACAAAGGATAACAAGGCTCAAATAAGCAACACATCATCTTAGAGAGACAAAATATAAAGCAAAATCAAAGTCGATAGCTGATAAATCAACTATCGGGAATGATAAAATGGCTGTTTCACTTGCGCTTGATTTTCTCATTACAACACTTTTAAAGACACTTTTAAATTACTCTTTAAAATATTCTTTTAAAGGGTCAAATTATATTTTCTATGTGTATTAAAACCAAGGTCGAAACAAATGTTGAAACATTGTTTATTATAAACTAAAACAATTTACACTTAGCTTTATTCGAAACCATTCTTTATAAAAGATTTTTCTGGTTTATAAAATATTATTTATAAAATTTAAAACAATATTTATTATCCCAAAAGATAATAAATTAATTAAATTACTTTTATAAATTTTGATTCAAAGGTTAACCATCTCGAAGGATAATTTATATAACCTTTAATAATCTTTAAAAGCACATTTAGTTCCCAAAAGAAAATAAATCAAATTTCAAATATTTATAATTTTAAAAACAATATTAATTATCCCGAAAGATAATAAATCAAATTTTTATAAGCTCTTTAATAAATCAATCAATTATTATTATTTAAACAGTTAATTATTTCTAAAACACTTTTATTAAATGAGTAAATCAACTATAAAATCATTATTAATCAAAAAAATCAACTTTAAAACACTAAATTAGTTAATTCACTTTAAACACTTTCATTACATTAGTTAATTTACTTTAAACTCTTTTATTAAAACAATAATTAACTTTTATAGCACCATTAATTAAAAATATTAACTAAATTCAACATAAATAACTAAAATAATAAATTAGATCATCGTTAATTAAAATGATTAACTAAATTTAAAACATCATTAATTAAAACAGTTAATTAAACTCAAATATCATTATTTAAAATGGTAAATTACTTTTAAACATCATTAATTAAAATGATTTATTAAACTCAAATATCATTAATTAAAATGATTAATTCATTTAAATATCATTAATCAAAATGATTAGTTAAATATAAACATCTTTAGTTAAAATGATTTATTAACTTAAAACATCATCACTTAAAATGATTAATTAAATTCATGTCTCATTAATTAAATGATTAATTAAATCCATATCATTAATTAGATGGATTGATTCAATTATCTTTAATTAAAAAGATGTAATTAAATTTGAAAATCATTAATCAAAATGATAAATTATTTAAAATATCATTAATCAAAATGATTATTGAATTTAAATATCTATTTTGTGAAAAACAAGCTCAAGACAGCATACACAAAGTATTTAGAAGATGATATTCAATAGATGGTGGTATAACGAAAAATTGCTATAATGGCACTTAAATAATTTAAATGGAATACCACGATTAATTTCAATTGAATATCAATTTAAGAAGCATAAATAAATAAGTAATAATTATTAGCGAGAAACCCATAAGGGTCTCTCTATAAATGTTCCATGCGAAACAATGGTTACAGACAATATATATAATCATATGGGTTCACAGCAATCAAGTCAATGTGTTATCCATTTTCCAAAACGGAATTTTCAACCAAACAAACAATCAATCAACAATTTAACTAACATCCAAGAAATCAGCAATAGTCTAACGCATCATAGATATTATATAGTAAATTTGGAGGTGAGTAAACTCATAGAAATATCCAGTTATCATCGAATTGTTCCGTTCTGAACTAAAATCAAATGGGCATTCAATTTTAGCTTGAAATTCTACAAGCTCCAATCTCCTTCACTCCAATTCCATAACATTGATATCGATTCTATGAGTACAACGCAACTCACCACGCTCGAAGCTGACCTTGTATGAAATAGTTATGAGTTAAAGAACACTATAAGGTAAATAAGTTAATATATCACTTAATTAATTAGTTCATTAGCTTAATTACCCTCTGATAATCATGTTTTCCCTAATCTAGCTTAACCAAAACCCAGGCCGCGCTCTACTTCAACCCGCCTCCATTCATCTTCGATTCGCTGCCACCGCTGACCACCTTATGCCTTCGCACTACACCAAAAGAGAGCCCCATCACTAACACACCCAACACCACCGAAGCCACCCTCCAAATCATCGCCTTCGCGATGAAAGACCCATAAATGTCGGCCACGTTCTAACCCAGATCTACGACGACATAGGCCTCCAACCGCCGATCTACCAGCGTTGATGACCCTCCCCCACCATGCCGCACCGTTCTTATGTTGGGGCCGAGGCCCAATTCGACCTCTAGCTCTACGATCAACAACGATCATTAGATTTGGCCATTTAGGGTTTGGGTTTTTGAGAATGATGGAAGTTAAGGGTCCTTATATAGGAAATCTAACTGGCACTATTCATGACCTAAAATGTACGAACTCCAATCGAGATATACTCACTAGCGCTCCTAGCTGTAACGGTCTAGGCTTTTAAACCCTTGAAAATCGACACGAATACATCCTCGTGCCGCAAATCCAAGTGCCGAAAAGCCCGATTGTTAGGGGAAAAAGAAAATAAGTATAGAACAGAATCTCACACGAATGGAATAACATATATTATTTCAATATTTAATCTTTACAGCAGAAAATTTTGATTACAATATCAGAGTCTAACCTGGATTTAGCCTTGACAGTTAGAAACCTTCTATCCTTATAAATGTATAACCAAATGCAACAGATGCAGTGTATAATAGAATACGTCCATACGTAGATGAAGATCTCCAACCCTCCTCTGGAAACTCCAAGCGTCTTCAACTAAACCTGAAACTACTCGGATCTGACCCGAATATTAAAAATACCCGAATCAGACTTGGTAAACCAACGTAAGATACTCGAAATTTTAAATGCTGACGTCAATCAAAACTTTTGAAAAGAATGGTATTTCATAAGACTACGCCCACACATAAATATAGATGGATTTTTACCTTACGATAACCAAATCACTTTTATACCAAAATAATTTGATATTATTTCTAATGACTTTCCTTTGAATACACTTTTCAAATAATCTATCAAAATATCCGAAATTGTTACCATTGTTAAATTTGACGGCATACTTGCTAATTTTTTTAAAAGTAGGTTCTATAATCAAAACCGTAAAGGCAACGTATTGGAATTTGATTTCCAACATGATAGGGAACTAGTGACCATTCAGATCTGAAAATCCACGTGTAGCAATACTAGTCCACTCCGTGGTTTTACACGATCTCCGTTAGCTTCCAAACAATACTGCTACACTACCATGGAACATAGTATTACTCGGTGGCCTTACACGATCTCCGTCAGCTTCCATACATGTCCATTTCATCATCTTAAGGAACATATACCTTTCTCGTAATTGATAGCCCGAAATTTGTCCTGCAGACCATATAATATCCCGTATCATTCCTGGGATGTGAGGCTCATGAGGTTATGTTTCACAAAGCAATGCTTTTTTCACAAAGCCACGCTTTGATCATAACAGGTTCCACTTTGAATGCCACACTACCATTCCTTCAGTCACTATTGACTTCCACGAACATACAACCTCTGAGCTCGTACATCTCAGAGAAGGGTGTTAAGTTAAAAGAAGTTGCCTTTTCCGCCACCAAACAGATGTACGTTCGTAAAAGTCAATGTCGTGATCTTAGAAATGCAATGTCAGACATTCGTCCATACAAGTTCGTTCTGGGACTGAACGAAACCGAAGGCACTCCTCCTACCATATTCTGTCGGGAATTATCCCCAGAATTAGTAGAGATTAGTCCTTGTAATTGAAGATTTTCATAATAGAGCACTACTGCCACCATAAATATAAGATATGGTAAATTTCACCCTAAGGGACTAGTGGCAAGCAGCCGTTCATCATGAAGGTCCATGTCTTCAAAAATCATCATCTTCATCACGTCTTTACTTTCGAACGTATACATTGGTTCAAAGTGGTTTTCGGATAGGAGTCACCTTATTCCGACTCCGGTTCCTTCGAACTAATCATCAATTAAAAAGATTTTAAGTTCATATGTGATTATCAATCAGTTTAATTCAACTTTTTATTCATTCATAAATATCTCTTGGAGATGTATTCATTAAATCTTTCTTTTATCTTTTTCATAATATATGGAATCATTAAGCCTCATATATTAAATCATTTGGTTAATAAAACCATTTTGAATCTTGGAATAATTCTAAATTACTTCACCTTTTATTTAAGAAAATATTTCCAAATCATTTCTTCAATCTTAATCAAATAACTTTTAAACGTGTCAAAAGCAATGCTATTTAAGACATCGTTTACTATAAACCCTAAACCAATCTGTATTGAGCAAAAGATTAAACTAATCATACCGAGATTTATTTCCATATTCAACTCATACTATTCGTAGAGTAATGGTGGAATTACCTTTCAATTCACACGGATAGTACAAGTTCCCTCCTTGGACCTCAATACAAAGTTTGGCCAGAGTATTCCTTATATTATTAAAAAATATGGTTTAACTAACTCCTTTGAAAATTCCTTACTTGTGGAAAAACTTAAATGAGATCTTTTTAGTGAATCCGGACTTTCCCTTTGATCTGTCCCCTAGCCTAGAAAGAGAAAACATAGGTCAGGTAAGCTCAGGGCACTGGTTGCTCCATCCCTAATCTTAGTTACACACCTCACTTTAACTTTCAAGATCTCACAGGAGGGACAAATGTACTAGTCGTTTCCGCATACTCAGTTATTAATCTTCATTCTAGAAATGATTTATTAAACTTCCAAATCATTATTTAAAACACTTGATTATTCTTTTAAAAACCATTTATAAAAGATATGAAAAAGAATGGTTAAGTTTAAAATTATATTTCATAAGTAATTTAAAACCGCTGCGAAAAATGCTGCGTAAAATGTTACAAATAGTGTATTAAAGATTCTTTGATCAAATCAACATTTTTACTTCTCATATGTTCAATTTTCTAACTCAAACCATTTTTAAAACACTTTAAATGATTTATAAGATTTATTTCATATTTTAAACATTTTAAAAATATTCATTTTAAATCAATTTCAAATTCGGGTTTAAACTGCAAAACCATGATTTCTCTGAAAACTTGTTTTGGACTTATTTAGAAATACACGGGATGAAATCTTGATTTTCTTTTTTCATTTAAAAACTATAGATATAATAGTTTGAAAAATCCATGTCTCAAAGAATTCCGAGCTATATTCCATTTCGTATACTCATTTGAAACCTTCGACGCGAAATCGCGAACTACCGTTACACGACGCTCCTAATTTTGACTTGTTTTTCAATTTCTTTTCAAACTTCATGGAAACACTTTTAAATGTTTATGAAATATTTTTGAACCATTTTAAACTCATTTTAAACAATATCTTCATATTTCAAACTCATTTTCCATTTCATTTCATATTATAATATTATATTATTATAATACTCATTTTAAACCTTTTTAGGTATTAAAAATCATTAAGAGACTAAACAATTTCCATACACATCTTTATATGGATTTAATTCTCATTAAATTAACTATGGTTAATTACCAACCATTTCTCTTATCATTTATCAAACCAGTAATCATCTATATTAACAGCCACATATTCAAACAAGTAATCAACTAAGTAATCACACACTTAATCATCCAATATATATATTATATTTTGATATCATTAAACTTGGAATTATTTAGAAATTAATTAGTAAATTTAAATGTGAGTACTCACGATCACAATTGCTCCCTCCTTCTCAAGCTCCAGAAAATCCGATGGAGCTTTCGCAGTACTTCAAACTTTCTCCTATTTCCTTGGAACGAATCCGACGGTACTTCCTTCTCTTTTTCTTGCACTGGAGCTTCCCGATCTCCTTCCTTTCTTTAATATGGGTTCGGCCTAGGTCTTTAGGTGAGATGTTTTCGGTTATGGGGTGGTGGGTATGTGGCCATAAGTTATAGGTGGGAAGGGAAGTGGTTTGCACTTGATTTTGAAGTGGATTGATATCCTATACTTGCTTAAATAATTTCCTCTTCTACTCTTGAAATTTTGCCATTAATTTCTTATGATAAGAAGCCATTAGAGAAGCTTGGAAAAGACAGAAGAAGAAGAATGGTGTGTAGAAATGTGAAGGAATGCATAGCTATTTATAGGAAAGGTAAAAAGTGGTAATTTACCAAATTAAACCCTTACCAAAATACCAAAATACCCTTGGATATTTCTCTTAAACTTCACATCACCATTTTCTAACACTTACCATCATTCCATCACATCTTCTTTACTTAATAATAAAGTAAAACATGCATTTATGCTGATTTGATGTTTGTTTTCATTACTCATCCATTAGGCATTTTTAATTTATTATATATATATATATATTTATACATTTTATTTATGTTTTGATTTCACTAAAGGTATACATGGTTTTAAAATACGTATTAATATGTGTTAAAACATGTTAACAAAGGTGCAACAACGTTGCGATAACTTATATTGAACAAAGTGTATAGTTTAGACAAAACGTATTACGGTCACATTTTGACGTTTTTGTTAAACTATTTATTTACATAAAAAAACTTAAAAATATTTCTTATCATTTTTAATAATTAAAACAAGTTTCTTTTAGTTATAAAACCATATTTAATAATATTAAAATCCAAGTATAAAAATACAATGCCGATTGGTCGAAGTGCGACGAAGTTTGTACACTTTTATAAAACAGGTATTTATGTTTATAAACCCATTATAAATCAAATTTATATTATTATCATATCATTATATAACCATTAAAAAAAGTTATCTACCATTTACAACAATTATTTGAATGTATATCAAATTTTGTCAAAAACCGGCTTTTGTCTCTTTTCGACGAAAATCCAAACTTCTTGATCAAATTCTTAAAATAAGTTTATCATTCTTATTTATCTCATAAAACATGATTATTTAAGTTTGAAAATTCTATATTTGAATATTTAAAGTTAATTAAATATTCCATTAAAAGTGATAAAATTAGGGGTCGTTTCACTAGCTAAATATCGCTATTCCAAACTCAATGGAACTAGTTTCGGGATCTAATTCCATCATATACAAAAGTTAGCTTTTTAAATCAAATTATAATAATTTAATTCTCTAAAATCAATTGCTATGCGTTTCGAGCTCGCACGAACACACGGTACATCCAATCGTCACGAAACTCGTCGGCGTACAATAATTTATTACTCCGGATTCAATGACACTAGTTTCTTCAAAATTTGAGGCAGTGCCCTGAAATGCTATTTTTCATACAGTTAAATATTGTTTTGTAATTTTTCGATCCAAAATCGATATTTATCCGATCTATTTTTTTTGTATTTAAATTTACAAATTCAATTCACCAATATTATCTATTAATTAAAAGGAGTTCAATAAAGTTATCAAATCCATTTAATTAATATTTAATTCACAATTCAAATATTAAATAACCAACATATTTGAATTAAGCTTATTAACTTCCAAAAACCCTATAATTAAAATATTTAAAACTAATTAAACATGTAGAATTAAATGATCAAAATTATGGGATGTTATAGTATGGAAACTTAATATTTATGTATTAAATATATAACATAATCATAGCAACACGTGCCTTGTTGCAAATCTTAGCGATCCATGACTATGGCAATGGCATAAGTACTTTTGTCATGTTAACTTCAAATCTTTAAACAAATTCGCTAAAATTGAAATTGATGAGGATTTACCAAAAATGAATTTTAAAGTTAATAATTCATGTGATAATCGTCATATAGAAAAACATAGAAAATCATCTTTTAATCAATAAATGAAATCACAACTAAAGGATCTCCAGAATTACTTCTCCTTGATTTATTGAATCCAATCCTAATCAGATCAGTAAATCACTATAAATATGTTTTCGTTATAGTTAACAATTTATCACATTATACTTGGACACTGTTTTTATAACAATCCCGCACTTTTCGACACCTTCTGTGATTGGGAATTATTTTCAACATTCCCAAAGATAGTACTAGCATGAATACTTGATATCATTTTTTCTTGTTATATCTGTATATATGTAAAACCTTTGAAACCACATATATATATATATATAAATATATCCAAAAGTCCATTATGAAAAACCTTTTGAAAACCTTTCTGGAAAATTATTTTTTTTTTCAAAACTTTTCAAGTACATTCTCTCAATACACACCTCAATCTTTGGGAATCTTAAACCTAAGCTCTGATACCAAATGTAATAGCCCCCACTTTCCGACTCACCGATCTAAAGGCTAGTGCGACTATTGGACCTACGTTATACCAAGAAATACAAGCTATTGGGTTATTAAAACATTACAGAGCATATTATAAGGGTAAATTCTAAGACATTCTACACTTCCAGATCTCAAAGTGGAAGGAGTTAAAATATAGGTACTGAAAAATAGACATTTAAAAAAAAAGTCTCCATAATACTTTATTTGCCTTATACACTGTTTCAATGTATATTATATGCTTTACAGGCTCTTAATATAGTAAGTAACTTTTGATGGACAAAAAAGAATATGAGAAATCCAACGTAAAGCTTCTTTCTCCACGTGCTATGCCCAATTAACTGCTAACCTGTCATCCTGTGGTGGGGAAAATGAAGAGAAGGGGATGGGTCAGACAAAAATCTGGTGAACAACTACAAATTTAATACATGACGTTCATGTGAAGTTAACTTTAATTCTACTTTAGATGACATAGGGTGTTACCATCAAAAACCACTCCAACTTGATCGAAGCCTTAAAGAATACAAAAGGAGGATCCATGAAGAATGATAGTAATAGAAGGACCTTTCGAAAGAGTCGAAGGAATACTTCTGCAAAAGTTGGATGAACAATGCATTTTCAAAGTGGTCGAAAGGGGACAGGGATAACCTTTTGCTTCAGTTGATCCCTTCCGAAACGGTTGCTTCCTCATGCATAAAGGTGTTTCGAATGTGTTAAAGGCACCATTCGAAGGCAATGGATTACAAGCTTTTGCATGTGCACTAAACCTTTTGAAACAATGGGTTTCGCCAACATTTACCTTCCACAGAAGAATATTGGGCCAAAGCTACCCCTTCGAAAGCATAAATTGCCTTTCGAATCAGTTAAAACCATCACCAATTACAAAGGAAGGCTTACATGAGTTCAATATGGCCTCCTCCAACATCAGAGAATAGGGGTTCCACATTAATCAACAAAAATGCATTCAAAAGCGACCTGCCGCATTTAAACCATCTACTATACTCCAACCCATTCGAAGTCCTATGATATCCCTTTCGATAATATCGAAATCCCGCATCCTATCTTGCTTGCAACAGCACATCAACAACAAAGTGGAGGGCGCATCAATACCTTTCGACGAAGTCGAAAGAACTCATGTTCCATTCGGAAGTGAAGTTAGAAGGCACCATGAATTTAGCAGCAACAAAAGGTCATCAATGCACCCTTTTGACTAAGTCGAAAGGACTGATCTGAAAGGGTCCAACCCACGCCTATAAATTAGACCCTAGGGGTACTGTTTTAGGGATCTGATTTCATTTACTCAATGCTTTTTCTTTCTTTAATTTGTAAACCCTAATCTTTAAATCAAGTTGGGGATTTTACTCCTTTGTAATATTTAGGCTTCTTGTATTCCAGAAAATAACTATTAAAGCAAATATATGGCATTTCCGAATACATTGATTGATCTGTTGCTTCTATATAGTTCTGGTTGTGAATTACTTGCATCAATGTCAATCGAAAGTTTACCTTTCGAAGGAGAAGGAACCTATTGAGTCAGTCAAAGCCTTAGATCCATTAGGTCCTAACCGTTATTCACCTTAACCACTTTGAAAGGAGATTTTCAAAGGATCCTAAGCCGATTCAACTAGTTCGATAGGTAGCTTCAACGAAGATCCAAGTGTCTCGACCATTTCGAAAGGTTGTTTAAAAGGAGTTTCAATTGCCTCAACCTTTACGAAAGGTGGACTTAAAGGGAGATCTAAATCACCTAGATTGTTTGGAAAAAGGGATTCGAAAGGTTCAAACTATCTTAATCTGTTCGAAAGGTGGTTTTGAAAGGAACACTTACACTTTAAACTCTTCTTTGGGGTGTTGACAAGTTTTCTTGTTAACATTTTTGGCGCTAGAAGGAGGACTCGAACCTCCGACCTTGTTGAATTCCCAACTTTCTTTTCCTCTAACCTATTCTACTCCAAGCTTACCTTAGACCTTACACCACCATGCTTAGCAAAATTAAAAAGTCCGAACAAGGATCCTCAGAGCCACACTTAATTGGATTCTCCCATAGAACTATTGAAGGTTCTAAATTATATGAAAAACAAATGTTAGTACTAGAGGCTTTGAGAATCATCAAGAAAATGAAGGCTGAATCTTATGATTCGGATAAATGGAGCTTAAACCCCATTCATATTGGCCCTACACCCATATTTTCTTTAGGGGGAACAAAAGATAGGAGTGATAAATTTTTTGATCAAATAAAGAAGACAATTCCATTCTATACCAGGGGCACTATATTTGAGGAACATATGATGGCTGATTACGATACCTTTGCACAAAAATGGCATCAAGCGATAAGCAGAACATCACCTACATATGAGCTTCAAAAGGTTTTGAAAAGGAAATTGATTGTTGAAGGTGAAGCTCCCGAGTCAAGCAATAAGAAATCTAGAAATCATCCTCAAAAGACGAGCTTCAAATCAAGACTTCCTAAGGAATGCAATCTGACTACATTGATTGGGAACGTTTATTTACTAACCAGGGAGGAACTCAACTATTGGCCATCCAAAAAGAAAAGGCCCAAATGCGAAAGGAATTGGGGAGGATCCTATTGTCACTATCATATGATGAATGGGCATGAAGCAAATCAATGTAGAGCACTTGAAGGAATGGTGATCAACTTTTACAGACAAGGCAGAATCAATAGATTTGTAAAGAGATCCTAATCGAATTCAATAAACCACCACTTTTCTAAGAAAAATCTACATAGTTGGGAGTAGAATTCTCCTTAACCTTGGAAATTACCTTAAACGGTTTTAAGCCTTTGTCCGTGCTGAGTTCGCTAGGTCAAAGTGGCTCCTGGAGGGAGGTTAGAGTAAATCTTTATCTGCACTATACTATGGCCAGGTTAAAGTATCAACAGGCCCTTGATCGCGCCACGCTATGGCCAGATCAAGGCACCCCTGGAAGGGGGACGGAGTAAGCCCTTGGTCCTGCCACGCTATGGTCTTACCAAGGGACCGAACAAGCCTTCAGTCCCACCACGCTATAGCCTGGCTGAAGCACCTCTTATAGGGATGACGAAGTAAGCCCTTAGTCCTGCCATGAAATGGCCAAGCCAAGGCACTGAACAAGTCTTCAGTCCCGCCTATAAGGCCTGGCTAGAGTGCCTCTTGGAGGGAGGTTGGGTAAGTCCTTGGGTCCTGCTTGTGGATAAGCTACCCAAGCGAAGCAGACAATAATGGACTAAGACGTCCAAACTTGAGAAGCGGCACATCAAACAATGACAACATAAAGAGCCTAAAAGATGGCACATGTCAAAGGAAACCAAACCTAAAGAATGGTGCAAAACCAAAAGCTCAAATAAGAATCTACAGCATTCGACTGATTTCCAAAAGAGGATTTCTAGACTTCATTAATACCTAAATCTGGGTTTCGGGTCTCTTACCATTGATTTCTGGACTTCACTCATTAATGCCTGAAACTGGACTTCGAGACCTTTATTACAGACTTCTGGTCTTCTATTAATTCCAGGATCTATCTTATTAATACCCAGATCTAGGTCTGTTATTTCCAAATAAGGATTTTTGGACTCAAATTATTTGTTCCCAAAAGAAGATTCCTAGTCTCCTATGACTTATTTCCAGAAGAGGATTTCTAAACTTCCAGTACCAATGCTAGATTTGGATTTTCGGCTTTCCATTATTAATTCCATAATCAGATTTTTGGTCTTTTATTAATATAACTGGAGTCATATTTCTAGTCTTCTCTTATCATTACAAAAGTTGGATCTCAAGATTCCTATTCATTTATAATTGTGGAATTTCTCTTCATTTATTATTTTAACATGAAGATCTGTTAACCACCATTACTTAGATTTTTGCAATTAGCAGGATTCCTCATACTTTTGCCAATAATATAAAGAACTACCAAATATATTCTTGCTTAGATTTCAAATTAATGATAAGAAATATTGTCTACTTTGTACTTTTCGGGAAAACAAGATCAATAAGGAAGACTAAATGGGTCGAAAAATACAAAAAACATAGTCAAAGTTATTAGGAAGCATATTCAAAAGAAGCATTGTAAAAACAAGCAAAGGCTACTAACTAGGTGATATTAACATAATTTACATGATTTATAAGATTATTTACGAGTATATGTACAAGTGTATGTATCATAGATCTTGGATAACCTTAATTAGACTCCTAGGAATTAAAGGATCGACAATATGGTGAATCACTATACAAAGAATTTCTTTAAGCTTCTTTTCCTTTTTCTTAATTTCATCGATCATCAACAGACTCAATGCGGGTCTTTAAAGCATGGTTGAAAACTTTGTTGGCATTGTTAAGTGTCTTGTTTTTCCTTTCTAAATCGTCAATGTGCTTTCGAGAAGATATTTTTCATGTTCAATTTTTTGAATTCTAGCCGCATACTTATTAATGCACTGTGAATGTCTCACTTTCTTTGGTTGTAAAAATATTTTACCATTTCAAATTTGACCTTCCAACACCATTCACCTACTGCTTTCTCATCTAAACCTGGAGGAGGGTTAGTCGTAGCTAGAAATTTTTAAACAGCTAGAGATGAAGACCTTGTCGATTTCACAACAGATGAGGCGATTAGAGAAGTTGGTAAATTGATATTTTAGATGTCACCCCCATGATAATTCTAGGGATTTGCACTGGGTTTGGCTATCTTTTAATTTTATCTCTAAATCGCTAATCTGTTGGAGAAGCTTAAACATTTCTTGATCAAAATCGATCAAAGAGTTTGGTTTAATTTGACCTTTTTATTGAGAAATTATTTCTCTTTACTCTTGACGTCCGCTTCTATACTAGTGATCTGATCGTTGAGGTCCCTAGCAATCGCCTTCTAAAGAAAAAATTTCCTATGCCTTTCCAACGCTTTAGTGTTGCCTTGAAGACGAGCAGACAAAGGATCTTTAAGGAGGCTCCTCTTTTCAACATCTGCTACCAACCTATCTCCGATGCTGGTGAAATGAGATAATGAATCTAATGAGAGTG
This sequence comes from Allium fistulosum, assembly GCA_030737815.1. Taxonomy (NCBI): domain Eukaryota; kingdom Viridiplantae; phylum Streptophyta; class Magnoliopsida; order Asparagales; family Amaryllidaceae; genus Allium; species Allium fistulosum. The sequence continues at coordinate 149,807,785 of CM060906.1, read as the reverse complement.
GCATGGTAGAAAACTATAACTCCTCTTCAAACGAACAAAAAACAAAGTTAATACTCAAATTACTAATTCCTTTTATTACAATAATAGAGGTTACAACTCAAGGAAAAAAAACTTAAACAAAAAGCACAATCTCATTGTAATAATCAAATACTTGTTTTATTACACTTAAAGCAGGAATACATCATTTTTTACCTCTGTTCAAAGAATTAGCGGAAAGAGTAATTGTAAAATCAAAAGGTGCATTAAATCCTTCTGGGGTAATAACTGAAGGATATTTACTATAATCCCATTCTCCGGCAGGAGGACTATCATGACTGCATATTAATTTGGTATGATATGTTCAGATTTCGTTAAAAAGCCTTTCCTTTTCTTCGCCAAGAAAATCAAAATGAAGGCGGGGTGTTTCATATACAACATTTGTAGGTCTCTAAGAAAGCAATATTGTAACATCCCATATCTGGAGGCCAAAAGGTAAGCGCTACAGATGCTGTAGTCATCTATAGTACTAACTTCTGGTGACAAAATATGGTATACTAATGGTAATATCAAGAGCATTTGAATATGAAAAAAATCACAGATTTCAAAAAAAAAATAACATTTTGCTGATTACATTTCAAAAAATAATTCATATCCAAGTTACATAATCCCATAACCGTTTCCTAAGTAAAGAAAAAATATATTTTATAAAAATACGCCAAGAGCGACATATAACGATGCTCCATTGATTGATCAGAAAAATATAGTCATACCGACTTAATACACACAGTGGAAAAATAAACTGAATCAACTGTAATTCCTAATTAGCTATCCATCAGCCACCTGCTCGTTTTCGGAAGCTTTATTCGCCAAAATTTCGAAAACATGAAAAACTTAACTCTCAGCCTACTCAAATCAATTTTGAATACCCGAGAGTTTAAGAGGAAACAAAAACTTCGAGTCAGACATTAGCCTGATGTGAATATTTCTGTTACACTATTTACTGCTATTGAGTGAGACCGCGCCGTTTAGCAGAACAGGTTTCCCCTCACTAATATCCTTTTCAAAATATATATTTTGCAAATCCTTTACTGCAACCAAACTGGTTAATTAAACTGATTTTAATAATAATAGTGATATTCGTTATGCTAAAAATAGGTAATAAACAGACTATTTGTCCAAAATCTGGGCCGACTGCCCTCAAACTGGACTAACTGTTCGTAATCTAGACTAACTGTCCTTAAACTGGACTAACTGCCCCTTTGGCTGACTCGGACCTACCGGATAAAATATCAAATGGTCTAAACAACTGTTAGACAAAACTTTTGGACGGTCTGTCCTTAACTTACTTCTATAGTGGTCAACTGATCCTAATGGTTTTGTGGCTTACCAATAACCTACCTCTGTACATAAATATTTCATTCTGCATGTAACCAACATTTTAGTCTTACCTGTGACTAAGCCTTATACACTGGAATTCTGGACTAAATTAGCTAGGGTCTAATAGCTAATGAGCATAGGGCACAACCCTGCACTAATCCTATCTGGTCTTCTAATTTCAGTCATTATCTTAGGGTTAACTACCCTTTAAATTTTCCATGAAAAACCTTTTCAAAATGATTTAACCCTTTAAATCATACATATACAAGAAAAATACATATTTACCTTTACTCAAAGCTATTTTTCAATGACACACACACTCTTTACTCAAAATAACATCGGTGAGTTTTAACGATTCCTATATTTGAATGGATTTGATTTGAATTAGTTTTCCTTTAACTTTTCTTAATAATTCTTCCCCTTTTCCTTGTTAATGGTGGACGGCCTTAGTTTGAAAATTTTGGTAAGAATGAAATGAACATGTATAGGGGATACACGGCCAAGTATAAGCGATAAAGGAATGGCCACTTTCCTATTTTACCCCTCCTATATTTCATTTTAAACTCTTTCTTAATTCATTGGTTTTAAATGGCATCGCTACCCCTTTCATTAAATCAAATCTCAATTCCCTAATCAACACATTATTTTATTTAATTTGACTAATTAAATATCCTAAATAATGTTACCAAAAAATTGGGGTGTTACAGACTCTCCTCCTTAAAGAATCTCGTCCTCGAAATTGCGATAAGGAACACAACAATCAAACAAAGAGGTAAAAAATACCATCAAACAAGTCAGGATAAGTATCTCTAATCCTGCTCTCAAACTCCCAAGTACAGTCCCTATCATCATCGCTCCACTGGACTTTGACTAATCTAACCGTCTTGGTTCTAAGCCTCTTCTCATCTCTCGCAACAATGTGAATTCGCTTTCTCACTATAGTAAATCAAGTTCTACCACTAAATCATATAGCACTGTCGATGCAATAGTAGTCTCCGTGTCTCTAACACACCTTTTGAGATGAGAAACATGAAAAACATCATGGACACCTGCCAGACTGCTCGGTAGCTCAATTCCATATGCGAGTTTCCCGTTCCTCTCAATAATAGGAAAAGGTCCAACGAATCTCGGTGCTAACTTTCCTAATCTCCTAAATCTGATTACACCCTTCATCGGTGAGACCTTGACGAAAACCTGATCTCCAACTGAGAACTCTAAGTCTTTCCGTCTCTTATCTACACAACTCTTCTGCCTAGACTAAGCCTCCTTCATTCTAGCCTGAATGACCTCAATCTTTTCTACAACTTCTCTAACCAAATCTGGACCAAGAACCAGCCTATCCCCGGTCTCCAACCAAAAAACGTGAGATTTGCATGGCCTTCCATACAAAGCTTCAAACGATGCTACCCCAATACTAGTCTGATAACTATTGTTATATGAAAACTCGACTAGATGCAGATGGTCTTCCCATGATCCCCCGAAGTCTAGAACCCAAGCTCTTAACAAATTCTCCAAGATTTTGTTAACTCTCTTCATTTGCCCATCTGTCTGTGGGTAGTAAGAGGTACTCATCTTGAGCTTGGTTCCCAAAACTTCCTGTAGACTCCTCTAGAACTTGCTAGTGAATAAGGAATCTCTATCACTAACTATGCTACTAGGGATTCCATGCAGTCTAACCACATTCTTCATTAAAAACTTTATCCAAACAGGTGCCGTCCTGGTTGACTTAACTGGAATGAAATGGGCACTCTTGGTCAATCTGTCCATTATAACCCATATACTTTCATTTCCTCTGTTCAACCTTGGTAACCCATCTATGAAATCCATAGAAATAGAATCCCACTTCCATACTGGAATATCTAATGGCCGAAGCAACCCAATTGGCTTCTGATGTTCGGCCTTTGCCTGCTGGCAATTCAAGCACTGCTTTACACATAAGCCCATATCCTGCTTCATGCCTTTCTAGAAGAAACTCCTCTTCATATCCTGATACATCTTAGTACCTCTTGGATGAATAAAGAACTTCGAACAATGGCATTCTTCTAAGACTTCTTTCCTTATGTTTCCTACACTCGGAACATATAATCTTCCTTTCTTTCTCAACCACCCATTCTGATCAAGGCTGAAATCTTTCAAGTCATCCCTCTTAGTTCCCTTAATCTCCTGATCCATTCAGCTAACCCTGGATCCTCCTCTTATTTAGAAGCAATCTTTTCGATCAACATTGGTCGAACTTCCAAACAAGATAATAAAACAGAATCTCCACTAGATCCAGCCTTAGATCTCCACTGCACTCTGAATCTGGAAATGCTTCCAAACTCTGCAATCATCATTAATACTGCATTCTGATGCTTCCTTCTAAGCGCATCTACAACCTTGTTGCCTTTCTCTGGTCTGTACTCAATCCCAAAATCATAAGCAGCTATAAACTCTATCCACCTCTGCTGTCTCATATTCAGCTCCTTCTGAGAGAAGAAAATACTTTAGCAACTTATGATCTGTATATAACTCAAACCACTCTCTTAAAAGGTAATGTCTCCACACCTTCAATGTAAAAATCACCGTAGCAAATTCCAAATCATGTGTCGGATACCTGACCTCATGATATCTATGCTGTTTAGAAGCATAGGCAATCAGTTTACCTCTCTACATTAGCACAGCTCCTAATCCTGTTCCACACTCATCGGTATAAACCGCTAAATCCTGATTCACTTTCGGAACAACCAACACAAGTGCATGGGTCAATAAGTGTTTCAAACTCTAGAATGCTTCCTTACACTTATCGGTCCACACAAACTTCACATCCTTTCTTGTTAGCTTTGTCATTGGTGCTGCTATCCACGAGAAATCCTTAATGAATCTCCAATAATAACCAACCAATCCAAGGAACTCTTTATCTCAGTCACGGTCTTGGTTGTCTTCCAACTGTTCACCACCTCAATCTTAGCCGGTTCCACTGACAAGCCTCTCTCTGAGACTACATGACTAAGAAACTTCACTTCCTTCTTCCAGAAGTGACACTTTGAGAACTTCACCTTCAATTGATGCTGCCTCGGCATCTCAAGCACCACTCTAAGTTGAACTTCATGCTCACTCTTATCCTTAGAGTATCAAGATATCGTCTATGAATCCCTATACGAACCTATCCAAGTGCTCTCGGAAAACCCAGTTGATCAAATCCATAAAGAAAGCTAGCGCATTGGTCAGTCTGAACGACATAACTAGCCATTCGTATGACCCATATCTGGTCTTAAACGCTGTCAAAGGTATACTATCCTCTGCTATCCTGAGCTGATGGAAACTTGTTGCCAAATCCAACTGGGAAAATACCTTGGCACCACTCAACTGGTCGAACAAATCATCAATTTTGGGAAATGGATATCGATTCTTTATCGTCCTCTCATTCAACTTACGATAATTGATACATAGCCTCAATGATCCATCGCTTCTAAGCAAACACTGCTGCTGCACCCCAAGGCGAACTACTCAGCTTGATAAAACTCTTGCCTTCTAAATCCACAAGTTGCACCTTCAACTCCCTCATCTCTGAAGGGGTCATCCTGCTTGGCGGCCTACTCACTGGTTTTGCTCCTGGAACAAAATCTATATGAAACAGAATGGCTCATTTCGGTGGCAATCCAACTACATGCTTAAATACATCCATGAATTCTCTAACCATGAAAACTCGACTCAACTCATCTTTCGATTCCATAACACCCAACAAAGCATACATCTCACCGCCAGAACCTTCTATGGTATAAACAATCCCGTTGCTACAATTAGGGTGTCTAAAGTGATATCTTCCTATCCTGGCAAAATATCCTACCATCGCACTCACTTAACCAATCCATACCAAGAATAATTCCGAACCCCACATAATCAAACACATGCAAACTACAAACAAAGGTATGACCTAATAGGTCAAACTCTAACTGGTCACATCTCAACCCTAGAGTTGCATACCCTTCTATTGGATTCACAACCCGTAAGGAAGTAACTAAATATGTGGGTTCTGGGTTAAGCTTATCTATCAAACATCTAGATATAAAAGATTGCGATGTACCAATAGCAAATAGAACGCTAGCAGACATACCATGAATCTGAAGCATACCTCCCAAAACTACCTTTCCCTTCTCTTGAGCTGTTGGCTTCGAAGTAGCAGGCTCCAATGCCGAAACCTTGCCCTTTCCATCCTTAGCGAGCTCCTTGCACTGGTTCTTATAGTGGCCAATCTAGTCGCAATTGAAGCACCTGACATTATTCCTTCCAACCACTTCTTTTGCCTTTCCAGAATGACACTCATTAGCAAAGTGCCCCTTCTTGTCGCACTTGAAGCAAACAATCTCAAACTTCCCTTTCTTAGCTGCTCCACCCTTCTGTGCACCTTTCTTGGGAAATAACTTCCTCTTCCGACTCTGCCCTACCTGGACCTCCTTAGCCTTGCTCTTCTCGAGAGAATCAAGAATCTCCTCATGTCGTAGGTCATCTCCACTCCAACATCAAAAGGATCTCTAATATGAGGCAATGTTGCCTTGGCCAACTCTGGCTTCAACCCTCTGATGAACTTCTCATTCCTCTTCATCACTATATCTATTGAAGCATACCTATACCTGGCCAACTCCTTGAACCTTCTAGCATACCCCAAAATAGTCATTTCTCCCTGCTTTAACTTAGCAAACTTTCCGATTAGAGCAGTCTGTGCCATCATCGACATGAATCTCTCCTGGAACCTCCTTTTGAAATCTTCCCAGGTCATAATCTTCTCATCCACTGCCACAGTCACACTATTCCATCAGAACAAAGCTGTTCCCTAAAGATGTTTGGATGCCAACCTCCACTTCTACTCATCATTGAGCCCCAAATCTGCAAAGATCCTTTCGCAGTGCAACAACTAGTTTTCCACCTCAATAGCATCCTCTATTCTAATAAATGGCTTCCCCCCAAGCTTAGTGTAGTCTCCACTCAACTTAGCATAATCGTTGACTAGTGGAGATACCAGAACTCCTCCTCCCACTACTCCAGCAGCAACACCCGCTTGCACCATATTCACGAAAAACTGATGCATAGCTTCCATTCCAACCTGCGGGTCTCCAGCTCCTACATTCTCTTCCTGTGTCCGACCTCGGGTTCCCTTCGAATTAGGTCCGGCATTCCCATCGGTGCCTCCCCTCCCTGGGTTAACTCTTCCTCTTCTACCATCCATATCTGTACTCAAATCTCATGAGATACAGAAAAGAACCTAACAAAAATAAGAGACTAGAGATAAAGCGTATAATTGTATACAACAAATACAAGTACGTTACTATAGCGTTATCCCAAACCCCAATCTTACTCTAATTCCTTAGGATTATGTTTTCAAAATCATCTTTAATTTAAAGTTTTTCATAAACCTATGCTCTGATATCAAGTTGTAACATCCCGTATCTGGAGGCCAAAAGCTAAGCGCTACAGATGCTATAGTCATATATAATGTTAACTTCTGGTGACAAAATACGGTAATGCTAATGGTATCTATAATATTAGAAGCACTTGAATATGAACAAAATCACAGATTTCAAAAAAACAATATTTTGTTGATTACATTTCCAAGTTACATAATCCCATAACCTTTTCCCAAGTAAAGATCAAATATATTTTACAAAAATACGCCAAGAGCGACATATAACGATGCCCCTTGATTGATCAGAGATATTTAGTCATACTGACTTAATACACACAGTAGAAAAATAAACAGAATCAACTGTAATTCCTAATTAGCTATCCGTCAGCCACCTGCTCGTCTCCGGAAGCTTTATTCGCCAAAATTTTGAAAACTTGATTTTGACCATAAAATATTAAGAAGAATGAAGGTATGAAAGAAGGGTCACGAGAGCATGAGGAAAGATCAGAAAGCACCAAGATGTTCTGGGTAATCATACCTTTCGACAAGGAGCTTCTGGCGAAGTTCAAGGCTATCTTTCAAAGTCCATAGACAGGATGATGCCCCAATAATCCACCTTTCGACTAGGACGAGTGGTCTTTTAACAAAGACAAAGGAGAAGGATCTCAAACCAAACCTTTTGAAGGAGTCGAGAGGATGCAACTATCAAGATTTAATAGCTTCAAACCTTCCGAAGTAGTCGAAAGTTTCCGTTCAGGGAGTTCTTACCTTTCGAAGAAGATGGAGAAATCAAAGAAAGCAGGTGCAACTTCATAACGACCTTTTCGAAAGCGTAGCAAGCCTTTCGAGCCGGTTGGAGCACATCCAAAATACCTTTCGACTAGGTCGAAAGGTTTTTATGAAGAAAGCAATGCTCAAAAGTCAGCAAAGAATGATCGAAAACCATTCAAAAACATTGAAGGAAAACACAACACTCGACAACAATCAAGTAAGAAGCAACCTTACGACAAGATCGAAAGGTTCATAACAAGCACGTAAAGAGCAACCTTCCGACAAGGTCAAAAGGTTCACAACAATTAGGAGGAGAGCTACCTTCCGACAAGGTCGAAGGGAACACAATAGTAGGAACAAGGCGAGCCTTTCGACAACATCGAAAGGTTCATGAAAGCTTCAGAAAGGAAACCTTCCAACAGAGTCGAAAGGTTCGTGAAGACATCAGGAAAAGCAACCTTTCGTCTAAACCGAAAGGTTCATGAAGGCATCGGAAAGACAAACCTTCCGACATCGTCATAAGGTTCATTATGGCATATAAGGGGCAAACCTTTCGAAAAAGATGAAAGGTTTGTAGTTGCATATAAAAGGAAAATCTTCCGACCTAGACGAGAGCATAGAGTCGAAAGGAGGACCGCCTGTGTCTATAAATAGGACTCGAGGGGTCATGTTATGGGGAATTTTGCTCATTCTAATCTTGTAACTTCTAAAATCATAGCTCTGTAACCCTAATTGGGTAGTGATTTGGGGAATTTAATGAAAAGTAAAGTATATTAATGGATCCGAGGGAAGTCTTAAGTTTTGTAAATTTACTTTATAGTTTACCTTAAACCTTTGCTAGATTAACTCATATTTCCAGGTTCAACCCCATCGGAAGGTCCTTATCGATAAGAACGATAATACTTCAACTATAAGTAATCACTACAACCCTTCGAAGCCTTTAACTCTACAATCTGAACCCTTCGACAAAGTCGACAACTCAATTGGTTCAACACCTATAACCTTCTAAAACCAATCAACTAGCAGTCTAACCTTTCGATAAGGTTGATAACCACTCCATATCCACGAAAGTATATCATACCCAGCTTGAACCCATGGACGGTTAACACCTTAATCCCTCGGCCTGATAAAAGTAAACCTTTTTAAGGACAAACTAAGGGAATTTCAACCTAGTTGAAAAAGAAAACCTTTATAGGAGACCTCATATAAGCTCAACAAAGCCGAAAGAACACTTAGCCTATGTTCTAAACCTTTCGACGATGTCGAAGGGTTTGATACTGGACTTATCAACTAATAAGGTTAAATTTGAAGGCAATCCTTAAAGGAATCAGGCCCTTTGTTCTCCAAAGAAGAAATCCACCCTTCTTAACACAATTTTGGGGTGTTGACAAGAAATCTTGTTAATATTTTTGGCACTAGAAGGAGGGCCTGAACCTCCGATCCCTAATCGCTTTTACCAAGAATTAATAGAGCACTTCGTTCAAAAAGAAGATGAAAGGAGTCATGAATAGTATTGATATCTTAAATGATGAAGTTAAGCCACAATCAACTTTGGAAAACAAAATAGTCCCAAACTTTAACTGGGAGAATATAGAAATTGTGCAACCTTCAATGAAATCAAAGTCCAGCACCTGCAACTACAAATGATAGCCATTTAGAAATTTCTTGATAGAGTACCATCTCAAGAGCCACTAAAAGTCATGGAAGGAGAAGATGAAGCACAACCTCCGAATAAAGATCAATATGAGGATCAAAGAAGTAAAGCAAAAAGGACCATTGAGTAATCAAACAGTTTAACTGTGTAGGACAGTAGAGGTCACCATGACAACATTCACAACCAAGTCACAGAGGATACAACAAGAAATGCACTCAACGAATTAAGGAAATATGTTATCCTACAAAAGGCTCCTTTTTCAGAAGAAATTATGGCAACTAGCATTCCTTCTCGCATTCAGATTCCCCAACCAAAGTACAATGGAACTACCGATCCAGATGATCACCTTACAGCATTTTAAAGTTGCATGAACTTGTATAATGCCTCTGGGATAGTTCGATGCAAACTTTTCTCGATTACTCTTCAAGGAATAGCTATCAAATGGTGTAGGAATTATCAAAAGAAGACCATTTATTACTGGGAAAAATTTTCTTATGATTTTGTGACACAATTTTACGTATTCAAAGATCAAACTATGAGCTTGAGCCTGTTAGCTACAATCAAACAAAAATGGGGAGAACCACTAAACGAGTATTTAAAGTGGTTCAATACTAAAGCATTAAAAGTAGAAGACGCGACTGATAGAGACAAGTTAATAGTAGTTCAGTCTAGGCTAGTGGAACAAACCCCTTTCTGGGAACAACTTTATATTAATGGAAGCCGGGATCTACGAAACTTCTACTTCCAAGTTGAGAAATTTATTCAGATGGAGAAAATATATTTTGCGACAAGGGAATCTCAACGAAGACAAAGGATAGAAGAAATCAATTTTAATTCCCCTAGTGAAGGATTGGAGGAAAAGAAAAGTAGGAGGAAAATTCAGAAAGAGATTTCTGAATCCAATCACGTGAATTTAAACAAGCCCCTTTCTTATATTTTCGCCGTAAAAAAAGATTCTGAAAGCTTTCCAATTACTCACAGTAGTATGAAACATACCAGAATTTGTTGTTTAATTAGAGATCAACAATGTTTTGTCGGGTCAGGAATAGAAGGTGGAAGAATGGAAGTGAACGATGAAAAATTCATGATTGACTGAATAATCTATTAAAAACCTTTAGGAGGCACTAGAGATATAGGTCTAAAAGGATTCAACTCCTGACGAGGAGTTTAAGTGCCTAAATCCCTTTGCATCTGTTTAATGATGATAGGAGAATCAGACACAACTATGTGAGCTATGAAATCATCCTTTAAATGAATAATTCTAGGTGGGTCAGTGGCACCATCAAGAGTAGAACCTTCCAAAATCTTACCTACATCAATTGATTCACTCTCTTTTAGAGGAAGAGAAGACTGGACATTAGCAATTTTAGTTTTCTTGAGAGAAGGACCTGTTGCAGTCATCTCGCTCAATTTTCTTTTGCCAATCATCCTCGACCTAGTGATGGCCTGGGTTAGAGCTGAAGCGCTGAATTCAAAAGATGGAAGGACTGGATCTCTTATGATTAATTCAGCCGAAGAAGCAGCTGCTAAAATCCAAAAAGCATAAGTTAGTAAAGCAATCTAAATAATAACACAACGACAAGTTATGGAAAATACATATAAGTTTAGCAGGCCGGTCAGGACAAATCGGAGACAATGCGGAAAATTTGTGGGGTCGCCCAAAGATAGGAAGTGCTTGCCCAAAGAGGAGGTTGTCCGAGAACCCTTTGGCCTACTGGGAGGAGAGTATGTTTTTGAAGATTTATTGGGATCAATAATGTAAGTCTATTCCCAATGTTACCAGAAGCAGCAGTTAACGACTTCACAACTCCCTTCCCGTCATCATCAAGATCTTTAGAAGCAGGGCCTAATAAAAAAATGCAATTCAGTAAAAGAGAATAATTTAATGAAAAATGAAAATAGTGATCAACTTACATGGAGAAGAGAAAGCTCCATTAATATTTGGAAAACATTTGACATAGAAGAATTGTGTCTCCAAATCTCTAAATTTATTTACTCCCTTAGAAATTAACTTCTTTTGTGGGTTGGATCTTAAGATCTGTCTATTTAAATTGCCGAGCTTAATAAGATGCACCCAATAATTTAGAACTTCAGCACTTAGTGAAGGAAGGCTTGACTCTAAGGCCATGAGCTCTAAGGAGTCGTGATATGTATATACATTTGGTGATAATTGAATTGGAGCAATGCCAAGGTGACTCAATAATCTTGACAAGAAATCGGGGAATGGAATAAAACCACAATGCTAGATGTGGATGGTAGTGTAAACAAAATATCCTTCAGAAGGACTCTGGATATTGTCATTGTCACCAGGAGGAATGGCTTCAACTCCTGTGATTCCGAAGTCGTTAAGGATCGCGTCAACTTTGTCTTTAGTGGATATAAGAGAATGCATCGAGACTGCTTCGGCATTCTTTGGAGAAGACTCTAATTCTGAAGCTACATCCTTTTCAAGTTTCTTAGAAGTCCTTTTCAAACCCATGATCTTGCCTGGTGAAATTGTTTTATTAAAATTATAATTTGTTTCATTATTAGCACCTTTCGAAGATGTCGAAAGCCTATTGCAATGGTTCAGATATCTACCATGGCATATTGTTCAATACCTCCGAAAGGGTGTTAAATTTAATGAGAATCATTAGATTCATCGAGCTTTTGATAGTAACGAAAATGAAGATTGAGTACAAACACCTAAACACATCCTTAGACAATGTCGAAAGGCCGGAAATTTTTTACTATTAATAAGTGCAACTATCCCCACAATGCTAATTTGAATCTATACACTGTTGAAGCTATTAACAACATCCACCAATCAAGTCAAATGAACCTTTCGACAACAACCTTTCGACAACGTCGAAACCCACAAAATTTATCTTACTTAAAAAATATGAATATTGCCAAAATGCTATATTCTCACTAAGTCGAAAGACTTGGAGCAAAGTGATTCTAATACAAACGAAAGGGCCTTAGGGTGTTTCAACAATGTTTAAGTTGAGAAAATGATAGTTATATTTCTGTTGACTATAATAGGTCCCAAGTAAGTCAAAAGGGCAAGGTGGAGTTTCGAAAACATGCAAATGACTAGGCATATCTTAATTCCGAGGGTTTTAATCAAGTCGAAAGGCTAGATAAGGTTTTCAACTGTAACAAAAATGTATTATTCTCAATCCAATTGATGGTAGGAGAAATGAATTTCTAACTTTTAACATCTTCCAGAGTAAATTAAAATTGGACATGGTCTACCCAAAATAAAATTTCATAGCAAATCAAATTCACTTTTTATATACATTAAGTTTTGAATCCTTTCGAAGAGAATCGGGCCTCCGATGAGATACACCGTGTAGTCATTAAATCGAACCCTTCAAAATGACTTCTTCGAAAGGTGTCAGAATACATCAACCCCTTCGAAAGGATCCATTTAAAGTAGATACTTGACTTCCTTTCGAACCCTTCGAAATGGGTTAGAAAATGAAGTGGAGTTAGTCGCATTAACCCCTTTCGAAAGGGTTGGAAATTAAGTTGTAACATTAGTTTATTGATATACTTAACTCAACCTTCTCTTTGAAGTTATCAGAAAGGAGTTCCTTCTTGATTCATTGTCAACCTAATGCTTCTTAGATGTTGACAACAATATTGACTCGAGCATGAATTCGTATAACAAAAACAAAAAACCTAACTTTAGCAAATTCAAGCTCGGATCATAATTGGCTCCATATATTAATCAAAGTCGAAAAAATAATAATAAAAAAATCCTCTCAAACTAATTAGAATTGTGCATAATAGAATTCAAGCCTGAATTCACGCACAACAAAGGCGAATAACCCCAGATTTAACGAATTCAAGTTCAAGCCCAAAATTGAAATCATAGACTAATCGAAATCAACATAAAAATGAATCCAAAGGTCATTTATATGAACGATGGACTCAATTCAATCTCAAAAAATTGAGACAGAAATGCAAATTCGAACCCTAAAAATTTGAAATTGAAATTGAATATGAACAATAGATGCATACCTCAATTTTGAACTCGTGTATACTGAAATTAGGAATTTAATGGGAAATTGAAATTTATGATTCTTGGTTTGAGTTTTTAATGGCAGGTAATGAAAAGGGGGAGAAGAAAGCATGATTTATAAGAAAAGCAAACGCAAAGGAAAACCATTCAATCAAATTTAAATGAACGGCCAAGATTTATGCGAGTATATGAAAAGGTAGGAAATTTATGCTGAAATAAACAAGTGTCGGAATAGTTGACTTGAAAAGTCAAGTGAATCCCTTCTCCGGGGGGGGGGGGGAAGGTGCAAGTAATACCATCAAAAACCAGTCCAACTTGATCGAAATCTTAAAGAATACAAAAGGAGGATCCATGAAGAATGATAGTAATAGCAAGACCTTTTGAAAGTGTCGTAGAGATGCTTCAGAAAAAATTGGATGAGCAATGCGCTTTCGAAGAGGTCGAAAGTGGGCAGGGACACCCTTTCGCTTCAGTTGATCCCTTTCAAAATGGTTGCTTCCTCATGCATAAAGGTGTTTTGAATGTGTTAAAGGCACCATTCAAAGGCAACAGATTACAAGCCTCTGCATGTGCACTAAACCATTCGATACAATGGGTTTCGCCAACATTTACCTTCCGTAGAAGAATATTGGGCCAAAACTACCCCTTCGAAAGCATAAATCAGCCTTTCGAATCAGTTAAAACCATCCAAAATTATAAAAGGAAGGCTTATATGAGTTCAATATGGCCTCCTCAAACACTAGATGATAGGGCTTCTGCATCAATCAACAAAAATGCATTCGAAAGCAACCTACTGCATTTAAGCTATCTACTATACTCCAGCTCATTTGAAGCCCCAAAGATATACCTTTCGATAGTATCGAAAGCCTGCAACCTATCCTGCTTGCAACAACACATCAACATCAAAGTGGAGGGTGCATCAATACCTTTGGAAAAAGTCAAAAGCACTCTGAAGTTAGAAGGCGCCCTGAATTTAGCAGCAACGAAAGGTCATCAAGGCACCATTTCGACTAAGTTGAAAGCACTAATTTGAAAGGGTCCAACCCGTGCCTATGAATAAGACCCTAGGAGTACTGTTCTAAGGATCTGATTTCATTCACTCAACGCTTGTTCTTTCTTAAATTTATAAACCATAATCTTCAAATCAAGTTGGGGATTTTACTCCTTTGTAATATTTAGGCTTTTTATATTCGAGAAAATTATTATTAAAGCAAATATATAGCATTTTCGAATATATTGATTGATCTGTTGCTTCAATATAGTTCTGGTTATGAATTACTTGATCAATGTCAATCGAAAGGTTACCTTTCGAAGGAGTAGGAACCTATTGAGCTAGTCAAAGCCTTAGATCCATTAGGTCCCAACCATTAGTTACCTTAATCACTTCAAAAGGAGGTTTTGAAAGGATCCTAAGCCAATTCAACTAGTTCGAAAGGTAGCTTCAAAGGAGATCCAAGTGTCTCGACATTTCAAAAATTTGTTTAGAAGGAGTTTCAATTACCTCAACCTTTTCGAAAGATGGACTTAAGGGAGATCTAAATCACCTAGATTGTTTGGAAAAAGGGATTCAAAAGGTTCAAACTATCTTATTCTGTTCGAAAGGTGGTTTCCAAAGGAACACTTACATTTGAACCCTTGTTTGAGATGTTGACAAGTTTTCTTGTTAACATAGGATGTACTATAAGTGTCCGTGAATTTTTAAGGTCTGTTATCTAAGTTTTCTTGTCTAATACATACCTGAACTACCGTTTGTGTAGGCTATTCCAAAGAGCAAACTACAGATCGAACCTTACAACTAACGGTCGGCCACCGCTCATAGAGCTACTCAATATAAACACCGCCACTAGGCTAAAAAAACATAGAAACACAATTACAATGCTACTAAACATCGAAACACCACCCCCTTGGCTGCTAACCATGAAAACATCCTCACTAGGCTACCGTGGAAATAAATTCCCACTATTGTCCCCACTATTAGGCTACTGGTGAATCGATTTTTCCTAACTATGACCATCCATTTCTCACTAGGTCTGGAGAGGAAGAAACCAAAATGCTGACTCATTACTATGTCTCATCTTTTACGCCCTCTTCCACCCCTTGATCGTAATCTTGGCCTCTTATTCCAATCGTTTGGATCCTCCATTTGATCTATATCTTGTCGTGTCAGAAATCGTGGATACTAGGATTTCCGTTATGACGGACCGCACTCTATCAGACATCCTTGTCAATGCTACACGTCCACCATGGAACCTTCTGTTAGTGTCATTTGTGGAAATGCATTGTCCCTAGTCAAATAATTGACCCCTAATTGTGTAAACAACATTTACCTAACACCGCAACGACCTAGCATCCTCTCATAGGGAACTGGATTTCCTACTGCTCCTAACGTACATCCTAATAGCCATAAATAGGCCCACAAGTAATTAACATTCATATAAATTTTTATTACGAACTTGGACCTTAGGCCGAGGTTTAAATCACACGTTTCAGGTGACAACAGGTCGACGCTCGGGGTGAGGGCCAACAGTCGTGGTCAAAAATTGAGGTTTCGCTATTTCCTGATTTTGATTTTTAATTTGGGTTTATGTTAATCGATTATTCCAACGTTTTTTGATTTTATCATTTACAGTAAACATGACCAGCTAATATTTTTCGAATTTCCATTTTAATTCTTCAATCTTGGGTTTCCAGTTTTAGGGTTTATAGATTCTAGGGTTTACCGTTAACTAAATTAAAGGGGTATGCCCAATCAATATCGTGTTTAACAATTCATAGTAATTCTATTCTACCCAAGATTGCAGATTTTAATTTTAAGGTTTTACACTTTAAAATTAGATCTCTAGCATCCTAGATCATATAGAATAGAGCAAATTTAACTATAGATAATCATATAATTAAATTTTTTCCCACTAACCTCGAGCCTAAGCTCTTCATATTTGCTTTGCTTGAGAATCGGCCCTCCGTATGCTAGCTCTGCTTATTCCGCCTAGATAGAATTGCTTGTGTTATTCTAGGTTGATTTTATTTCGATTTCTGAAGAATTTTAGGGTTAGAGGAGAGGTTGGAATTGGGAAAAGTTTCGTTACAGTGAACTATTATATGGATTTTAAGGTTAGGTTAGGCTTGAATTTATTGGAGTTGGCAACTAGTTTAGGCCATTGGATTTAGGTTGGAGAATATTCAGGGTTATAAGCTACGCACATCTCAGCTTGGCGACGAAGCCATGTATCCCGGCCGTTGGAATACGTAGCGCAACGCTTGACTTTACATAGGGTATAGTCGACCGCCTTGACACCTAGGTCGACCGCTATCGATCAACCATCGACCATCTTGGGTCGATCGGTCACGGTGAATTTTTTTGATGTTTGTTTATTTTTAAATTCGTATTCTATTTTCAATCCTTCAAACGCCTGAAACTTCTCTGTATTAAATTCAATTTCGAAGTGTTAAATATGAATATTGTCTAGAAAATCGCACAAAGCAATGGTGTAAGTTTCATAGCCAAATTCAGACGTTTGTGAAAATTTTATTTTATTCCTTGTTTCATTTTAAATTTAATTCCATTATTAAATTTCTATTAAATTTTGAGGTGTTAAATTCTTACCTCCTTAAAAGCATTTTTCCCCCCGAAATCTCAAAGGACGGAAAAATATAAATTACACACATAATTAACAACAACCACAACCATCTATTCATCCATGATTCACGAGCAATCACTGTACTTAGAAATTTCCAATGCAATATGTACATATATATATGCAATGTGAAATGCATGTGAACCTATACTGTAACATCCTGTATCTAGAGGCCAAAAGCTCAGTGCTACAGATGCTGCAGTCATCTATAGTATTAACTTTTGGTGACGAAATACGATAATGCTAATGGTATCCGTAATATCAGAAGCACTTGAATATGAATAAAATCATAGATTTCCAAAGAACAATAATTATAGTGATTACCTTTCAAACCAAGTCATATCCAAGTTAAAAAATCCCCAGAACGTATCCCAGGCAATGATCAAATATAATTTACAACAATACACCAAGAGCGACTTATGACGATGCCCCCTTAGATGATCAAAGAAATATAGTCATATCTAACTTAATACATAGCGAAAACAAAACAAAATGAACTGAATCCTTAAATCATCTATCCCTTAGCCATCTGCTCGTCTATGGAAGCTTTATTCGCCAAAACTACAAAACCTGAAAACCTAAATCCTCAGCCCACTCAAATCAATTTTGAGCACCTGAGAGTTTAAGGGAAACAAAAACTTCAAGTTAGACAAAAAGCCTGGTGTGAATAATTCTGTTACATCTTGGTTTACTGATATGGAGTGAGACCATGCTGCTTAGCAGAAAGGATTTCCAATCACTAAGATCCTTTTTCAAAACATATACTTTGCAAATCCTTTCCTGCAACCAAATTGGTTAATCAAACTGATTATGACAATAAATAATAACAAGATCCGTTATGTTATATACATGAAATAAATGGTCTAGCTGTTTGAAATCTGGGCTGACTGCCCTCAACTGGACTAACTGTCCTAAAACTGATTATATCAAAATAACAATATCCTTTATGCTAACAAATGGGCTATCTGTCCATAAAACAGGTAAAAAGTGGACTAACTATCCGCAAAAAGTATCAAGGTCCGTTATGCTAACAAATGAACTATCTGTATGACGACCCACCCTTCTCGACTCTCGAAAATCGACACAAAATACTCAACAGTATGATATGCCGACAATCGAACACCGGAAAAGACAGATTGTAGAGGAATAAGAAAGTAGATAGAAGAAGAAAGAACTAAACAAAATCAGAATCTCACAGTCGCAGCGGACAAAATATAATATATAAGAACAGATCTTTACACAAATGAAAATATATCTGTTATATACACAGTACATCATCAGAGTATATCACAACAACATCAAATACATGTCAGGCAACATCAAACAAACACAACAGCGGATATAAACAAGTACGTAGAATACGTCTCGACTTCAGCTCCTCACCTGCTCCATAGCAACCTATCCTGTGAATATACTCGGTCTGACCCGAGCATTATAATAAAATAACACCCGAGTCAGTCTGGAATACCAGCGTAAGAGAAATACATCCAAACTGATTATTAAAGTTTCAAAAATCCTTTGAAAATCAAAAGCATCTCGTAAGACCATGCCACAAATAAACATGTCGGGTTTTACCTTACGATAGCCAAAACACTTATAATAAAAATCCTCTGATATTATAATAGGGTCTATATACAAATACTTATAAAATAGCCAAAATTGTTACATTCATTAAATTCCAGCTAATAGATATACAAACAAATACCGTACAAGGCACGTAGGGAGAATGGATTTCCATCAATGACTAGGCACTGGGGTACCACCTGTCACAGTACCTGGTCTAGATTAGCGTACCGAGGAGTACGCCCGCTCCCCTGCAACACAAGGCCGGAACCATCCCTTACTGGATAATTCCTAATAAAATCACCCCACGGTTGTGATCAGCAACCGCACCACTAAGCCGAAATAAAAAGGGACATCTCGACAGGGATGACCTTACTCTCCAGTGGGTGTGACCCACGAAGCCTTGCTGCATAACCCCTGATTTTCAATCTTTCCCGGTTGATGAGGCTTGAGGCTAAGCGTTACCTTTATAGAACATATCCCTTAGAATGCCCATCGTCCACTTGACGATGTCTCGAAAGCATTTGTCCATACAAGTCCATCGCGGGTCCGAACGGAACCGAAGGCACTATTCCTACTACATCCATTTTGGAAATATCCTCAGGATTAGTAGCGACTAGCCCTTGCACTTCTCAGCTTCATCTTCGACTCCGAACACGTTTCATGAAACGTACAAACCGGATCGAAGTTGTTTCGGGAAATAAATCCCGATCTCGGTCTCTTCGAAACGATCAACGCATTGTCCAATATTGATAGTCGGTGATTTAACTATCAATTCACATTCACAAGCAACCATCACACAATAAATAATCTCCCACATTATTTATTAATCACCCACATTATTAATTAATCTCCAATATCTTTAAAAGATATATTTCCGTTTCCAAACCCCTTGAAAACATTTTACCAAAGTCTCTTTCTTTTCAAAAATCAATTTTCAAACATTTATTCCCATTGGAAACAACCAAGTCCCAAACATTTTGATTTAAAACAATTAAAACACTTTATTTTGAAATATACTTTAAAATATGTAAATTTACTACTAGTTATTACTCAAAAACATATTTTCAAATATGTAAAATAAAACTAATTATAAGGATATAAACTTGATTTTAAATAAAGGTTTAGTTAAACTAAATTTGAAAGTAGAGATTTAGAAAGGGTAATACTAGTTTCAAATAACTTAAATCAAAACTAGCCTTTAAATAAATCCATTTGTAAAAATAATTACTATAGCTAATTTATTAATTAGTTCCTTTAAAAATATTAATTTCAAAACACTCTTTTAAATCAACTTAAAACTGTAATTTATACTTCAATAAAATCTGTTAAAATAGTAACTTGGTTTCCTAGGAAAACCCATTTCCATTCAAACATCCCAAAGAACTTCTTATAAATCCAGCCCGATCCATTACAACCCAAATTTATGTTTAAATAACATAAATTTCCTTTCCATGCTTAAAAATAAGCTCCTTTTGAATTTTAAACACATTTTCCATTCCTGGAAATTCACTTTCAAAGTATAGGTTTAAAATATTTTTAAATAAAACTTTTGGGAATTTATTAAATGAAAATAATACTTAAGAATTATTTAAATAAAATTCCAATGGTTTAAAATATTTTTAAACCACTAATTCATATTTGAAATCTTCTTTGAAATCACATTAAATTCTTAGGGAAAACATTACCAAATAACCCCATCGTTATTTAAATCTATTTATAACTTCTTATATAATTTCTCACTAGAAACCCATATTTTCACATTTATCAACTGATAAATTTTCCATTTTAATTTATAAGTCCAAATTTACCAATTTCATTCTTCATCCAAAACCAATTTCCAAATTTTATTCATTTAGATCCCTTATTTAACAATTTCTTATATTTCTTTAAAGACCCAATTTAATTCATTTATAACTAAATTCCTGGGTTTATACTTATCCAACAATATCGCAGTACAATTTAATTCCAGAGTTATCTATCACAATTTATAAATAGATTGCATCATCAATTATAAAAATAATTACTATAGTGTGAGGAATCCAGTTGGATCCCTCCAACCTGTTTTCCCTACATCCACAGATATTAGCACATCAATATATAAATATCATTTCAGACTGATAACAACATTTATATTCAAACAATCACACAGATATTTAAATTTTAACTATTAAAACAGTTGAGATTCCAGATGTGAGTGAGTTTAACTCACCTTGAGTTTCGGCAAGCGTTCGAAATTTAAAATAAACCAAACAACGTTCGATTTAACTTAAATTTTTACTTGCCCGGAATGATTCCAGAACTGCACCACTGCGTAGTATGCATCTCTGCGATTCCGACGTCGCCAGTTTCGTCTGAATCTGACAACGTATGTGACAGTTATGAATATTTAAACTTCTGGATATAATTTACATAAATAATTTATTTTATTTACTCAGAAATCATCGTAACCGTTCATCACGAAATCTAGGCCGCTGCCCTTTTCTTCTTCACGCGCGACATCAACAGCATAACCGAACCCAACACACGCTAGCCAACCAAAATTGCCGCACCTCCTCCAGTGACTTCGCCGACGGTCAGACTGCGCCGAACGGAAACCCACTTCGCCACCCTCCTTCGGCCAAAAGAACGCCAGGCTCGGTCGCTTCTTTCATCGAGAAGTCGAGCTCGAACTCTGGACGAACGCGGAAACGCTGGCGACGATTCACAACGTGAAACTCGATCACGACCGCACAACTCGTAGAGCTCGGGAAGCTCTTCATCTTTGTAATTGAACGAATCTCCTAAAACTCAACGGATTGTGGTAGATCTGAGGTGGAAGGCGAACGAATTTCGGCCATTAAACGTGAATAAGCGGCGGCCTGAGAATAGATTAGGGTTTAACAATTATAAATGTTTATATAATATTATTTAATTAATAAAATTCTCAATTTAACAACATACGCAAACGAACTCCAAACTACGCGTTCCGACAGGCGTTCCTAGGGTTTTTCCGTGTTCCGGACACAAATGGAACAAGTTCCGTAGGCTAATTCGGTCATACGTGCAAGTTACGGAATTAAACGATCAATTAAAAATTAAATCGGTTAAAACGATTTCTATGCGTTTTGGGCTGCCACGGTCAAACGACAACTCTGATTGCTACGAAAATTGAAATCCGATAATAACTAACTATTATGGATCCAATGGAACTGGCTTCGTCGAATTCCGAGACTATGCCCCGGAAGGCTATTTTGACTCGTCGATGAATTCGAGCGATTTTCAAAATCATCGAAATCACTCAAAACTTTACCTTTAAAATTTTACTAACTCAATTATAAATCATATAAAATTTACATTCACATTAGAAATCATTCTAACTCATTTTGAACCAAAATCTGATTAATTGCAAGATTATAATATTGTTAAATTCCATTATTAAATTATTATAAAATTTCAAATTTAATTTATCAACTTTTGATTTCATCCAAAAGACTAACATCATTATTTAAATCTAGATAAACTTAAAATAAATTTTAGAAACCATTTACAAAGTCATTTATATCCATTTTCACAAATTATCCCAATTTCAAGTATTAAATTATTATTTATTCAAATCCAATTTAATAGTCCTATTTGAAACTATAACAAATCTTATTGATTTAACCAAAACTTCTTATTTCAATTTAGATTAAGATTCACATTCAACATTTAAAATGAATTAAATGTTCAAAATCTAACGTCCAGAATTCCGGGTCGTTACATTCCTCCCCCCTTATAAAAATTTCATCCTCGAAATTTGCTAAGGTAGGAAAATGCTACTAAACTCAATAACTTACCCAATCTTACTTAGTTAAAACTTACGTTCCTCTCACCAAAACCCTTTACCTCAATTCCAAAGCCATTTGCTTTTATAGTTTAAAAGTTTGTTTACACTTTATTACAAAACAACTTCCTTAATAAACCCAAACTCCAAAATTTCCAAAATTTTTCTAACTCCCAAAATTTTCGAAATTTTTTGACAGCGTATCCTTTGTACGGAGAGCCTTTTACAATATCACAATAGATATAAATATGTATACATCGACCCACACGGTCGGAAAAACAAAAACAGTTCATATTTCCTATTTGTATTGCGTAGGCGTACCTTATTTATGCATTTAATAAGCAAGCAGCTAATTAGTTATACATTTACGCGCTCCAACTCAATCGGTTGCCTCCCGCACCTATACTTACTCAAACAAGCACATCAGTTTCCAATAATATGAGATTTTTTTACAACATTTCATACATTTATCTTAGCAAAACATATCAATATATAGCATATGCAACCATTTTTTTCATAATCTTACATGTAAACCATATTTTGTAAGAGATCTCAAGTTGGCTACACCATTTAAATTTCCTAACAAATCCAAACTTCATTTTAAATCCACTCGAATGATTTACATTCAAGTTTACTACATATAATTCATAATTCACTTCAATATGGTTAACATATGATTTTCTTACATTAATTTACTTCAATCCAATTCCAAATTGATTCACAGTCAAATTTTATTTACAATTTAATTCATTTGCATTTCCTTAATGATCCACTTTCATTTTATACAAATCCAATTAATCCAAAACCAACTTTATTTGCTTCTTTAAATCAATTCGCTTTCGTTTACAACAAAACGACCAATTCTTACGCAAGTTTGTTGTTATACAAACCAATAACAATTTCTTAGGCTTATAACCAATTTAAGCTAATTCCAACTTAGATTTATATTAAGATTATTCCTTTCTGGATCATTCACACCCAACATTCTTATTTCCATTACATTATTAATATAAACCCCTTCAGTTGCATTTCCATTCATTATCCAACAAGTTTCATTCAAAAATCATTTCATAAAGCTCAACAACAATCATTTTCCAATTTGCTTAAGTTATTTCAATTTCATAATATTTCCATTTCTTCTTGTATCAATTTTTATTTCCATTTTAATTGGATTCTCATTCAATCAAATTTCACTCCTTTTACAAATTTTAATTTTAATTCACCTTTCTAATTCATTTCTGAATTGTTATTAATAACATAACCATTTTAACCCAACCTCCTTTCATTCGACAATATTCACAACATAATTAATTCATTTACCTTATATGTTGAACTTCATTAAGTTTAGCTTATACTAAATTCATTTTCAAACCATACTCCTTTAACTTAGTTGAGTGAGAATTTTAATTCATTCAATACCATTCCGACTAAATCCAATTTCCTTTAAATTTTATTCTTACCCAAATTTAATTTAAGTTCAACCAAATTCTTATTTAGCCAACTCAAATACATTCCATTCCCTTACTAACTTAAGTAAGAATTTAATTCCCTTCAATACTATTTATAACCCAACTAAATCTCGATTTCAATTCAGTCCAAATTCAACTCATTTACTTTAATTCAAATTAAATCCAATTTGATTCAATTTTATTTCCCCATATATAAGTTCAAAACTTATTCACTCACTTAAGTCCATTCATATTTTATATTTTCTTCACCTTACTTTAATTTACATTTCATTTCGGATTTAGATTTGGAATTTTCTATAAAATATCAACCATTTATTTTGGTTTACAATTCCATTTCGCATTCATAAGTTTCCCAACTTATTTATACCAAAGCCCATATTACTCGTTTGAGTCAACTTCATCTCATAACCAATTCCAAATTATATACATCACTTAATGGCTTAAAGCTATGAAATTTCATTTCACAATTATAATCCACAATTATAATCATTTTATATTTCAATTTCAACTATATCCAAATCAAATCAATTCCAATTACAATTTTATTTAACTTATCCCGGGTTAAATTCAAATATATCTTATTCACTTCCATTTACTCAAGTTAAATTTTAATTCCAGTATTAAAATTTCCAATTTCCTTTCTTATTAATATCAAATTCATTCACAAGTTCAATAGTTGATTCACCTTAACTTTCATATTTTATTTAAATAGAATTTCCAGAATTCCATTGCCCGGATTTATTTCGAAACCAATTTGAAATCATTAATAATACATACCCACTTGGTATATCAAATCAAATCTCCGGATTCCAAAACAATTTGTTCTTACTCAAACAAATTTCCCATTTGAAATTTCTAAAACAACTTGTTTATCAAACAAGTCCACACAAATATCATAACCAATCACCACAGAAGCAATCCATCACTTTAGAAACTCGAAAATGAATTCTGATGATGTGGCCATCATCATCAGGATTATTTCCCAGCGACTGAAGTGAGTTCAGTGCTTCCATACTTCCACAATTCCATTTTCAAAACAATTTCCATTCAAAGATAATTTCCAAAATAATACTTCATTATTTCCTTCAAAAGTTTCGGAAAGCATTTCTAACATTTCCACAGTTTAAATTCCCAAATCTTTTGTTTAAATTAATTTAAAAACACTTTCCAGAATCTCCGGAATTTACATTCTGGTTTAACTCAAATTTTAATTACACTTCTTCTTATTTAAACCATATTTAGTTAATTCTATTTGGTTGTAAACCATTTTAATATTTCAAATTCTTATCTGCTTATATATCATTTCAAATTTTATATCCAATTTTAGATTCTGATTTGATTACTGTATTAACAACCAAACATCTAATATATATAGTAATTTTAGAAAACCACTTCTTTTATATCAAAATATAATTTTGGGTAAAATTATTTCATTTACCCACTTTAAAAACAATACTATGTCGGTTTATCTTGTTTAAGAGTTTAGAAACCCCTATCGATACGGTTGTACTTCCCGTACCGACCAAAATTCATAAACACTTAACTGATAAGTCAACACAGTATAAAAACAATTTCATATCCACTAACAAGTACACTCTCATAGCTATTATTACACTCAACTCATTATAGAGTACTATTAACTCTGTTTAATGAGTAATTTCCCCACCAAAGCCTAGGTTGTCGCCAACCTATGCTCTGATACCACGTATGATGACCCGCCCTTCTCGACTCTTGAAAATCGACACAAAATACTCAACAGTATGATATGCCGACTATTATCCCGCCTTTTGGTAAGGCCGTGACACCAAGAAACTGACTAGAAATCAATGACAATCCGTCCTGGAAATCAGTTACATCGCAAGTACATCATGGACATCAATGAATTTTGTCCAAGTCCGGATCGGGCTACAATTGATAAGACACGTCAAGCAATTCATGAAAGCCAAGGTTTTAAATTTCAAGTCAATCTGAGTTCGTATGCTCAAGTTATGATCGATGCAAGTTGGAAGAGAATAGCCTTGTTTTCGTATCCATAACCCTTGTTCGAATCCATCAGACAACCGTTCTTCAAATCCAGGGGCAAGCATATGTTCGTATCCATCGTCACGCACGACCTCGAATCCATCCTGCTGCAATAGCTTCGTATCGATCGACTATAGCACGTCACGATCGATACGAAGAAGCTTCTGTTCGAATCCATATGTGAATGAAGCCCTCGAATCCACTAGGTCAAAGTGGCGCAAATCATGGAGTTGACCCAGTCGACTCGGAGTGAAAAGCGGATTGATGCGAAATTCGCGCTCCACGTCATCCCAAAGTCACATGCTAGCATGGATTCGAAGAGATGGATACGAACCGATCGATTCGAACGAGGCGAGCAGTTCAAAAAACACTATTTCGAATCGATGATATCTCACGATCCATAAGTCCAAATGCTATGAAATTTTCACAGAAGCTTGCGCACATGTTGAAGAACGTCCACACCAAATTTCAGCTCGATTGGACGTTTTCTTGATCGATTCGAATGGATTTCGAATTTATCCCAAAGTGGGCCCAGATTTCCTGAAGGCGGGCGCATGGGCCCCCACACGTGCCAGAAGTAGTCTCCCTAATTTTAGGCGAAATATCAGCCTCCTACACCTATAAATAGAGCCCCAGGACATTCAGAAAAGGGGGATCTGGATTCTGAAGCGCCCAGACTCTACCAGACTCTACTTTGCACTTCACTACTACCGTTGTACTCGAATTACAGAGCTAAAATCCATTGTAACCCGCTGTAATCAACTGTAATCAGCGAAGAACATCAATAAAAGAAAAACTTTTGAAGTGGACGTAGGCCGGAGATAGCCGAACCACTATAAATCTAGTGTTTCTGTTCATTATTTCTGAATTGTGATATTCTGTTGGCTTAGATCTGAGATTTGTGTTTGAATATTTGCTGATTTGTATTCATACATTGGTGCTTTCACAATAATCGTGGTTTGTGACCAATTTTGGTGCAAACACTTTGGTGCTTTCACTGAGATGTGAACTCAGGAGTTCTATCATTTAGAAGTTGAATTCGAAGACTTAAGAGCTCAGATCTGAGAAGATATGACAAGGCAAACTAGTAAAAGACAAAGGCCAGAGCAAAGTCAGCATGAAGGGAGTTAAGAGGCTTCCTCGAGGGCGAACCAAGCATCGATCTTCATCACCAGGGATGAGATGGAGACAATGATGAAGAGACAGGAGGAAATGATACAGAATTTGCTTCAACAGATTGGACAACTTGGAGCGCAAAATCAAGGAGCAACCAGAGTCCAAAACGGAGCAGGACCATCTAGCGCAACGCCGGAGCTGGGGGGCACACACTTAGAGCATGTTGATCCAATGTCGGGAAGAGATTTAGGGATATCCGAGCAACCTGGTGGCAATAGAGGGATGAACGCTCAACCAGGGGGGC
Source organism: Allium fistulosum (assembly GCA_030737815.1). Taxonomy (NCBI): domain Eukaryota; kingdom Viridiplantae; phylum Streptophyta; class Magnoliopsida; order Asparagales; family Amaryllidaceae; genus Allium; species Allium fistulosum. The sequence continues at coordinate 149,780,701 of CM060906.1, read as the reverse complement.
AGAACGAAGGTAACACTCAAAGATCACAACCTGACGACAACGACAGGTTGGCAGAGATGGTCAGACGGGCCATGAGAGGCGGACTAGTCAATAGAGATCTGGAGGATGTACATAGGAGTCCCTTTACTCCTACGATCAGGCATGCCAGGAATCCACCAGACTTCAAGCTACCATCGGTGGAAATGTATGATGGGCGGACGGATCCAGCGGTCCATCTAACGAAGTATATGAGGCATATGGAAGGGCTGGGGGCATCACAGGAAGTCATGGCCTGGTGCTTTCCATTGTATTTGACGGACATTGCAGCGCTATGGTTTAGACAACTGGAGAGCGGCTCCATTGGGACTTGGACAGATTTGACAGAAAGGTTTATGAGACAATTCAGGGTTCATATTTCGAGACCTAAGAACGTGATGAGTTTGGCGACTCTAAAACAAAAGGCCGGGGAATCTTTGAGGAGTTTTCTGACGCGATTTAATGCGGCAGCAGCATCAGTGGATCGACCAGATCCATTTATGGTCATGATGGCAGCTGTATCTGGAATATCTGATGGCACGGAGTTCAAGAATTCACTAACTAAGGATCCACCTACGGACCTGGGAGAGTTTTATCATGAAGCCGAAAAGTTTTTGCGATTAGAGGATGCTCGTATAGAGAGAGAAGAAGAAATCGATGTTTACGTAGTTAGAGGCGGTAATTCACCTGGAAAAGGTGCAAAGACTGGTAAAGGGAAGCGAAAGGCTGAAGAAAATGATGACAGGTCAAAGCGTCAACGGAGGGAGCCGCGATTTACCACCTATTCAGAACTGAACGAGGGTTTGGAGCGAATCTACCAAGACACCCGAGAGCAAGTTTCCTATCGTAGACCAATGCGACGGGATCCAACTACCGAAGAGAGAAAGTCAGACAAATATTGCTTATTCCATGAGCTGAACGGTCATAGCACAAATGGCTGTAGACACCTGAAGGATGAGGTAGAAGGGCATATCAGGAACGGTAGGCTACTTCAGTATGTGAGAAGGCGAGCTCCAACGGTGGAACCAGAGCGACCACCGTCTACATCAGCTAGGGGTGACCCCGAGCCGGGGCACCGTATGGTTATCAATTGATTTAAATAACGATGAACAAGTCGTAAACTTGTCACTAACACGGTTAAACCATTTACACATGTGGGAGATCGCGAACGATCCACAGGCATGCTCTGAATGATTATTGACCGTCTCGTAGTGAGAATTTACACTTTGACATCCTTGCTTTGGTTTTGTTTCATGTTGATTTGGACATTTAGACTTTGTTTGTTTGGACATTTCTGTTATGGAATTCATGTGAACGTTAATTTGATATTTGCAATTCTGTAGAAGAAGTTACTCGCGTATGCTTTGGATCGCGAACGGTTCACAAGCACACTTGGTATGGCGACGAACCACCATGATCGCTGATTCAGAAATTCACCCGAATGTGAACCTGGTATTGATAATACTAAGTCCCCCCCGGGCACACTCATTCGCCTCGAACAGCACCCGACCTCGAACGGTCACCATTAGCCTCGAACGACACCCGACCTCGAATGGTTACCATTAGCCTCGAACGGCACCCGACCTCGAACGGTCACCATTAGCCACGAACGGCACCCGACCTCGAACGGTCACAATCTGCCTCGTACGGCACCCGATCTCGAACGGTCACAATCTGCCTCGTACGGCACCCGACCGCGAACGGTCACACTTCATCTAGTGTAACATTCGATCGCGAACAATCACACTCTGCCTCGTGCGGCACTCGACCACGAACGGTCACAATTCACCCAGTATGACATTCGATCGCGAACGATCACATCCTGCCTCGTGCGGCATCCGATCGCGAACGATCACATTTTATCTCGTGCACCATACGACCACGAACAGTCACAATCCATCATAATTCGTTTAGAACGACACCCGATCGCGAACGGTCACAACTCGTCTAGAACGACATCTGACCGCGAACGGTCCCATTTCGTTATTTGCCGTAAATGGCATCCGACCTCGAATGGTCCCATTTCGTTATTTGCCATAAACGGCATCCGACCTCGAACGGTCCCATATTACCTCAAATGAAATACGGTCGCGAACGATCGTCATTTGTGGTCAGATAAAACTATCAACTTCTTTGCAGGTCATCAACAGGATATGAACATCCAGCTTATGACATTACAAAACACACCTTCCTATCGCAAGGCATGTTTTGGGGGGCAAGTGTTATCCTGCCTTTTGGCAAGGCCGTGACACCAAGAAACTGACTAGAAATCAATGACAATCCGTCCTGGAAATCAGTTACATCGCAAGTACATCATGGACATCAATGAACTTTGTCCAAGTCCGGACCGGGCTACAATTGATAAGACACGTCAAGCAAATTCATGAAAGCCAAGGTTTCAAATTTCAAGTCAATCTGAGTTCGTATGCTCAAGTTATGATCGATGCAAGTTGGAAGAGAATAGCCTTGTTTTCGTATCCATAACCCTTGTTCGAATCCGTCAGACAACCGTTCTTCGAATCCTGGGGCAAGCATATGTTCGTATCCATTGTCACGCACGACCTTGAATCCATCCTGCTACAACAGCTTTGTATCGATCGACTATAGCACGTCACGATCGATACGAAGAAGCTTCTGTTCGAATCCATATGTGAATGAAGCCCTCGAATCCACTAGGTCAAAGTGGCGAAAATCATGGAGTTGACCCAGTCGACTCGGAGTGAAAAGCGGATCGATGCGAAATTCGCGCTCCACATCATCCCAAAGTCACATGCTAGCATGGATTCGAAGAGATGGATACGAACCGATCGATTCGAACGAGGCGAGCAGTTCAAAAAACACTATTTCGAATCGATGATATCTCACGATCCATAAGTCCAAATGCTATGAAATTTTCACAGAAGCTTGCGCACATGTTGAAGAATGTCCACACCAAATTTTAGCTCGATTGGACATTATCTTGATCGATTCGAATGGATTTCGAATCGATCCCAAATGGGCCCAGATTTCCTGAAGGCGGGCGCATGGGCCCCCACACGTGCCAGAAGTAGTCTCCCTAATTTTAGGCGAAATATCAGCCTCCTACACCTATAAATAGAGCCCCAGGTCATTCAGAAAAGGGGGATCTGGATTCTGAAGCGCCCAGACTCTACCAGACTCTACTTTGCACTTCACTACTACCGTTGTACTCGAATTACAGAGCTAAAATCCATTGTAACCCGCTGTAATCAATTGTAATCAGCGAAGAACATCAATAAAAGAAAAACCTTTGAAGTGGACGTAGGCCGGAGATAGCCGAACCACTATAAATCTCGTGTTTCTGTTCATTATTTTTGAATTGTGATATTCTGTTGGCTTAGATCTGAGATTTGTGTTTGAATATTTGCTGATTTGTATTCATACACTGGTGCTTTCACGATAATCGGGGTTTGTGACCAATTTTGGCGCAAACACCGACAATCGAACGCCGGAAAAGACAGATTGTAGAGGAATAAGAAAGTAGATAGAAGAAGAAAGAACTAAACAAAATCAAAATCTCACAGTCGCAGTGGACAAAATATAATATATAAGAACAGATCTTTACACAAATGAAAATATATCTGTTATATACACAGTACATCATCAGAGTATATCACAACAACATCAAATACATGTATGGCAACATCAAACAAACACAGCAGCGGATATAAACAAGTACGTATAATACGTCTCGACTTCAGCTCCTCACCTGCTCTATAGCAACCTATCCTGTGAATATACTCGGTCTGACCCGAGCATTATAATAAAATAACACCCGAGTCAGTCTGGAATACCAGCGTAAGAGAAATACATCCAAACTGATTATTAAAGTTTCAAAAATCCTTTGAAAATCAAAAGCATCTCGTAAGACCATGCCACAAATAAACATGTCGGGTTTTTACCTTACGATAGCCAAAACACTTTTAATAAAAATCCTCTGATATTATAATAGGGTCTATATACAAATACTTATAAAATAACCGAAATTGTTACATTCATTAAATTCCAGCTAATAGGTATACAAACAAATACCGTACAAGGCACGTAGGGAGAATGGATTTCCATCAATGACTAGGCACGGGGGTACCACCTGTCACAGTACTTGGTCAAGATCTGCGTACCGAGGAGTACGCCCGCTCCCCTGCAACACAAGGCCAGAACCATCCCTTACTGGATAATTCCGAATAAAATCACCCCACAGTTGTGATCAACAACCGCACCACTAAGCCGAAATAAAAAGGGACATCTAGACAGGGATGACCTTACTCTCCAGTGGGTGCGACCCACGAAGCCTTGCTGCATAACCCCTGATTTTCAGTCATTCCCGGTTGATGAGGCTTGAGGCTAAGCGTTACCTTTATAGAACATATCCCTTAGAATGCGCATCGTCCACCTGACGATGTCTCGAAAGCATTCGTCCATACAAGTCCGTCCCGGGTCCGAACGGAACCGAAGGCACTATTCCTACTACATCCATTTTGGAAATATCCTCAGGATTAGTAGCGACTAGCCCTTTCACTTCTCAGCTCCATCTTCGACTCCGAACACGTTTCATGAAACGTACAAACCGGATCGAAGTGGTTTCGGGAAATAAATCCCGATCCCGGTCTCTTCGAAACGATCAATGCATTGTCCAATATTGATAGTCGGTGATTTAACTATCAATTCACATTCACAAGCAACCATCACACAATAAATAATCTCCCACATTATTTATTAATCTCCCACATTATTTATTAATCTCCAATATCTTTAAAAGATATATTTCCGTTTCCAAACCCCTTGAAAACAGTTTACCAAAGTCTCTTTCTTTTCAAAAATCAATTTTCAAACATTTATTCCCATTGGAAACAACCAAGTCCCAAACATTTTGATTTAAAACAATTAAAACACTTTATTTTGAAATATACTTTAAAATATGTAAATTTACTACTAGTTATTTACTCAAAAACATATTTTCAAATATGTAAAATAAAACTAGTTATAAGGATATAAACTTGATTTTAAATAAAGGTTTAGTTAAAATAAATTTAAAAGTAGAGAATTAGAAAGGGTAATACTAGTTTCAAATAACTTAAATCAAAACTAGCCTTTAAATAAATCCATTTGTAAAAATAATTACTATAGCTAATTTATTAATTAGTTCCTTTAAAAATATTAATTTCAAAACACTCTTTTAAATCAACTTAAAACTGTAATTTATACTTCAATAAAATCTGTTAAAACAGTAACTTGGTTTCCCAGGAAAACCCATTTCCATTCAAACATCCCAAAGAACTTCTTATAAATCCAGCCCGATCCATTACAACCCAAATTTATGTTTAAATAACATAAATTTCCTTTCCATGCTTAAAAATAAGCTCCTTTTGAATTTTAAACACATTTTCCATTCCTGGAAATTCACTTTCAAAGTATAGGTTTAAAATATTTTTAAATAAAACTTTTGGGAATTTATTAAATGAAAATAATACTTAAGAATTATTTAAATAAAATTCCAATGTTTAAAATATTTTTAAACCACTAATTCATATTTGACAACTTCTTTGAAATCACATTAAATTCTTAGGGAAAACATTACCAAATAACCCCATCGTTATTTAAAGCTATTTATAACTTCTTATATAATTTCTCACTAGAAACCCATACTTTCATATTTATCAACTGATAAATTTTCCATTTTAATTTATAAGTCCAAATTTACCAATTTCATTCTTCATCCAAAACAAGTTTCCAAATTTTATTCATTTAGATCCCTTATTTAACAATTTCTTTTATTTCTTTAAAGACCCAATTTAATTCATTTATAACTAAATTCCTGGGTTTATAATTATCCAACAATATCGCAATACAATTTAATTCCAGAGTTATCTATCACAATTTATAAATAGATTGCATCATCAATTATAAAAATAATTACTATAGTGTGAGGAATCCAGTTGGGTCCCTCCAACCTGTTTTCCCTGCATCCACAGATATTAGCACATCAATATATAAATATTATTTCAGACTGATAACAACATTTATATTCAAACAATCACACAGATATTTAAATTTTTAACTATTAAAACAGTTGGGATTCCAGATGTGAGTGAGTTTAACTCACCTTGAGTTTCGGCAAGCATTCGAAATTTAAATTAAACCGAACAACGTTCGATTTAACTTAAATTTTTACTTGCTCGGAATGACTCCAGAACTGCACCACTGCGTAGTATGCATCTCTGCGATTCCGACGTCGCTAGTTTCGTCTGAATCTGACAAAGTATGTGACGGTTATGAATATTTAAACTTCTGGATATAATTTACATAAATAATTTATTTTATTTACTCAAAAATCATCATAACCGTTCATCACGAAATCAAGGCCGCTGCCCTTTTCTTCTTCACGCGCGACATCAACAGCATAACCGAACCCAACACACGCTAGCCAACCAAAATCGCCGCACCTCCTCAAGTGACTTCGCCGACGATCAGACTGCGCCGAACGGAAACCCACTTCGCCACCCTCCTTCAGCCAAAAGCACGCCAGGCTCAGTCGCTTCTTTCATCGAGAAGTCGAGCTCGAACTCCGGACGAACGCGGAAACACTGGCGACGATTCACAGCGTGAAACTCGATCACGACCGCACAACTCGTAGAGCTCGGGAAGCTCTTCATCTTTGTAATTGAACGAATCTCCTAAAACTCAACGGATTGTGGTAGATCTGAGGTGGAAGGCGAACGAATTTCGGCCATTAAACGTGAATAAGCGGCGGCCTGAGAATAGATTAGGGTTTAACAATTATAAATGTTTATATAATATTATTTAATTAACAAAATTCTCAATTTAACAACATACGCAAACGAACTCCAAACTACGCGTTCCGACAGGCGTTCCTAGGGTTTTTCCGCATTCCGGACACAAATGGAACAAGTTCCGTAGGCTAATTTGGCCATACGTGCAAGTTACGGAATTAAACGATCAATTAAAAATTAAATCGGTTAAAACGATTTCTATGCGTTTTGGGCTGCGCGGTCAAACGACAACTCTGATTGCTACGAAAATTGAAATCCGATAATAACTAACTATTACGGATCCAATGGAAATGGTTTCGTTGAATTCCGAGACTGTGCCCCGGAAGGCTATTTTGACTCGTCGATGAATTCGAGCGATTTTCAAAATCGTCGAAATCACTCAAAACTTTACCTTTAAAATTTTACTAACTCAATTATAAATCATATAAAATTTACATTCACATTAGAAATCATTCTAACTCATTTTGAACCAAAATCTGATTAATTGCAAGATTATAATATTGTTAAATTCCATTATTAAATTATTATAAAATTACAAATTTCATTGATCAACTTTTGATTTCATCCAAAAGACTAACATCATTATTTAAATCTAGATAAACTTAAAATAAATTTTAGAAACCATTTACAAAGTCATTTGTATCCATTTTCACAAATTATCCCAATTTCAAGTATTAAATTATTATTTATTCAAATCCAATTTAATAGTCCTATTTGAAACTATAACAAATCTTATTGATTTAACCAAAACTTCTTATTTCAATTTAGATTAAGATTCACATTCAACATTTAAAATGAATTAAATGTTCAAAATCTAACGTCCAAAATTCCGGGTGGTTACAATCTGTTCATAAACTGGGCTGACTGCCTTTAACTGGACTAATTGTCCTCTCTGGACTAACTGTCACTTGAGCTGACTACCCTCAAAATGGATTGACTGTCCGAAATTTTCTTAGGGTTAACTACCCTAAAATTTTTCCTTGAAAATCTTTTCAAAATGATTTAGTCCATCAAATCATACATATACAAGAAAAATATATCTTTAACTTTACTCTATAAGCTATTTTGCCATGTTATATATACTTTACTCAAAATAATGTTGATGATATTCAATAAGGATTAACTATGTAAAGATCCTGAACTCGGCCTTCGAAAATCGGCACCCGTACTTCACTTGTACTTAAAATGCCGCAGATTTAAACGCCGAATCTGGCTCTCTGGAGCTTCTAACACAGTAAGCATAACAACACAGCGGAATAAAGAAATAGATGATATCATATACAACTCCAATGAATACAATATCCAGAATGATATACAACAATGATATCAATATGATACAACAATATCAGAGATAAAATAATGATAAAGTGGAAGTGCTAACTCCAAATGATCCTCAAAAGAGAATGAGTCCAACAACTCCAACATCAGCTCGAACCACAAAGATAAGCAACGTCGGTCCATGAACTCCAAGGACTGAACTAGCTCCAGATAATCTACTAAACCTGACTATCTAAAAAACCCAACTCTAGACTGCCCGTGTGGGACATTGTAGGCACCTAGAGTTTAGGAAGGGAACAATAAACTCCGAGTCAGTCATGGGACTGGTGTGAGTAACAAAAACAGTTTATTTTAAACAAACAACAAAGGAATTTTAAACATTGAAATCCGCAATGCTTTTCAAAAAATGAAACTACCATAAGGCATCCCGCCACACACACAATGCAAACGCAGAATTGGAGGAGATTTCTCCTTATGATAGTCAAAAATGCTTACTACGCAAAATCATTCAATATTATTACTATTAGTGCATAGTGTAGAAAACCATTTCGAAAGTATAATATTAATCTTAATCAGCATAGACATTCCGAACTATGCCTACTATAGCTACTATGTTCAATAGCAGGTTACCGCCACATTCCATAGCCGGTTATACAACTAAAACCGTACATGGTTCGTATTGTTTCTTTGGATTTTCCAACAAATGGTCAGGCTAAGGAACTTCCTACTGCCAATGGGTACGCCTCTGGAGGGACGTCCCGAGAACCTACTCGGATCTCTGCCAACACAAGGCCGGGTTACCTCTGTAACTAGGTAACTACTACTCGAGTATGCCACCCCCCGGTCCTTTGGGACCTTTATCCGAGGCCTCGATCACAAAGCAACAATCACACAGAGTAAATGAGATTGGAGCAACCACACAGGTAAATATCTGGGCTCCATACCATGATATCACCTTTTTCCAGAAGGAAATGACATACCCTAAAGGGAGCGATCGCATAACCTTGCCGCATCTTTCCTGTTTCGACCATTTCCGGGGTGTGAGGTCCTGATGCAGTCTCATCCACAAAGCTACGCTTTACACGAAATCCATGCTTTGATCAACAAATGATCATCAACACACAACAGCACTCAGCATGCCACACTACCAAATTGGGAATATATCACTGATAACCTTCAACTACATAACCTCTGAGCTCGTACGTCTCAGAGAAGGGTGTTAAGCTAAGAGAATAAATCTCCGCCACCAAACAGAAATGTATTTGAAAGAAATCAGCTTTATATCTCAAAGTGTAGTGTCAGACATACAACCATACAAGTCTGTTCCAGGTTCGAACAGAACCGAAGGCACTTCCAAAGAAGCCCTTGCAATCCGGGTATTCACAATCCCGATCGGATTTCCCATCACTTAGGAAATCTCTATACCATCATGACTCAGTGCAGAGACAATCGATAGGTTATCCTATCGTTCTCACAAATACCTAGTCTTCAACATCGGTCTTCAAATGCAATCCATATACGTCGTATCACTCTTCGGAATGGGTTATGTGACACAAAGGTCCTCTCCCGGCTAAACCGAATAATGAGCGCAATATTTTAAAACATATGGATATTGGGATTTCAGTTAAGTCACAACTTATTATTCAAACTTCTCTTTCAAATGGTTTAAACACATTACCATTTTAATCTTTTTAAACAAAAAGATTCCATTCACAAAGTTCACCCAGTTTCACAAAGATCTATTCATAGATTTTCCAAATCAATTTGGATTAACTCGTCCAATCTTTAAACAAAGATTTAATTGATAGCTTTCAAAACAATTCTATTTCGACCTTTTATACAAAAGGTACACCTTTCCAATTTCAAAACAAAGTTCAACAATCTTTCACAAAGATTTATTCATAACTCGGAAAACCATTTTCATTTCAAACTTGAAATTCTTTTGACACAAATTGGAAATTCATTCCTTATATGAAAGCTTCTATTATTTGAAAACAAATAGTTTTTATTTCGGAAAATCTGATTCATTTATACGAGTTAAAATCCTTGGGTTAAATTCAAATTATCAAAACCATACTTTTCAAATGGTTTAAATTCATATAAACACATTTATAACTGGTATGGTCTTATCAGACCATAGTTCCCAAATCATTGAATTCAATTTCTTATATTGAATTCAAATTTAAATCAAATTATTAAGATTCCAAATTTTATTAAGTTATTTAAAATAACTTTTATTTTTGAAACTCATTTGCAAAAGCTTTCAATTCCAATTCCAAAACTATTTTGGATTCAAGAATTCAATCTTTACAATTATCAAAAATCTGTGACTTAACTGATTTCCATGTGAAATCCATATTTGTATGTGTATGGTGTAGTCCAGGGGTTTCACACAGTAGTGCAACATCAATAATTCATCACAGATCAAAATACAGAAATATAGTTGATAAGCGGTATAACTATAACGCTTATCTTTTGTTCACAGATCACATATAATATATTACATTCATCCCAGATAAATAAACTACATTACAGATCACACACAAATCAGAATATATCACACAGCATCACAGATCAGGGAATATCAACAATTCAATCATTCAGTCGGGTCCAAACATTCACAAGTAAACCTATTAATCAACTGATTAATTTAAACCAGATGTATTATTTAGGAATGAATCATTAATCTGGGTTAACCATCATAGTTAATTAAAAATTATTTGAAAGAAATTTCCCTTTCAAATTCATTGCTTAACCTTTAATAATTAACAAATCAATCTTAATTAACGAATCAATTAATCTGTAATTATTAAATAAATCTTAATTAATCACCATTTATTAATTAATCCTTTAATTACTAACAAATAACTATATTCAAATTTCTAATCATCATTCAATTAATTACATCCAGTAATTATCTTTAATCAATGATTAATTATCCTTGATTATTAATAAATTAAATCTTAATCACCTTTACTAATTAATTACTTCTTAATTAATTACCTTAATTAATTAATCCTTAATTGTTAATTAATTAACTCTCAATTACTTTTATTAATTAATTTCTCCTTAATTAATTAAAAATTAATAACAAATTAATTAACCTTAATTTATTTGTTAAATTAACCTTTAATATTAAGTAATTAATTAAGTAATTATTCTTTAATTAAACAAATCATTAATTACTTAATAGATTAAAAGATACATCTTTCTATCTTTATCGATTACTTTAAAAATGTCTTACTAAATCCTTAATTAATTCAAACTTTAAATCAAAATTATCATTTGAAAATATGGATTAAAAATGTTAAAAGGTTTGAATTTTAGTTTTAAAGTCAAAACCGTTTTCTTTCAGCAACCCGAGACTTACTCGAGTGTTTCCCGAGTCGAAACACTCTGTGCTCCGAGTCTTCCCCTAAACAACCCAAGATAACCCGAGATAATCATTAGAATTCCCGAGCCAATCCTCACAAAATCCCGACCAACTTGATTCACTTGCGACCTCTTCTCCTCGAGTTAACACGAGAAATCTTCGAATCAATCATGCAAACGTCTCGAGATTATACCCGAGCATCTACCTCATCTTCCCGATCCTATAATTCACCAGGCATCATCGTGTACACGTGCACGTGCATGCCGTTCCGATCACCTCTGACCACTGCCACGACCATCAACACATCAACGACCACACCCTCATTCATCACGAACACCCAGATCATCTAATTCGTCAAAGAATCGGAATACGCAAAACTGGTACAACCCGACCAACCAAAAACGCTTCGCGCTACCTCCCTTGACCGTTATCGGTCACCAAATTTGGACCGAAGCTCCACACACGTGCTACGCCGTGATTGGCCCTGTCGCTACGCAGTCTGATCACCCCTATATGGCGCAGCACCATCATTTCGATCATGAACAAAAATGGGTTCTTAAACCCTAGTTTGACCTCGAATCAAAAATTCCACGATATATAAATTTATCTAGTATTTTTCTGATGATCTCGAACCTTCAATCTTGCTGCCACAATGAACTCGAGGGCTATAACTTCTTAGAACACCAGAATTTGATAAAACTTCATTTTCCAGATTATCCCAAATATCCCAGTGGAAATTCAATGAAAAATTTAAACTTTAGTTTCAAAAATCATCATTTTTGAAGGAGATCCAGACCATATTATTGAAACTAAAATCTGTAGAGTTCGATTTGTTTGCAAAAATCAAGTGGTGACTGCATTTAATAAATTTCCAGAGAAAACTATATAACCCTTGCTTAAATTTTATTACTGGAACATAGTACAGGTTTAAAAACAAACTTCAACTTGTTTCAATTTATTTTCAGCAGGAATAAGGGGAGAGTTTCTGGTTTTGGTATGGTTTACACTGTAAACCATAGTGTTACAGGAAGCAGTGAAAAAAAGAGAAGGAAGAAATCACATTTCTAGGCAAAGAAAAACCTGAGCATAGCAATCCATTTACAAGTAAAAGCTATTCACATTCATGCAGGCATTCAAACACAAAAAAAGATTGAATAAAGCATGGGGTTTACTCACATTGTTTCCAGAGATAAACAGAGCCTACTACTTGAATGAGGTTTGAACTTTGCTTGCTTTGTAATCATTTCTTCAATCTTCTAGTTGTATTGATTGTTTGATGTTTTAAGTTGAATTGTTGATCACTTCAGGTTTGCTTAGTTTTTTTTATTTTATTTTTTTAAATGATCGAACTGAGAAAAAAGAAGCTCCCAAGATGATATGTATAAAGTTGAGTTTATAGGTGATATTATTTGTACAAGGTAATATTATTTTGTACCATCATCAAAGATATTTTTTTCCATTTTGGAGGCTGATAATACTTTGTAAGATTTCGAATTGACCAAATATTTTGAGCTGAGATGAAAGCATTTAATGCTAAGTACTTTACATCTTTTATATGTTTACTTATTTTGTTCATAGATATTTATAATTTTGTTTCTTGTTTTGTTTGGATGTTTGACTATATCTCCGTTGAAATGATTTTCTTACATTTCGAATGACCATATTTGTGCTGCTGAGAAGAAATGGCATGCAATGTTTCCCATTTTGTCTACAACAAATCCATTTGAATTTGTATATGTACACTTTCTAGTTTACAAAGCTATATAATTTATCTTATATATATATATATTAATTTCTATTTCCAAATTAAATATGTACTTCTAACTTAAATTCTATTTTCAACTTTAATACTTGCCTTGTATTTCTATATATATATTTATTTTTATTTGTATGTATATTACTTGTTTCCATATTTGAGTGTATTTTATTTTCTTTAATCTTATTATTTTGTAATATAAATAAATTTCTATTTTTACTTTATTTTATTTTTCTTTTATTATTTTGTAGTTTATTCTATTTGTATTGTTTTGTATTGATTTATTAATATGATATTAAGATTTATATTTTACTTTATATTGTATAAAACAATATAATTTATTTATTTTGTAATATAGATGAATTTCTATATTTAATATGTTGTTAGAATTTATCTTATGTATTTATTTTATTTTTTTATAATTTATCTTATATATATTGATTTCTATTTTTAGCTTGAATTATTATTATTATTATTATTATTATACTTGTGTCAAATATCTATAGTAATATTTATTTTTAAACCATTTGTCAAAGATTTAAATTCAAATCAAATATATATATAAATATAATTTCAAATTTACTCATATATGCCCGTATACATATTTATGTACATTCACATATATATACAATATTTTAAATTTAAATGATTTATACAGAATTTATTTGAATTCGGGGAAACTCGCTTCAATTTACAATTAATTTTACAATTTTAATTCAAAAATTCAATTAATTATCAATTTAAATATTTATAAAATCCGGGGTCGTTACAAACTACCTTTTAATATAAATTGAAGTCCTTTATAACTTAAAACACTTAGGCTATTCTTCCTATTTATCATGTTTGAAACCTTTGTTTAAAACCATTCAAATGACCCCATCGAAACCTCTGAAAGTAACCCTTTCAAAACCATTAAAGGTAACCCCTTCGAAACCGTTGAAAGACCCATTCGAAACCATTAAAGATAACCCTTTCGAAACCATTGAAAAAAACATTTTCTTTCTTTGCTCCGAAAGCTTAAAATATCAGACATCCTCTTGTAAAACCTTTTAAGTATTGCTTTTCGAAAACATAGGAAAAACCATCCTTTTCAACCTTGTCGAAACCCTGGGGAACCACCCTATTCGAAACCATTCATTAAAACCTTTCGAAAGCATCAAAACTCAACTCTTTTGAAAGCACTTGGGTTCAATTTAAAACATATGGATACCTTTCGAAACCATTCAAAGTTAACTACTTCGAAACCCCTTTTAAAACGTTTCGATCGAAACCATTCAAAGTTAACTACTTCGAAACCCCTTTTAAAACGTTTTGATCGAAACCATTTGGATTATGCATTCAAGTAGAGCAAAAGGATCAGAAAATCAATAGAGTTGAAAGCATTCATTCGAAACCATTTACTAAGAATTAAATGTTGGTGTCGTAACCATCCCTTCGAAAGTATTGGAGAAGTGACCAAATTTTAGAAAACAAAAGGGTCCCTTCGAAACCATCTCGAAAGGTAGGAAGTGGTAGCTATAGGTTTCGACTGTGTCGAAAGCAATCATTTAAAACGAAAGAACAACCCAATTGAAACCATATCTTTTAAACCATTTGACTTGGTCGAAAGCTAACTAAGTCGAAAGCAACTTGGTTGAAATCTAACTAAGTCGAAAGCAACTTAGTTGAAAGCAAGCAGGCGTATTTTCCATTAAAAACAAAACAATGCTTCAACCCTTTTGGAAACCCTTGGTTTCGATCCTATAGCTTTCGCCCATACCCAGTTCATTACGTACCAGTTGCCTGATACCATATGCATTTGTTTCGAATGTGTCGGAGGCGATAGTATAGAGGCCGAACCTGGTGCCGAAGGAGATGAAACAGTGAAAAGATATTTTCTTATACTTTTAAAAGTATTTCTTTTGTACCTAACCTGCGTGGTTTCTCTAAATATGATTGGTTGCCATATTACTTTTTCAAAAGTGCTGCCGACTTTCCCAATTTAGCAATTTAAAATATATTTACAAAAAGCCCCTTCTCCTCTGTAATTACATAAAAAATTTAAGTTTTTAACAAATTTCTTGTAAACACCCCAAAGTTGAACTAGAATGATGAAAATCCTTTCTATGAATGGTGGATGTGAATCCCTTCGGAATTGCCTTCAAATTTAGCTTTACAGGTTAATAGCTTTCGAATCAAGCCTTTCGATGCCGTCGAAAGTTATAGGTGCTGGCTTATGAAAACTTTTGACTTTATCGAGTTAGTGTGAGACCCTCTTTAAGAGTTTCCTTCTTTGATTAGATCGAATTTCCTTGAGTTTGTCCTTTAGAGGCAAGTTTTTATCTTGTCGAAACGTCAGGATAATAACCCTCTTTGGGTTTAGTAGGATATCAAACTCCTTGGTGGATACGTAGAAGCTTTCGACCTTGCCGAAAGGTTAGGTCACTTATTTGATGTATATTTGATCCTTGTCGAAAGGTTTAGGAACAGTCTCTTTCCGAATTAAATCTTGTAGTCCAGGTATCTATACTTAAAGAGCAAACTTTGACCTACTTGAAAGGTTAGACCACTTGGATCATAGCTCCGAAAGGTTACAGATTTTGTTATAGCATAAGCACTTTTTATCTAGTCGAAAGGTTTGGGTCTCAAAGTTAATGACTTTGGAAGGTTACCAATGCTGTTAGACTAATTGTATTATCAACCTTGTTGAAAGGTTTACACTGTAGGGTTAAGGGCTTCGAAATGTTGTAGTAGTTACTTGTAGCAGAAGTGTTTTTGACCTTGTCGACAAGAACCTTTTCGATGATGTTGATCCTGAAATTAGGAGTTAATCCAAATAAATTATAATCAAACAATAAAGCAATCAATAGAGCATAAGACTTCCCGCTTTATTTTTGAAAGAACTCTATTTTATTAAATTCCCAAATCAGCACCCGATTAGGGTTACAATGTATTGATTAAGAAAATACAAGATTAGAATGAGAGAATTCCCATCCCCAAAACTGGACCCCTTGGGTCTTATTTATAGATGCAGGCGGCCCTCCTTTCGACTCCATGCTCTCGACTGGGTCGGAAGGTCTCATTTTATATGCAGCTGTGAACCTTTCGACTTTGTCAAAAGGTTTGCCTTTCATATGCTATTATGGACCTTTTGACTTTGTCGAAAGGTTTGCTTTTCTTTATGTCTTCATGAACCTTTCGACTTTGTCGAAGGGTTTGTCTCCTTTATACCGTTCTGAACCTTTCGACCTTGTTGGAAGGTTGCTCTTCACTTGATTGTTGTGAACCCTTCGACCTTGTCGGAAGGTTGCTCTTCGAGAGCTGTGCTTTCCTTCAACGTTGTGGAAAGGCTGTCTTTTGCTCTTTGTTGACTTGTAAGTGCTTCTTTCTTCATAAACCTTTCGACATTGTCGAAAGGTACTCTGGATGTGTTTCAACCGGTTCGAAAGGCTTGCTATGCTTTCAAATAGGTCACTATGGAGTTGCTGACACTTGCCTTGACTCCTTCATCCTCTTCGAATGGTAGAACTTCTTAGATACCGAGAGATGGAACCTTTCGACTCCTTCGTAAGGTTTGGGAATCTTAAACTCTGATGATTGCATCCCTTCGATAGGTGGTGGCTGTGCTTCTTTCCCTTGTCTTTGTTGAAAGACCTTTCGACTTAGTCGAAAGGTTGGATTTCTGTGTAACATTTGTCCCCCCTATTCGAAGGGATGCTTTGACTTTCCAAGTCATCTTTGTCAAACGCTTTAAATCTTCCCACCTCTTGGCCTTCTTGCGTTAATCTGGGACGTCCATTTTAATCTGATCTAACAGTTGAGAATTTAGGTGACTTTTCTTATATATTACGCCTCTTCACTTTCTTCTTCTTTTACCTGAAACAAAAATTATTGCACACAAGTAAAAGAATTCTCCAAAACTTTTTGAGTTTCAATTTATAACAACAAGGTAATCTCTTGAATCCGAATCATAAATTTTAGTCTAATCTCTACTCTTATCGGTTTCCAATCAGATTTTCAGTTTTTCTAAACCCAAAATCGATAAAAATGTTAGTTTGGTCAAGTTCGACACATCTTTTCCTTAATTATTCCAAGAAGTTCTACACATCTTTTCAATTACTTTCTGGATAAATCTGCTCAAAGATGCGATTCTTTTGTTCAAACTTATTTTGTCCTTGCTTCATTTTGGTTTGGCCATACGCTAGTTGGTTTGGTCAAGTTAACCTTTTTTACTGTGATATCGACGATGTAATCTTTGTTCTTCAGATGTTTCCTAACCGATTTTAAATAAATGGTACTTATCCTTTATCTTAGTAAATCCCCCTTTTCGTGAAATCTCAAAAATTAAGTTTGCCTTTCAATGGGACTCTTTTATGATCATATCCAAGCGAAGCCCTAAGAACAAACATGAAAGTTAAATGTAATATAAAAATTTAAAAATCCGGTAAAAACACATTATTCTCCCATACGCAAGGGCGTTAGCGTTAAACAGTGTATGGTTTAATTTGTCAATAAGCCATTTAATCGCTACCTGCACGATGAATAGCATTTAACAAAATACTAATCAGGAAAGCACATTTTTGGTTCCTAAAGCATCATTCTAGAATTAACATTTATGACAATTTAAACATCGAGAAACTTTAGCTTACACACAGCATGTATTATACCCCTTAAAATTAACCCCACGGAACTACCGTTAATAACTGGTTAACATATACATACCCAAAAAGATATCGCTATTCCAAAATTAAGCATCACTAATAATTATCAAAAGATAACATAAACCCCTGATCACAACCCGTTTGGGAACGACAGTAGATCTGGGGCCAAATCGATAAAGTTAGCCATAACAGGTTCAACCCATATAGGTTGATAAGGTGAATAAACCACCAAAGAGGGATTTTCACCAGAAATGTCCCAAATGGCTAAGTCCACCAAGAATGTGGTAGTGGTCAGGTCATAAAACATAGACATGGCGATAAGATTATGACTAGAGAAATACGGTTGCTGGTGGACTCCACTACTAGATTGGGCGCTGTGAACTTCCTCCGCCATCGGTTGCTAATTTTGCAAGGTCATGGCATAACAACAGCAACAATGCCGCATTTCATCATTGACAAAGTCAGGATGGATCAGATGAAGATTACAAGCCGCCATTAATTTGATCTTCGTTTTACAGGGAATATGAACATTTTTTCTCTTCTTAGTGAGAAAAAGAAAGAGATTCACGTTTCTTTGTTAAATGAAATGTTTATATTGTAACGTAATGATGTTATTTTGTCTTTTTATTACAGTGACATTTTTCATTTTATTTTAAAATAAAATATGTAATGGAAAACTTATCTGGCAAATTTTTATATGAAAAAGACTTTCAATATGAACAAAGTCGAAGGCATTCATTCCCTTCGACAGCATTCAAGCATCATGGAGGCTCCCCTAGGCAATTGAAACGAAAGTTCCCCTTCGAAGGATGCTAAACACCATGTTGAAGGCTACAACCTATTCCATCGGAGGTCAAAACACGCTTGTCGGGGGCCAAAACCTATTTTGGTCATAGTGGATGAGTTTTGTTTTCATCTGTTAAGATACTCGAGTTTTGTATTAATACATGATCAATTCCAAACACAAGTCAAATTAGAAATTGCTAGTAAAGTAAATGCGTAGAGAGTAAGTATCTTAAAGCTCCACAGCTTGATTTGAATTTGGCTCTGCTACCATTAAATTGCTTTCTTTTAGCATGGAAGAATTGATTTTAATTGCTTTTGTAAGGCATGACATTCCTCTGTTTTATGGTCATGTACTTTATGGAAATTTCAATAGTTCCTTTCTTGGGTTGGAGTTTGACGTAGTGTTGGGAAACCTTTGTTATTTCCTCTTTCAATAATAATACGAGAATGCAGTAGGTTCTGATTTACACTGTTTGATGCAGAGTTTCTCCGCATCCTTTTCTTCTGTTTGTACTTTCGCTTGACTTTGCATTATTATAATACGAATTAGATCCTAATATTTCCACTCATCCCAAGGATCCTCAAGAGAAAGAATAAACTCCCCAACCTTCCATTCCAATTTTATAGGTATGGAATTTCCTGTTTAAATATCTTACACGTTGAAGATA
Organism: Allium fistulosum; assembly: GCA_030737815.1. NCBI lineage: Eukaryota > Viridiplantae > Streptophyta > Magnoliopsida > Asparagales > Amaryllidaceae > Allium > Allium fistulosum. The sequence goes on along the minus strand of CM060906.1, from coordinate 149,761,376 downwards.
ATAATTAGTTATAAATCATTTGTCTTAGATAAAAAAGAAGTCAAACTTTCCCTAGAGTACAAAAATTCAGAGCAAACAAGGGAAATTAACAAGTTATATAGGGAGTTAGACAAATTAATAAAGGAATACAATGCTCTATCTCAGAAATATCGTAGTCTAGACATGAGTAACTCCACTTTAGCATCTTTTAAATATAAGAGGGTGGCTCCTTTACTAAAGACAACGCATATCCGATACGACGCCCTCTTGAAGGAAAATAGAGAGTTAACAACTCTATTCTGGATGATGATGGAAGAGAGAGATATTTTAATTAATTTTTTGTATAAAGTATATTGTAGACATTCTATCATAGATTTTTCATACTTAGGTGAATTCAGTAGGGGTCTACTTAGATGTTTTCATAAAAGATACTTAGATGAATTCGGTTCTGACCCGCATCCTGGAGCATGCTGGAACTTACCGCTGGTCAAATCGATTCCTGAAGATATCCCTATTGAAAAGCTTAAGTATTGTAAGGATACATTTGTTTTTGAATTTATTTCTAAGTCTATTTTGTATAAACTAGATGAATGACTGTAAATTTGTAACAAGTAAATGATTTATAAATACATGTTTTTGTTATGCTTTCTATGCTTAGCATATTTTACTGTGCTATTTCAGAATACCAGTTCTTTAAGTCGTGTCGTCCCAAGAGACCACCTTAGTCAATTTGTTAACTTGAGGAGATTTACTCTAAAAATGCACCAACTTTAAAGACTTCAAAGTTAGCGAGATATTGTTTCCTTCGTGATTTACAAAAAATATACTTGGAATATCCTCGTGACTTCCTTGGTGTAGAGAAGGAATCGTTCTTAAAAGAAATCAGAACATTTCACTCAAAGTTGATTTGTGGTTGTGATAGCCCACCGGTCGGGAAATGGGATTATAGTGAATGTCCACCAGTTATAACTCCTGAAGGAGTTACTATACCATTTGATTCAACAGTCATGCTTTCAGCTAACACTTTATACAAAGTTAGGAATGTGATCTCTCAACTTTAGATGTGATGAAAGTGTTTGTTGTACCTTTTAACTTTGTGGTTATTTGAGTTGTAATTCATTACTACAATAATAAAAATATCTTTTATCCTAATTTTGATTTTCTCTCATTTCTTTTTATTTAAGTAGGAGCCACAACCATCTATGTTTCATCATTCTCAAAAGATACTTTCTTGTGCGGACGCTATTAGAGATAGATTATTAACAAGGAATGGCAAGATCCTGGTCCATGATGAAATCCTTTTCGAGCATTTTGGGGGCAACACCGAAGTGGTGAAGTGGAATAAAAGATATCTCATTCAAAAGACCATTGCCAGTGGCTACAAAGACCATATAGCCTACCTCGGTGTTGATATCAATAAAAAAGAGGAGACGATCACTGCACTTAAGAGACAAGTGAAGACCCATCCCACGGCTGATTTTGACCAAAGGATGTCTGAACTTATTCAACAAATAAGTGATTTAGAGTTAAAGTTGAAAGATAGTCAAGCACAATGTGCTTCTCTAAAATTCATTTTGGGTGATAAGACTTCAAAGATTGAATTTTCGGTTCCTCAAGCAACTTCTTCAGCTGCTAAGCCCACTAGATCAAAACTTCTCACGGCTCAAAAGTTTCTCACTATGCTCAACCCTCTCCCTGGCTTAGACGATAATGTAGTGGGGAACTGGTACCAGAGGGTGAAATTTGAAATTGCCAAGTATTTTGATGAGCAGCAGAAGATTAAGTATTCTCAGACTATTAATGATTATGCTGCTAAAAATCAAAAGCTAGAGCATGATAATTACTTTCTTGACAAGCGAGTTGCAGAGTTAGAAAGGGAAAACAAAACCCATAGGGCCACAAATAGGGCCTTTAATCGTGCCCTGAAAACCAACATTGATGCTATTAATGATGAGAGAAGTATAAGAAGAAAAGAAAAGAAGCTTAAGGAAATTCTCCGCGCAGTAGTCAATCATGTTGTCAATCCTTCGGTGGTGGAGTCTCTCAATAAAGCAGCTCAAGATTTGTAATTTATTTATGTATTTGAGCCATGTAAATCTATCTTGTACATAATTTTGTCATTTGTAAATGACCTCATAACTTTATGTAAATTATAGAAATTTTGTAAATATCACCTGATTTGTGATCCTTTTTTGTAGTGTAACCTTTGATATGCCTTTGAATTTCTCATTCGGCGAATTTTGTGCTTGCTGGATCTTTTGTTACTCCTTGTCATTCTGATTTTCCTAAGAAACATGTAGAAAACAATATCTTTGACTGTTAGCTTGAAATTGACATATTTCTCTATGTATGTCATTTTCCTAAATTAACAAATTATCTTAGGCAATTGTATGAATAGTAATTTATTCAAAATGTTAAGATCTTATCTTCAAACATGATGAGAAATGATTAAGGACTTAGCTCCTTCCACTTGTTTGGAATTCACAAAACTTGTACATAGTAGATTCTGCCTTATCATTAGGTCATGAATATAAGAGTATTACTTTTATTCAATAAAGAACTTGATTCAAGAGTCTATGTTTGAAATTTTTAAGTACTAACTCTCTCACCCATTCCTTAGCATTAATGGGATTTAAAAAGTTAGAAGCCCGAAATTCCCATTCTGAAGATTTTAGTAACGACCTTTTTGATAATATTCTTTGGCCTAGATTTGGGAATTTGAAATAGATAGAAATCCAAAGATCTTGTACCCAGATTAGGGCTTAAATAAATAAAAGTCTTAATTCCCAGATTCGAATATTATAAGTGCATGATTGATGATAATCCGAAACTCAGATTCGGGTTTTTAGATAATGAAATATTTATGTGAAAGATCTGAAACCCAGATTCATATTTTAATTGTAGCGATCGATAATGTTCTCATGCCCCGATTTGGGCTTAGTGAAGATGACGATTGATAGAATCCCGAAACCATATTTGGGTATTAGTTACCGAGATTCAAATATGAGAATTCCGAAGCTCAGATTCGAGCATTAGTAGATGATGTTAAAGAAGTCCTAAGACCCAGATTCGGGTAATAGAAAATGGAGTTCCATTCTACTCCTTTGTTTTCGTCTTCTTTGACGTTCATGAACCCTCCAGGTTTTGAATATGTGTAGAAATAATTTGATTGGCTACCTCTTGAGCTAGGACATCTTAGTCCATGATTGAATATGCTTCTTCTCGAGCTTGAACATCTTAGTTCAGTATGGATCGAGCCTCATTTTGGCTAGGACATCTTAGTCCTTTTTTTAATTGGGCCTCTTTTTGGGCCTAGAAGTCTTAGTCCATTATTGAATGAGCCTCACTTTGGCCTGGACATCTTAGTCCTTTTTTGATTGGGCCTCTTCTTGGGCCTGGACATCTTAGTCCATTGTCTGGTGCTCTTGGTTAGCTCATCTTAGAGGCTAGAACCAAGGACTTACCCGAATTCCCTCCAGGAGGCGCCCTACCTTGGCCCTTTTGCGGCGTGGATATGGGCTTGTTTAGTGCTCTACCTTGGCCATCTTAGGCACGAATAGAGGCTTACTCCATCCTCCCTCCAGAAGGTGCCTTACCTTGGCCATAGCGTGGCATGGATAAGGGCTTATTCGGTGCTCTACCCTGGCCATCTTAGGCGCAAATAGAGGCTTACTCCATCCTCCCTCTAGGAGGCGCTCTACCCTGGCCATCTCGGTGTGGACAGAGGCTTTTCTACCATCTTAGGTAGTATTACCATCTTAGGCAGTATCCAAATTTGAGGAGCATTTCACTCCCAACCATGTAGACTTTCTCTTTTCAGAAAGCTGATCTTTATTAATCATTTCTCAAGTTCTCTTTACAAATTCAATGATCTTTCCTTGTCTAAAAAAATTGATGATCACCCCATCCAGGGCTTTGCAATGGTTGGTTTCATGACCATTCATCATATGATAGTGATAAAAGGATCCTCCAAGTTCCTTTCATGTTTTGGCATTTTCTTTTATGATGGCCAATGGTTAAGTTCATCCTTTGTAAGCAAGTAGACGTTTTCCATTGATGTGGTTAAGTTGCATTCTTTTGGAAGAACTTGACTCTTGAGGATGATTCTTTAGCTTTTTACTTTTTGGCCTTATCATTTCATGCTCTTCAATTATCTTTATTTTTGCTATCCTTTGAATCTCTTGGGTTGGAAGTGCTCTTGTTACTATTGGTTGCCATTTGTGTGCAAAGGCGTTATAATCATTCATTATTTCTTTCTCAAAAATTATGCCCTTGGAATAATGTTGAATTGTTCATTTCATTTGACTAAAGACATTGCCACTTCTAGTTGATTTATTTCCAAGTGCAAAGATTGTGGTTGGGCCTACAAGAAAAGGATTAAGACTCCATTTTTCAGGGTTATAAGATTCTGCTTTCTTTTGTTTATAATCCTTAAGGCTTCGAGCCATAGTCTTTACTCTTCATCTTGATTGGAGCTTTTGGTGTCTACTTGGGAGAATCTTGTCAAGTATGGTTCAAAAGACCCTTGTTCAGATCTTTTAAATCTTCTAGCCATATTCAAACCAAAATGGGTAAACTTGACGTAGGATTTATCCAATGGAGGTTAGAGAATAGTAGTGTTAGGGGGTTAACCAAGTCGGAGGTTCAGGCCCCTCCCTCTAGCGCCAAAATTTTTAACATGATTTCGTATCAACTCCCCAAAGTTGAACTAAGAAGTTGAATCCTTTCTGTGAATGGTGGATGTGAATCCCTTCGGAATTGCCTTCAAATTTAGCTTTACTGGTTGATAGCTTACGAATCAAACCTTTCAATGTCATCGAAAGGTATATGTTCTGGGTTATGAAACCTTCCGAATTTATTGAGTTAGTGTGAGACCCTCTTCAAGAGTTTCCTTCTTTGATTAGGTCGAATTTCCTTGAGTTTGTCCTTTGGAGGCAAGTTTTTATCTTGTCGAAAGGTCAGGATGTTAGCCCTCTTCGGGTTTAGGTAGGATATCAAACTCCTTGGTGGATATGTAGAAGCTTTTGACCTTGTCGAAAGGTTAGGTCACTTACTTGATGTATATTTGATCCTTGTCGAAATTTTTAGGAATAGTCTCCTTTTGAATTAAACAATGTAGTCTAGGTATCTATACTTAAAGAGCAAACTTTGACCTAGTCGAAAGGTTAGACCACTTGGATCAGAGCTCTGAAAGGTTACAGATTTTGTTATAGCATAAGCACTTTTGACCTAGTCGAAAGGTTTGGGTCTCAAAGTTAATCACTTAGGAAGGTTACCAATGCTGTTTAGACCAATTGTATTATCAACCTTGTCGAAAGGTTTACACTGTAGGGTTAAGGGCTTCGAAAGGTTGCAGTATTTACTTGTAGCAGAAGTGTTGTCGACCTTGTCGACAAGAACCTTTTCGATGATGTTGAACCTGAAATTAGGAGTTAATCCGACAAAAGTATAATCAAACAATAAAGCAATTAATAGAGCATAAGACTTCCCTCTTTATCCATGAAAGAACTCTATTTTTATTAAATTCCCAAATCAGCACCCGATTAGGGTTACAATGTATTGATTAAGAAAATACAAGATTAGAATGAGAGAATTCCCATCCCCAAAACTGGACTCCTTGGGTCTTATTTATAGATGCAGGCGGCCCTCCTTTCGACTCCATGCTCTCGACTGGGTCGGAAGGTCTCCCTTTTATATGCAGCTGTGAACCTTTCAACTTTGTCGAAAGGTTTGCCTTTCATATGCTATTATGGACCTTTTGACTTTGTCGAAAGGTTTGCTTTTCTTTATGTCTTCATGAACCTTTTGACTTTGCCGAAGGGTTTGTCTTCTTTATACTGTTCTGAACCTTTCAACCTTGTCGGAAGGTTGCTCTTCACTTGATTGTTGTGAACCCTTCGACCTTGTCGGAAGGTTTCTCTTCGAGAGCTGTGCTTTCCTTCAACGTTGTCGAAAGGTTGTCTTTCGCTCTTTGTTGACTTGTGAGTGCTGCTTTCTTCATAAACCTTTCGAAATTGTCGAAAGGTACTCTAGATGTGTTTCAACCACTTCGAAAGGATTGCTATGCTTTCGAACAGGTTACTATGGAGTTGCTCACAATTGCCTTGACTCCTTCATCCTCTTCGAAAGGTAAGAACTTCTTAGATACTGAGAGATGGAACCTTTCGACTCCTTCGAATGGTTTGGGACTTTTAAACCCTGATGACTGCATCCCTTCGATAGGTTTGGGCTATGCTTCATTTCCCTTATCATTGTTGAAAGACCTTTCGACTTAGTCGAAAGGTTGATTTTTGTGTAACAAAGTCCCATACCTTAAATCATTTTATATAGAAAATCTGGAAAAATTCTAGAAAATCACATTATATATGTTTTCTAACATATAAAAATCTCAAATGCAAATAATTAATTATTTTCCCATAAATAATTTATAATGCAAAATATCATTTTCTTTCCTAGAAAATTCATATTAAATCCAAAATAATTCAGAAAATATGAAAATTGAAACCCATCTCTAAAATATCATTTTAGATCTTCATAAAAATTCGCAAGGCAATTAGATGTAATTTAATAGGGTTTTCATCTCAAAACATGTCATAAAATCTGTACAAACATTCATAAATCATCAACAAGTATATATAATCATTTCATCATTCAAAAACATGGCAAATCTATGCAAAATAATTCGGAATTCATCTTAAAACCGAAACAATAAAAGATTTGAGATGTAAACATTATTCACCTTATCTTTAGAGATTAAGGAGCTTGAGATTTGAATGAATTTGATTTGTATTAGCTTTTCCTTTAGCTTTTCTTACTTCTTCTTCCTCTTTTATTGTTAATGGTGGCCGACCTCTATTTAATTTTTTTCCAGATGAAATGAACGTGTAAGTTATACACGGCTATGGGGTAAAGATATAGGAATTGCCTCTTTCCCAATTTACCCCTCCTCAAATCCATTTTAAACTCTTCTTTAGTTCTTTTAATTTTAAATGGCATGGCTACCCTTAACTAAATCAAATCTCAATTACCTAATCAACACATTATTTAATTTAATTTGACCAATTAAATATCCTAAATAATGTTACCAAAAATTTGGAGTGTTACACACTCCCTTCCTTAAAGAATTTATTCCTCGAAATTATGACAAGGCACACAATAAATCAAACAAGAAGGTAAAACATAGCATCAAACAAGTTAGGATAAGTATCTCTAATCTTGCTCTCAACCTTCCAAGTACAGTCTCTATCATCGTCACTCCATTAGACTTTGACTAATCTGACCGTCTAGGTTCTAAGCCTCTTCTCATCTCTCGCAGCAATGCGAACTGGCTTTCTCACTATGGTCATGTCCGGTTCTACCACTAAATCATCTAGCATCGTCGGTGCAATAGAAGTCTTCGGGTCTTTAACACACTTTATAAGATGAGAAACATGAAAAACATTGTGGACACCTGCCAAACTGCTAGGCAACTCAACTCTATGCGCGAGTTTTGCGATGCTCTCAAGAATAGGGAAAGGTCCAACGAAACTCGGTGATAACTTCTCCGATTTCCAAAATCTAATCATACCCTTCATCGGTGACACCTTGACAAAACCCTGGTCTCCAACTGAGAACTCTAAGTCTTTCCGTCTCTAATCTGCATAACCCTTCCGCCTAGACCGAGCCTCCTTCATTCTAGCCCGAATGACCTCAATCTTTTCTGCAGCTTCCCTAACCAAATATAAACCAAGAATCAACCTATCCCCGGTCTCTAACCAACATACGAGAGATTTGCATGGCCTTCCATACAAAGCTTCAAATGGTGCCATCCCAATACTATCCTGATAACCGTTGTTATACGAAAATTCGACTAGATGCAAATGGTCCTCCCATGATCCTTCGAAATCTAGAAAACAAGCTCTTAACAAATCTTCCAAGATCTTGTTAACCCTTTCCGTTTGCCCATCTATCTGCGGATGGTAAGTGGCACTCATCGTAAGCTTGGTTCCTAAAACTTCCTGAAGACTCCTCTAGAACTCACTAGTGAACAAGGGATCTCTGTCACTAGCTATACTGCTAGGAACTCCATGTAGCCTAACTACATTCTTCACGAACAATCTCGCTAAAACAGGTGCCGTCCTGGTTGATCTAACTGGAATGAAATGGACGCTCTTGGTTAATCTGTCCACTATGACCCATATACTTTCACTTCCTCTGTTTGACCTTGGAAACCCGTCAAAGAAGTCCTTATAAATAGAATCCCACTTCAATACTGGAACGTCTAATAGCTGAAGAAACCCACTGGGCTTCTGGTGTTCGGCCTTTGCCTGCTGGCAATTCAAGCACCGCTACACACACAAGCCAATATCCCGCTTCATACCTTCCCAGAGGAAACTCCTCTTCATATCCTAATACATCTTAGTACCTCCTGGATGAATGGTGAACTTCGAACGATGGCATTCCTCCAAGACTTCCTTTCTTATGTTTCCTACACTAGGAACACATAATCTTCCTTCTTTCTCAACCTGGGTGGTCTAGACTGAAATCTTTCAAGTCATCGCTCTCTATCCCTTCCTTTAGCTTTCTGATCCGTTCGGCTAACACTGGATCCTCCATCTTCTTAGAAGCAATTCGTTCGATCAACACATAATACAACTGTATCCCCACTAGATCCAGCCTCGGATCTCCAACGCACTTTGCAATTTGCTAATACTTCCAAATCTTTCCACTCAGCAATCATCGATAACACTCCATTCTGATGTTTCCTACTAAGTGCGTCTGCAACCTTGTTGCCTTTCACTGGTGTGTACTCAATCCCAAAATCATAAGCGACTATAAACTCTAACCATCTTTGCTGTCTTATGTTCAACTCCTTCTGAGAGAACAAATACTTCAGCGACTTATGATCTGTATATAACTCAAACCTCTCTTCCAAAAGGTAATGTCTCCACACCTTCAAATAAAAAATCACTACAGCCAATTCCAAATCATGTGTTGGATATTTGATCTCATGCGGTCTAAGCTGTCTAGAAGCATAGGCAATCACTTTGCCTCTCTACATCAGCACAACTCCTAATCCTGTTCCACACGCATCCGTATAAACCATCAGATCCTGATTCCCTTATGGAACAACCAACATAGGTGCATGGGTCAATAAGTGTTTCAAAATCTGGAATGCTTCCTCACACTTATCGGTCCACATAAACTTCACATCCTTCCTTGTTAGCTTGGTCATTGGTGCTGCTATCTATGAGAAATCCTTAATGAATCTCCGATAATAACTAGCCAACCTAAGGAAACTCTTTATCTCGGTTACTATCTCGGGTCTCTTCCAGCTATTCACTGCCTCGATGTTAGCCGGATCTACTGATAACCTTTCCTTTGAGACTACATGACCAAGAAACTTCACTTCCTTCTTCTAGAAATGACACTTCGAAAACTTTGCTTTCAGCTGATGCTGCCTCAGCGTCTCAAGCACCACTCTAAGATGAACTTCATGCTCTCTTTCATCCTTAGAGTAAATCAAAATATCATCTATAAAAACCAATAAGAACCAATCCAAGTGCTCTCGTAAAATCCGGTTCATAAAATCCACAAAGAAAGCTGATGCATTCGTCAGTCTGAACGGCATAACTAACCATTCGTACGACCTATATCTGGTCCTGAATGTCGTCAAAGGTGTACTATCCTCTGCCACCTTGAGCTGATGGAAACTTGTCACCAAATCCAACTGAGAAAACACCTTTGCTCCACTCAATTGGTCGAACAAATTGTCAATCCTGAGAAATGGATATCTATTCTTTATCGTCCTCTCATTCAACTTATGATAATCATTACATAGTCTCAACTATTTGTCTGGCTTCTTAGCAAACACTGCTGCCTGAAATACTTGACCTGATAAAACTCTTGCTTTCCAAATCCACCAACTGCACTTTCAACTCCCTCATCTCTAAAGGGGTCATCCTGCTTGGTGGCCTACTCACTGTTTCTGCTCCCGGAACCAAATCTATCTGAAACTCAATGGCTCGTTTCGGTGTCAATCCAATTACAGGCTGAAAAACATCTGCGAATTCTCTAACCACAAAAACTCGACTCAACTCATCATCTGATTCCATAGCACCCAACAAAGCAAACACTTCACCACTAGAAACTTCTACGGTATATACAATCCGGTCGCTACAATTATAGTGTCTAAGAGATATCTTCCTATCCTGGCAAAATATCCTAGCATTGTACTGACTTAGCCAATCCATATCAAGGATAATCCCGAACCCCACAAAATCAAACACATGCAAACTGCAAACAAAAGTATGACCTAACATGTCAAACTCAAACTGGTCACACCTCAACCCTAGAGTTGCATACCCTCTTATTGGGTTCGAAACCCATAAGGAAGTAACTAAATATGTGGGTTCAAGGTTAAGCTTATCTATCAAACATATAGATATAAAAGAATGTGATGTACCAGTTTCAAATAAAACGCTAACAGGCATACCATGAATCTGAACCGTACGTCCCAAAACTGCCTTTCCCTTCTCCTGGGCTGTTAGCTTAGAAGCAGTAGACTCCAATGCATACACCTTGCCCTTACCATCTCTAACGGGCTCCTTCCACTGGTTCTTATAGTGGCCTATCTAGTCACAATTGAAGCACCTGACATTCTTTCCCCTAGCCACATCCTTCGCCTTCCCAGCATGACACTCATTAGGAAAGTGCCCCTTCTTATCTCACTTATGACAGACAATCTTAGACTTCCCTTTCTTGGCTGCTCCATCCTTTTGAGTACCTTTCTTGGGAAAGAACTTCCTCTTCTGGCCCCGCCCAACCTGGACCTCCTTTGCCTTGCTCTTCTCTAGAGAATCAATAATCTCCTCTTGCCTCATGGCCCTCTCCACAACAATATCAGAAGGATCCCTACTGTGAGACAAAGTAGCCCTAGCCAACTGAGGCTTCAATCCCCCGATAAACTTCTCATTCCTCTTCATTACTATGTCCGCTGAAGCATACCCATACCGGGCTAACTCTTCGAACTTTCTGACATACTTAGCAACCGACATCTCTCCCTGCTCCAATTCAGCAAACATTATGATTAGAGCCGGCTGTGCGATAATAGACATGAACCTCTCCTGGAACCTCCTCTTGAAATCCTCGTAGGTCATTATCTCCTCATCAACCGTCATGGTCACAGTATTCCACCAGAACAATGCGGCTCCCTGAAGCTGTCTAGATGCCAACCTTCTTTTTTGCTTATCATCGAGCCCCAAATCTGCAAAAATCCTTTCACAGTGCAACAACCACTTCTCCACCTCAATGGCATCCTCTGTTCCCGTAAACGGCTTCCCTCCAAGCTTAACATAATCTCCTCTCATCTTAGCAAAATGGTTAACTACCGGAACTTTCGAAACCCCTGCTCATGCGGCATTTCCTCATAACACTCTGGCTGGAACTCCCTCCTGCATCATATTCCTGGAAAACTGATACATAGCTTCCATTCTGACATGTAGGACCTCAGCACCAACATTCTCACTTTGTGCCTGACCTTGGCCTCTCCTTGCATTAGGTCTGGCATTCCCTCCGATGCCTTCCCCTTCTGGGTTAACTCTTCCTCTTTTACCATCCATATCTGTATTCAAACCTCATGAGATATAGAAAGATAACCTAATCAAAGATAGGAAACTATAGATAAAGTGCATATTTATATATAGCAAATATAGGTACATTACTATAGCGTTATCCTAAACCCCAATCTTTCACAAATTCCTTTGGATTTTTATTTTCAAAACCATTTTTACTTAAAAATTTTCATAAACCTATGCTCTGATGCTAAGTTGTGTCATCCCGTATCTAGAGGCCAAAAACTAAGCGCTACAGATGCTAAAGTCAACCATTGTATTAACTTCTGGTGATGAAATTCGGTAATGCTAATGGTATCCGTAATATCAGAAGCACTTGAATATGAATAAAATCATAGATTTCCAGAAAATAATAATTATAGTGATTACATTTCAAACCAAGTCATATCTAAGTTACAAAATCCCCAAAAGGTATCCCAGGCAATGATCAAATATAATCTGCAATAATACACAAAGAGCGACATATGACGATGCCCCCTTTGATGATCAAAGCAATATAGTCATATCTGACTTAATACGCAACGAAAACAAAACAAAATGAACTGAATCCCTAAATTAGCTATCCATAAGCCACCTGCTTGTCTTCGGAAGTTTTATTCGCAAAAACTATGAAACCTAAAAACCTAAACCCTCAGCCTACTCAAATCAATTTTGAGCACCCGAGAGCTTAAGGGGAACAAAAACATCGAGTTAGACAAAAATCCTGGTGTGAATAACTCTGTTACATCTCGGTTTACTGATATTGAGTGAGACCACGCCGCTTAGCAAAACAGGTTTCCCCTCACTAATATCCTTTTTCAAAACATATATTTTGAAAATCCTTTCCTGAAACCAAACTGGTTAATCAAACAGATTATGACAATAAATAATAACAAGATCCGTTAAGTTATATACAAGAAATAAATGGACTAACTGTTCGAAATCTGGGCTGACTACCCTCAACTGGACTAACTTTTCTAAAACTGATTATATCAAAATAGCAAAATCATTTATGCTAATAAATAGACTATCTGTCCTTTAAATAGGTAAAAAGTGGACTAAATGTTTATAAAAAGTAGCAAGGTCCGTTATGCTAACACATGAACTATCTGTTCATAAACTGGGCTGACTGTCCTCTGGACTAACTGTCCCTTGGGTCAACTGCCCTCAAAATGGACCAACTGTCCAAAATTTTCTTAGGGTTAACTACCCTTAAAATTTTCCTTAAAAGCCTTTTCAAAATGATTTAGTCCATCAAATCATACATGTACAAGGAAAATATATATTTAGCTTTACTCCAAGCCATTTTTCCATTGTTACTTGGTACCTTGGCCCGGGTACACAAAGGTGATTACGAGGACCAGACTTGACTATGGATGGGAAAGATGGCCACAAGACAACATCAATATGACAAGAGTATGATATCCGAAAAGTTATATCCAGCCCAGGGTAAATAAGGTCGATGAATAGATGATACAGGATGTCGGAATTATGGAGATTAGCTTGGTGGAATAGGGGTCGGCATAAACGTTTGACAAATTGAAGGGTGTATGAAGGATCATCATATTAGTGGCATATACAAGAAGGGGTCGACATACTGGAGGGATCGGCATGGCATGTGGTATGGTAGGATCGACATAGGGTATTGAGACCGTGGGGTTGGTATACCAAGGTGGATCGGCATGGCGTTATGGTCCGGATCGGCATGATGATATAGATCGGCATAGTAAGTTGGGCTAAGCCTTCCTTATGGTGGGCCCAAATGATCAAGGAGGGTCCATGTCTCAAGATGTCTGTCAGGTTGGAGGCTGCCTTCATCTATAAATACAGGGGCAGGGGGCCATTTTTGGGACCTCTCTTTTTGAGGGCTGAGAAGTGAAGCTCTGCCATTATTCTTCTTTACTCTTGTACTAATGGATTTCAGCTGATCCAAACACTCTTGTAATGATAATCGAGTGGAATACCAATAAAATATGAAGTGGACATAGGCCAAGATTGCCGAACCACTATAAAATTTGTGTGTTCATTTACTTTTATGCCCGGTTCTTTTGATTTCATTCTTTGTTTGATATCCATTAAATTCTACGGGTGTTGATGCCCATTTTTGGCGTCAACATTTTGGTGCTTCCACTGAGAAATGAATTCTCAACTTGATTGGATCTCATCATCTACTTGTGGATTCCATATTCATGGATAGATCCAGCTTTCAAATGATAAACTTCCTATCCTACTCAAATTAGAATAAGATCTAAAGGAAGCCAATGACCACGGTTAGAGGAACTATGTCTACTTCCCGTGTATTCAGAGTATTTGATTATGCTAGTGTTCTTGGTTGGAGTTGTTTATGTGTTCATGTCCATTTAGAAGGGATCAGATTCACTCAAGTTTGTAAGATCTTTGGATCTGATGTTGAAGTTTGCACTCAAGTTAATCTATGGTTGATCCCTCTCTGAAGGCCATGAAGGCCAATTCTCTGAAGGACGTTTATATCGATCCCTTAATATATAAAATGTCGACCCCTCTATTAAAGTACTACATTCATTACCGATCCCTCTCCAGTATGTCTACTAATCCCTCTATAAGGGTTATATACCGATCCCTCTCTAGGAGTATATTACTGATCCGTCTCCAAGGGGTATACACCGACCCCTCTCCAGTATGTCTATCGATCCCTCTCCAAGGGGTATATACTGATCCCTCTGCAGGGGTATATCCCGATCCCTCTCCAAGGTGTATATAGCGATCCCTCTGCTAAGTTTATATGACGATCCCTCTACAAAGCATATATACTGATCCCCATGCAAAATAGCTATAACCGATCCCTCTAGTCGATCCCTCATTCACGTCCTTACAGCCGATCCCTTTCTTATAGCAAACTACCGATCCATCACCAAGGCATTTCAGCCGAACCCTACACTGCCGATCCCTCTGTCAAATGCCAATGTGACCGATCCCTATACCAAAAAAATATGGATTAGATACGACCCCATTTAAAAAAAATCATTTTCGGAACCCGTTCCGCAGCGTAGTGCCCCTGCATTTTGGATTCGGAACTCATATTAAACACAGTGCAGACTATCCACTTTCCTTACATCTTGTGACTAACCGGGGCATAGAGGATCAAGCGGCAACTTCTGAATTGCATCCAAGGAACATACAAGAAACCGCTACTCAAATGATACTCCTAAAGGTTGGAGAACATAGATGATGTGACTCTAAGAAAGCCCAAGAAACATTGGCCCAAAGCCAAATCCAAGTAAAACCAAGTTTTTCTCCAAGAAAACGCCAAGATGACTCTAAGCACCATTCTTCACTGACCCAACACTTCGAATTCAGTGACTCCAAGCAAACAACAAATTTTCATAGGTTCGACTCTAAGTAACTTACTACTGATCCGCCAATACCGGTCCGTCTTGATTTGCTCATATCTCGGGAATGCATACATCATTCATAAGCATAATAAGTAGCTGTAACTTAAAAATAAACCAGATTACCGATGGCTGAAGCATCTCCCCTAGTCGAGGCATATTCATTGAAGTCGTTCACTGTGCAGAATATCCGAGGAGATTCAATGTACCAATCATACTGGTTTACTCAGAGAAAACTAACCCTAGACTACATCTTATGAAATTCATGTGGCATGTGGATTCCGCTAGAGTGATATATGCCACCGAATACAGATGCTTTCCTATATTCCTTGAAGGTGTATCGATCATGCGGTTTATGCGATTATTGCCTAAATATATCTCCTCATTCAATCAACCGGATCAGAAGTTCGTCGAATGGTTTAGAATGCACGCGACTCGCACCAAGGATATGATGTCATTATCCAATTTATTCTAGATGCTAGCGAGGATATCATACTGATCGCGTTGAGGAAGGGAATCAACCCCCAAACATTTGGCAGCTAGTTAGCTAGAGAGCCTCCTACGACCTTGGATCGTCTTAGTTACAAAGTGAATAAGAAACTAAGCAAGGAGGAGGTAGAGCAGACTAGGAGAAAGAACAATACGGGCCCATTGGTGAAGGACTTAGATTCCAGGAGATGACCCAGTATCTCAAAATTTGACTCATATACTCTTTTGAACGACTCAATTGATAATATCTACTTGGAGACTCACAACTCAGAGCAGTACCAGAAACTAGCCTCAAGAGAGTCTACCGAAGCCTAGAGAAAATCCGAGGAATGTTGTATATTCGAAGATGCATACGGTGCTAACACTTGCGATTACATACACCTGCAAGATGTTATCAGAAAGCTATTTCAGAAAGGAAAGCTTCAATAGTATGTGCAAGCCCTACAAAATAGCGGGCATGGAACATCCGATGCCTATCAATAAAGAACTCTAATTATCAATCAGACCGATGACGGTCAATATCCCGCTGAAAGGAGTTACGGGCAAAGCTAAATAGCGGGCACACGATGCTACTTCACTCATCAATGAGATTTATTCTGATCTTTTTTGAATAATTTCTATTTAAATTTCAATTGTGATGTGAACTATGACCAACTTGAACTAAACTACTTCCAAAACGATGTAGGTGACCAAGTACTTAGAGTTGGCCGCCATCCAATCCCCGTAGACCGTGATTGGACCTGTGGAGTTTCATCAAGACGAACGTGATTCGACCGCTCATCAGCAACCATGTGCCTCTGATTTGTGGCCAAGGACAAGAGATGGAAAAGCTCGTCAAGGTCAGAACCCAATACAAAGTGGACATGACTGACCATCCATTCATTGACCTCCATATTCGACTTGGAGACCTAAGCAAGGCTTGAAATGAATGTGGCCCAATCATCTACTCCTCGGGTCATAAAATAAAGCTCTACAAAATACACATACTTCTCCTAAAGCTCAGTGATGCCAGATCTAACTAGAGTGGACGTGATTTGATCATCTACACAACAACTCCTGCCCTGAACACAAGTGGCAGTTCGAAAGCCCAACTTGAAGTAGCTATGATGGATTGCCTACTCATCAACCATCACTCTCAATACATGGACACGACTGCACCTTGAAACAGATACAACCTTACTGTCTATTCAATAGCTCTCTACCTCCGTTTGCTAGGAACAATACGAAGCAAATTGTACAAAACATGATTATCCAACCCCAATATGAATGTGATCCAACCATGCCTCATATACCTCCTTCCTTGACTTAATTGGAAGAGCTACAATCACCAAGCAGATGAGAACCGACTGTCCATTTGTCAAGTTTCATCCCTGATGCTGGGGTAGAATTCCATTCCATGGATGAACATGGTTCGACCGTTCGCTCGACAGCACTGGCCTCGACACGGTAAATGAAGTACAAATCAAACGGGTGGAAATATGACTGCTCTCAACAAAAATCTCTAAGTCCCCGTAGCGCGGACTAGTGTACTCTAAGTCCCCAGAGCGCAGACTAGAGTGTAAACGATTCAGCAAAAATCTCTAAGTCCTCGGAGCGCGGACTAGAGTATAAACGATTCAACAAAAATCTCTAAGTCCTCGTAGCGCGGACTAGAGTACTCTAAGTCCCCAGAGCGCAGACTAGAATATAAACGATTCAACAAAAATCTCTAAGTCCCCGGAGCGCGGACTAGAGTATAAACGATTCAAAAAAAATCTCTAAATCCCCGGAGCGGAGACTAGAGTACTCTAAGTCCCCGTAGCGCGAACTAGAGTATAAACAATTCGATAAAAATCTCTAGTCCCAGATGTGGACTAGAGTACTCTAAGTCCCTGACTGTGGACTAGAGTATAAACAATCGGTGGAAAAATGACTGCCCATAAGAAAACTCTAAGTCCTCGGAGTGCGGACTGGAGTATAAATATAAATTGGGTGCAATTCGACCACCCGCCAACAAACTCTTATCCTCAGAGTGTGAAAATGTGTATAGACAAATAGACGAGTGTGGTTCGACCAATCACTATTCCATAAAATCCAACTTGGACTCGATAAGAGGAGTATAAACTCACTATGGATTGAATTCGACCGTCCACGAACTAAATCTGCTAACCTAAGAATGAGGGCAAGAGTACAAACTACTGAAAGTTTAATATAACAGCTCGTTATATCTATGGCTTGGTGTTCTTTACAACTTAAGGCGACGACTGCAAGGAGGCTTTAATACAAAACCAATCGAAACGACATCCGAAGTTATGGGTGACCGACTATATCGTACCATCAAATCGAGGTTCAATATCGATCCGCACCAACCACATATGGATGTGACCCAAACATTCATCAAATAACCCTGGTCAGCAGAGCATGGATAGGAGAATAAACCACGAAGACTTGATCATTAATTCTCTAGCACCCTCCTTCGATCCATCAGGAGGAGTATGAGACCCGATGAGCATGACCCGATGGCACCTGAGCCAACTCTACCCTTAGATCTGATTATAGAATATGAATCAAAGTGGACATGGTTGACCGCCCAGTGCCCAACTCATGCTTGAAATATGACGAGACATCGAAGTATTCCCCATGGAAGGAAAAACCAGGATACAATCCAGGATAGGCGAGGCTCGACCTTTAATCAACTAACTTGATCCCACGATTCAACTGGAAAGAGCATAAGGCCAAGGCGGACATGGCTTGCCTTCCTAATTATCAACGTATGCCCCAGACTTGGGGGCATGAGAGAGAATTAAGAAGAATGTAAACCGACCATTCATTGATCGACTTTAAGTCTTTGGAGCTTAAGTGGCAGTAAAAACATGACCGAGATGAGACTCGACCGTCCATGCAGTACATTTATCAACCCAAGACCGGGAGCAGAAGTGTAATCATCCAAAGATTGGCTGCGATAGCTCAATATTGTAACTTATATATACTTTAATCAAAATAATGTTGAAGATATTCAATGAGGATTAACTATCCTTTTAATATAAGCTAAAATCCTTTGTAACTTTAAACACTTAGGCTATTCTGCCTATTTATCATGTTCGAAACCTTTGTTTAAAACCTTTCAAACGATCTCTTCGAAACCTCTGAAAGTAACCCTTTCAAAACCATTGAAGGTAACCCCTTTGAAACCATTGAAAGACCCTTTCGAAACCATTGAAAGATCCTTTCGAAACCATTGAAAAAAACCTTTCCTTTCTTTTCTCCGAAAGCTTCAAAATATCAAACATCCTCCTTTAAAACCTTTTAAGTATTGCCTTTCGAAAACATAGGAAAAACCTTCCTTTTCAACCTTGTCGAAACCCGGGGGAACCACCTCTTTCAAAACAATTCATTAAAACCTTTCAAAAGCATCAAAACTAAACTCTCTCGAAAGCACTTGGGTTCAATTTAAAACATGCGACACCTTTCGAAACCATTCAAAGTTAACTACTTCGAAACCCCTTTTAAAACGTTTCGGTCGAAACCATTTGGATTATGCCTTCAAGTTGAGAAAAAAGATAAGAAAATCAATATAATCGAAAGCATCTGTTCGAAACCATTTCCTATGATTAAAATGATGATGTCGAAACCATCCCTTTGAAAGCATTGGAGAGGTGGCCAAATTTTAGAAAACAAAAGGACCCCTTCGATACCATCTGGATCGAAAGGTAGGAAGTAGTAGCTATAGGTTTCGACTCTGTCAAAAGCAACATTTAAAGCAAAAGAACAACCCAATCCAAATCATATCTTTTAAACCATTTGACTTAGTCTAAAGCAACTTAATCGAAAGCAAGCAGGCGTATTTTCCTTTAAAACCAAAACAATGCTTCAACCCTTTCGGAACTCCTTTGTTTCGACCCTATACCTTTCGGCCACGTACAATTCATTACATACTAGTTGCCTGATACCATATGCATTGGTTTCGACTGTGATGGTAGCGATAGTATGGAGGCGTAACCTGGTGCCGAAGGAGACAAAACAGTGAAAAAGCTATTTTCTTGTACTTTAAAACTATTTCTTTTGTACCTAACCTGCCTTGTTTGTCTAAATCTGATTGGTTGTCATATTACTTTTTCAAAAGTGCTGCCGACTTTCCCAATTTTGCAATTTAAAATATATTTACAAAAAGCCCCATCTCCTCTTTAATTACATAAAACATTTAAGTCCCGTACCTCAAATAATTTTATATAATCATTAAAACACTTAGGAAAATCTGGAAAAATTCCAGAAAATCACGTTATATATGTTTTCTAAAATATAAAAATTTTGGATCCAAATAATTAATTATTTTCCAGTAAATAATTTATAATCCAAAATACCATTTTCTTTACTAGAAAATTCATATTAAATCCACAAAAATTCAGAAAAATCTAAAAATTGAAAATCATCTCTAAAATATCATTTTAGATCTTGATAAAATTTTGCAAGGCAATTGGATGTCAGTTAATAGGGTTTTCATTACAAAACATGTCATAAAATATTTATGAACATACATAAATCATCAACATGTATATAGTCATTTCATCATTCAAAAATATGGCGAATCTATGCAAAATAATTTGGAATTCATCTTACAACCGAAACCATAAAAGATCTGAGATGTAAACATTATTCACCTTAGCTTTAGAGATTAAGGAGCTTGAGATTTGGATGAATTTGATTTGTTTTAGCTTTTCCTTTAGCTTTTCTTACTTCTTCTTTCCCTTTTCTTGTTAATGGTAGCCGACCTCTATTTTAATTTTTTTTTCAAATGAAATGAACGTGTAAGTTATACACAACTATGGGGTAAAGATATAGGAATGTCCTCTTTCCCAATTTACCCCTCCTCTAATTCATTTTAAGCTCTTCTTTAGTTCTTTTAATTTTAAATGACATGACTACCCTTAATTAAAACAAATCTCAATCCCCTAATCAACACATTATTTTATTTTATTTGGACAATTAAATATCCTAAATAGTGTTACCAAAAATCTTGGGTGTTACATATACTAATGCAAATAGTAGGTAGTCCCCTGATCTAGTTGACCTCTTGTTATGCGAATGCTCATGCCATGCATCCAAATGTATGCAACATCCTAAGTAAGTATACTTGCAATCTACATGTTTGTGTAACCATTTTATCGATATGCAACATCCACATGCATAATGCTCAAATAGAATAATAGCAACCAAGCATCCATATGTATAATATCTAGCAATCTAAACATCAAATAAGAGATAATGTGAATGTTTGTTTACTACCTAAATGATATATTTTCCTAATCATGTAAAAGAAACAATCCGAACAATACATCCACTAGTATCCATCATTCATAACTTGCCCTAACGACACATTTGCAACCATTCCTACCACCAATTATCTCTACCTAAACTAGAAGTAGTTACATAATTAACCTATGCTTTTCTAACTAAAATGGAAACATACCAGAAAAGAGTTCGTGATGGGTAGCTCGGACTTTCTCCTCAAGCTCCTATGTACTCTCAACTGGACAATCTCCATACTGGACTCTAACCAGTTTAATTATTTAATATAGAGCCAATTTGTCCTATGCCCAAAAATACGGGTAGGTGCATGGTGAACAAGAGACTTAATTATCCTTTTTAACTTTCCCTAACCGAAACAGCTTGACCTTGGTAACTCATTGCATAAACACATCCGTAAGGTACGTAATGACTGCTTCCTAATCATTTAGCCGTAGTCTATCTTAAGGATTTTCTACTGGTCTGCTTCCTAATTGCGGACTCATCTCCGTGGACTGTAGAGGACTCAACTCCTCGGACTATAATGGACTAAGCTCCTTGGTCCATATCTCTAGTACTTTCTTTTCTGCCTATCTTATGCGGTCCTTGTCCTTTTTATGAAACAAATTTAAACATAATTTTTAATTGCACTTATCATCCTTTAGCACTGGCATTAACATTTAATTCGAAGGTATGTGCATAGGTAATTCTCTACAATCCTTACTACTAACTAAAATGGTGTCGACATGCACCATGCTAAATAACTTAAGCATACGTATGCTCCCACAAAATTGTAGCTTTATAAAATTATCAAATGCACAACATACTGCATAAACTCATCTAGTGTTATACCTAATCACCTTAACTTCTAGATACCAAGTGGGATAACTCCAATGTAGATAGTGTCTCTTTCCATGGTACTTCTTACTTAGCTCTTTGCTATTTCTCCACTTTACAAAAGGGTATCCGAACTTGGTGATCTCTTAAATTATTGAAAATAGAAAAACTCCTTTCCAAATCGATTCAGCTAAAATCATCTCATTTTACTTCTGAATGGTTTCTTCGGTATTATAAAAATCATGGTACCTAGGTATCACATTTAGAGTCTATAGGGATCCATCCTCAGTTCTATGAGTGAAATTTTGGCCACCCATTCAACCTTAACAATAAAAGTCCCAAAATTAATTGAAGTCAGAACATAGGATCACTCTAGCATTGGTAATAATCACCTAAGTGGTACTTAGTTTACGTGCGATTTCCATGCACATAACTATGTATTCTAAGC
Organism: Allium fistulosum; assembly: GCA_030737815.1. Taxonomy (NCBI): domain Eukaryota; kingdom Viridiplantae; phylum Streptophyta; class Magnoliopsida; order Asparagales; family Amaryllidaceae; genus Allium; species Allium fistulosum. Next base: position 149,739,402 of record CM060906.1, on the reverse strand, counting down.
ATGCCTTCCATTAATTTCCTTAAGTAAATAGACTCCTTCCAATCCGAGCGATGATTGCGAAGAATCCTTTTTATCCCTTTCACTAAATCTTATCAAAAAATTTCTAATTTAGTTTTCTATGAAAACCACCTTCGTAGCCCCAATGCGTGAAAATACCAATATCTTTATCTTGATTGAGACCTAATCCTTGAATTAACTATTCCTTGCAAAATCATGACTATAATCTTTCCTAGGATATTTTTTGTGATTAGAACTTCCAAACCTTTACCATATCTTAATGTTCTCTTATAAACAAGGCCTTTTTACCAAACATAAAATCTTATCACTTTATTCCAATTATTCCACAGTTGGGACAAATTGTTAACACGAATACTTGTTAAAGTTCCCAAAGCTAAATGATTAACAAGACACACTGTAAACACTTCAAATGTGAATTTTTAGAGGTAGCCACACTCTTCGAAACCCCTTTCGAATGAGTTGGTTTGGACAAGTTTCCTACGGAGGGTAGTCTCATGAAATATTAATTGTGGTTAATAGGTCCAATCCACCTCATTGAAATGAAGACTAAGGAGAAAGCATCCTTTTTACAGCTTTCTTTTGAGTGAGTTGAAAGAGGTTATTTATATTGAATATTTTTCTCTTTCGATTGCATCGAAAGGTCCATTCTTCCCTTAAGAAAGAGTGTTTACTTTTAATGACATTATTTATGCTCTTTCTAAAAGAACTCAGTCGAAAGGGTGATATGTATCGTTATGTGTACACACCTTTCGAAGGAATTAGTCTAGCTAGAATAGTTTGGAATTTATAGATCAGATCCCCTTCGAAACATCCCTTTCGATCAAGTTGAAAGAGTATTTATCCTTTTAAAGTGGACTCAATATACAATCTATAAACTCTATGTTCTATACGTAATGGTATAACATCTTGGACAATATAAATTCCATGAATTTGTCAATATCGAAACACCATTATCATCTTTGTTTAATGTTTAATATCATTAACATGACGATAATGTGATTTATATACATATTATCCAAGTTGTTCCTATTGTCGCATATGACAAATATGAATTAAGAAGATAAGCAAGCCTCATGTGCAATTGAGCATTAGTCAAGCTAATCGAAATAATCTCTCTCATGATCAAAATCTTTATTAAATCCACGCGCTTCCACTTTTAACACTAATCCAAATTAAATTACAAGTAAGAGAGCTTCTCCCGAATTGATTTAGGGTTACAAAGATTTGATTAGCTAAGATGTAGAAGAAAGAATTTTGGATTTTAGAAATTAGGTCCCCAAACTCGGACCCCTAGGGTCATATTTATAGATGCTAGTGGACCCCCTTTCGCGCCTATCATTTTGCTTCAGTCGACAGGCCTTCATCCAACCTTCTGTGTGCAACCTTTTGTCGCGGTCAAATGGTATTTCCTTTAACCTTTTGTGTATATCCTTTCGACACGGTCGAAAGGCCTTCCTTTCTCCTTATGCATGCTTTCATTCAATGCGGTCGAAAGTCTTTTCTTTTGACTTTTCTTATCGATTCTTATGCTTCCACTTCTTATATAGGACCTTTCGACCTAGTTGAAAGGGGTTACCTTGATAACTCCTCGCTGCCATTTAAGCTTGAGCGCCTTTTTTACTTTGCTTCTTACTGGGTTGCTTTCGACCTCATTGAAAGGGTGTAGGAGTGCCTTTTGCTTTATGTTGCTGTACCCTTGCAGGTGGGAGATGAGTTGGGCTTTCTCATTGCTTCAAAAGGAATGGTGAATGATGACTGGATCTTAGCAAAAAGATGCTGGGCCTTCATATGAAGTTCTTCATCATACCTTCGAAGGGTTCCAACCATTTTGAAAGGATTGCTCTTGTTTCTAAAAGGTGTATATTGGAATCATCTCTTCATGTAGTAGATTGACAATGACAAAACCTACTATTTTGAAGGAGTTGGTTCTTGCTTGCGGGTCTGTCATTCAATATCTTCGAAAGGTGTCTCGAACACATAATAGCTTCTCTTATATATGTGGAACCATCTGCATCGAAAGGTCTAGATGAAGCGAAGGGCAAGCTTGCCTTCTTTTCTACCCTTTTGAAAGCTTTTGTTTTGCCTGTCATTTGTAATGGCACCTGGCACTCGAGACTCCTTCGAAAGCCATCTCAATACCTTCGAAATGCTGCTTCTAATATTTGACGAACCTCATATCTTCAATTTTTGTAGAGCCCATCACTTTTACAAGTGTTCTTTCATACCTTTATTCTTAAGTGAAGTCTTATGGTTAACATTTTGCCCCTCCCCATGTATGAAAGAAGCTTTTGTTCTTTAGGACAAAAATTTAACAACTGCTCCGTTCTTAATAACCATATTTCCCTGCAAAATTCAAAATAAGCAACAATTTCTATCGTTAGATCATGACTTTGTAAAAGTACGCTTAGTGATTTGAAAATGATGTCAATATAATAGAGTTCTTGAATTCTAAGCTTGGAAGTAACAAAAATTAGTTGGTTATCATCCATGGTAAGAAATTTGCCGTTGTAAATAATTGGGAACCGAGAACTCTTGTCTGGCAATTTTTAGAAGTCCCACAATCCAATTTTTTAGTTACAAATGAAGTTCATGGATTGAACTCCCGTGATATTAATAGAAAACCTGACGTATAATAATTGAAATCCAGGAACGTTCTACTGATGATAATAAGTGTTTGGTAATAATGGCCATGAGTTATCATTTGGAAATAAGTCATTGAAAACCATAAATCCTCATTTGAGGATAAGTCCTAGGTATTTAGAAACTCCTATTGGAAATAATAATGATCTAGGGACCGAGATTTAGATTTTGATGAATATTGTTTAAAGTTAGTATTAGTGAGCTAATGGTTCTGGTTCAAGTACTAAGAAGACCAACCCAAAGTTTTTAATTGAAGACCAGAAGTCCATTGAGATCTCATAATCAACTGCTTTTTGGCCCAGATTCAGGAATAAAAAAATGGAATCCAAAAATCGACGATAAAAGACCCGAAACCCAATTTTGGGTATGAGGAAGTCTAGAAATCTAAAACCCATATTCGGGCATCAATAAGTGAAGTTCTGAAGTCAATAGTAAGAAACCCAAAACCTAGATTCAGGTTTTAATAGATGATAACCGGAAACAACCTTTATAATAGAAATCTTAGGCCCAGATTTGGGCATTAGTAGATGATAACCAGAGATCTATAGTAATGATTTTCATAATAGTAATCTTAAGCCTAGATTCGGGCGTTAATGATTGAAGTCCAGTAGTCGATAGTAATAGTCCCGAGACTCATATTTGGGTATTAATAAGTGAAGTTCAGAAATCTTTCTTTGATATTTAGCCCGAGGTTGTTGATTCCTATTTAAACCTTCTGTTTTGTACCACTCCTTGGGTTTTGACTCTTTTGACATGTCTTGGACGTCCAAGTCTATTGTTTGATGTGCTACTTCTCAAGCTCGGACGTCTTAGTCCATTGTTTAATATACCGCTTTTCGGGCTCGGACGTCTTAGTCCGTTGTTTGGTATGCCGCTTCTTGGGCTCAGACGTCTTAGTCTGTTATTTGATATGCCACTTCTCAGGCTCGGACGTCCTAGTCCGTTGTCTGATATGCCGCTTCTCAGGCTCGGACGTCTTAGTCTGTTATTTGATATGCCACTTCTCGTGCTCGGACGTCTTAGTCCACTATTTAGTATGCCGCATCTTGGGCTCAGACATTTTAGTCCACTGTTGTCATGGTCAGTTGGGGTAGACGGTTGCCCTTGCACAACCCCTTCCAAATTGAAAGTTGGTGTTACATTTTCTTCTAAAGTTGTAGTGTGTACGACCTCTTTGTCCATTCGACTAAGCCTTTTGGATTTCATTTTCCTAAATCAAGTTAGACAATGCATAATTAGTTTATAAGGTAACCGTAAGGTCGTAGGTTTAGGCCCTCCTTCTAGTGCCAAAAATGTTAACAAGAAAACTTGTGAACATTCTCAAAGCTAAGTGATTAATAAGACACGCTGTAAACTCTTCAAAAGTGAATTTTTAGAGGTGGCCACACTCTTCAAAGCCCCTTTTGAATGAGTTGGTTTGGATAAGTTGCTTGCAGAGGTTAGTCTGATAAAAATATGAATTATAGTTAATAGGTCCTATCCACCACATTGAAATGAAGACTAAGGAAACAACGTCCTCTTTGAAGCCACCTTTTGAGTGAGTTGAAAGAGGTTATTTATATTGAATATTTGTCTCTTTCGATTGTGTCGAAAGGTCCATTCTTCCCTTAAGAAAGAGTGTTTACTTTCGATGATATTGTTTATGCTCTTTTGGAAAGAACTCATCTGAAAGGGTTATATGTATCGTTATGTGTATGCACCTTTCGAAGGAATTACTCTAGCTAGAATAGTTAGGAATTTATACATCAAATCCCCTTCGAAACATCCCTTTCGATCAAGTTGAAAGGGTATTTATCCTTTTGAAGTGGACTCAATATACAATCTATAAACTCTATGTTCTATACACAATGGTATAACATCTTGGACAATATAAATTCCATGAATTTGTCAATATCGAAACAACATTATATTCTTTGTTTAATGTTTAATATCATTAAACACGATGATAATATGATTCGTATACATATTATCTAAGTTGTTCCCATTGCGTCGCATATGACAAATAGGAATTAAGAAGATAAGCAAACATCATGTGCAATTGATATTAGTCAAGCTAGTTATTGAAATGATCTCTCTCATGATCAAAATCTTTATTAATCCATGTGCTTCCCCTTTTAACATTAATCCAAATTAAGTTACAAGTAAGAGAGCTTCTCCCAAATTGATTTAGGGTTAGAAATATTTGATTAGCTAAGAAATAGAAGAAAGAATTTAGGATTTCCAAAATTCTGTCCCCAAACTCGAACCCCTAGGGTCGTATTTATAGATGTAGGTTGGCCCCCTTTCGCACCTATCCTTTCGCTTCAGTCGAAAGGCCTTCATTCAACCTTCTGTACGCAACCTTTCATCGTGGTCAAAAGGTATTTCCTTTAACCTTCTGTGCATATCCTTTTGACACGGTCAAAAAGCCTTCCTTTCTCTTTTGCATGCTTTCTTTTGATGCATTCGAAAGGCTTTTTTTTACTTTTCTTATCGATTCTTATGCCTCCACCTTCTTATATCAGACCTTTTGACCTAGTCAAATGGGGTTACCTTGATAACTCCCCACTGCCGTTTAAGCTTGAGCGCTTTTTTTTACTTTGCTTCTTAATGGGTTGCTTTCGATCTCATCGAAAGGGGTGTAGGAGCACCTTTTGCTTTGTGTTGCTATGCCGTTACAGGTGGGAGATGAGTTGGGCTTTCTCATTGCTTCGAAAGGAATGGTGAATGACAACTTGATCTTAGCAAACATATGCTAGGCCTTTATGCGAAGTTCTTCATCATGCCTTCGAAGGGTTACAACCATTTTGAATGGCTTGCTCTTGCTTTCGAAAGGTGTGTATTGGAATCATCTCTTCATGTAGTAGATTAACAATGATGAAACCTACTATTTTGAAGGAGTTGGTTCTTGTTTACGGGTCTATCATTCATTATATTCAAAAGGTATTTCAAACCTATACTAGCTTCTTTTACATATGTGGAACCATCTGCTTCGAAAGGTCTAGATGAAGCGGAAGGGTAACCTTGCCTTCTTTTCGACCCTTTTGCAAGCTTTTGTTTTGCCTATCATTTGTAATGGCACCTGGCGCCTTGCAACTCCTTCGAAAGCCATCTCAATACCTTCGAAATGTAGCTTCTGATCTTTGACGAAATCCATATCTTCAATTTTGCAGAGCCCATCACTTTTACAGGTCTTATTTCATACCTTTATTCTTAAGTGAATTTTTATGGTTAACGCAACTCACTATGGAATGATTGCTTGCCATTTTAATCTAGTAATATAATGATCAATACTTAGTTTATACATGGGGTTTCTATATTTTAATGCATTGGAACTACATCTCTTTCAAAGAAAATGTTGGCAATATAAATTTCTTTGTCTTATCCTAAAAGGGGAATTTGTGTTATGTTTGGAATTACAAGGAATTATTATTTTTCATAATTATTGAAATAGACAATACAAAATATGGTAAATATTTCTATTTTATGCATCTCTTTCTATTTGGGCATATTCCTTGTCATTTCAAACAATACACTTTTATTTATAAATCTTAACTTAATAATCCATAGAAATTTACATTGCGACCCTCTTCATTCCAATGAATTAAAATATTGCTTAAATCTCATTTCCACTTTTGTAACAGCTTCTAAATTGTGTTTACTAATCCATATTAATAACCTAACAATCTACTATGATAACTAAATTTGCATTTTTATTTGCATCAGTCATTTAAATCTACAAATCTGGAACTATCACATAACTTATAAGTTTCAGGGACTACTACTATCAAACATTTTCCAAATTCCAATAAGTGCAAATTTCTAACCTTACAATTCCAAGATTTACATAAGCATACACGAAACACGTCTACAATGGCAGAACCCAATATGGAAACACCGCCCATAGGCTACTATGGAAACCAATTTCCACTAATATTACCGCATAATGTTACTATGGGAACTGCTTTCCCACTAATACGACTACCTACTTATGTCCACATGGTCTGTTCATAGACTATAGGTATCCTATCCTCACCTATATGGTACCGGTCTTGCTGCTACAGCTTACCTTTCTAATCCAGATTTCCTAATGTAATCAAGAAATTTTCACTTTGTCACTTAACTCACCATATAGGAATTTAAGTAGACCATACTTGGCCCTTTTTACACTTCAAATCGAATAACTTCTTGCATTAGCAACATCCTTTGATAATATAAAACATCTTAACCTATTCTTTCCTTATTCAGAAATATATTTTCCCCAAATCATAATTTCCAAACATCCTCATATAATGATTCTACGATTCAAACCATACTTGGTTAAAAAGATATAAGGTAGTGTTTACCCTTCACTACTATAGAAAGTTTGACCTAGTACTCCGTCCTTCCAATTCAACGGTTGATTGAAATGGTCACTAAATTCCCATGTTTCCTTTTTATCTATGTCCTAACCCTTTCAAGGCTTCCAAATTTCATAGTCATATTCTTCCTTAGTGCGCTGTTTAATTCTATTTGTCTAACTCTGATCTATTTTTTCCCTTTTAAGTTTAAGTGATAGTCATAATATTTTTACTTTACGCTTTCGAATCAAAACCTTTGATTTTAACTTTATTTCCAAAAAATCAATAAGTTTTAGAACTGTGAAATTCTCTTATCGTTATAACAAGCGTTTCCTTCTTACCAAGATCATATTACTATTATTCTTTAAATAAATTATCAAAACCGGTTGAGATTATCTTAACAAAATGTACGTAGACATACCATTTTAAAATTTTCTTTCATAAATAAGAAATTTTCACAAAAAACTTATTTTTAAACCAATGTGGTACTTTTAACTTATTATTATTTTTCCTTTTGAGTTTAACAAAAACATCGATAAAAGATACTTTAAAGTACTTACAATTTCTTATTTATAAAAAGGGTTCAAAAGTTGGATCGTACATACCTATCAAATTTCATATATACATTTTTTATTTTTTACTTTTTTATATTTTCCAAAAGTCCCATTGTTAAAAGCAAAGTGCACATTAAGGGCAAGCATAATAATGTGCCTAAAAGACAAAACAAAAGCTTTAAAATAGTTATTGAAAAAAATCGTTTGTTGTCAAATTCTCCACTTTTAATTTTTAAACAATCTCCATAAAGTTTGTCTGATTACTTTATATAATACCATAAACCAACTTTCTCTTTCTATTTAAAATATCTATTATCTACAGTTTCTAACTTTTAGAAAACATTTCATTGGTTTATTATCGTTACAAAGGTATATATTCAAATCTATTTCAATATTTCAATATTTGAAAATGATTTCAAATACTTAAATCCATAACAGGATATTTCCACCCATATAACACTTAGAAATATAATTTTTTCCAATTCCATTTATAATTCAGCACTTGGGAAAATATTTCTATAATAAAAATCCAGTAGTTAAAATATTTCAAATCCTTCTAGTCCAATACTTAGGAAATATTTATAAGCATATTTTCCCAAAATCATTTTATTCCCAATACTTAGGAAATATTCCATTTATTTTATACTTCTCAAATCCTTTCCAATTTATTTGTAAATTCCTTAACTCATTTATAACAGATTCTATAAGTTTCCGGAATTCATCAATTAATTTCCTTTAAAATTTCCAAAATCGGTTATACTTGTCTATAATTCCAACTACCCATTTCTAACTTCTTTTATGAATTTTAATTCATTTTCGAAGTTTCTGTATTTAAACACGTTGGAAATTTCCTTAAGTTCCCAGAATTACATTATAAGATTTTATCTTATAAAATCAGATTCATTAATTAAAACCCGGTTTCCCAATCTCGAGAGCGTTTATAAATAAATTGCTATCACTTATTTTTAACTCCATATATACATATATATATAATAAGTATTTTTAAAGAATAAAAATTATTTTTTAAACTCGTTTAAGTAATTATTTAAAATATCAACACATTTTTACATAAACATCGATAACTCATTTCCAATTCATTTTAAATAATACTAACCGATTTTACAAACCTTATTATAAAAATTAGAATTTATTTCAATTAATATTAGATATTTTGGAAAAATCAACTTTTTGAAATATTTCAATACTAAAAGCTTTAATTATATAGTTTAATAAATAAAAACCCCATTTTTAACAACTTAATTTCTTGACAAAAATCTATTCTTAAAATCTAATTATGCCAATTTCAATTTATAAATCCCTCTCGATTCATATCACATCGATTACGTTTCAATTTCATAATCATTCTCGCATTTCAAAAACAGAATCCATTTTTTTTTGAAAAACCGATATCAATATCTCAATATAAATTCACACGGTGATTTTATATTTCCAATTATCAACTAATAATCATTTCCCTTTATTTATGAACATTGTTTATAAGTTTATAAACTAATTTTGGGTTTCACATGTTTATAAAAATAATCTCATTTATAAAATTTCATTTATGAATCCATTCCTTTATAAATCCCATTTATTTTTCAAATCTGTTTTAAATATTGATTTCAACCCCTTTTCCATAAATTTAGAAATATCACTTAAAAATCCATTATTAAAAATTCCTTATATAAATTATTTTTAACTCTAATTAAAACATTTTACAAATAGTTGAGTATAAATCCAATATCAAATCATTGTTTTATCCAAATCAATTTCCTTTAAAATAATCCAAATTTCGATATAAATATTTTTATATCCAAAATCTCCTTTTAATTCCTTCAAATTCAAAAATAATATTTATGGTATTTAAAATACCAAAATTAAGGCCAGCGCTACTATAACATCCAATAAATCAACTTATAACATAATCTATAACAAATTATCCACACATATCATATATCACTATATATGAAATTAAAAACATCAATCTCAAGGAATCCAGTAGGATCCCTCCAACCAGTTTTCCTGCAACCATAGATGTTATATAACATAAAATAATAATCTCGCTTCGAGGTGGGATATCGCAATAAAAAGGGCCATCCACTGTTATGCAGGGCGCATAGTGTCTCATCCGCTCCAACCACAGGAAATATACACAACTACTAATATATACTGCTATATATATAATATAACATCCAACCGACAATAATTTATAACTCCATCCAATCAACTAATAAATAATTTTAACTATTTAAAATAAACCAATTATCCAAAATGAGTGAGATTTACTCATCGAAATTTCTGCTGTCGCCGAAGTGTTTCGGTTTGGAACTAAAACCGGACGACTACCGATTATAGCCTAAAATTCAACAGTCTCCAAATTTGTCCTACTCAGTTCCATTGCGAAGCTTACATCATTATGAATTCAACGTGATCGACCACGTTGGATTTGGACCTCGTACGAGCAACATATAAATTTATTTAAGTTATCGAGTTAATTATAATAAATTAAATCATTAATTACAATTTAACTAAACAAATACCTAATTTTATATCCTTAATCCACCTTCCACAACGTAACCAATTTACCGCCTATCTAAAATTCACACCCAGGCTTCAGCTATGCTCCATAAACGACCACAGCTCCTCCTCCTTCCCTCGATCTTTGAATCTTACTTCGCTGGAAGCTCCCTCTTCATGAACTACCCCTTCTCCTTACTTCCACCATTAGTCTGCAGTCCCCCTTCGATTCGCGACATCACCATGCTTCCCTCGACCTGGCCAAGAACACAACCCGCACCATGAGGCTGCACCACTCCCCGCTCCGCCTGTCAGTGCTCCTTTATGCCCTAGACCTAAATCCACACTGCAAACCATAAACCAATTCCTAAATCACTATAATTTGCCAACCCTAGTCAGCAAAGCTCCACAACCATCCCTGTACAACTGCAGCACACCATCCTCGTGCCAAACAACCTCCACATGCATATGAGTGCTCAGCTTTCGGACTAACAAGACCAAAGAATTAAATCTTCCAATTTTTAGAAATAATATGATTTTGTTTTTGTACTTTTTATTTGTGTTTTGAAGAGGATTCATGTTTCCTGGCTTTAGAGCATATAAGAATAGAAGAGTATAGGTGGAGACCAATGAAATGAAATGGCGCAAAGAAACTTGTTTTGATTTCTAATTAAAAGTCTGCTTCTTTTTTTTATAATTTTTTTAATATATATCTTTGCTTGTACAAGGATGAACAAGGAAAAGAAGAGGAGAGAAGGAATGCATGCAAAGTGGTACGTATTGTTGGGGATAAGAAAACCAAATCACGGCTTGTGTTGAATTCTGTTTATAGTTGTTTGACATCTCACCGCATAGGTTTCTGTTTACGTTCAGACCTCGAAACAACAAAATAAAAATATAAACGCGTTCAAAACAGCAATGCAACCCTAAAACAATAATAATATACACCGGTTGTGGAATTTTGTAAAACCATAAAATCACCGCTATTTGGCGATAAATCGTCAAACGAATAACATCAATATTTTTCAAATTAAAAATTATGGAAAAATTAAATAAAGTAAATTGAAAATACATCTATAGAAATCGTGTTATAATGTCAACGATAAATTTTTGATTATTTATTTGAACTATTATTACTGAAATTGAATTTACAATTGAAATCATTGTTATTGTTTATTCATTTAAAATAGCTAAATAAATCCCATTAAATTAATTGAATTAATATTCAATTTAAAATCCAGTTATTTGAATCACTATTCAATATTAAATCCCTTAATTCAAATATTTTAATAATCACTGTATTTGAATTTCAATTTTATTAAATAAAATCACGATATTTGGAATTTTGAATTATCCAACCCTTTAAACCAATCATTTTAATATTTAAATCAATTAAATATTTCAAAATCAATGATCGAAATTCCGGGTCGTTACGATAAAAATATGTAGTGTTACAATGGTCCTATTTAGTCGATTTCCCATATATCAAAGGGTCATGGACTTGAGATCGAGATGAACTCATTTGGTGGTATATGTGGAATTTTTGAAAATCTCTGACACTTTTTTGCATCTGTTTACATAATTCATAGCGTCATTATTCATATGGGGCCAATAAAACCTTGTTTAATGATCTTTTTAGCTAACTTCGTGCCATTATAATGATCCCTGCAGATTCGCTCATAAGCCTTCTTTAACAATTTTAATCCATCCTCCACACTAACACACCTCAGATAAGGGAGTGAATATCCTCTTTTATAAAGTATTCCATTTAACATATTAAAAGTTGGAGCTTGGTATCTTATCCTACTAGCTTCACTTTTATTTGTTGGTAGTTTCCCTTCTACCAAGTATTCAACAATGGGTGTCATCCAATTGTTCTCATTTTGATTACTCGTTCGTATATTAATGGTTTCTTACCGGTTTTCACCATTACTATTTCCTAGTTCATTTTTCTATGTATATAAGAGATTAGGATCTAGTCGATACCAAGATTTTTCTTTTTTGGGGGCTTTTTCCTAAATACTAGGACTTTGTTCGAAGGCTACCGGCAAAATTCGAGTTTCTGGGGCTCCCCGTAAGCTAGTTAACTTGGTCAAAGATTCAGCTTGAGGCTTCCTCACTCTTGGTACTTGGTGTATTGAAAAATATTTGAACTAGGCTAACATTTTCAATATCTTCTTGACATGAAAGATCAATCTTTTGTCCTTTATTTGACAAGTTTGATTCGATTGATTAACCATTAATTGGGAATCCCTGAAAATTTCAATTGTAAAGACCCAAAAACTCGGCCTTCGAAAATCGGCATCCGTACTTCACTTGTACTCAAAATGCCGTAGATTCAAACGCCGAATCTGGTTCTCCGGAGCTTATAACAACATTAAGTATAACAACACAGCGGAATAAAGAAATCAATGATATCATATACAACTCCAATGAATACAATATCCAGAATGATATACAACAATGATATCAATATGATACAACAATATCAGAGATACAAGAAATAGCAGCGGAAAATAACAACAGTGGAAGAGATCACTCCAAATGATCTACAAAAGAGAATGACTCCAACAACTCCAACATCTAGCTCGAACCACCATCAGAATGCACAATGATAAGCAATGTCCGTCATGATCTCCAAAACTGAACTAGCTCCAGATAATCTACTAAACCTGACTATCTGAAAAAGAAACCCAACTCTAGACTGCTCGTGTGGAAAATTATGAGCACCTAGAGTTTAGGAAAGGAACAATAAACTCCGGATCAGTCATGGGACTGGTGTGAGCAACAAAAACATTTTATCTTTAAACAACAAAAGAACTTTAAACATTGAAACCCGCAATGCTTTTGGAAAATGAAACTACCATAAGGCCTCCCGCACACACACAATGCAAATGCAGAATCGGAGGAGATTTCTCCTTATGATAGTCAAAGATGCTTACTACGCAAAACAAATCATTGGATATTATTACTAGTGCATAGTGCAGAAAACATTTTGAAAGTATAATATTAATCTTAACCAACATACAACCATTATTGTATGCCTACTATAGCTACTATGTTCAATAGCAGGTTACCGCCACATTCCATAGCAGGTTATACAACTAAAATCGTACAAGATCCGTATTGATTCTTTGGATTTCCAACAAATGGTCAGGCTAAGGAACTTCCTTTCCTACCGCCAAATGGGATCGCCTCTGGCTGGACGTCCCGAGAGACAAACTGCTCTCTGCCAACACAAGGCCGGGTTACCCCTATAACAGGTAACTCACGAATATGCCACCTCCCGGTCCTTTGGGACCTTTATCCGAGGCCTCGGTAACCAACATCACACATAATAATAAAGTGTGTCCACATGAGTAAGTATCTGGGCTCCATACCATGATACTACCCTTTTCCAGAAGGAAATGACATACCCTAAAGGGCGCGACCCTCATAACCTTGCCGCATATTCCTGTTTCGACCATTTTCGGGTTGTGAGGCCCTGACGAAGTCTCGTCCATAAAGCTATGCTTTGGCACAAAGCCATGCTTTGGGTCAACAGATGATCAAAGTAATGATCACAAAGATAAATGATCAAACAAATGATCATATCACAAATGATCAAACGATGATCATCACACAGCAACACTCAGCATGTCACATTACCAAATTGGGAATATATCGCTGATAACCTTCAACTACATAACCTCTGAGCTCGTACGTCTCAGAGAAGGGTGTTAAGCTAAGAGAATAAATTCTCTGCCACCAACAGAAATGTATTTGAAAGAAATCGGCTTTATATCTCAAAGTGTAATGTCAGACATGTAACCATACAAGTCTGTTCCGGGTTCGAACTGAGCCGAAGGCACTTCCGAAGAAGCCCTTGCAATCCGGGTATTCACAATCCCGATCGGACTTCCCATCACTTAGGAAATCTCTATACCGGAGCAACTCAGTGCAGAGACAATCGATAGGTTATCCTTTCGTTCTTGCAAACACCGGTCTTCAACACCGGTCTTCAAATGCGTCCATATACGACGTATCACTTATTCGGAATGGGTTATGTGATACAAAGGTCCTCTCCCGGCTAAACCGAATAATGAGCGCAATATTTCAAAATATATGGATATTGGGATTTCAGTTAAGTCACAACTTAAACCCAAACTTTCTTTTCAAATGGTTTAACAAATTACCATTTTCAAATCTTTAAACAAAAAGATTTATTTTAACAACCTTCAACGGTTTTAAACAGTTTCCACATTTTAATCTTTTAAACAAAAGATTCATTCACAGATTTTCCAAATTAATTCCCATTTCAGTTTGATTAACTCATTAAATCTTTAAAACAAAGATTTAACTAATAGCTTTCAAAACAATTTCATTTCGAATGGTTTAAACAAATCATCATTTTAAATCTGTTAAAAATAAACAGATTCAATTCATAGCTTTCAGAAAGAATTCATTCATAACTTAGAAAACCATTTTTCAATTCAAACTTGATATTCCTTTAATTAAACTGGAATTTCATTTCTTATCTGAAAGCTTTTATTCTTTTAAACCAAACAGTTTTCATTTTGGAAATCTGATTCATGTATACGAGTTAAGGTTCTTTGGTTAAATCCAAATTCTCAAAATTTTGCTTTTAAATGGTTTAGATTCATACAAACACATTTATATCATTTTTAATCCCTAGTTTGAAATCATAGGATTCAATTTCAAACTTGAATTCAAATTTAAATCAAATTATTTAAATTTTCAAAACTCGATTAAGTTATTCAAAATAACTTTTATCTTTGAAATTCCATTTCAAAAGCTTTTCACTTTAAACCCAAATTTCCAATTTCAAAATCAATTGAAATTAAAAATTAAATTTCAAAAACATTAATTTTAAATTATCTGTGACTTAACCGATTTCCATGGGAAACCCATATTTGTGTGTGTATGGTGTAGTCCAGGGGTTTCACACAGTAGTGCAACATCATTCAATCATAACAGATTAAAATACAGCCATAAGATTTGATAAGCGATATAACTATAACGCTTATCTTCCATATACAGATCACAGATATATATATCACAGATAATAATTTTCAGCACAGATGATCAATTATATTACAGATCACAACATAAATCAGGATATATCACAAAGTATCAATAACAGGGGTATCAACCAATTCGATATCCAATAGAATCCAAACACTCACAAGTGAATTTATTAATCAACTGGTTCATTTAAATCAGATGTATCAATTTTAAATCTGGGTTAATTATCATAATTTAATTTTCAAATTATTTGAATATCTTCTTTTCAAAATTTTGTTAGTTAACCTGTAATTATTAACTAATCATTTTAAATCAATGAATCCATTAATCTTAAATTATTAAATTAATCTTAATTAATTGCCATTATTAATTAATCCTTTAATAAATTTTATTAATTAATTTCCCCTGCAATTACCCAAAATGATTCAACCTTCAACAAAGTAATTAGCTTTGATTTACTTTTAATTTATGATTAATTTATTCTTAACAACACATTTAAAACAATTTACTTTCAATTTATTTCAAATTTCATTTTAAATTTAAGATTTAAAAATGAATACGAATTTAACTTTAACAAAGTTTAAAACACATTTTTCTCAAATCCCTTTTAAATCACATGTCCAAGACGCACTTATTTTATAAAAAGGAATTTACAAAAGTTTTAAAACCAAATTCAATCTAAATTCATATAAAACACATTTATAATATACCTTAACATTTTAAGTTGTTTAACATTTTAAATTTGATAAAACTTTATTGTATTTCAACTAGGATACAAATTTAAATTTGAATCCATACTTAGAACTGATTTAAAAACTAGTTTAAATCTTGCTTTTCATTTTAAAAAATTTCATTTTAAAATATAATCTGACAGTTTGTTCTTAAAACTGGTAGCTAAACAATGACCCGAGGCGAACACTGGTTAAACCCGAGCTTGACTTCGAGTCTTCTCCCACCTTCTTTTTCCCAATACATCACTCGAATTACTTCGAGTCGAACCCGAGACCGTCGTTTCTTCCCCAAACCCCCATTTCCCAGTACACACGAACGTGCACTGTGCACGTGCCCGAACACTTCCGGCCACCAACGATCGACGTGATCGTCACCGATGATCTCTCGATCATACGCGAGCAATAAAATGGACCCAGATCCATCAATTGATTCGCGATTCAAGATTCGACCATAAATTCGAAAAAGAACTGAAACAACTCAACTAACCCAGTCACCAAACTCGGCCTCGAACTCACCGCCTCGACCACCTGACGACCCCTAACTCCGGCCAATGGTTCGTCATCCACCCAGCCTTCATTTCCCAAGCCCACGCATCGCTCGATCAACTGTAGGGGAAGAACGAATCAAAACAAAAACAGTGGCCAAAACTAGGTTTCCCAACTTCGTTAGCTTCCCATCGCCGCCACGACCAACTTCAAACCCCGCGCTATTATCCCCCGATACTTCTTAAGCTCCTCTACCTTCTCGCGAAATCCCGGCCTCCCTAGTGCCTCCGACCACCTCATATTGACCATAGACCATTTCCCGATCAACCCAAAACTACGCTTCCAATCCCTATCTAAAAATCCCAATTCTTGCCTTAAAATTCAAGTCAAGGTATAGGAATTCATATTATATAATTGAATTCGAGAATTAAAACATTCAAATTTTTGTGTATATAATGATGTTTCTCAGTACTGTGTTTTTTTCCAGAGCAAAATGCAATTTGGTTTGAACTTTAACACTTTTACAACTAGGAAATGATATAACACATATATGTATTCCAACTTAGGTTTAAATCGAATCCTTAAATCAGGAATTCTCGAACATAAAATTTTAAGTCTTTGATTCATTTTACTGACAATTATTATTTTACAAGCAAATACTTAATGAACACAATTAAATTTATTTTAAAATGTGATGCTATATTCATATAAACATTTTTCAGTTAGCAAGCAAGATCTAAGATGATTTGGTTTGGGGTGATTAAATTTTCTAACTGGTTTAAAAATCTGGAATGTATATACAGAGGCAAAGTTTGGCTATTTCCAGACAAGCATCACATATATGTAGGAAGATTTATATTTCAACATACCAAATATTAAAGAAGACAAATCAATTCCAGTATGCATCAAGACACATAGCAGTTTCAAGGCTAGTTTGCTCACCTTAGTTTTAGAAGAAAGAAGAACAGAGGGGAAAGAACAGAGCTTTTTATTGAAAACTGTTTTGAAAACTTGAAATGATGTTGAACTGGAAACACTGAATTTGATCTGTGCTTTTGTTTTGATTTAATTGCATTGATCTGCAATGATTTGTTTTTAGCTTGTTTGATCTACTACTTGCTTTGCTTCATGAATTTGAAGTTAAATCTGGAGCTTGCTTTTCAAATTTGATTGTAAATTTGAAATGATTTTGTTTGTCTGGTGTGTAAAATGTGAAGCTAACAGATTTTAGCTTTCAAAACACTGCTCG
This sequence comes from Allium fistulosum, assembly GCA_030737815.1. Taxonomy (NCBI): domain Eukaryota; kingdom Viridiplantae; phylum Streptophyta; class Magnoliopsida; order Asparagales; family Amaryllidaceae; genus Allium; species Allium fistulosum. Next base: position 149,721,863 of record CM060906.1, on the reverse strand, counting down.
GCTAAAATGAAGAGGAAGTTTGATATATAGTAGAAGTTTACAGTATATATTATTATTTTGTACAAGTCGATATGTTGTTTGTACAAAATCAAGTCAGAGATTTTTCTTGTTTGCTGATATACGTTTTGGCTTGGTGGCTACAGATCTTGCTTGGTGGCTGAAGTATATTTCTTGTGTGCTAGCATTAATTACTTTGTACATAAACATTTATTTACTCTTTTTTTTTTCTTTCCTTTCCCTGTTTCCTTCCAGGTCTACAGGTTTGCTTTTCGGCTGAGATGATATATCTTTGTTTTGTTTATATTATTTATAACTTTGTTTGTACAGAGATGTTTTCCTTTCTTATTTGAATGTATATGTTTGTTTGGTTCCATACTTATCTTTATACTTATCTATTTGTTTCTTTACATGTTGTTAGATTTTTAGCAAACTGTTTACTTTATGTTTTTCTTCCAAGTGTTCATGAATACATATTTTTTTGTTTGTTTGTTTACTTGTTTCATTCCATACTTATATTTGTATTTTTTTGTTATAATTTTAACTAATTTATTTAAATGTGTTTATTTTATATCTTTATAGTTTACATAACCAAAATTTTAAGATATTTATTTTCAACTTAAATACTTGTCTTGTATTTCTCCATGTATATATATATATATATATATATATCTTTTCAAATCTACCCATATATGCACATATACATATATATTCACATATATACACAATTTCTAAATTTAAAATGATTTAATACATTTTTATTTGGATTCGCGGAAACTCGTATCAATTTATCAATTAATTATACAATTTTAATTCAAAAATTCTTTTAATTATCAATTAAAATTTATATAAAATTCGGGGTCGTTACATCAATCCTCAAGATTTTTAGCTGAAAAGCTAAGGTAAGCCTTGCTATCAATGATTCATATTTGGCTATGTTATTAGTAGAGTTAAGCCTAACTTAATCGCATAATGTAATCGATGTACATCAGGGGTAAGGATTACATATCCTGCACCAGCCCCTTGCTCATTCGAGGCTCCATTAATGAATAGTGGCAATTTAGTTTTCAGCCCTTTTTCCTTTTTTGATTGTTCGTCAATATATATTTTTTATTCATTAACGAATTCAGCCAAAACTTGTCTTTTGATTCCATTGGGCTTGAAATTCAATCTCGTATTAACTCATCTCCATTCACCATTTTACTAGCTTTTCCAATGTTTGAGTTCGCTGAAGATATGCTTAAGCAGAAAATTGGTTAAGACCTTGATTGGGTGCACCTAAAGGTAAGATTTTAGGTTTTGAGCTGTAACAACCCAGAGTTTTGCAATCATTTTACTTTCGTCATTAGACGATTAAAATTGGTTGCAAATTTCAGTTTGGAGTTTGAATCCAGTTTAAATTCTTTTGAAAATTTGTTAAAAGAACTATATGGGCTTTTCTTTATTAATTCAACCGGCTTCCTTTTGATTTGGAGAGGGTTATATTCATTTCCCTTTTGATATTCGTTCGCTACCGATCCCATTTTCATTTCAAAAAAAAAAAACCCTAAGCCCCAAAATCGAAGAAAGATAAAAAATGGCGGCTCCATTCTTCTCCGTTCGCTCGCCAGAAATTGGAGCGTGTTCGTTGGTATCGTTCGTCCCCAATTGGGCTTCTGCCGATTTGAGTAGCTTAATCGAAAGCTCATCTTCCACTCGTCGATGCTAAGGTGAGTAATTGTTATTACTCACATCTAATTCAAATATGATTCGAGATTTTCGATTTCTGGTTTAATTGAATCTGTCACTTGATTTATCTTGGCCATTTTTATGCTTGGGATTGACCTCTGACTTATTCGAATTACTCGAATAAAATGGTGTCGATTTCTAACTTGTTCGGTATCTTTGCCACTGTGATTTGTTTATTTCAGTTTAGACCACCACTGTTTTGACGATTTCGAATTTATATTCTCGAATTTGTCCAACATTTTGTTGTGGCCATTTCTTCTTGGCTACCACTGTTTTGATGAGTTCTAACTCGCTCCGTGCATTTCTCGGTTGGCATCGGTCTTGACATTGAGTTGTTTGTATTGTGACTTAGGCATTTACTTGGTTTTGAACTGTTGGTTCTTGGCATTTTCATGACTGTTGATTTTGTATTGTCCCTGTAACATTCTCGACTGTGCTCAAGTTCACTTGTGGGTGTGTTTGTGGTTGGTATATAATGTTGTTTTCTGCTTCAACTTGTTTTCGTTACTTGACTTGGAACTTCATTGACTGGTACAATTGTTGTTGCTTGATCTTGTGATGATTGATCTTTGTTCGAACTTGCCACTATCGTTTTGATTCCCTGAACTGCTGTTGATCATTTCTTGAAACTGCTACATGCAGCTTATATTCATCTGGAAGTTTTGTGTTTCCTTGTCTTTGTCATTACCTGACTATATGCATACATTTTGTAGATGAAGTGCACGTGGTTGTTACTTCGAGTTTGCTTCATGTAGTCTTGATAGTATTGAGCTCGATAGCTTCTTGGTTGCTTGATGCATTTTGATATTGGTTTATATAACGATGGTTACTACAACTCTGTTAACTCGATTGCTTGTTGCACTGTCCAGCTGCATTTAGTGTTCATTGTATCATGTTACTATTCAATCTTGCATTGTATATTTATATGCATGCCACTGATCATATGTTGATAGGTCCACTGGAGTACAGTCTTCATTTTATGGCCCTTATGCACTGTGTAGTTGTACGAACATGGTGCATTGTTTCGAGTTGTATCACTTGAATCTTACTGTACACATAGCATATAATTTGTATAACTTGAGTCATTCAAGTGTTTTGAGCATTTGATGGTTGAGTCTGCATTTCTATTGCTTGACTCGAAGCTTGGTACTCAGGTAGTTTGTCTGCACTTATCTATTTCTGGGTGGTTGTGACCACTGCCTGTTTCAATCTACGTATGGTTTAGATCATAGTCTCGACCCTGTCCATTGTTGCATTATGTTGTACCGGTGCCGCACTTCTGTACACTTTGCAGTCTTGCCCTTGTATTCATGTGGTGCTATCTCGAAGCCTGTACATTGCCATGTTGTGTTTATATCCATGTTTGAACCTGACTGGGTATTGAATTATATAGATTAGTCAGAGAGGTGGCAGTTTCTGTCTTCTGTTAGTTGGTTTGAACTATGGTCGAGGCTTAAATTTTATGTTTTGACCATCTCATTTGAATTTATGCTTGAGTTGAATCCGGCTTAAACTCTCGGATTTGACCTTTGCAGTTTCGACGTACGGTAGTGGCGAGGCAGTGCACGCGCGCGTGTACTGCAGCCATACCGAGAATTGATTTAATTTGATGCCATCTGTTTCTGTTTCATTAAGCGTATTTTGAAATGGTTCATTTTAAATTAAGTTGGATTTGTTGGCTTTTGGATTCATTGATCTTCTGAGTATTTGATAGACTGTATTGGCGAGGCAGTACACGTTAGCGTGTACTGCAGCCAATCAGCACTGTTGTTTTTAAATTGACATTTCAATTGTTTAAATTGATCTAGATTGCTGATTTGTTGATTTACACTGCTTAGTGTTATATCTGCCGTTATCCAATTCTCGTATCGAGAGTTGGATATACGAGATTTCTAGGATTGTCGTCTATTTGACTATTTGATTATTATTGCTTCTGTGCACTAATAAACTGGTTTGAATTAGACTGACCTGGGTATTATTTTCTTTTGAATGTAATACTCGGGTCAGACCCGAGTTATTTCAGGTTGTAGATTTTCTTCTTTGAGTTGCTGTTCAGGATTTGAAGACTTTTCACATCTTCTGAAGTTGTTAGTGTCACTTTGTAGTAGTCGCGTCATTGTATAGAACGATATGTATTCATGTATATTAGTCGATAATGTACTTGTTTATATAACTTCTGGAGTCGACAGTTGTAGTTGTATCATGTGTATCGTGTCAACTATATTGTAACTGACATCGGTTATATATATATGAGATTATTGTTATTCTGTGTTCCGCATTTATATTATCTGTGTTATTGTTATATCTAATGTCCTAAACTATTATGAACTATCGTGGTTTGTTTTATACTGATAATTGGATATGTCGATGGGAGTAAATAAATAATAGATGAAAAATAAAAAGTATATACCACTCCTATCGAGATAACCAATATTAGTGTAAGGCTAATTACGGATGGTCGCTCCTATCCAGCCTTATTCTTCGTAATAATAGACAGTATTTCTTTTAATACTCTTTGTTATTATGAGCATAGAGGTGGGGCGTCACAGTTGGTATCAGAGCTTGGGGGTTTATGGACATAATATAAAACATAACTTGGATGGAACATATGTTACAACTGTAGGTCGATGTTTTATCTGTGATTGGAGTCAAAACTAAAGTTTTGAAATTTTGATGAAATTTTTAAATATCGTTATTTAAAAATAAAAGTGGAATTGTGCTTTGTTGTTTGGATGAAATTGTATTCTGATGATTTGATTGATTTGTGTTCTATTTATCAGAGTGCGCAGCGGAAACAGTGAAACTGTCTTCGCTGAGTACAACTGATAATCCTTTTGATTTAAGAATCAAAATATGAAATTGATATGAATTCCAATTGTTATTTACATAGCTGTAATTATTTGTTTCTTTGAGAATTTCGAATCCAAATTGAGGATTCGAAGAAATTGCAGATATGTGATTTTTGTTGAAATTTCCGCTGGCTTTCTTTTGTACTAATCATCTAGTGATTAGATTTTTGCTGTTTTGAATTATCTTCATTGAAGATACATTTGAATGATTTCTTTGTTCATTTTGTAATACGTGCAAAAATTTGAATTGCACGTTATTGCATTTATTTTACGTTGAACCGATGCTTGGTTATGATACGTATTTTGTTGCCGTTATTTTTATAACGGACTTATTACACCAATGCTGAATTTTTGAGGCACGGTGTTTTGTTGACAATTTTAATAAATGAAAATTCACTGATGTCACATTTTGATGTGAATCCTTTGATGAGATATTTGATGTTTTAAAATTTCTGTCGCTTTGACTTCAGTAACAACCAAAATTTTAAAAGTGGATTTCCAAGCGGTTATTCCGCAATACTGATTTGTGACCGTTTTTACGGTATTTTGAGAAGTACAATTTCCTTATCGAATTTGTTACTAATATTGTTGTTTTAATCACATGATGGGAAAATCGCTTTAAAATGAAAATTGTTTTATAAATTTTTAACAGTTTGCGTTTTCAAAAGAATGAGAAAGCGACTTAAACGTTTCAGCAAAATCGAGGATTATGACCCCTTTCTTTTACTGTTTCGCTTAACTCCGGACTTGTCCAGTTGAGAATGTGAATTGTTATTTTACAAAATAAATAAAATTGTTTTCAAAAATTTTACAGTTTGCGATTTCAAAAGAATGAGGAAGCGATTTAAACGTTTCAGCAAAATCGAGGACTATGACCCCTTTCTTTTACTGATTCGCTTAATTCCGGACTTGTCCGTTTGAGAATGTGAAATGTATTTTTACAAAATACACAATTTTGCACTTTCAAAGAAACGATGAAGAGAATCAAACGATTTAGTAAAACACGTGGTATGGGACATGTGCGTTTGCTATTTCGGTTAATTCCGGACTCGTTAATTGAAATATTTGATGATTTCGTGTGCTTTCGAGCCACTATGAGGACCTTCGGGTCATTTGTTGGGCTTTCGGGCCACTCTGCGGACCTTCGGGTCAAATACCAGTACTAGACCTTCGGGTCACTCTGCGGACCTTCGGGTCAAATACCAGTACTAGACCTTCGGGTCACTCTGCGGACCTTCGGGTCAATCTGATGGGCGCCAAAAATTATGTTGAGTACTTGGTAGGCTTCGGCCACTCTGAGATGCACGTGCGGCGAATTAAAAACTCGCCATCTGATGGGATCGATCCAAGCTTTTATGTTGATTTTCTAGTCTTCTTAATTGATTTCTAGATATTTGTTGTTTCCAATTATCTGCAGGTAATTGGATATTTGTTGATATGAGTTCTGATTATCGTTTTTGATAATCAGATATTTGTTGTTTCTAATTATCGCTTGTGATAATTAGATATTTGTTGATATGAGATTTAATTATCGCTTTTGATAATTAAATATTTGCTGATTTGAGATTTAATTATCGCTTTTGATAATTAAATATTTGCTGATATGAGATTTAATTATCGCTTTTGATAATTAAATATTTGCTGATTTGAGATTTAATTATCGCTTTTGATAATTAAATATTTGCTGATATGAGATTTAATTATCGCTTTTGATAATTAAATATTTGCTGATTTGAGATTTAATTATCGCTTTAGATAATTAAATATTTGCTGATTTCGAATTTAATTATCGCTTTAGATAATTAAATATTTGTTGAATTGAGATTTAATTATCGCTTTAGATAATTAAATATTTGTTGAATTGAGATTTAATTATCGCTTTAGATAATTAAATATTTGTTGATTTGAGATTTAATTATCGCTCTAGATAATTAAATATTTGCTGATTTCGAATTTAATTATCGCTTTAGATAATTAAATATTTGTTGCTTTGAGATTTAATTTTCGCTTTAGATAATTAAATATTTGCTGATATGAGATTTAATTATCGCTTTTGATAATTAAATATTTGCTGATTTGAGATTTAATTATCGCTTTTGATAATTAAATATTTGCTGATTTGAGATTTAATTATCGCTTTTGATAATTAAATATTTGCTGATATGAGATTTAATTATCGCTTTTGATAATTAAATATTTGCTGATTTGAGATTTAATTATCGCTTTTGATAATTAAATATTTGCTGATATGAGATTTAATTATCGCTTTTGATAATTAAATATTTGCTGATTTGAGATTTAATTATCGCTTTAGATAATTAAATATTTGCTGATTTCGAATTTAATTATCGCTTTAGATAATTAAATATTTGTTGAATTGAGATTTAATTATCGCTTTAGATAATTAAATATTTGTTGAATTGAGATTTAATTATCACTTTAGATAATTAAATATTTGTTGATTTGAGATTTAATTATCGCTCTAGATAATTAAATATTTGCTGATTTCGAATTTAATTATCGTTTTAGATAATTAAATATTTGTTGAATTGAGATTTAATTATCGCTTTAGATAATTAAATATTTGTTGAATTGAGATTTAATTATCGCTTTAGATAATTAAATATTTGTTGATTTGAGGTTTAATTATCGCTCTAGATAATTAAATATTTGCTGATTTCGAATTTAATTATCGCTTTAAATAATTAAATATTTGTTGCTTTGAGATTTAATTTTCGCTTTAGATAATTAAATATTTGCTGATTTCGAATTTAATTATCGCTTTAGATAATTAAATATTTGTTGATATGAGATTTAATTATCGCTTTTGATAATTAAATATTTGCCGATTTGAGATTTAATTATCGCTTTAGATAATTAAATATTTGTTGATTTGAGATTTAATTATCGCTTGAGGTAATTAAATATTTTCTGTTTTGAAATTTGATTATTGTTTTGGATAATTGAATATTTGTTCTCTGATTATCGTTTGAGATAATCAGATATTTGAGTTATCTTCTGACTATCGTTTGGGATAATCAGATATTTGTTTTGTCTTCCGATTATCGTTTGAGATAAGTAAATAATTGCGATTTGAAAATTCAATTATCGTTTTTGATGATTGAATATTGCGATTTTTGAGATTTGAGCTTCGTCTTTTTCTCTGGCAATTCAGGTGAGTAATTTGATTTACTCACATTCAATTCGTGCTCTGTATGGGATTTCTGCTCTGTTTTTCCTTCTCTTTTAGTTGCTGGAACTCGATTGATTCTTGCTTTAGACAGTCGTCTGATTTTGATTCCTTGATCCCACGATGTTGATTCTTTTGATTTGAATCAGTCGGACCTTTTGATTTCATTTCTAATACTTCCCCTGCTGACACTTGCTTTGCTTATACCTTCGCCATTGCCATGCTCTTTTGGTTGTTACCTTTTGTCCATTTATTCCCTATGATTGCGTGGACGCAATTTCTTTAAGGAGGGGAGTCTGTAACAACCCAGAGTTTTGCAATCATTTTACTTTCGTCATTAGACGATTAAAATTGGTTGCAAATTTCAGTTTGGAGTTTGAATCCAGTTTAAATTCTTTTGAAATTTTGTTAAAAGAACTATATGGGCTTTTCTTTATTAATTCAACCGGCTTCCTTTTGATTTGGAGAGGGTTATATTCATTTCCCTTTTGATATTCGTTCGCTACCGATCCCATTTTCATTTCAAAAAAAAAAAACCCTAAGCCCCAAAATCGAAGAAAGATAAAAAATGGCGGCTCCATTCTTCTCCGTTCGCTCGCCAGAAATTGGAGCGTGTTCGTTGGTATCGTTCGTCCCCAATTGGGCTTCTGCCGATTTGAGTAGCTTAATCGAAAGCTCATCTTCCACTCGTCGATGCTAAGGTGAGTAATTGTTATTACTCACATCTAATTCAAATATGATTCGAGATTTTCGATTTCTGGTTTAATTGAATCTATCACTTGATTTATCTTGGCCATTTTTATGCTTGGGATTGACCTCTGACTTATTCGAATTACTCGAATAAAATGGTGTCGATTTCTAACTTGTTCGGTATCTTTGCCACTGTGATTTGTTTATTTCAGTTTAGACCACCACTGTTTTGACGATTTCGAATTTATATTCTCGAATTTGTCCAACATTTTGTTGTGGCCATTTCTTCTTGGCTACCACTGTTTTGATGAGTTCTAACTCGCTCCGTGCATTTCTCGGTTGGCATCGGTCTTGACATTGAGTTGTTTGTATTGTGACTTAGGCATTTACTTGGTTTTGAACTGTTGGTTCTTGGCATTTTCATGACTGTTGATTTTGTATTGTCCCTGTAACATTCTCGACTGTGCTCAAGTTCACTTGTGGGTGTGTTTGTGGTTGGTATATAATGTTGTTTTCTGCTTCAACTTGTTTTCGTTACTTGACTTGGAACTTCATTGACTGGTACAATTGTTGTTGCTTGATCTTGTGATGATTGATCTTTGTTCGAACTTGCCACTATCGTTTTGATTCCCTGAACTACTGTTGATCATTTCTTGAAACTGCTACATGCAGCTTATATTCATCTGGAAGTTTTGTGTTTCCTTGTCTTTGTCATTACCTGACTATATGCATACATTTTGTAGATGAAGTGCACGTGGTTGTTACTTCGAGTTTGCTTCATGTAGTCTTGATAGTATTGAGCTCGATAGCTTCTTGGTTGCTTGATGCATTTTGATATTGGTTTATATAACGATGGTTACTACAACTCTGTTAACTCGATTGCTTGTTGCACTGTCCAGCTGCATTTAGTGTTCATTGTATCATGTTACTATTCAATCTTGCATTGTATATTTATATGCATGCCACTGATCATATGTTGATAGGTCCACTGGAGTACAGTCTTCATTTTATGGCCCTTATGCACTGTGTAGTTGTACGAACATGGTGCATTGTTTCGAGTTGTATCACTTGAATCTTACTGTACACATAGCATATAATTTGTATAACTTGAGTCATTCAAGTGTTTTGAGCATTTGATGGTTGAGTCTGCATTTCTATTGCTTGACTCGAAGCTTGGTACTCAGGTAGTTTGTCTGCACTTATCTATTTCTGGGTGGTTGTGACCACTGCCTGTTTCAATCTACGTATGGTTTAGATCATAGTCTCGACCCTGTCCATTGTTGCATTATGTTGTACCGGTGCCGCACTTCTGTACACTTTGCAGTCTTGCCCTTGTATTCATGTGGTGCTATCTCGAAGCCTGTACATTGCCATGTTGTGTTTATATCCATGTTTGAACCTGACTGGGTATTGAATTATATAGATTAGTCAGAGAGGTGGCAGTTTCTGTCTTCTGTTAGTTGGTTTGAACTATGGTCGAGGCTTAAATTTTATGTTTTGACCATCTCATTTGAATTTATGCTTGAGTTGAATCCGGCTTAAACTCTCGGATTTGACCTTTGCAGTTTCGACGTACGGTAGTGGCGAGGCAGTGCACGCGCGCGTGTACTGCAGCCATACCGAGAATTGATTTAATTTGATGCCATCTGTTTCTGTTTCATTAAGCGTATTTTGAAATGGTTCATTTTAAATTAAGTTGGATTTGTTGGCTTTTGGATTCATTGATCTTCTGAGTATTTGATAGACTGTATTGGCGAGGCAGTACACGTTAGCGTGTACTGCAGCCAATCAGCACTGTTGTTTTTAAATTGACATTTCAATTGTTTAAATTGATCTGGATTGCTGATTTGTTGATTTACACTGCTTAGTGTTATATCTGCCGTTATCCAATTCTCGTATCGAGAGTTGGATATACGAGATTTCTAGGATTGTCGTCTATTTGACTATTTGATTATTATTGCTTCTGTGCACTAATAAACTGGTTTGAATTAGACTGACCTGGGTATTATTTTCTTTTGAATGTAATACTCGGGTCAGACCCGAGTTATTTCAGGTTGTAGATTTTCTTCTTTGAGTTGCTGTTCAGGATTTGAAGACTTTTCACATCTTCTGAAGTTGTTAGTGTCACTTTGTAGTAGTCGCGTCATTGTATAGAACGATATGTATTCATGTATATTAGTCGATAATGTACTTGTTTATATAACTTCTGGAGTCGACAGTTGTAGTTGTATCATGTGTATCGTGTCAACTATATTGTAACTGACATCGGTTATATATATATGAGATTATTGTTATTCTGTGTTCCGCATTTATATTATCTGTGTTATTGTTATATCTAATGTCCTAAACTATTATGAACTATCGTGGTTTGTTTTATACTGATAATTGGATATGTCGATGGGAGTAAATAAATAATAGATGAAAAATAAAAAGTATATACCACTCCTATCGAGATAACCAATATTAGTGTAAGGCTAATTACGGATGGTCGCTCCTATCCAGCCTTATTCTTCGTAATAATAGACAGTATTTCTTTTAATACTCTTTGTTATTATGAGCATAGAGGTGGGGCGTCACAGTTGGTATCAGAGCTTGGGGGTTTATGGACATAATATAAAACATAACTTGGATGGAACATATGTTACAACTGTAGGTCGATGTTTTATCTGTGATTGGAGTCAAAACTAAAGTTTTGAAATTTTGATGAAATTTTTAAATATCGTTATTTAAAAATAAAAGTGGAATTGTGCTTTGTTGTTTGGATGAAATTGTATTCTGATGATTTGATTGATTTGTGTTCTATTTATCAGAGTGCGCAGCGGAAACAGTGAAACTGTCTTCGCTGAGTACAACTGATAATCCTTTTGATTTAAGAATCAAAATATGAAATTGATATGAATTCCAATTGTTATTTACATAGCTGTAATTATTTGTTTCTTTGAGAATTTCGAATCCAAATTGAGGATTCGAAGAAATTGCAGATATGTGATTTTTGTTGAAATTTCCGCTGGCTTTCTTTTGTACTAATCATCTAGTGATTAGATTTTTGCTGTTTTGAATTATCTTCATTGAAGATACATTTGAATGATTTCTTTGTTCATTTTGTAATACGTGCAAAAATTTGAATTGCACGTTATTGCATTTATTTTACGTTGAACCGATGCTTGGTTATGATACGTATTTTGTTGCCGTTATTTTTATAACGGACTTATTACACCAATGCTGAATTTTTGAGGCACGGTGTTTTGTTGACAATTTTAATAAATGAAAATTCACTGATGTCACATTTTGATGTGAATCCTTTGATGAGATATTTGATGTTTTAAAATTTCTGTCGCTTTGACTTCAGTAACAACCAAAATTTTAAAAGTGGATTTCCAAGCGGTTATTCCGCAATACTGATTTGTGACCGTTTTTACGGTATTTTGAGAAGTACAATTTCCTTATCGAATTTGTTACTAATATTGTTGTTTTAATCACATGATGGGAAAATCGCTTTAAAATGAAAATTGTTTTATAAATTTTTAACAGTTTGCGTTTTCAAAAGAATGAGAAAGCGACTTAAACGTTTCAGCAAAATCGAGGATTATGACCCCTTTCTTTTACTGTTTCGCTTAACTCCGGACTTGTCCAGTTGAGAATGTGAATTGTTATTTTACAAAATAAATAAAATTGTTTTCAAAAATTTTACAGTTTGCGATTTCAAAAGAATGAGGAAGCGATTTAAACGTTTCAGCAAAATCGAGGACTATGACCCCTTTCTTTTACTGATTCGCTTAATTCCGGACTTGTCCGTTTGAGAATGTGAAATGTATTTTTACAAAATACACAATTTTGCACTTTCAAAGAAACGATGAAGAGAATCAAACGATTTAGTAAAACACGTGGTATGGGACATGTGCGTTTGCTATTTCGGTTAATTCCGGACTCGTTAATTGAAATATTTGATGATTTCGTGTGCTTTCGAGCCACTATGAGGACCTTCGGGTCATTTGTTGGGCTTTCGGGCCACTCTGCGGACCTTCGGGTCAAATACCAGTACTAGACCTTCGGGTCACTCTGCGGACCTTCGGGTCAAATACCAGTACTAGACCTTCGGGTCACTCTGCGGACCTTCGGGTCAATCTGATGGGCGCCAAAAATTATGTTGAGTACTTGGTAGGCTTCGGCCACTCTGAGATGCACGTGCGGCGAATTAAAAACTCGCCATCTGATGGGATCGATCCAAGCTTTTATGTTGATTTTCTAGTCTTCTTAATTGATTTCTAGATATTTGTTGTTTCCAATTATCTGCAGGTAATTGGATATTTGTTGATATGAGTTCTGATTATCGTTTTTGATAATCAGATATTTGTTGTTTCTAATTATCGCTTGTGATAATTAGATATTTGTTGATATGAGATTTAATTATCGCTTTTGATAATTAAATATTTGCTGATTTGAGATTTAATTATCGCTTTTGATAATTAAATATTTGCTGATATGAGATTTAATTATCGCTTTTGATAATTAAATATTTGCTGATTTGAGATTTAATTATCGCTTTTGATAATTAAATATTTGCTGATATGAGATTTAATTATCGCTTTTGATAATTAAATATTTGCTGATTTGAGATTTAATTATCGCTTTAGATAATTAAATATTTGCTGATTTCGAATTTAATTATCGCTTTAGATAATTAAATATTTGTTGAATTGAGATTTAATTATCGCTTTAGATAATTAAATATTTGTTGAATTGAGATTTAATTATCGCTTTAGATAATTAAATATTTGTTGATTTGAGATTTAATTATCGCTCTAGATAATTAAATATTTGCTGATTTCGAATTTAATTATCGCTTTAGATAATTAAATATTTGTTGCTTTGAGATTTAATTTTCGCTTTAGATAATTAAATATTTGCTGATATGAGATTTAATTATCGCTTTTGATAATTAAATATTTGCTGATTTGAGATTTAATTATCGCTTTTGATAATTAAATATTTGCTGATTTGAGATTTAATTATCGCTTTTGATAATTAAATATTTGCTGATATGAGATTTAATTATCGCTTTTGATAATTAAATATTTGCTGATTTGAGATTTAATTATCGCTTTTGATAATTAAATATTTGCTGATATGAGATTTAATTATCGCTTTTGATAATTAAATATTTGCTGATTTGAGATTTAATTATCGCTTTAGATAATTAAATATTTGCTGATTTCGAATTTAATTATCGCTTTAGATAATTAAATATTTGTTGAATTGAGATTTAATTATCGCTTTAGATAATTAAATATTTGTTGAATTGAGATTTAATTATCACTTTAGATAATTAAATATTTGTTGATTTGAGATTTAATTATCGCTCTAGATAATTAAATATTTGCTGATTTCGAATTTAATTATCGTTTTAGATAATTAAATATTTGTTGAATTGAGATTTAATTATCGCTTTAGATAATTAAATATTTGTTGAATTGAGATTTAATTATCGCTTTAGATAATTAAATATTTGTTGATTTGAGGTTTAATTATCGCTCTAGATAATTAAATATTTGCTGATTTCGAATTTAATTATCGCTTTAAATAATTAAATATTTGTTGCTTTGAGATTTAATTTTCGCTTTAGATAATTAAATATTTGCTGATTTCGAATTTAATTATCGCTTTAGATAATTAAATATTTGTTGATATGAGATTTAATTATCGCTTTTGATAATTAAATATTTGCCGATTTGAGATTTAATTATCGCTTTAGATAATTAAATATTTGTTGATTTGAGATTTAATTATCGCTTGAGGTAATTAAATATTTTCTGTTTTGAAATTTGATTATTGTTTTGGATAATTGAATATTTGTTCTCTGATTATCGTTTGAGATAATCAGATATTTGAGTTATCTTCTGACTATCGTTTGGGATAATCAGATATTTGTTTTGTCTTCCGATTATTGTTTGAGATAAGTAAATAATTGCGATTTGAAAATTCAATTATCGTTTTTGATGATTGAATATTGCGATTTTTGAGATTTGAGCTTCGTCTTTTTCTCTGGCAATTCAGGTGAGTAATTTGATTTACTCACATTTAATTCGTGCTCTGTATGGGATTTCTGCTCTGTTTTTCCTTCTCTTTTAGTTGCTGGAACTCGATTGATTCTTGCTTTAGACAGTCGTCTGATTTTGATTCCTTGATCCCACGATGTTGATTCTTTTGATTTGAATCAGTCGGACCTTTTGATTTCATTTCTAATACTTCCCCTGCTGACACTTGCTTTGCTTATACCTTCGCCATTGCCATGCTCTTTTGGTTGTTACCTTTTGTCCATTTATTCCCTATGATTGCGTGGACGCAATTTCTTTAAGGAGGGGAGTCTGTAACAACCCAGAGTTTTGCAATCATTTTACTTTCGTCATTAGACGATTAAAATTGGTTGCAAATTTCAGTTTGGAGTTTGAATCCAGTTTAAATTCTTTTGAAAATTTGTTAAAAGAACTATATGGGCTTTTCTTTATTAATTCAACCGGCTTCCTTTTGATTTGGAGAGGGTTATATTCATTTCCCTTTTGATATTCGTTCGCTACCGATCCCATTTTCATTTCAAAAAAAAAAAACCCTAAGCCCCAAAATCGAAGAAAGATAAAAAATGGCGGCTCCATTCTTCTCCGTTCGCTCGCCAGAAATTGGAGCGTGTTCGTTGGTATCGTTCGTCCCCAATTGGGCTTCTGCCGATTTGAGTAGCTTAATCGAAAGCTCATCTTCCACTCGTCGATGCTAAGGTGAGTAATTGTTATTACTCACATCTAATTCAAATATGATTCGAGATTTTCGATTTCTGGTTTAATTGAATCTGTCACTTGATTTATCTTGGCCATTTTTATGCTTGGGATTGACCTCTGACTTATTCGAATTACTCGAATAAAATGGTGTCGATTTCTAACTTGTTCGGTATCTTTGCCACTGTGATTTGTTTATTTCAGTTTAGACCACCACTGTTTTGACGATTTCGAATTTATATTCTCGAATTTGTCCAACATTTTGTTGTGGCCATTTCTTCTTGGCTACCACTGTTTTGATGAGTTCTAACTCGCTCCGTGCATTTCTCGGTTGGCATCGGTCTTGACATTGAGTTGTTTGTATTGTGACTTAGGCATTTACTTGGTTTTGAACTGTTGGTTCTTGGCATTTTCATGACTGTTGATTTTGTATTGTCCCTGTAACATTCTCGACTGTGCTCAAGTTCACTTGTGGGTGTGTTTGTGGTTGGTATATAATGTTGTTTTCTGCTTCAACTTGTTTTCGTTACTTGACTTGGAACTTCATTGACTGGTACAATTGTTGTTGCTTGATCTTGTGATGATTGATCTTTGTTCGAACTTGCCACTATCGTTTTGATTCCCTGAACTGCTGTTGATCATTTCTTGAAACTGCTACATGCAGCTTATATTCATCTGGAAGTTTTGTGTTTCCTTGTCTTTGTCATTACCTGACTATATGCATACATTTTGTAGATGAAGTGCACGTGGTTGTTACTTCGAGTTTGCTTCATGTAGTCTTGATAGTATTGAGCTCGATAGCTTCTTGGTTGCTTGATGCATTTTGATATTGGTTTATATAACGATGGTTACTACAACTCTGTTAACTCGATTGCTTGTTGCACTGTCCAGCTGCATTTAGTGTTCATTGTATCATGTTACTATTCAATCTTGCATTGTATATTTATATGCATGCCACTGATCATATGTTGATAGGTCCACTGGAGTACAGTCTTCATTTTATGGCCCTTATGCACTGTGTAGTTGTACGAACATGGTGCATTGTTTCGAGTTGTATCACTTGAATCTTACTGTACACATAGCATATAATTTGTATAACTTGAGTCATTCAAGTGTTTTGAGCATTTGATGGTTGAGTCTGCATTTCTATTGCTTGACTCGAAGCTTGGTACTCAGGTAGTTTGTCTGCACTTATCTATTTCTGGGTGGTTGTGACCACTGCCTGTTTCAATCTACGTATGGTTTAGATCATAGTCTCGACCCTGTCCATTGTTGCATTATGTTGTACCGGTGCCGCACTTCTGTACACTTTGCAGTCTTGCCCTTGTATTCATGTGGTGCTATCTCGAAGCCTGTACATTGCCATGTTGTGTTTATATCCATGTTTGAACCTGACTGGGTATTGAATTATATAGATTAGTCAGAGAGGTGGCAGTTTCTGTCTTCTGTTAGTTGGTTTGAACTATGGTCGAGGCTTAAATTTTATGTTTTGACCATCTCATTTGAATTTATGCTTGAGTTGAATCCGGCTTAAACTCTCGGATTTGACCTTTGCAGTTTCGACGTACGGTAGTGGCGAGGCAGTGCACGCGCGCGTGTACTGCAGCCATACCGAGAATTGATTTAATTTGATGCCATCTGTATCTGTTTCATTAAGCGTATTTTGAAATGGTTCATTTTAAATTAAGTTGGATTTGTTGGCTTTTGGATTCATTGATCTTCTGAGTATTTGATAGACTGTATTGGCGAGGCAGTACACGTTAGCGTGTACTGCAGCCAATCAGCACTGTTGTTTTTAAATTGACATTTCAATTGTTTAAATTGATCTGGATTGCTGATTTGTTGATTTACACTGCTTAGTGTTATATCTGCCGTTATCCAATTCTCGTATCGAGAGTTGGATATACGAGATTTCTAGGATTGTCGTCTATTTGACTATTTGATTATTATTGCTTCTGTGCACTAATAAACTGGTTTGAATTAGACTGACCTGGGTATTATTTTCTTTTGAATGTAATACTCGGGTCAGACCCGAGTTATTTCAGGTTGTAGATTTTCTTCTTTGAGTTGCTGTTCAGGATTTGAAGACTTTTCACATCTTCTGAAGTTGTTAGTGTCACTTTGTAGTAGTCGCGTCATTGTATAGAACGATATGTATTCATGTATATTAGTCGATAATGTACTTGTTTATATAACTTCTGGAGTCGACAGTTGTAGTTGTATCATGTGTATCGTGTCAACTATATTGTAACTGACATCGGTTATATATATATGAGATTATTGTTATTCTGTGTTCCACATTTATATTATCTGTGTTATTGTTATATCTAATGTCCTAAACTATTATGAACTATCGTGGTTTGTTTTATACTGATAATTGGATATGTCGATGGGAGTAAATAAATAATAGATGAAAAATAAAAAGTATATACCACTCCTATCGAGATAACCAATATTAGTGTAAGGCTAATTACGGATGGTCGCTCCTATCCAGCCTTATTCTTCGTAATAATAGACAGTATTTCTTTTAATACTCTTTGTTATTATGAGCATAGAGGTGGGGCGTCACATGAGCAGTGAGAATTTGACAGTATGCCAACTTCTCTTTAACTGGATATCTAACTTCTACCTCTTTAAGCCTTTTACTAGTGTAGTACACCATAAGCTTAACATTATTTTCTTCTCTTACTAGAACCGAACTTACCGCATGTTTGGAAACTGCCATGTAAAGGTATAAGTTCTCTCCTGCTTTTGAACTAGATAAGGATGGAGATTTTTTAAAATGGCGTTTTAATTCTTTGAAGCCTTTTTGGAAATCTTCTTCCCACTAAAAGTTCTTCTTTTTTTAACCACATCAAATAAAGGCATGCACTTAAAAGTGGCCTTAGAGATAAATTTGTTTAAAGATGCTACACTTCCATTTAGGCTCATCACATCTTTACTTGTTTTGGCTATGCCATGTCCTTAATTGCTTTGATTTGGTCAGAATTTGTAACAATCCGATTTTAGTGATAATTTTTTAACACTAATAACAGTAATTTATTTAATAAAATTAGGAGTTGAAGGTTTATTTGATAAATTGGTTTTGAAATTGCTTTGAAAAAAAAGATTTAATTATGAAAATAAAATATTTAAATTTAAATATGTTAAAATGTGGAAAATACATTTTATGAAAGGTGGTAAGTTTGATGTTTAATATTGATTTAGTGGAGAAGTGATTTTTAATGGAAACTTGTTTTATTTAAATTAAGAAGAATTTTGTTTGAAATAAAAAGAAAATAATATTTATTTGTTTATTCACTTTATTTTCAAGCCCAAGCCTACGAATTTTTAGCCTAATTACTTCTCCAAAATTTTCTTCCTTCCTTTCGTGCACTCACATACCCTCACTCTATCAGGATATTTTTCCTTCTTCTTGAAGCGTTTACATTATGTTCTTCCTCACCTTCGAAATCAAAAAAATTATAAATTATATAAAATAGGAAAAATTCTCAAATTTAAGTGTGAGGTTTTATATGTTGTTTTGCATCTTTGGCATGGTTCGAGTCCGGTGCGATAGCGAGTAGGTGAGTGTGTGCGACTGTAGAAGAAGAGGGTGAAAACGCAAAATTCTGATGAGTTAATTCAATTCACGAACCTATATCTAATTTCAGTAATTACATCGCATATGTTAGTGAGTAAGAAATTTAATTTGTTAGCATATCTGTTAAACAACTAGATTTATGAATAATTGTTGCATGCTCTAGTCTATTTTCATCTGTGTTCATGATGATGTGGGTGTGCATTCAATTATGAATTAGTCTATATTTCCTTGTTTCATGTTCTGTTATACATGTTTAATTAGCTAAAGTCGAACTGCCTTGCTTCCATGTCATGTTTTTATCAGTTTAATCAAATATATATTATTGTTATCCTATATTTTGTTTAAACAAGATATATTAATGAAATCATATCTACAAATTTAAATTATTAAATATGTATTTGTCCAGTTTTGGGTGAGGAGTACAGTCTATAACTTTGCAAGTTTATGTAATCAAATATTAGAATACTTTTTTACACATAAATTAAATTAAACTACCTCACACATAAACTTTAATATAATTAATGTGTTGCTTATTATATAATGTTGGCTAGTCCAACTTTAGTCACTTTGCAAGTATAGTTCTATAACTTTGCAAGTCCTATTTTGTAGTGAATTTGTTTATATTAATGTGTTACTTATTTTCATGCATTCTATTGTACCATTCTTGGAAACTAGATCCATTTATTAGTGTATTGTCTTATAAATTGATTACACACATCTGTAATCTACCTATTATGTTATATAATGTTCAAATTATTGTATCCATTTTATTTCTTGTGAGTACGTGAAATAATCAAAATACAAGTAATTTTAACAATTCATAACCAAAATACAAATATACTACATTAGAAATAACCCAAGCTTTTTTAAATGTATTTGTATGATTATGAATTAGTTAAGTTAAATTGAACATTTTATTATTATTACTAATTGATATTTAATAGATTATTTGTAAACTAAATTGTTTTGGATAGCATAATATTACTATAACAATAGCACTTAAAAACTATTATACGGGATCTATGTTTTAAGAAATGGTTTCTAAGGAATTTTGAGAAAACAATAATAGTATTATTTGAAACCATATTAAAGGAGCTTTAAGATTTGTTCGAGTTCGAGATTACTCTTGGAAACAATAAGTCGATTCGGGAAAATAAAGTAATTTTATGTTAACTAGTTTGAGTGGCTCGAATGTGACTAAACTGAGGCAGGAGATGTGTTCGGATGTTAGACACTTCTCTTGAGTATTACCCTTCTTTATAAAGGTAGTATATTGTACTATTTGGTAGAACTCGGTTCCTTGTATCATTTTGTCGTTACTCGATCATATGAATATTTTCTAAGGATTTTAAAGAAAATATTTTGGAAATTGCTTTTAGAAAATGATTTTTTTAATCCCGAAAAAGTATGATTTGATACCTAAAAGACATATGTATTTATTATTATTATTCAAATGATTTGAAATAAAACCCAGAGTTTAAGTTCTTAAGTTTCCAATAAAGATATATACGGTTGCATGCATCCTTTGTATTAAGGTAGTTTGGTCGTGCACCTTATTATGGTACGTTATTAGTTTTCAATTATTGAAATAAAATTTTCGACAATTCTGGAAAGTAGAAAACTTCTGAATTTATATAGAAATTGAAGCTAAGTGTTTTTATAGAAATATAAAAGTTGAATTTTTATAACTCTTAAATGGAAAGTATAGTAAGTTGAAAACAATTTTAAAATTTGTTAGTCAGTCTTATTAAAAAGAACACTCGATGTTATTAGGACAACTAATAACCGTCCTTGCGTTAGGGTTGACTAAGGAAAGTAAACTCTAGTCTTGAGTTTGGACACCAGAGTCCAACTCTACATAGCTACTTGTCTAACCCGGTGGATAAAGAAGTTTAGATGGTTGAATCAATTATAAGATTAAAATTTATTTTTGGTCTTCGTTGAAATTTTAGAAAGTAAAATTTTAAAAGAATGTTTTATATGTACTCTTAGGATATAACGAAGTATTATACGAATAATGAACTTAGTCTTGAAATGTTTTAAAAATTAAATTTTGTTTTAACTAAATGTTAAAAAAAAATAAAAAAAAATAAAACTAATTATTTAGGAAACATTTATAAAACTTAAGTAATGTTTTAAGAAATGTTGCATAAACGATTTTAATATTACATGAGAAATGATTTTGTGTAAATAAATGAGAATTAGAAAGAAATTGGTGTGGTTAAGTAACCGGTTGAGTTAAGTGCATGAGTTGCATGTAGATCATTTTATTCACATGACGATTCTTGATCTAGGATTTGAGTACGTGATTTCAAGGTGATACACACTGATCCAAAGAAGGATTTTTCACCAGATTCTTGACGGCCAGCACTTGATACAGATTCTTGATATGATCCCTATGTTTTTATCATAGTTTATTGCTATGTAAGGAGAACTGAGGCATCTAGTCGCAGAACCAGATCGAAGTCCACACTAGAAAAGTTGAGTGAGATATACTAGTTCGGAAGTGAAATGTATATGATCGAGCAAGTGGTCGGATCAGTATCGCATAGAAACAATGTATATACATCATACGAGCTTATGTTTAATTGCATACTATGTTGTTTAGCTTGTATGAGTTCGGCAAATGACTCTTCAGATTGTTTAAGTTAATTTGAACAATAGACTAATTAATAACCTAAGGCTATTGAGAAAAATGTACACTTAGTAGTTTATTTATCATCCTTATGCGATGAGAAGTTTTTTGGCCTAGTCAAACCATTGGCCTTGTTTGTTAGTAAAATAAATATTGTTAAGTACTATTGTATTGTTGTTTCTTGGATTGTTTGTGTTGGAATTTCGAGGATGAAACGCACAAAGGAGGTAGAATATAATGACTCGGAATTTCAAACACTTCATATTTATATATCTGAATTATTTAAATATGTGTCCAAAATTTAATATGATTAAATATGATTTTATAACCCTGTTAAACACTTTTTAATTAATAACTAATGTTAGAAAACTTATTTTTGAAAAGTGTTTACAAAAATACAAACTTTGGATAAATATGGAAAATGTAACCAGATAAAATCAACTTTTCGTTAATTGGAAGTTGTTTGAATGTTGTATACCAAGATGTTATCATGTATGAACACTATAGCAAGTGTTTAAAACCTCTTGTAATTGATCGAAATTAACTTAAACTAAATTAAAAACAAAGTACTAAAGGACCCATGAATTAGGGAGTGAATAAAGGAAGACTTTAACATGGAAAGGTAGGAAGTGAAAGAAGGCATGGCCTTGTTCATGTGGTGTACCCTTTTGGCCAAACTTGGGGAAGGGTAAGAGGAGTCTTTTGGCTAATTTTGCAAATCTATAAATAAGCTCCTAAGGTCTCTTCATTTATTCGCTCAATCCATAACTCTAAGTTCCAAAATATTGCATTTCTTCCTCTTTATAATTATCTTAAATCAAATTTACTCTAAACTAGTCCAAACTTCTCCAAACTCATTCTAATATCCTAAAACACCTTGTAACAAAACTCCATCTACTCAAATCCAAGAGAGGTGAAACCATTTCCTCCATGCCCATCTAGGTCGTGAGCAAAGGACGGCAAAATTGCCTAGGCCATGCACTTCTACCCCCTCTTCTCTCTTGTTTTGCTTAATTCTCGGCTTCTATGTGGAAGGAAGGAAGTGTAGAGTGGTTTTAGTGAATGTTGGTAGGAAGAAAATGAAATTTGATTCAAACAAAAGTGAGTTATTCTCACACTGAATATAGATAATTACATGTTAAATAGACATGTTCATATTGCTTGAAATATTGCTTGCTATTTAGTAGTAATAATAATAATAGACATTAACCACTTAAAGTTAGAATCTTTGATTATATGCTTATTCAAGTATGCAATTTGCTAAATTACTTGTCTTTATACCATTGAAAAACATAGTTCAAAATAAGTGCATTCGAATGCTTATAATGGATATGCTAGCTCGTATATATGTTAATACATGTTTAATAGTGATATAGTATTAACTTTGAATCATATATGTGTATAAAATATAATGACACTTAATATTAAATTGAATATGGAATTCTCCATATAGCGATAGTTGCTATAAATGCACTTCGAATTCCTTAAACTATAACTTGTGAAAATTGTTGTAACGACCCAGAATTTTTTGATAATTAAAATTCGAATATTTAATTGATTTTAAATATTAATAAATGGAATTTAGAAGTCGAATGATTTATTTTTCGAATATTGGGTTTTAATTGATAATTAAATCGATAAATTAAATAGTGAAATTCCAGAGATAATTGAAAAACGAGTTTAAAATGATTGAAAATGATTTGTAAAATTTTATTTAATCATACTGGAGTTATAGAAAGGTTATAGAACTTTTAAAATTGAATTTGGAGTTAATCTGTGAAAATCGAATATTTTGATGTTTAATTATCGACTGTAAAAATAGCCAATTTTCGGACAGTCTCAGAATTTGACGAGACCAGTTCCAGTGGATCCGTAATAGTTAGTTATTATCGGATTTCAATTTTCGTAGCAATCGAAGTTATCGTTTGACCGTGGCAACTCGAAACGCATCGACATCGTTTTAATTTTAAATCGTCGAGTTAAATTAGTCATTTTTCAAACGGTCTCGGATTTCAACGAAACCAATTTCATCGGATCCGTAATGTGATATTATTGTAAGATTTCAAATTTCGTAATTTTTGGAGTTACCGTTTGTCCGGTACGAATCAAAACGCCTCGAAATCGATTTAAATCGATTAAATTTAAATTGATCGTTTAATTACATATCTTGCACAGACGATCGAATTAGCTTCCGAAACCTGTTCCATTGCGTTCGGAACGCGGGGTAAACCTTAGAAACGTCAGCCGGCACGCTCGATTTGGAGTTCGGAAAATCCGGGGTGAATAGTGTTTTGAGACGTTTTCTATAAAAGCCCTTCCTATCTTCACAATTGCAAGAGAATGAAAACCCTAACCCTAATATTTCTTCAGCCGCCACCATTCATTCCTACGGCTGAGAATTCTTCGTCTTCTTCCACTAAATTCTCCAAATCTGTGAAGTTTTAGCCAAAATTCCTAACTACAATATTGTAGACAACAACGAGGGCTTCGATTTTATGCGGTTGTGATCGGAAATGAAGGAGTGGATCATCACCAAATCGAGCTCGAACGGCCGTGGTTCGTGCACGAATTCCAAGGCCAATAGGCGACCGAGCTGCCTGAGGTTCCAGGCGATGATAGGGTTCGTGATGCTCTTTCATTTGACGAGTCTTGATCGACGTCACGTCGCCGATAGGAGGCGCGGCCATCAGATTTTGTTGCGTGCAGTTGGGTTTTGTTCTTCATGAACGAGGCCTGGAGGAAGAAAAGCAATAACGGCTGAGATCTGGAGATTCAAAAACAAGCGGCCAGATTCATTTAGGTTGAAAATAATTAAAGAAATTGTAATTTAATTTAATTTTAATTCGTGAATGTTTAACATATCATAATTTGTTCGTACAAGGTCAGAATTCGACGAAACCAGTTGCGTTGTCTTCGTTTCGTCGAGCACTTCGCTGTGCAACTGAATTGGAGCCAATTGGAGCTAGTGTAAATTTTGGATGAAATCAAACGTCTGTTTATTTTATTCGAAATAAACGCTGAAATCAAAATTAAAATCACGGTGAGATCTTCTCACTCAAATTTGAATGTGGAATTTTTGCAGTTATTGATTGTGTTGATTGCTATTGAATGTGATATTAGATATTATAGGATATATCTATATATATAGCAATATATACATATTGGCATATGTATATATTGGATTGATGATTTCCCGCCTCGTATAGCGGATGAGACCCTATTGCGCCGTTAGTAAGCGGATTTATAAAAACCTATATACCGCGATAATTCCGTACTGGAGCGGAATTGGTATTGTGCTAACATCTTTGGATGCAGGGAAACAGGTTGGAGGGATCCAACTGGATTCCTCAACTGTATTTACTTATTTACAGATATTGATATATATTCTGTATCATATTGATATATGATATTGACTGTTGTGATGGACTGATTGGTGTTGTTGCATCATCGGATTCAGTTTTGAAATGTAAAAATAATGACTTTTATTTTAAAAAGGTTTTTAAAGTGATTTTTGAAAATATACGTTTTATGGAATTTTTGAATCGATTTATAAACGTAAAATTTTAAAGTTATAAAAGTTAAAATTTTTAGTAAAATATAACCGAAGTGTCGTTTTTGAAATAAAAGTCGATTTATTTCTAAAATGGTTTAAATAGAGATTTTTGAATTTATTATGAAAGCTCTATATATAAGATTTATAAAATTTGATTTTTATAAATCAAAGTGATGAAATTATAAAGGAGTTTTAAAGACGTTTTAAATGATGTTAAAATGGGTTTTATAAAGGACAGAATAAATGATTTGTGAAGTCCTAAAAGAACGATTTTTGTAAATAAACGAATTATAAGTGTTTAACTTATAAAATGGACTTTTGGTAGAAAATTGAGTTATAAATTGAATTGGATAATAAAAGGAATTTATAAGTTGAAGTAGTTATAAAATATAAAATTGTGATTTATAAACGTTGTTTATGAATCCGAAATCACTTATTTTGATAAGTGAATTATAGAAGTTAATAAAGGAAGATTTATAAATCAAAGTTGTTATAAAGTAGGAATAGAATTTATAAGCGTTGTGTTATAAATTCGAAATCAATTGAATTTGATAAATTAATGTAGAAGGATATTAAAGGAAATATATTCGCGATTTTGGATAGCGAATTATCCTTAAAATGAATGTGTGGAAAATATTGAAATGTGGTTAGTGAAGTATATTCACGATTTTGGATAGTGAATATATTGTTAAGTAAAATGGATATTGTTTTGGGAAAGTGATATTGAAAATGAAGTTAATTGTTTTAAAAGATGTTTTAAAATGTGTTAAATATCGAAACCATAGATTTCAACATCCATTGTTGAAATAGACGTTTTCGAGGAATAAGGAAATGGTGGACTATAACACTGTTGTTATAGTAAATGATTTCCGAAAGGAAATATTTTGTATAGTATTGGGATTTATATATCTATCTAAATTTCGAATCCCTATACTAGTGATTTTGAGTCGTCGTAACGATGTTTTACGTAACATTCGTTTTGACTCAATTAAAATGTGTTTAAAGAATGATTTCCTTAAAAAAAATGAGATATATACTTAATTATAATTTAAGTATATCGAATATTTCCAAGTATTGAAAATAAATGATTTGTGAAATACTTATTATTAAATAAGTATGGAAATGCTTTTCCAAAATGAAATGAAACGTTTTGAGATTTTATCTTCTTAAAGATAAAATGAAATTGAATATTTGAAATCGATTTGAGAATCGTATATCAGTAGATATTTTTGAAATATAAATTCACTATGGAATTTATAAAAGAAAGGGAAACTGTTTAGAAAAATAAACGTTGATTTATTTTTGAAGTGTGGGAAATTTTATATCTAGTAAAGATATTTTTGAAGATGAAATAATTTGGGAAAATTATTTGGAATCTGATGATGTTGCGCATCTTTATTGATAGTTAAATAACCGACTATCAATAATTACCTTTAGATGGGTATTTGTTGTGAATTGGATGAAATTGAATGCCACACTTATTTTTGAATAATCGCTCACTATTCGGGTTAGCCGGGAAAGGACCATGGGGTCGTATAACCCATTCCGAATATGTGATACGTCGTTATGAATCGCATTCGAAGACCGGTGTTGAAGACCGGATATTTTTGAAAACGGAAGGATTACCGTCGAGTTACTCTACATCGGCTGATCTCCGATTTAGAGGTTTTATCACCCTTAGTGACGGGAAGTCCTGACGTGATTGAAAACTATCCGGATATGCAAGGGCTTCGTGAGAAGTGCCTTCGGTTCTGTTCGATCCCGGAACAGACTTGTATGGATTGTGTGTCTGACGTTACAATTTGAGATATAAAGCTGATTTCTTTCAAATACATTTCTGTTGGTGGCGGAGAATTTATTCTCTTAGCTTAACACCCTTCTCTGAGACGTACGAGCTCAGAGGTTACGTAGTTGAAACTTATCAGCGATATATCCCAATTTGGTAACGTGGCATACTGAGTGTTGCTGTGAAATGATCAGTGTTTGATCATTTGTGATATGATCATTTGTTTGATCTTATATCTTTGTGATCATAGGTTGATCATTTTGTTTGACCCGAAGCAGGGCTTTTTGTAGAAAGCGTAGCTTTGTGGACGAGACTTCGTCGAGCCTCACACCCCGGAAATGGTCGAAACAGGAAGGATGCAGCAAGGTTCTAGGGAGTAGCGCCCCTTAGTGTATGTCATTCCTTCTGGATAAAGGTGGTATCATGGTATGGAGCCCAGATACTTAACCTCTGTGGTTGCTGCACAGTTATTATTACTTTGTGGTTTGTTGCGAATCGGGGATCCTCGGGAAGATCGGTGACGATCGGGGGATGGCATACGCGTGTCAGTAGTTACCTATTTTTGCAGAGGTAACCCGGCCTTGTGTTGGCAGAGATCCGGTTAGGTTCTCGGGTCGTCTATTCCAGGGACGTACCCATCGTGGATAGGAAGTTCCTTAGCCTGACCATTTGTTGGAAATCCAAAGAAACAATACGAGCCTTTACGATTTCAATTATATAACCTGTCTCCTCAGGAGGCAGCTATAGCAGGCATAATATAATGGTACCTATGCTGGCTAAGATTTATATTCTACTTTCGAAATGTTTTCCACTATGCACT
This sequence comes from Allium fistulosum, assembly GCA_030737815.1. Classification (NCBI taxonomy): domain Eukaryota; kingdom Viridiplantae; phylum Streptophyta; class Magnoliopsida; order Asparagales; family Amaryllidaceae; genus Allium; species Allium fistulosum. Next base: position 149,694,265 of record CM060906.1, on the reverse strand, counting down.
AATAATAATATCAAAAAGAATTTGATTTTTGCGTAGTAAGCATCTTTGACTATCATAAGAAGAAATCTCCTCCAAGTCTGCGTTTGCATTGTGTGTGTGGTGGGAGGTCTTATGGTAGTTTCATTTTCCAAAAGCATTGCGAATTGACTTTAAAATTCTCTGCTATTTATTTTAAAGATAAATAACTGTTTTACGATCTCACACCAGTCACCATGACTGACTCGGAGTTTATTGTTTCCCTTCTAAACTCTGGGTGCCCACCAATTTCCACACGGGCAGCCTAGAGTTATGTTATCAGGATATTCTGGATATTCTGGAGCTTTGGAAGTAAGCTGGATGGCGAGACGTAGTATTTGTATCTGATATATTTATTCCGCTGTGTATTCTGTATGAGGACAAGTTTATATAACTGTCCATTGATGTGATGTATTGTATTGAGTTGTATATTGACTCTGATTGATGTATATATAAAACTGATATAGTTCTTTGTTTTAAAAGACTAGTAATTATCTACTGTATATTGTTCCGCTGCGATATGTGAGATTCTGATATTGTGTTCTGTTTCTGTTGCTGTTCTGTTGTCTCTTCCTCTTTCTTTCTTCTCTTTTTCTTCTATCTTCTTCTTCTTCTACCTATTTCTTCTTTCTAAAACCCTCACTATTGGAGTTTCCGGCACTCGATTTCTCGGCAGTCGATAAAGTGAGTATCGATGTCGAATTTTCGAAAGTCGAAAATTTTCGGGATGTTACATTTGGTATCAGAGCATATGGTTAAGCGACAACCCTGCTCTGTTGGGTGTTACTCATTAGAGATAGAGTCAGTAGTACTCTAGAATGAGTTGAGTGTAATAATAGATACGAGTGCGTATTTGTTAGTGAATATAAAATTGTTTTATATTGTGATGTTTGATTTATTGAGTGGTATATGGATTCTGGTCGGTATGGTCTGGACAACTCTATCGATAGGAATCTCTAAACACTTGAATAGAACAATTCGGCACAGTATTGTTTTAAATAGGGTGAATGAAATAATTTTACCCAAACTATTTTTGTATATAAAAGAAATGATTTTCTGTAAATTATTATGATATGGATGCATGGTTGTTAGGGAGTGATGATGTTAATTATCATCATTGATATATATATGTGAAAAATTATATATGAAGTTGAAATCAAAAATAAAGAATTAAGAAATGAATCCATATACAAGTAGAATTTGAGAATATAAGTTATAAATGTGATTTATAATTTGAAACGGAATTCCAGAGAAGTATTTGGAAATGTTTTGAAAAGAATTTGAAAATTGTGGGAAATTGGAAAGTTAAATCATTTTTTGAGTTGAAAATGAATTTCAAAGGTTTTGAAAAGTATTTGGAGAGATGAAAAGCTCTAAACTCTTTTCGGTCGCTGGAAAATAACTTCGATGATGACCGCGGCATCGTTGGTGTTCATTTTCGGGTTTCCAAAGGAGAAATTGCTGCCAAATTGTTTTAAATAGAAGTTGTTTGAAAAATTTGGATTTTGTTTTTGAAATTCAAAGGATAATTTGAACTGTTTGCAAAAAATGGTTTTTGAAATGTTGGTAAACTCTGGAACACTATGTAGAAATATTTATGAAATATTAATGTGAGATATAATTTGAAATAAAGTTCCAGAAAAATATTTGAAGATAAAATTCATAAAGGAATAGAATTAGTAATATGAATGTATGGATGATTTTATAAATCAAGATGTAAATAAGTCGAAGACTTATAAAATATTTGGAATTTGATAGAAATGAGATTCAAATTGAAAATGAAAGAATTTGTGAATGAGTAAATAAATTTGAATAAATGAAGTGAATAAGATTAAAACTGAATGTTGAAACCGAATTTGAATAAGTGAATTAGAATTGGAAATGGATTAGTAACTGAAACTAATTTAAAATGGTGTAGTATGAATGAAAGCTAATCAATAAAATTCAATATTCAGAAATTGAACTGAATCCAATTAAATGTTGGAATTGAATTCAAATGGAATTGAAATGTAAAGATTGAACGAAATTGAATATGCAACTTCAATAGTAAGCTAAAAAGGTATAAGTAGTTTATATTGAAATTTTGTAATAGAATTTGCAAAATGTTTGAATGCTGTAACTAGATATTATGGCTAGTAAGATACAGGTGTTATTAAGGAATTGGATTTGATTTCAAAGATGAATTTGAATTGCTCGGAAAAGGTAAGTATTTGAATTTCGATATGAGTTTTTGATGACTTCCTTGTCTAGCCGTTTGGCTTTTTCTTTTTCTTTTTGAAATCTGAGAGTCCGTAGAGACGTTTTGTAGTCGTACCGTATTAACCGCGCAAAGAAGACGCTGGCGAAATTTTTCGAAAGTTTCGAGTGTTAGAAAATTTTTGAGAAAATTTTGAAAGTTAAAAATTGAATTTAAACTCGAATTTGAATTTAGAAGTTAAACAATGTTGTTTGAAACTCATAATTGAAGTTAGAAGCTAGTTGAATGATAACGAATCTTTATTAGAAAGATTTGTTTTGAAAATTTGAGAAAACTATTGAATTGTGAAAAATAGTAGACGAGTTAAGGACCTTTCTTCCTGACTTGTAATTTCGAGGACGAAATTCTTTTAAGGGGGGAAGTTTGTAACGACCCAGAATTTTTTGATAATTAAAATTCGAATATTTAATTGATTTTAAATATTAATAAATGGAATTTAGAAGTCGAATGATTTATTTTTCGAATATTGGGTTTTAATTGATAATTAAATCGATAAATTAAATAGTGAAATTCCAGAGATAATTGAAAAACGAGTTTAAAATGATTGAAAATGATTTGTAAAATTTTATTTAATCATACTGGAGTTATAGAAAGGTTATAGAACTTTTAAAATTGAATTTGGAGTTAATCTGTGAAAATCGAATATTTTGATGTTTAATTATCGACTGTAAAAATAGCCAATTTTCGGACAGTCTCAGAATTTGACGAGACCAGTTCCAGTGGATCCGTAATAGTTAGTTATTATCGGATTTCAATTTTCATAGCAATCGAAGTTATCGTTTGACCGTGGCAACTCGAAACGCATCGATATCGTTTTAATTTTAAATCGTCGAGTTAAATTAGTCATTTTTCAAACGGTCTCGGATTTCGACGAAACCAATTTCATCGGATCCGTAATGTGATATTATTGTAAGATTTCAAATTTCGTAATTTTTGGAGTTACCGTTTGTCCGGTACGAATCAAAACGCCTCGAAATCGATTTAAATCGATTAAATTTAAATTGATCGTTTAATTCCATATCTTGCACAGACGATCGAATTAGCTTCCGAAACCTGTTCCATTGCGTTCGGAACGCGGGGTAAACCTTAGAAACGTCAGCCGGCACGCTCGATTTAGAGTTCGGAAAATCCAGGGTGAATAGTGTTTTGAGACGTTTTCTATAAAAGCCCTTCCTATCTTCACAATTGCAAGAGAATGAAAACCCTAACCCTAATATTTCTGCAGCCGCCACCATTCATTCCTACGGCTGAGAATTCTTCATCTTCTTCCACTAAATTCTCCAAATCTGTGAAGTTTTAGCCAAAATTCCTAACTACAATATTGTAGACAACAACGAGGGCTTCGATTTTATGCGGTTGTGATCGGAAATGAAGGAGTGGATCATCACCAAATCGAGCTCGAACGGCCGTGGTTCGCGCACGAATTCCAAGGCCAATAGGCGACCGAGCTGCCTGAGGTTCCAGGCGATGATAGGGTTCGTGATTCTCTTTCATTTGACGAGTCTTGATCGACGTCACGTCGCCGATAGGAGGCGCGACCATCAGATTTTGTTGCGTGCAGTTGGGTTTTGTTCTTCATGAACGAGGCCTGGAGGAAGAAAAGCAATAACGGCTGAGATATGGAGATTCAAAAACAAGCGGCCAGATTCATTTAGGTTGAAAATAATTAAAGAAATTGTAATTTAATTTAATTTTAATTCGTGAATGTTTAACATATCATAATTTGTTCGTACAAGGTCAGAATTCGACGAAACCAGTTGCGTTGTCATCGTTTCGTCGAGCACTTCGCTGTGCAACTGAATTGGAGCCAATTGGAGCTAGTGTAAATTTTGGATGAAATCAAACGTCTGTTTATTTTATTCGAAATAAACGCTGAAATCAGAATTAAAATCACGGTGAGATCTTCTCACTCAAATTTGAATGTGGAATTTTTGCAGTTATTGATTGTGTTGATTGCTATTGAATGTGATATTAGATATTATAGGATATATCTATATATATAGCAATATATACATATTGGCATATGTATATATTGGATTGATGATTTCCCGCCTCGTATAGCGGATGAGACCCTATTGCGCCGTTAGTAAGCGGATTTATAAAAACCTATATACCGCGATAATTCCGTACTGGAGCGGAATTGGTATTGTGCTAACATCTTTGGATGCAGGGAAACAGGTTGGAGGGATCCAACTGGATTCCTCAACTGTATTTACTTATTTACAGATATTGATATATATTCTGTATCATATTGATATATGATATTGACTGTTGTGATGGACTGATTGGTGTTGTTGCATCATCGGATTCAGTTTTGAAATGTAAAAATAATGATTTTTATTTTAAAAAGGTTTTTAAAGTGATTTTTGAAAATATACGTTTTATGGAATTTTTGAATCGATTTATAAACGTAAAATTTTAAAGTTATAAAAGTTAAAATTTTTAGTAAAATATAACCGAAGTGTCGTTTTTGAAATAAAAGTCGATTTATTTCTAAAATGGTTTAAATAGAGATTTTTGAATTTATTATGAAAGCTCTATATATAAGATTTATAAAATTTGATTTTTATAAATCAAAGTGATGAAATTATAAAGGAGTTTTAAAGACGTTTTAAATGATGTTAAAATGGGTTTTATAAAGGACAGAATAAATGATTTGTGAAGTCCTAAAAGAACGATTTTTGTAAATAAACGAATTATAAGTGTTTAACTTATAAAATGGACTTTTGGTAGAAAATTGAGTTATAAATTGAATTGGATAATAAAAGGAATTTATAAGTTGAAGTAGTTATAAAATATAAAATTGTGATTTATAAACGTTGTTTATGAATCCGAAATCACTTATTTTGATAAGTGAATTATAGAAGTTAATAAAGGAAGATTTATAAATCAAAGTTGTTATAAAGTAGGAATAGAATTTATAAGCGTTGTGTTATAAATTCGAAATCAATTAAATTTGATAAATTAATGTAGAAGGTTATTAAAGGAAATATATTCGCGATTTTGGATAGCGAATTATCCTTAAAATGAATGTGTGGAAAATATTGAAATGTGGTTAGTGAAGTATATTCACGATTTTGGACAGTGAATATATTGTTAAGTAAAATGGATATTGTTTTGGGAAAGTGATATTGAAAATGAAGTTAATTGTTTTAAAAGATGTTTTAAAATGTGTTAAATATCGAAACCATAGATTTCAACATCCATTATTGAAATAGACGTTTTCGAGGAATAAGGAAATGGTGGACTATAACACTGTTGTTATAGTAAATGATTTCCGAAAGGAAATATTTTGTATAGTATTGGGATTTATATATCTATCTAAATTTCGAATCCCTATACTAGTGATTTTGAGTCGTCGTAACGATGTTTTACGTAACATTCGTTTTGACTCAATTAAAATGTGTTTAAAGAATGATTTCCTTAAAAAAAATGAGATATATACTTAATTATAATTTAAGTATATCGAATATTTCCAAGTGTTGAAAATAAATGATTTGTGAAATACTTATTATTAAATAAGTATGGAAATGCTTTTCCAAAATGAAATGAAACGTTTTGAGATTTTATCTTCTTAAAGATAAAATGAAATTGAATATTTGAAATCGATTTGAGAATCGTATATCAGTAGATATTTTTGAAATATAAATTCACTATGGAATTTATAAAAGAAAGGGAAACTGTTTAGAAAAATAAACGTTGATTTATTTTTGAAGTGTGGGAAATTTTATATCTAGTAAAGATATTTTTGAAGATGAAATAATTTGGGAAAATTATTTGGAATCTGATGATGTTGCGCATCTTTATTGATAGTTAAATAACTGACTATCAATAATTACCTTTAGATGGGTATTTGTTGTGAATTGGATGAAATTGAATGCCACACTTATTTTTGAATAATCGCTCACTATTCGGGTTAGCCGGGAAAGGACCATGGGGTCGTATAACCCATTCCGAATATGTGATACGTCGTTATGAATCGCATTCGAAGACCGGTGTTGAAGACCGGATATTTTTGAAAACGGAAGGATTACCGTCGAGTTACTCTACATCGGCTGATCTCCGATTTAGAGGTTTTATCACCCTTAGTGACGGGAAGTCCTGACGTGATTGAAAACTATTCGGATATGCAAGGGCTTCGTGAGAAGTGCCTTCGGTTCTGTTCGATCCCGGAACAGACTTGTATGGATTGTGTGTCTGACGTTACAATTTGAGATATAAAGCTGATTTCTTTCAAATACATTTCTGTTGGTGGCGGAGAATTTATTCTCTTAGCTTAACACCCTTCTCTGAGACGTACGAGCTCAGAGGTTACGTAGTTGAAACTTATCAGCGATATATCCCAATTTGGTAACGTGGCATACTGAGTGTTGCTGTGAAATGATCAGTGTTTGATCATTTGTGATATGATCATTTGTTTGATCTTATATCTTTGTGATCATAGGTTGATCATTTTGTTTGACCCAAAGCAGGGCTTTTTGTAGAAAGCGTAGCTTTGTGGACGAGACTTCGTCGAGCCTCACACCCCGGAAATGGTCGAAACAGGAAGGATGCAGCAAGGTTCTAGGGAGTAGCGCCCCTTAGTGTATGTCATTCCTTCTGGATAAAGGTGGTATCATGGTATGGAGCCCAGATACTTAACCTCTGTGGTTGCTGCACAGTTATTATTACTTTGTGGTTTGTTGCGAATCGGGGATCCTCGGGAAGATCGGTGACGATCGGGGGATGGCATACGCGTGTCAGTAGTTACCTATTTTTGTAGAGGTAACCCGGCCTTGTGTTGGCAGAGATCCGGTTAGGTTCTCGGGTCGTCTATTCCAGGGACGTACCCATCGTGGATAGGAAGTTCCTTAGCCTGACCATTTGTTGGAAATCCAAAGAAACAATACGAGCCTTTACGATTTCAATTGTATAACCTGTCTCCTCAGGAGGCAGCTATAGCAGGCATAATATAATGGTACCTATGCTGGCTAAGATTTATATTCTACTTTCGAAATGTTTTCCACTATGCACTAATAATAATATCAAAAAGAATTTGATTTTTGCGTAGTAAGCATCTTTGACTATCATAAGAAGAAATCTCCTCCAAGTCTGCGTTTGCATTGTGTGTGTGATGGGAGGTCTTATGGTAGTTTCATTTTCCAAAAGCATTGCGAATTGACTTTAAAATTCTCTGCTATTTATTTTAAAGATAAATAACTGTTTTACGATCTCACACCAGTCACCATGACTGACTCGGAGTTTATTGTTTCCCTTCTAAACTCTGGGTGCCCACCAATTTCCACACGGGCAGCCTAGAGTTATGTTATCAGGATATTCTGGATATTCTGGAGCTTTGGAAGTAAGCTGGATGGCGAGACGTAGTATTTGTATCTGATATATTTATTCCGCTGTGTATTCTGTATGAGGACAAGTTTATATAACTGTCCATTGATGTGATGTATTGTATTGAGTTGTATATTGACTCTGATTGATGTATATATAAAACTGATATAGTTCTTTGTTTTAAAAGACTAGTAATTATCTACTGTATATTGTTCCGCTGCGATATGTGAGATTCTGATATTGTGTTCTGTTTCTGTTGCTGTTCTGTTGTCTCTTCCTCTTTCTTTCTTCTCTTTTTCTTCTATCTTCTTCTTCTTCTACCTATTTCTTCTTTCTAAAACCCTCATTATTGGAGTTTCCGGCACTCGATTTCTCGGCAGTCGATAAAGTGAGTATCGATGTCGAATTTTCGAAAGTCGAAAATTTCGGTATGTGACAATTGTGGTTTAATAACATATCTTAATAATAACTTTGTTTGGTTATTATCTACACTTCTATAAGTGTTTATAAAAGCAAAGGATATGTGTTGGAAATTTATATAAGAAGTAAAACAAAATAATAAAAGATTGAAGTAAAAAGGCCGCTATAGTGACACTTTTAAAAATAGTTCGTCTTTAAAAATAACGCACATTTTTGTGGAAGCATTCTTACAGATTTCTTTCCTAATTAATCAAGTAAATAATATGTTATTTTTATTGGGAAATTTTTGAAACTTAAATCATTTGATACCTAGTTGAACAAAGTGCATAAAGTTATAGCGAAATATTCGCTGTAAGTGTAGTTCGGTAAAATACCCTATTTTCGGGAATTCTCTAAAATAATAAGAGATATTCTATGGGATTTTTCTTCATGCTTTTCATGTACCCAATGTTTAGTAACTACTGTAAAAGGAATGGATTAAAAATCATCTGTTAAGACGTCCGAAATCTAGGCGCAAATTTCTAGCAAATTCACCTTAAACGACAGCCAAGAACTTTTGGCAGCACTTTCTAAGTGCTGTTTTTGCTTCTGAAGCACTTCATAGCTATTGCGAATTGTTTTGGTAGCTTTTGTGGAAATGCTATTTTTTCTATTTGAAATTATAAATTTTGTAAAAAATTATATTTAAATTAAGTATTTTTCTCTAATTTTTAAGGGTTATGTTCTAACTTACATAAAGTGTTTAAAACTGGTTTCATGTTTAAATATATTTTAACGTGTAATTGTGAATTTTTAAACTAAGTAGCTTTTAAAATAAAAACTTGTTTTTCTATTTATTCCAAATTCTCTATTTTTACATAATATTCTATATAAATAATTATCATATATTTTAAGTAGTTTTAAAAGTATTTTAACATATTAATATGTATTTTAAAGATATTTCTATATATATATATATATATATATAAGTTCTAAATATTAAATTACGTATTTCATAAATATAATAAAGGGAATTTGGATTTTAACACTTATGTTAAAATAAATTGTTTTATGTAATCGACTATAAGGATATTGCCTTAATCAATAAATGTGGATATCCTTTAGTCTTTAAATAAATGTTTGAAGTTATTAATGGATAAGTAAATATGGTAAACTGTGTTTTTAGCAACATTTATTTTTAACCTTTATTATTAATTATAACTGGGAATATAATTAGATATTTACTAATGGATATTTAATTGAAAAATTCAAGTAAATGGTTTGGGTTTGTTGTGACAATTGTCTTAGCAACACTTGTCATTAACCCTTAAATATAAATAAATCTTTAAAAAGGGAGTTTTAAAGAGGAATGTTTTCAATGTATAAAATGTTTGGGTTTGTTATGACAATTGTTTTAGCAACGCTTACCTTTAACCCTAAAATGTAATTAAACCATTAGAAGGAGAGTTTTAGCAACATTTGTCTTTAAACTCTTGAATTATACTTTAAAAGAAATATTATAAATCTTTAGCAATTAAATGGAATGTTTTTGGGTTTGTAGTAAACAATGTTTTAGCAATATTTGTTTTTAAACTGTTAAATTATATTTTAGAAGAAATATTATAAATCTTTAACAAAGTAATTTTTAAAGATAATAACAAGTATTGAAATCTTTTATAAAGAGATAGAAGATGTTATATGTTTAATTTATAAAAGAAATGGAGTTTATTATAACAATGTTTTGGTGGTAATTGTTTTAATCTCTTTGATTATATTTCAAGTAAGTAAAACTTGTTAAACGATTTGTGAATACACTTACACCATTGGAATAAGTACAATAATACATTTTAAGTATTAAAGGAATAATTGAATAGTTAAATTTATAAAGACAAGTATATATCTTTTATAAAGAGAAATCCAATATATTTTAAATAATTATAAAGGAAGTTTTAATTAATAAAAGATATTAATTAGTAAAGGAAGTCTTTATTTATAAAAGAAGTTTTATTAGATAAAAAGAAGTTTTACTAATAAAAAGGGTTTTAATTAATAAATTTTAAATTAATTATAAAGGGATTAAAATTCATTTATGTGACTTGATTATACTTGGATGATAAGTAACAACGATGTAATGACCTTAGTTTGATTATTTATGAGATGTAAGTACTAATATGCTTAATAATAAAAGTCTAACGAGTATGATACTCTATTTGTGAGATCAAGACTAATGTTTATGTTGGGGTAGAGCAACAGAGCTCTAACCTATGGCATTCTTCTAGGCTGAGGAATAGTTAAGCAAAAAGGTTGGAAACGTGTAAAGTGTGGAACCTTGATTCGCATAAGCAAGCATTCAAGACTTGATAGTCGATTAGTCTTGGTACGAGTAAACTTAACTTGGGAAGTATACAAAATGCTTCATGGATTTATACGAATAAGAATCCCAGAGAGGAGTATTTGTACGAAATGCATCTAGCTTTCGATTACTTCTAAAAAAAACAGGATTGAATTAACCGGAAATTCATTGATTGGTTTTGAAGAGTTCGAGATCGGTATGTGTTTTCTTACCGAATACCACTTCAAAACTAATATACGGGTTCTATGTTTTGGAAGTGTGTGATGGAAACCATGTGTGGATCCGAAAATCTATTGTGATGATGGAATTCATGTAGGATTCATTATCTGATCGAGTTTTGTTGAAAACTCGTGTGTAGATTCCGTACATAGCCTCGACATCGGAAAATGACTAAAGACAGAGTAGGATGCATGATCCCGGGTTCAGCTAACCCAAATAGGGGGTACATACTCTCCATTATTTAGAGTATGCTTTTTAATTTGTTGCGCATGTGGGGTTGATGATATTCAATTCACATGTTAGGGTGTGGGCTGGTTTTGTTTATCTTATGGTATATATTATCTAGAGATATACAACACTCAAATGGTAGTTTCTGATCCTTATCATAGGTGAACGGTCTCAGTTTGCCTTACGAGTATATTGGAGAGGTCTCTATGGAAAATACATTTATATGAACGTACCTTAGTGGTTTTGTTTGTATAACTAAATATGTTGTTAAATGTAACAAATGTAACCATTTCAGTTATGATTTATATTTATATTGAACACTTTGGACATTATTATAATATCACTCAATTTTCCTTGAGTTCGGTTATCGTAAGGTAAAAACTTGTCCATGTTTATTTTCGGCTTGGTCTTATGAGGTACGTTTATTCTTTAAATGATTTTACAAATATATTAATTAAAATTGCTTGAGTTTTCTCACGTTGGTTTACCAGACCGACTCGGGTGTTATTCTTCTAATAATGCTTTGGTGACCCCATGTATATTTCCTGATTTCATTGATGATCATTGGAGCTCTTGGAAAGAGGAGCTGGATGTATCCCCATCGTAGATTTTATTTTCGCTGCATTACTTTGTTTATTTTTATATCAGCAATTATGAGGACATGTTGTTATAACTGTCCAGGCTGATGATATGTTACTTTGCTCTGATTATTGTATCTATACAGTTTTCCTTTGTAAAAGTAACATTTTGATATCATATGCCATCATTCTATTTTGAGATTCTTATATTGTGTTCTCTTATTTCTTGTTCCTTTTCTTCTCTTCATTTATTTTATCCTAATGTTCTACCTTTCTGGCACTTGGGTGCTCGGCATATGAATACCGTGGGTATATTAGTGTTGACATTTGGGTGTCGAAAAGGTGTTCGTTACATATAGTAAATAAATTACCTTTGAGTTTATGCATTAGTTGGTAAAATTCACACATACATATAGATAGATAATATCAACGAAAATGAATGTGTACAATTTTGGGCGTTGATTCCATAATTAATCAATTTTTTACCTTTATTTATATTCAATTAGGGCATGTTAATATTTTCTATGTAATATTCACACATTAATTTATTGACAATTTTAGAATATATTGATTTGGATTTCTTTCTCGACATTGATTAATTAGATGAATAATAGGGTGACATTAATACGATGGTTTGTTATCTTTTCAACTATATGTAATTGCATATTATGTTAACGCCATGTTATTCCTATAAAATATATAGTGTCATGACTCTATCATAATTGTATTTCTCACAAGCCCCTAATTTTGAAGCTTAACGAACCAGATCTTTATTTCCCATTAAAATGTCTAGTAGTTGCATTATTAAACCAAATCAGTTACATAAGGCTACACCATGCACAATTCTAGAGAATACAATTAAGTTTTTGCTTTATATAAATTTGAAATGAATATGCTCCATAATATTCTAAAAGTGCAAATTATGCTTTTATTTATGGATTTAGTACTTTTGGTGCCATGTGCTTTATGCGTGTACCTCAACTTCCAAGTATTTTCCTATACATTCTATACAAGATCACAAACTCTAATCTTGCTCTTAACAAGATAATTACATACTTTTACGAGGTCCCGAGATTGAATCTCACTCCTATTAAAAATACCTTTATAATTTTAAACTACACATTATTCACATATTTGTTTTACAAATATGTATGTGTGTGCCAGTGTGTGTATAATACTTTGTCTTCCCTATCTTCAAATAATTATTTAATATATATCGTTAATGATTTTATTTACGATGATAAATTTAATGCTTTATTGCTGGACTTACTATCTTTATAACGATTAATTTTCTTACTTAAAACCATTCATGATTAATTAATTTTACATGTTTTTAGTCTTCAAAATTGAATTTTAAATCTTTGATATTATGCATGACTATTTCACTTTAAACATTAAGAAGATTAATGTACTTCAAAAATATTCATGTACTTTTTCTGATCTTGAAACATAAAATTTCAACTTGGTATATAAATAATGGAATATTAAACTTGAATAGTTTCAAATTTACTTTAAATAATTTCTTACGTATATAATCATTTAGTAAAATTTTAGCAATCTTTATCTTTAAGAATTGGCGATACTGTTTAGACTCACTTAACCACCTTCTCTAACTCATTTATCCTCTCACCTAATCAAATACTTCGCTCAACCACTCCCACCCACATTTTCATAATTATTTCATTTTCTAAAAAACATAACTACACTTCTTCCTCTCTCTCCCTCACTAAGCATTACAATCAAATTTTTTTTATCCAATTACTCCATTTAATATTTATGCCTATGCATGCTCTATAGAATTGCAAGCTCAGGAAGAATTTATTCAATTGAAATCTCATCTACATATTCAACAATTTAGGAAATTAGAATATGAATTGTATTTGCACCCTAATTTGAAAATTTGGAAATCGGTCCCTAAATTTGTTAAAGTAGAATGTTGGTAAGATTTTAGAATTTATTCACGAATTTTGATAATGTGGTTGTAAATTGTAAGTATAAATTTAGATTGCCCTAATTTGACTTGGAATGTGAATTTCTATGCTTTAATTTATTGAAGTCGTTGTGGATACAATTTAGTTTTATCTATTTCCATGTAATTTCCATAAATTATCTAATCCGACGACTATGAATAAAAAGCGCGTCATTTGAAATAATATTGAATATACCAAAAAAGAAAGAGATGTGTAAAGTGTGGATGTTCTCATCCATATTTTGCGCTATCTATTTCAATGAAAGAAAAGAGATAATTCTCGGTAATTACAAACGAAGCAAAACTCTCGTTTTTGGGTAATTTATAGAAAGTTACAACAGTAATCCTTTTGGGAAGGATAGCTGCATTATTATAAACTATGGAAATAAATGTTCCTTAAAGAATGTACATATAAGTGTTTGTTTTGGAATTCCTACATGTAGAAATTATAAGTTAGAAGTAGAACTGTGTGTGTCTGTATGTATATATATAGCCTAATATTCAACGATATTGGTATTAGTCATAATTAGGTGAACTAATTATTAATAGCGTAGTAAACTATAGAATAAGGAGGTTGAAATAGAAAAGAAATAGTTACTCCAAAATTTGTAGGGCACTAAATGTGCTGTTAATAGTGAATTACATGAATTAAATGGGGATATAAATGTTTTTAATTAGTTAGTTATTTGTTTCTCCTAGGTGGGCAAGTTAACCCGTAGATAAGTCTTTCAGATGCATTAGTCCTATGACAAATTAAATTACATATCATATCTAGGGGTCGTCGGTCTCTGTAGGTAAAGTAGATTGACTAGCGATTACGTTATGGAGGATCGTTTTAGGGTTAAGATATTAAATAGTCATTGGGACTGCCTCTTCCCTATTGAAGAAGTATTAAGTGGCTAGAGTTTTCTTTTGGGTAGTACAACATTTAGATATATATGCATATTATACATATATAGTTATACCGCGGAGAAGGTTAGATATATCATACGTGTAGATAGAGTTACACAGATTAGCCATGAATAACAAATATAACGCTTAAACCGAAATCAATTGGCATAAATTAGTGTCATAGATAAAGTATGTATTCCAGTCACCAAAACATTATTCCAACCTCCTTTTCATTACAACCCGTATGATAGATTAGAGGGACATGCTACTGGAGTAAGACCGGAATAGTAGATGGAGAAGTCTTCTTATTCATGCTCGACACTAACAAGGCAAATTGATTCTAAGGAATAATATTGATTCCAAGGTAGTATCCTTAGTCGACATATATAAATTCTATTATATTTTTCAATTCCCTATTAGTTTTTGTAGATAGCTATCTGATATACTTATGCTTATTACAAGTTACCAAAACCGACATCCAAACCCTAATGGACTTGGGTTTTGATTTAGGCGAAATTCGGGCACATTAAGATGTTGGTCGTTACATGACTCTCTATATCCTTTGCCCTCTGGTCACTCTTCAAAATGTGATGGGTTTTGTCTATTATCTTAGTTCCGTTAGCAATGGAGTAGTAACTTACTTTATTAATAAGTCTCGGGATTACAAGGTGGGGATCCGAACTAATATTCGGTTATTGGTCATGTTATTACAGAATCACCATGTAAAGTAAAATTTCTTGAAATTCAATTAATAAATCGAGCCCACATATGCGATATTCTTACATATATTCAAAGAGATTTTAATGACAACATTTCAGGAAAGTTGTGAAAAATTAAATAAAATTAAAGTAAATTTTTTTTCTTATTTTTAAGGATTAAATGAATCACCGCACAGACAATGAAATTTTTAAAGGGAGATATTCAATCTTGACAAGGAAACTAATCGAAATGGGGAAAATACAAATAAATGATAAAATGGATATGTAGATAATACTTTATGGTTAAATTTGGTATTTCACAAAAAAAGACTTTTCCTATTTCCAAAATATCCTTTCTGGGCTTTGCACACCACGTCCCTATTTCTGATGTTATAAGAGAAGTCCCTATAGTAATGAATATCTAAATGAGGTCCCTATTTTTCTAAGTCAAAAAGCACAAACTAGCTTGTAGTTTTCTGATAGAAATTGCTAGTTAATTTGCGCTTTTTAAAAAGCTTTTCAGGAGTTGAAAAATAATTTTTTTTGTTCTTAAATAATAATATTTGTTGTTTTAGTATAATTTCAGTAAATAACTACATTTTTTACCAATATAAAATTTTGTAGAATTTTAAATTGTTTTTCCCAAAAACTGCAAGTTCCCTTACATTTCAGTGAGAAAAGTGCAATTTACCTTGTGTTTTCTATTTTCCAAAAATAAGAACATAATTTACATATCCATTTCTACATAGACTTTTTTTATATATCGGAAACATGGGCCTGTAGCTTTTACCTTAATTGCTTGTTCTACTTTTCCATAACCTACTATTAACTTGAATTGTTAACTGTTCGGCAATAATTAGATCCGATAACTCACTAACATTTAATGGTACCTTTCCAAATATACTACGAACATCTAATGAGAGGACTACCTCCCCCTACCGCCCTTACTCTTCAGACCACATGGTTACCCATCTCCTAACCTCTGGTAGCATTTAATTTTAAAACCCAAACCCCTCTAAAAATGAAATGGTTAAATTCTATTTTTGTGCAAGACCATGCTAAGTACATAATGAGAAATTGAGACAGAGATTGAGAAGGAGAGCGAGATGATTCACCTTCATTTTGTTAATAAAATTCTTGAATTAAATGTACAACCGGTGAACATAATTAGGATTTTAGAACTGAATAGACAAATGAAATTTTTTTACCGGTTAATAAAGGTGAAATTGAAAGAAGATAACTTTAATAATAATAAATTAGTAATTTGCTTCACATTTACATGGGGATACTTAGTGGCTTTTTTCTCCCCAAAAAAATTTAATTGAAATAACCAATTTTCAATTTGTCTTGTCTATAATACATCCAACATAAAAGATTTCTTATAAGCAATAATAACATTAAACACGAATATTTATAGTCGAATGAACGTCCAAAATAAAATGGAAGAAATGATACTATTAAAGAGAGAATAGTTTTAGCTAAGGGAAGTGAAAAAATGTAATCATTTAACTAAAATATTTTGCTAAGAGGAGAATTAAATTATTGACTCTCTCTCTACAAAAAATAACACATGACTTGACTTTTCTATAATTAATTCTTTCAATCATCATTCTATGTCCTCCCTCTCTCGCCCAAGAAGAAGTATCTTCTTCATTTTCCTTTAACTTTAAATAATTTCTTAAGCTTGCCTACTTTATATAACATGTTTGAAAGAAAGCTAAAATTAAATTAACAAACGAGAAAAAAAATCATACATGATCATCCCTTAAAGGAACTTCAAAATCAACTGTTTTAGGCATATTTTTTAAAACTAAAATTTATAGTAAATTTTTTGGAGGAGAAAGGGTTAAAAGGAAATTATGATTACAAGTAGAAAAGGAATGATGGGTAAGAAGAAAGAGGGAGTGGGTTGTGGATTATCAGGGGACGACATTTGGAGTACAGCTAGGAAATTAGAAGAGACAAATGAGTTCTGGGGACATTTTGAAAAGAAGGAGAATAAAAGGTAATAAGGAAAGGGTGGGTTGTAAGTTGTTATAAGTAAGGAAATGTAGGGTAGATATTTCTCACCTTTTAATTTTCATCATTTTTAACATTTTCCAACTATATTTCACTCTATCAGCCAAGTTAATTACCCATTCACAATTCAAATCGCAAGATTCGTACAATTTGGATAAATTTGTTACAATCAAATCTATATATTTGAATTAAACTGTTTTAGAAAAATATATACAAATCTATCATATATTTGAATCCGACCTGAATGCCTCTAAATTATAATAGAATATCCTTTTGAAAATAAGGACAAATTATTGAATTACATCTAATTTGTGTTTATGAAATTGGAATTCAAACCAGTCGTGCATATAATAATGAAAATAAACATGATTTTACACGTTATTACTATTAGTTTTTGATCTTTTGGTTATTATTAACAACTTGTGTTGTTTTTTGTTTTAATTTCAGGCTAAATTCATTACTAGGATGGTTATGTCATATAAGAGGACAATGAACATATTAAGATGCTTCATAAACCCACTTCCCACTTAACTATAGTGAAAAACAACCAAGTAATCCTCATCAAATGTGTATGTGTATAAAATTATATGTTATATTTGTCGCTTTCATGGCATTATACAAAAAAATGCCAAATTAGCCGGGGTGTAAGATGGTAGTTTTGGTTAAAAGGACTGGAAAATGAATTTTTTTTAATCATTTTTGTGGCGAAAAATAAATTTTAGATTATTTTGTACACAAATAAATTAAAAATTACTAAATTGACATCTCCATAATTTATTCTCCCTTTACTTTCTACATACTCTCACTTATCATAAATTTTTTCCTCATCCCCACTTCGTCTACAAACCTTACAACCCAATTTCCTAAGATAAAAAATGTGTTACTGAGTCCTACTTTGCATCATTCTAGCCACTGAACATATGGAGTGTGATTCGAACCTTATATCCATGTAAATCTCCATTATCTCATTGTCCGTCTAAATCTCAACATTATAAAAGGACAAGGATATTGATTTCATTCTATTTAAGGTTTCAATTCTATTTAGATGAGTTTTAAGATTTTATGTTTTGATCAAGTATTAATCAAATGTATATAATTACCAATTATTTTGGTAAATGTATTTGTTGAAAAAAAAAATTAATAATAACAAAGGGAGAGGCAGAGGAGATGAATCAGTTGGCTACTTTTTTTGATGAAGAGAGAGAATGAGGAGAGTTTCTATGGAAACTTGACTTACAAATTTGTATATTAAATTAAGTATAGGATAGATATATCCCCTTTGTAAATTTTATTATGTTTTAATTTTTTTTTTCAATCGTCCTTCTTATCCCTTAGCCTAAACACTTCTCCCCTCGTGACCGCAAAAACTCCAAAAATTGCTTAGCTCTTTCTCTCAGTTATTAACAATGAATTTCATTGATGTAGCAGAAACCAAAAACCAAAGCTAACACCCAAACATAGCAAGTGTTATTTAAACAAAAAATACAGATTAAAAGAAGAAGATAGATGTAATGGTTACAACATGTTCAACGTTATTCTAATCCAATTCGAACTTCATTTAAAAAGATTATAAATTCAACATGCACAACGACACACTGATGCACCATTGGTAATAGCACAGTCTCCTCCACTGCATTTAGTCCTACACCAATGTCCACATTCAATTCGATCTGCAGCATTTGGGTGTAGCAGCGTAGCCTAAATGGTATTTGTTTTCTTAAAATATTTGAATGCTAAAACAACTAAAAATGAAGAATAATGAATGATTTCTTACCTGTTGCATAGATAGCCAAAAACATTATGAGAAGGACATCAACCTTGACTTGTGACATAATGTTTGGATTGTGGTTTTTTTTCTTAACTTTCAAATTTTATTTATCATCAATGTCGCTGGTACATCCTTTTTATAAGAGTTACGTGCCATGGTATTTGTGGAAATAATGATAAAATTAATTGTCTTTCTAATTAATGCAATGATATCGTATAACTTCCTAAATTTTGTGTTTTGTATTCATTAGTGAGTTTTATTTTGAATTCTCTTAATTATATACTAAAAGAATTTTGTTTACAAAGGAAACCCATAGTAAAAATAGATGAGTGATTTTTAAAAAAAGCTTATACTAATAACTTCTTGTTAATTTTGATTGTTTAAAACAAGAAGTCAACCTGATCTAGCATTTTGTAATTAAAAATAATGAAATTTATATCATTTTCTAAAAAAGAATGAAATTTATATCATGTTATTAATGGAAATATAGATTTGGTATTATGTGTAGTAAATCAATAACCTTTTTAGTTTATGCATTAGTCGGTACAATTCACATGTATATATGGATAGATAACATCAACGAAAATGAATGTGTACAATTTTGGGCGTTGATTCCATAATTAATAATTTTTTTACTTTTATTCATATTCAATGAGGGCATGTTAATATTTTCTATGTAATATTCACGCATTAATTTATTGACCATTTTAGAATATTTTGATTTGGATTTCTTTCTCGACATTGATTAATTAGATGAATAATAGGGTGACATTAATACGATGATTTATTATCTTATCAACTATATGTAATTGCATATTATGTTAATGCTAGGTTATTCCTATAAAATATACAGTGTCATGACTCCATCATAATTATATTTCTCACATGACCCTATTTTTAAAATTTAACAAACCAGATCTTTATTTCTCATTAAAATGTCCAGTATTTGCATTGTTAAACCAATTTTTCAGTTACATAAGACTACACCATACACAAAT
The DNA here is from genome assembly GCA_030737815.1 of Allium fistulosum. NCBI lineage: Eukaryota > Viridiplantae > Streptophyta > Magnoliopsida > Asparagales > Amaryllidaceae > Allium > Allium fistulosum. The sequence goes on along the minus strand of CM060906.1, from coordinate 149,674,548 downwards.
TTAGAGAATAAAATCATGGTTTTTGCTTTATTTATATCCGAAATGGATATGCCCTATAATATTCTCAAAGTGCAAATTATACTTTTATTTATGGATTTAATACTTTAGGTGTCATAAGCTTTATGCGTGGACCTGAACATCCAAATACTTTTCTTACTTTCTATACTAGATCATAATGTATAATCCTGCTCTTAACAAGATACTTTCATATTTTTATGCGGTCCCGAGTTCGAATCTCACTCTTAATAAAAATACCTTTATATTTTTAGGGGATTTGTTGTTCAAATCTTGCTCTTAACAATTTTTTTCACGTTTGTAACTACATGGGTTCGAATTTAGGTATAAGAAAAGATAATTTTTTCATATATGTCAATCTATTTATTTTACAATTAGTAGCGTAAGATGCTTATTTTAAACTACACATTATTCACATATTTCTTTACAAATATGTGCGTGTATGTGTAATATTTTGAATATTTAATTCCCTATCTTTATAATAATTCTTAATATATGTCCTTCTTGATTTTATTTACAATGATAAATTTAATATTTTATTTGTTGGACTTATTATCTTCATAATGATTGATTTTCTTATTTAAAACCAATCATGATTAATTAATATTATATGCTTTTAGTTTTCAAAATTGAATTTAAATCTTTAATATTATGCATGAGTATTCCACTTTAAACATTAAGAAGATTAGTATACTTCGAAAAATTTTATTTACTTTTTCTGATCTTGAAATTTTACAATTTTCAACTTGATATATAAGTTTTGAAATATTGAACTTGAATAATTTCAAATTTACTTTAAACAATTTCTTACATATATAATCATTCAGTAAAATTCTAGTAATCTTTATTTTTAAGAATTGGCGATACTATTTGCACCCACTTAATTACCTTCTCTAACTACTTTATCCTCTTACCTAATCAAATACTTTGCTCATGCACTACCACCTACCTTTTCATAATTATTTTATTTTCTAAAAACCACAATTAAATTCTTCTACCCTCTCTCTCACTAAGAAATAGAATCAAGATTTCCCCATTTATTTGTCCACATATGATCTTTTACATCATTTTTCGTTTCATCAATACATTTATATCCAATAAATTTTGTTACGACTATGTTGTCATTGACTTTAATATATTTTTGGTAAATCATGTAACGCTAACCAATATTTAAATAACAAATAATAGTTTGTAGCCACAATTTGGTGTGCTATGGTAGAACATAACAATGAACCTTCAGTACTAGTTCAATAAAAAGTTTCTAATCATCGTTACTTATTTTGTTGTTTCAATATGTAAACAAAAGAAGAATGACAAAACAATTTGTAATAGAGAACAATATGAGATAGTCAAATATAATTTATTTTGTTGTTTTAATATGTAAACAAAAGAAGAACGACAAAACAATATGTAATATGAGATAGTCAAATATAACTAAAATTATTTCGAACGATATTTTATTACAAAATTAATAATTACAGTAACTTACAGAATTACCCCTAGATCATATCCCTAACGCCATCAATCTATCATTTGCACTTAGGGCCAATTTTGGAATCTTAATCCCATCTCTTTACTAAGATGAACAAGAATTGGCCAAGCTAGTCCCTTTATGAATGGATATGCTAAGTTGTTCTTCGTATGTACTCTTTGAATCACAAACTCTTTCTTCTTGATAAATTATTTAATTAGGTGGAACTTTCGAAGAATGTTTATCTATTTCTTATGTGCTATAGACTCCTTTGCAATCTACATCGTTGCATTGATTTCACAAAACTATGTCATCGAATTCTCCGTCTTTGAAATCAACCTTAGCTCACTCCAAAATTTACCCAGCTGGACCGCTTCTTTAACTGCTTCGTTAAGTGTGACATACTCAATTTCCATTGTTGAATCAGCTAACATTTCATGTTTGGAACTTTTTCAACTAACGGCCACATTGTCTAAAGAAATAGTTAACTTAACACTAACTTACTATCTTCTATATCACTTTAAAAGCTAGAAGCTGTAAAAACCTTCATAAAGAGGTCTTCATTACCATATATAAGGAATAAGTCCTTAGCATTTCTTAGATACATTGTTTAAGTCCATAAATTGACTGTAACAACTTGCAAGCCTTGCCCTTGCTCCACTGACCTCGAAATCCTCAGGCCGCAAAATATAAATCGTCCAATTTAAATCATCGTTTAGAAATTCCATTTTCATGTCCATTTTCAATAGTTCATAATCATAGTATGCAGCAATAGCCATCGTTATCCTAATTGACTTAAGCAGTTCTACAGGCAAAAATGTTTCATTATAATCAACGCCTAGAATATAACGAAATCCTTTTGGAACTAGGCTTGCTTTGTAAGTCTCCGCTTGTCTATCTACATTTAGTTGTTTTCTCAAAAAACTTGCAATGGATGGGTTTACCAATTTGGCTATGTCAGCTAAAGTCCTAACTTTATTTTCTTACATGGAATCCATTCGAATTCATAGCTCCAACCATAATGCTAATTATTTATCCTGTAGTGCATGCTGGAATGAGAGAGCAGTATCATCATTTAAGATGTAGTACTCTTTTTCGTCGTGCATGAGAAAACCGTAGGATTTCTCTATTGCCAGAGATTCCTTATTAGATCTTCTAATTGGTTGCGTGTTTTAACATAATGGTGGATTTGATTTTTCTACCAGTTTGGCTTCTGTGTTAATTTCTTGTATCTAGTCCAAGTCTATGACTTTACTCTTAATTTCTTTTGATAGAAATGCCTTTTTTGAAAAGACTATATGTCAGTAAACAATATTTTGTTTGTCGTGTTGTAGAAAATTTATCTCATTTAGTTCTTGGAATATCCTTTAAATTTGCACAATGCAGAACTTGCCCCAAGTTTATTATGACCAACATTCCTAACGTTGGCTGGATAAACCCACGCCTTCAAATATTTCAGTAGGAATTTCTTTCCATACCATATCTTATATGGGGATAAAGACACATATTCATTAGGTATCAAATTTAACATATATGCTATGGTATCAAGCGTGCCCTAATAGGAATGAGGTAACTTAGCTTTACTAATAAAAAATGAACCATATCAAATAATGTTTGATTCCTTCACACTAAAATACCGTTGTTCTTAGAGTATATAGGGGATTGATCTATGAAATAAGTCTATTATAGCTTATGTATTATTGGACCTCTTGTCCAACATACTCATCTTCTTAATAAAATCGATGTACTTTAATCATATGGTTTGGTTGATTTTCGATTTCATTTTTATATTCTATAAATTTCTCAAGATATTGGACCTATTCTTTGTAAGATATAGATATCATAGCCTTGAGAAATCATCGATAAAAGTAACAAAATAAGAGGAGTTATCTTTGGTAACTATAGGCATTGCCCTACGTACATCCGTATGTACAAGACCCAAGAGTTCATTAACTCTTGCTTGGTCATTTTTCCTACAAGACATGACTCACATGCTTCAAATGAAGGTATAAAACCATCTGTTTTCAATTTGCGTAGCAGTTTCTCACTTATATGACCCAGCCTAAAATGCCATAAATAATAATTATTATTGTCGACATTAGAAGAATTATTTAGAGCACATACATAATTAGTATTATAACATGTATGTCATTATCCAAAATACTATTGTTGACTTTATTTCCATTCAACATATTATTCATAACATTATCCAAACAATGGAAAATATGTTCAGTTTCAGACTATCTGGGCGCAGAAACTTTTCCACAAATAAAGTGATTTATAGAATAGCAATTATTTAAAATCAGTACTAATCCATATGGAAAATCCAGATGATAGACTCCAACTATAGTTGCACTCACTAGAGATCCATCAACAACTTGAAGTCTCATCTCTTCCTTTGCTACATGACGTCTATTCCTAATCCTTAATGCATTACATATATGATTCCAGATCAAATACCTAAAATCAAAGATGATTAATTTATTGCAAAACAATTTTGAATCATAAATAAACCTATAGAGTAGTTGAACTGTTCTATTTATTCTCTTTGATAATCTTTATGTACTCTAGATAGTTCTATTTCTAGTGAACCTTCTTGTGATAATGATGACACTCACCCTTGCTAGCATGTAATGACCTGAAATTCCGAACACTTCATATTTAAATATCTAGAATATTTATATATTTTTATCTTGGATTTATTATAAATAAATATGATTTTATAACCTTATTAAACCATTTTAATTGACAAATAATAAAGGAAAACTTATTTTTTGAATTTTGTTTACAAAAATAAATAGTTTGAAGAAATACCGATAATGTGACTGAATATCGTTTTATCAATAAATGTCTTTTTATTTAACAAAATTTGTTTGAATTCCTAGAAACTTGTATTGTAACACATGAATACATTTACCACAATTCAAATCGCCTTTATTCTTAACCAAAAGATTAATTAAACTAGGAGGAATTAAGGGGACAAAAAGATTCTTAATTCAAGGCATGGTTTAAGGGAGGCATGGCATGAAAAAGGCATGAAACATGCCACAAATCAGTGCATGAATCAAGGAATGAAGAGATGGAAAGAGTAAATTTTCTCTCTCTTTTCTTCATAATTTTGGTCAGCCATTCGGGGGTCGAAAAGGGTGGCCATTATAGCTAGTGTCAAAGCTTAAGGTTAAGCGAGAACCTTGGCTTTGGTGAGGTATAATTTTTTAAGAGATATGGTAATGGAATTTCGTACCATGAATTGAGAGTATTATATATATGAGAGCATATATGTATTTATTATATATTAGTAATATATATATAAGTATAGATTGATAGTTAGTTGATTAATGTATGGATTAACGATTTTCATTTTGTCCCTCATTGATTAGCTTAGTCTTGCTCGACCTTGAGCATTTGCAATTATTTATGGATTTATAAGTGGTTTACCTTTTTAAAACATGGTTTGGGAAGATAGTAATTGTGGAAACATTGAATTGAACACCTTGTGAATTAAGTTTCCCAATTATAAGGCATTCGAAGATTGTTAACCAAAAATATGGTTAACACCCCCAAACTAGTGTGTATTAGAGCTAATTTGTAGAAATTCAACAAATTCCCATAGGGTTTGTAATGAATTACAAAACTGTTTGAATTTGAACTTGTAGATATAAGGAATAAAATAAGAAAAAATTGAATATGCCCAAGCCATCCTCTTTTATTCATAACCAAATGAGTTACGTGTATTGAGCTTTATCTCCAATTCAATTTAGGGTTTCTAAGATCAGTTATCACTATGAAAGTATGGAAAAGAAGATGAATTTAGTTTTCAGAATTCTGCCACTAAAACTGGACCGCTTGGGTCTTATTTATAGATGCAGGGGGCCCACCTTCCAACTTCATGCTTTTGATTGAGTCGAAAGGTCCCCCTTTTATATGTTGTCTTAACGCTTTTGACTTCATCGAAAGGTTAAGAACCTTTCGACTGTGTCGAAAGGTTAGGAGTCTCTTATGTTTCTTGGTCTATTTCTTTTGCTTCCTTATTTTCCACCTTGTCGAAAGGTCTCTACTCTGCATACTATGTGAACCTTTCGACCTCGTCGAAAGGTCTGCCTCTCTCATGCTGTTATGAACCCTCCGACCTTATCGAATGGTTTGCCTTGTTAAGGAATTTCCGCCTTTGTTGAAAGGTTTGCCTTGTTATGAACCTTCCACCTTAGTCAAAAGGTTTGTCCTTCATATGCCATCATGAACCTTCCGCCATTGTCGGAAGGTTTGTTACTCTTATGCCTCCATAAACCTTCCGCCTTTGTCGAAGGGTTTGTCTTTTTTAATCTGTTGTGAACCCTTCGACCTTGTCGGATGGTTGCTCTTCACTTGATTGTTATTAATCTCCCGATCTTGTCAGAAGGTTGCTCTTAACTTGATTATTGTCGTGAGCTGTGCTTCCGTTCAATGTTGGCGAAAGGTTGTCTTTCATTTCTTGTTGACTTGTGAGTGTTGTTTTCTTCATAGACCTTTCCACGCTACTGAAAGGTGTCCTGCAATTGTCTTAACCATTTGGAAAGGCTTACTAAGCTTTCAGAATGGTTACTTTGGAGCGAAACCTTTTGACTTCGGAAGGTTTGTGTAACGACCCTGAATTTCCGACCCAATTTAAAAATTTTAAATCCATTATTTTAATATAAAAATGTGAAATTTATATACGATCTCGATTAACGCCCAAACTTTGTTTATAAGATGCGTCCAGTAAGTTATGGATATGGGTAAAGTTTCGTCGTAAAATATCGCAGTAAATTTCGTTCGCGTTTTATTGCATATCAGTTCATTTTAAAGTGTGTAAAATTTTATCTTTCAAACCTGAATATTTTTACATAGAAAAATTCTAAATCATCTTCTGGCAGAGATGTCATTTTTCGTTTTTCCAAATTCGGACTTCTTTAGCTCCGTCGATCTTATTTTTCTGCGTTTTTCCTGCATTTTCCCGCTAGTATAAAAATTCGATTGTTTTATAAAACTATCGTATCGTAATTATCTGTGTACCATTGGAAGCACCTCGTTGTGCCGATCAGAATGGTATATTCATTTGTACAAATCGGAGTTCAACGTAAAACGTCGCGCTAATTTAACCATTCCAAAGGGACCGGTTAAATACATATTCAGCCCAAAAATTACAGCCCGTATCCATTCAAAATATGAAAATAAAACTTTGGCTGAAGTAGATTTATGATGGTGGTTGGTAGCTGGTGGTTGCATGGGAACTAGGAAGGACGCTTCATAACTCACAAAGAAACATTTACTGTGCAATCCAATTCTCAACCAAATATAAAAATATAAAATGAAATAGGCATTAGTTGTGCATCCATCTACTACTGTACGGTCCTCTCCTTCTCCATCTTTATTTCTTCTTTCTCAAAATTTTGTTTCTCTGTCAAACTTTGAAATTGCAAAAGAGAAAAAAAAATAAACTCAGCCTCCATTCGCTTCACCGAGCCACCGCGACCCAGCCCACCCTCCTCCGCCGTCGCGCGCGCCACTTCACCACCCGTAACCGGCTGCATCGCCAAATCCTCCAACGCCCGTCCCACCGACCATCGGCCATCACCCTGCGACCGCCGCTTCCCACCTTGTACCACCCACATCCACGCGCCGACCAAGCCCACTAAACCACCATGCGCCGCCGCCACTCCCCTAGCCGTGAGCCCCTTTCACCACACCTAGACCCGAAATCAACCATCGCCCCATCCTCCATCACCCGCGACCACCCTACCTCATCGTTGCAACCACCTGCGCGCACAGCCTTCAGCCAACCACCGCCCCTCCGGCTCCCCTTGCCAGCATCCTTCCACCGCACCCAGATCGGAGCGCGCACAGTCCTCTGACTGTCGCCATTTCCCGCCTGTGCCAACCTCTCGTGCATGCCGTATACATGCAAATGCAGGCTTACGTGAAAAAAAAATGAGTTTCTAAAAAAAAAAGAGAAGAAAAGAATCAGACTTTGTTTTAAATTTGTTACCAAAGAAAATATGTAATGAGTATATATTTGGTTGCTGGGTAGTAACTTTAACGACCCCATATTTTTATATAAATTTAAATTGATAATTAAATTTATTTTTTAATTAAAATTGTAAATAAATGGTTTAAGAATAAAAATGAAAATATATAAGATATAGAGTATAAAATAAATACATTTGATAAAAATCTAATAACAAATTAAAATCTAGAAATTCACTTACATTTGGAGATATAAAGCAGATTTCTTTCAAATACATTTCTGTTGGTGGCGGAGAATTTATTCACTTAGCTTAACACCCTTCTCTGAGACGTACGAGCTCAGAGGTTATGTAGTTGAAGGTTATCAGCGATATACTCCCAATTTGGTAATGTGGCATGCTGAGTGTTGCTGTGTGATGATCATTTATTGATCATTTGTGATCAAAGCGTGGCTTTGTGAAAAAAGCGTAGCTTTGTGGACAAGACTTCGTCAGACCTCACAACCCGGAAATGATCGAAACAGGAAAGATGCGGCAAGATTTCAGGGGTAGCTTCCCTAGGGTATGACCATTCCTTCTGGAAAAGGGTAGTATCATGGTATGGAGCCCAGATACTTACTCATGTAGACACACTTTATTTATTATGTGTGATGTTGGTTACCGAGCGCTCGGATAAAGGTCCCAAAGGACCGGGGGTGGCATATCTCAGGTTTACTACCCGGGAAGGGGGTAACCGGCCTTGTGTTGGCAGAGAGCAGGTTGTCTCTCGGGGCGTCCCGCTAGAGGTGTTCCCATGTGGCATAGGAAGTTCCTTAGCCTGACCATTTGTTGGAAAATCCAAAGAAACAATATGAACCTTTACGATTGCAGTTGTATAACCTGTCTCCTCAGGTGGCAGCTATAGCTGGCATAATATAATGGTACCTATGCTGGCTAAGATTAATATTGTATTTTCGAAATGTTTTCTTCACTATGCACTAATAATAATATCAAAAGAGTTTCTTTTGCGTAGTAAGCATATTTGACTATCATAAGAAGAAATCTCCTCCAAGTCTGCGATTGCATTGTGTGTGTGGTGGGAGGTCTTATGGTAGTTTCATTTTCCAAAAGCATTGCGGATTTCAATGTTTAAATTTCTTTGTTGTTTGTTTTAAAGATAAACTATTTTTGTTTGCTCATACCAGTCTCGTGACTGACCTGGAGTTTATTGTTCCCTTCCTAAACTCTGGGTGCCCACAATTTTCCACACGGGCAGTCTAGAGTTGGGTTTCTCAGATATTCAGGTTTAGTAGATTATCTGGAGCTGGTTCAGTTAGTGGAGTTCATGACTGCACTTGCTTTTCTTAGTGGTTCGAGCTTGACATTGGAGTAGTTGGACTCAGCCTCTCTGGCCGATCATTTGGAGTTATCACTTCTATTTTCCGTTGTAGCATTGTATCATATCTCTGATATTGTTGTATCATATTGATATCATTGTTGTATATCATTCCGGATATTGTATTCATTGGAGTTTTATATGATATCATTTATTACTTTTTCCGCTGTGTTGTTATACTTAATGGTGTTATAAGCTCCAACAAGCCGGATTCGGCCTTTGAATCTACTGCATTTGAGTACAAGTGAAGTACGGGTGCCGATTTTCGAAGGTTGAGTTTCAGGATTGTTACATTTGGTATCAGAGCTAAGGTTGAACTTTAGCTCAGGAGTATATTGAGTAGCTCATTAGAGATAGGGTGAAGTATACCCTATATGAGTAATCCTTCAGATATCCGTTTGTATGCCTTAGTAAATTCTTTTACTATTCACTGATAGTAAGTATGAGTGCAGGAAGAGGATGAGATAGGGGACAGGAAATACGACTATAAATGGTCAATATCCTGTAACAACAAGGAAACAATATTTTTTCTATCAATCTCTTTTGTTCAGCATCTTTTCCCAATTCTTTGGTAGTTCCCGGTAGATCCAGGAAGAGATTCGATATATTAATATGGGACATAAACTCCAGATATACCAAAATTGTTTGTTTGGATGAATTGGTTGTTTTGTTTGTTATGGTTGATAGGTATACTTTAGTTCTAAACTAATAGTTTTGAAAATTGTATCTATATATCTATCTATTCTTTAGGTTTCGATATGTTCTATGAATGGTTAGTTATCCCTTCGAACTAACCGATGCCCCTGCATATTTCATAGATCTGGATAACCCGAGTATCTTGTGAAGTGTCAAACAGATTCGTTCTTGTATCTATTGTTGATATTCTGATTTGGTAAGCCAAATTCAGAATAGATATTCAGTTTGAGTTGATGAAATATTCTTCATCTATCTTTGTGCCTCCTTGGCAATTTCGAGGACGAAATTCTTTTAAGGGGGGAAGTCTGTAACAACCCTGGATTTTTATATAAATTTAAATTGATAATTAAATTTATTTTTGAATTAAAATTGTAAATAAATGGTTTAAGAATAAAAATGAAAATATATAAGATATAGAGTATAAAATAAATACATTTGATAAAAATCTAATAACAAATTAAAATCTAGAAATTCACTTATATTACCAAATGAATATATAAATAATTAGTATTTAAGTTAGAAATAAATAATGGAGATAGAAATAAATTATAGAAAAATACATATAGTTCATACAATATAAAGTAAATTTTGATATCATAAATCAATACAAAATAATATGAAATAAATACAAAATATAATAAAAGGAAATAGAATAAAATAGAAGTTCATTTATGTTATATAGCAATATGAACAAATAAATATATGTATGAACACTTAGATAAAATCTAAAGCAAATTATCCAAGTACAAACAAGATATCTTCAAATATGAAATATGACCAAAATTTTATACAGAGACATATAAAGCAAACCAGATAAGTATGAAACCAAAGATAAAAATTATATATATGAAGACCCTAGCATATAGATAAATAAACATATACTTGTACATGGCAATTAATGCCAATATCTTATTACACCATAACCTATTATCTCAACCGAAATAGCAAGAATCACTTCAGCCTACATATCAGCTGCCAGGTAAGTAAATATGTATGAAGTATGCAAGACAAGAAGTAAAGTAAAAACATAAATATCTATGTATAAATAAACAGGATAAGTATGAACATTTGGAAAGGAATTTAAACCAATTATAAAAATCTCAGTTTGTACAATGATAATTAATGCTAGCATAAACAAGGTCAACTCGAAAATGTATCAACCTCCATTTCTCTGATCTATATTGTACAAACAATATTTTATCCCTTGTACAAAATGAATACTCTGTAAACTCCTCTTCTTTATATCAACTTCACCTCAGCTTCTTCATTTCAAGCTGAGACAATCTAAAGTAATATCATTCAAACTTAAAACAAGGATTCAAATTTAAACAACTATTCAGATCAATTCAAATCAAAGACTAAGCAAAGCAATCAAGCAACAAATTAAAGATCACTGTCCAGTTTCAAACTCAAGCTTTGCCCTCTGTTCTTTGGTTCCCTGTTTACATATCTCAGGTGAGTAAACATAATTTTTAAAAGCTTTGAGTTTAATTAAAAACAGTTCAAAATTCTTTGATGATCTGGTTGTGTATGCATCAGTTTGAATATAATTTTGTGATGCTCTGTGTTTCTCTGTAATTGATACAGGGTGTATATTTGTTTTTCAAAACTTAAATCCATCTGCTGCTAATCATTGTTAAGTTTAAATTTTTAAATCAAACAAGAAGTTTAAACTTTAAATTTAGATTTTAAAAGTTGTTCTAAGTCCTGTTTGTAAAATACACACTGTAACTTTGTTTCACAGGTAAGTAAGTAGAGATTTGATAAAAATCGATTGTTGTAAAATATTAATTCAAGTTTATATCTTGAATTCTGATTGAAATTTATGATTTTTAAAACAAAAACAAGGATTTTTAATTTAGTATTTCAAGAGCAGTTTGAAATTGGATAAAGTTTGCATTTTTCTCAATTCCTGACAATCGAATCATTAATAAATAGTGAAATTTGTTCTGAAGCATGTTTGAACCTCTGTGATGCTGGGAAAATTGTTGAAATATTTTTCGAATACAAGAATGGGCCGAACTAGATTGATTTAGGGTTTTAGTTCAAGTTCTTGAACTTGTCTGTATATGTGTCGAGTTTGTCTTCGTCGCGCAATCGAGTTGCACGTGATGATGGGGGAGGGTAGTATGGAGCATGGACATGATGTGGCCGAAGCAGTGGTGTCGCTGGTGGTCGGCGACGTGGGGGCGAGGTAATTTTTGGTCGGAGTTTTGGTTCAGGTTTTCGAATGAACGACGAAATCACGATCTGGAATTTTTTGCTTCGAGATGATTATTGCAATCGAGTGTTGGGATGATTCGTGACTCGCCGAAGGGAGCGTGGTTCGCCAGAGTGTCGGCGAGGTGATGTGCACGTGTACGTGCATATGTATACATCTGTGTTGTGTCTGGGTTTGTTTCGTGTCTGGGAAGAAGAGACGCTCTCGGGGTTTTACTCGATGACGTTGCGGGGTTGTCTCGAAGAAAAATGGGGGAGTGGGTTGCTCGGGGAAGATGGAGGAAAAACTCGAGTAAGTACTCGAGTGGAACCTGAGTAATTTTTGTTTGACAATTAATACTTTAGAATGTTTTAAAATCTCGTTAATACTTTAATTAAGTAGTAAAAAGTATTGGAATTTAATTAACATCAAAGTTTCCAAATTAGTAAACATTGATTTCCAAGTTATAGGAATGTTAATCAGGACAAATAAGTATAATTATTAATTGTTTTAAAGGGGTGATTGATAATGGATAATTAATTTTAAACTTATAATTAATTAAGTGACTAGAGATTAGCCGATTTGAAATTAAAGATTTGGTTAATTAACAATTAAAGTGTTTAATTTATTTGTAATTATTTATTGTTGATGATAATTAATTTCAAGATGGTTAATTAAGATTTTAATGATAAGTCAGTGATTAATTAAAGGAATGATAATTAATTGAGGAATAATTAATTAAAGTAATTAATTAAAGATAATTAATTAAATGGTGAATTAAATAATTAAAGGTTAATTATTTAATAATTAAAGGTTAATTAATTTATTATTAAAGGTTAATTAATTTATTATAAATGGTTAATTAATAAATGATTAAATAATAATTAATCAAATGATTTGTAATTAACCAGGATTAGTAATTCATAAGAAATTAATCTGATTTGAATTAATCAGACAATTTAATTGATCTTACATATGGATAATTGGATTTGACTGAATGATTGAATTGTTTAATATCTCTGAATTATGATGCTTTGTAATATGAATTGCTTTGTGCTGAGCTGTTATATCTGTGATGAGTATACTGTTGTATGAATATGAAAACCCCTTGGCCCGTAAACGACATCTGAATTTCGATGCGGTAGCGAGTCGGATTCCAGTTGGATATCCGAAACCCACATCGAATCGTAATAGTGAATCTTTATGACTGATAAATTTATTTTATCTATGAATCTGTGAATGAAGATAAGCGTTATCGATTATACCGCTTATCGATATATCTGTGATGATTGATGTTGTGCACTATTGTGTAAAATCCCTGGACTACACCATACACACACAAATATGGATTTCACGTGGAAATCGGTTAAGTCACAGATGATTTAAATTTAATATTTTTGAAATTGAAATTTTAATTTCAATTGATTTTGAAATTGGAAATTAGGGTTTAATATGAAAAGCTTTTGGAAGGAGTTTTAAAGATATTTTTGATATCTTGAAATTTAAATAATTTGATTTAAATTTGAATTCAAGTTTGAAATTGAATTCTATGATTTGAAACTAGGGATTAAAGATGCTGTACAAGTTATATATGGGTTAAACCATTTTAAAGGTATTGATTTGGGAATTTGAATTTAATTCAAGGGTTTTAACTCGTGTAAATATAACTGGATTTTTCCGAAACGAAACTACTTGTTTTCAAATAATAATAGCTTTCATTTTAAGAAAGAATTTCCAAATTGTGTTGAAAAGTTTCAAGTTTGAAATGGAATTGAAATGTTTTGAAAGCTATGAAATGAGTCTTTGATTCAAAGACCAGACGAGTTAATCCAACTTGAAATAGAATTGTTTTGAAAGGCTATGAATAAATCTTTGTTTAAAGATTGGACGAGTTAATCCAAATCGATTTGGAAAATCTATGAATGTATCTTTGTGAATGGGGTTAACATTTTGAATTGAATCTTTTTGTTTAAAAGATTGGAAATGGTAATTTGTTTTAACCATTCGAATGAAAAGTTTTGGGCTTTAAGCTGTGATTTAATTGAAATACCAATATCCATATGTTTTTAAATATGCGCTCGTTATTCGGTTTAGCCGGGAGAGGACCTTTGTGTAGTATAACCCATTCCGAATAATGATACGACGTATATGGATAGCATTTGAAGACTGGTGGTGAAGACCGGATATTTTCGAAAACGAAAGGACAACTCGGCGAATGTCTCTGCATCGACTGGTCCCTGATATAGAGATTTTAGCACCCTTTGTGATGGGAAGTCCGGATGTGATTAGAAAATTATCCGAATTTGCAAGGGATTCTTCGGAAGTGCCTTTGGTTCTGTTCGAACCCGTAACAGACTTGTATGGTTACATGTTTGACATTACATTTTGAGATATAAAGCAGATTTCTTTCAAATACATTTCTGTTGGTGGCGGAGAATTTATTCTCTTAGCTTAACACCCTTCTCTGAGACGTACGAGCTCAGAGGTTATGTAGTTGAAGGTTATCAGCGATATACTCCCAATTTGGTAATGTGGCATGCTGAGTGTTGCTGTGTGATGATCATTTATTGATCATTTGTGATCAAAGCGTGGCTTTGTGAAAAAAGAGTAGCTTTGTGGACGAGACTTCGTCATACCTCACAACTCGGAAATGATCGAAACAGGAAAGATGCGGCAAGGTTTCAGGGGTAGCTTCCCTAGGGTATGACCATTCCTTCTGGAAAAGGGTAGTATCATGGTATGGAGCCCAGATACTTACTCATGTGGACACACTTTATTTATTATGTGTGATGTTGGTTACCGAGCGCTCGGATAAAGGTCCCAAAGGACTAGGGGTGGCATATTTCAGGTTTACTACCCGGGAAGGGGGTAACCGGCCTTGTGTTGGCAGAGAGCAGGTTGTCTCTTGGGGCGTCCCGCCAGAGGCGTTCCCATGTGGCATAGGAAGTTCTTTAGCCTGACCATTTGTTGGAAAATCCAAAGAAACAATATGAATCTTTACGATTGCAGTTGTATAACCTGACTCCTCAGGCGGCAGCTATAGCTGGCATAATATAATGGTACCTATGCTGGCTAAGATTAATATTGTATTTTCGAAATGTTTTCTACACTATGCACTAATAATAATATCAAAAGAGTTTCTTTTGCGTAGTAAGCATATTTGACTATCATAAGAAGAAATCTCCTCCAAGTCTGCGATTGCATTGTGTGTGTGGTGGGAGGTCTTATGGTAGTTTCATTTTCCAAAAGCATTGCGGATTTCAATGTTCAAATTTCTTTGTTGTTTGTTTTAAAGATAAACTGTTTTTGTTTGCTCATACCAGTCTCATGACTGACCTGGAGTTTATTGTTCCCTTCCTAAACTCTGGGTGCCCACAATTTTCCACACGGGCAGTCTAGAGTTGGGTTTCTCAGATATTCAGGTTTAGTAGATTATCTGGAGCTGGTTCAGTTAGTGGAGTTCATGACTGCACTTGCTTCTCTTAGTGGTTCGAGCTTGACATTGGAGTAGTTGGACTCAGCCTCTCTGGTCGATCATTTGGAGTTATCACTTCTATTTTCCACTGTAGCATTGTATCATATCTTTGATATTGTTGTATCATATTGATATCATTGTTGTATATCATTCCGGATATTGTATTCATTGGAGTTGTATATGATATCATTTATTACTTTTTCCGCTGTGTTGTTATACTTAATGGTGTTATAAGCTACGGCAAGCCGGATTCGGCGTTTGCATCTACGACATTTGGGTACAAGTGAAGTACGGGTGCCGATTTTCGAAGGCCGAGTTTCAGGATTGTTACAGTAACCTGCTTCTTTTTCTGTTGTGTACATCAACCAGTTGAAGTTTCCACTTTGCAGCGGCACTCAAATTCTCAGCTTCCTTTCTTTTTCTCCTCGTTTGGTAAGTACGTATATATGATTTTATAAATTATATATCAACGTTCATTGAATTAATATTGTCTTTCTTTTGTCGATATTTACAGTGTTTGTTTGTTCGTATTGTACCGACTTCATTCGTGCTTCTTTGTGCTTCGCCGTTCATTCTTTAACCACGGAAGGTGAATTAATTTTCACGACTTATATTCTTATACAAGTTGTTTGATGAATGATGGTTACGTGATGTTGAAATTGGATGTTAGTTTTTTTTTGTTAAAGTGATAAATAATATGCAATTGAATTTGATATAGTATAGTTAACAATTTAAAATGGATTATTTATGTTGAATATTGATTAGTAAATTTGATCCCTTCATATGTTGAATATTGATTAGTTAGATTTGACCCCTTTAACATTAAATAAATTGACACGTAGAAGTAGTGTTAGTTACACATTGAACCATTGAATGTATGATTGATGTAGCATAATTTGAATAACAGACATCAAGTGAAAACCATAATGTAATAATCTTTAATCTACATAAAATGATAATGTAGATTCTAGGAATAATTATATTAATTTGCATAGATAACAAATGTAAATTAATACGATTATTTCAGGATTATTTAAATAAATTGATGAATGGTTATGTATGGTTGCTATTGCTTGTTTATTTACTTTGACACCATCCCAGTTATCACACTGCAAGTTCCCTTTGCTATGCTTTGATTTTTGAATTGAAACGGAATCGGGTTGAAATGATAAATACCCAAATAAACTTCACTTTGGATAGAAATTTAATAAAACCCGATTGGTCAATAATTTGATTTGAAATAAAATAAGGATTTTATTGAATGGAAATAAAGTTTTGAAATAAGACTGGAATTTAAATTTTGATGAAAGAACGTTGTGTAAAAATTTATTAATTAATAATTAAATTTGAAATAATTAATACTTAAGTTTTGAAATTACTTGTTAATTGAATAAGATTGAATTATTTGATAAATTAAACTAAATTGAATTCTTTAATAAGTGAAATTGATCTTCTTGAATAAGTGGAATTAAGTTCCTTTATTAATTGAGTTTTTGTAAATTTGTAATTAAGTAAAAATTAATAAGTGGAATTGAATTTCTTTAACAAGAAATAAAATGTGTTTTATTGAAACAAATGTAAGACTTGTAACTTAAAAATTTGATTTGACAAATTTAACTTAATTGAATTTGTAAGCTTCGATATAATAAGTTGAACGTAAGTAACTGATTTAATGAATTAGAGGTTAAATGGAAATTGTTTTAGAAGATAAATTAACTTAACGAGCATTGAACGTAAATGATAAACGAGTATAAATTTATTTTAAATAATTATGGAATGAAACTTGTATTCGAATTCAAATGAATATTTTGAATTGTTTTAAAACAAATTTTGATTATAGAGTTTTGAAATGGATTTTGAAGTTATAAAACGTAAAATTTTGGAAATTGTTTGGAAAGACAAATGAAATGTTGATTTACCAATCCTTATTGAAAGTGAATTAGATTTGGTTTTGAAATTTATTAAACGACCAATCGGTGAAATAATTACGAAGGTTATTAAAGAGACTGGAATCGGTTAGGGACATACTCACTTTCTAAACCGAATACCACTTTAATAACTATATGCGGAGAGTGATCCAGAATGAAGTGGTTGGAATCACGTACGTTGATGATTGAAGAAAGTGAACGATAATGGATAGCCTTGACACTTGTGTCAAAATTGAAATGACTAAAACATGAGCCGTGCCGGGCCAAATGGGGTTAGCTACCTCGAGCGAACAGACTTCTTCGTAAACTACTCATTACTTGTTATTGATTGGTGCGCACCCTTGAATTGGGAATGTTGTTTCGCGGTGTTGCGATCGTTGCGACGATGCGTTCTCACCAGTCCGGATCAGGCAAACGGTAGTTTCACTACCTTGGGTATATTGTAACGACCCCGGATTTTATATATATTTAAATTGATAATTAAATTAATTTTTGAATAAAAATTTGTAAAATTTATTTTTAAATGGATTAATTGATTGCGAGTTTCCCCGAGTTCAAATAAAATGTGTTAAATTTTTTGAATTTAAAATCTTAAATATAAATGGTTTGAAAATAAATTTTAAAGTATATACATATAGAGAAATATAAGACAATAAATATTTAAGTTAGAAATACATCTTTAAGTTAGAAAAATAAATAAATAAATAAATAAATATATATATATATATATAAGTCAATCTATTAGATAAAGTATAAAAAAATGTAACTAGAACTTCATTCAAATTACAAAGCATAAAACAAAACTTAATATTCATGTGACAAATAAAACAAAGTAAATACCATTGTTACAAACTTAACAACAAAGTAAGATAGAAATTCATTTTAAATTATAAAATTCATTTGAATACAAAATATAAAACTAAAAGGAAGAAACAACACTTAAATATAAACAAAACTAGCAGCCACCATTGTAAAACAAATATAACTACATATATACATACAAATCTCTTTAGTCACCAAAAACAAATACAATCCCCTTGTACAAAGCTAAATCATCATGCATAATACATACAGCCGAAAACAAGTTGTACATGAGGCATTAAATGCCATTACTCTTCATCATGTACAAGGTGTACATCAGCCACCACAAAAATCTGCATAGCCCCCAAACGAAAATATCACTGATCGAACTTGTACAAACCCATTTTTTTTATTACCCTGTACAACTCCTCTTTTATTTATATCAACCTGTAAATTTGCTTTCCCATATATTTTCATCAGTTTGTTCCTTAAAGCTAAAATCTGAAGTAAACAAACCATTCAACTTAAAACGAAAACTCAATTTAAACATCAACAACAATACAAATCAGAGGACTAGAGATCAGAGAAAGGTTTCAAGTTTGCAAATGTTTCGAAGCCTGGTTTAAGCGTTTCAAAACTCTGCTCTGTTCTTTTTCTCTGACTAATGTGAGTAACTTATTTTCTTAAAATGCTTAAATTATAAAACTGTTGCTTATATATAGATATATCTGTGAATAATTTTGTTTATATACATATACTGATCCTCTGAGTGAAATTGAGAGTTGGAAGAGTTTGTATAGGCTCACTATTATGACTCTGAACACCAAAATTTGATTTCAAAAATCTTTTCTTCACGATCTACTTGATATTTGGACTTCAAGTTAAAACCAATGTTGTCTGTTTGACTTTGAACTAAGTTTTAAAAATAAAATCAAGATAAAACAACCTGTTGGAGGCTCTGGAAATCAAAGAACTGAGCATAGCTTTAAAATAAGTCAAAACTTAAACTTGTTAATTCAAGAATTCAAGTATATAATCTGAATTCTTATACCTTAACATGATTATTAAGGCAGGAATTTTAATTTTTAGACTTAGGATTGAGGGACAGTTTGAGATCGTCGAAATGTCATCGTTTTGGCAATTCCTGGTGAACTCGTCACTGGTGATGGTCGGGGATTTGCGCGGGGATGGAGAAGCCTACGAGGGTCCTAGGAAAAATGGTTGGAGGTGGCGAAGATGTCGGTGGCGTTGGCGGCGAGCAATTCATTTTTGTAAACCTAGTTTTGTCAGGGGGTAGATGTTTTGTTCGTTCGACCTCCCCTGTTGATCGAGCGCTATCAAGTTTGGGTTGATGGTAGGGGGAGCGATGACGAACAGATGGCCAGAGTTTCAAACTCTCTGGTGGACGAGGCGGTGAGAATAGCGTGATTGACAGGTTTCGAGGCGTAGTGCTTTCGCGTTTCCAGGTTTCGAGTTTTAAACTCGAATTCGATTTCGAATTGTTGTTGGATTTCCGGTGGTCGTGATCGAGTCTGGTGATGGTCGGAGATGTGGGGAAGGCCTGGAGGGTGGCTGGAGTTGACTAGAGTCACGGTGCATGTGCACCGTGCACTTTTGTTTCTGGTAGTAGTAGTGGAGAGAACTTGAGTTTTCTCGAGTGAGTACCGGGTAAGACTCGAAGACGAGAGGTGTTTGCTCGAAGCAAATTTTTGAGTGGCTCGGGTAAATGTTCCAGGTTTAAACAGAAACCTGTTCTGTTCATTTTAAAACTTAAAAATCGAAATTTGAATGATCAAACAAAGTTTAAAATAAGTTTTGAATCAAAGTTAAATAGAAATCCTAGTCCAGTTGAAACTTAGTTGAAAATAAATAAAGTTTAATAACTTAAAAGTGTTTTAATCCTTAATTCAATTTAAAGGTTTAAAGATTTGGAAATGGGTAATTACTTAATTACTTAAAAGAATTTAATTTATGTGATTCATTAAATAATGTGATTAATTTAAAGATTTATTACGTGATTAAAGGTTAATTACTTAATATTAAGGTTAATTAATTTGTTATAAATTATTAATTAATTAAGGAGTAATTAATGAATGAAAGAAATTGAGAGTTAATTAGTTAACCATTAAGGGTTAATTAATTATGATAATTAATGAAGGTAAATTAATTAATGAAAGTGATTAAGAAATACTTATTAATTAAGGAGTAATTAATTAGTTGTTGTAATTAATTAAGAATTAATTTTTAATTAGAGGATTAATTAATGATTAATCAAAGAATAATTTATTAAATGTTTTGTAATCAATTGATTATTAATTTACCATGACTAGCAAATTTATTCATGGAAATTTATCCGATTTGAATCAATCAGATAATTAAAATGATCTTATCTATGGATGTTTAGATTGTATTGGATGATTTAATTGTTTGATATCCCTGATATATGATGCTTTGTGATACATCCTGATTTATGTTGTGATCTGTAATTTATTTATCTGTGATATATTACTATGTGAATATGAAAATGTTTGACCCGTAAACGGCATTTGAATTTCGATGCGACAGGGTGTCGGATTCCAGTTGGTTATCCGAAACCCACATCGAATTGTAATGATGAATCTTTGTGACTGATAAATTTATTTTATTTATGAATCTGTGAACGAAGATAAGCGTTATCGATTATACAGCTTATCGATATATCTGTGATGATTGACGTTGTTGCACTATTGTGTGTGAAAACCCCTGGACTACACCTTTACACACACAAATATGGATTTCATGTGGAAATCGGTTAAATCACAGATGATGTAAATTTGATGTTTTTGAAATTGAAATTTTAATTTCAATTGATTTTGAAATTTGAAATTCGGTTTAAAGTGAAAAGCTTTTGAAATGGAATTTCAAAGATAAAGGTTATTTTGAATAACTTGATTGAGTTTTAAAATTTAAATAATTTGATTTAAATTTGAATTCAAGTTTGAAATTGAATTCTATGATTTGAAACTAGGGATTAAAGATGTTGTACAAGTTATATATGGGTTAAACCATTTTAAAGGTATTGATTTGGGAATTTGAATTTAATTCAAGGGTTTTAACTCGTGTAAATATAACTGGATTTTTCTAAAATGAAACTATTTGTTTTCAAATAGTAAAAGATTTCACATAAGTAATGAACTTCCAATTTGTGTTGAAAGAATTTCAAGTTTGAAATGGAATTGAAATGTTTTGAAAACTATGAAATGAGTCTTCGATTTCAAAGACCGGATGAGTTAATCCAACTTGAAATAGAATTGTTTTGAAAGGCTATGAATGAATCTTTGGAAACTAGTTTTGAAAGCTATAAGTTAAATCTTGATTTAAAGATTTAACGAGTTAATTCAATTGAAATGGAAATTGTTTTGAAATCCATAAATGGATCTTTGTGAACGGGGTAAACTTTGTGAATTGAATCTTTTTGTTTAAAAGATTAAAGGTGTGGAAATTGTTTAAACCATTGAAGGTTTTTGAAATGAATCTTTTTGTTTAAAAGATTGGAAATGGTAATTTGTTTTAACCATTCGAATGAAAAGTTTTGGGCTTTAAGCTGTGATTTAACTGAGACCCCAGTATCCATATGATTTTTAATTGCGCTCGTTATTCGGTTTAGCCGGGAGAGGACCTTTGTGTCATACAACCCATTCCGAATAAATGATATGTCGTATATGGATAGCATTTGAAGACCGGTGGTGAAGACCGGGTATTTGCGAGAACGATAGGATGACCTATCGATTGTCTCTGCACTGAGTCGCGCCGGTATAGAGATTTCCTAAGTGATGGGAAATCCGATCGGGATTGTGAATACCCGGATTTGCAAGGGCTTCTTTGGAAGTGCCTTCGGTTCTGTTCGAACCCGGAACAGACTTGTATGGATGTGTGTTTGACGTTACACTTTGAGATGTAAAGCTGGTTTCTATCAAATACATTTCTGTTGGTGGCGGAGAATTTATTCTCTTAGCTTAACACCCTTCTTTGAGACGTACGAGTTCAGAGGTTATGTAGTTGATGGTTACTAGTGATACATTCCCAATTTGGTAATGTGGCATACGAAGTGCTGATGATCATTTGTTGGTCAAAGCGTGCTTTGTGAAAAAGCGTAGCTTTGTGGAAGAGACTTCGTCGAGCCTCACAACCCGGTAATGGTCGAAACAGGAATGTTGCGACAAAGGTTTGTAGGGGTAGCGTCCCTAGGGTATGTCATTTCTTTCTGGATAAAAGGTGATATCATGGTATGGAGCCCAGATATTTTACCTATGTTGATTATACTTTGTGGCTGTTGCTTTGCGATTGAGGATCCTCGGATAAAGGTTGGTTACGACCGGGGGATGACATGACTCGTGTGTTAGTTACCTAGTTACAGCTGTACAGCGTGAGGTAGCGTCAGTGTGTTAGTTACCTAGTTACAGCTGTACAGTGTGAGGTAGCGTCGGCCTTTTGTTTGCAGAGATCCGGTTAGGATCCGGGGCGTCTTTCCAGAGGCGTTTCTATTTCGGTAAGGAAGTTCCTTAGCCTGATCATTTGTTGGAAATCCAAAAAAACAATACGAACCCTGTACGGTTTTAGTTGTATAACCTGCCATGGAATGTGGCGGTAACCTGCTATTGAACGTGGTAGCTATAGTAGGCATACGATGAAATGTTGTATGCTGGCTAAGATTAATATTATACTTTCGAAATGTTTTTCTACACTATGCACTAGAAATAATATCAAAAGAGTTTTGATTTTGCGTAGTAAGCATTTTTGACTATCATAAGGAGAAATCTCCTCCAATTCTGCGATTGCATTGTGTGTGTGGCGGGAGGCCTTATGGTAGTTTCATTTTCGAAAAGCATTGCGGATTTCAATGTTTAAAAGCCTTTTGTGTTTGTTTAAAGATAAACTGTTTTTGTTGCTCACACCAGTCCCATGACTGATCCGGAGTTTATTGTTCCCTTCCTAAACTCTGGGTGCCCACTATTTTCCACACGGGCAGTCTAGAGTTGGGTTTTCTCAGATATTCAGGTTTGGTAGATTATCTGGAGCTAGTCAGTTCTTGGAGTTCATGGATTGACGTTGCTTATATTGGAGCATTCTATTGGGGATATTCTATATGCTGCTGATGTTAGCTATTTTCTTTCCGCTGCTATTTGTTGTATCATATCTCTGATGTATATTGATATTCATTGTATCACTCTGTTGTATCAGATATTATATATCAATGTATTATTCTTTTCTTCCGCTGTGTTATTTACTTAATTGTGTTATAGCTCCGGCGAATCGGATTTGAACGGTCGAATCTGCGGCATTCTAGTACAATGTGAAGTACGGATGTTGATTTTCGAGCGCGCAAAATCCGAGTCGTTACATATATCCTCATGTGCCTTGTCATACTTGTATCCCTATACGCGACCACTACGTATTTGTTTCTTATTATACCTATGGAGTACTCCCTGATATCCCACTAGTTTACGGTGGAGTTTACAGTGCTATATAGACTATGATGCTTATATAAAATGTGTTAAGGGGAATAATGGTGACGCCTTAACACTATCTTGATATTTTACTTTACTATTAGACATTATCTATTTATCGTACAATATTATGTATAAATAATTTAACGGATCCTGAAAGATGTTTATTCCATTCATCTTTGGGTTATTGTTATTTCCAATTCTGAATCATATTATCTGTATATAAGAATATATGTCCTGATTCGAGTGTTTGTTTTTGCTTATGCTCGGATCAGACTGAGGATTGATGTTGCTGTTCTAGTTGGAGCTGAAGACCGAAGACTATCATCATATTTATCTTATCAGTATTGCTCTTTCTATTTGGACACTATTGGTCATCTATGTTGTTCTATTTCATTTTATTTGAGACATTGTTGTATTTATGGGTAGCTTTATGAACTACTCTTATGACTATGTTGTAATTCCGCTGCACTATTCTTTTATGTTGTATTTTTTGTGATGTGATGATTCTCATTTATATACATATACTCCATTAATGATTCATGTTTTGTACTATTTAAGTTGACATGTGTGGATTATTGTCAATTTAAATAGTCCAAATATACGGGTTGTTACAGTTGGTATCAGAGCTTTGGTTCCCGTAAACCTTAGCCTGTGGAGTTTTAAAGCTCATTAGAGATAGGGTAACCAAACCCTAGAATGAGGAGAATCATTGTAGAATCCATATCCTTTGATTCCATCCTTCTTATTGAATTCGGTTGATTAGAGTTTCCTTAAGTTTTATAAATTGCTATCTTTGATTCTAAGTCACTTTTGGTATTCCAGGATGAGTACCAGAAGGAACGCTAGAGGTGGGGGTAGAGGAAATGCTCCCGAACCACGTGCCCCAGCTCCTGCAGTCAAGTTCTCTACTCTTAGCAAGGAATACACCCATCTTGGCGGCATCAAATTCTCTGGTTCCGAGAGCATCATAGGAGCGCAACATTGGCTGAAGAGCCTGGAAAGGATCTTCACTGGTATTGAGATTACTGATGCGCAGAAGCGTCAATTGGCCGCTTGGCAGCTTCAGGATGCGGCACAGGATTGGTGGGAGTCAGTCACCTCCCGTACTGACGAGGAAACTATCACCTGGGCTCAGTTTAGGTAGAAATCTATCTGAATTACATCCAAATTTATTCCTTGAATCTCATCAAAATTTTGACTCATCTTATATCGATTGTAAATAGGGATTCCTTTATGGCCCAGTGGATGCCAGCTGCCGGAAAGGCCCAGTGGATTGCAACTTGACCTTCTCCGAGTATGAAAGAAATTTTAACGAACTCTCCAAGTTCGGACTTGGCTTGATTGATACACCACTGCTGAAGAATGAGAAATTCATCCATGGAGCACGTCCAGAGTATTACGATCTCCTCACAGCTCATGTCCATGGCACTTTCACCGAGTTGATGGATTTTTCTCTTAGGTATGAAGGAAAGCCGAAGGGAACATCAACCACCAAGGCTCCAGCTACTCAACCATCTTCTAGTCTGGCTGGGAAGAGGAAGCCAAACTTTGAGCAGCAGAAGAAGAACTGGCAGAAGACAACCGGGCTTGGCTATTCTCAGAAAAAGCCCATTGACTTATCCTCCATCACTTGTTTCAAGTGCGACCAGAAGGGTTACTATGCCAACAGTTGTCCAACACCTGCCAGTGCTGCCATTCCTCCACCTCAGGATACGAGGAACAACCACTGTCATGACTGTTTGCAGCCTGGCCATATCAAGAAGGATTGTCCCTTGTATCAAAAGGGTAAGACATTTGTAGTATTTGCTATGACTTCTTCCACCCGTGATCCACCTACCCCACCTGCTCCTACTGATACCCAAGGTACATTACAAAGTACTTTTATGTTGCATACTTTACCTGTTAGAGTTCTATTTGACACCGGAGCAACACATAGTTTCATATCTATTGATTTATGTAATAAACTATGATTGGAACCCATTCTTGCATCTACTTTCTTATGTATATCAAACCCGATTGGAGGACCCACTAACCTCAAAAGGGTATGCAAATATGTCACGCTTATGTATGGCATGCACCGTTTCACTTGGGATTTCTATGTCCTTGGATTCGAGGCATTCAATATCCTATTAGGTGTTGATTGGCTAAGAAAATTTGATGTCGTCATCTCTTGCAAAGCTTGAACCGTCTCTCTAGTTGACGATAAGAGTGAACCTTTAATTATTGAAGGAAAATCACCTCAGGAGTGTGCTGGGAGTTTTATATTCTCTCTTGACTCTCATCCGAATGATCTAAGCTCTACTCCAGTTGTTCAATTCTTTTCTGATGTGTTTGGAGAAGTCAATTCTCTACCACCTCCGCGGGAAATCAAATTCCACATTGATCTTATCCCTGGTGCTCGACCAGTAGTTCTCCCTCCCAGGAGAATGGCTCCTAAAGAAAAGGCAGAATTGAATGTTCAGATTGAAGATTTATTTGCTAAAGGCTTGATACAGTGAAGTCATTCAGAATGGGGCGCTGCAGTTGTATTCGTCACAAAATCGGATGGTTCTCTCAGAATGTGTGTGGACTATAGAGAGCTAAACAAGCTCACACACAAGAACAGATATCCGATGCCCCGCATCAACGATCTATTCGACCAGCTCCATGGAGCCAAAGTTTTCTCCCAACTCGATCTGGCCATCGGCTTTCACCAACTCAAAATTGCTGAGGAGAGTATTCCTAAAACAGCATTCCGCACTGAAAATGGTTTCTTTGAATGGCTGGTTATGCCGTTCGGTCTTACTAATGCTCCAGCTTATTTCGTCGACTTAATGAATAGAGTTTTCCGAGATGTTCTTAACAAGTTCGTTCTTGTTTTCATCGATGATATTCTCGTTTTATCTAAGGATGAGAAAGAGCATATGTCGCATTTGGCTTTTGTTCTTGAAACTCTTCGCAGTCATCAGCTTAAAGCCAAGTTTTCGAAATGCCACTTTTGGAAAGATGAAGTTCGGTTCCTTGGCCATATTGTCTCGGAGAATGGGATTTCGGTCGATCCAACTAAGATCGCCGTAATCAATGTAAGTTCTATCCTTACTTGCCAATTCTATCTAAACATCTCATCACTATCTAAACTCGAATTCCTTGAATTTGCAGGATTGGGAGACTCCCAAAACTCCTACAGATATTCGCAGTTTCTTGGGCTTGGCCGGCTATTATCGCAGATTTATAGAAACTTTTGACCGAATTGCCGCACCACTTACTGCACTGACCAGAAAGAATGTAAAATTTACTTGGAGTGAAAAGTGCGAAGCAACTTTCAATGAGATGAAGCGGAAGTTGACTTCTGCCCCAATTCTCACAGTTATTGACGGTAGCGAAGGATTGACCGTCTATGCTGATGCCTGTCGTGATGGATTAGGAGCAGTTTTAATGCAGAAAGGAAAGGTTATTGCCTATGCTGGTCGCCAGTTAAAGACCCATGAAGCAAATTACGCAACACACGATTTAGAGCTTCTTGCATTTGTATTTGCTCTTAAGCTATGGAGGCACTATCTATTGGGAACCAAATTCGAGTTATTCACTGACCATAAGTCATTGAGATATATTTTCTCACAAAAGGATTTGAACCAGAGACAAGTCCGATTGGCTCGAATTCTTAGCTGCATATGATCTTGATATTAACTACTCCCCGGGAAAAGCCAAAGCCGTAGCCGATGCTTTGAGCAGAAACCAAGCTATGGTGTGTTGTAATCTTGTCGAGGGAATGTTATTCCAGCTCGTCGTCCCCCCAGCTCTTATGGATCGCATTATCGCCAAGCAATATGAGGACACTTTGCTCTATCGTATCAAAGAAATAGTTCTCGGTAGAGTTGGAAATGTTGATAGAAAAATGGGTGCCCAAGTTGATAGTAATGGAGTTTTGAGAATCGACAATCGAATTTGTGTTCCAAATGTTGATTGTTTAAGATAGGAAGTGCTGAGAGAAAACCATAAATCCTCCCTTTCATTTCATCCAGGAGTCACAAAGATGTATCAAAATATGAAGAAATTATATTGGTGGAGTGGGATGAAGCGTGATATTTCTACCTATGTTAGTAGATGCACAACTTGTCAACAAGTTAAGGCTGATCACAGGAAGACGGGAGGATTACTTCAACCTCTAGAGATTCCAAGTTGGAAGTGGGAGCAGATTTCTATAGACTTTATTGATGGGCTACCAAAGACTAGAAAGGGTAACGAAAGCATTTGGGTAATTGTCGATAGATTGACGAAATCAGCTCATTTTATTCCAGTCAAGACCACTCGTACTGCTTAGAGTTTGGCCGAGATATATATGAAGGAAGTTGTTAAACTTCTTGGGGTACCATCTAGTATCGTATGCGATAGAGATCCTATTTTCACTAGTAAATTCTGGAAGGCGTTTCAGGATACTTTGGGCACTAAGCTGAATCTGAGCATAGCTTATCATCCTCAGACGGATGGTCAAACTAAGAGGGTGAATCAGATTTTGGAAGACCTGCTCCAAGCTTGTATTATAGACTTTGGTGGATCTTGGGAAGACCATCTCCATTTGGTTGAATTCACTTATAATAATAGTTATCGGGTAAAGAAATCGAATTTAAAATTTGAATAAGTATATTTGAATTGGAATTAATTATATTAAATTAATCAGGCAAGCATTGGTATGGCACCGTTCGAAGCCTTATATGGACGGCCGTGCAAATCGCCAACTTGTTGGATTGAGTCTGGTGACCGATTAGTGCTGGGTCCGAAAATGATTATGGAAGCTTCCGAGAAAGTTGAAGAAATCAGGAAGAAGATTAAGACGGCACAAGATAGACAGAAGTGCTACGCTGACAGAAGAAGGAGAGATCTCGAATTTAGTGTAGGAGATGAGGTATTTCTAAAAGTGTCGCCTTTGAAGAATGTTATTCGATTTGGAAGGAAGGGAAAGCTTGCTTCCAGATTTGTTGGCCCGTTTGAGATTACGGAAAGGGTTGGAACGTTGGCCTATATGATTGCATTGCCAAAAAAGTTTGCCGGGGTGCACAATGTGTTCCACGTCTCACATCTCTGCAAAGTTGTGCGCGATCCATCTATGACCATTCCCACTACTCAGTTGGAAGAGTTAGTTATCGAGCCTGACTTGACTATTGAGCGAAAGCCACTTAGGATAGTCGATTGAGAGACAAAGCAACTTAGAAGGAAGTCAGTCAATCTTGTCAAAGTCCAGTGGAGTGCAGAGGACCGAGATTGTACATGGGAAACTGAGGATAGTATTCGAGATTCAAACCCCGAATTACTAATTTCAGGTATAAATCCAATTTTCTTAAAATCTACCTTGACTTTTCTGCTTGGTTCTTTCCTACTTCTCCCGTCTCGTTCCTTTTCGAGGACGAAAAGTTTTGAGCGGGGGAGATTGCACGACCCTGAATTTCTGACCCAATTTAAAAATTTTAAATCCATTATTTTAATATAAAAATGTGAAATTTATATACGATCTCGATTAACGCCCAAACTTTGTTTACAAGATGCGTCCAGTAAGTTATGGATATGGGTAAAGTTTCGTCGTAAAATATCGTAGTAAATTTCGTTTGCGTTTTATTGCATATCAGTTCATTTTAAAGTGTGTAAAATTTTATCTTCCGAACTTGAATATTTTTACATAGAAAAATTCTAAATCATCTTCTAGCAGAGACCTCATTTTTCGTTTTTCCAAATTCAGACTTCTTTATTTCCGTCGATCTTATTTTTCTTCGTTTTTCCTACATTTTCCCGCTAGTATAAAAATTTGATTTTTTTATAAAACTGTCGTATCACAATAATCTGTGTACCATTGGAAGCACCTCGTCGTGCCGATCAGAATGGTATATTCATTTGTACAAATCGGAGTTCAACGTAAAATGTCACGCTAATTTAACCATTCCAAACAGACCGGTTAAATACATATTCAGCCCAAAATTACAGCCCGTATCCATTCAAAATTTGAAAATAAAACTTTGGCCGAAGTGAATTTATGATGGTGGTTGGTAGCTGGCGGTTGTATGGGAAATAGGAAGGATGCTTCGTGTTAACGCTAAAAAAGTGAACGCTAACACCCGGTGTGTGTAATAGAATCGTGAAAGCACCACCCGTGTGATGGGAACAGAATTTAAGCAGTAAACTGGCAGAAAAGCAGTAAAAGACAGCAATTTATAGTGGTTCGGCTCGAGATTAAGCCTACGTCCACTTTGAATCTCTTTATTACTGAATTCGGTTACAAATCGATACAAATCTATTATCAAAACAGTACAACTTGATCAAAAGAAACAATCTTAACTACTAGCTCAATCTTCGTCGATGAAATTCGATGAATCCATGTTGGATGTAAGGAATTATCTCTTGAAGATTGTTGTAGCGTCTTGAATGTTTGAGGATCTTTGATTGCTGGATGAATGGAGACTTCGACAGAGTAACGGCGCTTGAAGAAATGAATGGCCAAAAAAGTCCTCCTCAAGTTGGAAGTGGTTGGGTATTTATAGTAGCTGATTTGGATTCTGGAAATTTTTCTAAGGTCTTAGGTCGCGTACGACCTAAGTTAGGTCGTAGGTCGCGAGCGACCTAAGATAGGTCGCAGTCCATATGCGACTTAGGGAAGGCAGCCTGATTGAGTTGCTTTTGTTTCTATCTGAGCAAGTAGTAGGTCGTGAACGACCTATAGTAGGTCGCATTCCTTTCTCTGCTTTTAGCTCGTTAGGCTGTTAAGTTGCTAGATCACTTCAGGCTTTAGGTCGCAAGCATCTTCAGTAGTTAGGTCGCAAGCATCTTCAGTAGTTAGGTCGCGAGCTCCTTTAGGTCGCAACACTACTAGGTCGCAAAGTTCTTGAGATAGTTAGGTCGTAGACTCCCTTAGGTCGCAGAGCCTCCTTCAACAGCTAGGTCGCGACATTCTTTAGGTCGCTATGTTCTTAGGTCGTAGGTCGCAACCATTTCCTGCTGTTAGATCGCAAACCTCTATGTCCTTAGGTCGCAAAGCTTCCTGCTGTTAGGTCGCAAACCCTTCTTAAGTCCTTAGGTCGCAAACTTCTCCCAAGTCCTTAGGTCGCAAGGCTTTCCGTTCTTAGGTCGCAAGCCTTTCTTAGTCGCAGAGTTCTTTAGGTCGTGGAGTTCTTTAGGTCGTTAAGTTCTTAGGTCGCAGACTCCAATTAGGTCGCAGAATCTCTTCAGCAGTTAGGTCGCAAGCTTCATTGACTCGCTCAATATTTTAGGTCGCTTCTTAATGGGAGTTAACATTTGCCCCTCGAAGTATGGGCCGAAGTCATAGGTCGTGTGCTTCGACTTAACTTCGCTAGGTCGCGAGCGACCTAAAACACTAACTTGCTTGTCTATTCATCTTCCTTTCTTGGTTTCATATAAATCGGTTAGGTCGCTTCTTCCTCCCTACTCTACTACTTCGATCTCTTGCTGCCATTGACGAATTTTTCGAGTTTTCAAAGGCGAATTCAACCTATTCCAGTCATCGATTCTTCCTTACCATTACATCCCGTAAGTGAGTTTGATATCCATCCTATCATAATCATCGTTTAATCTTGAATCCCTGCTTTTTCGACCTTAGCCCCATTCTATGAGTTGTGCATCGTTTCAAGTGGCTGTCGTGATTGACTCTCGATAGTTGCTTTGGCTGATTCATGAGGGCATAGTAATGTGTTGAATCTGCGATGGATTGGGGATGTGTTGAATCGCTCTTGGTATCTTTCGATGAATTGAAGGGGTGAGGAAGGCGATGGGTTTATAGGTGTAATTGATAACGGGTTATAGGGTTTGGTGGTTTGTGGCGTGGAGAGGAAGTTAGCAGCATAAGGGTTTCAGGGGACTTAAGATCATTCGCGACTTAAGGAATAGTTCGGCCTAAGGAAGACTATAACCTGTGTTAGGTCGTTGAACGACCTAATAGTTGATTGAACCAGAAACTGCACGACCTAACTTTCCCATGACATAAGCTTTAAATCGCAGCCGAGTTAGGACTTGATCAAATCTGCATTGCTTTTAACCCTTCAGTTGCACTGTGCGACCTAAAGGTACTTCGACCAAGGATAGGTCGCCAAACGACCTAGAACTTGAAACAATTCTGCATAGCCCTGAATGCTTCTATCTGCACTGCACGACTTAAAATTGCTCCAACTTATGTTAGGTCGTGAACGACCTGGGACTTAGAAATTTAGGCAGAATTTGGCTGATTTTTGAATTTGAATTGTTTTAGACTTTGTTGTACTTCTTTTCAGATTGCCTTAACTTTAATGCTGATAACCTGTTTAGAAGCAATATTCACAGAAAAAATGGGACGAATATACTGCCATTGATTGCCCACACCAAATGACAGATTAGTCGACAAAGAATATCCAACTTAAATGAACTTCGCGAATGAAATGCTGTGAACTAACAAATCTAAGTGAAGTATTAAAGCAAAATTGAAACGATCAACTAAAGCTGATTTATTTGCATCAACACAACACTGTTCTTGGACTTAAGATATCAAGCCCCGAAACTTTATAATCGACAAGTATCAATTAATTTAGTTTCATTTATATTTGCTTGTTATTGCGTTAGTTTTGCACAACACTTCACTCTTTTTTAGGAAACGTGCACCTTAATATTTGATCGTCCAGTTCCTTGTGTAGAATGGCATCCCAACAGGAAGACTTGGAAATAGCTGGAGAAGCTTTTCCAATTGCTACTCCACTGAACGACCCTCCGGAACGGACTTCTACTACTCTGAGCCACAAGGTCTTCAGACAATTGTGCATCCAGTTCGGCATTGCCGAAGCAGATGCTTTACTTCCTGGGTCAAGCGACACTGCTGACAGGCCGCCTCTTGGCTTTGTTGCTATGAATTGTCAGATGTGCTTGAGCGGAGCTATTCCGCCCTTTAATGATTGTGTTCGAGAACTTCTCCTTCGGCTATCTATCTACCCTTTTCAACTGTACCCTAATGGATACTCCATCTTGCTGGGACTGTGTGTGCTTTTCAGGAGAACGTTGGGCCGTTTTCCCAGTTTTGCCGAAATTCGCTTCTTGTGCACATTTGCAAAGAACAAAGATCATCCCTCCATTACACTTGTGAGGAGTGCCAGGAACCGTAAACTAATTCTGGACTTGCCCGAAAGTGCCCATGGGTTCTTGACTCAATTCTTTTATGTCCGCTGTCCTCCGGGATTTTATGCCATCTGGAGAGTCGGAAGTAAGATTGTCTCTTTCTGATTTGTTTTTAAGACTTTTCAGAACTCGAACTGTCAAATTCTTAACTTCATTCTTTCTTTTTGCAGCACTTCCTCCTTCACTTCGAGATACCAGTCACAACTTAATCTTAGATACTTTGAGTGCCGTTGATGTTGAAGAGAGGAGTGCCAAATTCTTGCTGAAAGATGAATTTCTGCACCAATTTGGTCTTTTACATCCTTCTAGATCGACCCAATTCATGAAATTTCTAGTTCTGATGCGGAAACGTTAGCTGCTTCGGGCTCTCGAGCAGAGGCCTCAAATGCCCCAGCTTCTGTAGAAGAAATTGAATCAGAAGCACCCGTCGTAGAGGCTGCTTTGATAAAGTGTTCCGCATCCACTAATGTTGTAGGGTTAGTCAGCAAATCGGCACTTGCCCCAATTATCGAGGAGGAAGAAAATCCTCGAGTTTCTGAAAAATCAATTGATGTGGAAGTGGAAAAAGAGAAGTCTGCTGAATACCAGGGTGATGATACTTTCGATGACTTGAGTGACATAATGATAACTTCTCAAGAGCTTTTCAAGGATAATATTCCAAAGGCGAACTCTCCTGTCGTTGAAGCGACTTCCTCTTTGAAACAGACCTCGACGCCTTCCACACCTGTCGTCTCCGTCCCCGCACTGAAGCGTGGTTTGTAGTTTGACGCACGTAGTTCGCACGCCGCACACACTTAGGATTTTTCTGCACTTATAAGCATTTACTCTTTCTTTCTGGAAATTTCTAAACTTTACTTCTTTTCCATTTTCAGATTCTCCGATGGGACGCTCCGGCTCATACTATGACTCATTTCAGCGTCATGGAGGTCGTGGATCCTATGACTTTAGGAAATATCTTGGTGACCAGAGAGAGACAGATGAGGAACGGGCCCAAAGGAAGGCTCAAGAAAAATGGGATATGAGTAGCGGCAGAGAAGAAGAGATGCTGATCGATATGATTCTTCTTATAGAACTTATGATTCTCATAAGCGAAAGTCTTATGATGACAAAGGGAAGACTCATATTACTGATGAATCGAGCAAACAGTCTAAGCCAAGTGACGCATCTGCTATTTCTGAGAAGACTAACGCTCCCATTTCTTCTGACATTCCGGCCGGTTCTCCTCCTCTAAAGGAATCTGATATTCAAACCATCATTAACAGGCCACAATATCAAGTTAAAGACGGCCCTCCAACGCTTCAGAGCCGATTTCCGAATTGGTGTCTAAGAGGAGTCCGTTTTGACTTAGATTTGGTTCCCATTGATAAGCAGGCAATGCTGAGAAATGTCGATGCTGTCAAGCTTGATATTGAGAGGATGTCGCAATGGCAGAAACTTGTCGACGAACTCCAAAGGATCAACCACATGAATCTTGAGGCGATGATGACCATGGAGAATGATAAATCAGAATGGGACAAATGGCGCAAGCAGCATGATGCGGAGATGACGAGCATTGCAGACGACAACGCAAAGCTTGCATCTGAAGTCAAGCGACTTAAGGATGATCTCGTCTCATCTTCTGCATCACACACCCAAAAAGAAGAAGTTTTTCAGAAGCAAGTGCGGTATGCGCATGCTGCACAAAGGGATGTCGAAATGAAGCTTGCTGCCGAACAGCACATTACTGAAAAATATCGAGTAGAAAACACCGAACTGCGGGAAAAGGTCACCTCCCAGAACGTGGAGATTGAGTTACTAAAGTCTCGACTCGCTAAAGCTGAGACAGCGCGTGATGAGGCTATTACTGGTAGGGTTGCTGCCATTGCCGAAAAAGAAGCGGCTGAACAATCACATGAGGCAACGAAAGCAAACATCAGTTCTACCTTATTCGACTTTTATTTACACTGCGTTCTGGGTCGTGGGAGCCTTGCTTTTCTGGGTCCAGATTATGAAATCACTCTGGCTGAAGTGTGGGAAGCCGCACTTGATATGTTTAAAGGTGCCGGCTATGATGAAGCAAAATTTGAGGAAGCAAAATTTGAGGCTCGCTATCTTAATGATGAGGCTCGCGCCGCTCTTGTTAGAGGGAAGGAGCAGCTTGCTAAAGCGCGGGCTGAATCACTGGGAGAAGAGCTTTCGAAAGAGGAAGCTCCTTTAACTGCCCCTGTTCATACTTCCACTTCGGCTGATGCAAACATTATGGATTCCAGCTCTCATCCTTCACATCCAGTTGTGACCACTCCTACAGAAGAAGAGGCAATGAAGGACTTTCAGGCTCGGGAATTTGAGATTGATCTCGCTA
Organism: Allium fistulosum; assembly: GCA_030737815.1. NCBI lineage: Eukaryota > Viridiplantae > Streptophyta > Magnoliopsida > Asparagales > Amaryllidaceae > Allium > Allium fistulosum. The sequence goes on along the minus strand of CM060906.1, from coordinate 149,639,659 downwards.
AACCGGCTTCTCCAGGTAACTTTGACGGGACGAATTCAGTGAATTGCTTATTCGATTCAACCGAGTTCGACGAACTCCTTACTTATTACTTAAGCTTTGACGATCCACTGTCTTCTTTTTCCTCGGAGAATACTGATTTTGATTTCTTTTATTATGCAGCGGACGTGCCGGAAACTGCACCAATTTCTCCTTCTTCAGCTGCCGTTCCTCCTCCTTCTCAAGTTACTCCTCTTCCAGCTTCTCAACCAGGTCCACAGGAAGAACAGATAACAGCCCTTCAAGGCTTGGATGAACCACCTGCTTCCGAGGAGCAGAAAGCAGAAGATCTGGAAGATAGCGAGAAGACCCCGGAGCAGTCTTTTGACTACGACACAAAACTTTCTACATTTCTTACTCCGGGGAGTGAGTCTTCTTCCAAGAAGAAGGGGAAACGTGTGGTTTCGAAGAAAGGAAAGAAGAGTTCTTCTGTTGCTGGAGATGAAGCAAAAGTCGATCCGGCTGAGTCTCTTTCTCCTTCTTCTCCGATACGGCCTTCGAAACTAATTACCAGGCCGGGTAAAAGCTCCAAGGGTGGGAAGAAGGAGAAATGAGTTTGATTTTGTCTTTTCTGCTTTTTGTATTGACCGGAGATTGTGCGGATACCGGTCTCCGCTCCTTTTTGTAATCTGCACAATGTAAAAAACTTCCATAATATTGAATAAAATAGCTATTTTACTTGTACAAATTCTTGTGTATGTAGGAATATATCTGTTTTTCATTTGAAGTGTAGAGTAAACGATTCTTTTTACTTGTACAAACTCTTGTCTGTGTTTCAAGAACGCATTTATTCCACATCTTCTTTATGTGATATTGTAATGAACTTGTGGTGTGTCGCTTGTATATTACTTTTATTAATGTAACTGAATTGTATAATGTTGCCCCCACACCACGAGTGCATTGCAATATTTCTCGCTTTTACAAGACTGATACTCTTATATTAGAGAATAACTATTCCATTTTTGAGGAAGGAATCATTCTGCTTTTAATAGAGTATATCTCGTTTCTGGAGAAATTTTACTTTCTCTTTCTGTCAGAAGAACACTTCGACTTTTTGGAATGATCACTTTTATTTGTTTAAAAGTGAATTTTCCTGCACAATGAAATGAGCTTCTGAAGAAGGTTTTGATTTTTGTGCCCCAGTAAAGGGTTTATTTTTGGTACTTCAAGCAAGGTGAAGTACGCCTCTGCAGAGGTCTTTTGGTCTCCGAAGAGGAGCAATTTTGGTCTCCGAAGAGAAGCAATTTTGGTCTCCGAAGAGAAGCGATTTTGGTCTCCGAAGAGAAGCAATTTTGGTCTCCGAAGAGAAGCAATTTTGGTCTCCGAAGAGAAGCAATTTTGGTCTCCGAAGAGAAGTAATTTTGGCATTTCAGCTCTGGTGAAGTGGGTCTCCGAAGAGAAGCATTTTGCACTTCTACACGGGTGAAATGTGCCTCCGAAAAGGGCTTTTTAGCATTTCATCACTGGTGAAGTGGGTCTCCGAAGAGAAGCATTTTGCACTTCTACACTGGTGAAATGTGCCTCCGAAAAGGGCTTTTTGCCTCCGAAAAGGGCTTTTGATTTTGTGCTTCAAGCATGGTGAAGCGTGCCTCCGAAGATGGCTTGTGCCTCCGAAGAGGGCTTGCGCCTCCGAAAAGGGCTTTTGATTGCCTGGAAGTTACTTTCTCATGGTCGGAGGAGTCTACGGGGCGAACGCAAGTTGCTTGATTGGATGTTTGTTTGCACAAACGATCGCAATTAACTAACACGGTGCCCCTTTTGTTAGTCCCACCGATCTTTTTGATTAAGGAAAGCTCTCCCATTTATTGGCGTGCCTCGTTAGAGGGCTTTGTTGACCTTTGGGAAGGAGTATCGGTTGGTTGGTGTGCCAGGAAGGTTGCTTCTCAAGGGCGAGTAGATCCACGGGACGGACGCAAGCTGCCTGATCGGATGCATCACGATCAGTTAGCAAGGGCCCTTTGGTGGTTCTACCGGCCCTTTTATTGAGGAGCAAAATTCCTTTTGGTTGCTTCCGTGCTTGCTTGGCCATGTTCTCCCATCATCTGCCCATTAGCGACCTCTTATTATCATTTCCAAGCGTGTCTTCGTTCCTTTTGCAAGTAAATTGCCTTATCCGAAGAAGTGGACTTCACTGTTGAATAACTTCATGGGACAAACGCGAGTTACCTAGCTGGATGTCTGTTCATATCGATAATCACAACCGGTTAACGAAGGCTAGCCCCAGTGAAGTTGCCAACTTTTTATGTGAAGTTCTTCTTGTATAGGATTTTAATATGGAATTTTTTGTTGCTTGGTGTTTGCTTTAATAAATGATTTGTAAGGCTCGCTTAGCTTTGCGATGGGTGAGCTTTGCTTTAATGACCTGCAATATTAGATCGACATTTTAGCAATACATTTAGAGTATTTACACATCGAAATATAACAGGCATTTTATAATAGAAAACTCAGAATGCATAGTTTTTTCATTATTCAGTCACACTGATTTCTCAGCGGTTTACAATGCAGAAGTCACACATCCATCATCATTTTTTTTACAAATTTAAGCAACGCTGTTAAGTAAAAAATGGATGCTAGTTATTGTTGTTTCAGAATCTCCAAGCTGGATTTCCATTTGTGCTAGATTTGCAGCTTCGGATTTATATGCCAGAGAAAGTGAAAGATGCCCCAGTTGCAGTTTTGTGGACCATTAGTAGTCATCCCAACTTCTGCCTGCTGGGTGTGGACCTCCTGTGACAACATTAATGACAAGCTTTTCTGTATCTTGCACTGCAGTGTTGTTGAGAGAGTCGGATTGATGGGTAGGATGTTGTTGATCCCGAGTGGATGAGGTTGGAGCGACTCCGCTCCTCTTAACGTATTGTTGGAGTTTACCCTGCTCTAGCAATTCTTCAATCACATTCTTTAACTGGCGACATTGGTCAGTGTCATGGCCAGGTTGATTGTGAAATTGGCAGAATTTTCCATTACGCTTTGCACCTCTCGTCATCTCAGGTGGCTTAGGATACCTGACAGCGTCCTTTGTTGCAAAAAAGATATTTCTTGGTGTATCAGTTAAAGGAGTAAAATTCGAAGGATTGAAGCGGCGTGGTTTCTTTTCATTTCCCTGGCTCTTCCCTCCTTCATTCTCCCTTTTCTGACTTTCAGATCCTCTTTTATTAGATGGGACATTGTTATTATTAGTTTGGGCAACAACCACTTTCGATGTCGTAGGAACGCTTTCAAGGCGAATGAACTCGTCGGCCTTTTTATAAAATTTATCAAGTGAATTCGGTTCCTTCATCTTCAGCCATATTCCAAATTTACTCGATTTATCAATGGCTCGCATCAAATAAGTCAGGATCATGCGTGGTTCCGCATTCTCTACTTCGGCTAAAGCTATATTGAAACGGCTCAAGAAAGATTTGATTGATTCTCCGGGCGCTTGTTCAAGGTTAGACAGTGACATTATATCCTTAGCTTTTGAAGCATACAATCTGAACTGTTCTTTGAACTTTTGCGTTAAGTCGGAGAACTTATCTACAGACCGAACTGGAAGCTTTGTGAACCAAAGTAAAGCCACACCTTCCAGGTATACCGGAAAGTATCGGCACTTAATCTCGTCTGATGCTCTTGCACCAGTCATATGCCAATCGTATTTGTATAGGAAATGATTAGGGTCACCAGTTCCCCTATAGGCTTGGATAGTAGGAGGTGCAAATTTCCTTGGAAACTCCGCTCTCAGGATCCATTCAGTAAACGGAGTTCTGCTTGGCGCGAATCCCCAGTCGTTCTCATCCTCTTCCCTTTGCATGCTCTCTTTCATGATGCGGCTAACCATTTCGGACAGGTATTCTTTATTGTTCAAAGACACCTCCGGACAAGCATCAGTTCTTCCCTCAGAAGTTTGCCCGGGCATATGTTCATGGCAAGTTGGTTGCGGCATAGAACCATCAGCCTGGAAAGGTGGCATTTCAGGAAGAGTAGTTTGACGGTTTTCTGGTTGGCGATTTTCCCCGAGCAGAGCAGTTAACCTATCCATCATCAAAGCGTTTTGGGTTTCAATCTGTTGGTACAATCCAGAAACTGCATCATCCAATTCAGCCCTGGTGACTCCAACGGTTGGAGTTGCTTGGTCTGTTGTTGGGGAAGCGGAAGTCCCTTCGTGAGCATTTCCGGATCTGATAGGTCTACCTCTTCTTCCAGGAACCATTATTTCGGATCTGGTTTTTAAGAGAGGTTCTTTTTATGAATCTTTGTGAAGCAACGGTGGATGATCGCCTGAGTTCATTTCTCAGTGAAAGCACCAAAATGTTAACGCTAAAAAAGTGAACGCTAACACCCGGTGTGTGTAATAGAATCGTGAAAGCACCACCCGTGTGACGGGAACAGAATTTAAGCAGTAAACTGGCAGAAAAGCAGTAAAAGACAGCAATTTATAGTGGTTCGGCTCGAGATTAAGCCTACGTCCACTTTGAATCTCTTTATTACTGAATTCGGTTACAAATCGATACAAATCTCTTATCAAAACCGTACAACTTGATCAAAAGAAACAATCTTAACTACTAGCTCAATCTTCGTCGATGAAATTCGATGAATCCATGTTGGATGTAAGGAATTATCTCTTGAAGATTGTTGTAGCGTCTTGAATGTTTGAGGATCTTTGATTGTTGGATGAATGGAGACTTCGACAGAGTAATGGCGCTTGAAGAAATGAATGGCCAAAAAAGTCCTCCTCAAGTTGGAAGTGGTGGGGTATTTATAGGAGCTGATTTGGATTCTGGAAATTTTTCTAAGGTCTTAGGTCGCGTACGACCTAAGTTAGGTCGTAGGTCGCGAGCGACCTAAGATAGGTCGTAGTCCATATGCGACTTAGGGAAGGCAGCCTGATTGAGTTGCTTTTGTTTCTATCTAAGCAAGTAGTAGGTCGTGAACGACCTATAGTAGGTCGCATTCCTTTCTCTGCTTTTAGCTCGTTAGGCTGTTAAGTTGCTAGATCACTTCAGGCTTTAGGTCGCAAGCATCTTCAGTAGTTAGGTCGCAAGCATCTTCAGTAGTTAGGTCGCGAGCTCCTTTAGGTCGCAACACTGCTAGGTCGCAAAGTTCTTGAGATAGTTAGGTCGTAGACTCCCTTAGGTCGCAGAGCCTCCTTCAACAGCTAGGTCGCGACATTCTTTAGGTCGCTATGTTCTTAGGTCGTAGGTCGCAACCATTTCCTGCTGTTAGATCGCAAACCTCTATGTCCTTAGGTCGCGAAGCTTCCTGCTGTTAGGTCGCAAACCCTTCTTAAGTCCTTAGGTCGCAAACTTCTCCCAAGTCCTTAGGTCGCAAGGCTTTCCGTTCTTAGGTCGCAAGCCTTTCTTAGTCGCAGAGTTCTTTAGGTCGTTAAGTTCTTAGGTCGCAGACTCCAGTTAGGTCGCAGAATCTCTTCAGCAGTTAGGTCGCAAGCTTCATTGACTCGCTCAATATTTTAGGTCGCTTCTTAATGGGAGTTAACACTTCGTAACTCACAAAAAAACATTTACTGTGCAATCCAATTCTCAACCAAATATAAAAATATAAAATGAAATAGGCATTAGATGTGCATCCATCTACTATTAGTACGGTCCTCTCCTTCTCCATCTTTATTTCTTCTTTCTCAAAATTTTGTTTCTCTGTCAAACTGTGAAATTGCAAATGAGAAAAAAAACTAAACTCAGCCTCCATTCGCTTCACCGAGCCACCGCGACCCAGCCCACCCTCCTCCACCGTCGCGCGCGCCACTTCACCACCCGTAACCGGCCGCTTCGCCAAATCCTCCAGCACCCGTCCCACCGACCTTCGGTCATCACCCTACGACCGCCGCTTCCCACCTTGCACCACTCACATCCACGCGCCGACCAAGCCCACTGAACCACCTGCGCCGCCGCCACTCCCCTAGCCGTGAGCCCCTTTCACCACACCTAGACCCGAAATCGACCATCGCCCCATCCTCCATCACCCGCGACCACAATTCCTCATTGTCGCAACCACATGCGCGCACAACCTTCAGCCAACCATCGCCCCTCCGGCTCCCCTCGCCAGCATCCTTCCACCGCACCCAGACCGGAGCGCGCACAGTCCTCTGACTGTCGCCATTTCTCGCATGTGCCACACTCTCGTGCATGCCGTATACATGCAAATGCAGGCTTACGTGAAAAAAAAAATTAGTTTCTAAAAAAAAAGAAGAGAAGAAAAGAATCAGACTTTGTTTTAAATTTGTTACCAAAGAAAATAAGTACTGAGTATATATTTGGTTGCTGGGTAGTAACCTGCTTCTTTTTCTGTTGTGTACAACAACCAGTTGAAGTTTCCACTTTGCAGCGGCACTCAAATTCTCAGCTTCCTTTCTTTTTCTCCTCGTTTGGTAAGTACGTATATATGATTTTATAAATTATATATCAACGTTCATTTAATTAATATCGTCTTTCTTTTATCGATATTTACAGTGTTTGTTTGTTCGTATTGTACCGACTTCATTCGTGCTTCTTTGTGCTTCGCCGTTTATTCTTTAACCACGGAAGGTGAATTAATTTTCAGGACTTATATTCTTATACAAGTTGGTTGATGAATGATGGTTACGTGATGTTGAAATTGGATGTTAGTTATTTTTTTTGTTAAAGTGATAAATAATATGCAATTGAATTTGATATAGTATAGTTAACAATTTAAAATGGATTATTTATGTTGAATATTGATTAGTAAATTTGATCCCTTCATATGTTGAATATTGATTAGTTAGATTTGACCCCTTTAACGTTAAATAAATCGACACGTAGAAGTAGTGTTAGTTACACATTGAACCATTGAATGTATGATTGATGTAGTATAATTTGAATAATAGACATCAAGTGAAAACCATAATGCAATAATCTTTAATCTACATAAAATGATAATATAGATTCTAGGAATAATTATATTAATTTGCATAGATAACAAATGTAAATTAATACGATTATTTCGGGATTATTTAAATAAATTGATGAATGGTTATGTATGGTTGCTATTGCTTGTTTATTTACTTTGACACCATCCCAGTTATCGCACTGCAAGTTCCCTTTGCTATGCTTTGATTTTTGAATTGAAACGGAATCGGGTTGAAATGATAAATACCCAAATAAACTTCACTTTGGATAGAAATTTAATAAAACCCGATTGGTCAATAATTTGATTTGAAATAAAATAAGGATTTTATTGAATGGAAATAAAGTTTTGAAATAAGACAGGAATTTAAATTTTGATGAAAGAACGTTGTGTAAAAATTTATTAATTAATAATTAAATTTGAAATTATTAATAATTAAGTTTTGAAATTACTTGATAATTGAAGAAGATTGAATTATTTGATAAATTAAACTAAATTGAATTCTTTAATAAGTGAAATTGAACTTCTTGAATAAGTGGAATTAAGTTCCTTTATTAATTGAGTTTTGTAAATTTGTAATTAAGTAAATGAATAAGTGGAATTGAATTTCTTTAACAAGAAATAAAATGTGTTTTATTGAAACAAATGTAAGACTTGTAACTTAAAATTTTGATTTGACAAATTTAACTTAATTGAATTTGTAAGCTTCGATATAATAAGTTGAACGTAAGTAATTGATTTAATGAATTAGAGGTTAAATGGAAATTGTTTTAGAAGATAAATTAACTTAACGAGCATTGAACGTAAATGATAAACGAGTTTAAATTTATTTCAAATAATTATGGAATGAAACTTGTATTCGAATTCAAATGAATATTTTGAATTATTTTAAAACAAATTTTGAAATTGAATTATAGAGTTTTGAAATGGATTTTGAAGTTATGAAACGTAAAATTTTGGAAATTGTTTGGAAAGACAAATGAAATGTTGATTTACCAATCCTTATTGAAAGTGAATTTGATTTGGTTTTGAAATTTATTAAACGACTAATCGATGAAATAATTACGAAGGTTATTAAAGAGACCAAAATCGGTTAGGGACATACTCACTGTCTAAACCGAATACCAATTTAATAACTATACGCGGAGAGTGATCCAGAATGAAGTGGTTGGAATGACGTATGTTGATGATTGAAGAAAGTGAACGATAATGGATAGCCTTGACACTTGTGTCAAATTTGAAATGACTAAAACAGGAGCCGTGCCGGGCCAAATGGGGTTAGTTACCTCGAGCGAACACACTTTTTCGTAAACTACTCATTACTTGTTATTGATTGGTGCACACCCTTGAATTGGGAGTGTTGTTTCGCGGTGTTGCGATCGTTGCGACGATGCGTTCTCACCAGTCCGGATCAGGCAAACTGTAGTTTCACTATCTTGGGTATAGCCTCATGTGCCTTGTCATACTTGTATCCCTATACGCAACCACTACGAATTTGTTTCTTATTATACCTATGGAGTACTTGCTGATATCCCACTAGTTTACGGTGGAGTTTACAGTGCTATATAGAATATGATGCTTATATAAAATGTGTTAAGGGGAATAATGGTGACGCCTTAACACTATCTTGATATTTTACTTTACTGTTAGACATTATCTATTTATCGTACAATATTATGTATAAATAATTTAACGGATCCTGAAAGATGTTTATTCCATTCATCTTTGATTTATTGTTATTTCCAATTCTGAATCATATTATCTGTATAAGAATATATGTCCTGATTCGAGTGTTTGTTTTTTCTTATACTCGGATCAGACTGAGGATTGATGTTGCTGTTCTATTTGGAGCCGAAGACCGAAGACTATCATCATATTTATCTTATCAGTATTGCTCTTTCTATTTGGACACTATTGGTCATCTATGTTGTTCTATTTCATTTTATTTGAGACATTGTTGTATTTATGGGTAGCTTCATGAACTACTCTTATGACTATGTTGTAATTCCGCTGCACTATTCTGTTATGTTGTATTTTCTATGATTCTGTGATGATTCTCATTTATATACATATACTCCATTAATGATTCGTGTTTTGTACTATTTAAGTTGACATGTGTGGATTATTTTCAATTTAAATGGTCCAAATATACGGGTTGTTACAGTTTGGCATGTAGTTGGAAGGAACGCCATTGATTGTTTTCGGAATGGGCCTTGAAGTCATCACTACTTTCTTATTTATGTCGAAAGGTTGATTGTGGCGGAAGGCTCTGTTTATTTTCATCTGAATCGAAAGCTTTACCCCGTATGAGTTACTGAACTTTTTGAACATCCTCTTTAAGCCTTTCTTAATGACTTGGATTATATCTTCATCGAAACTCCAATTTGATTATGCTTCTTTCATACGTCTACCTTCGAGGGGATTTTATAGTTAACATTTTACCTCCCCACCTTTGTATGAAAGAAGCTTTTGTTCTTTAGGACAAAGTTTTTCATTTCTTTCCTTCTCTTCATAATTTTTACTTTTTTGCAAAATTTAAAGTTAAAAAGTTCCATTTTCACTATCATGCTTACCTGTACATTCAATAGTGGACCAGCATATTAATGCTTTTATCTGCCCGATAATCATCATTTTAAGTTCAGAGATATCCACTTTTAATTTTTGGCATTAGGAAGGCCTATTTGAGATTTTGGTTGCCTACAACAGATTCAACCACATTAAATCATCTACAAAATCTAACCCAGTTTAGGGCTTTAAACTATGATGTTTTGAGATGGATAACATGATATTCAAAACCCCAATGACAACCTCCTCAACATAGCTCTATATATTTGGCTTTCATAAACGTAGATTCAGGCTTTTGTAGCCAATTAAATGGGAATTAGTGGAATGATTCTCATATTAAATTTCGAGTCCAGATCAGGACATTTTAAAATTAATCCCCTTTGCTGAAAGAATCTTCTATTCAGATTAAGGTACATGTTTTTGTAAGCAGATAGTTGCTAGAATAGATATCTCTTGCCCGTATCGGGGCATATTTTAAATAACCAAAAATTCATGGAGATTATTTTCATAATCGATGTTTCGTACCCAGATTAGGGTATTTAGGAGAAATTTGATAATAATCTCAAAACTTAATCTTAAGTACTAAGAATCGCAGTAACCAACAATATACCCTTGTTTGGGATTAGTAAAATGGCGATTAAAAATCTCAAAAACCCAGATTCGGGTATTAGACGTTGAGATTCATATACTAGAATTCTAAAACTCAGATTCAAGCATTTGAAACGGATAGTAATCCAAAGATCTTATACCCAGATTAGTGTTTAAATAAATAGCAGTCTTGATACCTAGATTCGGGTATAATAAATTATAAATTGATAATGACCCAAAACCCAAATTTGGGTGTTTGGTGATGAATTCTTTATATGAAAGACACGAAACCCAGATTCAGGTTTTAATGGCTGATGTATAGAGATGAAAATCCCGAAACCCATATTCGATTATTATATAGTGAAATTCATATATGAAAGTTTTGGTGCTCAGATTCGGGCATTAATAGAGGATGTCAAGAAGATTTCGAAACCCAGATTCGAGTATTAATAAATGATGTTTAAGAAGTACAAAAACCTAGAATCGAGTATTAATCAATGAAGATTCATTTCACTCCTTAGCTTTTGTCCTTTCTGACATATAAGAACCCTTCAGGCTTTGTATAGAAATAATTTGATCTGCTGCCTCTTGAGCTCAGATGTCTTAGTCCATAGTTGATTGTGCCTCCTTTCGAGCATGGACATCTTCATCCATAATTGATTGAGCCTCTTTGTAACGGCACGGATTTTTCGCGTTCGAAAATCGACATCCATACTTTACATCGTACTCGAATGCCATAGATTCGACCGTTCAAATCCGATTCGCCGGAGCTTATAACAACATTAAGTATAACAACACAGCGGAAGAAAAAGAATATAGATATACAACATCAGATACAACAGAGTGATACAATGAATATCAATATACATCAGAGATATGATACAAGAAATAGCAGCGGAAAGAAAATAGATAACACCAGCAGCGGATAGAATGTCTCCAATAGAATGCTCCAAGATAAGCAACGTCAATCCATGAACTCCAAGAACTGACTAGCTCCAGATAATCTACCAAACCTGAATATCTGAGAAAACCCAACTCTAGACTGCCCGTGTGGAAAATAGTGGGCACCCAGAGTTTAGGAAGGGAACAATAAACTCCGGATCAGTCATGGGACTGGTGTGAGCAACAAAAACAGTTTATCTTTAAACAAACAACAAAATCTTTTAAACATTGAAATCCGCAATGCTTTTGGAAAATGAAACTACCATAAGGCCTCCCGCCACACACACAATGCAATCGCAGAATTGGAGGAGATTTCTCCTTATGATAGTCAAAAATGCTTACTACGCAAAATCATTCGATATTATTATCATTAGTGCATAGTGTCGAAAACCATTTCGAAAATATAATATTAATCTTAGCCAGCATACAACATTTCATCGTATGCCTACTATAGCTACTACGTTCAATAGCAGGTTACCGCCACATTCCATAGCAGGTAATACAACTAAAAACCGTATAGGGTTCGTATCGTTTCTTTGGATTTCCAACAAATGATCAGGCTAAGGAACTTCCTTACCGAAATAGAAACGCCTCTGGAAAGACGCCCCGGATCCTAACCGGATCTCTGCAAACAAAAGGCCGACGCTACCTCACGCTATACAGCTGTAACTAGGTAACTAACACACTGACGCTACCTCACGCTGTACAGCTGTAACTAGGTAACTAACACACGAGTCATGTCATCCCCCGGTCGTTACCGACCTTTATCCGCGGGATCCCGAAAACCAACAAAGCAACATCATACAGTAATAAATTACCGTGTCCACATGAGTTAAGTATCTGGGCTCCATACCATGATACCACCCTTTATCCAGAAGGAAATGACATACCCTAGGGGCGCTACCCCTACAAACCTTTGTCGCAACATTCCTGTTTCGACCATTACCGGGTTGTGAGGCTCGACGAAGTCTCGTCCACAAAACCACGCTTTTTCACAAAGCCACGCTTTTCACAAAACAACGCATCATCAGCACTTCGTATGCCACATTACCAAATTGGGAATGTATCACTAGTAACCATCAACTACATAACCTCTGAGCTCGTACGTCTCAGAGAAGGGTGTTAAGCTAAGAGAATAAATTCTCCGCCACCAACAGAAATGTATTTGATAGAAACCAGCTTTACATCTCAAAGTGTAACGTCAGACATACATCCATACAAGTCTGTTCCGGGTTCGAACAGAACCGAAGGCACTTCCAAAGAAGCCCTTGCAATCCGGGTATTCACAATCCTGATCGGACTTCCCATCACTTAGGAAATCTCTATACCGTAGCTACTCAGTGTAGAGACAATCGATAGGTCATCCTATCGCTCTCGCAAATACCCGGTCTTCACCACCGGTCTTCAAATGCTATCCATATCGTCGTATCACTATTCGGAATGGGATATATGACACAAAGGCCCTCTTCTGGCTAAACCGAATAACGAGCGCAATTAAAAATCATATGGATACTGGGGTCTCAGTTAAATCACAGCTTAAAGCCCAAAATTTTTCATTCGAATGGTAAAACAAATTACCATTTCCAATCTTTTAAACAAAAAGATTCATTTCAAAAACCTTCAATGGTTTAAACAATTTCCACACTTTTAATCTTTTAAACAAAAAGATTCAATTCACAAGTTCACCCCATTCACAAAGATTCATTCATGGATTTTCAAATCGATTTCCATTTCAACTTGATTAACTCGTTAAATCTTTAAATCGAGATTTAACTTATAGCTTTCAAAACTCGTTTCCAAAGATTCATTCATAGCCTTTCAAAACAAATCCATTTCAAGTTAGATTAACTCGTTCGGTCTTTGAAATCAAAGACTCATTTCATAGTTTTCAAAACATTTCAATTCTATTTCAAACTTGAAATCCTTTCAACACAATTTGGAAATCCTTTCTTAAAATGAAAGCTATTATTATTTGAAAACAAGTAGTTTCCATTTCGGAAAAATCCAGTTATATTTACACGAGTTAAAACCCTGAATTAAATTCAAATTCCCAAATCAATACTTTTAAAATGGTTTAACCCATATATAACTTGTTCAACATCTTTAATCCCTAGTTTCAAATCATAGAATTCAATTTCAAACTTGAATTCAAATTTAAATCAAATTATTTAAATTTTCAAAACTCGATTAAGTTATTCAAAATAACTTTTATCTTTGAAATTCCATTTCAAAAGCTTTTCACTTTAAACCCAAGTTCCCAATTTCAAAATCAATTGAAATTAAAATTTCAATTTCAAACACATTGAATTTAAATCATCTGTGATTTAACCGATTTCCACGTGAAATCCATATTTGTGTGTGTATGGTGTAGTCCAGGGGTTTTACACACAATAGTGCAACATCATTCAATCATCACAGATATATCAATATCGATAAGCGGTATAATCCACAACGCTTATCTTCATTTACAGATTCATAGATAAAATAAATTTATCAGTCACAAAGATTCACTATTACGATTCGATGTGGGTTTCGGATAACCAACTGGAATCCGACTCCCTGTCGCATCGAAATTCAAGTGTCGTTTACGGAGGTTTCATATTCACATAGTAATATATCACAGAAATAGAAATTTCAGATCACAACATAAATCAGGGTATATCACAAAGCATCACAAATCAGGGATATCAAACAATTCACATCCAATAGAATCCAAACATTCACAAGTAGGATCAATTAATATCTGATCATAATTAATTTATACCAGATTGATTTCTTATGAATAAATTACTAATCTTGGTTAATTTCAAGTCAACAACATTGTTTAGGATAAACCATTAACTTTTAAATCGAATTCTTAATTTAAACTATTAAATTTTTATTTTCAAAGTAGATTTTAGAAACCCAAACTTAAATAATTTTAAGTTGAAAAGCTGTACAACTTTTATTGATCAAAATTTAATTATACTTTTATTATAAAGAAATTTGTTTAAGGATAAAGTTTTAAAACTTATTTTATTCAAAATTCAGAACTTGTTTTGTTAAAGGCTTCAGACCCGAGACAGTCCCTGATTAAACCCGAACCCATCTTCGAGTTCGCACTTCTCATCTCTGCTTTGAGTCAATCTCGCGAGTAACACGTGCATGAACTCGAGTGTGTGACTTCTTCCCCAACTCCACGATTTCCAGATATGACGTGCACGCCGTGCACGTTCACAAACGCCGCCGCCTTCCGTTCATCATCGCGACAATCTTCGACGACCCCCTGAGTCCCCACGACCCCAAATCCAAAAACACTCCATCACCTCAACGCAATCATCAGATTAACTTCACCCCAACTCGAATTTGAATTCGAGTTTCAATCTAAACCTGGAACCATCATCCGAGTAAATGTTTCAACCTGGAAATTTGCCTCGCCAGCACAATCCCGACCATCGGAGTCGTTGACACTCTGGCCAAACCTTCTTCTACTTCCAAACACCCATCACCCAAAAGCTAGTTGAACTCGATCAACTCGATGAACCGCGGTGATCGCTTCATCATTCCTAGTTAAAAACTAGGGTTCTAGGAAATTTCTCACTACTGCAACCTGCTCACCGAAATTCAACACCATCCTATATTTTTCCTAGCGACTCCTAACCCTCCTCCATCACCTGGAAGAACCCCGAGCCCTCACGATACAAAGATCACCAGAAAAATCAAATAATCCCATTTTAGTTCAATACCAAACCGCACCTTCAACTTAATTCTAAAAATCCTAATTCTTGTGTTAAAAATCAAATTTCAGATGATGTTTTCGATTTATAATACTGGATTTACAAATTATACAGTATGAATTTCAATTCATATCATCATGCATTGATGTTTTATACTTCCAGAGGCCATCAAGTTTTAATTTAACTTGATTTTTATTTTATTTTATTACAATAACCTAAGTTAAATCAAACAATATTAGTTTATAATCAGATCCTATCACAAATTTAATTAGGTGGTAAGGGATTTTTAAAATGAAAACATGGAACTGGGAACATAGCAGAGCACAATCAACATGCATACATATAAATATTTACATCAGATTTTTATCTATACACATGCAGTACTTATTTATATCCAACCATACTAGCATGCAACCTAAGTTATAATTTAAAATTTAAAAGTTACTCACAAGCGTCAGAACACTATACCATATTAAAGGTTAAAAAGAGGAAGTTTGCTCAGTTATTTTGGATTTCCAGGGGACAGTGCTAAGTTGTTTGACTTGGATGAATTGTTAAAACTTAGTTCATGATCAAACAAGCAATTTTCCTTTAAGCATCATAGGTTAGAAGAGATTAGAGGAAGAGGATTGGAATTTTTTTAAACTAAAACTTCAAAACCTGTAACTAAAACCAGAACCCTGATTCCTTGAAATCATACATAACCACCTTTTCACATATATAAGTCATATGCAGGCATAAAATAACTTTCATTTCAGAGCATCATCAATACAATATCAAAGAGTATGGACAAATGAAAGTGGGATTGCTCACCTTGTAAAAGCAAGAACAGAGAACTCAACTTGTACAGGCTTGAAAAACTGAAACCCTTTTCTTTGATCTCTGATTTGAATTTGTATTGTTTGTTTTGATTGAAGTTTTGTTTAAGTTTTTAAATGGTGCTCATTTCAGATTTTACTCGGCTTTGAAGATGGATGAAATGAGATGAAGAGCTTGATATAAGAAAATGAAGTTACTGGGTATTTTGTAGAGGGTGATCATGTTGTTTTGTACAACACCAGACCATATTTTTCTTTGTTTGTACAATATAAGATCGAGATCTTTTTCTTTGGAGGCTGATAGGAAATATGTTGTGGCCAAGCATTAAATTGCCATGTACAATTTAATATATTTTTCTTCATCTTGGTGGCTGAGCAGATGTTGTGGTGGCTAAAGATATTGGCATTTATTGCCATGGTACAGATACACACTTATCTAATTCGTTTTGTACACTCATATATATGTTTGTTGTTTTCTTTTGCAAGTTCAGAGATTCTATATGTAGGTTTGAATACTTGAATGTATTGTATTATATTTTACTTCTTATATTGATTTCTGTTTTCAACTTAAAGTTTAAAATTCAAATCCAATATATGCACATATATGTATATATATAAGATTCCTACTTAAATATTTATTTCTAGAATTTTGTTAAATTTACACAACTTCAAAAATCCATTAATTAAGATTGAATTCAAATATCTTTATATTATTTATAAATCCCAATTCAATTTCTATTCTCAATCAACTTACCAAACACATAATTTATTTGTTTTTTGGGAAAACCCGCTTCAATTCACAATTAAAATTACAATTTTTATTCAAAATTACAATTAATTATTAATTTAAATATATAGAAAATTTGGGGTCGTTACACTCTTCTTGGGCTTGGACGTCTTAGTCCATTATTGAATGAGCCTCACTTGGTCTTGGACATCTTAGTTCATTTTTCGTTGAGCCTCTTCTTGGTCTTGGACATCTTGAGAGTATTGTGAGCCACTTCTGGCTTGGACGTCTTAGCCTTTTGTTTTGTGTGCCACTAATGGGATCTGGACTTTTCATCCCACCTCTGGGAATTGGTCCTCTGGGCTGGACTATACTGTCCTTTAACGGCCTTTAGGCTCTCGACTCTGCATTCCTTTCTAGTGATTTAGGCCTTACCCAGTCTTTCACCGGTGCCCCTTACTAGGAATTTGACATCCCTTACTAATGATTTAGGCCCCTTACTTTGTTACATAGGTCTTATTTTGATGCCCTTCACTAGTGATTTTGGCCCCTTACTAGTGATTTAGATCTCCGTCTGACTCTTTTGTCAGAAACACCAGTAGTATAAGGTATGCCTTTGCTCATAGATTCTTTGATGACCTCGTCTGGTCAAAAGCTTCGGTAAGCATAGTACCCATATACCTTGGGTCGCCCTTTACTTATACTCGGTGGGGTAGCGAGTTTTTATTATTGTTATAGATTTTTGAGGAGGCTTTTCTCATTGTGACTCTTGCTTGTTAGTTTAAAGTAAATCTTTTTCAAGCTTTTTTATGGAAATAACTTTATGACCTTTCGGTCAATTCATGCATTTGAAGAAACCCTTTGTAAAAATAGAAGTATGACTTTCTTGGTGGAAAATTTTCTTTTAGAAGAAAGAATTTTTTGAAAAGGTATCCTAATATACTGAAAATCAGCTTTTCTATAATACATTCGTTGATTTAGGTTTTAAGTCATCGAGCTAAAAAGATTTTGGATATTTGAATTCTTTTTGATAGAGAAGCCCCTTCCTAACATTGTTACCAAAAAGGGTTGTTGCGCTAATCTCATGACAGAAATGTGGATCCCCAAATAAGAGACTAATGGTCATGATTCATGACCTAATAGTCATTTAATTAAGAATAGACTATTCTAATCAGAGTTTCAGTGGTGCCGACGAGCCATGAAAAATCCAAAATCATTCTTTGAAAAAATATGTATGAGTTTCTCCTTCTCAATGATGTATGAATGTTTTAAAAGTGCTTTTGTCAACACATTCCAAATAAAAATCCTTTATAAGAAGATACTATTGTTAAACAACATATTCCTTTGAAGATTTTATGATTTGCTATTGAAATAAGCAAATATATGTCTTTATAATCCATTGGGAAATAATTGATGCCTCTTTTGATTTCAAAGTATTTTCCAAAAGGTATGTTTGGCAAAACATTCTCAAATGAAGATTTGGTTTATACCGTTCCACCTTTGTATATTGTTCCAATTTAGGTTTTTCTCAATGAAAAGAGACATCTTATTTATAGGTTGAAAAGTCATGATTCATGAACAAATAGACCATACAGACAAAAATGAGATTTTCTAGAAAAATCCCTTTCTTTATAAACTGATCTTTTCTATAGGATATATCATCATATAGAGAATTCAAGTTTTATGCATTCTCAAAAATAGGTTGGTATTTGAAAAGTTCTATTACAGAGATGAACATATATGAAATAATATTATCCAAGGGTTTATACATGAAATTATATATATATCCAAGGTTATGTCCATATAGTAACTGAATTTCTTTAGAGTAACTAGCATTTTTGTCACTATTGATGCAGTCAAAGTTATCCGTTACTTGTACCATCAATCGAGTTTATATTATTGGTGTTGTCTAACAGCATTTAACTTATTCTAGAAAAAAAATTTCATGACTCGACAGCTTGGGTCCTCTTGCCCTGAAATGCTTTGCAAATATCTTCCCTTCAAAAGTTGATGCTTGTTTGAATTCCCATGGGGTATGTGACTCAAGAGTCATCGTTCAACCATAAGCCAACATGCCTCAAGTTGTTGTGTATATTACATTAAACACACCAAAAGTTTATTCATGCTAGACCTTTTATATTCAAATTCAAACATATTAAAAGAGGTCCAATCATATGCAATTACATTAAAGAAATTTAAAAACAACTGGAACTCCCATGCATTAAAGACCTGGTAATATACAAGTCTTTATATAAAAATTAAAACAAAGTTGCTCAAATTTAGACTTAGGTGAATATTCATGACTACATATATGAGAAACATTTTCCTTTCAAGGATATGCAACCCAGGCTAGTAAATATATGATGAAAATCATCTATCTTCTTAACCTACATTTCTCACGAAAAACCAAAATTATTCAAAGGCTAGTCTATCTGTTAAAGATATACATAGTATTATTCATGTTTAAAGCATATGCATATATTTAGATCTATAACTTTAATACTTAAACCCGGTATCTTTGCAAATTTGTATTTATTCAAACCTTCATAGAACTTGACATACATAGCGGTTGAACATGAGATTGCACATGCTTATGCCCAAAAATTTCATCCCAACGGCCTTTTTTTAATATCAATGCATCTAATGTATTTAACTTCCCAAATTTCTTCATATTCTCCGAGCCTAAGTGTGCTTAAATCCAATACTTTCGTATGGTCATATCAAATTGCATATACCTAAGATTGTTAAAGCTGGTGTCTATGTCTAAAGCTCCATGCTTATTAAATTCGTTATAATATAAATTTGAAATACACATGGACACATTTAGAACCAAAAGTACATATAAATTCAAAATCAATGGTCAGTACTTATGAAGTCAATGACCAAAACTAGAAATTTAATTTTGAATTAGTTACATGTAACATCTACAAAATAGATATATGTGAAACCCACAACTAAATAAGGATCATATGTTTAAGACCATAATAATTATACTAAAAGTTCAAATATACTATTTTCGGAGAATTGATCTATATATATATATATATATATATATATATATTATACACACATCTAAAACTAGGTGACACATATTTTAGACGTATAGCAAACCTTTCATACCCCTATATTTGAAACTTTCAAAACCAAAACTATAGAAGTCTTAAACAAAATAAGCATGCAGGCTAAACTTTGCATTTGAGAGATTTGATATATTTATAACCACTTTATACAAAGTACTAATCGATATGCCTAGCTACGAAAATATGAAATTTGCTTTGAGTTCAATATCTATTCAAAAATTTCACTCATATTACTCTTATACCTTAAAATAAACTTGTCAAAAATTTGTATGAAAACTATTTCTAAAACATAAAACATATAAAGTTGATACACTTGAAATTCATGTTTATATTGGTAATACCTTGTTTAAAACTCAGTATGTGAGGAACCTTACGCACCTGACACTTATATGCTTAGATTATAAGAGTTGATATTGTTGATTTATGATCCGAATTTCATTGAAGAAAAGGTCAAGCTGAAGACAAAGTCATTCTCATCTCAAATTTGACAGTTTCTACCACCTTTTACGTTATCTATTTTTTTGTATTGCAGCATGGACTATAAATACAGTCCTTTAATACCTTTGTAAATATAACTCTCTCAATAATAAACTGACTTCCTTTCTCCCGTGGTTTTTCCCGCAAGGGTTTCCACATTAAATCTTGCTTGTGTTTTTCTATTTTTTCTGCTCATTTTTCTTTGATCAATATCTGATTATTGCTAACAAGTGGTATCGGAGCATTGGTTCATTTCTCCCGTCCAGGGTTCATTCGGCATGGCATCGTTGAAGTATGATCTTCCGTTATTGGATCGAAACACTCGATTCTCGTTGTGGCAAGTGAAGATGAGAGCGTTGCTCGCACTAGCTGATTATGATGATGCATTGGATAGATTCGAGAACAAGAGTTTTGAAACATGGACTGATGATGAGAAGAGAAAGGATCGGAAGGCTATGTCCCAAATTCAGCTTCATCTACACAATAATATTTTTCAGGAAGTTTTGAAGGAGAAGACTGCTGCTTCTCTGTGGCTGAAATTGGAGTCAATTTGCATGACCAAGGATCACACAAGTAAAATGCATCTCAAATAAAAGTTGTTCTTGCACAAATTGCAAGAGGGAGGTAATCTCCTAGATCATATTTCTGATTTTAAAGAGATTGTCTCTGACCTGACTGTAATGGTAGTCAAATATGATGATGAAGGTTTGGGTTTAATCTTGTTGTGTTCACTGCCTAGCTCTTACTCAAATTTCAGAGATACCATATTATATAGTCATGATACTCTCACTCTAAATGACGTTTATGAAGCCTTGCACGACAAGGAGAAAATGAAACAAATGGTTTCTTCTGATGTGTCAAGCTCCCAAGCCGAGAGCTTATAGGTCCGTGGTAGGACAAAGGAGAAGAATTCTAATAATGGATCTCGAGGTAAAGGTTCGAATGGCTATAAAGGTCGATCAAAATCTAAAGGTAAATACAAGCCTTGCAAATATTGTAAGAGGGATGGACATGAAATATCTGAATGTTATAAGCTACAAAACAAGGAAAAAAGAAATGGCGCAAACAAATCGAAGGGCAACAATGAAGATGAAGGTAATGCCAATTGTGCTCGTAATGATAGTTCTGATGGTGAGATGCTTGTTGTTACTGTGTTTGCTAGATGTGATGAGATTAAGGATGAATGGATACTTGATACTGCTTGCACTTTCCATATGTGTCCGAACAGAGATTAGTTTACAACTCTAGAACCCATAATGATGCTAGCTCAGTTTTAATGGGGGATGATTCAGCCTGTAAAGTAGAAGGAACTGGTTCTGTTCAGATCAAGATGTTTGACGGCACAATCATAACTTTAACCGGTGTTCGATTCATTCCAAAAATAAAGAGAAATATGATTTCTTTAAGTGCTCTTGATGACAAAGGGTACAAGTATTCAGGTGGAGGTGGAGTCCTAAAGGTCACAAATGGTTCTCTTATTGTGATGAAGGGTGATCTTAGACAAACAAATGGCCTTTATTACCTTAAGGGCACTACAGTTTCAGGTAATGCTGCCCATGTTATTTCAAAAAATGTTTTTGATTGTGATACAACTAACCTTTGGCATAGACGCCTTGGGCACATGAGTGAACTTGGTTTGTCAGAGTTGAACAAGAGAGGACTTCTTGATGGGTACAGCGCATGCAAGCTGAAGTTCTGCGAGCATTGCATTTTTGGCAAGCACAAGAGGGTGAAGTTCAACACTTCAGTTCATACAACAAAAGGCATTCTAGATTATGTGCATTCGGATCTATGGGGACCGGCTAAGAAAGCATCCATTGGCGGTGCTTGTTACCTGATGACAATTATTGATGATTATTCTAGGAGAGTCTGACCTTAATTTTTGAAGCATAAATCAGAAGCTTTTTCAGCTTTCAAAGAGTGGAAGACTATGGTTGAAAAACAATCTGAAAGGAAAGTAAAGAAGCTTCAAACTGATAATGGGATGGAATTTTGTTCAAATGAATTTGATTCATTTTGCATGGCTGAAAGCATTGTTAGGCACTACACCATACCTCACACTCCTCAACAGAATGGAGTTGCTGAGCGTATGAATATGACTATCATCTCTAAGGCTCGCTGCAGGTTGTCAAACGCAGGTTTGGATAGACGTTTTTGGGCTGAAGCTGCTTCCACAGCCTGTTATCTCATGAACTGCTCTCCCTCTGTTGCTATTAGCAAGAAGACTCCAATTGAGGTGTGGTCCGGTTCTCCAGCAAATTATTCAGAATTGAGAGTTTTTGGCTGCGTTGCTTATACTCATGTTGATAATGGAAAGCTTGAGCCGAGAGCTATTAAGTGTATTTTTCTTGGTTATAAACCTGGTGTTAAAGGCTATAAATTGTGGAATCCTGAAACAAATAAGGTTGTGATTAGCAGAAATGTTTTGTTCAATGAATCTACCATGCTACGTGAGGTTCCATCTAATAATGATCCTATTGGGGGTGATAAAAAATCAAATGTCCAGGTGGAGCATGTTATTGATTCAGGTGATGCATCAAACAAGGAAATCGAGGGTCGGAATGAAGCACCCATTGTTGAGGATTCTACAGCAGTTGTGTAGCCACCGCAACGCTCTATTGCAGCCAGCAGACCTAGAAGGGATCCAAAACCAGTAAGGAGGTTTATTGAGGAAGCAAATGTTGTTGCTTATGCTTGTGCTGTAGCTGAAGAAGTAGAAGGTATTGCTGAGACTTCTACATATTCTGAGGCTGTTATTTCTAATTATTCTGATAAGTGGATAACTTCTATGCATGATGAAATGGAGTCACTTGAAAGGAATGGCACTTGGGACTTAATTAAGTTTCCTAAAGAGAAAAAACCTATTCATTGAAAATGGGTTTTCAAGAGAAAAGAAGGTGTTTCACCAAATGATGAGACAAGGTACAAAGCAAGATTAGTTGCAAAAGGTTACAGTCAGATTCTAGGTATAGATTATAATGAAGTATTTTCCCATGTTGTGAAACATAGTTCAATTCGCACTTTACTCGGTATTATTGCTATGCATGATTATGAGCTTCAGCAGTTGGATGTAAAAACTGCATTTTTACATGGGGAATTAGAAGAGGACATTTATATGCATCAACCTGAGGGTTTTATTATCCCTGGAAAAGAAAACTTTGTTTGTAAATTGAAGAAATCTCTTTACGGACTGAAATAGTCTCCTAGACAGTGGTATAAGAGATTTGACACTTTCATGCTATCTCAAGGTTTTAAAAGGTCTAATTATGATAGTTGTGTCTATTTGAAAATTACTAGTGCTTCAGCCATCTATTTGCTCCTTTATGTCGATGATATGTTGATTGCAGCAAAAGACAAAGCAGAGATTGAAAATTTGAAGGGGCAGTTGAGTAGAGAATTTGAAATGAAAGATTTGGGTGATGCTAAGAAGATTCTTGGCATGGAGATATCAAGAGACAGACCTCCTGGAAAATTATACATAAGTCAGAGTGGATATATTAGTAAGGTGCTTTGTCGTTTTTACATGCTTGATGTCAAGCCAGTAAGTACTCCTCTCGCTGCACATTTCAAATTGTCATCAGCTATGTGTCCAAAATCAGATGATGATATTGAATACATGTCTAGAGTTCCTTATTCTAGTGCAGTCGGTTCACTTATGTATGCCATGGTCTGTTCACGTCCTGATTTATCACATGCTTTGAGTGTTGTTAGCAGATTCATGGCCAATCCTGGAAGAGAGCATTGGAAAGCAGTTCAATGGATTTTCAGATATCTTCATGGTACTTCTAACGCTTGCTTGCAGTTTGGTAGATCTAGAGATGAGCTTGTTGGTTATGTGGATTCTGATTTTGCTGGTGATTTGGATAAAAGAAGGTCACTGACAGGCTATGTTTTCACCACTGGTGGTTGTGCCGTGAGTTGGAAAGCAACCTTGCAGACTACCGTAGCATTATCTACTACCGAGGCCTAGTATATGGCTATTTTTGAAGCATGTAAAGAAGCAACTTGGTTGAGAGGTTTGTATTTTGAGCTTTGTGAAAGAACATCTTGCATTACTATATTTTGTGATAGCCAAAGTGCTATCTGTCTTACAAAAGATCAAATGTTTCATGAGAGAATGAAACATATTGACGTGAGGTATCACTACATCCGAGATATTATTGCTAAAGGTGATGTTAAGGTATGCAAGATAAGTACTCATGACAATCCCGCTGACATGATGACAAAGCCAGTTCCTACTACTAAGTTTGAGCTTTGCTCAAGCTTGGTTGGTATTACAGTATAGTCCTTAGTGACTGTTGGAGTAAGGCGGATATTTATTTGTTGAAGGAGTTGATCTTTGTAGTTCTCTTTCTACTTCAAGATGAGAATCCGTCTCAAGGTGGAGATTGTTGATTTATGATCTGGATTTCATGGAAGAAAAGGTCAAGCTGAAGACAAAGTCATTCTCATCTCAAATTTGATAGTTTCTACCACCTTTTACGTTATCTATTTTTTTGTATTGCAGCATGGACTATAAATACAGTCCTCTAATACCTTTGTAAATATAACTCTCTCAATAATAAACTGACTGCCTTTCTCCCATGGTTTTTCCCGCAAGGGTTTCCACGTTAAATCTTGCTTGTGTTTTTCTGTTTTTTCTGCTCATTTTTCTTTGATCAATATCTGATTATTGATAACAGATATTCATTTGAAATCTATGCATATGCATGAGCTCTAGTACACAAAGAGCGGTATGTTTGAAGTTAAATTATATTCTTGTAACTTGAAACCATCGATATAACAGGACAAACTTCCTGTAGGGCAACACGCTAGAAATAAAATTCTACATACTCAAAATCTAAGGGCCCGTTTGGTTTCATTTTGTATTTTGAGTTTTGTGTTTTCAACTTGTACTAATAAATATCAAGAAATAAGTGAAGAAGATCTACAATTCTTAGCCGTTGCGACGATCAACGGGCAACGAAGGAGTTGGATTGTTCGTCGTGCTTTTGTTATCTCTCGAAACATGAAAAACAAAATAAAATTGTTTTCTATTTTACATGTTTATTTCATTTTCAAAATTATTTGTTTTTTAACAATACATACGACGGACGCACTTTTGTATAAACGAAAACACAAAATTAAAAACAACAAGCCAAACGGGGCCTAAAGCTTTCATAATTAAGAGTGTGAATACTTGCAACCTCACTGAAGATGAATTCAATTTGTTCATAATCATTTGTCATGTACAAAATTATATGTATTCACACCAAAATTTAGTCTTCAATAAAATTTCAAAATACCTTAAAATTTAAGAAAATATAAATCTGCTACGCGTTCTTATATGTAATCACTTAACTTCATCAAAGTCAGTTTTCACGCTTTTATATGGATTTCGGCATACACAAGACTTAAATTGATATATAAATTTTAAAACTTGTAAATATACATATATGTATATATATATATATATGTATGTATACATATTTAGAAAAAATAAAACCCAAAACAAATGAGTTCATTTATATAAAATATATATACAAGTTTGTGTGTGTGAGTATGGAACTAATGTGTACTCGATATTTTGTATTTAAAAAACTCTTTATTTTGTCTGAAATTTGTTATTTTCAGCATCATAAACATTACGTGTTCTGGAAAACATTTATATTTGAAAACAAAGTATAAAAAACCTTTTTAAAACCATCAACCACCCAAAATGTTTCGTGTCTAAATCAAAGTTACATATGCTTGAAGCTACTTATGTTTTAAAACCAAACACAGTTGAAACCCAAGTTAGCCTAAACCATACTCGATTGAAACCTCGTACAAACGAAATTTGTATATTTTCAAAAGTATGACATACCTTAAATCTCTCAAAATCCGATAGCATGCTCTGTGAAACTTAAGTGAATATTGGTCAGATACCAGGTTTTTAAAGTTCAAGTAAATATAAATCCATTATTTGAAAACCAAAATTCACCGGTTCAGAAACTAAGGGCCCGTTTGGTTCATTTTTTATTTTGATTTTTGTGTTTTCAACTTGTACTAATAAATATCAAGAAATAAGAGAAGAAGATCTACAATTCTTAGCCATTGCGACGATCAACGGGCAACGAAGGAGTTGGATTGTTCGTCGTGCTTTTGTTATCTCTCTAAACATGAAAAACAAAATAAACTTGTTTTCTATTTTACATGTTTATTTCATTTTCAAAATTATTTATTTTTTAACAATACATATGACGAACACACTTTTGTATAAACGAAAACACAAAATTAAAAACAACAAGCCAAACGGGGACTAAGTATTCTTTAAAAATCAAATTTCTTTTTGAAAAATTTCAATTATTTTTTTGAAAACTTTAACTTTTGAAGTTAATACATTTTAAATTCTTTCACTTTTCAAATCGCGGGTTCTCAAAATAGAATACTCTTAAAAATAAGTTTTGTAGACGTTTAAAGAAAGGATTTAAAGTCCCATGCGAGGAATGCGGATTACGGATCTTAAGGCTAGGAATAACACTAGAGGGGGGGTGAATAGTATTTTTAAGAAATTACTAAATCTTTTTGGGTTATTATTGATTTGAACACAAATGTATGCAATATTCAGACACGGATATAATCACAGATGCAGAAATAAAGTAAATGCAGTAAAGGAAAGAACACACCGGATTTATACTGGTTCGGGGTTACCCTACATCCAATCCCGCACAACTAAGTATGGATTTCCTTTCAAAAGCAATTCAACAATTACAACCCTCGGTTTCAAGGGTACGAGGTACACCCTCAAGAATCACAATCCTCTGGATAGAGATACTTGATTTCCGAGGCAACAAGTTCACCCAATTGATTTACAAGGCTACAATCGCACCTTTTCTCGCTTGATTGATTTCCAAGGCTACAATCACACCTTTTCTCGCTAGATAGATTAAAAAGAAGCCTATAACTTTGAATAGCATTTGGATCTTGTTGAGATAGTGATAGAGAATCAAACCAGAGATTATCTAGTTAGATTCAATGTTGATTTCGGCAGAGTAAGGATAGGATTTTGATTAAGAAAATGTGGAAGAAGAAGAGAAGTGAAAAACCAGAAAAACTGATGTCAAATTCATTGAAACCAACCCCTATTTATAGAAGAACAACAGTCATGTCCATTCAGAAGGGTTATGGCGAATAGACACTTCTTTTGAAATTCAAATTTTTGAATCTAACTGACACTTTGTCGACATGGGGTACTAGGGCATGTCGACATCCCAAAGGAAATTTTGATGTTTTGTTTTTCTTTGAAAATAACCTTTATCTTATATTAAAACATTTTAAACTTTATAAATATACTTGACTATAGATAAAATACATAGATGAATATAAAGAATAATATATATAACATTTTACTATAATTTTATATTTAAATCAAAGTATAAATATATTATAATTAAAAGATAGTTTAAAACAACCGAAGTTTAAAAACAAGAATATTTAAGGCTAAAACATTTTTTTGAAAATCATTTGAAAAGATAATTTTTAAGGCTAAAACATTTTGAAAACCAATTTTGAAAATCATTCTGAAGTAGTTTTGAAAATCATTTTGAAGTAGTTTTGCAAGCTTCTTCCTGCAGAATATCTCATCATGACAGGACTCGAGAACTTGTACAAAAGCAGGATGTTCGTGGGTTTGTAAGCCACTTGTCAGAGGTTTGCAAGCCACTTTTCGTAGGTTTGTAAGCTACTTGTCGTGGGTTTGTAAGCCACTAAAAAGGTAGAAATGGGTTCCATCCCAAAATAAAAATGGAGTGAAGATTTCAGTGCTATTGTGAAGTTTTAACATAATTCTAGACTCAATACTTATCTTGAAATCTTGAACTCTTGATAATCTTGATACTCATGAGTCTTCAATCTTGATATCTTGAATCTCTATAATGTACAGTCTTTATTCTTGGTACCTGCATGGTTAAATCCTGCATATACATATATATCTAAACTATAATGTTAGTATTTATATTTTATAATCTTATTCTAAGGTTGTTGTCATCAAAACCATCAACTCATGGACTAACAATCTCCCCCTTTTTGATGATGACAACCTTTGTTTATAAAATATTACTTCTATCCTATTGACTCCCCCTAAATCTAATAACTCCCCCTTAAATTATGCATAACTCTCCTATTTTATATTTCTCCCCGTTAGTCATCAACAAAAACAAAGAAACTCTAAACTATACAACTCCCTCTCATTCTTGTACTCAAGTACCTGCATTAATAAACTATATAATAGAGTATATAAGAAATAACTATACTTATAGACATGATATTCAATTAACGATTATAAATATATTAATGTATATTTATACAATCATCAAACCACACCAATGTATAAATCAAATCAATCAAAACAATCAATTTCAATCAAAACAATTAATTCAAACAAAGTAATAAAGCAAACAAATTAAACGTTACGGGGAACTTCCACCCATCCTTCTTCTCCGAAAATAGGGTCTGCTTTGATGGTATCCCAATTTTCATTGTCATTTGTGAGAGAGACAGGAGGATGTGCTTCGTTATCATCCTTGTGCAGGGAAGAAATCATCCATCGAAATGCCTTTCTTGCTCCTTGATCATCTGCATTTGACTCAACTCTAAGTGTCGCTGGTTACGAAGAATGAACGAGAAAATATTCTTGAATGAATTAAGAGTTTCTTAAAGATTCTCGGATAAGTTATGAATTAGATTAGCCATTTTTGAAGTTGAGAGAAGAATGAGAGATAGAATAGGTAAGAAATAATATTCAATAATGATTTCTGGAAGAAATGGGTATTTATAGGTGTAGAAATTTGTTTGAAATGAATAGACATATGGTAGTTATTCAAATTTCAAATTCAATATGAATTGTCATTTCTGACCAGTATATGTCGACATGGTCAAGGGGGGTATGTCGACATACTACAGTGAATTTTGATGGTAATTTTGACTTTGTGAATAATTGTGTATATATATAAATTTATATAATATACTAACATTTATTCAAGAGATAAGATAGGCTAGATAACAGAAAGGAAATTCAATTTCATTGCATAATAGGATAATACAATGATTAAACATAAAGAACTACATAAACACTCAAATTAAAACAAACTTAAACTAATTCGATATGATATGAAGATATAGAACTAGTTAGAGGATGATGAAGATGAAGATAATCCAAGTTTCTTGCTGACTTTGGAGAAAAACTTGTTCATCTTGGATGATATTTTGTCCAATTTCTTACTAACGGATCTTTTAAGAACCCATTGATTCTCAACAATAACCTTTTGGTTTTTGAGAAGGGTTTTGTTGGTAGGATTGGAGGGATATTCAATACTTTCTAGGGATGTTTCTCCTTCTTCTTCTTCTTCTTCTTCTATTTCCATTTCATCCCCTTCTTCTTCTTCTTCCTCTTCCATTTCTTCATGAGCCAAGCGCTCTTCCTTTTCGGTAAGAGTTTCATAAGGTTGAAAAACATACGAAGTTCATCCAAAATAACTTGCGCCCAATTGATATCATAATTTCCGAAAATAGCAAAGAGTGCTTTGCACACTTTTGAAGTAGGATTGTTAAAATTTCCCGATCTTGGGGTCAAAGTATGTTGTAAAAGAAGATTGACAATTCTTGCTTTAGGAAAAAAGTTTTGATTTTTAA
This sequence comes from Allium fistulosum, assembly GCA_030737815.1. NCBI lineage: Eukaryota > Viridiplantae > Streptophyta > Magnoliopsida > Asparagales > Amaryllidaceae > Allium > Allium fistulosum. Next base: position 149,610,201 of record CM060906.1, on the reverse strand, counting down.
ATTCAAAGTTTTCTTCTCCTTCAAAAATATGATGAAATGTCTCATGATCATGTTCATCGATTTGAAAACTAGAAAGATCCATTCCCGTATTCTTACAATTGAGAATGGTACCCAAAAGATCACAATTTAAAACAATTCTAGTGCCTTTGACACTACTCCAAATTTCATTATCATTTCCTTCATAAAATTCTCGATTGAGATTTGCATAGAAAATTTTAACAAGATTTGGGTAACAAACAAAATCATTTTGAGAAGAATCAACAAGACTAAGAATTTGATTGTTTGCAAAAAGAGTATCAATTTCATAAGAAGCAAAATCTTGAAAAATAGCAAACTTTCCGGGATAGACTTTTCCATAATTAGCATAATTAATGTATGCTTTTATTGCCTCCGGATTATTAAGGAGTTGCTCTTTCAAGTTTCTGGAAAGTCTCATGGTGGAGGGGTTGCTTGAAGAAGCCATTAAAGTAGAGAGTAGAGAGCTTGAAGTTTTGAAGAGAGAGTTTGAATTTGAAAATGAAAGTGAAAAGTTGTGATAAAAGATAGTGACTAAATAAATTTCTGAAAGACATGTTCTCTGGTCAAAAGGCGCCTTTTCAGAGTATTGAATGAAGTGAAAAGATGGAGGGAAATTCAACCATTTGAATTCAAATTTTGAATTTCAAAATTTGTACCCATGTCGACATCATGGTAGGGACCATGTCGACATGTGCTTGTGAATTTCTAAGATTTATTTTTCCTAAGAATTCTAATATATATATACTTATTATTCTAATGTCTATATATATATATATATTTGGAGTATTCTTATAGTATATTCCAGAAAATATTATATTAAAAATAATAAAAATTATAATAAAATTATAATAAAAAATAAAAAATAAATTTAAAATACAATCAACACACCAATTCAAAAGCAATCAATCAAGCAATCAATCATCTTATTCTAAGCATGCAATTTCAATCAATTGTATTGTAAATGTGTACCTTTTTCTGAGTCCGTTTCCTTGAATTTGTTGAGGTCGTGAACTGCCGTGAAACACAAATTTGAGTTATCTGTCTTCTGATCATCATCACTTGAGGACGAGTCTGAGTCATCTAGAGTAGCAGTAAATGCACGCTTTCGTTTCTTTACTGAATCATTGTTTATAGGAGGATTCTGCCTTTCTGGATACAGACAGTCTCTTTTGATTTGGCCCGGTTCATCACAGTTGAAACATTTGACATTTTTTGGCACTGCATTCTGATTTCCAGAATTCTTATAGTTGTTTCTCTTGATATTATTCATCTTTCTGTATTTCAGAAATTTCCGAAAATTCCTGGTCATAAATGCTATCTCTTCATCATTATCACCGTTTGAGTCTGATCCGTCGATTAATGCATTGAATGCCATTGATTTCTTTTCAGATGCTTTGCTTTCTCTTCTCCCGATCATTTGAACTTCAAATTACATTAGTTTTCCAATCAATTCTTCTATCTTTAAGGTACTGATGTCATTTGCCTCTTCAATTGCAAGTGTCTTTTGATCCCATTCCGGAGTGAGAGAATTTAAAATTTTTCTGACTTGATCTTCTTCCGAAAATTCCTTTCCCAAAGATATTAAAAAATGAACAATATCTTGAAATCGACTATACATATCTGAAATAGACTCATTAGTATTCATTTTAAATAAATAAAACTGATTTGTGAGCATGGAAATTTTGGTCTGTTTAACTTTGCTTGTTCCTTCGTGAGTCACTTGCAAAGTTTTCCAGATTTCATATGCAGACTTACAAACTTACACTCTATTAAATTCATTTCTTTCAAGTGAACAAAACAGAATATTCATTTCTTTAGAATTATTTAGTGCAACAGTCTTTTGCTCAGTGGTCCACTGTGCAAAATTAGTTGTGGGTTCAAAATATTCAGTTTGTGTGATATTCCAAGTATCTAATCCAACAGATTGTAAATATATTTTCATCCTACATGCCCAATATGCATAGTTACTGCCATTAAAAAGTAGTGGTCTGGCAGTAGACTGACCTTCTACAAATGAACTAGTGACAGGGATACTAGTGTTAATAACAGTACCAGTGTTGGTAGCCATTTTGAAAATTTTTCAAAGAATCAGATTATGAAACTTTTGAAAACCTTGCTCTGGTACCAAATGTGAGGAATGCAGATTACGGATCTTAAGGCTAGGAATAACACCAGAGGGGGGTGAATAGTGTTTTTAAGAAATTACTAAATCTTTTTGGGTTATTGTTGATTTGAACACAAATGTATGCAATATTCAGACACAGATATAATCACAGATGCAGAAATAAAGTAAATGCAGTAAAGGAAACACTACAAGAAAACTGATTTTTTGTAGCACCCAAAAAACGCCACTACGTATTTTTAGTGGCGTTCCGATAATCGTTACGAGAGAACATGCCACTAAAAATCCTCGAGTATTAGTTGCACTTTTTTAAACGCCACCAAATTTGTTTTTTTGATAGCGTTTTTATAACGCCATAGAATTCCTTTTTTGTAGCGCCTATTTACCGCCACCGAAAGGGTTTTCTCCTCCACGTTACCTTTTCATGGCGTTATATACATTTTTTGTAGCGCTTAAAAAACGCCAGCATAAGTGTACTTGAGTTTCTAATCACTCTTTTGTAGCGACATTTTAACGCTACCAAAATAAATAATATCCAGTAGCGTTTGTTTCCCTCCACCTGCTACTCCAGATTTACCCCTGATCTAGCATCCAATTATATAATAACAGAATACGCAAGCACATACACTTTTGAACATAATATTTTAAACAACTACAAAATACGTATACGCATTGAAGATCCACAAAATACATAGACATTCATACATCCACATACATAGGTTTCGACAAAAAGCTACCCGTACACATACACAACCAAACTACCATAAGTGTTATAACCAAACTACCATAAGTGTCATAACCATACATATACATCTGAAATAAACGTCTGAAATAACCAAAGTACCGAGCAAAACCTGAACCACCATAAAAACCTAAACTACCTGTCATTGCTGATGTCTTCAAAACTTGAACTACCTGTCAACAAAGAACAGAACAAAAGAGTGAGAAAAAAAAACCTGAACTTAAAACTGCTTAAATAAGCAATGTACTGAAACAAAACATATGGACGACAATCGACCACTCCTCTGCAGTGCCACAACACTCAACTACCTTGCCACTTCTTCCTACACTATCACTGTACTGCTCACCATCAATTCATACATAACTCCTCACCATCAATTCAACTAACATTCCACCACAATCCATACATAACTCCTCACCATCAATTATTTTCCCTCCCCTGAACCTGAACCACTAATCACAATCATTCAATCACAATTCGAATATAACACCCCTACTTATGTACTTTTATCATTTTACCAAAAATCTATCTGCACTTTAGCTGCTAGCATTCCTAATGTATATATATAAAAAAATTATATACCTTTCATTTTGACTTAATAATGATTTTTTCCATTGGCCAAGCTATGGGAACGCCAAAGCAATCATCCATGCACGTCAGACCCGATGTTGGTCTCCATATCTCTGCATCTGGAACTATCACCAGTTCAATCCAAACTTTTACAGCATTACGTATTATGTTAATACTTAGGATACAACTTTCATTTAAAATTTAACAATCTTCAGTTTCATCACCTGAAGTAAGAGCATTAATTACATTTCCAAGAGCTGACAATGACTTGTTGATTGTTTTTTCTTCTTCCAGGACTTTACCTTCAGCTCCAGTTTTTTCAACTTTCTCAGAACCAGCTAAATCCACAAGCATAAGTTTTCCACATTTAACCCTATATCATTGCATATATATCCATCAAAAACTGAATTTGAACCTAGAAACAAGAGTGCAATGAAAAAAAAAACATTCTTTAGTTCGGATACATGCATTTTCTACTGAATCCAACAGTTGATAGATTAATTGACTTAGTTTTCACGATATAACCTTACTCACCAGCATGATACCTGATATTTATCATATCAATCTAATAGAGATGCTTTTTTAATGGAAAATTGTATCATGATTCACGCAGGTGTCCAAAACATAGTCAGAAAAGAATATTATTGTTACATTAACCTTGCACTTTGAAGTTAATCACTTAAGCTATGAATTTGTTCATGTGATGATGTGTATCTGAAAAAATTGCCGCACTAAAAAATCACGCCACCAGTTACCTGCCATCTTCATCTTCTTGCTGAACCAAGAAAGTATACAAACAGTGGCTTCTGCTACTTGCCATATTCATATCTGTCTATGTTAAGATCTCAAGATATGATAAATCTACTCTAATATTAGAAATTAAGTAGAAAAATGTGCCTAACAGCTGTTCATAACCTATAATTCTCTAGCAATGGAGAGAAGGAAGGAAGATAAACAGATACGTGTTGAACCTACTGCTTTATTAGCAATTCCACGCTGCATTATTAATTTTACATCAGAATGATGATCTAAAGCAGCAACTAAATAATTATAGAATAATGTGATGTTGAGTTAATTCTCACAGAAATGCATGCCAAGGCATCAACTAGGTCTGCAACTGCCACCTGAAGAAAAAGTACATGATATGGTTGTGAGTGAACATTCAAACAAAAATAGAAGTATTTTCAAGGTTTCTCCATGGTGGTACTTATTCAAAGGAAATTCAGTATTTCACATGGTATACCTCATGTAATAAAATACATACTTGAGCTCCCACATTTCCTGACTTTTACATCTTCATATTAGCTCTTTTATGAAATATTAAAATTTGTGAACGGTGTTAACTTATTAAAGTTAATTTGCTCTTTAATAATTTATAAATACCGGCTAGAGAAGGAATAAGGATGGAAGAACAAAGGTATAGTTTTTACTTTTTATCTGGCAAGTTTGAAATGGCAAGCAAAAAGTAACTTATAATGTAGAGGCTTACATGAATACCTTATAGTAGCAAAAACCTGAGATGAGCATAGTAGCAGCAATTAGTTTTTATTATAGATAATGGAAAAGGTATCTAGTGAGAAATAGTAAAATAATAAGATAAAACAAGGATAATACTTTGACTAGGATTAGGCATAAATTGATGGTAAAAAGTTACTGAGATAACATAAACAAAAAAATTAGAATCTAATATGAGATGGCACTAATACAAATTAACATATAAGTGAAAATGTAAAATTATATGCCTAACAATTACTTTTTCATTAAATCCATGGAAAGTGGAATTGTGATTAACAACATGACATGTTGCCTAAACCTTTTGCTATTAGCGATTCCATGTGCTATAGACTATGGTACACTGTTAATTGGTGTTCCTATATATACCCGCACACATATTACACTGCTGATGTACGCACATACATTGTATGTACAAAAGCAGCTTCCAGAAATGTCCATCTTCTTAGGTACGTACATCTCTGATCTTTTTCTCCTCTTTTTTATTTTATTTTGCTACTCCATCACTTCAAAGTCTTAATTAGTTCTAGCTTGTCATATCAAGTTACCTTAACCACAGGTGTCAATGCTTACCTACCAACAACAGTACTGATCAAATCACACCCCAAAATGGTGACAAATTTTCAAGTTATTTCGATCAATGGATAGAGCAACAGCGGTATGACCTCCAAGCACTGCTAGCTGCCACTTCAGCCTTCTCCCCTTGTACTCCTGCTGAACACCAAGAGAATCGTCAAATTCAGTCCCTTATCAACCGGGTTATATCAAACTATGAAAACTACTACAACCATAAGTCCAACTTTGCTAAAATAGATGTGAAGTTGATGTTCTCTCCTTCCTGGACCTCCACTACCGAATTAATAATCAAATACTGACTTTAAAAAGATGTAACCACATATTTTCAATTTTAAACTTGACATACAGAAGGCCTTCGATTCAATACAATGGTCTAATTCCAATCGTCCATAGGATGAATTTTCCCCTTCCTTTTCTTGCTTGGATCTACTCTTGTATATCCTCTCCATACTACTCTCTGGCTTTAAATGGTGACACCTTTGGATTTTTCAAGGTTACTCAAGTTATTAGACAAGGGGATCCCATTTCTCCTTATCATTATATTGCTAACATGGAATGTTTGACTAGATTGCTTTTGCTAAGCGCAATCCAGATAAGAATTAACTATCATCCTAAGTGTAGAAACCCCAGAATTATATCCTTGATGTTTGTTGATGATTTAATTATATTTTCCTAGCCTGATAAAAAATCTATCATCAACATATCTAGATCTCTTGAATCATTTTACTTCCTTACTGGTATCAAAGTTAACATTAGTAAATCAAATATCATGATAGCTGGTCTTTCTGAGATAGACTCTATGAATATTGCAAACCTATCCTCATTATCTTTGGTCATTGGTGACATTTCATATCTTGGTGTTCCTATTACTACTAGAAGAATCTCTACATCCCAATGTCTTCCACATATCTGCATTTAAATTAATAATCAAATACTGACTATGTGCAGAAACTTACCTAAATGTTTAAGTAATCAAATACTGTCACTCAAACATTGAAATTCTGCAATTCCGTTTTTATTTTATGATAAAAATGGACTGTATTTTCCTAGTTTTGTTTTCTATAATGTATTGCTGGTTTGAATTTGTTATGAGTAATTATAACAAGTTAAGAAAACGATGATGGTATAATATAATTCATATTTGAATTTGACATAAACCAAATTCAAATTGAAGCTGGATATAGATCTGATAACTTTAGAGCCAGCTAGCAAGTAAAGTATATTAAGTTATTTTGGATTTAGAATCTAAACAATATAAGAAATCAGTTCACAACAAATTTCTTATACACTTTTCTTTGTAAAACTCATATGGCATGAATTTAATTCACAACAAATTTCCTATAAAGAAATTTCATAAAGTTGAACCAAAAATAAATATCAATAAATTTCTTCATACAAATTTCTTTAACTATTTCTATTTTTATTTTTTTATGGATAAAGTTGAATTCAGTTTATTGATGCTCTTTAAAGAGTGAAAAGAACAGAACAAACCAAACGTCCACCTAACACTGGGTCAATGTCAAAATGAACAAACTGATAGGCAATATTTCCTATAAAAAAGCAGTTTAAAACATGTTGTATATGAGTTGTAATAGATGCTAAAAGGATATAAAATGAGATAAAACAGTTCTTATGAAAAAAAATTACACGTACCCGACAATTAGCATTTCTAGGCTCTTCCCTTAGATGTGAGATGCTTGACTGAACTGTTTCAACATTTGTAGATACATGACCAGATGCATTATTGCTTAGCAGAATTAATTTTTTGCCACTGATATACTAAGATTTGAAACTGGAAAATGAGTAAAAACACATAATTAGTTTTTGAAGACTGTATAAATTTCATATTAAAACAGAAAAAATTTGTTCCTTTCAAAATATTCGTCAATTATTGGAATTTTCATATTTGAATACATCTTTGTTGCTTTACTCGAGCATACACATTACTGTCCAATGTAACAATAACACGGACATTTCCAAAGCAAAGGAGTGTATTTTAGGTCACCAGTATTGCTACCACACAACCCAAACAAATTACAAAGTGAACATCAGAACTTAATACACGCGGTCAGCTAAACTGAAACGCATATCATCATCACTAAAGTAGGCTGCCAAACTATATTTATTACCCTTTTATTACTTTCTAGCTGAACCCAAAACAACTTCAAAGCCAACAATCGAACTCCAAAAAATATATAGCCACGAATTATTGCTACTTAATTTCAGAAATCTGCTGGAGATATAAAGTTCATTCACCTAACAATTACAGAGATCCCAAAAGCACGAAAGTGCTGAAATGAACTTTACTGAGATCTCTTGGCTTTGCTCTTCTTACTTTTCATACAGTGAATACATGTTCCCTGAAGAGATCTGACGATGAAAAACTATTGGGTCGCATCATTTACCTTCTGCGGTAGCTTTCAATCGAGGATGAAAAACTATTGGGTCGTGAATGAACTGGATCGGGACAGATTTGGATTTGGGAACGTTTGATTTAGTGTTGTTGAATTTGGATTTAAGAAAGTAAAATAAGTTTTAATGGGTGATGAAAATAAAAGAGGGAGGAAATACATTCATGGAAAAATTAAGTCCCGCCTTTTTGCGGCCACGAAAATAAGATGTGTGCGGTGACGAAAAAATTAAGCCCGCTTAAATTTCTGTTCTCGGTTACATTATTGGTTGCACTTAAATAACTTTTTGCTTGCATTTGACAATAAACGCTACTAAAAAATGCAACTAAAAATGCTTTTTCTTGTAGTGAAAGAACACACCTGATTTTATACTGGTTCGGGGTTACCCTACATCCAGTCCCGCACAACTAAGTACGGATTTCCTTTCAAAAGCAATTCAACAATTACAACCCTCGGTTTCAAGGCTACGAGGTACACCCTCCAAAATCACAATCCTCTGGATAGAGATACTTGATTTCCGGGGCAACAAGTTCACCCATTGATTTCCAAGGCTACAATCACACCTTTTCTCCCTTGATTGATTTCCAAGGCTACAATCACACCTTTTCTCGCTAGATAGATTACAAAGAAGCCTATAACTCTGAATAGCACTTGGATCTTGTTGAGATAGTGATAGAGAATCAAACCAGAGATTATCTAGTTAGATTCAATGTTGATTTCGGCAGAGTAAGGATAGGATTTTGATTAAGAAAATGTGGAAGAAGAAGAGAAGTGAAAAACCAGAAAAACTGATGTCAAATTCGTTGAAACCAACCCCTATTTATAGAAGAACAACAGTCATGTCCATTCGTGAAGGGTTATGGCGAATAGACACTTCTTTTGAAATTCAAATTTTTGAATTTAACTGACACTATGTCGACATGGGATACTAGGGCATGTCGACATCCCAAAGGAAATTTTGATGTTTTGTTTTTCTTTGAAAATAACCTTTATCTTATATTAAAACTATTTTAAACTTTATAAATATACTTGACTATATATAAAATACATAGATGAATATAAAGAATAATATATATAACATTTTACTATAATTTTATATTTAAATCAAAGTATAAATATATTATAATTAAAAGATAGTTTAAAACAACCGAAGGTTAAAAACAAGAATATTTAAGGCTAAAACATCTTTTTGAAAATCATTTGAAAAGATAATTTTTAAGGCTAAAACATTTTGAAAAACAATTTTGAAAATCATTCTGAAGTAGTTTTGAAAATCATTTTGAAGTATTTTTGCAAGCTTCTTCCTGCAGAATATCTCATCATGATAGGACTCGAGAACTTGTACAAAACCAGGATGTTCGTGGGTTTGTAAGCCACTTGTCGTAGGTTTGTAAGCTACTTGTCGTGGGTTTGTAAGCCACTAAAAAGGTAGAAATGGGTTCCATCCCAAAAGAAAAATGGACTGAAGATTTCAGTGCTATTGTGAAGTTTTAACATAATTCTAGACTCAATACTTATCTTGAAATCTTGAGCTCTTGATAATCTTGATACTCATGAGTCTTCAATCTTGATATCTTGAATCTCTATACTGTACAGTCTTCATTCTTGGTACCTGCATGGTTAAATCCTGCATATACATATATATCTAAACTATAATGTTAGTATTTATATTTTATAATCTTATTCTAAGGTTGTTGTCATCAAAACCATCAACTCAGGGACTAACATCCCATACCTCAGATTCTTCATTTTGATAAGTTAATCGATACCTACAAAGGAGTGACAATGGTAGATCTGAAGTGCTATCGAACCAAAATAAACTCTACCAAACGGCTTGAAATCAACTACGTCGAAGGCCTGACCCAGTCGAAGGCCCTATATCGTTCTATCGAAGGCCAAACCTCAACTCTATTGAAGGCCTTCATCAACTCTATCGAAGGCCTAAACCACCCTGTCAAAGGCTTAATCTTGCCGAAGGCATGAGAACATACTATGTCGAAGGCCAACGTTAACCTTGTCGAAGGCCAAACCTATCTTTGGAGGCCAAAGCTATCTCTGTCGAAAGCAGAAATCACCTATGTCGAAGGTGGAAGATACCTTTGTAGAAGATCAATCAATGTTGAAGGCCAGATCTACTTTTGGCGAAGGCCAAGCAACCCTTTGTTGAAAGCCAGATTTATCTTCGGCGAAGGCCAATCAATGTTGAAGGCCAAGCAACCCTTTATCAAAGGCTAAATCTGCCTTCGTCGAAGGCCAATCAACATTGAAGGCAATTAAACACTTAATACTGCCACTTTCCGGTTTTGATTGAGTCGAAAGCCTTAATCCCTAGTTGTAATCTCAATTAATCCCGAACAAATGAAGTTTGAATTTACTTTGAAACTTTTGGTATCGACTTTAGTATTTCTAGTTTTGTTTTGATCTTCTATCGAATAAGTTAATACTGGATTCGAATTGAGAGATTAGAAGCAAAGGGAAGTGAATTTCTCACGTGAGAGGCATCTGTTGATGAATGTCTTTATTCTTTAATATACCAAGAGTTGAGTATGCCCTGTAATGTTTAAACATGTGCGGTGATTAATTTCAAAATTCAAACTGAAAATAATTTAAAATTAAAATATGAAATCCAAATTCCGTCGGGGTATTCCGATCATGAGAGGTTTATGCCCTCATTCTAGTGCCAAAAATGTTAATGAAAAATATGGTTAACACCCCAAACTAGTGTGTATCAGAGCTAATTTGTAGAAATTCCACAAATGCTCTTGTGTTTTGTATTGAATTACAAAACCATTTGAATTTGAACATGTGGATATAAGGAATAAAATAAGCAAAAAATGAATATGCCCAAGTTGCAACGCCCCACTCTAAGACCCACATTAGCAAAGAGTATTACTAAGTAACACCGTCCGCTAATCCGGAGAATAGAGCTGGATAGGAGCGACCATCTATAACCTTGTCTTAATTATCTATTGAATACGTCGACAATTGCCACTTCTTACTTAAATGGATAGACATATCTAATAAATACTTAATACAAAGCCATAGGTGGCTGAAGGATCTATCAGAATAAAATATAACAACTCAAATGTAATACACATCATAGAACAGTAAATCATCACATACATTTTTACATATGCAGATACATTACAGAGTTTACAAAATGGTACATGTCAAGTGGTAAGCAAACCACAATATATAGGCGAGTCAAATGAATACATATCAAAGTTACAGACAAAAAGGACTACACAAAAAGCTATAACAAAATGGAGCTAGCAGAATAGTCCATGCGGAAGCAAAATAGACTAAGTCCAATGTACCTAACCTAAAACATATCGGCCTCACCCGAGTATCAAATACACGGGTCAATCTAGCTAAACAAATCAGTAAGATAAACTAAATAATAATGAACATACAAGATCATAAAGTACCACAATTATTTCCAAAGGAGATAACCAAATCATCTAACATAAGATGAATCTTAACAAGCCTCGTATCATCGGCAACTCAAATAAACAAAGGATATCATATCCCAAAACAAGCCAAAAGGCAAATAACAAATACCAATAAAGGTAACACAAGTTTCCACAAGGTAATCGCTATATATCGTGTGGTTCAAAGAACCTACCTCGAAAGGCGATACACTAGGGAAATATAATCAAAGAAACAAAAGATGCTCGAGCTCAGTACTATATAACAAGGATCCATACGCCCGAAGGCAACGCCAAAAGGCAACGCCCGAAGGTAACAAACCCCGAAGGCTCAAGCCCGAAGGCAACAAACCCCGAAGGCAACAAACCGTAGTGGCGAAGGTCCGGAGACCCAGTACTGGACACCACTAACTGGCAGAATGTATCACAACTCTCAGAAAGGAACCCGAAACTGTTAACGTGTGTCCCATACCACACGTTCACACTAAATGGTTTACTAACCGTTAGTCAATTTCACACTCAAAGCAGTACAAAGTTCACCTCATTACATCGGTCAACCAGACCCAAAGGTCAAAACAGTCAAACAAATAGATTAGGAATTAACTGAAAAGATAAACCCATGTGTTCATAGCACGCGTTTTATTTAATCATTTAATTCTCCTCCCTCTTCGCTCGAAGTGCAAAATTGTGTGTGTGTGTTTTAAATAGAAATTTTAAATTGGAGGAACGAGCTTTTAATACAATTAGAAAAGATCATTTTATAATAACCCGTGTATGAAATCAAAAAGGAATCATCATAGTCAAAATGCGATAACAACCGATTGTAATCGGCACGAATCGATTAAATTTGGAAACTAAGCAAAATAGGCAAATTGGGCTGAGACAAGCAGATTCAGATGTCTGAATTGTATATTTCATACGTCTGAAACTGGGGCTCAGACAATACTTTGCCTAGGCCAAAGATGGCCAAATCATATCGGAAGCAATCGAATGAGTGATGATAGCTAGGGCTTTACGCCAAAAGACTACCCAACCTTATAGACTCACCAATACACTCCGACCAACATGCCCAAACAACCATATAAGGATTTTTCATAGATTTTGACTTCAAACGCCAAAAATTGGAATATTCATCAAACCAATTCAATTCAAGAACAAATGGACAAGGATTATATGTTAGGGATTGCTACCTAACACTATCAAAGATATAGATGTAGATGTGAGTTCAAAAGCTCACCTTTTAACCCAAAAACTCAAGAGAGAAGCCATAGAGCAAAGCAAGAACAATCTATCTTCATTTATAACCCAAGGAGCTTCAATCTAAGCTCAAGAACAAATATTTCCTAAGTCAGGGTTTTAGGAAATTTCAGAAATCGAAGAGGAATTGAGATGAAGAAGAAGAAGAGGATGCTTACCAAAGTTTTTCCAAGAGTTTGGAGCTAGACTTGAGTTTGCAAATGGAAGCTAGGGCTTGGATTTCTAATTCCTATTCTCTTCCCCCATTTTCAGTTGAGCTTGAGTTTAAAGAAATGAAATGAGAATGAATGGATGAAGAGATGGGCTGAGTTAGGGTATATGATGACTTGGGTGAAACCCAAGCCCAAAAGCCCAATAGAAAATAGCAAAATTCAACTTAATCCAAAAATATCGAAGCTCATACTCAAAAAAGTCGCAAACAACATTTTGAACTAAATGGAAATAGTCTCGAGTCCAAATTGTTGATTCTCAACTTCATTCTTGATTCAGACGTCTGAAATGTCCAAACCAGACGTCTGAATCTGGAATAATATGAGTTCTCTAAAACAATATTCAAACGTCTGAATTGTCCATTTCAGACGTCTAAAAATGGCGATTTTGGCATATTTCCTCTCTGGTTTGACTCGAACAATTTCAGACGTCTGAATGCTTCATTTCAGACGTCCGAATCCCTGTTTGAATGTGTTTTCAAATAGGCACTTCCAATAGCATGATCCACAAAGACTTTTCACTAATTCGACTGTTCTTTTACGAATAGTGACTTTTTCAGACTTAAATCCGACAAATGAAGCTATATTTAAATTAAACATTTAAATATACGAATCGTAAAATATGTGGGTTGTTACAGACTCCCCTCCTTAAAGAAATTGCGTCCTCGCAATAATTAAGAAGTAAATAAAGAGTAACAACCATAAAAGCATATCAACACAAAAGAATATTTGAAATAAGAAGTTCACCATAAAGAGCACGAAAGAGATCTTCAAGAGTTTGATTCACACGCTCGGTTCGTCGATCGGATTGAGGACGATAAGCGGTGCTAAAAATTAAGGTTTTCCCAAAGCTTTTGAAGACCCTTCAAAAATCCACTAGAAAAGTAATGGATCACGATTGCTAACAATAGAAGTAGGAACTCTATGCAATATAACAGGACATAGAGTTCAACCAAAAGAGGTATAGTTCAAAAGAGAAGGACGAGCCTCAAGGTACACAAAACAAGAGATGAACATGAATTGGATTCACGATCTCGAATCTCACAAGTGGATAAAGTCTCGAGATCACTCCATTCGGATATCATCATAGAAACAACCGCTTGCTGCTCTCGGCTTAAGGGCATTGATAACACGATTGCCCTTTCCAGAAGTATAAAATATCAAGATCATAAGATGCAAGGAACTTGAGCCAACGTTGTTGATGCAAATTGAGTTCCTTTTGAGAAAATAAAAACTTCAAAGATTTAAGATTGGTATATAGAACAAATTTCTCTCCCAAAAGATAATGATGCCAAAATATAAGAGCGAAAACAATAGCCGCGAGCACCAGATCATGAATGGCATATCTAGTCTCGACAAGCTTTAATTATCAAGAAGCAGATGCGATAGAACGTTCCCTTTTGTAAGAGAACGGCACCCAAACCAATACGACTAGTATCGGTATAAACAATAAAGTCTTGGTTCCCTTTGGGAACTGCAAGAATAAAAGCATTGGAAAAGAGTTCCTTTAATCGATTCTCTTTCCTGAAAAGCTAAGACTTTCAAAATTATAATTGACTTTATATATTCATCTTTTTAGAAAAATTTACTTTTTACAAGAATTTACTGTGTTTGACTGTCTCGTCATAGCGTTTAGGAGATTCCTATCGATAACGTTGATCAAGCGCATCGACCAGAATTCTTAAAACACTCAATGGGCAAAACAACACAAAATTATCTTTTATATGATAACCATGTCTCTTATAAATTTTATAAATATTCTTTGCTCGTTTTAAGAATAAAACCCAATCATACTTATAAATATCTTATTAAAAGATTTGCAAATTTTAAATTTGTTATATTCATCCATAATCAATAAATATAAGAATAAACTAATCGAGATATTCGTAGAATACTCGATTCACAAAATGGATGAAATAAGGTAGAAGGTTCGTCAAATCGAATGACATAACGAACCACTCACAAGAATCATAACGAGTGTGGAATACGGTAAGAGGATTCTACCTTCCGCAACTCGTGGCTGATGAAAACCGGTGGCAAGGTCGAGTGAAAAGACCTTAGTACCACTCAAAAGATTGCTTAGGTGATAATCCTAAGACAAGCTCACATACACCCAAAAATCCACAAACCACCTGAATGAGAGAAATAATATTCTCCTCATCCCGTGGGTTTAAAGAATTAAAATGATATCACCGAATTTGGAAATCAAAATCATTAGAACAAAAGAAATCCACTTAACAGATTGAAGATGTTGAAGATAAATAGTCCACATCGGACATAGGATATAGGCTTCATAATAATTAAGCCAATCCTTTCCCAAAAATCAATTTCGAAGCTTAAATAACGCATAACATGAAAATTGGCTCGAAAAGAATAAACACATAAAATAATCTCGACATTTTCCACAAAGCAAACTGAGTGCTGCGGATCCATCAATCGGATTCGCAATTCTTAGTGAAGTCATCAAGCCCATAAATATTTAAAGAAAAAGAATCGACAAGTTCTTTTGATATAAAAGAGTGGGACACTCCCGTATCAAAAGAAACCAAATAGGAAGATCACGAAATAAAATAATGTCATCAAGGATAAGAGGAGAAATACCTCTGGGCTGAGAGGAACCTCCAAAAACCTTTGTAACATAAAGCTTGCCAGACTTGGCATTAGCAGGAACAGTAGGGCAGGAGGAAACATAATGACCTTCATTCTTGCAATAACGGTAGAAGAGAGGCTTAGGACAATCTCGGATCCTATGATCAGGAGAACCACAATTGAAACACTTATGAATGGAAGGTGTTCCAGCAGATTGAGAGTTTGAACCAGATTCAACAGGCTTTTTCTTCTTGGAAAGGAAAAATTCCTGTTTATGGAATGGAAACTTCTTCTTATTGGGGTTCTCGCGAACCTCAATATCAAAACCACTAACACACTCCTTCTCGATGGCCTCGAGATGAAGTGCCGAATCAACCAACTCCTCAAAAGAAAGCTTAAGCTAGAGCATTAAGGACTTCTTAAGATATTTCTTAAGACCAGAGACAAACTTCATATTCTTCTTATAAGAGGTGCTAATGAATTCAAGACCATACTTAGATAAGGCCTCGAATGATGCAACATATTCAGGGACGGAGGACTTCCCTTGCTTCAACTCAAGGAAGCGACGAGCCAATAAAATTTTCTCAGATTCAGGAAAGAACTTGAGTTCGAATCGTTCCCAAAACTGAGTCCAAGAAAGAGTAGATTCATCAAGTTTGGCTACAAGAAGCTCATACCAATCAAGGGCACGCTCTTGCAATAAGCTAGAAGTTACAAGAACTCGATCATGGTCAGAAAGATCCATGCGAGAGAAGATAGGCTCGCATGTGCGAATCCAAGCTTGGACCTCAAGAATGAACTCGGAGCCCTTGAATGGCTTTCCACCAAGATGAGAAAAATCACTGCATAGGCGTGCAAAGGCAGACTTGCGTGGAGGAGATGCACGAATAGGAGCCGGAGGCTGAGTGATCCTAAACAACTCCAAAAACTGATTGGCAGACATATAAACACCGTCCGGATGCAAGCCACTGGATTGCCCAGCATCCGAGCGTCGTCCTCTACCTCTTCCAGCCATTAGCTGAAAGATAAGATAAGATTATTCACAAGGTAGATATCATTAATTCAAATATGGAATACTACGGAATAAAATGCATTCCTAGACGTATTCCCAAAATTCTATCTACCCCAAAGGCATGGAAAGAATAAAGGCATGATGATTCAAAGATTCGTAACATTTGTACTACCCTTTGATGTACCGTAATATGTGTCTCTGTTCTATGTTTTTCATATTTTGTTCTGAACCTCGCTCTGATACCAAGCTGTAATGCCCCACTCTGAGACCCACATTAGCAAAGAGTATTACTAAGTAACACCGTTTGTTAATATGGAGAATAGAGCTGGATAGGAGCGACCATCTATAACCTTGTCTTAATTATCTATTGAATACGCCGACAATTGCTACTTCTTACTTAAATGGATCGACATATCCAATAAATACTTAATACAAAGCTATAGGTGGCTGAAGGATCTATCAGAATAAAATATAACAACTCAAATGTAATACACATCACAGAACAGTAGATCATCACATACATTTTTACATATACAGATACATTACAGAGTTTACAAAATGATACATGTCAAGTGGTAAGCAAACCACAATATACAGGCGAGTCAAAAGAATACATATCAGAGTTACAGACAAAAAGGACAACAAAAAAAGCTATAACAAAAAGGAGCTAGCAGAATAGTCCATGCGGAAGCAAAATAGACTAAGTCCAATGTACCTAACCTGAAACATCTCGGCCTGACCCGAGTATCAAATACACGGGTCAGTCTAGCTAAAAAAATCAGTTAGATAAACTAAATGATAATGAACATACAAGATCATAAAGTACCACAATTATTTCCAAAGGAGATAACCAAATCATCGAACATAAGATGAATCATAACAAGCCTCATATAATCGGCAACTCAAATAAACAAAGGATATCATATCCCAAAACAAGCCAAAAGGCAAATAACAAATACCAATAAAGGTAACACAAGTTCCCACAAGGTAATCGCTATATATCGTGTGGTTCAAAGAACCTACCTCGAAAGGCGATAAACTAGGGAAATATAATCAAAGTAACAAAAGATGCACGAGCTCAGTACTGTATAACAAGGATCCATACGCCCGAAGGCAACGCCCGAAGGCAATGCCAAAAGGCAACACCCGAAGGCAACGCCCGAAGGCAACGCCCGAAGGCAACGCCAAAAGACAATGCCCGAAGGCAACAAACCCCGAAGGCTCAAGCCCGAAGGCAACAAACCCCAAAGGCAACAAACCTCGAAGGCTCAAGCTCGAAGGCAACAAACTCCAAAGGCAACAAACCCCGAAGGCAACAAACCGTAGTGGCGAAGGTCCGGAGACCCAGTACTGGACACCACTAACTGGCAGAATGTGTCACAACTCTCAGAAAGGAACCCGAAAATGTTAACGTGAGTCCCAAACCACACGTTCGCACTAAACGGTTTATTAACCTTTAGTCAATTTCACACTCAAAGCAGTACAAAGTTCACCTCATTTCATCGTTAAACCAGACCCAAAGGTCAAAACAGTCAAACGAATAGATTAGGAATTAACTGAAAAGATAAACCCACGTGTTCATAGCACGCGTTTTATTTAATCATTTAATTCTCCTCCCTCATCGCTCGAAGTGCAAAATTGTGTGTGTTTTAAATAGAAATTTTAAATTGGAGAAATGAGCTTTTAATACAATTTGAAAAGATCATTTTATAAAAACCCGTGGATGAAATCAAAAAGGAATCATCATAGTCAAAGTGAGATAACAACCGATTGTAATCGGCACGAATCGATTAAATTTGGAAATTAAGCAAAATAGGCAAATTGGGCTGAGACAAGCAGATTCAGATGTCTGAATTGTATATTTCAGACGTCTGAAACTAGGGCTCAGACAATACTTTGCCTAGGCCAAAGATGGCCAAATCATATCGGAAGCAATCAGATGAGTGTTGATAGCTAGGGGTTTACACCAAACGATTACCCAACCTTAGAGACTCACCAATACACTCCGACCAACATGCCCAAACAACCATATAAGGATTTTTCATAGATTTTGACTTCAAACGCCAAAAATTGGAATATTCATCAAACCAATTCAATTTAAGAACAAATGGACAAGGATTATATGTTAGGAATTGCTACCTAACACTATCAAAGATATAGATGTAGATGTGAGTTCAAAAGCTCACCTTTTAACCCAAAAACTCAAGAGAGAAGCTATAGAGCAAAGCAAGAACAATCTATCTTCAATTATAACCCAAGGAGCTTCAATCTAAGCTCAAGAACAAATATTTCATAAGTTAGAGTTTTAGGAAATTTCAGAAATCGAAGAGGAATTGAGATGGAGAAGAAGAAGAGGATGCTTACCAAAGTTTTTCCAAGAGTTTGGAGCTAGACTTGAGTTTGCAAATGGAAGCTAGGGCTTGGAATTTCTAATTCCTATTCTCTTCCCCCATTTTCAGTTGAGCTTGCGTTTAAAGAAATGAAATGAGAATGAATGGATGAAGAGAGGAGCTGAGTTAGGGTATATGATGACTTGGGTGAAACCCAAGCCCAATAGAAAATAGCAAAATTCAACTTACTCCAAACATATCGAAGCTCATACTCAAAAAAGTCGCAAACAACATTTTGAACTCAATGGAAATAGTCTCGATTCCAAATTGTTGATTCTCAACTTCATTCTTGATTCAGACGTCTGAAATGTCTAAACCAGACGTTTGAATCTGGAATAATATGAGTTCTCTAGAACAATATTCAGACGTATGAATTGTCCATTTCAAACGTCTAAAAATGGCGATTTTGGCCTATTTCCTCTCTGGTTTGACTTGAACAATTTCAGACGTCTGAATCCCTGTTTGAATGTGTTTTCAAATAGGCACTTCCAATAGCATGATCCACAAAGACTTTTCACTAATTCGACTGTTCTTTTACGAATAGTGACTTTTTCGGACTTAAATCCGACAAACGAAGCTATATTTAAATTAAACATTTAAATATACGAATCGTAAAATATGCGGGTTGTTACACAAGCCATCCTCTTTTATTCATAATCAAATGAGTTACTAGTATTGAGATTTATCCACAATTCAATTTAGGGTTTCTAAGATCAATTATCACTATGAAAGTAAAGGAAAGAAGTTGGATTCGGTTTTCAGAATTCTGCCATTAAAACTGGACCCCTTGCCTCTTATTTATATATGTAGGCGGCCCACCTTCCAACTTCATGCTTTCGACTGAGTCGAAAGGTCCCCCTTTTGTATGCTGTCTTAAACCTTTCGACTTCATCAAAAGGTTAAGAACCTTTTGACTGCATCGAAAGGTTAGGAGTCTCTTGTGCTTCATGGTCTATTTCTTTTGCTTCCTTGTTTTCCACCTTGTCGAAAGGTCTCTACTTTGCGTACTGTGTGAACCTTTTGACCTCGTCGAAAGGTCTGCTTCTCTCATGCTGTTATGAACCCTTCGACCTTATCGAATGATTTGCCTTGTTATGAACCTTCCACCTTTGTCGAAAGGTTTTCCTTGTTATGAACCTTCCAACTTAGTCGAAAGGTTTGTCCATCATATGACATCACGAACCTTCCGCCTTTGTCGGAGGGTTTGTTACTCCTATGCCTCTATGAACCTTCCGCCTTGTCGAAGAGTTTATCTTCTTTAAACTGTTGTGAAACCTTCGACCTTGTCAAAAGGTTGCTCTTCACTTGGTTGTTGTTAACCTTTCGACCTTGTTGGAAGGTTGCTCTTCACTTGATTGTTGTAGAGAGTTGTGCAGGTTGCTCTTCACTTTATTGTTGTCGAGAGTTGCGCTTTCCGTTCAAAGTTGCCGAAAGGCTGTCTTTCATTTCTTGTTGACTTGTGAGTGCTGCTTTCTTCATAAACCTTTCAACGCGATTGAAAGGTGTCCTGGAAGTGTCTTAACAGTTTCGAAAGGCTTATTTAGCTTTCGAAAAGGTACTTCGTAGCAAAGCCTTTTGACTTTGAAAGTTTTGGCATGTAGTTGGAAGTAACGCTATTGATTGTTTTTGGAAGGGGCCTTGAAGTCATCACTACTTTCTTATCTATGTCAAAAGGTTGAAATGGCAGAAGGTTCTGTTTGTCTTCACTTGAGTCGAAAGCTTTACACTGTATGAGTAATTAGACTTTTTGAACACCTCTTTAAGCCTTTCATAATGACTTCGATTATACCTTCATTGAAACTCCAATTTGATTATGCTTCTTTCATACTTCTGCCTTCAAGGAGATTTTATAATTAACAAAGATAATGTTAGGTTAAAAAGTTAACTTTAATCTATAGAAAAGTATGATTTTTTGACGTAAATAGTTATGAAAGGATCTTATATAAGAAAGTGACTTTCTATAAATATGGTTTTTAAAAATGTGGTTTAAAAATAAAAATGATTTAAACTGAGAAGTTGAGAACTTAAATTCCAGTGTTTTTGAAAATTATTTTACAAGATTTTGGAAAAAATAATAATAGTATTTTTTAAAAGTATTTATGAATTGAAATATATCAAAGAAGATCTTGAGAGAGACAAAAAGTAATGAACTCACTTATGTTGTTGGAAAATAATTCTGGTGATGGCTGCAGCATCATCGATGATCGTTTTTCAGTTTTAACAGAGGGGATGCTACTAAAATAGTTTTGTTACAAGTTTTTTAAGTAAAAAGGATTTTTATTTAAATATATAAAGTATGGTTTATTTACAAAAGTTATATAAATATAAATATATCTATGTATATATATATATATTATTTTAAAATAATTTGAAGTAAAAATTATGTGTTTAGTTCTAACGTTTTCTGTTAAGTTATTTCATGGATGCATGTATCCTATGCATTTAGGTTGGTTGGTTGTGCATTTTGTTATAATATGTTGTTTAGTAGTTTTCATTTGGTTAAATAAAATGGAAATTTTCACGATTTTGGACAGTCGAAAACTTCTAAATTGATATAGAAATTGAAGTTAAGTATTTTTATGAAGGATAAGTTTAAGTAACTCTTAATTTTGGAAAATAGCAAGTCAAAACAAGTTTTCAATTTGTAGAACTCCCTGGGGGATGAAAGGAATCTAATATTGTTTATATACTGTTATGATGTAGTGGAGTGATATACGAATATGAACTTAAGTTATGGAATGATTTTTAAATAAAGATAACTCGTTATAAAATGTTTATAAACTTAATTAATGTTTTATGAAATGATTCATAAATGGTTTAGTAGTTAATGAAGTACTATGTTTTGTTGGGTTATGTAGAATTCAAGGAATGACTCTTCAAATTGTTTAAGGTATCATGAATAATCGACTAAGTAATAACTTGAGGCCGTTGAGCATATGGTACGCCAAGTAGGTTATTTGTCATCCTTGTACAATGAGTAGGTTTTGGACTTGGGTAAATTATAAGCTATGTTTGCAAGTGATTATAACAATGTTAAGCATTAATGTATGGTTACTTATTTGGTTGATTGCGCTGAAATTTCGAGGACAAAATATTCTAAGGAGAGGTGAATGTAACAACTAGAATTTCGAACACTTTGTATTTAAATGTATGAAATATTTATATATTTTTATCTAGGATTTAATGTGAGAAAATATGATTTTAGAACCTTATCAACCCCTTTTAATTAATAAATAATAATGAAAAACTTCTTTTTTTTTGAATTTTGTTTACAAAATTAAATAGTTCGAAGAAATATCGATAATATGGCCGAAAATTGTTTCAGTAATAAACGAATTTTTATTTAACAAAAGTTGTTCGGACACTTTGGAATTTGTATAGTAGCACATGACCACATTTACAATAATTTAAATCACCTTTGTTCTTAACAAAAAGATTAATTAAACGAAAAGAAATTTTGAGGGCTAAAGGACCATTAATGCAAGGCATGGTTGAAGGGAGGTATGGCATGAAAATAATCATGAAACATGCCACAAATCAAGGAAAAAGGGATTGAAAGAGAAATATGCTCTCTCTTTTCTTCACAATTTTAGCTAGCGTTCGGCGGTCGAAAAGGGTGGTAATTACACAGCTACAGCAGACTTCTTATTTTTCTTCTTCTTATTTACATTTCTATGATTCTTCAAGCCATTTGCTGATGATGCTTTATGTAACATCCATAATTTTTTAAACAACATTATTCAAGATATTTAATTAGATAAATTAAATAGAGTAATGTAAATGTCAAATGATAATGGGATTGAGATTTGAATAAAATTAAGTGGTCGTGCTTATCAATTTAATTAGGCTAAAGAATGGTTTAAATATTATTTAAATTATGTAAGGGTATAATGGAATTTAGCTACACTTAACTTTACCCTCATATATATATGTTTACCTCCTAAGCCATGGAGACTCATATTCATTTTCACAAAAATATAAACGTAATTAAGTTAAGAGGCCTTCGATTAACAAGAAGAGAAGAAGAGGAAATGCAAAGAAAAAAAAAGAGTTAAAGAGGGGGAAATCAAACTCATCTCGATCTACTTTCCTTATTAAAGATTAAGGTGAATAAAAATTTCTATCTTTATTTGCTAAATATATGATGTTTTATGATGATATGCTTGAATTAATGTTTGTTTAAATTTAGACAAGGTTTTTTAAATGATGGTTCATACTGCTTTAGACTAAAACCGTATGAAATTAATGTTTGAATGCCATGGAAAAATTATATGTCATGCAAAACAAAATTTTAGAGTTGGGTTAAGTTTGATAAATATCCTAGCTTTGGAAAGATTATTATGAATTTTTGAATGAAAATATAGCTCGTTGGGTTTATAAATTTATTTTCGAAAATATATCGAGAATTGGGGTTTGAAATTTTGATATGTTATATAACACGATCAAAGAGAATTTTTGTGACTTTTTGGGGATTTTTCTTAAGTGATTTGATATACAAATTAAATTATTTTGAGAAGACGATCTAGATGATTTAATTGTATTTGTAATAAAAGGTTTTATTTGTAAAATTCTAAGTTTGATACTTGTCCAAAATAATATGGCGGTTAGTTTTGAAAAGCATGGGAAAAGTTAAGGCAACCAATAAGAAGTTTAAGAGTAGGCAGGTTAGTAGATAAAAGTTGCTTAGTTTGACATTTATTCTGGAAAAACAGGTTCCGCCTCTATTAAGGGTACATTTTGCCCCTTACCTTTTTCCTTCGATAAAGTCGAAACCCCATTAAGTCATAACCAACACAGAGGGTATCATTTAAGTGGTACGTAGTGTATTTGAGAAAGGCGGAACGTATGGTGTCGAAAGGATGCTTTTGATGGAGTCGATACATTAGTTTGTTTAAAAAATTTAAGCGCCTGCCTTTATTTTACTAAGCTTTCGACTTAGTCGATATGTATGTTTCCGAAAGAAGTTTTATAATGGCCTTTGAAGAGGTTGCCATTTTTGTTTTAACAGAAAAAGGGGCTACGAAGGAATTCCTTTAATTATAAATCAATGCTTTCGAAAGAAGGGGTTCCAACATAGTCAAAGCCCTACCACCGATTCTTTTATCTTTATAGTCTATTGAAGTCATCAATGTTGTTGAAAGGTATTGTTTGTTTTAAATCTATATTAAGCCTCTTCCTAAATTGTTAACCTTTAATTTTCTTCGACTCAAGAAGTATACGACTCATGGCCCAGACGACTTAACGAGTTAACACTATCAATGACCAACGAGATAAGAAGTGAACGACTTAAGTTATGTCACGACTTAGCGACTTAAAGGAGCTAACGACCTAATTGCTAAAAGGACCTACGAGTTAGCAGGCCCACGACTTAAGAGCTTTACGACTTAACGAGTTAAGCTTCCTACGACTTAAGGGTTGCGCGACTCAACGAGTTAAGCTTTCTACGACTTAAGGGCTTTACGACTCAACGAGTTAAGCTTGCTACGACTTAAGGGCTGCGCGACTCAAGATAGTTACACGACTCAACGAGTTAAGCTTGCTACGACTTAAGGGCTGCGCGACTCAAGATAGTTACACGACTCAACGGGTTAAGCTGTACACGACCTAACGAGTTAAGTTATCTATGACTCAATGAGTTAAGTTATCTACGACTCAAGAGGATGCTACGACTTAAAGGTCTTACGACTCAAGAGGATGCTACGACTTAAAGGTCTTACGACTTAAAGGTCTAACGACTTAAAGGCTATCAGGTTAAAATCCAAAGCCCGTGCCTATGCTACCTTTATCTGGTAAGTCGGCTACGACTTAGCACTTGTCCTCAACTGAGCCACAAAAAGAACCCAGTATGGCGTCCACGAGACATCTTAAGTCGACTACGAGTTACGACTTACCTTAAGTCGGTCACGACTCATGACTTGGCCAAAACGAAAGTTCAGAATTCAACTCCTATAAATAGGCCACCACTTCCAACATGAGAGGGACTTTTGGCCATTCATTTCTTCAAGCGCCGTTACTCTGTCGAAGTCTCCATTCATCCAGCAATCAAAGATCCTCAAACATTCAAGACGCTACAACAATCTTCAAGAGATAATTCCTTACATCCAACATGGATTCATCGAATTTCATCGACGAAGATTGAGCTAGTAGTCAAGATTGTTTCTTTTGATCAAGTTGTACTGTTTTGATAAGAGATTTGTATTGATTTGTAACCGAATTCAGTAATAAAGAGATTCAAAGTGGACGTAGGCTTAATCTCAAGCCGAACCACTATAAATTGCTGTCTTTTACTGCTTTTCTGCCAGTTTACGGCTTAAATTCTGTTCCCGTCACACGGGTGGTGCTTTCACGATTCTATTACACACACCGGGTGTTAGCGTTCACTTTTTAGCGTTAACATAAATGCTTTCGAAAGGGTTATGGGTTTTGAAGGCAATGGCTTCGGAAGTGGTTTCGAAGCCATCTTCTAATATTTTAAATATATGTTTTTGACTCCGTCGAAAGGGCTGGTTTTGACACCATCGTAAATTCCCTAACATATTCATATGGTAATGAATGGTTTCGAAAGATATACTTTCATTTATATATACTTTGACCCAAATGATATTTTTAAAGGTAAACCCAATGATGTCGAAAGTGGGGCTTTTAATACTTCAGGAAGAGATACTTCCAATGGTTTTGAAGCTATGATTCTAATAATTATTAAGTAACATTTTATTATATTCGAAAGGTTTCAAAAATTTCGAAAGTACAGTTTTCAAAACAAATAACCCAATCTCATTTAAAAGCAAAACCATGGCATATTATTAAACAAATTAATTTGAAATGAAGCTTTTGAAGAAGTCTAAATGGGTTAAAGGGATTGAACAAGTAATTATAATTACTTCTTCAAATATGTATATATTCACTTTGTAACGAAACCCAAACCGGTACTTTGGGAAATGGTAGAATAACCAGTTAAGTTGGCCCAATACTAAATATAAATTAAAGATATTGGCAGGGGCCAATAGGTTCGCAATAAGCTCATGAAAACTGTGTAAGAGAAATGATATTGGCAAGGGCCAATAGGTTCATAGTTAACGCATGAAAACTATGTATAATGGAAGATGTCAGTTAGACAAGTTTATAGTTAGCCTATGAAAACTATATCCAGGTAAGAAAATTAGATATTGACAGATAGTCAATAGGTTCCTAGTTAGCCCATGAAAACTAGGGTAAAAGAAAGATATTGACAGTTAGTCAATAGGTTCCTAGTCAGCCTATGAAAACTAGGATATATTAAATGATATTGCAGATACCAATAAGTTCATAGTGATCCCATGAAAACTATATAAGCGTACAGGTAGCCCATAAATGTTTAATCGGTTATTAGTCAACCCATGGAAACTATTAGGTTAATAGTAATCCTAGAAACTATAACTATGGTAGATACTCAAAATGAATGGGGATGGGCAAACCAGAATTGATTCAATTGTTTTGCATATCATCATATAATAATATTTTGAATTGATTTAACTATTATGGATGCAGGAACACGGAAAATGGTTTATAGAAGCCTTTAAGATACTAATAAGGGGAAGCCCGATCCGCTAAGCAGCATGGTCTCACTAGATATCTAAATGATTTGAGATAGTATATTATTATTCATACCAGGCATTATATCTGACTTGAAGTTTATGTTTTCCCCTGAAACTCTCGGGTACTCAATTGATTTTGAGTAGCTTGAGATTTAAGGTATTCAGGTACCTCTTAAGACGAATAGGCTTCCAAAGTCGTGCAAGAGGCATGTAGTTATTTGAGTTCTCTCTCATATGATTCCGCTATGTAATTTTGTTAAGGCAAAGTTTTTTATTGCTTGTAGTATACTCTGATTTCCAAATGGGCATCTTCTTATATCGCCCTTGAAGTATATTGTAAGAAATATATTTATCTGAATGTGGTTAACGTTGTGGGATAATGTATAGAATGTTGAAATGGGTTTTTGGAATGGAATGTGAATGTTGTTTTGAAATTTTAAATCTTTTTCCATATCCATATGTTTCTAGTATATCAATTTATCCAATATTACCATATTTGATCGTCGAGGATTAATAACTATGGATGACCGCAGCATCTGTAGCCGTTAGTTTTGGGCCTCCAAGTGGGGGATGTTACAAGTTGGTATCAGAGCATTG
This sequence comes from Allium fistulosum, assembly GCA_030737815.1. Lineage (NCBI taxonomy): Eukaryota > Viridiplantae > Streptophyta > Magnoliopsida > Asparagales > Amaryllidaceae > Allium > Allium fistulosum. The sequence continues at coordinate 149,583,194 of CM060906.1, read as the reverse complement.
GATTATGAAAACTTAAGCAATTTAAACCTAAAAGGATTTTTAAACCATAGTTCAATGAATCATAAATATGATCGGGGTTTGGCTTAACGCGGTTGTAACATACTTGTAATTGGTATATGGATATATATATATATACATATACATACACATAGGTCGTAATTTTTCTTTTCTCTTAAACTGTTCTTCTATAACTTACTAAGGCTCGTATACAGATTTACGAGAAAGAAGATATGGAAGCAGGAAATGAAGGGTAAATCTAGGTGGAGGAAGTATCACAACTAATGGAAATGTTTGACCTAATACCCAGAGAAACCAAGGTCGATAGGTGAACGCTAATTGAAATGTGGAAGCCAATGTGAGTGTTATAAATCCACCAGTAGGTGCAAGGATGATGTATCTGTTCCTTGCTAATTTGATGCAAACAGGAGCTGCTTCGGGAGTTGCTGGTAACATTGGGAATAATTTTGCTAAGCTGAGTAGTGACTATGCCAGCTTGGATGGAAAGCCGTTTTTGGGAAAGGAAGATGCTATAGAAGTGGAGAATTGGCTATTAAAATGTGAAAGGATTTTCTTTGATTTTGGTTTTGAAGATGAGCAGAAGAGAAGGTTGGCCTCTAGGCAATTACAAGGGTCAGCACTTCACTGGTGGAATGGTGTGGCTACCAGAGTTCCAGAGGAAGAGTTGACTTGGGTTGATTTTCGAAAGAGATTCGAATAGAGTTTTATTCCTGAAGTTGCCAAGTCAGCATTGATGAGAAGATTTTAGGATTTAGTTCATGAAGAAACGTCAGTTATTGAGTATACAAATAAATTTGATGAGCTATCTCGATATGGATATGCTACTGTAGGCACTTACATCACAAGGAATGAAAGGTTCATTCGAGGACTGAGGCTTGAGCTTGCTAGGGCGACCTTAACTCATATCTGTGATCTCCGTAATATGGTGGTGGTGATGGCCATTCACCAGGAAGAGATGTTTGCTGTGTGTGCTAGAGAAAAGCCAGTTGAATCCCAGGGTCCTCAGGGAAAGAAGAAGGAAGTTCTTCTAAAAGATAGGGGCCCAGAAGGGATTTGGCCATGAAGTCAAAAGCTTATCTAGTCTGCTATAAAGGTGACAAGAAGGGTCAGTTGGAAATGAGTGTTGGTCAGGCAAGGGGCAGAAGAAGGCTGCAGATAAGAAGCATGTTAAGTGCTACAACTACGATCAAGTTGGGCATTATAAGTACCAGTGTCCAAAGCTAGTTAAGGCAGAAAAAGGAAAGGTTTTTGCTATTGAACCACCATCTTCTTCAAGACCAACTACGACACATAAGGGAAAGAATGTGATGGAAGGTACATTTTTGATTCAAAGTATTCCAGTTAGGATACTATTTGATACTAGTGCATCACATTCATTTATATCCTAGAATTTGGTTAATAGGTTATGCTTAGAACCCACTTACCGTGTCTCTTCCTTAAGGTTTGAGAATCCAATAGGAGGGTATGCAACTCTAGGGATGAGATGTGACTAGTTAGAACTTGAATTGTTAGGTCATATGCTTGCATGTAGTCTGTATGTTTATAATTTTGTAGATTTCAGGATCATTTTGGGTATGGATTGGTTGGGTAGATATGAGGCTAGGATATTTTTCCAGGATGGGGAAATATCATTAAGGCATCCAAATAGTCAAAACCAAATCATCTTCTCAGTGGAGAATTCCGACCGAAGTGTATGTGTTGTGTTAAGTACCTTGAAAGCAACGGAAGGGCTATGTCAGGTTCGAGTTGCAAGAGAGTTTGCAGATATATGTGAGCCGATCACAGGACTACCACTGAAACGAGCTATTGAGTTTTGGATAGATCTTATACCAGGAGCTGAACCTGTCAGTAAACTGCCTAGAAAAATGACACCAACTGAGATAAAAGAATTGAATGTGCAACCAGTGGATTTAGAAGAAAGGAATTTTATTAGGCCAAGCAGTTCACCTTGGGGAGAAGCCGCTGTTTTTGTGAATAAGTCAGATGGGTCATTGAGGATGTGCATCGACTACCGTAAGCTGAATGAAAGGATGATCAATAATAAATATCCTATGCCGCGAATTAACGATCTGTTTGATCAGTTGATTGGAGCCAGAGTTTTTTCCCAATTGGATTTGGCAACTGGGTTCCATCAGTTATGAGTGGTAGAGGATAGTATTCCTTTGACAGCATTTCGAACTGTGTATGGTTCGTATGAATGGTTAGTGATGCCATTTGGGTTGACGAATGCACCTACTTTCTTCATGGACTTAATGAACCGGGTCTTCTAAGAGCACTTTGATAGGTTCGTGTTGGTATTCATAAATGACATTTTGGTGTATTCAAAAGATGAGAGAGAGAATGAGTACCATTTGAGAGTAGTTCTTGAGACACTGAGGTAGCACCAGCTAAAGGTGAAGGTTTCCAAATGTCATTTTTGGAAGAAAGAGGTCGAGTTTCTTGGTCATGTAGTTTTAAAGGAGGGTTTGGAAGTAGATCAGTTGAGATCAAAGTGGTAAATAACTGGAAGAGACCAGAGATGGTAACCGAGATCAGAAGTTTTCTCGGACTTGCTGGCTATTACTAGAGATTCATTAGAGATTTTTCACGGATAGCAGCACCTTTGACTAAGTTGACCAGGAAGGATGTGAAGTTCATTTGCTCAGACAAATGTGGGGTTCCTGAATTTAAAACTTTTGTTGACCAATGCACCAGTATTAGTTGTTCCAGACGGAAACCAAGGGTTGGTAGTGTACATTAATGCATGTGGAACGAGATTGGGAACTTTGTTGATGGAGAATGGTAAAGTAATTGTCAAGCTTAGACCACACGAGATAAGATATCCTACTCATGGCATGGAGTTGGCTATGGTGATCTTCGCCTTGAAGATTTGGAGACATTATCTCTTAGGAGAGATATTTGAGCTATACACTGATCATAAGTCCTTAAGATATTATTCTCTCAAAAAGAGTTTATTATGAAGCACAGGTGACTGGAGTTTTTAGCTGCTTATGATTTTGGTATAGAATATACTCCTGGGAAAGGAAACAAAGTAGTGGATGCCCTTAGCAAGAAACATCAGAATGTGGTTATAGCTATGTTGGCAGAATGGAGGGATTTAGAAACTTTGGCTATTTGTAGTATAAAGTAGAGATCGACGGCTGATTCTATTCAGAGTACTACTACATTGGCATGTTTAGAGGTTCGACTAGCTCTGATTGAGAGGATAGCTTCTAAATAGAAAGAGGATCCAGAATTAGCCGAGAAGATTAGAAGACTCGACGTGAGATCCAAGATTGATGATCTTAAAGATTTTGGCATCGACCAAAGAGGATGTTTGAGAAAGAAAAGATGCTTATGTGTTCCATCTATATGGACCTTAAGAAAAGAAGTTCTAGGAGAATGCCATCAATCCAAGTTTACATTTCATCCTAGAGGAACCAAGATGTATCAAGATATTAAGAGGAGCTTCTATTGGGAAGGTATGGAGTGGAATGTTAGCTTGTGGGTTAGGCAGTGTGCCAACTATCAACAAGTGAAAGTCAAAAACCACAAGTCGAGTGGGTTTTCTTCAGTCTTTAGAGATTCCAGTTTGGAAGTGGAATTCTATATCTGTGGATTTTATAGACGGGCTACCAAGGTCAAATAGGGGAAATGAAAGCATATGGGTCATAGTAGACAAATTGGCCAAGAGCGTCCATTTCATTGCAGTCAAGTCCACCAAGACAATATATGTTTTAGCAAGGCTATTCATGAAGAGCATAGTTAGACTTCATGGAATTCCTAATGTCATAGTTAGTGATAGAGATGCATTATTCACTAGTGAATTTTAGAGAAGCCTACAAAAAGTATTAGGTACCAAGCTCAAGATGAGTATAGCATATCACCCATAAACGGATGGGCAGACTGAGAGAGTCAATAAAGTACTCGAAGATTTGTTGAGAGCTTTTGTACTAGATTTGGATGGATCTTGGGAAGATCATCTACATTTGATTGAAATTTCCTATAATAATAGTTATCAAACTATTATAGGAATGTCACTTTTTGAAGCTTTGTATGGAAGGCCATGCAAATCACTAGCATGTTGGTTAGAGACTGGAGTCAGATTAGTCTTAGGTCCAGTTTTGGTGAGAGAGGCGTCAGAGAGAATTGAGTTGATCCTAGAATGAATGAAGGAAGCTCAATCCAAACAAAAGAGTTACGCAGATAAAAGGCATAAAGGCCTAGAGTTCTTAGTTAAAGACAAGAATTTTATTAAGTTTTCACCAATGAAGGGTGTGATACGATTCGGAAGATCAGGGAAGCTGTCACTGAGATATGTTGGTCCATTCCAGATTATGGAAAGAATTGGAAAGCTCGCATACAGGGTAGAGTTGCCGAGCAATATGGCAGGTGATCATAATGTATTCCATGTATCTCATCTTCGCAAGTATGTGCGTGATCCAGAAACTACTATTCCTCCGACATGGGTGGATGAATTGGTAGTAGGGACTAATTTGGTAGTTGTTAGAAAAGCAATTTGGATTATGGCGAAGGATGAGAAAAAGTTGAGATCCAAGACAGTCAAGTTGGTGAAAATTCAGTGGAGCGATAACAAAAGGACTGTACTTGGGAGACAGAGGATAGGATTGAAGATACTTATCCTGATCTATTTTAAGAGTATGTTTATATTAGATTTATATAAATGATCACTAGCCAGATAGACTAGTAAGGTTGTTAGGAGTTGTTACAAATGATTGCTATGATTAGAATTTAGTCCTTATTGAATTTCGTGGATGAAATTCTTTAAGGAGGGGAGCCTGTAATATCCCTATTTTTTTAAAATAATATTATTCAGGATATTTAATTAGATAAATTAAATAGAATAATGTAAATTTCAAGTGATAAGGGGTTTGAGATTTGAATAAAATTAAGTGGCCATGCTTATTAATTTCATTGTACTAAAGAATGGTTTGAAGATTATTTAAATTATGTAAGGGTATAATGGATTAATCTACACTTAACTTTACTGTTATACATACATACATATACATATACATACATACATACATACATATATATATATATATATATATGTTTACCTCTTAAGCTATGGATACTCATATTCATTTTCACAAAAATATAAACGTAAGTAAAGTTAAGACGTCGGCGATTAACCAGAAGAGAAGAAGTGGAAATTCAAAGAAAAGAAAAAGAATTAAAGAAGGGGAAATCAAACTCATCTCAATCCACTTTCCTTATCAAAGATTAAGTTGAATAATAATTTCTACCTTTATTTGCTGAATATATGATGTTTTATGATGATATGCTTGAATTATGGTTTGTTTAAATTTAAACAAGATTGTTTTAAATGATGGTTCATACGGTTTTAGACTAAAACCATGTGATATTAAAGTTTAAATGCCATGGAAAAATTATATGTCATGCAAAATATAATTTTAGACATGGGTTTTAAGTTTGAAATTTGCCAAGCTTTGGAAAGATTATTATGAATTTTTGAAGGAAAATATAGCTTGTTGGGTTTATAAATTTATTTTAGAAAATATACCGAGAATTTGGGTTTGAAATTTTGTTATGTTATATAACAGGATCAAAGAGAATTTCTATGATTTTTGGGGATTTTTCTTAAGTGACTTTATATACAAATTAAATTATTTTGAGAAGACGATCTAAATGATTTAATTGTATTTTTAATGAAAGGTTTTATTTGTAAAATTCTAAGTTTGATACTTATCTAAAATAATAAGGCGGTTAGTTTTGAAAAGCATGGGAAAATTTAAGGTAACCAATAAGAAGTTTACAAGTAAGTAGGTTAGTTGATATAAGTTGCTTAATTTGACATTTAATCGAAAAGAACAGGTTGCGCCTCTATTATGGGTACCTTTCGCCCCTTACCTTTTTCCTTCGACAAAGTCGAAACCCCATTAAGTCATAACCAATACACATGGTATCATCTAGGTGGTACGTAGTGTATTGGAGAAAGGCGGAAGGTACGGTGTCAAAAGCTTGCTTCTAATGGAGTCGATACCTTAGTTTGTTTTATAAAGTTAAGCGTATGCCTTTGTTTTACGAAGCTTTCAACTTAGTCGATAAGTATGTTTTTGAAAGAAGTTTTATAATGGCCTTTGAAGAGGTTGCCATGTTTGTTTTAAAAGAAAAAGGGATTTTGAAGGAATTCCTTTAATTATAAATTAATGCATTCAAAAGCAGGGGTTCCGACATAGTCGAAGCGTTGCCGTTGATTCTTTTTTCTTTCGAGTGTATTGAAGTCATCATTTCTATCGAAAAGTATTGTGTGTTTTAAAGCTATGTTAAGCCGCTTCCTAAATGCTTTGGAAAGGGTTATGGCTTTCAAAGGCAATGGCTTAGGAAGGGGTTTCGAAGCTATCTTTAAGTATATAAAATATATGCTTTCGACACTGTCGAAAGGAATGGTTTCGACACCATCATAAATTCTCCCACATTTTAATATGGTAATGAATGGTTTCGAAATAGATACTTTCGTTTATATTTACTTTGATCCAAATGATATTTTTAAAGGTAAACCCAATGATGTCGAAAGGGGGACTTTCAATACTTTAGGAAGAGACACTTCCAATGGTTTTGAAGCTCTGATTCTAATAATAAATAAGTAACATTTTATTATATTCGAAAAGTTTTGAAGATTTCGAAAGTATAGTTTTCAAAACAAATAACCAAATCTCATTTAAAAGCAAAACCATGGCATATTATTGAACAAATTAATTTGAAATGAAGTTTTTGAAGAAGTCTAAATGGGTTAAAGGGATTGACCAAGTTATTATAATTACTTCTTCATATATGTATATATTCACTTTGTAATGAACCCAAACCGGTACTTTGGGAAAAGGCATAATAACCAATTAGGTTGACCTAGTAGTGAATATAAATAAAGGATATTGGCAAGGGCCAATAGGTTCACAGCAAGGCCATGAAAACTGTGTAAGCGAAATGATATTGGCAAGGGCCAATAGATTCATAGTTAGCCTATGTAAACTATGTATAATGGAAGACGTCAGTTAGACAAGTTTATATGTAGCATATGAAAACTATATCTGGATAAGAAAATGAGATATTGACAGATAGTCAATAGGTTCCTAGTTAGCCCATGAAAACTAGGGTAAAAGAAAGATATTGACAGTTAGTCAATAGGTTCCTAGTCAGCCCATGAAAACTAGGACATATGAAATGATATTAGAGTTACTAATAGATTCATAGTGATCCCATGAAAACTATATAAGCGTACAAGGAGTCCATAAATGTTTAATCGGTTATTAGTCAACCCATGAAAACTATTAGGTTAATAGTAATCCTAGAAACTATAACTATGACAGATAGTCAAAATGAATGGGGATAGGTAATCCAGAATTGATTCAATTGTTTTGCATATCATCATATAATAATGTTTTGAATTGATTTAACTATTGTGGATGCAGGAACATGGAAAACGATTTATAAAAGCCTTTAAGATACTAATAAGGGGAAGCCCGATCCGCTAAGCAGCATGGTCTCACTAGATATCTAAAATTTGAGATAGTAAATTATTATTCATACCAGGCATTATTTCTGACTCGAAGTTTATGTTTTCCCCTTAAACTCTCAGGTACTCAATTGATTTTGAGTAGCTTGAGATTTGAGGTTTTTAGGTACCTCTTAAGACGAATAAGCTTCTGAGGTCGTGCAGAAGGCATGTAGTTATTTGGGTTCTCTCTCATATGATTCCGCTGTGTAATTTTGTTAAGGCAAAGTTGTTTATTGCCTATTATATACTCTGATCTCCAAGGGGGCATCTTCATATGTCGCTATTGAAGTGTATTGTAACAATTATATTTATCTGAATGTGATTAACTTTGTTGGATTATGTAAAAGAATATTAAAATGGGTTTTTGGAATGGAATGTGAAAGTTGTTTTGAAATTTTAAAACCTTTTCCATATCCATGTGTTTCAAGTATATCAATTTATCTAGCATTAATGTATTTGGTCGCTGAGGATTAATAACTATGGATGACTGTAGCATCCATAGCCGTTAGTTTTAAGCCTCCAATTGCGGGATGTTATACTTTACCCTTAACTGTGAGCGTCATGCCTTAATCCTTGGATGAAGACTCTGGGGACCTCAACATATTGAGCATCTCCATGAGGGTTACGTTTTGTAGGTTCATAATATAATTTACTATGAATTGCTCAAACTATGTAGTAAGAGACCGTAGGATCAAATCCACTTGTAGCTCTTTGCCTATAGAAATGTCCAAATTAGAAAGTCAATCAATTTAGCCATTCGTCAGTAAGAGGTGATGCTCACTTTCATGCCTTTCAATATCTTCATGTCAAATGATTTCTTTGTAACTCATACGTTGCCGAATGAGATTACTCCTTAAAAAAAGCTTTGGTGCTATCAAACATTTGGTGGATGTTCATAGTTTCATGATGTCTCCACAACGGTTCATCTAACGTAGGCAACACCTAAACCTAGGTGATTTTTTGGTCCAAAACTCATTTGTTATTGGCTAATATTAATTTGCTATAACGACCCATACGTTATATATTGGAGGATAGTAAAATAATTCTATTTAATTCATTTGGGGTCGTATGATTGTATAATTTTGGGATATGATTCTTTGGTGGTATTTTACACACTTGTAATTTTTTTTTGAATTTTTGTGTGACAATTTTGACCCAAAATTTTTTCATTGGATTATACCTTTGATAGGAGCCGAATTAGATGCTCTAACAAGTTCCATTGCTTCGGGATGGTGGTTTCCCACTGTAGAGTGGTCATATTAGGAAATCGGACTTACAATTATGGAGTTATGCATGTTTAAAACTTTGAAAACTGCTAGGTAGAATTATTTTGTAATTAGCAAGCCCAATTAGTTACCCCATTAGCTAATGAGATGCTATAATCAGGTGCTAAGATAGTTTAATGAAAGGTTTTCCACTCATTCTAAATCAATCAAGCCTAAATTTGCTCAAGATTTCTCTAATTCACCAAGGTTTCATTTTAAATCATATAGAGATGCTAATTAGTGATTAGATCTTCACTTAAAAGATTAAGCTCGCCATTATTCTTAGTTAGAAGTATCAATTGCTGCTATTCGGATCAGATCTACCATTGTCTAGGTTGAATTTGGTGATTGGTGAGTAGTTTATAACCCTTCACTCTTCTACGTAGGATTATATGTCAGGATTTTGTGACTATACGCTAGAATTATAAGATTTGACATGAATTCAATAAGATCTAACATAATTTGGCACTAAAACCTAATCTGACCATAATTACATGTTTAATGAGTATATAATCTAAAGTGGACTAGAATTCATCCTATATATGTATGCATATTCATGATTTTTGGTGGATCCATAATCATAAAGTGATAACTTGTCTAGTTTGATGATTTGCATGTTTATTTAGATGAAACTACATGTTTGATTGGATGAATTATTGCTATGTTTTGTTTGGATGCCATGCTTTGATGTGTTTGCTAATGCTATAATTACATAGGAAGTTAAATCAGATAATTGAGCACATCAGAAGCCAAGTTGATCAAAATTGGATGAAACTTGGTGGTTGTGGTCTGGAGCAAGTTAGCATGCCATAGGCTAATTCACATGGCATTTGGAGTTAAAGCATAGATTCGGCCCCGAATTAGTGAGACTAATCTAACACCGAATTATCGAGAATGACTCATAAAGCATGGCGAATTAAGGGATGGTGGAAGCATGGCATTGAGATGTTGTCTATAGCTCGGAGTAATTAATTGGCTAAGTGTGCGAGGACGAGATGAATTAACTTCTATGACTTGAAGATGGATGCTCGGAAGATAAGACTCGGATGCCACAATTGATAAGTCAGAGTCTATGGCATCTAGAATGAAGGCTAAGGAAGTTGAATGAAGCATGGACTAAAATCTGCATAAGGAAATAATTTAGCCCGAATTAGAAAGGTTGATTCAACACCGAATCTTAGGGGCTGGTCCATGGAATGCACAACTTTTGAGGATGGATATAGAGGTTCATTAGGTCTTGCGGTGGTGGCTCATTCACATCATGATTGATGGTGATAAAACATAACGATGAAGTTATAGTTGTTCGGTTTGTGACTCTTAATTAGGGTAGGTACCAAAGAAGGCAGCGTGGAATGTACAAGGCATGAATATTGGAATGGATTAAGTTAATAGGGCTCGTTATCCATTGTGGAGCAGAGAGGACTCAAATGTTATTGGAGCGCTAAGGAATCATTAATTACTCGGAGTGTTCTTATTCTACTCAAAATAGGGGAATTAGTGGGGACGCCCATGGACTGGACTTCGGGTCCTGAAGGTCCGCATTACTTAAATTGTTGGATTGTGACTAATGTCTTGCTTTGGGCTTAGTGACACGTATTAGGCTTTGGGTCCTGAAGATACGAGAGTACAACTAGAACCGAGATTTCCATTAGCCCTTGGAAAATGAAGATGGTCATATGAGTTATCATATATTCAGAGCATGTAGATGGTGATAGTTAGGATTTGCTTGATGATTGCTATGGTAGCTCTCTTAGTTAGGCTATTACCTATATGCATCAAGGAAAGGAGGTACTAGTAATATAATTGGTTATTGGTCGTATTTTAGCACCCCATATTTTTGGTAAGATTATTTAGGATACTTAATTAGCTAAATAAAATAAAATAATGTAAAGTGATTAGTGGATTGAGATTTGATTATAGTTAAAGGGTAGCCATGCCTATATGTAAAATTAACGAAAGGAATAAGATGGAAATAAGTGTTAGGAAATAAGGGAGGGAAAAATAGGAAATATGATGTACTTATACACTAAACCCTTAGGAAATTTAAACAAGTTCATTTCATTTTCTCTCAAACAAAAGTACTCTAAGGCTGGCCACCATTTTCAATCTAAAGTGAAGATAAAGGTAGGATTTTCAAGAGGAAGAAGTAAATCAACTTATTCAACATCAAATTTCATATATTTAATTACAAAGCTAAGGTGTGATTACTACATCCTATTTTCTTATAGTTTTCGGTTTTAAAGTAAATATAAAATGATTTTGCATTATAATGCCATGTTTTGAATTATTAAAAGTTTATATGTGCTTGTTGATGAATTATGCGTGTTCATATTAGTTTTTATGATATATTTGATATGAAAACCGTAAATGACATCCAAATGCCTTGAAAATTTAAATGTAGATTAGAAATGATATTTTACAAATGGGTTACAATTTTCATACTTTTCTGAATTATTGTGGATTTTATATTAATTTTCTAGTGAAGAAAATGATTTATTTAGTTTAAAATTATTTACGGCAAAATAAATAACAATTTGGGTCTGAAATTTATGTATGTTAGAAAACATATAAAAATAGATTTTATAGAATTTTTATAGAATTTTCCTAAGTGTTTTGATGAATTTATAAAATTACTTAAGGTATGTGACTTAGATGTTTTATATATTTAATTAAGGAGAAGGGGCATTTTCCAAAATAAAATAATTGTTTATTTATGAAAATATTGGCAGCACTTTTGAAAAAGATATTTAGCAACCAATAAAAATTTGACAAATAATGGCAAGTTAGTTGAAAAGTTTTCTCTTTTAGGTTAAAAACTAAAATAACATGTTTTTAGCATGTTCCACCACTTTCGGCATAGGGGGTTCCGACCCGGACCTTTTGCCACTATAGGTTTCAAAACCAATATGCATGGTATCAAGCCATTTGGTACGTAGCGTATTGGACAAAGGCGAAAGGGTACTTGGTCGAAATTCTGGATTCCACATGGGTTGGAGTACGCCTTATTTTAAAATAAAAGGTAGCACCTGCTTTGCTTTTGAAAGGATAGGTTTCGACTGGGTTAGCTTTCGACTGGGTCAAATATTTTCAAAGGAAAGGTTACGATTTGGTTTCACACTTTTGTTTTATGTAATGCTTTCGAAGGGGTCGAAACCCCTAGCTGCCGCCTTTCCACCTTTCGAAGTCAATGGTTTCGAAATGTATACATAACTTTTAAAAATTAGCGACTTCTCCTATGCTTTCGAAGGGATGGTTTCAACACCATCACTTCTTTACTTAGGAATAGGTTTTGAAAGGAAGGTTTCTACTTGGATGTTTTAATTGACCCTTTTAGTTCTGATTGAAGTATTACCCAAAGGTTTCGAAAGAGTTGATTTATATAGTTTCGAAAGGTGTTTTCCACAAGTTTTTAATTGAACCCAAGTGATTTCGAAAGATTTGAGTTTCTAAAGGTTTAATGCTTTCGAATTGTGTTTAAAATGGTTTCAAAGAGGTGGTTCCTCAAAGGGTTTCAAAGGAGTCGAAAGGGAAGCTTTGGCCTTTCGGCCTTGATAAACAAAGGGTTTTACTTAGTTTCGAAAGAGATGCTTTCAAAGGTATAGAAAGGGTTACTTTTAATGGAATAGAAAGGGGTACTTTCAACTATTAATATGTTTTCATTAACTAAGCTTTGAGTAAAGTGCATACATTCATAACATGGCAAGGTGATTTTGAGTAAAGCATATAGTTATCTATTTTCCTTGTGTAAGTTTGGTTTAAAGGTTTTAAATCATTTAGAAAAAATTTTCAAGGAGAATTTTGGGAAGATATCCCTAACTGAAAATGATTCAGATATTAGAATACTAGATTGGACTGGTATAGTGCAACGATCCAACATTTCACTACTTTGATTAATGAATATTTATTTAATTTTAAAATTCAATATGTAGGTTTTATAATGGAAATAAAATCATTTTAATAAATCAATAATGATGACAAAATCATTTTCAAAATTTGAATGCCAAATTAAATAGTTCTTAGAAAAACAGAAAATGTGACTGAAGAACGTTTTTTGAAATTTCGACCATTCGACATCGGAAAGTTGTAGGGAACGTTGTTCGTCTTTGTACACTAAATATGCATATGTATAAGAGTTAATTAAGTAGATAATAATACACTTAGAAATAAATTATCTTGCATTAATTTAGATTAGTAAGTGATGTGAAAAGACGTAGTTTTGAAAATAATAAACATTTTATATAAATATATATATATATATTAAGTATTATTACGTCTTAATTAATTAGTAATTAAACTTATATATATGTAAAAGAAAGTGATGTGACTAAACATAATAAGTATATATATATATATAAAAGAAAGTGATGTGACTAAACATAATAAATATATATATAAAAAAGAAAGTGATGTGACTAAACGTAATAAGTATATATATATATATAAAACAATGTGATGTGACTAAACATAATAATTAATTATATATATTTAAAATAAAGTGATGTGACTAAACATAATAATTAATTATATATATATGAAAGAAAGTGATGTGACTAAACATAATAATCAATTATGTATATAAAAGAAAGTGATGTGACTAAACATAATTATATATATATATATAAGAGTGATGTATTAAACATAATTATATATATATATATTATAAAAGATTTGTAATGTGACTAGATATAATTATGACAAGTTATATTATTTAATTCATTTTGTGCCTATATATACCCACCTATTCTCTTTCTTTTATCCTTGCTTTCATTTCCTTCTTCTTCCTTGTTAAAATTTCCATGGCTTCTTCTTTTAGCCTTGAGAGAAGAGAGAAACAAATCCTTAGAGAACTTATTTAAATCACTTCTTCTTCCTTCCTGCCTCTTCTCCTTTCATTATAAGCTCACACACCTCCTAAAACATGACATGGCTGAGCCCATTTAGTAAGGCCGAACCTACTTTGGCCTTTAAGGCCACCAAAAACTTCATATTTCTAGAAGGGAAAGCATAGTTCTAGCTTAGATTCAAGTGGTAGCTTTGTTTGGTCTTGTTTGGATGGCATTTAATGAGTAAGTTACCTTATTTGGAAAATATTTTTACTTTATTATTAATTCATTATTATAGTGATAATATAATGTAGAAGTTGAATGGTAACCATGTTGTTTGATATTTATTTGGATGGTTTATTATAGCTTGATTTGGTTATAGAAATCGATGTTGTATTATAAAGTTAGTAAGCATGTAAATATGGATGTATACTTGCAACTTATGATGAAGGTGGTTTGTGTTAGTAATGTTTTGATTGCAAAATATGAGCTATGGCATGAGTTTTGGTAAACAATGTTATCTACTTTGCATAATTGCGACGGATTTGAGATTCGGTTGGAATCAGGGTTGTTTTTCGAAGTTTAAAGTATTGAATCGGATTAAAGTTTGTAGCTTTAGTTTAATAAGTTTTTTCCTAAAGAATGTTTAAACCATGAAAAAAAAGTAAAGGATTGTGAGATGGTTCGCTAAGAATATGTTAGAGCGAACTACGGCCATAGCGATAGTTGTTATGGATGTAGGTCGACGAAATTTATCGATTTTAGTTTCAAGTGGTTTTAATTTGAAATTGTTTTGTAAAAGCTTTCAAAACAAACTTGATTAGTAGCAAATGTAATTAAGTTCTACAATTTAATTATTTAATTAATTATCTAATTAATTAGTTAAATAAAAATGTAATTAGCCTTAATTAGTAATTAAGAAGGTAATTAAAATTTAATCAACAGTTAAGTTAAGTTAATGACTATTATTTGATTAATTAAGTTTTAACTGGTATTTACCATGGTTAAGAAGTAATTAATGGTTAATAATTAATTAATTCGGTTAATTAGTTTATTAATTATTATTTATTTAATGGATTATTTAATTAATAGTTAATTAATTAGGGTTTGACTTTTAAACAATTTGTTTAGCCTTAACCAAGTTGCATTAGTAAGTTAATTAGCACTTAATCAAGTTCATTAAGCCTAATTAGAATTTAATTACAATTTAAGCTTGATTAATAAGGGTTAATTAAGGTTTAAATAGGGTTTATACTTACTACATCTATTTTAATCTTTTCAAAGGAAATCTTAAAACTGAACCGAATGTGTTTTAAATAAATCTCTCTTGTTTTAAAGTGAACTGATTCCAAATCCGAGGATCACTTTTCTCGACCTTAAGTAACCCTATATGATTAGGAATACTAAATGACATTTGTTAGCACAACAAAACACCATTCTGCTATAGTATAAGTGATTTGATTTTGTGGACAAGTGTTAGCCGAATAAATCCCCATTCTAGTATGAATTGATTGAATTGTTTGGACATCAGTTTAGCAGGACAACTCACCCTCCTGTTATTATGTTATTTGGAAATGTATATGATAGTTACTTCATATTGACATGTTATTCCTTGATTTGGATATGAATTGTATTTGCATACTTGTTGCTTCTGTAAATAACTGTTAAGTGAATTGGAATTGAAAGTGAATGATAACTTAAATTAGTACCATTGGAATAGCTAAGCCTCATTTTGAATTTATAAAGTATGTTTTTGAATTAACTTCAATTCTTAAATAAATTTAGAGTTTAAAGTTTATAAATAATTTCCAAGTCGTGCTATTATGTTGTAAAGTTATTTATAAGTAATAACTTGTTTATAAAGTTATTTTACAGAAGGTTTACTTAAAGTGTTTTACAAAAAAAAATTTGTAAATAATATTTTATAAATGAAATTTTATAAAGGTTTTGTAAAGACGTTTTATAAAGAGTTTTAAATTAGAAAGAGATTTATAAATCATTTTAGAGATTTCAAAGAAAGTTTAAATCTAGTTTGGAAATTTATAAAGAGGTTTGGAATGTGAAGTAAATGGGTTTAATTGATAGGTGATGTTTTTAAAAGGGGATTGTTGGCCGTTTAATATGGAATTTTGAAGAGCGAATTTCCAAAAGGTTTTTGGTAAATAATGTGAATGTTTCCAAGTTAAAAGGGAATGTTACGGGTTTGGGAATAGTGTATTGAAAAATATCCTTTGATCAAGTTTTATAAAGTGGTTTTATTAAATAAACAGAATTAATAAAGGCTTAGTGGATCCCATATGGAAATTATACCATGACTGGATGTTTGTTTATTTGAGAGTTAAATAACCAACTATCAAAACTGGGCCCAAAACGTATCTTTGGAAATATCTAGGAGAGACACGAGAATCGTATGGTATAGTTACCGTCGAAGGTGCTATACTGTACGTATAAACTCATTTCGTTCTTCTAGGACAAATGATAAGGAAATCCATCCACTTAGGATTAGGAGGTGAACACCGCTCTTGTCATTTTTCTGTTTATTTCCTAAAGAACCGGGGTTGAGTTTACCGGAAATTATCGAAAGTTGTTTTGAAGAGATCGGGATCAGATATGTTATTCGACATCCACTTTGATCCAACTCAAGCTTTGCAAACTGAAGACATCGTGAAGAGTATGGAATCAAAGATAGGGAGGTAAAGTGCAAGGGCTAACCGCTACTAATCCTAAGGGTGTTTCCAAAATGGATGTAGTAGGAATAGTGTCTTCGGTTTTGTAACGACCCAGAATTTCGAACAAATTAAATTAAGAATATTTGATTAATTTTAAATATTTGAACGACGATTTAATTTGAATCCCGATATAGATTTGAATTTGGCGATTGAACTTTAAAATTTAATCGATCGGAAGTTGAATAAAAATTTGTATCTTCAATTTAAAGCTGATTAAAAATATTTCAAACGCTTGTAAGATTTATATTGATAACACTGAAGATAACAGCAGCTTCAGAATTGAAATTTAAACGGTTTCGTTTAGTTTTGAAAATAATCGTTCAAACCGATATTTAAAAATAGTCATCCGAGGCGCAGTCTCGGAATTCGACGAAACCAGTTCCATTGGGTCCGTAACATTAAATTATCACCGGGTTTCAAATTTCGTATCGATCTGAGTTGTAGTGTGACCATACGATGGTTAAACGCGTTGAAATTAAGTTGAATTAAATTTTTAAATTTAAATTTGAATTTGGTCAACTATAGCACGTTCTTCCCTAAATCCACGCCGAGCATCACGAGACTATCGTGCAAACCATACTCTGTCGTTTTCAAACACTTCCTCCCTCATTCGATTCCTCAGTTCAGTTTAAAATCAAACGAACTCGTTCGTTCAAAAGAAAACAACCCCAAACGAAATCCCTCGTCTCCCTCTTTTTCCTTTTTCAGTAAAATTAAAAACAGAAAAAAATGGCGGAGACCTGGGAAGGAAGTATCACGAACTAGGGTTTCGCCCTGATGGAGGCTCAGCAGTCTAGGGATGGTATGGAGGTACGGGGATTCGCGAACGCACGCGAGTTCGAAGTCGATCCTCTGGCAAACGTCGCGACGTGGGATTGGCGCTGCGATCGGAGCTGGCGCGCGCGCGTTCGAGCATAGGGGTGGAGGCGTTCTCGGCGGCGCGTGGTCTCTGAGGGTGCGCGGCGATGGCTGGGGGTTCGCGAGATGTCAGCAACGAGGTGTTGTACGCGGCGGCGACGTGAAGTCTGGGTGTGGTGGCCTCTGTCGCGAGGCAGGCCAGAGTCAGATTGGGGGTTTCACGATGGCGACAGTGGCAGATAGATCGATCGGAGGCGATAGTCGTGGAAATTCGAGCTGCTGTGATCACGGCTAGGATTCGTCGATGGTATTTTCAAGTTTGAATTCGCGAGCAGTAAGGTATAACCTATTTCGTTTAATTCTGAACATATATACCTTATGTCAAAAGAAAAAAAAAAATTTAATTTTTAATATGTATAAGTAAAGTAGATATATATATACTTTTAGTAAAGAAATGTGTTGTTTCGTTGTTTACAGAGAATTGTATAAAAATAATTTGGGTAGACAAGATTTTAAATAATTTGGAAAATTTTTGGAGTGTTATTTGAAATTGGATTTACAGTAAGGAAAATATTGTTTAAAAATAATAAATTATTAGTTGAATTAAAAGCTTAGTTTCAGATAGAAAATTATATATGGAAAGGACTTTGAAAAATATATAAGGTTGAAAAGGAATTTTAAAAACACATATTAGTTGGATTAAAACTATTAAACGGTAATTGGTTGTTCGATTTATTTCGAATATTAACGAAAAATATAAATTGTTTATACCAGGTTAAAATCGAGAAAACAAAACTGAAATGGAAAGTGGATGGCAAATTAAAATCTAAGGTGAGATTTTCTCACTCGAAGGAAATTTTTGAATTGCAGTTATTGATTGATTTGTTTGAATGTGCTATTAGATATGATAGGATATATCTATATATATAGCAGTATATACATATTGGCATATGTATATATTGGATTGATGATTTCCCGCCTCGTATAGCGGATGAGACCCTATTGCGCCGTTAGTAAGCGGATTTATAAAAACCCATATACCGCGATAATTCCGTACTGGAGCGGAATTGGTATTGTGCTAACATCTTTGGATGCAGGGAAACAGGTTGGAGGGATCCAACTGGACCCCTCACTTTGATTGAATTTATTTCTATTGTGATATGAATCTGTGAATGATTATAGTGATGCTATTAATCATATTGATTTCTGGAAATTGTTTGAAAGCTAAAATTTAGCTGAATGGATGTTTTGACATCATTGGATTCCAAAGATAAACGAAATTGAATTTTTGAAATTCAAGTAGAAAATTTCTAAGTGAATCAATTTTTGAAATTGAAGAAATTTTGAAGAAAGGAATTTTTAAAGTATAAAAAGTAATTTTTCATAATCGTATTGAATAAATTCCAGAATAAAGTGAAAATGTTAAATAAATGAATTTCGTATAATAGTGATTTTAAATTGAGGAAATTAATTTAAAAATCTGGATTTCTAAATACTTTGTCACATACCGAAATTTTCGACTTTTGAAAATTCGACATCGATACTCACTTTATCGACTGCCGAGCAATCGAGTGCCGAAAACTCCAATAGTGAGGGTTTTAGAAAGAAAGAAAAAGGTAGAAGAAGAAGATAGAAGAACAACAGAAAACACATCAGAACAGAAACAATATCAGAATCTCACATATCGCAGCGGAACAATATACAATAGATAATTACTAGTCTTTTAAAAACAAAGAACTATATCAGTTTATACATACATCAATCATCAGAGTCAATATACAACAATGGACAGTTATATAACTGGTCCTCATACAGAATACACAGCGGAATAAATATTATCAAATACAAATACTACGTCTCGACATCCATCTTATCTCCAAGCTCCAGAATATCCAGAATATCCTGATAATCTAACTCTAGACTGCCCGTGTGGAAATTGGTGGGCACCCATAGTTTAGAAGGGAACAATAAACTCTGAGTAAGTCATGGTGACTGGTGTGAGATCGTAAAACATTTATCTTTCTTTAAAATAAACAACAGAAGAATTTTAAAGTCAATTCGCAATGCTTTTGGAAAATGAAACTACCATAAGACCTCCCGCCACACACACAACGCGAACGCAGACTTGGAGGAGATTTCTTCTTATGATAGTCAAAGATGCTTACTACGCGAAAATCAAATTCTTTTTGATATTATTATTAGTGCATAGTGTAGAAAACAATTCGAAAGTAGAATATAAATCTTAGCCAGCATAGGTACCATTATAGTATGCTTGCTATAGCTACCATATTAAATGGCAGGTTCTACAACTAAAACCGTACAAGGTGCGTATTGTTTCTTTGGATTTCCAACAAATGGTCAGGCTAAGGAACTTCCTTTTCCACGATGGGTACGTCCCTGGAATAGACGACCCGAGAACCTAACCGGATCTCTGCCAACACAAGGCCGGGTTACCTCTGCAAAAATAGGTAACTACTGACACGCGTATGCCATCCCCCGATCGTCACCGATCTTCCCGAGGATCCCCGATTCGCAACAAACCACATAGATAATAATAATGCAGTAACCACAGAGGTTAAGTATCTGGGCTCCATACCATGATACCACCTTTATCCAGAAGGAATGACATACACTAAGGGGCGCTACTCCCTAGAACCTTGCTGCATCCTTCCTGTTTCGACCATTTCCGGGGTGTGAGGCTCGACGAAGTCTCGTCCACAAAGCTACGCTTTCTCAAAAAGCCCTGCTTCGGGTCAAACAAAATGATCAACCTATGATCACAAAGATATAAGATCAAACAAATGATCATATCACAAATGACCAAACACTGATCATTTCACAGCAACACTCAGTATGCCACGTTACCAAGTTGGGATATATCGCTGATAAATTTCAACTACATAACCTCTGAGCTCGTACGTCTCAGAGAAGGGTGTTAAGCTAAGAGAATAAATTCTCCGCCACCAACAGATATGTATTTGAAAGAAATCAGCTTTATATCTCAAATTGTAACGTCAGACACACAATCCATACAAGTCTGTTCCGGGATCGAACAGAACCGAAGGCACTTCTCACGAAGCCCTTGCATTTCCGGATACTTTTCTAATCACGTCTGGACTTCCCGTCACTAAGGGTGATAAAACCTCTAAATCGAAGATCAGTCGATGTAGAGTAACTCGACGGTAATCCTTCCGTTTTCAAAAATATCCGGTCTTCAACACCGGTCTTCAAATGCGATTCATAACGACGTATCACATATTCGGAATGGGTTATACGACCCCATGGTCCTTTCCCGGCTAACCCGAATAGTGAGCGATTATTCAAAAATAAGTGTGGCATTCAAATTCATCCAATTCACAACAAATACCTACTCAAGGTAATTATTGATAGTCGGTTATTTAACTATCAATAAAAGATGCGCGACATCATCAGATTCCAAATAATTTTCCCAAATTATTTATTCTTCAAAAATATCTTACTAGATATATAATTTTCCACACTTCAAAAATAAATCAACGTTTATTTTTAAAACGAATTCCCATTTCTTTATAAATTCCATATTGAATTTATATTTCAAAATATCTTCTGATATACGATTTTCAAATCGATTTTCAATATTCAATTTCAATTTATCTTTTACAAAGATAAATTCTCAAAACGTTCATTTCATTTGGAAAAGCATTTCCATACTTATTTAAAAATAAGTGTTTCACAAATCTATTCATTTTCAACACTTGAAAATATTCGATATACTTAAATCAAATTAAGTATATATTCATTCTTTAAGGAAATCATTCTTTTAACACCTATTTGAGTCAAAACGAATGTTGCGTAAAACATCGTTACGACGACTCGAAATCGCTAGTATAGGGATTCGAATTTAAGATAGACATATAAATCCCAATACTATATAAAAACATTTCCTTTCGGAAATCATTTACTATAACAATAGTGTTATAGTCCACCATTTCCTTATATTTCTCGAAAACGTCTATTTCAACAATAAATGTTGAAATCTATGCTTTCGATTCATAACACATTTTAAAACATCTTTAAAATGTTTAACTTCATTTTTAAAATATTACTTCTTCAAAAATGAATCCATTTTACTTAACAATACATTCACTGTCCAAAATCGTGAATGAAATTTACTCAACCCCATTTCAATCATTCCTACACATTTTTATTTCAATAAAAATTCGCTATTCAAAATCGTGAATATATCTTCTAAAATAATCTTCTATTAGATTTATCACATTCAATCTATTTTCGAATTTATAAGCACGTTTATAAATTCTATTTCTCTTTTTAATAACAACTTCGTCTTATAAACCTTCTTTTATCAACTTCTATATTTAACTTATCAAAATAAGTGACTTTGGGTTTATAAACAACTTTTATAAATTTTAATTCTATTTATAAAAGCTTCAATACCAAATCAATTTCAATATTGATTTCTAATTTTATTTTCAACGTTTGAATAAAATTTCCATATTGATTTCTCAAAAATTCATTTCTAAATATTAAATCAATTACAGATTGATTTCAAATTTTATTTATCACTACTAAATAAATTCCTTATTGAATTCAATTTACATTGATTTCACAACTTATTTCTATTTACCAATTAAATTTCAAACTGAATTTCCAACTTATCTTCTTCTAAATAAATTCCTTTTTAAGAAAATAAATTTCTATCGTTTCTTTTAATCTATTTAAAAATCCAAATTTAAATTAAATTCTTCAATTTAAAATCACTATTATACGAAATTCATTTATTTAACATTTTCACTTTATTCTGGAATTTATTCAATACGATTATGAAAAATTACTTTTTATACTTTAAAAATTCCTTTCTTCAAAATTTCTTCAATTTCAAAAATTGATTCACTTAGAAATTTTCTACTTGAATTTCAAAAATTCAATTTCGTTTATCTTTGGAATCCAATGATGTCAAAACATCCATTCAGCTAAATTTTAGCTTTCAAACAATTTCTAGAAATCAATATGATTAATAGCATCACTATAATCATTCACAGATTCATATCACAATAGAAATAAATTCAATCAAAGTGAGGGGTCCAGTTGGATCCCTCCAACCTGTTTCCCTGCATCCAAAGATGTTAGCACAATACCAATTCCGCTCCAGTACGGAATTATCGCGGTATATGGGTTTTTATAAATCCGCTTACTAACGGCGCAATAGGGTCTCATCCGCTATACGAGGCGGGAAATCATCAATCCAATATATACATATGCCAATATGTATATACTGCTATATATATAGATATATCCTATCATATCTAATAGCACATTCAAACAAATCAATCAATAACTGCAATTCAAAAATTTCCTTCGAGTGAGAAAATCTCACCTTAGATTTTAATTTGCCATCCACTTTCCATTTCAGTTTTGTTTTCTCGATTTTAACCTGGTATAAACAATTTATATTTTTCGTTAATATTCGAAATAAATCGAACAACCAATTACCGTTTAATAGTTTTAATCCAACTAATATGTGTTTTTAAAATTCCTTTTCAACCTTATATATTTTTCAAAGTCCTTTCCATATATAATTTTCTATCTGAAACTAAGCTTTTAATTCAACTAATAATTTATTATTTTTAAACAATATTTTCCTTACTGTAAATCCAATTTCAAATAACACTCCAAAAATTTTCCAAATTATTTAAAATCTTGTCTACCCAAATTATTTTTACACAATTCTCTGTAAACAACGAAACAACACATTTCTTTACTAAAAGTATATATATATCTACTTTACTTATACATATTAAAAATTAAATTTTTTTTTTCTTTTGACATAAGGTATATATGTTCAGAATTAAACGAAATAGGTTATACCTTACTGCTCGCGAATTCAAACTTGAAAAGACCATCGACGAATCCTAGCCGTGATCACAGCAGCTCGAATTTCCACGACTATCGCCTCCGATCGATCTATCTGCCACTGTCGCCATCGCGAAACCCCCAATCTGACCCTGGCCTGCCTCGCGACAGAGGCCACCACACCCAGACTTCACGTCGCCGCCGCCTACAACACCTCGTCACTGACATCTCGCGAACCCCCAGCCATCGCCGCGCACCCTCAGAGACCACGCGCCACCGAGAACGCCTCCACCCCTATGCTCGAACGCGCGCGCGCCAGCTCCGATCGCAGCGCCAATCCCACGTCGCGACGTTTGCCAGAGGATCGACTTCGAACTCGCGTGCGTTCGCGAATCCCCGTACCTCCATCACCATCCCTAGACTGCTGAGCCTCCATCAGGGCGAAACCCTAGTTCGCGATACTTCCTCCCCAGGTCTCCGCCATTTTTTTCTGTTTTTAATTTTACTGAAAAAGGAAAAAGAGGGAGACGAGGGATTTCGTTTGGGGTTGTTTTCTTTTGAACGAACGAGTTCGTTTGATTTTAAACTGAACTGAGGAATCGAATGAGGGAGGAAGTGTTTGAAAACGACAGAGTATGGTTTGCACGATAGTCTCGTGACGCTCGGCGTGGATTTAGGGAAGAGCGTGCTATAGTTGACCAAATTCAAATTTAAATTTAAAAATTTAATTCAACTTAATTTCAACGCGTTTAACCATCCTATGGTCACACTACAACTCAGATCGATACGAAATTTGAAACCCGGTGATAATTTAATGTTACGGACCTAATGGAACTGGTTTCGTCGAATTTCGAGACTGCGCCTCGGATGACTATTTTTAAATATCGGTTTGAACGATTATTTTCAAAACTAAACGAAACCGTTTAAATTTCAGTTCTGAAGCTGCTGTTATCTTCAGTGTTATCAATATAAATCTTACAAGCGTTTGAAATATTTTTAATCAGCTTTAAATTGAAGATACAAATTTTTATTCAACTTCCGATCGATTAAATTTTAAAGTTCAATCGCCAAATTCAAATCTAAATCGGGATTCAAATTAAATCGTCGTTCAAATATTTAAAATTAATCAAATATTCTTAATTTAATTTGTTCGAAATTCTGGGTCGTTACAGACTTCCCCCCTTAAAAGAATTTCGTCCTCGAAATTACAAGTTAGGAAAAATGGTTCTTAACTCGTCTACTATTTTCCACAATCCAATAGTTTTATCAAATTTTCAAAACCAATCTTTCTACTAAAGATTCGTTATTGATTCACTAAATTTTCAACTTCAATTATAAGTTTCAAACAACATTGTTTAACTTCTCAATTCAAATTCGAGTTTAAATTCAAATTTTAAACTCTCAAAAATTTCTCAAAAATTTTCTAACACCCGAAATTTCCGAAAAATTTCGCCAGCGCCTCCTTTGCGCGGCTAATACGGCACAACTACAAAACGTCCCTACGGACTCTCAAATTTCAAAAAGAAAAAGAAAAAGCCAAGCGGCTAGAGAGAAATCATCAAAAACTCATATTAAAACTCAAATACGTACCTTTTTCGAGCAATTCAAATTTATCTGTGAAATAAATTTTCCAATCCCTTTATACACCTGTATATCCTACTAGCCATTATATCTAGTTACACATTCAAACCATTTTGCAAATTTTATTACAAAATTTCCGATATAAACTACTTATATCATCTTTAGTTCACTATTGAAGTTATATCCATTATCTTCAATTTTACATTTCAAATTTTATTTGAATTCAATTTCACATTTCAATTTCTCATTTAAGTTCAATTCACAATTCCAATCTAATTTGGATTCAATTTACTTTCAATTCTGAAATATTGAATTTTATCAATTATCTGTCATTTACAACTGCACTATCTTAAATTAGTTCCAATTACTAATTCATTCGTCTTCAATTTGAATTCCACTCCAATCAGATTTCAAATATTCTATAAGTTAACAACTTATTTACATCTTGATTTATACAATCATTTATACATTCACCTTCACAATTCCATTTTATTAAGGAATTTTATTTTCAATTATCTTTTTTGGAATTCTATTTTCATTTATGAATCATATTTACAATTCGTATTCATAGTTTTCGTTCATATATGAATTTATTTCCTTATACTTTCAATTCACATTTATATATTTCATTTGTTAATGAACTTTAATTCCAATCACAATTACATAATTTACATTAACAATTTCTATTTGTATAAGTTATAAATTCAATCATATTCCATAAATATTCTTATACAGTATTCCAGAGTCCTTTCAACCTTTCAAAACCATTTTGAAAACAATTCAAATTTATCTTTTGAATTTTCAAAACAAAACTCAATTTTCCAAACAACTTTCATTTAAAACAATTTGGCAGCAATTCCTCTTTTGGAAACCCGAAAATGAATTCTAATGATGTGGCCACCATCATCAGGATTATTTTCCAGCGACCGAAAAGAGTTTAGAGCTTTCATCTCTCCAAAATACTTTTCAAAACCTTTGAAATTCATTTTCAAATCAAAAAGGAATTTACTTTCAAATCTCCAAAATTTTCAAATTCTTTTCAAAACATTTCCAAAGACTTCCCTGGAATTCCGTTTCAAATTACAATTCACATTTATAATTTACCTTCTTAAATTTCATTTGTATGTGAATTTATTTCTTAATTTTGGAGTTACGATTTCAATTTCTTATTCAATTTCAATGATAATAATTAATATTACCACTTCTAACAACCATGCAACCATATACTATAGTAATTTACAGAAAAATCATTTCTTTTCTATACAAAAATAGGTTTGGGTAAAATTATTTCATTTACCCTATTTTGAAACAATACTGTGCCGAATTGTTCTATTCGGGTGTTTAGAAACCCCTTCGATACAGTTTTGCAAGACTGTGCCGACGAAGGTTCATATACCACTCAATAAACCAATCATCACAATACAAAACAATTTTATATTCAATAACAAATACGCGCTCATATCTATTATTTCACTCAACTCATTCTAGAGTACTACTGACTCTATCTCTAATGAGTAACACCCAACAGAGCAGGGTTGTCGCTTAACCATATGCTCTGATACCACTTTGTCACATACCGAAATTTTCGACTTTCGAAAATTCGACATCGATACTCACTTTATCGATTGCTCGGCAGTCGATAAAGTGAGTATCGATGTCGAATTTTCGAAAGTCGAAAATTTCGGTATGTGACAGGTTTCATTCAGACCTACAATGGACTTGCATGGATGAATGCTATTAGCATATTGTCTTTGGAGGGCAATGAGCATTCTAAGTGTAACTGTTCTTGAATGGTAATCGTAGCCTCAAGCCTCATCAACTGGGAATGACAAAAATAGGGAAGATGCAGAAGGGCTATGTGGGTCGCACCCATTAGAGTATGTCATCGCCTTTCTAGATGACCATTCATATTTCCAAATTCAGTTGTGCATATGGGCTTAGTAAAACGGTTGGGAACAACCGGGGTGATGACATATTCGATACTATCTAGCAAGGGATAGGCCGGTCCTGTGTTGGCAGGTCGTTAGGTACGATCTCGGTACATTGTTCTAGAGGTGTACTAGGACGGGTGGTACCGTAGCAGCCCAGTCATTAGTTGGAATCCATCCTCTAATACGAGTTTTATGGTTTTATTTGTATACAAAATATGTTGGAACGTAAGTTGCAAGCATTCCAACCATCTTAATATTTTACTTTTTACCCTTGGACATTATTATAATATCACTGGATTTTCTATATAAGTGTTTTGGTTATTGTAAGTTAAAACCCGTCCTTGTTTATGTGCGGCGAGGTCTAATGAGATACCTTTGATTTCAAAGGATTTTTCAAGTTAATAAATCAATAAAGTTTTTTTGTGATTTGAGTTTACTCACGCTGGTATTCCAGACTGACCTGGGCATTATTTCCTTATATTGCTTGGGTTAGACCGAGCATGTTTGCCAGGCTAGCTTTAGATGCTTTGGAGCAATAGAGTCGAGTTGGAGGTCCAGGACGTACTCTTATATTTTGGATATCTTTCGTTGTGTATGGGTTATGTGTGGTTTGTCTGATGTTGTAAGGACATATGTTATAACTGTTTAACTCTGATATGTGCATGTATATAAAAAGAGGGTCCTAGATTTTGTAAAGACTTGATTATATTATATATTATTTTGTTGCACTGTGAGATTCTATGTTTTTTAATTTTCTTCTATCTTCCACCTTCTTCTTTCACCCTAACAGATCGGTATTTCCGTCACTTGAATGTTCGGCAAGTGATACAGTAGACGTATTAGTGTCGATTTTGGAGGGTCGAAAATCAGGTTCGTTACATATAGGGTCGTGCCCTATACATTAGCTATTGGCCCCAGCTAAATGTTATTCAAAATTCCATTCTGTAGGGATTTTTCACAAGTAAGACTAAATCTATGGTTACACACAAAAGGGATATATATTTGTATATGGATAGATTATTGTTGGGCCCACAAAACCATTAGGATCAGGTGACCTAGGGAGATGATTAAGTTAGGAACATACTGTCTAGAAGAGCAGTATTTAATAGACAGTTAAGGATAGACCGTCCAGGAAAGGAGTGTCTAACAGATGTAAGATTAATTTTGTTTATATTGTCTGGTAGGCCCGAGTCAGCCAAAGCTTAATAGTTAGCCAAACAAAACTAAAGTGTTTGAACATATATTTCATTTATTACCTGATATTTATGTATATTTACATAATGATGCTTTATAGTATTTACCAGTTTTTGTTGCAGGAAAAAATTGGCAAAAGATATGTTTTAAAAGGATGTTAGTGAGGGGAAACCCATTCCATTTAGCGGCATGGTCTCACTTAACATTAATAACTAGGATGCATAGTATTATTCACACTAGGCGTTATGTTTGACTCGAATTTTATGTTTTTCCCTTAAACTCTCGGGTGCTCAAAATTGATTTGAGTAGGCTGACGGGTTAAGGTCTTTTTAGGTTTTTAGTAGGATGATGAATAAAGCTACCGGAGGCAAGCATGAGGCTAACGGATAGCTATTTAGGAGTTGTAGTTCTTTGTTTTGTTGTTATTATGCTTTGTATGTAGTAAGTCAATTATGACTATATGACTCTAGTCATCCAAGAGGGCATCTTCATATGTCACTCTTGGCGTAGTTTGTAATAAGTATATTTTATCATTGCCTGGGAATGTATTGGGATTATGTTGCATGAATATTGAACATCCGTTTTGGAATGTAATGGAAAAAAGTTGTTTTGAACTCTATGATTTGTTTCATATTCTAGTGCTTCTGATATTATAGATACCATTAACATAGCTGTATTTAGTCCTCGGAAGCTAATACTATAGATGATTGCAACATCTGTAGCGCTCAGTTTTGGGCCCCTAGATAGAGGATGTTACATGTGTCCTTTCCATCCTATGTTGTATATAGTACCTTTATTGATGTTATTACTTACCATTTTATTACATGTAATAACTCTTTAGTTGTAGGGCCGAGTTAGGTATGATTTGTATGAATCGGTCATTACCATATCTTCCTACATGGTACTTTGAGTTTTATTTACCCCTCACACCAGACTGTTGTCTGAATTGAGGTTTCATGCTTTGCTTCTTATTATCGAGGGTACACTTAAATAAGTTACTATAAAGCTTGTCTAGATGACATTGTTGCTGTTTGAAGGACGAGCTTGGAGATGCTACTTGTTTGTACCAAAATTGGGCACAACACTCTTCGGAAGTTTTTTGAAGAGATAAAGTGAAGAAATTAAATGTAAAAAGAGGACTATCTAACAAAAACTTCAAATCTCAGATATGAAACTAATTAAAATGCAAGGAGATACAAGAATTTAGAGTGGTTCGGCGTATCGCCTACGTCCACTATGAAGTTGATAGCTTTATTGATCTTTCTTTGAAGATTACAAGTGAATTCAATGAATTATAGCAGATAATTATGATTTGCAGCAGTGAATTTCGTTACTGGCAGCAGCAAGGGAGTTTAGATCTGGATCCGGCAGAGTCTGGGCGTTGGAGAATTCAAAGAAGAAGAAGCCCCTTTTTCTGTATGCCCTGGGCTCTATTTATAGGTGTAGGTGGCTGGTATTTCGCTCAGATCTCGGGAGACCCTCTTTGGCACGTGACCAGGCCCGCGCGCCCAAGCCCGGGAAGTTTCGGTCCGATCCGTGATCGATACGAACGGATTTCGTATCGATCAAGATTTCATTCAATGGAGTCGAAATTTGGTGTGAACATTCTTTAACATGTACGCAAGCCTCTGTCAAAATTTCATAGCATTTGAACTTGTAGATTAGGAGATATGATCAATACGAATTAGGATCTTCGGTTGGCTGTTTCGTTCGACTCCCTTATTTCGAATCGCTCTTATTCGACTTGGCATTGTTCGAATCCCTGTTTGACTTGGTCTTGTTCGAATCGCTGCTCGACTCGATGACGTGGCATTTGAATCTCTGGATCACTCCACCTTTGATGCCGTTTTGACCGAGTCGCTCTTGGACCTTGCCTTGTTCGTATCGATGGAAACTCAACTCCGGTCGACTGATTAGAATACGGCAACACGATGGATTCGATCAGTGGATCCATGATGGATACGAAGTACCGAAACTTGATTGATTCGATCAGGGCTTTTTCAGTATGGATACGA
Source organism: Allium fistulosum (assembly GCA_030737815.1). Taxonomy (NCBI): domain Eukaryota; kingdom Viridiplantae; phylum Streptophyta; class Magnoliopsida; order Asparagales; family Amaryllidaceae; genus Allium; species Allium fistulosum. The sequence goes on along the minus strand of CM060906.1, from coordinate 149,553,411 downwards.
ATTGGACAAATGAGGGACACGAACTACTGTTGCTCGATGGATTCGAGCAACGCGCTCCAGCTGATGGATTCGAAGTAGGCATTAGACGATTGAGTCGAACTATTGTTTCTAAAAGATGCGGATTGAGTCGAACAGAGGTTCTGAGATGGAGTCGAGGTGGAGCGAGTTGAACAGTGGTTCTGAGATGGAGTCGAAGTGGAGCGAGTCGAACAGAGGTTGGTTTTCACCCAATTTTGCATCGATCGTAACTTAAGCATACGAACTCGGATTGACTTGAAATTTGAAATGTTGACTCTCATATCTTAGCTTGTCATGTTATCTTAATTTAAGCTCGATCCGGACTCGGGCAAAATTCGTCGATATCCATAGTGAGCCTGTGTATAACCGATCTCTGGGATGGACCGTCATTGGTTTACTAGTCAATTCCTTAGTGTCATGGCCTTGCCAAAAGGCGGGATAACATTTTCCCGCCAAAGTACGTCTTGTGGAAACATGATGTGCTTTGAAATGCTGTAATCTTTATTCTGAATAGTTATTGTCTTTTCGATGAAAGATGTAATCTTCGACTGATTTTCTCGATAATGTAAACTATTGACTGTCAACTGATGTACCCCGTATTGTTGAAACTAATTGTTGTATGCCAGTGATTAACCATTTGTTGTTGTAATCGTTATCAAATGAGTTTCCAATTCCTGTAAATCTGAAATATTGAATACTAGTCCGACATATATGCATATATGTTAATCTGACTCTCGTTGACGTTTGTACGCTCACGAGTCGTTGTCAGTTTATTTTATATTGAATTCCGTATCGATCCTCTCCTGAACCGACGTGAAATTCGTTGTAACAACACTTGATGGTTGTTTTTAAATGTTCCTTCATAACGATCCTCTCCTGAATTGATGTGAAGGGTTGAAACATTGAAGACGACTTTCATTGAATTTATGGATGCGAAATGAGCATTTCGAATCGATGGATGTGGGGCTTGATGGATATGAAGCAGTTGTTCATATCAATAGAGTTAATGCCTTCAGGACAACCTCTATGGTGTATTTTGAATTGATTGGTCTGGTGTAACTGGATACGAACTGGCAATTCGTATCGATGGAGTTGGCCTCTGGAAGTCGTGATTCGATGATTCGAACTGCATAGGAGACGGAGTCGAAGGTGATCGATACGAACTGTGGTTTCGTATCGATGGAGTTGGCCTCTGAGAGTTGTGATTTTACGGATTTGAACTGTTCGTTCGTATCGATGCACTGGAGACGGAGTCGAAGATGATCGATTCGAAGAAGGGCTTCGCATCGATGTAGACTCGAGTTCATGGAGTCGAACAGTTTGTTCGAATCGATGCGAAGGCGACACGTTGTAACCGGTCGTGTTTACTGGAATGCATATCGTTTTTTCACTTCACCTTCGAATCCATATAAATATCGTGGACTTAGCCATTTTTTCACTTTTTACTTTTCTATTCTTGCGCTTGCTTACGTATCACTCCAGAGCCTCTCTAAAGAAAAACCTTTGCCATCGAGTCGATTCAGAAACCTTTAATTCCTTCAACCATTTATTGAAATCAGGTAACCAATTGAACAAACCCAGTCGTAACACGAAGAGATCCAAATTCTCATGCCATTCCATTTGAATCTGTGTTCAAACATTGCTCGAGGAAGAAGATAACGTGCGAGGTCGAGAAAGGACAGAATGGAATTCGAATCGATCTGGGGAAGAGGGAGTGTCGAGGAAGATAGCTTGATCCTCGTTTTCATGTTGATCTGGAGTCGGGGCTTCGAGATGATGAGATGGAGGTCTTCATATCGATCGATTGCTAAGTTTTTGCATCGAGTCTTGATGAACGATGTGATACCTCGAGTATTTTGATCGATACGAAGGGGTTGCATCAGATGGATTCGAAACTTAGAGTTTTTTGATCGAGTCGAATTATGTGCCAGGGGACCGATACGAAAGCGACCCAATTGATCGATACGAAAGTGTTGCGCTCCGATCGATTCGAAATCCCCAGCCTTTTGACTGAGTCGAACTTGCACGCCAACCTTTTGACCGAGTCAAACTCGTACGCCAACTTTTTTGACCGAGTCAAACTCGTACGCAGATGACCATGATTTATTGATGCAAACAAGGCTCTCGTGAGTGATACGAATTGAACATTAAAAAATTTGTAATTCCTTGCACATTTGAACAACTGACTCCGACGAGCTTCAAACTTGCATAACTGGACTTAATCGTTTCACCGCATATCTGATTGCCTATCGAAGCTTGTTGACGAAACTGGAACTTATCAAAATGATAACAAACTTTAACTTGGACTGGTAGCTAATAACTGGATGGCACGGTTGTGACGGTCAGCGATGATGGTCCTTCCGACTGAATTCCGAAGTCTCGTCGTTTTCATGTTTTCTTCAATACTGTAGATCTTCTCAAGTGATATACAGTACTGCACTGCACAACACACTCACACACTTTACAGTAGGGGATGCACGAGCGTTATTGTCTGTTTAACAATGATTTTTCATAAGCTAGCTACTCATGGAACCTTCAAGTTCTCAGCAGCAGGAACTCCCGAGTTCAATCCCTTCAACCATCGAAATACCGGTCATTGAAGCCGAAGTTATAGACCCAGCTCCGGACGAGCGTCCAGCTGCCCGGTTCATTTGTCATCCACAAGATTCTGTGCCGTCCGGTATCTCCGAAGATATGTTGGGACGGATTTGTTTAAGACACGGCTTGTCGCTTGATGACGTGCTACTGCCTGGGCCAAATGATAGGCCGCATGATTCCCCGGAGGGGTTTACTGCTTTTAACCGTCATGCCTGTACAGCGGGAACGCTTCCTCCTTTCAACCAATATATAAGGGAGATGTCATCATTCCTTGAAATAGCTCCATCCCAGCTACATCCCAACGGATATGCCCTGCTGAATAGCACTTTCATCCTGTTTATGGAGATTCTCTTTCGACCACCAAAGCCGATCGAGATTAGATATCTATTTAACGTTAAGAGTCGTGGAGACAGCCCTTCTTTCACCTTCTTGGAAGCGGTTAGGAACTGCCACATTGTAATGGGCTCTTGGGGAACGCTAAGTTACTTCAAGACTGAATGGTTCTACGTTCGGTGCCCTCCTGGATTTGCTAGGCGGTGGTTGGATAGACGTAAGCGTTTTCTCTTGAATTATCAAGATAATAATAACTGACTTCGAAACTGACATACTACTCTTCCATTTACAGCCGCAATTTCTCGACCTGACTGTGCATACTTCAGAGAGCTAGTTCGGATCCTCCAAGCGGTTCCAGGCGAAGAGAGGCATATCGACTTGGTTCTGATCGATAGAAACTTGAGGACTGTCGGGCTGATTGAACGGAGGCAGAGCATACGGCTCGAAGGGACACTTAGAGTGGTCTCGAAGAAACGGGTGAAGCGCAAAGCGCCCGCAGTCGTGATAACCGAAGAAGTTGATCCGGAGAGAACGCCTACCGATACCGATCTCCCAGTTGGGCCTTCTTCCGATGTCCAGGATTCAGGAGGAAACAGAAAAGGCAAGGCTGTTGCTCACAAGCGTTCTAAATCCGAGAGGTTTATATCCGTGGTTATGTCCTTGCCCATCCTCGGGATTAGAATTTCAAAGGCTCCTCCCCCGCTAGTAGAGAATCCTTTTGAAGGGCTTGCTGATATTCTGATTCCGGATTTTGTGTCGTCTCAACACGATGCCGGGATGGAGGAGCTTGATAATGCTCTTGAACTGAGCGGGTCGCTTGCTATGAGTGCGGCCGACATTTCCGGTTGGTCGGGGGGTTGCACTTGCATACACTTCACTACACTACATGATTCACAACTGTAAATCGTCCAACTTAGTAAATCACTGACTCTTCCTTCGTTTCTCATTTTCAGGTACTATGTCTGGAAAAGGATCGATGCTCGGGAATCTTCGCTCGGCCCGAAAGGCTTCTTCCTATTATGATTCCCTTAGGAGAGACTCAGATAGAGATCGCGATCGCGAGTACTCTAACCAAGATAGGTATGGGCGTGATAGGGACAGAGAATACAGACATCGGTCTAGATCACGCTCTCCTCCTCTTAGACTTCCATCTCCACCTCTCGTTTTTGTTCTGCACCCGCCAAAGTCTCCTCGTCACCGACCATCTTCTCACACTTCTCGATCCGAAACTCATCTCCAGAGAGTTGAGACCACGGCCTCCATAATTACAGAGCAGGTCCCAGCTGAGCCTACAAGAGAAGGGGTTATTAAACTGGCTCAGATGAGGAAGGATTTTCCAACATTTTCTTCAATGGCTATGTCTTCCCACCACACTTAAAATGAATTCCATCAGGGGTAGAAGGCACGATGCATGATTACGTCCATGACATCTACACCCAGTACAGAGAGTGGGTAAAGGCTGCAGAGAAAGCTTCTAAGGTGGCCTTTGAGTGAGCCAAAGCGCTTGAGAAAATGGAGATCGAACTCGCTCAAAGGGATCGGATCATTCAGGTGCTGTCTGCTGAGGCCGAGTCTTCTCAAAAATCTAAAATCAAGGCCACCAAAAAAACTGATGAAGCGAATGTGGCCATGGAGAGGTTGAGGCAGACTCATGTTGCCTTGGTGGAGGAGATGGGCCATCGGAATACTATAGTCACCGCCGAGCGGGATGCGGCGGTCAAGGAACTTAACGAGCATAAGGCTAAATTTTCCGACATGGCCAAGGAAAGGGATGGCGCAAACAACGCAGCCCTGGAGGCATGCGAACAAACTGTTCTGCTTAGGGTTGAGCAGGATGCAGCTGTGGCTAAAGTCCACAAGGTGGAGACTGAGGTCGAGGAGAAAGTGAAGTCGGCGGAGTCCAGGCTAGAGGCTGACATCGAAGACCTTCTCGTTGTTTATAACGCTAACGTGCTGAGGCACAGGGGTCTAGCCTGGCTCGATGATTATCCGACGCATCTTTACAAGGCCGACTGGTTGAGGAAGAGAAGGAGGCGCATCTAGGTGAGTCTGTGGATGAATTTGAACTCGAGAATCGCATTCTGAATGAAGATGAAAGGAAGATACTTCACAAGTCAATGATTCTGCATGAGAAAGAAAGACATGGTGCCCAGCACTTTGGAATAGGAGAGGGTTCAGGGGTTGACCATCATGAGGCGAGTCTTGAAGTTCCAATGTTAACTCAGCCCGATTCCTCGTCTGTTGTCGATCCCCAAGCTGTTCCTGCCTACAATCCGGATCAGCCGCAGATGTCTCTGGCTATGGCGCAAGTTACTGAAGCCGTTCCGCCGCCTACAAATCAAACTGAGGAAGGTATTCTGATCATTCCCCGTATCTGCCCCAAGTCGGAATCTTTATCTGAATTAAATTCTGACAGTTCTCTTATTTTTTCCATTGATTGATGTTGCACCGGCCATGCCTCTTGCTACTCAAGAATCATATTAGACGCAGGAGGCTATCGTTACCGAAGCGATCACCGTAACTAAAACTGCCCCACCCGACGATGCGCAGGGAAGCACACTTGTATTTGATGAGCAGTTGATGGAAGAACTCTTTCGCCGTCATGGCGATCCTTTAGCCGACTTATAATTCGTCATGGGCGTTGGTGTTCCTGCCACAAGCTCTTCGATGCCGACTACTGATGCTCCTAGCGAGGCTCGATCGGTTACTGAAGAGGAAATCTTGGCACAAATCGCCACTAAAATGGATGCCGCAACACATGGTGGCAATTTCGAAGGTGGGACGACGACACTTGGTCCAGCTCCGCTTTGAATGATATCGCTTGGCGGTACATTTTCCGACGCTAGTGCGGCCATTCCATCTTCCACATTTGATCCTATCCCTCTGACTCCGCCAGCAGGAAGCATCCCCGTTCATTCGAGTTCAGAGGAGGACGTTGAAATTATGCCCCCGCCTAGAGACCGTCCACCGACAGGAAAAGGGTCAAAAGGGAAGGATAGCAGTGGCTCCAGTGGGCCTGCACCGAAAAGGAAACTGCGGAAGAAGAAAGATTAGACATGCTTCCTCGGTGTAATTCTGACTTTCATTTTGTTAGCCGTGTATAGATGCGGGTTCGGCCCCTGCTAGTAGGAATTTTTTGGAAACTTGTACACGAACTTCTTTTACAAACAATAGAACTGAAACTTCTCTTTTTTGACTTCTTTTCTGTCATTGTGTATTTGCCTAAGTGTTTTAATATCTGAAGTGCACTTGTGGAGTTTCAGCTTCCGAATAAAGTTTGTTTTTGTTCGCCAAGTTCGAGTACTGTGGACATGGTTTGCGACCGGGGAGCGAGTTGAATTTTTACGTTGCATCGCTTTAGTCAATGGTCGATGCTTAAGTCCTGCCCTCCAGTCTTGGGGGTGAGTTGTAGAACATCAGTCGACGATTGCTTCTCACTTATAACATGTTGAGTCTAGTGCCACCGAACGGATGTCTGAGACAAGCGGAGATTGAGTAATTCATCCATGCTTGTTTGATTGTCGATGATCATATCCACACTCCAGGGATTCCCATTTGTTTATCGGCGGTTGGTCATGCCGGCTTAAGTTTAAATCATACGTCCATGCTCTATGGACTTGGAATCAACATGTATACTCCGACCCTCACTCTGGGAGTTCGGAGTTGATATTTATACTCCGACTCGCACTCTGGGGATTCGGAGTTGTTGTTTATATTCCGTTTCGCACTCTGGGAATTCGGAGTTGATGTTTATACTCCGACTCGCACTCTGGGAGTTCGGAGATGTCGTTTATACTCCGTTTTGCACTCTGGGAATTTGGAGTCGATGTTTATACTTCGACTCGCACTCTAGGAGTTCGAAGTTGTTGTTTATACTTCGTTTCGCACTCTGGGAATCGGGAGTTGTTGTTTATACTCTGTTTCGCACTCTGGGAATTCGAAGTTGATGTTTATACTCCGACTCGCACTCTGGGAGTTCGGAGTTGTCGTTTATACTCCGTTTCGCACTCTGGGAATCCGGAGTTGTATCAGGATCATGGATGGTCGGACCACATCCACCCTGAGTTAACAAGTGAGGTCGTTAGATGGACGGGTCCATCCTCCTCAAACTTGGTGCGAATATGGACAAAGTCGTTGGGCGGACGGATCCACCCTCTTCGTAGACGTATTTTTATACTCCAGCTCGCACTTTGGGAATCTGGAGCTGATTTTTATACTCCGACTCGCACTCGGGGAGTTCGAAGTTGATATTTATACTCCGTTTCGCACTCTGGGAACTCGGAGTTAATGTTTATACTCCAACTCACACTCTGGGAGTTCGGAGTTGTTGTTTATACTCCGTTTCGCACTCTGGGAACTCGTAGTTGAGTGAAGGATTGTCGTGTATCAATCCTTTTTTGACTTTGATGTGATGGCTTGTCCCTGAGCTCGGGTTTCGCTTAGCGAGTGACCGGTTGCATCACAGTCACTCTCTATTTGAATAAATTCCACCGTATGGTGAAACTTAGCTCTCCGTGCATAGTGATGATCATATGAAGCATTTCAAATAAATCACAGCTCTGGCTCGAAGAGATTGCATTTTATTGCTGAAATAAGAAAATATGGCAAAGTCAGTTGCCTTATTACAAATTCTAATTTCGAAATGCAGAAACAAATTGCGAAATGGAAAATAAACTTGAATGGATAAACATAGCCTGTTATGTGTAGTAGCGGCAAAGACTCTCGCTATTCCAGGCTCTTGGCAAAGTAAGACCGTCAACGGTCGATAATTTGAATGTGCCATCTCCGAGCCTTTGTTCAATAACATACGGTCATTCCCATGATGGCTTCATATGCGAAGGAACCGGATAGATTCTTTTTAGGACAAGATCGCCTAGTTCAAAGGTTCGCGGGCGGACCTTGGCGTTATACAATCGGGCGACTCGACTTCGATGCGCGGCTGCCCTCAAATCATCCTCTTCACGCTTCTCATTTAGTAGATCGAGAGATTCAGCAAGTATTATACCATTTGTCTTTGGATCATAGTATGTCACACGATGAGAAGGTACTTCTAGTTTAATTGGAATAACGGCTTCTGAACCATAAGAGAGAGAGAATGGAGTGTGGTCGGTTGCGGTCTTGTGGGTTGTTCGGTAAGCCCATAAAGCCATAGGAAGTTCATCGACCCACTTGCCCTCGACCTTTTCCAGTCGTTTTTTCAGAATGGATTTTATAACTTTATTAACTGCTTTGACCTGTCCGTTTGCCTGTAGGTGTGCAACTACAGAGAATTTCTTTTGGATGTGAAATCATTTGCAGAAATCTTTAAATTCAACACTGTCGAATTGGGTTCCGTAGTCCGTAATAATGGTGTGTAGGAGACTGAATCGACAGATGATGTTGCGAACTACAAAGTTGATTACTTTCTTCGTTGTTATGGTAGAAAGAGCTTCGGCTTCGACCCACTTTGTAAAGTAATCAACTGCAACGATGGCGTATTTCGCACCACCTTTTGCCAAAGGTAGAGCACCAATGATGTCGATGCCCCACATTGCAAATGGCCATGGGCTGACCATTTGCGTTATCTCGGTAGGAGGAGCTCTAGGAATTCGGGCATATTTCAGGCACCTATCACATTTCATTGCATAATCTGATGCATCGCGAATCCCGATCGGCCAGTAATATCTGCATCGAAGTATTTTCTTGACAAGTGCTTGCCCCCCGGTGTGATCGCCACATTCTCCCTCGTGCACATCGTGAAATACTCGCTTAATTTCATCGTTAGCGATACATCGGAGTAGAGGGACTGAGTATCCTCTTCTGTACATGATTCCATTCTGGATGGTAAATCGTGAGGCCTTCCGAAGGACTTGTCTCTTTTCACTCCTGCGCTCCGGCAGGGTTCCGTGCTCAATGTAATTTCTGAGTGGAGTCATCCATGAATCCTTTTCGAGGATGGTTTCGCATACCTGGTCTATTTCTGCCCGGTCAATGCTTGGGGAGGATAACGCTTCTACGAGAACGAGTCCTATTTGCTGAGCTTCACCTGTGCTGGCTAGCTTCGCCAATGAATCGGCTTTTTGGTTGTGTTCTCGAGGTATACAATAAATGGCATAATAATCCAACTGATTTAGTACTTCCTGAACTCGAGCTAAGTAAGCAACCAACCTTCGATCTCTTGCTTGATACTCTCCCCGTACCTGACACACAACTAATTGTGAATCACAATAAATTCCCACTGCGATAATTCTCAAATCTCAAACAAGTTTCAAGCCAGCCAAGAGGGCTTCATATTCAGCTTCATTATTAGTCGCATGAAAATCAAACTTCAAAGCATAACATATGGATCGGCCTTCAGGAGTTTCAAGTACAACACCAGCGCCCGAACACCGACCGTTTGATGCGCCGTCGGTATAAAGCTTCTAGACGTATTCGGGGGATTCACTGGTTTCGGGCAAGTCCTCTGGAATGGTAAATTCAGCCATGAAATCGGCTAGGACTTGTCCTTGTATGGCCCGTCTTTGAGTGTAAGTAATGTCAAACTGGCTCAGTTCGATGTTCCACTTGATACTCAGGCCGCGAAAGGACCTATCGTAACGGCTGGTCGGTGTAAACAATAATGGGATGTGCCTGGAAATACGGTCGGAGTTTTCTTGATGCAATAACAAGGCAGTAAGCCAACTTCTCTAATTTCGGATAATTCCTTTCGGCCCAAGTCAATCGCTTGCTGACGTAGTATACTGGCCTCTGTATCTTATCTTCTTCTCGAATTAATGCAGCTCTCATAGCGTTTTCTGATATCGCCAAATATACGAACAACTTCTCATGATCAATAGGATTCGACAGGATAGGTGGTGTGGATAGATGTTGAACTAGTGATTGGAAAGCGCCCTCACACTCCGTGGTCCATTCAAAGTTTCGTTTCCCTTTTCGGATCAGATCGAAGAAGGGGATGCATTTGTCAATGGACTTTGAAATGAACCTGCTCAATGCTGCTACTTTCCCATTGAGACTCTGGACTTGCTTTATGGTTTTCGGAGTTTCGAGATTTCTGATAGCCTAGATTTTTTTAGGATTAGCTTCGATCCCTCGAGCGTTGACGATGAACCCAAGGAATTTTCCGGATGCAACTCCGAAGTGACATTTTAGTGGATTTAGCTTCATTTGGTATTCTAGAAGTATGTTGAACATAATTTCCAGGTCTTTAACATGGTCGGTGGAGAGTCGTGACTTCACAAGCATGTCGTCTACATACACTTCCTTTGTTTTCCCGATTTGATTGGCAAACATCCGATTGACCAATCATTGATAAGTTGCCCTGACATTCTTGAGTCTGAATGGCATAACTTTGTAACAGTAAAGTCCCAGATTGGTTACGAAGCTAGTATGTTCTTGATCGGGTAAATGCATCAATATCTGATTGTAGCTAGAATACGCATCCATGAAGGATAAGAGTTCATGCCCAGTTGTCGAATCTACTACCTGATCAATTCTGTGAAGCGGGAAACTGTCTTTGGGACATGCTTTATTCAGATCGGAATAATCGACACATGTTCTCCACTTTTCGTTTGGTTTACGAACGAGCACGGGATTAGACACCCATTCAGGATATAGCGCATCTCGAATAAACCCGTTCGCTTTAAGCTTTTCTACTTCTTCTTTAAGGGCGGCAGATCTCTCTGGATCCATACCACGCCTTTTTTGTTTGACCGGGACATGCCACGGGTCAATATTCAGAGGTTGGCTCGCGATGTCCGGTGAGATCCCACACATGTCGGAATGCGTCCAGGCGAATACATCAAGATTCGCCCGTAGAAATTCAACCAATTCCTCTTGAGTTTGCTGGCTTAGCTGAGACCCAACCTTTATCATTTTCGAATCATCGTCATCGTCAATTGGGACATCAATTGTTAGTTCGGTCGGGGATGCTTGACTTTCTTTAAGTTCTTCTTTGTCTTTAGTTTCTCTTGGGTCAAGATCCCTTTGGAATTGGCTAGGGTGCTCGGGCCTAGGCCCGGGCGTTAATTGTCAATTATCGGCAAAACGGACGCAGAGAGATTCCTCTACGCTCTTTCCTTTCTCCTTTCGCTGCGCCCCCCCGCAGCTCAGCAACAAACAGGCTCTGGCAGCAGCCTGGTCTCCTTGAATGATTCCTACTCCACGATCAGTGGGAAATTTTAAAGTCAAACACGACAGGGCAATGGCTGCCCTGAATTCAGCAAGGGACGGTCGGCCCTAGAAAGCATTATAAGGGGAGTCTATGTCTAACACAATGAACTGTAACATTCTTACTCTCCGGCGTTCTCCGACTCCCAACTCCACCGGCAGTTCCACCATTCTAGTGGGTATAGTAGCACTTCCGTTGAAACCCTGAATTCGAGATTGACAGGGTTTCAAGTCCTTTGCTTCCATACTCATTTGATCATAAGCTCGTTCAAACATGATATTCACAGAGCTTCCACTGTCAACTAAGATCCTTTTCATCCAAGCAGGACCTACTTGAGCTGAGATGACCAACGGGTCGATAGTGGGGGCTTCGACTTTGTCAGCGTCTCTGTTCCTGAACACGATGTCGTCTGTCATCGTCTTCTGTTGCTTGGCCGGAGCTCCTTCATCAAAACTACTACAGCACTCGAAGTCTGCCTGCATGATAGAACTGGAATACGATTCCATTTCCTTCCAGCTTCGATCTGCTGGTTGAGGACCACCACTTATTGTATTGATAACCAACCTCCCGCCTGTACGAGCTGGTTCCTCCTATCTTTCCTGATTCGGCGCACGATTATGATTTAATGGGACCGCACCACCAGAGTGCGGCGCCCGCACATACTGATCCAACTTCCATTCACGTATCAGTTTTTCAATGAGGTCTTGTAAGTGACGACACTCATTGGTGTTGTGGCCATAACTATCATGGAATCTACAAAATTTTCCTATTTTGATTTGTCTTTCCGTTGGTGGCTTCGGAGCAGGTTTCTTGTATTGGATGGTATTACAGGTTTGCAAATACACATTTTCCAGCGACGTATTCAATGGAGTATAATTGTCAAACATGGGGGCTCTACGTCGCGGACCGCGGCTCTGATCTCTTTTCTTTCCTTGATTTCCATTGTCCCTCTGCTGATTCTGTTTATTTTGGATGTTCAACTGAACCTTTCTAGAACTATCTCCGGACTGTTTAACTGCAATGTTACTCTGGATTTCTTTGATGTTGGGCCTTGCGTCATCCTGCTTCCTAGACTGTTTCGCATCCTCCCTTCTCATGAATTGGGCTGCCTTGGAATAGAAACGGTCCAATGACGCAGGTGGTTTTCCAGCTAACCAATTTCCGAACTCGGAATCAGCATCAATCCCCTTAGTCAATGCCATCAGGATAGAGTTATCATTGGGATTGCTTATTTCTGCACACGCAGCATGGAATCGCTCCAAGTAACGTCTAGGTGTCTCTCCGGGAGCTTGTGTAACACTAAACAGAGTGTTAACGTCTTTAGGCCTCGCCACGTGCATACAGAATTGTTCAACAAACTTGGTAGCCACCTGGTCAAAGTTAGAGATGGATCGTGGTGGCAAACGAGTAAACCACATGGTAGCAATGCCCCCTAGGGAAATAGGGAAACTACGGCATTTTACTGCATCATCATCTCTTGCAGCATTCATCAACCATTCGTACTTCAGGATGTGTTGATTAGGATCATAACTTCCTTCGTAAACTGGCGAAGTTGGCATCCTGAAGCGCCGAGGTGGTTCAGCATATAATATGTCATCGATGAAAGGGGTATAACTCCGGGAGATTCCTCAATCGTCATTAGAGAGACCCTGACTTTCACGGATCATTTGAAGAATCATCGTTGGTATATCCGGCATTCGGATACTTGGAGCATGTTGCGCCAAGGTGTGGTCGGGTTCCACAGCGTGAGTCTGGACCTGATGAGGTCGACGGTCCATGCCTCCCCTCCTTGGTTCAACATTTTCTGGAACATAAGGCTCTGGAGTCTGTTCTCGTTGGTTACGTTGAGGATCAGCTTGGTTTCTAGCATCAACCCCTTGTTCGATAGCGGCGGTAGTAGCAATGTTGCCTGTTACATGATAAGGAGTAGCACCTCCTCGGGACGAAGGTCCGGTATGATGACTAGTTGATGGTTCAGTTCTGGGTTGTCCAAGATTCGAAGCAGGTTGGTGCCCTATGGCCTGGGTGTAACTTACATCCAACCGTGGGCGCGTGGATCGGTGATGACCGTCTGATGAGGCTAAACTCCTTATGGAAGAATAAGAACCTTGGTCTCTCCTAGATCTTCTGCGCCTTTGGCTATTTAACTGGTTGGTCAACTCTATGCTGGCGCGCAGTTGTTCAGTTAGCTGTTGCAGACTCTGGGTTAACTCTTGGAGCAGCATCTGAAACTCTTGTCTGGTAACCGAGGCTGTTGGATCTGAAGGTCCGGCAGCATCTTGGTTTGATGGAGGCAATTGCGTGGGATTCTGCCTGTCCCATCCTCCCTAATCAGCAGCTGTTGAGGTAGTTCGTGTACTTACCATGGTGGATTGGTGAAAGTCCTTTCCTAGATCTGATGCAAATCTGAATAGAATGGAAGGGCTTCAAAGTTCTGGATCTGGATCTTCTTCTTGGATTTATGCAATCCAATATAGATAGGAGATCCAAAGAGCAGGAGAAAAATTGGGTTTTCTCAGTGAAAGTACTAAAGTGTTTGTACCAAAATTGGGCACAACACTCTTCGGAAGTTTTTTGAAGAGATAAAGTGAAGAAATCAAATGTAAAAAAAGGATTATCTAACAAAAACTTCAAATCTCAGATATGAAGCTAATTAAAATGCAAGGAGACACAAGAATTTAGAGTGGTTCGGCGTATCGCCTACGTCCACTATGAAGTTGATAGCTTTATTGATCTTTCTTTGAAGATTACAAGTGAATTCAATGAATTACAGCAGATAATTATGATTTGCAGCAGTGAATTTCGTTATTGGCAGCAGCAAGGGAGTTTAGATCTGGATCAGCAGAGTCTGGGCGTTGGGGAATTCAAAGAAGAAGAAGCCCCTTTTCTATATGCCCTGGGGCTCTATTTATAGGTGTAGGAGGATGGTATTTCGCTAAGATCTCGGGAGACCCTCTTTGGCACATGACTAGGCCCGAGCGCCAAAGCCCGGGAAGTTTCGGTCCGATCCGTGATCGATACGAACGGATTTCGTATCGATCAAGATTTCATTCAATGGAGTCGAAATTTGGCTTGGATATTCTTTAACATGTACGCAAGCTTCTGTCAAAATTTCATAGCATTTGGACTTGTAGATTAGGAGCTATGATCGATACGAATTAGGATCTTCGATTGGCTGTTTCGTTCGACTCCCTTATTTCGACTTTCTCTTATTCGAATTAGCATTGTTCGAATCCCTGTTTGACTCGGTCTTGTTCGAATCGCTGCTCGACTCGATGATGTGGCATTTGAATCTCTGGATCACTCCACCTTTGATGCCGTTTTGACCGAGTCGCTCTTGGACCTTGCCTTGTTCGTATCGATGGAAACTCAACTCCGGTCGACTGATTAGAATACGGCAACACGATGGATTCGATCAGTGGATCCATGATGGATACGAAGTACCGGAACTTGATTGATTCGATCAGGGCTTTTTCAGTATGGATACGAATTGGACAAATGAGGGACACGAACTACTGTTGCTCGATGGATTCGAGCAACGCGCTCCAGCTGATGGATTCGAAGTAGGCATTAGACGATTGAGTCGAACTATTGTTTCTAAAAGATGCGGATCGAGTCGAACAGAGGTTATGAGATGGAGTCGAGGTGGAGCGAGTTGAACAGTGGTTCTGAGATGGAGTCGAAGTGGAGCGAGTCGAACAGAGGTTGGTTTTCACCCAATTTTGCATCGATCGTAACTTGAGCATACGAACTCGGATTGACATGAAATTTGGAATGTTGACTCTCATAGCTTAGCTTGTCGTGTTATCTTAATTTAAGCTCGATCCGGACTCGGGCAAAATTCGTCGATATCCATAGTGAGCCTATGTATAACTGATCTCTAGGATGGACCATCATTGGTTTACTAGTCAATTCCTTAGTGTCACGGCCTTGCCAAAAGGCGGGATAACACTACTACATATATTATGACATGTTTGTGTGTAACTATATATAAGGACTTCTTCGCTTTTTACTGGATAACACTGGGGAGCCTTGGCGGTGCTACTATTTCGGATTCTTTTTTGTTTGAGAGAGTGATAATGTAGTGAGGACTTGTCGTATACATTCTATATGACATTTGTATATGACCTTAAGATTCTGCTCTGATGATATTTCATTCGGCTATTGCTTACTATTTCATCATATATGTGTTACTATATTCTATCCATGTGATGTGAGATACGACATGTTTTGTGCTGCATTTATTCATTCGGAATCCAAATGATCGTTCTATATCTGTTGGGCATGGTTTTAGTACAATACTTAGTTATACTTGTGCCAGCGGTACAAGGCAACCGTTACATTTGGTATCAAAGCTTTGGTTAGTGATTAACAAGAGTGGAACCTAGGATCTAGTAGAGATAAGGAAGAATTTCTCACCTTAGATTGGATCGAGAGTATGCGTAAGAGAGAGAAAGTATGCTTGTTATAAGTTGATTTTCAAAGCTATATAGTAATATTATATAGTACAGTCTCATGTACTTGAGCATTACTTACGGCTTTCATTTGTAAGAGACTAATCATTTTTATTACAGATAAGAGTGAATCAGAACATGAGGAATGCTGTTAGAAACTCTACTTCAGGAGTAGGGGATGGGGCGGGGTAGGGAGAAGCTACACCTGGCTATTAGGCTATGTTTGATGCGATGATGACATCGATGACGTGGAGAGCCTAGATTGCTCCTGGAGTAGCTATAGGTGGAGGTACTCCTATATAGGCACCTAGGGTTGACTTTGCTAAGCTTTGCAAGGATTATTCCACTTTTGGAGGGAAGCCATTTCTTGGGACAGAGTTAGCCAAAGAAGTTCAGGAATGGATAGATGCTTATGAGTGCATCTTCAGAGATATGGAGGTGGAAGATACCATGATAAGGAAGTTAGCTTCGAGACAACTTCAGGGATGTGCTATGAGTTGGTTAAATGATGTTACCATTTCGACTTCGAAAGAACAGTTCTTTTGGGATCAGTTTAGGGCGAGATTTGAGGAGAAGTTTATACCATCCACTTAGAAGTCTGTGCTACTCAGAAAATTCACCGAGCTAAAGCCAGGTGATATGGCTATTTTTGAATATGTGGAGGAATTTGATGCACTATCGAAGTATGGGATGTCGTTCATCGACACTCCCTTAAGGAAGAATGAGAAGTTCATGATAGGAATGGACGACTTTCTTAGAGAGAAGCTTTTTGACCATATTGATGAGCCTTTTGATGTTGGTTCAGAAAGCGCTTAGGCATGAGAAACCGTACCTTAAGAATAGAGCTGCTATTATTGTTGCTTCTACAGAGAAAGAAGGGCCAAAGCTGTAGTAGGGTGGTAGAGGCAAGAAGAAATGGAATAAACAAAGGAAACAATAACAAGGAAATGGATGAAAGAAGAAAGGAAAGTTGAAAATAGCTTGTTACGGATGCAAGGAGAAAGCCCATTGACTAAAGACTCTAAAGCTACTAAGGAAAATAATTGCTACAATTGTGATAAGCTAGGGCATTGTTAGAGAGATTGCCTAGAATAGGTTAAGGATAAGAAGGTGGTGAAGGCGTATGCTTTGGACGTAGTCCAAACTTCAATGAGTGCTCCGGTGGTTCACATTCATTTATACGTAGTGACCTAGTAGGCAGATTGGGATTGATACCTCAGATAGTAGACTGGCCTGTGATCGTGACAAACCCTTTAGGAGGCTTGGCTAGCCTATGCATGGTTTGTAGCGATTTAGTATTATCGAGTCAAGGATGCTCTTTTGTGTGTGATTGCTTTGTTTTGAATTTTTCTCGGCTAGGGGTTATCTTGGGAATAGACTGGCTCAAGAGGTATGCAGCTGTAGTTGATTGCGAGAGGCTGTTGGTGTCAATCTGGGATGTGGATAGGCAAACTGTAGTGACTGGCTGCTAACGAGAGGCTGTTGGTGGCAATCGGAAGAAATGGGAAGTTGGCATCCAAATTTGTTAAACCCTTTTTTTTAATAGAAAGGATTGGGAAGCTAGCATGTAGAGTTGACATGCCTCAAAAGATGGTGGGTGTGCACAATGTTTTTTATATCTCTTATCGATAGAAGTTAATGCACGACATAGGCATTATGATAGAACCGAATCATCTAGAAGATGTTGAGGTGGAACTAGAGACTTCTAGGTCTCATGAGCCACTTCGTATTGCTGGGTATGATACAATATAACTTAGGAGAAAGATAACTAAGTTAGTTAGGTGCATCGGAGTGAAAGTGATAGCGATTATACATGGGAGACATAAGAGAGCATGAAGGTGACTTATTCGGAGCCCCATGGACGGTAAGACCCATTGTGTATCGTATCTAATTTCAACCATTGTACTTGGTTGATTAGTATTTTGCATTCTGGGATAGGCATATTTTATTGGTTGCACGTCTGCTTGGTTGGTATGTTTGATGGTTGCAAGTGGTTGGTAGGCATGCAGGATAACAACGGTTGCTTCTGCTTTGACTTGTTTAGGATATCAAGGACGAAATTCCTAAAGAGGAAGAATGTGACGACTGCTACTTTACATATTGGAGGGTCATGTAATAAATCTACTTAATTTATTTGGGGCTGTATGATTCTATAATTTTGGGATATGACTCTTGGCGGTATTTTACACACTTCTGATTTTTTCTGAATTTCTATATGATCATTTTGACCTTAATTTTTTGGGTTAAAACTTATGATAGGAGCCGAATTAGTGGCTCTAAACCATTCCATAACTATGGGATGGTGGTTTCCCATTCTATGCAGTGGTCCAATGGAATCGCTTTAGGAAATCAAACTTACGGTTAGGAAGTTATGCCTATTTAAAATTTTGAAAACCGATAGGCTGAATTAATGCATAATTAGTAAGTCTAATTATTTGGCCCATTGCTCTAATTAGATGATAGTATAAACTGGGGTTGAGATAGTTGAGTGAATGGTTTCCCTCCCATTCTAATCAATCCTAAACTTTAATTTGCCCTAGATCTTCTCTAATTCACCTAGGTTTCATCCTAGATCATGCAAGATTGCTAATTAGTGATCATATCTCTATTTAGAAGACTGAGCTCATCATTATGCTTGATTAGAAGTACATACCACTGCTTTCTAGATTATATCTACCATTGTTTGGGTTGAGTTTGATAATTGGTGAGTGGTTTATGACTCCTCACCCTTCTATGTAGGAGTATATGTTAGAATTTTATGATTATATGCTAGAATTATAAGATTTGATATGAATTTGATAAGATCTAACATAATTTGGCGGTAGAAACCTAATCTAATGATAATTACATATTTAATTAGTAAATAATTTAAATTAGCTTAGAATTCATCCTATATATGTATGCGTATTCATGATTATTGGTAGATCCATGATTAGGAAGTTAGAACTTGTCTTATTTGATGATTTGCATGTTTAATTGGCTGAAACTACATGTTTGATTGGATGAATTGCCGTAATGTTTTGGTTGGATGCTATGCTTTGATGTGTTTGCTACTGTTCTAATTGCATAGGAAGTTAGATCGGAGAATTAAGCAAATAGGAAGTTAAGTTGATCAAAATTGGAGGAAACTTGGTGGATGTACTCCAGAGCATGGTAGGATGCAATTGGTTAATTCGCATGGCATTTGGAGTTAAGGCATATATTAGACCTCGAACTAGTGAAACTAATTCGGCACCGAATTAATTGGAATGACTAATAGAGCATGGTTAATTAAGGGTGGTGCGAGCAAGGCATTGGGTTGTTGTCTATAGCTCGGAGCAAGGAATTGTTTATGTGTGGACGGACGAGACAATTAACCTCTACGATGTGAAGATGGATGTTCGAAAGAGAAGCTTCGGATGCAACGATTGATTGGTCAAAGTCCGTGAAATCTTGAATGAAGGAAAATAAGATGGAATGAAGCATGGACAAAAATCTTCCTAAGGAACTAATTCGACTCGAATTAGAGGGGTTGATTCGGCACCGAATCTATGGCATTGGTCCATGGAATGTGCAACTTCTAGGATGGATATAGAGGTTCAGTAAGTCATGCTAGAGGTGGTGGCTCATTTAAATCATGAAGGATTGTGATATAACAGCACGATGAATTTATGGCTCTTCGGTTTGTGACCCATAATTGGGGTAGGTATCGAAAAGGCCATCTTGGGATGTACGAGGCTGCAAACGATTGAATGGATTGAGTGAGTAGGGTTCATTATCCAGTGTGTAGTAGTGAAGACTCGAATGTTATGGGCTTTCCAAGGAATCTTGATAACTCAAAGTATTCCTGTTCTACTTAAAGCATGGTTATTAGTGGGGATGCCCATGGACTAGACTTCAGGTCCGTATACCCTAGACCTATGGATTGGGTCTTGTGCCTTGCTTCGGACTAGGTAACTCATACTGGCTTCGGGTCCTGAAAGTACAAGAGTACAACAAGAATCGGGATTTCCATTAGTCCTTTGCAAGTGAAGATGATCATACGAGTTATCGTATATTCGAGGCATGTATAGAGTGATAGCTAGAATTTGCTTGATGATTGCTATGGTTGATCTCTTTGCTAGGATATTACTTATAGGCATCAAGGAGAAGGTGTACTGGAGATAGGGTTGGTTGTTGGTTGTATCCTTTCCATCCCATGCTATGTATAGTACATTTATTGATACTGAGCATATTATATGTGCTAACTCTCTAGTTACTGGGACATGCCAAGTATGATTTGTATGACTCCGTCCATTGCCATATTTTCCTGCATAGTCTTTGAGTTTAATTTACCGCTCGCACCAGATTATTGTCTTACTCGAGATTTTATGCTTTGCTTCTTATCATTTCGAGTACTCTTAAATGAGTAGACTAGAGAGCAGGTCCAAGTGACACTGTTGTTGTTTGGAGGACGAGCTAGGTGAAGCTACATATACTATGCTATATATATAGACTTCTTCGCTTTTTGTTGGATAGCACTGTGGAACATTAGTTGTGCTACTATTCTTTATTCTTTGTTGTTTGAGAGAGTGATGATGCAGTGATGACTTGTTGTATGCATTTTATACGACATTTGTTTATGACCTTATGATTCTGCTTTCATGATATTTCATTCAGTTATTGCTCACAATTGCATCATATATTTGTTACTATATTTTGTCCATGCGTTGTGAGATACGATATGTTTTGTGCTGCATTTATTCATTTTGAATCCTGATGATCATTCCATATCAGTTGGGCATGGTTTAAGCGTAGTATTTACTTATATTGGAGTTGGTGGTGTAGGACGTTGTTACATTTGGTATCATCATTATCAATGGAGTTCCCCTTGGTGGTGCAGTTAAAGACAACCATAGACATTTGTACATAAGTACTATCTTATTTTCTATTAACGGTCTACGTCGTTAGGTCCAGTGAGTTTGTTGTTTTGAGAAAATAACTTTGATTTAGACATTTTCTGCAAATTTAATTAAAAAAAGATTTGGACATTAATTCACAGTAGATGTTTATATATTAGTAAGGTTAAACGTTACATTTTTCTATTAACCTCCCACTAGAATTTTATTTTTCTCAAAACTCTTAGACGAAACATATAAATCTTTCGACTTTACCAATGGGTGATAGGACTTGTTTCTCTTGGCATTTCGACCTTAAGTTTTTCGAAAAAATCATTGGTCCACAAATGATGGATAACACTTTATTAGTTGTATCATATTAGGCTTAACCAAAGTCATACCCACCATCTTTCTTGGAGGCACTCCGGTCACATCTTATATGTAGAATCTAAGGTTGCTGGCCCATGCTTTAGCCATCCATCTTAGGCAGAACCAAAGTCTTATCTGCCCTCCCTCTAGAAGGCGCTACAGTCAAGACTTATTGGTAGAATCGAAGGCTGGTCGGTGCTTTGGCCAGGCCATCTTAGGCTGAACTAAAGGCTTGCACCATCCTCACTCTAGAAGGTGCTTCGGCCTGGCCCCGTAAGCGAGTACGAAGTTCATGCGTTGCACTAGCTAGGCCTTATAAGGAGAACCATAGGCTTACTTCAGCCTCTCTTTAGATTGTGTTGCAGTGAAGCCTTATAGGGAGGACCGAAGGCATATAATGCTTTGACCATACCCTTGTGGCAGGATAAAAGACTTTTCGTTTATTTTATGAGTTCCTTTCTTTCTATTGGTTATCGATTCCATAGATATACTTGTCTCAATTTCTTTATTTATCTACTATAGGAAAAAAAGCCCTCAAAAGCTCTGCATTCCTAGTCATTGCTGTAACAATACTATCAGGTTGGCTTAGTCGGTAAGTTCCTAGTAGGATTACTTTGTGGATAACAATGGGTCCTTCCTAGTACGGTTCGAGTAGTCCATCTACTGGATTCTTGGTATTTGCCATGACTTTTCAGAGAACAAATTCTCCTTTTCAAATTGATATACCCTTAACTTTGGATTTATAGTTTCTTGATAGCCTTTGTTGATATTCGGCTATTTATATGGATGCTTCCTCTCTTAGTTCATTGATTAAATCTAGGGATTCTTTTCTAAGCTCTTGATTTGGATTAAAGGCATATGCAATCCTTCGATGGGATTGTATCTTAACTTCAAATTGAAGAATTGAACAGCATCCACGTGTTAAAGAGAATGGAGTATGTCCCGTTGCAGTCATAGTAGAAGTTCGATGTGCCTAGAGCACAAGTGGCGGTTCATCTACCCAATTTCATTTTTGTTTGTCTACCTGTTTCTTGAGGATGGTCTTAATAGTTTTGTTGGTAGGTTCGATGGTCTTTTAGCCTTGGGATGAGCTACTAATGAAAAACTTTTGATTATTCCATTCTTATTGAAGAATTTCATGAATTCTTCACTTTCGAATTGGGTCCCATTACAGGATATTATTTTATTTGGTATACCAAACAGATCGACTGTATTCTTGATCACAAACTTTAGCACTTTTCCTAACGTTATATTTGGCAATGGTTCCACCTCTATCAATTTGGTAAAGTAATAAATGGTTACTAACGCAATCCTAACTCCACCTATTGATATAAATGATCATATTTAGTCGATTCCCCATATATCAAAGGGCCATGGACTTGAGATCGAGATCAACTCATTTGGTGGTATATGTGGAATTGTTGAAAATCTCTGACACTTTTCGCATCCCCTTACATATTTCATAGCGTTATTATTCATATGGGACCAATAAAAACCTTGTTTAATGATCTTTTTAGCTAACTTCGTGCCATTAGAATGATCCTCCCAGATTCCCTCATGTGCCTCCTTTAACAATTTTAATCCATTTACTGCACTAACACAACTTAGATAAGGGAGTGAATATCCTCTTTTATAAAGTATTCCATTTAACATATTAAAAGTTGGAGCTTGGTATCTTATCTTACTAGCTTCACTTTTATTTGTTTGTAGTTTCCCTTCTACCAAGTATTCAACGATGGGTGTCCTCCAATTGTTCTCATTTTGATTACTCATTCCCGTATGAATGGTCTGGTTTTCACCATTACTATTACCTAGTTCATTTTCTTTTTTTGTGTACATAAGAGATTATGATCTAGTTAATACCAAGATTTTTCTGTTTGGGGGCTTTTTCCAAAATAATGGGACTTTTTTCAAAGGCTACCGGCACAATTCGAGTTTCTTAGACTCCCCGTGAGCTAGCTAACTTGGTCAAAGATTCAGCTTGAGTATTCCTCCCTCTGGGTATTTAGTGCATTAAAAAAATATCAAACTAGGCAAACATTTTCAATATCTTCTCGATATAAAGATCAATCTTGTATCCCTTATTTGACAAGTTTGATTTGACTGATTAACCATTAATTGCGAATCCCTGAAAATTTCAATCCTCAGGATTTTTAGCTGAAATGCTAAGGTAAGCCTTGCTATCATTGATTCATATTCGGCTACGTTATTTGTAGAGATGAAGCATAAATTAATCGCATAATGTAATCGATGTACATCAGGAGATAGGATTACATATCCAGCACCAACACCTTGCTCTCCATCAATGAATAGTGGCAATTTTGGTTTTAGCCCTTTTTCCTTTTTCGATTGTTCGTCTATATATTGTTTATTCATTAACGAAATCAGCCAAAACTTGTCCTTTGATTCCATTTGGGGTTGAAATTCAATCTCGTATGGACTTATCTCTATTCACCATTTCACTAGCCTTTCTGACGTTTCGGGTTTGCTAAAGATATGCTTAAGAAGAAAATTGGTTAAGACCTTGATTGGGTGCGCCTGAAGGTAAGATTTTAGGTTTCGAGTAGTGAGACTTTGGCAGTATGCCAACTTCTTTTTAACTGGATATCTAACTTCTACCTCTTTATGCCTTTTACTAGTATAGTACATGTTAACCCTTAATTCTCCATGACTTAAGAAGTACGCGACTCAAGAGTTAACGAGTTAAGGGAGTGCAAGACTTAACGAGTTAAGAGTTAGATGACCTACGACTCAACAGGCTCCGACCTAAGGAATGGTCCGACTCAACGACCTATGAGTTAAGAGGATCTAAGACTTAACTATTCAGAGGATTTACGATTTAGTGACTTAACAAGGTACGACTTACGACCTAAAGTCATGCCGATCTAGTGGTTGCCGATCTAAATACTCAACGAGTTAAAGGCTCTATGATTTGGGAAGGTTTCGACTTAGCATGCTACGACTCATAAAGTTAACTCTTCTACGACTCAGCGAGACAAGCTTTCTACGACTCATCAGGTTCAACGAGTCATGGAGTATACGACTCATGGTTTGACGACTCATCAGGTTTACGACTCATCAGCCTCACGACCTAAGGACATCACAACCTAACAATGTACGAGTTAAAGTGCCTGCGAGTTAAGGAATCTGCGACCTAAGATGTCTACGACCTAGAACTCAATGACTTAGCTTGCCCAGCGACCTAAGGCTACAGGAATGTCGCGACCTAAGGAAGATTCCGGGTTATGAAATGCTCCGACTTAAGAAGATTCCGACCTAATGGGTTACGACTTAGTGGGTTTACGACTTAAAGGCTGCGAGTTAAGGTCATACGAGTTAAGGTCTGATAAGTCGGCTACGACTTAATATTTGTCAAAGACAGCCACAGGATGGGCCCAAAATAACCCCATCCCTTAACTCGTCACCGACCTAACCCTATCCCTTAACTCGTCACCGACCTAACCCTATCCCTTAACTCGTCACCGACCTACCCTAAGTCGGCTATGACTTAAAGACTTAGAGAAATTTCCTAAGTCCAGATCAGCTCCTATAAATACCCCATCACTTCCAACTTGGGAGGGACTTTTGGCCATTCATTTCTCCAAACGCCGTTACGCTGTCGAAGCCTCCTCTCATTCAGCAATCAAAGATCTTCAAGCATTCGAGACACTACAACAATCTTCGAGAAGAGCTCCTAACATCTAACACGGATTCGTCGAGTTTCATCATCAAAGATCGAGCTAGTAGTCAAGAATGTTTTCATGATCAAGTTGTATTGTTTTTAGAAAGATATTGTATCAAATTGTAACCGAATCAGCAATAAAAGACTATAAAGTGGATGTAGGCTCAATTACGGGCCGAACCACTATAAATCTGTTGTTCATTTACCGCTTTTCTGCTATTTTCAGCTTATATTCTGTTCCCGTACCAACGGGTGGTGCTTTCACAATTCTATTACACACACCGGGTGTTAGCGTTCACTTTTTACCGTTAACATTTTGGTGCTTTCACTGAGAACCACGCATGATCCTGACTTATTTGATGAGAGCCATTGATAAATCGAGTAAATTTGGGATATGGCTAAAGATGAAGGAGCCAAACTCACTTGATAAATTTTATAAAAAGGCCGATGAGTTCATTCGCCTTGAAAGCCTTTCTGCAACATCGAAAGTGGTTATTGCCCAGACTGATAATGACAATGTCCCACCTAAGAAAAGAGAATCTGAAAGTCAGAAAAGGGAGAATGAAGGAGGAAAAAGCCAGAGAAATGAAAAGAAACCTCGCCGCTTTAATCCTTCGGACTTTACTCCTTTAACTGATACACCAAGAAATATCTTTTTTGCAACAAAGGACGTTGTCAGGTATCCTAAGCCACCTGAGATGACGAGAGGGGCAAAGCGTAATGGAAAATTCTGCCAATTTCACAATCAACCTGGCCATGACACTGACCAATGTCGCCAATTAAAGAAGGTGATTGAAGAATTGCTAGAGCAGGGTAAACTCCAACAATACGTTAAGAGAAGCGGAGCCGATCCAACCTCATCCACTCGGGATCAACAACACCCTACCCATCAATCCGATTCTCACAACAACACTGCAGTGCAAGATTCAGAAAAGCTTGTCATTAATGCTATCACAGGGGGACCATACCCAGCAAGCAGAAGTTGGGATGACTACTAATTACCCACAAAACTGCGACTGGGGCATCTCTCACTTTCTCTGGCATAAAAATCCAAAAGCTATGAATCAAGCACAAATGGAAATCCAGCTTGGAGATTCTAAAACAACAATAACTAGCATTCATTTTTACTTAACAGCATTGCTTGAATTTGTAAAGATAATGATGGATGTGTAACTTCTGCATTGTAAACCGCTGAGAAATCAGCGTGACTCAATAATGAAAAACTATGCATTGTGTTTTCTATTATAAAATTCCTATTATATTTCGATGTGTAAATACTCTAAATGTATTGCTAAAATATCGATCTAATACTGCAGGTCATTAAAGCAAAGCTCACCCATCGCAAAGCTAAGCGAGCCTTACAAATCATTTAGCAAATTTCAAGCAACAAAAATTTCAAACTCGAATCCCATACAAGAGGAACTTCACATAAAAAGTTGACGGCTCCACTAGGTCAAGCCCTCGTTAACTGGTTGCGATCGCTGATATAAAAAGGGATCCAACCAAATAACTTGCGTTTACTCTGTGGAGTCATTCAACAGTGAAGTCTACTTCTTCGGATAAAGCGATTTACTTGCAAAAGAAAGGAACACACGCTTGGAAACGATGATAAAGGATCGCAGATTGGCGGATGATGATACAACATGTCCAGGCAAACATGGAAGCAGCCAAAGGAAGGTATGCCTCTCAACAGGAAAGCAGGTAGATCCACTAAAGGGATACCTTCCCAAGCAGAAGGAATAAGACCCTCGCTGGCTGATTGTGATGCATCCGATCAGGCAGCTTGTGTCCATCCCATGGATCTACTTGCCCCTAAGACGCAACCTTCCTGGCACACCAACCAACTGATGCTCCTTCCCAAGGGTCAACAAAGCCCTCTAACGAGGCACGCCAATAAATGGAGAGCTTTCCTCAATCAAAAAGATCGGTGGGACTACCAAAGGGGCACCTTGTTAATTGATTGCGATCGTTTGTACAAACAAACATCCAATCAAACAACTTACGCCTGTCCCGTGGACCCCTCCGACCATGAGAAAGTAACTTCCAGGCAATCACAAGCCTTCTTCGGAGGCACAAGCCCTCTTCGGAGGCACAAGCCCTCTTCGGAGGCACAAGCCCTTTTCGGAGGCACATTTCACCCGTGTAGAAGTACAAAATGCTTCTCTTCGGAGACCCACTTCACCAGAGATGAAATGCCAAAACTGCTTCTCTTCGGAGACCAAAACTGCTTCTCTTCGGAGACCAAAACTGCTTCTCTTCGGAGACCAAAACTGCTTCTCTTCGGAGACCAAAACTGCTTCTCTTCGGAGACCAAAATCGCTTCTCTTCGGAGACCAAAAGACCTCGTCAGAGGCGTACTTCACCTTGCTTGAAGTACCAAAAATAAACCCTTTACTGGGGCACGAAAATCAAAACCTTCTTCAGAAGCTCATTTCATTGTGCAGGAAAATTCACTTTCAAACAAATAAAAGTGATCATTCCCAGAAGTCGAAGTGTTCTTCAGAAGAAAAAGAAAATAAAGATTTCTCCAAAGACAAGATATACTCTATTAAAAGCAGAATAATTCTTCCCTGAAAAAGTGAAAAGTTATTCTCTAAAATAAGAGTATCGGTCTTGTGAAAGCAAGAAATATTACAATATACTTGTGGTATGGGGGCAACATTATACAATTCAGTTACAATAATAAAAGTGATATACAAGCGACATACCACAAGTTCATTGCAATATCACGTAATAAAGATGTGGAGTAAATGCATTCTTGAAACACAGACAAAAAAGTTTGTACAAATAGAAAGAATCGTTTACTCCACACTTCAAATAAAAAACAGATGTATTCCTACATACACAAGGATTTGTACAAGAAAAATATCTATTTATTTCAACACTATGAGAAATTTTTTACATTGTACAGGTTACAAAAAGAAGCGGAGACCGGTATCCGCACAATACCCGGTCAATACAAAAAGCAGAAAATGCAAAATCAAACTCATTTCCCCTTCTTCCCACCCTTGGAGCTTTTACCCGGCCTGGTAATTAGCTTCGCAGGCCGTATCGGAGAAGAAGGAGAAAGAGACTCAGCCGGATCAATCTCTGCCTCATCCCCAGCGGCAGAAGAACTCCTCTTTCCTTTCTTTGAAACCACACGCTTCCCCTTCTTCTTGGAAGAAGACTCACTCCCCGGAGCAAGAAATGTAGAAAGCTTTGTGTCATAATCGGAAGACTGCTCCGGGGTCTTCTCGCTATCTTCCAGATCTTCTGCCTTCTGTTCTTCGGAAGCAGGTGGTTCATCTAAACCTTGAAGGGCCGCTATTGGTTCTTCCTGTGAACCAGGTTGAAAAGCTGGAAGAGGTATAACTTGAGGAGGAGGAGGAACGACAGCTGAAGAAGGAAGAAGTGGTGCAGTTTCCGGCACGACTGCTGCATAATAAAAGAAATCAAAATCAGTATTCTCCGAGAAAAAAGAAGACCGTGAATCGTCAAAGTTACCTGGAGAAGCCGGTTTAGCAAGATCAATCTCAAATTCCCGAGCTTGGAAGTCCTTCATTGCCTCTTCCTCTGTAGGGGTGGATACAGTTTCTTTGTCAACCATAGCGGGAGGCGTGGAATGAGAACTAGAGCCGGTAATATCTGCATGAGCTAAAGCCGAAGTATAAGCAGGAGCAATAGGAGGTGTTTCTTTCTCAGGAAGCTTCTCTCCCGTCGCCTCGGCCCGCACTCGGATGAGCTGCTCTTTTCCTTTGGCAAGGGCAGCGCGATCGCTCTCACTTAAGTAGGTAGCTTGAAGATCTGTTTCAGAGTATCCGGCACCACCAAATAAGTCAATGATTGCCTCCCATACCTCCGCTAAGGTGACTTCATACTCTGGTCCCAAAAATGAAAGGCTCCCACGCCCCAGGACACAATGCATATAAAAGTCGAACAGAGTCGCGTCAACGGTGGCTATGGTCGCCTTATGGGATTCTTCGGCTGCGGCTTTACCAGAGAGAACTTCATCACGTTCTCTTTCAGCCTTCAGTAACTGGGATTGTAGCCTAGCAATTTCTAAGTCTCGAGAGCTGAGTTTCTCCTGAAGTTAAGCAGCGTCATCATGATATTTTCTAGCAACATGCTGTTCTGCTTCAAGTTTGACTTCAGTATCCCGCTGAGCAGCATGGGCGTCTCGAACTTGTTTTTGAAGCATTTCTTCTTTCTGAGAATAAGAAGTGGAGGAAGTAGCAAGCTCATTTTTAAGTTTTTCAACTTCAGCTTCGAGCTTCCCATAACCATCGCTAATGCTTTTCATCTCCGCGTCATGCTGCTTATGCCATTTGTCCCATTCTGTTTTATCATTCTCCATGGTCATCATTGCCTCAAGGTTCATATGGTTGACCCTTTGAAGTTCATCAACCAGCTTCTGCCATCCAGACATTCTTTCGATGTCAAGCTTCACAGCATCGACATTTTTCAGCATCGCCTGCTTATCAATGGGGGTCAAGTCCAAATCAAAACGCACTCCTTTCAGACACCAATTCGGAAATCGGCTCTGGAGTGTGGGAGGACCATCTCCAGCTTGGTACTGTGGCCTATTAATGATGGTCTGGATGTCAGACTCCTTAAGGGCAGGAGAACCGGAAGATGTATTAGGAGGAACAGAAGCGGTAGTCTTTTCCGAGATGTTAGATGTGTCTTTCTCACCAAGTCTGGTCCGTTTACTGGAATCATCAGAAGTGTGACTCTTCCCCTTATCGTCGTAAGATTTCCTTTTATAAGGATCGTCGCCTCTGCGGGAAGAGTCACGTTGCTCGTCCCTACTCCCATAGTATTCCTCATCTTCTCTCCGGCGACGCTCTTCATGAGCTCGCCTCTCATGAGCCTTTCTGGTAGCCCTCTCCTCATCAGTTTCCTTCACAGCACCAATGTAACTCCTAAAGTCATAAGTCTCACGGCTTCCGTAATGTTGGAATTTGTTGTAGTAAGAGCCGCTTCGCCCCATCAGAGAACCTGAAATTAAAGAAAAAGACCAGTTTTAGAAATCCTCAAATTGAAGAAGCTAAGTGCATATAAGTGCCAAAGTTCTAAGTGTGTGTGATGTGCAAACTACACGCATCAGACTACAAACCACTTTTGGGTGTAGAAATGGCAATAAGTTGTGTGGAAGGCATTGTGGTTTGTTGCAAAGAAGAAGTTGCTTCGACAACAGGAGGGACCACTTTAGAAACATCATCTTTAAAGAGCTCCTGAGAGGTTATCATGATGTCGCTCAGACTGTCGAAAGTATCATCGCCATGGTGCATGGGAGAATTATCGTTTTCAACTTCTACCTCAGCCGTCTTTTCAAGAGTGTGAAGATTTTTCTCCTCTTCAATAACCGGGGCAAGTGCTAACTTACTGGATGACCCCGCAATGTCGGTAAGAGTAGAACACTTCACCAATGAAGTCTCAATGGTAAATTCTTTCGGTGAAAGTTCTTTAGCAGGAACAGGGGCATCTGACTCCTCAGCAGGAAAATCAGGGACTTCATGTGGCTGAGTGGAACGGGAAGGATGTAAGAGTCCAAATTCGTGGAGGAACTCATCTCTCAATAGAAATTGAACACTCCTCTTCTCAACCGGCACGGCCATAAGCCTCTCAAAGGTAGTCTTGTGACGAGATTCCCTAGAGGGGGAAGGAAGCGCTGAAACAGTAGAAAAAGAAGTTAACACTTGACAATTTGGACTTCAAAGAATTTAGCAAAAACACAGGGAAAAGATAGATAATCGTACTTCCCACTCTCCAAATGGCGTAAAATCCCGGGGGACAACGAACAAAGAAAAACTGGCTCAGAAACCCAGGAACGCTTTCGGGAAGACCAATAATCAGTTTGCGATTCCTGGCACTCCTTACAACTGTGATAGAGGGATGGTCCTTGGTCCTTGTGAATGAGCATAGAAAGCAAATTTCTCCAAAACTGGGGAAACGGTCCAGCATTCTCCTAAAAAGCACACACAATCCCAGCAGGATGGCGTAGCCATTAGGATGAAGTTGAAAAGGGGAGATAGATAATCGAAGGAGAAGTTCTCGGAGACAGTCATTAAACGGGGGAATCGCTCCACTCAAGCACATTTGGCGGTTCACTGCAATGAAGCCGTGGGGCGGCCTGTCAGCAGTGTCATTTACTCCAGGGAGCAAAGCGTCAGATTCAGCAATGCCAAACTGGGAGCATAGTTGACGGAAGACTTTTTGACTCAGAGAGGTAGGAGTCTTTTCTGGGGGATCATTCAACGGAGTAGCAATTGGAAAAGCTTCTCCACTTGGTTCCAAATCTTCTTGATGGGATGCCATTCTACACAATCAGCCGAGTGTTCAAAAGTGAAGGTGCACGTTTCCTAAAAGTGTAAAGTGCTGTGCAAAACTAATGAAAATAAGAAAAAGCAAGTATAACTGGAATTAAACTAACTGACAATCAGTCGATTACGAGATTTCAAAACTTGTTAATGCTTAAGTGCAGTGTCAATGCAGACAAATCAGTTTTAGTTAACCATTACGATTCTGCTTTAATACTTCATTTGAGTTGGTTATTGTGTAGCATTTCACTCATACAGTTCATTTAATTTTAATCTTTATCAACTAATCTGTCATCCGATATGGGCAGTCGGTGGCAGTATATTCGTCCCAGTTTTTGTAAATGTTATAACAGGCAGTTGGAGTTATTGACAATCTATAAAAGAGTGCAACAAAATTCAAGAGTCCAAAGTTCAAACAACTCAAGTCTTAGCATTCAAGGCAGTGGGAAATTTGCTCAAGTTCTAACTCGGTCACGACTTAACTTAGGGCAGATTTTCCTAAGTCCTAACTCGTTCACGGTCTAAAAGATATGCCATGAATCAAGTTGAGTCGTAACTCTCCAATCGTACCACACATTCAAGCAAAATCTGAACAAGTGCTAAGTCGCGAACGACTCAAATGGCTCCTGCGACCTAGGGTCAACTATTCTCTAAGTCGTAAGTCGTGAGGAATAAAAAGAGACTTCAAGTCGTAAGTCGTAAGTCGTAACATCAAAACTGCTGGATCACGCGAAATTACCAATCCATCTAACTCCTGACTCGCTTAATCCTTAACTCGTTAACCATCTATCCATCCAATTCCTAACCCATTTACCTCCTAACTCTTGAGCTTTGTCACTCCTAACCCGTTAACTATTCAACCCGTTAATCCATTAACCAGTTAGCCTCTCCATCAACCCTATTTCTAAATCACTGTAAATCACAAATCGTTGCAAGTCATACCGAGCCACCTTAAGTTCATGGATATCCTGTATAACAGTATTCGCAAGGCCCAAAGGGAAAAAATCATGGATGAAGGTCGACGGCAATGATCGGCGATTGGGAAAAGGGAAAAGATGCTTACGCGGTGTAATTGGGAATGGCTGGAAGTAAATCAAGTCGAAATCGCCTTTGGAAGCTTGAAATTGCGTTAATGGCAGATACGGCTTAAAGAACGAGTAATAGGAAGACGGAGAAAAGAGGAACGACCTAAGCATTTTATACCCCAGGTCGAAGGAATTGGAATCGGCCCACACGAGTTAAGATGAGTCGAAACACACGACCTACGACTTAGGCGTGTATTTCGAGGGGCAAATGTTAACCCTTAATTCTCCACGACTTAAGAAGTACGCGACTCAAGAGTTAACGAGTTAAAGGAGTGCAAGACTTAACGAGTTAAGAGTTAGATGACCTACGACTCAACAGGCTCCGACCTAAGGAATGGTCCGACTCAACGACCTACGAGTTAAGAGGATCTACGACTTAACTATTCAGAGGATTTACGATTTAGTGACTTAACAAGGTACGACTTACAACCTAAAGTCATGCCGATCTAGTGGTTGCCGATCTAACTACTCAACGAGTTAAAGGATCTATGATTTGGGAAGGTTTCGACTTAGCATGCTACGACTCATAAAGTTAACTCTTGTACGACTCAGCGAGACAAGCTTTCTACGACTCATCAGGTTCAACGAGTCATGGAGTATACGACTCATGGTCTGACGACTCATCAGGTTTACGACTCATCAGCCTCACGACCTAAGGACATCACAACCTAACAATGTACGAGTTAAAGTGCCTGCGAGTTAAGGAATCTGCGACCTAAGATGTCTACGACCTAGAACTCAATGACTTAGCTTGCCCAGCGACCTAAGGCTACAGGAATGTCGCGACCTAAGGAAGATTCCGGGTTATGAAATGCTCCGACTTAAGAAGATTCCGACCTAACGGGTTACGACTTAGTGGGTTTACGACTTAAAGGCTGCGAGTTAAGGTCATACGAGTTAAGGTCTGATAAGTCGGCTACGACTTAATATTTGTCAAAGACAGCCACAGGATGGGCCCAAAATAACCCCATCCCTTAACTCGTCACCGACCTAACCCTATCCCTTAACTCGTCACCGACCTAACCCTATCCCTTAACTCGTCACCGACCTACCCTAAGTCGGCTACGACTTAAAGACTTAGAGAAATTTCCTAAGTCCAGATCAGCTCCTATAAATACCCCATCACTTCCAACTTGGGAGGGACTTTTGGCCATTCATTTCTCCAAACGCCGTTACGCTGTCGAAGCCTCCTCTCATTCAGCAATCAAAGATCTTCAAGCATTCGAGACACTACAACAATCTTCGAGAAGAGCTCCTAACATCTAACACGGATTCGTCGAGTTTCATCATCAAAGATCGAGCTAGTAGTCAAGAATGTTTTCATGATCAAGTTGTATCGTTTTTAGAAAGATATTGTATCAAATTGTAACCGAATCAGCAATAAAAGACTATAAAGTGGATGTAGGCTCAATTACGGGCCGAACCACTATAAATCTGTTGTTCATTTACCGCTTTTCTGCTATTTTCAGCTTATATTCTGTTCCTGTACCAACGGGTGGTGCTTTCACAATTCTATTACACACACCGGGTGTTAGCGTTCACTTTTTACCGTTAACAGTACACCACAAGCTTAACATTATTTTCTTCTCTTACTAGAATCAGACTTACCACATGTTCGGAGACTGCCATGTAAAGGTATAAGTTCTCTCTTGCTTTTGAACTAGTAAGATTGGAGGTTTTTTAAGATGGCATTTTAATTCTTTGAAGCCTTTTCAGAAATCTCCTTCCCACTTAAATTTCTTCTTTTTTTAACCACCTAAAATAAATGGATGCACTTATAAGTGGCCTCAGAGACAAATATGTTTAAAGATGCTACACTTCCATTTAGGTTCATCACATCATTACTTGTTTTTGGCTATGCTATGTCCTTAATTGCTTTAATTTGGTCGGGATTTGTAACAACCCAATTTTAGTAGTAGTTAATTAACACTAATAATAGTAATTTATTAAATTAAATTAGGATTTTAAGGTTTATTTGATAAATTGGTTTTGAAATTTCTTTGAAAAAAAAGATATAAATTATGTAAACAAAGTATTTAAATTTAAATATGTTAAAATGTGGAAAATACATTTTATAAAAGGTGGTAAGTTTGAAGTTTAATATTGATTTAGTGGAGAAGTGATTTTTAATGGAAACTTATATTATTTAAATTAAGAAGAATTTTGTTTTAAATAAAAAGAAAATAATATTTATTTATTTATTCACTTTATTTTCAAGCCCAAGCCTATTCATAGCTTAATTACTTCTCTAGAATTTTCTTTCTTCCTCTCATACACTCACGTACACTCACTCTATTAGGATATTTTTCCTTCTTCTTTAAGTGTTTACATTATGATCTTCCTCACCTTCAAAATCAAAAAAATTATAAAATATATAAAATAGGAAAAATTCCCATATTTAAGTATGAGGTTTTATATGTTGTTTTGCATCTTTAGCATGGTTCGAGTCCGGTGCGATGGCGAGTAGTTGAGTGCATGCAACTATAGAAGAAGAGAGTGAAAACGTGAATTTCTGATGAGTTAATTCAATTCACATACCTATTTGTAACTTGAGTAATTACATCTCATATGTTAGTGAGTAAGAAATTTAATTTGTTAGCATATCTGTTAAAACGGTATGCCAAATTTATGAATAATTGTTACGTGCTCTAGTCTACTTGCATCTGTGCTCATGATGATGTGGTTGTGCACTTAAGGATTTTTTTCTATTTGACCACATTTTTATACTTATTATCGCAAATAGCCTCATTTCAAAACTAATATCCCTTATAGCTCTGTTTGGGCCAGCACTGCGTTGAAATGGCCAAAACATACTGGCGACTTTTCAAAAATCGCCAGTTATATATATTTTTTGATAAAGATACTGGCGACTTTTCTAAAGTCGCCCATATGTTATTTTTTTACTATGAACATACTGGCGACTTTTGAAATGTCGCCAGCATGTTTTTGAGAAAAAAATATAACCAACGACTTTTGAAAAGTCGCCAGTATGTTTTGGCCAGCTCAACGCTAAGCTGGCCAAAATAGGGCTATAATCGATATTAGTTTTGAAAAAAGCCTATTTGTGATAATAAGTTTGAAAATGAGGCCAAATCAAAAAAAATCCTGTATTCAATTATGAATTAGTCTATATTTCCTTGTTTCGTGTTCTACTATACATGTTTAATTTGCTAATCTTGAACTGCCTTGTTTCCATGTCATGTTTTTATCTGCTTAATCAAATATATATTGTTGCTTTAGTATATTTTGGTTAAACAAGATATACTAATGAAATCATATCTACAAATTTAAATTATTAAATATGTATTTGTCAAGTTTTGGGTGATGAGTACGGTTCGATGACTTTGAAAGTTTATGTAATTAAATATTAGAATACTTTTTTATGCTTAAATTAAATTAAACTAAACTCACACATAAACTTTAAAATAATTAATGTGTTGCTTATTATGTACTATTAGCTAGTCCAATTTTTGTCACTTTGCAAGTATTGTTCTATAACTTTGCAAGTCCTATTTTGTAGTGCATTTGTTTATATTAACGTGTTACTTATTTTCATGCATTCCATTGTACTATTCTTGGAAACTTGATCCATTTATTAGTGTGTTGTCTTATAAATTGATTACACACAGTAATCCACCTACTATGTTATATAATGTTCAAATTGTTGAATCCATTTTATTTCTTGTGAGTACGTGAATTTCTATTGAAATAAGTAAGTTTAACAATTCATAACCAAAATATAAATATACTACATTAGAAATAACCCAAGCTTTTGTAAATGTATTTATATGATTATAAATTAGTTAGGTTAACTTGATCGTTTTATTATTATTACTAATTGTTATTTAATAGATTATTTGTATACTAAATTTTTTTGGATAGCGTAATATTACTATAACGATAGCACTTAAAAACTATTATACGGGTTCTATGTTTTAAGAAATGGTTTCTAAGGAATTTTGAGAAAACAATAATAGTATTATTTGAAACCATATTAAAGGAGCTTTAAGATTTGTTCGAGTTTGAGATCACTCTTGTAAACAATAAGTCGATTCGGGAAAATAAAGTAGTTTTATGTTAACTAGTTTTAGTGGCTCGAATGTGACTAAAATTGGGCAGGAGATGTGTCGAATGGTAGACACTTCTCTTGAGTATTATCCTTCTTTATAAAGGGATTATATTGTACTATTTTGTAGGACTCGGTTCCTTGTATCATTTTGTTGTTACTCGATCATATGAATATTTTCTATGGATTTTAAAGAAAATATTTTGGAAATTGATTTAAGAAAATGATTTTGTTTTAATCCCGAAAAAGTATGATTTGATACCTAAAAGACATATGTATTTACTATTATTATGTCAAATGACTTGAAATAAAACCTGGAGTTTAAGTTCTTATGTTTTCAAGAAAGATATATATGGTTGCATGCATCCTGTGTATTAAGGTAGTTTGGTTTTGCACCTTATTATGGTATGTTATTAGTTTTCAATTACTGAAATAAAAATTCGATAATTCTGGAAAGTCGAAAACTTGTGAATTTATATAGAAATTGAAGCTAAGTGTTTTTGTAGAAATATAAAAGTTGAATTTTTATAACTCTTAAATGGAAAGGGTAGTAAGTTGAAAACAATTGTAAAATTTGTTAATCAACCTTGTTAAAAAGAACATTCTATGATTGGGACAACTAATAAACGTCCTTACGTTCGGGTTGACTAAGGAAAGTAGACTATAGTATTGAGTTTGGATAGAAGAGTCCTACTCTACATAGGTACTTGTCTAACCTTATGGATAAATAAGTTTAGATGGCTGACTCAATTATAAGATTCAAATTTATTTATGGTCTTCGTTGAAATTTCAGAAAGTAAAATTTTAAAAGAATGTTTTATATGTACTCTTAGGATATAATGAAGTATTATACGAATAATGAACTTAAGTCTTGAAATGTTTTCAAAATTAAATTTTATTTTAACAAAATGTTAAAAAATAATAATTAATTAATTAATTAATTAAACTAGTTCTTTTAGAAATATTTATAAAACTTAAGTAATGTTTTAAGAAATGTTGCTTAAATGATTTTAATATTACATGAGAAATGATTTTGTGTAAATAAATGAGAATTAGAAAGAAATTGGTGTGGTTAAGTAACTAGTTGAGTTAAATGCATGAGTTGCATGTAGATCATTTTATTCGCACGACGGTTCTTGATTTAGGATCCGAGTACATGATTTCAAGGTGATACACACCAATCTGAAGAAGGATTTTTCACTTGATCCTTAACGGCCAACACTTGATACAGATTCATGATATGATCCCTAAGTTTTTTATCATAGTTTATTGCTATGTAAGGAGAACAGAGGCATCTAGTCATGGAACCAGATCGGAGTCCGCACTAGAAAAGTTGAGTGAGATATACTAGTTTAGAAGTGAAAGCTACGTGATCGAGCAAGTGGTCAGATCAATATTGCATAGAAATGATGTATATACATCATACGAGCTTAAGTTTAATTACATACTATGTTGTTTGGCTGGTATGAGTTCGGAAAATGACTCTTCAGATTTTTAAGGTAAGTTGAACAATAGAATAATTAATAACCTAAGGCTATTGAGCGAAATGTACACTTAGTAGTTTATTTATCATCCTTATGCGATGAGAAGATTTTTGCCCTGGGCAAACCGTTAGCTGTTACTCCAAAAAATCCACCTTTCGACTGAATTGAAAGGTCCTTCAACAAAGGCTAAGGAAGAGAAGTTCAGACCAAAACTTTCGAAAGAATCAAAGGGATGCAGCCATCATTGTTTAGCAGTTTCAAAACCTTTTGAAGGAGTCGAAAGGTTCCATCTCACAGTATCCAGGGAGTTCTTACCATTTGATGAAGATGAAGAAGTCAAAGCAAGAACTAGAAACCCCATGGTGACCTTTTCGAAAGCATAGCAAGCCTTCCGAACCAGTTAAGAAAAGTCTATGATACATTTCGACAATATCGAAAGGTTCTATGAAGAAAGTAACAATCAGAAGTCAGCAACTAAAGAAGACAACCTTTCGACAACATTGAAGGGAAGCATAACCCTCGACAACATTCAAGTAAAGTGCAAACCTTCCGACATAGGAGGGACAAAACTTTCGACCAAGCCGAAAGGTTCATAGCTGCATATAAAAGGAGGACCTTTCTACCCCATCGGGAGCATGGAGTCAAAAGGTGGGTCATCTGCTATAAATAAGACCCAAGGGGTCATGTTTTGGGGATCCTTTCTCTCTGATTCAAAACATGTACTCTTCTTATACAAAGCATTGTAACCCTAATTGGTTGACGATTTGGGAATTTAATAAAATAAAGTTTCTTGGATAAAGATGGAAGTCTTGAGTATTATTAATTACATTGTTGTTTACTTCAACCTCTGTTGGATTAACCTCTATTTTTCAGGTTTAACTTCATTGAAAGGTTCTTGTCGACAAGATAAACAACACCTCTGATCCACGTACCTACTGCAAACTTTCAAAGCCATCAAACCTATGACCTGAACCATTCGACAATGTCGACAACTCAACTGGCCCAAATGATTCACTGCAACCTTCCGAAGCCATTAGCTGTGTGGTCAAAACCTTTTGACAAGGTCCATAGTTTTTATGCTCTATTATACTTGTAACCTTTCGAAGCTACAAACCAAGTGGTCTAAATTTTCGACATGGTTGACATCTACTTAATACCCACTAAAGTGTTGACTTCATAATTCCCCTCAAGGAAAGTTATCACCCTAGCCTTCGATAAGTTTGAAACATATCTTTAGAGGACTTAACTCAGGGAATATTAGCCTAATCAGAAGGAAGACCATTGCAGGAGATCCCATATTGGCTCAACAAAGCTAGAAGATTACTTAGCCCAGATTCTAAACCTTTTGACGACGTCGAAAGGCCTGATTCAAGAATTATCAATAAATAAAACCAGATTGGAAAGCAACTCCTAAGGGAAATTTTCTTGCTGTTCTTGCAAAGGATCTCTAACCATCTTAGCATTACTTTGGGGTGTTAACAAGAAATGTTGTTAACAATTTTAGCGCTAGAAGGAGGGCTCTAACCTCCGACTTGGTTAACCCTCTAAAACTACTTTTCTCTAACCTCTCTTAGATCAATCCTACATCAAGCTTATCGACTTTGGTTTGACCATGGCCAAAAGATTTAAAAGATCTTAACAAGGGTCTTCTGAACCACATTTGTCAAGATATTCCCAAGCAAACATAAAAAAATCCAATCAAGATTAAGAACAAAGATTATGGCTTGAAGCCCGAGGAATTATAAAAAGAGAAAGTAGAATCTTATGATCTTGAAAAATGGAGTCTAAATACTTTCCATGTTGGTCCTACCCCTATCTTTGCACTTGGAAAAAGAACAAACGGAAGTGATAATATCTTTAATCAAATGAGATGAACCATTCAACATTATTCAAAAGGCGCAATCTTTGAGAAAGAAATAATGACTAATTACAACGCCTTTGCAAATAAATGGCAATAACCAATTGTAAAGAGAACACTTCCAACACAAGATGTACAAAGAGTGATAAAAAGAAAAGCAATTAAAGGGCATGAGAACACAGAGCCAAGGAGCAAAAAGTCAAGAAGCCATCCAAAAGAATGTAACTTAACAACATCAATTGAGAACCTCTACTTGCTTACAAAGGATGAGCTCAACTATGGGCCATCACAGAAAAAGAAGCCAAAATATGAAAGGAATTTGGGAGGATCCGACTGCCACTATCATATGATGAATTGTCATGAAACCAACCATTGCAAAGTCCTAGTGGGAATGATCATAAACTTCTTATGTCAAGGAAAAATGCATGAGTTTGTAAAAAGAATTTGAGATAAAGTCAATAAAGAGAAACTTTCTATGAAGAGAAAATCTACACGGTTGGGAGTGAAATGCTCCTTATATTTGGATACTACCTAAGATGGTAGTCTACCTAAGATGGTATAAAAGCCTCTGTCCATCCCGAGATGGCCAGGGCAGAGCACCTCCTGGAGGAAGGGCTGGTAAGCCGTTAGCCGCACCATACGATGGCTAGGTTAAAGCACTGGACAAGCCCTTGGCTGCGCCTCTAGTCAGGTCAAGGCGCCTTCTGGAGGGAGGATGGAGTGAGCGTTTATCCGTGCCATAATACGACCAGGTTAAAGCATTGAGCAAGCCCTTATCCACGCCACGCCACGGCTAGGTTAAGGCACCTCCTGGAGGGAGGACGGAGTAAGCCTTTATCCACACCATAAGATGGCCAGGGTAGAGCACCGAACAAGCCCCTGTCTGCGCCACAAAAGAGCCAGGGAAGGGCACCTCCTGGAGGGAGGTCAGGTAAGTCCTTGGTCCCAGCCTCTAAGATGAGCTAACCAAGAGCACCGAATACCAATGGACTAAGATGTCCAAACCCAAGGGGACGCTAAATCAATAAAGGACTAAGACGTCCATGCCTGAGAAGAGGCGCATTCAGCAAAGGATTAAGATGTCCAAGCCAGGGGAGAGGCTCATCAAATCATGAACTAAGATGTTCAACTTCGAGAAAAAGCATGTTCAACCATGGACTAAGACGTCTTAGCTCAAGAGGAAACTAATCAGATTATTTCTATGCATTCAAAACTTGAAAGGTTCATACATGTCAAAGAAAATAGAAGCAAAGGAGCAGAATGGAACTTCATTTATTACTACCTAGATCTGGGTTACGGGACTTTCATTTCTAAAACATCATTTATTAATAGCCGAATCTGGGTTTTGGTTCTCTTACATCAGAATTACATCAATTAATACCCGAATCTAGGTTTTGGGATATTCATTTCAGAACTTTACTATATAATACCTGAATCTAGGTTGCAGGTCTCTATTAACTTCTGGTTATCTTAATGTACCCGAATCAGGGTTTCAAAATTCTTATTTTTAAACATCAGCTGTTAATACCCGAATAAGGGTTTTGGGTCTTCCATATAAGAATTTCATCATCTATCATTGGAATCTTGGTTTCGGGAATTCATCAATCATTACCTTATTATATCTGAATCTGGATATCAAGACTACTACTTATGCGAACCCTAATATGGGAGCAAAATTTCTGGATTTCTATTCATCAAAAATACCTGAATCTGGGTCAAGGAATGTTAAAGATCACTATTAAAAGTCTCTGAATGGGGCTTCGAGTTTCTAAATTTTTAAATCCCATTAATGTCAAGGAATGGAATAGAGAGTTACTGCATCCGAATTTCAGATACCGATCTCTTAATCAGGTTCTTTATTAAATAAAGGTTATATTCTAATATTTATATCTCTGTGACAAGGCAGAATTTTCTATCAGCAAATTTCAAACTTTCCAGTCAAGTGGAAGGAGTGACATTCTTGATCATCTCTCATCTTGGTTAAAGATGAGATTTTAACATTTAGTATAAGTTATTTATCGCACAATTAACATAATGATTTGTTAATCTAAGAAAATGACGTACATAAACAAATATATTGATTTCAAGCTAACAATTAGAAATATTGTTTGCTACATGCTTTTCAGGGAAATCAAAATAGCAAAGAATAGCAAAAGATTAAGCAAGTCCATAAATCAATGAGTGAGCAATTCATAAACATTTTAAAAGTATCGTTACAGAAAAGGATTGCAAATCAGGTGATATTTATAAAATTTAAATAATTTACATAAGCTATGAAATCATTCACAAAATGAAAAAATTATATACAAGATAGGTTTGCATCGCTCAAATATATAGAGGAGTTACAAATCTTGGGCGGCACTATCGAGAGTTTCTACAACTGTAGGATCAACTACATGTCTGATGGCCACGCTAAGAACTTCCTTAAGCTTCTTTTCTTTCCTCCTTATTTGGTTCTCATCGTCAATTGCATCGATGTTGGTCTTTAGGGTGTGATTAAAAGCTCTATTCGCAGCCCTGACTATTTTATTCTCTTTTTCTAACTCTGTCACACGCTTGTCGAGCAAGTAATTGTCATGCTCCAGCTTTTGGTTTTTGGCAGCATATTCATTAATGGTCTGATAATACTTCAGTTTTTGCTGCTCATCAAAATATTTGGCTAGTTCGAACTTTACCCTTCGACACCAGTTTCCCACTATATTATAATCTAAACTTGGGGGAGGGTTAAGTCGTAATAAGGAATTTCTGAGCCGCGAGAAGCTTTGACCTAGTAGGCTTGACCATAGGAGGGATTACTTGAGGGACTGGAAGATCAATCTTTGAAGTCTTATCGCCCAAAATGAACTCCAAAGAGGCACATTTCTCCTAGCTATCTTTTAACTTTAACTCCAAATCATATATTCGCTGAATAAGTTCAGACATTTTTTGATCGAAATCGGCTGTTGGGTTTGTCTTCACTTGTCATTTAAGCATAAAGATCATCTAATCTTTTTCTTAATATCAGCCTCGAGACAGGCAATATGGTCTTTGTGGCCACTAGCGATGGTCTTTTGGAGAAAGTATCTCTTATGCCATTTCACGGCTTCAACATTGCCACCAAAACGCTCAAGTAAGACTTCGTCGTGGACCACGATTTCTCCACTCGCTGTCAGTAGTCTCTCTCTGATGGCATCGATGTGAGACAATAAATTTTGAGAAAGATGAGTTGTAGATAACTGTAGCTCCTATTTAAACAAAGGAAATGGAATGAAAATCAAGATAGAGATAAAAGATATCTTCATTATTATTGCAACAGATTACAACTAAAGCAGCAACAAAGTTAAAGGATACAACATGCAATTTGATTACATTTACAGTTTAGAAACTACTTTTCTAACTTTATCAAGAGAGTTAGCGGAAAGCATAATTGTCGAGTCAAAGGGCATAGTTATTCCTTCGGGCGTTATTACTGGTGGGCATTGACTATAGTCTGATTTCTCAATTGGGGGACTACAAAAACTGCAAATTAATTTAGTGTGAATGGTTTTGATTTATTTAAGGAATTTTTCTTTCTCGTCGTCGAGAAAGTAAAAATGTAGGTGAGGGTATTCCAAGTACAATTTTGGTAAGTCCCGAAGGAAGCAATATCTCGCTAATTTCGAAGTATTTATAATCGATTCATTTTCAAAGTAAAATCTCCTCGGTTTAACGTATTGGCTTAAGTGAGTCCTAGGGACGAGTCATCCTAAAGAGCTATTATTTTGAAAAAGTACAGTAAAAGAAACTAAGCATATAAAACTGGCCAAAACATATATACATAAATCAATTCATGGTTACATGTTTACATTTATTCATCGGGTTCGTACAAAATAGATTTAGAGAAATACTCAGACACAAATTTATCTTTATAGTACTTAAGCTTTTCAAAGGAAAGATCTTGAGGAATCGATCTGACCCGTGGTAAGTTCAAGCAAGCATCAAGATGCGGGTCAGATCTGAATTCATCTAAGTATCTTTTATGAAAGCGTCCGAGTAGACCCCACTGAATTTCCTAAGTACAAAAAATCTATGATAGAATTTCTATAATATGCTTTATACAAAAAGTTAACTAAAATGTCTCTCTCTTCAATCATCATCCAGAATAGAGTTAGTAACGCTTGATTTTCCTTCAAGAGAGTGTCATATCGGAAGCACTCTCTCTTTAATAAAGGGGAAGCCCTCTGATATTTAGAAGATGCTAATACGGAGGTGCACTTGTCAAGGCTATGATATTTCTCAGATAGAACGTCGTGCTCCTTTATCAATTTGTCTAACTCCCTATATAACTTGTTAATTTCTGCTTGTTTTCTATCAAGTTTCGTTCTATAAGGAAATGTAGACTTCTTCTTTATTTAAAACAAATGATTAGGACAAATTATTATTTTCAAAGTCTAAGACATTTGAACAGAGAAGCCCATGCCTGTGAAACTGGAATGGAAGCCTGGAAGGTTAGTGCCTTCTCCATTGAACCTTCAGTATGAGCAGGAGCATGTTAATTCCCAAGAGGAGTAGAGGGCTGAGGTGATGTAGGAGGCATATCCTTCTATGAAGATGGCTCCTTTTCATAGAATTCAGCTTGGTTACCACCATCTTTTTCAGAGGCTCTAGAAGGCTCCCTTTATCTCTATCAAGGCCTTGGCCTCTAGCAGGACCATCATCATCATCATTATCATCTTCGTCAATATCATTGTCACTGCCCTCATCACCATCATCATCTTTTTCCTCTTCAGCATCATGAGTGTCACCCTCCTCCTCGGAATCAGATTCGATGTCGAAGGAGGGGATATCAAAAGAAAGTTGTTCGGATGCATTAATTTCTTCCTCATCTACGGCTTCGATGCCCTGCTTTATCTTATCAATTTTTCCCATCACTCTTTCGACAAAGGCTGGGTCAAGATAAAGGAAGCCGAGTTCAGGACATTTCTTGGAATTATCAACGTATGTGAGCATAAGGGCGTCTTCGTAATTTTTTAGCATCGTAGGCCCTAGGGTAACATCAACGAACTGAGAGGCTTGTTTCTTGATGTTGGAGAGGGTACGAACGGCTAGTTTGAGCGAAGCCCTGGTCCTTTTGAATTTATTTCTCAAAGAAGCGTTCCTAGTGACCAAATGAGCTTTTTCCATCTTCCGCATCTTTCAGTGTGAGCACTATTGCAAATTTTCCATCGACGGTGAGTTGGTAAGCTTGCCTCTCCACCTCTAGATCAGCTTCAACCCTAGTGAAGGAAGCCTTTACTCGCTCCAACTCAGTGGAAGCATCGTTTTGAGAGGCAGTAAATAAAGACAATTTATTTTTCAGCTCGAAATTATCCTTTTGCAGCTTAAAGGGTTCGGTCGAAGACTTTGAAACTTGATCATTTAGAGTTATACACTTCCTGGAAATCTGCAACAAGAAGCGAAACATGAGTTAGCGATTAGAGAAATCCAACAATGATAAAATAAACTAGGTGAGAGCTTACCAAAAGTTGCTGCTCCATGAGAGAGAGATAATT
Source organism: Allium fistulosum (assembly GCA_030737815.1). NCBI lineage: Eukaryota > Viridiplantae > Streptophyta > Magnoliopsida > Asparagales > Amaryllidaceae > Allium > Allium fistulosum. The sequence goes on along the minus strand of CM060906.1, from coordinate 149,508,650 downwards.
TTTCGCTAAGTCTGGAGAGAACGAAGACGAAGAGGAAGAAGTAAAAGATTCAGAATGTAGAATGAACTCAACAAATTCTTCAAAATTCATGGGCGGAGGAGTAGAATGTGATGACTCTGGAAGAGTTTTCTCTACAGAAGGAGTCATCAACAAGGCTAGTTGCATCTGCTCGAGTGTAGCCGGGGTGTCTGAGATAGTAATACGAGGAAAAGGTTCAGGAGTAGGTGGAGTTTTCTTCGTTTTATCTTTGGAAGCATCAACGACAGGGCTGTTCGAAGCTTGTTTAGGAGTTATGCGCTCCTCATTTTCCTCCACATCAGTAATTTTAGCCATTTTCACCGGAGGAGCATCCTCAGAAGGCTCCTTTAGTTTTCTTTTAAAGGTTCTTTTGGATTTAGCAAAATCCTCCAGGATTGATGTTACTTCTGAAGATGATAGAGGAGGGGCGGCACCGCTAAAAGATGCGATGGCTTTGGAAGAAGCTGGAACAAATTCAAGCGGATATAAAATCGTCAAAGTAATTCAAAAGAATGACGGTGACAAAGAAAGGAAAATTCTAAACCGTTAATATACCCGAAGGATCAACGCAAATAGGCGACATTGAAGTGAAGTGTTTGGCATCGCCTATGGAGAGGAAGCGCTTGACATTAGAAGTGTGCATGATGGTGGGAGGAGTTCCTACGATCCTTTGGCTAGATAGTAGTAAAGAATGCTATCTTAAGTTCATAGGGGTTAAGAGCGTCAACCTGCACCCAATTTTTTTTGAAGCTGTGATAAGAGAATCGATGGTTTTCTTATCGACATCATTAAGTGCCTTAGAAGATTCACCTAAAAATGCAAGAGATTAATTAATGGAAAACATAAAGAACGAGCAAAGATGACATTAGAGCAGACTTTCAGGGGAAAGAAAAAGTCCCGCAAACATTAGCAAAGCACTTGACAGAGAAAAATTGGTTCTCCCAGTCCTTGAACTTGTCAATACTATCTGATATTAACTTCTTGTATACATTGACTCTGTATATCTGCTTGTTGAGTTTACTTAACGTTTCCAACTTGGTCAAGGAGTTTAGAGCTTCAGCATTAAGCAAAGGAAATCCAGATTCCAATGCCAACATCTCCTGAGATAGTAGATGAGTATAGACATTTGGAGATAGTTAAATCAGAGCAACTCCAAAATGAGATAAGTATGAACTCAGGAACTCTGGAAAAGGAAGAAATCCATCGTGCCATATATGGATCATAGTGTAAGCAAAGTACCCTTCAAGAGGCTGTCAATGGTATCAGTTGGTTGAGGAGGGAAAGCTTCGATCCCAGTAATACCAAAATCTTTAAGAATAGCATTGACTTCATTCTTAAACACGATGAAAGAATGCTTAGCAATGGCTTCAACCATAAGAGTGCTCATGATTCTGCCAGGTGAAAATGTTTTAGTAAAAACACTTGGTTATTTATGAATTTAGAAGGCATTCAAGAATTAAACAAAGAAATTTACTGAAGTAACTTGAGTATGAAAATAGACATAAAGTTTTAAAATGGTGTAAACAGTTTATGTCAAAAACAATGTAGTTTGAGCTTTCGACAATGTCGAAAGGTCAACAGCTCAAGCTTTCAACAATGTTGAAAAGTCAGCAGCTCAAGCATTCGACAATTTCGAAAGGTCCGCATCAACCTAAACCATCATACTTCAACATTGATTGAATGGTTAAGTAGTAAATAAATAATAATATAAATTCCTTAAGCTATCGACAAAGTCGAAAGGAAGAGATAAAACATTAACCTATTCATCACCTTTCGACAATGTCGAAAGCTCTATGAAAGCCTGAATACATTTTAAGTGTAACATAAAGCTAAGCGGCAAGACCTTTCCACATGGTCGAAACCAAGAACTTAAAATTCCAAAGTTAAAAACATTAATGTTGACGACGTTGTCGAAATGTCTAGTAAATGTTGTCCAAACATGTCCTACCCATTTAAGTAGAAAGGTTTCTGGCTCAACTCATGTGAGCTTTAAACATTTCGACAAAGATGGTCAACGACAACTCTAAGGTTGAAGAATTTCAACATTGTCGAAAGCTAATAGTCGAAAGGTTTGAAACTCTTCAAACTTATCAAGAGCTCATTGTCGAAGGGTTAGATTTACTCCCTTTAACTACCTATCCTTTCGACAATGTTGGTAAAGTTGGCATCATAATACCTTTTGACCCCATTGAAAGATGTTAAGAAGGCAAATCCATTATTTCCACCTCAACTTCATTCAAGGGGGTACAAAGGTCATTTTGTGCTGCCAAATTGTACACGAGAGGGTTCCAGGTAATCAAATCGGGTTTAACCAACCCCAAACCCGATTATAAATCCCGTTTTCAAACGTTTTCTTGAAGGACAAATAAATCAAACCTATTAACAAAATGGATTTAAATTGAAATCGCTTCAACTCGATTTCAAAAGGTGTGTAAAGATTTTCAGTAAATCGAAAACCCAGGTTAAAAACAAAAAGGAAAAATCAATGACCTTGGATTAAATGCTAAACCCGATTAAAGGATTTGCTTTATCAATCACCATCAACTTCGAAATCCAAAGACAAAGGTGAATTTTATTAATTAAGGAAACCGATTTAAGAGGAAATTTTTTCATAAAATCGAACTAAAATTGAATGTCAATTTTGGGATTTGGAAAACTGGAAATTTTATTAAAAACTAATAAGAGCATAGATTAGTCTAAAAATTATGAATCGAATTTGAAATAATTACCCTGTTGTTTTAAAGCGAAATCTAGGAAGTTTCAGAGAATTCTTTTACTTGTGCACGATAGTTTTGATTACAGGTAAACGAGGAAGAAAGAGAAGAAGCATACTTTATAAGAAAAGTCACCCAAATTCTTGACCATCAGATAAGATTTTAATGGATGGCCTAGATGTACGTGGGAAGGCCAAGTGGTGGGAAGATTTTGAGCTTTCGACAAAGATGACTTGGAAAGTTAAGAGCATCCCTTCGAATGGGGGGGGGGAAATGTTACTCCAAAAAATCCACCTTTCGATTGAGTCGAAAGGTCCTTCAACAAAGACTAAGGAAGAGAAGCTCAGACCAAACCTATCGATGGAGCCGAAGGTATGCAGCCATCATAGTTTAACAGCTTCAAAATCTTTTGAAGGAGTCGAAAGGTACCATCTCACAGTATCCAGGGAGTTCTTACCTTTTGAAGAAGATGAAGAAGTCAAAGCAATAACTAGAAACCCCATGGTAACCTTTTCAAAAGCATAGCAAGCCTTTTGAACTGGTTAAGACACATCCATGATACCTTTCGACATTGTCGAAAGGTTCTATGAAGAAAGCAACACTCAGAATTCAGCAAAGAGAAAGACAACCTTTCGACAACAATGAAAGGAAGCACAACTCTCGACAACATTCAAGTAAAGTGAAAACCTTCTGACCAGGTCGAAGGGTTTATACCATTCAAGTGAAGAACAAACCTTCCGACAAGGTCGAAGGGTTTATACCATTCAAGTGAAGAGCAAGCCTTCCGACAAGGTCGAAGGGTTCAGAACATTCAAGTGAAGACAAACATTTCGACAAAGTTGAAAGGTTCACAACAGTATTTAGAAGGGGTAACGACCTGTATTTTTAACTCTTTTAAATGAAGGAATTTGATATAATTATTGAATAAAAATGGTTAAAAATAAAAATTTAATGATTTTGAGTGCAAGTTATTGGATATGAACTTGAATATATTTTGAAATAACTAATTTTGATGTTTTGGCGATAACGAGTATTGAAATAAAATTTATATATTAATTGTGTTTATAATCAATAACCGGAGTTGAAATATAAATTGTGAATTATTTAAATAGAAATAAGATAATGCTGTTAACTAAAATATATTTGGAATTTAATGATTTATTCATACTGATTTATCGAGTAATTAAATTGTTTAAATTTATGTTGCAATTATTCAAATAATGGAATTCTGGATTTAATATGAATGAAAATAGCATCGGAAATTAATTCAAATTTTGTATAAATATGAGTGAAGATCATTTACTTTCAAAATTTGATTTGAATGTGAATAATTAGAATTTGGAAATTTTATATATTAATTGACGAGTAAAAAATAGCCATTTTGGAAACTGTCTCGGATTTCGACGAAACCAATTTCATAGGATCCATAATAGTGAGTTATTGTAGGATTTCAAGTTTTGTAGCGATCGGACTTGTCGTTTGGCCGTGTGAGCTTGAAACGTGCAGAAATCAATTTAATGAATTCGATAAAATAAATTGACCTTGAAAAGCCATGTTCCATATACGATCGAATTAGGCCTCAAAACTAGATCCTTTGCATTTGGAATAGGGGTAAAACATTATAAATGCTAGGTGGCATGCCTCGATTGCAGCTCCGACGATTTTGGACCTAACTATATAAATGCGCACGCAAATCGAGATAGATTTATTATTATTTTAATTTCTCAAAAACCTAGCTGCCAGTATTTTAATGGCTGAAATTGCTCGAACTTCTTTCCTCTTTATCTCTTAATCCATTCAACGAAATCAAAAAAATCTAGAAGCAAAGTTGTAGATCTCGGCGAGCTCTTCAATCCATATGGTTGATTTATGCTTTTACATCACGAATTTGCCAGAATCTGAGGTGGAAGCTCGCGCGTTCTTATGGGTTTTTGGGATAAACGACGGTGGCTGGGGATGGGGCAGAGGAGGAGCAGGCCAAGGTGCTTTGAACGGTGGTCGTTGATCATCGTTAGGATGTTGGAGATGACATGCGGCTAGAAGCTTGGACGTACGTGAGTGGGTTGGTTACGTACGTGAATTTGAGGAAGAAGGTTACGTTCTATTTTTTTTATTAATTAATTATTTAAAATTTTAAATGTTCGATCGTTCTAACGTATATAACTTTGGCATACGAGCTCGGATTCACGTGTGGTTTTCTCCTTTACGATCGTATCGAAATTCCAGACAATATGGAACTTGTTTGGTCGAGTTCCGAGACTGTTCAAATTTGGGCCTATATTTGGATTTTAAATCTTCGATAAATCAAAGGTGAGTGTTTATATGCTCACAATTGACTGAAATATTTTTATGTTACTTAAATTTATATAGTGAAGTGATTTAAAATTTATTGGTTGTTGTTTGATAAGTTTAATTGGCATTCAAATTGACATCTGAATTAATTTATAGAAATTGAATTGACAGTTAAATTGAATTAGAATTTATTTACCCGTAAAATACCCGATATTCATAATTTTGAAATTGTTGTGAATTTTATTGACTGTTTGGATGATTGGTCGTGATGGATGCTATTGGTTGACATTTGGATGTTTATTTATTTTGATATGTCATGTTATCATCCTGTATATTGTTTACCGTATATAAAACTGTAAATTTAATTATTTTGAAATAAATTAAGAAATAGGTTGAAATGATATATACCTATGACATTTATTTGGGTTAAAACGATATATATCCATCCCTGGAATTAAATTAAAATAATCGATTCACTTGGCCATAGGATAGAGAATTACATACGGGCACTAGATTGGTTAAATTAAATGACTTTAAAATTTTGAATTGGAATTATTTAAATGATTTGGTTTTAAGAACTAAAAATCAAATTTATGGAAATCAAATTATTTTCAAATTTGAACTTGGAATGTTAAAATTTAAATTTGAATCGAAATTGTTAAATTAATCGAAGTTGAGATTTTAAGTTATAATTGGAAAATGATTTGAATTTTTGGAAATTGATTTGTTCTTAAATTTTTGAATTTTAATAAAATTTTGAATATTGCTGAGTTAAAGTGATATAAAATGATATTTTGAAATTGAGTACGAAATTTAATTTCTTTTGGAGATTTGGATTTTAAATTGGATATTGAAAGAAAATTTGATTTAAGTGTTTTGAATCGATATTTTGGAAATCAAACTCGAAATTGATATAAATCGAAATGGTTTAAATTTGAGAATTGAGTTGAATTAAATTAATTTGGAACTGGAATTTAAATTAATTTGGAATTGGAATTTAAATTAATTTGGCTTTGAAGTAAAATTCGGCTTGAGATCGGAATTGAATCGATTAACTTGAAATGGAAATTGGAACTGATTTAAATTGGAAAATTTGGAAAGTGAAGCAGCTTGAGTTTGAAACTATTTTAAATGAATTATTTAGTATAAACGGTTTAAAATCTATATTCTTAAATATTCATATTATTTTGATTTTCCAAACTATTTTACTATATAAACTATTTTTTACTCAAACTATTTTCTATTAAACTATTTTAACTATTTAATTATTTTAAAACTATTTAAACTATTTTCTAAACATTCAAACTGGTCAAAAGGGTGGAACGTTTATATTTAAATCTTGGATTTAAATGAGAATTAGGTTTAAGTGAAGTTATAACCTAAATTGTAGTTCGAATCAAATTTTGAAGTGAAATCGATATATCAAATCTAATTGACATTTTGAAGTATAATGTGATTTTTGAAGCGAATATGATGATTTTGAATTAAAATTCGATTTTTTAAGCTAGTATGGTAATTTCAAAATGGATTTGATTTTGAAACGAATATGATATTTTGATATCAAGTACAAATTGTTTTTGAAATATAAAAGTACCAAACGATGTGTAAAATTGACTAAAACAGGAGCATACGTCTGGCCAATGAGGTTAGCTACCTCTAACGACGTTGATCCCACATATTACTATTGTGATTTCGTATTTGATGGGTGCACCTTTTTTTCGTTTGGATTGATTGTCGCGACCAGCAACGGATGGGTTACGACCGGCCAGAAAGGGTAAACTGGTAGAGTCCTACCTTAGGCTTAGCCTCACGTGCCTTATCATATTTATCCCTATACGAGCCCATTACGACTTTGGTTTAGAACTGTAAAAATGTGTAAAGGTGGATCAATGTAAAGCCTTAATGCTGTTTTGATATTTATTTTACTAATAGACATTACCTATTATAGCGTATACTATTATATATGATTAGTTTAACTGATCCTTAGGAGATGGAAAAACCGGTAGCATGTCTTAATTTATTGCACTTATACGTTGTGATATTGATTTCACGTACATAAGAGTATTTTAGTCCTGACTCGAGTGTTTTGATTTCCTTTACGCTTAGGATAATCCTGAGTTCTTTTCAGCGCATTGAAGATTATTCTCTGGAGGACGAAGCTGGAGATTTGGTATATTGCTATTATTATTATCCCCTACATCATGCAATTCTGGTGTATCTTTTATTTATCCCTGATGTACAAATATAACTTTGATAAATGTGTATAGATTACAATCAAATATTTTATATAAACAGCTGCATGAACTATTATTTGATTATTATATTTTATCGTTTCCGCTATGAGATTCTGTGTTTGTTTTCTTCTTCTTTCCTTATTCTTCATGTTTAACCCCATTGGCTATCTACATTCCGGATTGTTTAAGTTGGACATGTGTGGATTATTGTCGATTTAAACCTTTCGAAATGTGGGTCGTCACAGAAGGCAAACCCTTTGACAAAGTCGAAAGGTTTACGAAGGCATAAGAAAAGCTAACATTTCGACAACGTCGGAAGGTTCATAATGACATAAGAGGGACAAACCTCTCGACTAAGTCGAAAGGTTCATGGCTGCATATAAAAGGAGGACCTTCCGACCCTGTCGATAGCATGGAGTCAAAAGGTGGGCCGTCTAATCTATAAATAAGACCCAAGGGGTCATGTTTTGGGGATCCTTTCTCTCTGATTCAAAACATGTACTCTTCTTACAAAAAGCATTGTCACCCTAATTGGTTGACGATTTGGGAATTTAATAAAATAAAGTTTCTTGGATAAAGATGGAAGTCTTCAATATTGTTAATTACATTGTTGTTTACTTCAACCTTTGTTGGATTAACCTTTATGTTCCAGGTTCAACTTCATCAAAAGGTTCTTGTCGACAAGATCAACAACACCTCTGATCCACGTACCTACTACAACCTTTCGAAGCCATCAAACCTATGAGCTGAACCATTCGACAAGGTCGACAACTCAACTGGCCCAAACGATTCACTGCAACCTTCCGAAGCCATTAGCTCTGCGGTCAAAACCTTTGGACAAAGTCGACAGCTTTTATGCTCTAATAATACCTGTAACCTATCAAAGCTACAAACCAAGTGTTCTAACCTTTTGATAGGGTTGAAATCTACTTATATCCACTAAAATGTTGACTTCTTAATTCCACTCAAGGAAAGTTATCACCCTAGCCTTCGACAAGATTGAAACCTATATGTAGAGGACTTAACTTAGGGAATCTTAGCCTAATCAAAAGGAAGACCATTGTAGGAGATCTCATATTGGCATAACAAAGCCGGAAGGTTACTTAGCCCATATTCTAAACCTTTCGATGACGTCGAAAGGTCTGATTCAAGAATTATCCATAAATAAAACCAAATTGGAAGGCAACTCCTAAGGGAATTTTGCTCGCTGTTCTTGCAAAGGATCTCTAACCTTCTTAGCATTACTTTGGGGTGTTAACAAGAAATCTTGTTAACATTGGCCTTGTTTGTTTATAAAAGTAATATGGTTAAGTACTATTGTATGGTTGTTTCTTGGATTGTTTTTGTTGGAATTTCGAGGACGAAATACACTAAGGAGGGAGAATATAACGACTCGAAATTTCAAACACATCATATTTAAATATATGAATTATTTAAATATGTGTCCGAAATTTAATAAGATTAAATATGATTTTATAACCCTGCTAAATACTTTTTAATTAATAACTAATGTTAGAAAACTTATTTTTGAAAAGTGATTACAAAAATATAAACTTTGGATAAATATGGAAAATGTGACCAGATAAAATCAACTTTGTGTTAACTGGAAGTTGTTTGAATGTTGTACACCAAGATGTTATCATGTATGAACACTATAGCAAGTGTTTAAAACCCCTTGTAACTAATGGAAATTAACTTAAACTAAATTAAAAACAAAGTACTAAAGGATCCATGAATTAGGGAGAGAACAAAGAAAGGCTTTAACATGGTAAGGTAGGAAGTGAAAGAAGGCATGGCCTTGTTCATGTGGTGTACCCTTGTGACCAAACTTAGGGAAGGGTAAGGGGACTCATTTGGATAATTTTGCAAATCTATAAATAAGCTCCTAAGGTCCCTTCATTTATTCGCTCAATCCATACACTCTAAGTTCCAAAATATTGCACTTCTTCCTCTTCATAATTATCTTAAATCAAATTTACTCTAAACTAGTCCAAACTTCTGCAAACTCATTCTAATATCCAAAACCACCTTGCAACATAACTCCATATACTAAAATCTAGGAGAAGTGAAGCCCTATCCTCCATACCCATCTAGGTTGTGAGCAAAGGATGGGAAAATCGCCTAGGCCGTGCCCTTCTACCCCCTCTATGCTCTAGTTTTTGCTTGATTCTCGGCTTTTATGTGGAAAGAAGGAAGTGTAGAGTGGTTTTAGTGAATGTTGGTAGGAAGAAAATGAAATTTGATCCAAACAAAAGTGAGTCAATCTCGCGTTGAATATAGATAATTACATGGTAAATAGACATGTTAATATTGCTTGAAATATTGCTTGTTATTTTGTAATAATAATAATAGACATTAACTACTTAAAGTTAGAACCTTTGATTATATGATTATTTAAGTATGCAAATTGCTAAAGTACTTTTCTTTAAACCATTGAAAAGTAATGTTCAAAATAAGTGCTTTCGAATGCTTATAATGGATATGCTAGCTCGTATATATGTTAATACATGTTTAATAGTGATATAGTATTAACTTCAAATCATATATGTGTATAGAGTGGAATGACACTTAATATTGAATTGAATACAAAATTTTCCATATAACGATAGTTTCTATAAACGCACTTTGAATTCCTTAAACTATAACTTATGAAAATTGTGATTTAATAACATATCTTAATAATAACATTGCTTGGTTATTATCTACACTTCTATAAGTGTTTAGAAAAGCAAAGGATATTTTTTGGAAAGTTATAAAAGAAGTAAATCAAGATAACAATAGACTGAAGTGAAAAGGCCTCTACAATGACACTTTTAAAAATAGTCCGTCTTTGAAAATAACGCACATTTTTGTGGAAACTTTCTTAGAGATTTCTTTACGAATTAATCAAGTAAATAATATGTTGCTTTTATTAGGAAAGTTTTGAAGTTTAAATCATTTGATACGTAGTTGAGCTAAGTGAAAAAATTTATAGCGAAATAGTCGTTATAAGTGTAGTTCGGTAAAATACCCTATTTTCGGAAAATTCTCCAAAATAACTAAGAGATATTCTATGGGATTTTTCTTTATGGTTTTCAAGTACCCAATGTATAGTAACTGCTGTAAAAATAATGCATAAAAAATCACCTGTTCAGATGTCAGAAATCTAGGCGCAAATTTATAGCAAATTCACCTTAAACGACAGCCTAAAACTTTTAGCAGCACTATCTAAGTGTTGTCTTTGCTTCTGAAACACTTCATAGCTGTTGCGAATTATTTTAGTAGGATTTGGGGAAATGCTATCTTTTTTCGTTTGAAACTATAAATTGTGTAAAAAATGATATTTAAATTAAGTATTTTTCTCTTATTTTTAAGGGTTTTTTTTATAACTTATATAAAGTGTTTAAAATTGGTTTCATGTTTAAATATATTTTAACATGTAATTGTGAATTTTTAAACTAAGTAACTTTTAAAATAAATACTTGTTTTTCTATTTAGTCCAAATCCTCTATTTTTATATAATATTCTTTATAAATAATTATCCTATATTTTAATTAGTTTTAAAAGTATTTTAACATATTATTAAGTATTTTAAAGATATTTATGTATATAAGTTCTAAATATTAAATTAAGTATTTTATAAATATAATAAAGGGAATTTGGATTTTAACACTTAATTTAAAATAAATTGTTTTATGGAATCAACTATAAGGATATTGCCTTAATCAATAAGTGTGGATATCCTTCAGTCTTTAAATAAATGTTTGAAGTTATCAATGGATAGGTAAATAATTTTAGGTTGTGGTAAACTATGTTTTTAGCAACACTTATTTTTAACCCTTATCATTAAGTATACTTGCGAATATAATTAGATATTCACTAATGGATATTTAATTGAAAAATACAAGTAAGTGGTTTAGGTTTGTTGTGACAATTGTCTTAGCAACTCTTGTCTTTAGCCCTTAAATACTTTAAAAAGGGAGTTTTAAAGAGGGATGTTTTCAAAGTATAAAATGTTTGGCTTTGTGTGACAATTGTTTTAGCAACACTTACCTTTAACTCTAAAATGTAATTTAACCTTTAAAAGGAGAGTTTTAGCAACATTTGTCTTTAAACTCTTGAATTATAATTTAAAAGAAATATTATAAATCTTTAGCAATTAAATGGAATGGTTTTAGGTTTGTAGTTGTTTGCAAAAAAAATGGGCAAACACCTCCAAGTCGTATGATTTAGTTGATTTTATGTTGTTTTAGTGATCTGGGTGATTTATAGTGGTTCGGCCAGAATGTGCCTACGTCCACTTTATATGTTATTCTCCTTTACTGTTCAGATTACGAGTACAAAGATTTGATACAAGTATATGAAAGTTGTTTGAAAGTTCCATCCGTGCTTGAGCTCTCCAACTTGTCCCCATTGTTGTACCCCTGCCCCTCTATTTATAGAGTGAGGCTGGGGGTAGGGGTCTTAGATGTATATAGCTGTTGGTGGGCCTGGGCTGATACAATTTGGCCTGGCAAAGTTGGTCTGGAACGCCTTGGTCTGGTGGGATTTGGTCCGGTGGAACTTTGGTTCGGTGGAACTTGGTCCGGTGATGGTTTTGATCCGGTGGGACTTTGGTTCGGTAATAGGTGGAGCGGCAGAGGCTGGTTCGGTGAGGGCTGGTTCGGTGGTAGGAGTGGTAGAGGCTGGAGTTTGATTCGGCGAAGGCTGGTCCGGTGAGGCGGTGGAGGTTGGTTCGGCAGGGCTGCCTTGGAGTTGGTTCGACAGGGCTGCCTTGTAGTTGGTTCGGCAAGGGTTGCCGTGTAGTTGGTTCGGTCAGGGATTGGCTCGGTCGAAATTTATTCAACACTTGCCCCCCAAAGTAGGGCATATGGGTACGCACATGGCGTGCTTTGCTTTAGCTTGGATATCCTCACCCGGTCCTGCATGCCGAACCAACTGGTCCGGTCATTAGTATTTGTCTATAAGTATGGACCTCGCGTCTATGTTCACCCTTCACCGTTTGGAATAGCGGAATCAACTGAATACCGAATCAGACTTGTTTGCTTGAAATAACCGGACCAGCCAATTACCGAATCAATTCATCTGCCGAACCAAGTGAGCCGAATGATCCTTTAAAACTGATCCATCGAACGAACTCAATCTTTTTAGCGAAAGGGCTTGAGTGCCGAATGAACTGACCGAATAAACTAGGGAGTAACAGGCCGAATGAGAATTAGTGCCTTGAACTACCGAATGGCTTGAATGTCGAATGAAGCTTCTTCCTTGTACTACTGAATGGCTTAAACGCCGAATGAAGCTTCTTCCTTGTACTACCGAATGGCTTAAACGCCGAATGAAGCTTCTTCCTTGTATTACTGAATGGCTTAAATGCCGAATGAAAGTTGAACCTTGTTATACCGAATGAGTTTACGTGTTTATAAGTGGAACTCTAGACAATATACACTTGTTCGTTAGATCTCTATATCCCTTGTTCTAACAATGTGCTTTTTCGTGTTGCAGATAATGTCTCATAAAGTTGAAACCCTTTCCGACAAGAAGAAATCTACGGACAGAATAGAATCTCCCGTCGTGCCCCCAGTCCAGCCGAATCCAGAACGACATGGGCCCACCCCGAGATCGCTAGTGGACGGGTACGATCCTCAAGAGCTTCTGAACTCACCTTCTGATTGCTTCCCTAGCTCCCTCAAAGACGAGCAGCTTGATGTCATTTCTCGCTCTTTCGGGATTGACAGAGCGCGTATGCTATTGCCGGGGGAGGGAGTGATGCCATATAATCCCCCCGAAGGGTATTTCGCCTATAGTCGGTACCATTGCATGTGTGGGGCCATTCCCCCGATCAATGCTTGGATAATCAACTTCATCACCTACTTGAAGGTAGCTCCGTTTTAGCTTCAGCCTAACTCCTATGCCATCCTGGTGAGCCTGTTTGTCATTTTCCAGAGGAGGTACGGGCGTCCTCCCTCCAACCGGGAGGTCCGGTACTTGTACAATTTGAGAGGCTATAAGAAGGGGTCTCCATACATCAGCTTGGAATCAGCCGTATCTTTCAAGCCGGTCCTGGACTTATACTCGAAGTTCAGCATGTTTAAGAAAGAATGGTTTTTTATCAAGGATGACTCTGTTTCCATCCGTCGCTTCACTTCTGGCTGTAAGTCTTAGGCTTATTTATAATTTCCGTTCTGACTGCAATGCCTCTTCTTATGTGTTTTTATTTCTTGCTAGCGACAGGTGGCTTTGCGGTCGTGGAGAATGATCGCTTAGTTCAGATGGCTGTAGAAATAGAAGCCATTACGGGAAGGGACAGATCGGCTTCTTACTTGATCAGGAATGCTACACTTCTGGGGCACAACCTGATCCTTCCACATCAGTCCGTGGTTAAGCAGAGAGACACGGCGGAGGAGAGAGCTACCAAAGTTATAGGAGGGGTTACGGCGAAAAGCAACAAAAGGAGACCCTTCCCGACGCATCCAGTCGCCGGGGGGAAGAAACTCAAGAAGTCCGATGGACCCTCTCCCAGCACACATCCAGATGTTCAGGAGGAGGAAAAAGTGGAGGGGGAAAAAGGCGAGGACGAAGGAGGTGAGGTAGGGAGCGGAAGTAGTAGAGAAGGCGACGGTGATCGTCACGGTGACGATGGTGGCGAAGGACAGGTTGGTGATGGCACCGGGGCTTTGCCTCCTGGGCAGGCGGGCGTGATTCAAGAGTGCACAGATGACGCTCTCCGCCAAGCCTTCGAAGAGTTGGAGGAAACGGAGAAGTCCAAGAAAGCTGATAAGGTTGGGACCGACGTCGATTTATCTTCCGAGAGTGCTTCTACTAAGGCAACTTCTGCAGTTCAAGGTGAATTTCTTTCTATTCTTTTTAATTCTCGAATGATGGCTCAATGCATGCTGGTGACACTTGATTTTTATTCCAGGAGCGAACAAAACGGCCAAGACCTCAGATCTTCGGCACAGGCTTGAACAATACAAACTCCTCAAAGCTTCCGCCAAGCCGAAGCCTCCTACTAACCGTCCTGGAGACGTAGTCGGCTATCGTCCTCTTCTTGGAGTTATTGAAGAAGATATACAAAAGAGGAAGAGGAGTCGATCTACGTTTGAATCTCTTCCTGGCCCTCCGGCCCCACTCCAGCCTATTCATGATATTGAGGAGGAGGACACCGAGTTTATACCTTCCCCACATCTGTCAGAGAATCCAACCGTCACCCCGATAGATCACCCTGGCGTAGTTCGCAATCCGTTTGCGGGTCATCCAGACTTGGACCCGGCCTCTCATGACATCTCCTTCGATGAGGTTACTGGTGAGCCTCTTCTCCCTCGCAATCCTATGGTACAGGTGCTTGACGAAGCTAAGTCCCTGGACCTTGATTTGCTTACTACCTGGGTTGTAACTCTGGGGAATGAGGCTAAGGAAAATATTGACCGGGTTGCTGAGGAGACCAGGAAATTGATGGGGCATCATGCCCGACTAGTCAAGGCCGGGGAGGAAATTGGGAGTGCCAACATTCGGCTACGGTTAATGGTCTCCGACCAGGCTAAGCAGCTTGCCGATCAAGCCATCCAAATTTCTCAGCGCGAGGCCGCATCTAGGCAAGTGAAGAAGATTATGGAAGAGGCCAGCAGGGCAGAGTTGCAAAAAATGGAGGCCGCCTGCAAGGAGCGAATTGACATGGCCATCACGACGGTGGATGAGGTTCGACAAGCAGACCTTGAGCGGGCGCAGGAATTATCGGGGAGACTTGAGGCCGCGGAGCTTGCTCAGTCCAGGTTGAAGGAGGAGATGGAGGTGATGAGGATATCCCTTCAGTCTGACCGCTCACGATACCGATCGGAGAGGGATGTTGCCGTCTCTAAGCTGCGTGCTTCTGAGACCCGAATGAGGGAGCTTGAGGAAAACGAGGGGATGATGGATGAGATGCTCCAAGATATGTATTTCTGCACTTGGAAGCAGGGTAATTTATCCTAGATGGATGATTACCCCCGAGTTATGGCCAGGATTTATCTCCGGGCTCTGGAGGAGGCCAGGGCTGATGCGGATAAAGAGGGTGGTGCGGTCTTCAGAATGGATGTGGTCACTGCCCAGTTTACCAAGGAGGAGATGGTGGCGGTGAAGGAGGGTATGCGGCTGCTTGCTGTTGAGGAGGCAGGTGTGCAAGTAGAGGATGATGACCAGGATGGTCAGGAAACATGTGCTGGTAAGTCTTCCTTTCTAGTCTTTCCGTTAACTTGGTTGCTTATCACTAATGAACTCTTTCTTTGACCGGACAAGTGGGCAACAGGACAAGGATAAAACTCCGACGCAGCCGGCTCCTTGATTTGACCTGGATACCTTTTTGTGGACTTGACATTGTTGTATATGTTAGTCTCAAAACAGTAACGTAACTCTTAGGTTGTAATTATGCTACTTGTAATAAACAACATTATTCTTGACGTGTAATTTTTTAACTTAAGCTGATTCTGTCGTTTTTGAATGTTTTTGCTATTTTGACATGTTATATGAGAAATATAGCTATGCATATGCTTGTAATTCAATTGTGTTTGATGTCAAGTTCTTGCTTAAAACATAATTTCATGTCTTGCAATGTTGGTGTGATGTGTGAATAAATTATAGCCACGTGTTTATACATGAAAGAAGAAAATACCGCCCTTCATATTTTACTTGAAGATGGCAGCTTTGAATGTCTTGCGTGACTGAGTATGGAATGCGGTGCAGTGTCTTGCTATGAGTATCCGCTTCCATTAGCAAATGTCTCTTATTCTGTGTCTTGTACTTCAGGGATTGTTATAGAGGATAAGAGAAAAGTTTCTTAAATAAAATTGAAATATGTGAAATAGTAAAACTTCCAATCATGGAAGGCCTTCGATGTGCTTAAGTTCATGGAAAACGGGCTTTGTAGTCACTTTCCCTAGCTGTGGGTCTTGGAGACATTTGTTACCCATCTTACGCCTCCGCGGGGAGTTAATCTTTTTTACCATAGACGTAATTAAGATACATCAGAGCCGAGATCGCGCAAAGTAACTACCCGGGCCATTATGGCCCGTAATCGTGGGTATTATTCGATTTACTGTGGCCGGCTAGCGTGGGTGCCGATCGTCAACCGTGAACTACCCCTGGCTGGCCACACCTTATGTTGGGTCTTAAAGTAGGTTCACAGTTGCCGGCGAGCCGAACGCCGTAATGAGCTGCCTTGGCTATAGTCGGCCTTCTCGGTGGCTTATAATCGGCTCATTACAGTTGGCTTTAAGGGCTGTCGCGAGCAATGAGTTCACCCGCAGCAGAGGGATGCCGGAGCAAAAGTGTCTCATTGGCGAGGGCATAGATTCGCATAGTACCTGTTAGGTCTTGTCTAGGTGAAGTTGCGTTGTGGAGTGCCTTGAATGGAAATGCTATATGTACAGGATTTTTTTCAATAGAAAAGGATAAAGTTAACAAGCAGCCAATATATAAAGGAACAAGTTAAAAAAAGAGACAAGGTTTTTTAAAGTGGTTCGGCATGAAAATGCCTACGTCCACTGATTCTCTTTGTTAATTCACTTCATATGGGCAGTACAAGTTAAGAAAAGTATCGATGGAGGTGTTGGATGTTCCATGCCCTCTGGAACACCTCTCCGTCCACTATTGACAAAATATAAGCTCCATTGTGGAGATCTTTATGAATTACATATGTTCCATCCCAGATTGGATCTAGTGCTCCGGGGTGAGGGAAGATGCACTTGAGGACAAGATCTCCTTCTTGTAAGGTACGATGCTTGACTTTGGAGTTGTAGTGTGCTGCCACTTTTTGCTTGTGGGCTGCTGCTTTGAGGGCTGCATCATTTCTTCTCTCCTCAATTAGATCCAAAGACATGTGAAGGAGTTCTTCGTTATCTTCTGGGTTATAGTGGATCCTACGGTGGGAAGGCACGATGGTTTCAACTCGGAGCATAGCCTCCGATCCGTATGCCAAAGAGAAAGGGGTATGCCCTGTCGATGTTCTGAAAGATGTGCGATAGGCCCACAGTGCCGTAGGGAGTTCATCCACCCAAGCGCCCTTTGACTTTTCGATCTTATTTTTGATTAGAGTTTTCAGAATTTTGTTGACGGCTTCGACTTGTCCGTTTGCCTGGGGATAAGCTACGAATGAGAAGCTTTTGTGAATTTCATGCTCTTGGCACCAGTTAGCGAACTCCTCGCTGTCAAACTAAAGTCCATTGTCCGATATAATTTTGAATGGGACTCCGTACCTGCATAGAACATTTTTGATCAAGAAGTTAATAACTTTCGCTGATGATACTTTATTTAGGGGTTCTGCTTCCACCCATTTGGTGAAATAGTCGACTGCCACTATAGCATATTTGGCCCCGCCTCGGCCCATTGGCAGTTCGCCGATTAAGTCAATTCCCCATATTGCAAAGGGCCAAGGGCTGTTCATTTGAGTAATCTCAGTGGTTGGTAGCCGTGGAATCTTAGCAAACTTCTGGCATCTGTCACATTTCCTGACGAAATCTAAGGCGTCCTTGCTTAAGGTGGGCCAGAAATATCCATATC
Organism: Allium fistulosum; assembly: GCA_030737815.1. Classification (NCBI taxonomy): domain Eukaryota; kingdom Viridiplantae; phylum Streptophyta; class Magnoliopsida; order Asparagales; family Amaryllidaceae; genus Allium; species Allium fistulosum. Next base: position 149,490,883 of record CM060906.1, on the reverse strand, counting down.
GGAGTATCTTTTTTGCCAAAGTCTGCCCTCCGGTGCGATCTCCGCAGCTTCCTTGATGAATGTTGGATAAGATTTCCTTGGCTTCCCTTCCAGCGACACACCTTAATAAAGGGTTAGAGAAGCCGTGCCGATAGAGGGTGTCCTCTTGTATTGTGTAGCGGGAAGCTTTCCTCAAGATTTTCTTGACTTCGTTACGCCCGTCGGGTAGTGTGCCACTTCGTAAGTAGTCTCGGATGGGAGTCATCCAAGTTGCTTCTTCGGTTGCAGCTATCAGATTCACTTGCTCAAAACTTGGGGTCAGTTGCTTTGAGATGGCTACTGCTCTGGAAATAGCGCCATCTCTCATGCTGGCTTGCTTTGCCAATTCATCGGCCTCTTGGTTCTCTTCCCGAGGGATGTGTTTGACTAAGTAGTCGTCCAAACGACTGAGAAGTAACTTGGTCTTCTTTAGATATGCTATGAGTCGTTCTTCTCGAGCCTGGAATTCTCCTAGTATTTGATTAACAATAAGTTGAGAATCGCTAGACACAAAGAATTAGCTCCGATTTCTAAGGCAAATTCTAATCCAGCTATCACTGCTTCATACTCTGCATCGTTGTTGGTGGCAGCGAATTCCAACTTTATAGCATGGTGCAGCTTATTTCCCCTGGGAGTAATTATTACCACACCTGCCCTCGAGCCTTGTTCGTTTGATGCACCATCCACAAAAAGGTTCCACTTGATGTCTTCTGCTATTTCTGATTACTCCTCACCTTCGCCGGTAGTGAATTCGGCAATGAAATCGGCCATGGCTTGCCCCTTGATGGCGGTGTGAGGATGGTAGGTAATATCATATTGACTTAGTTCAATGCACCATTTAAGTAGTAGCCCAGAAGTGTCAGGACGATGGAGTACCTGCCTTAGCGGTTGATCGGTCAGAACTCTGATGGAATGGGATTGAAAATAGTGTCGCAGTTTTCATGATGCGATTAGTAGACAGTATGCTAGCATCTCAAGTTTAGGATATCTGACTTCTGCCCCTGTAAACCTCTTACTTACAAAGTATACTGGCCGCTGCGTGCGGTTGTCTTCTCTTACCAAAGCAGCGCTTAGAGCATGAGATGATACATCAAGGTATAGGTATAACTCTTCGCCTTCGTTTGGAGTCAAGAGTACCAGCGGTTTCTGGAGGTGTTCGATTAAGTTAAGGAAAGCGGTTAAGCATTCGTCAGTCAATTCGAACTTTCCTTTGTCTTTCTTTAGAGCTTCGAAGAAGGGGACACACTTGTCCGTTGCTTTGGAGATGAATCGGCTCAGGGCGGCCACTTTCCCATTCAGGCTTTGCATTTCCTTTCGAGTGGAAGGTATTTTGATATCTTTTAAAGCTCGGACTTGTTCAGGGTTTGCTTTAATCCCTCTGGCATGGACGATGAATCCTAAGAACTTTCCTGATGATACTCCGAAGGAGCATTTTAGAGGATTAAGTTTCATTCCATACTGGCGAAGTACTTGAAACATCTCGCCCAGGTGGCTTACGTGATCGTCGGCTTTCCTTGACTTTACCAGCATGTCATCCACATACACTTCCATAGTTTGTCCAATTAGCCCTGCAAACATCTTGTTGACGAGGCGCTGGTAGGTGGCTCCTGCGTTTTTAAGTCCGAAAGGCATTACCTTGTAGCAGTACAAACCCTGGTCAGTGATGAAACTAGTGTGGTCTTGATCGGGAGCATGCATAGGAATTTGGTTATATCCTGAGTATGCGTCCATAAAGGATAAGAGTTCGTGCCCGGCTGTGCTGTCTACAAGTTGATCGATTCGGGGAAGTGGGAAGCAATCCATTGGGCAGGCGTCATTTAAGTTAGAGAAGTCAATGCATGTTCGCCACTTCCCATTAGCCTTCTTTACCAGTACCGGGTTGGCGATCCACTCTGGGTAGATGGCTTCTCGTTTGAAGTCATTGGCAAGTAGATTCTTTACTTCTTCATCGAGGGCTGCTGATCGTTCTGCCCCCATACTTCTCTTTCTTTGTTTTACGGGCGCCTTGGTAGGATCAATGTTTAGTACGTGGCATGCTATGTCAGGGGAGATTCCGGTCATGTCAGCATGTGACCATGCAAATACATCCAAGTTGTGGCGGAGAAAGTCAATGACTTATTCCTTTAACCCTTCTTTTAGTTGGGACCCAATTTTCAATAGTCTACTCGAGTCACGTTTGTCTACATATACAAATTCCATAGCCTCTGCAGGCTCAGCGGTGGCCTCCTCCTCTTTGTCCCTGGGGTCTAATTCATTGAAAGGGTCGCTGGTATATCGAAGAGAAGGGGCTTTCTTTAGTTGCTATGCTTCCAAACTTTTTGTGCAGAGGGCAACCTCTACACTCTTCCCTTTATCCTTCCTGTGGTTGTTGCGAAGTTCAGTTACATAGCAGTCTCGAGCAACGTCCTGGTCTCCCTCTACTTCCCCTACTCTATTGTCCGTTGGAAATTTCATCTTTAGGCACCATGGGGCCAGGACGATTTGGAAGTTAGACAAGGCTGGCCTTCCTAAGAAGGCGTTGTAGGCCAAGTGGTTTTCTATCATCACAAATGTCTGTTTCCGCACAACGGAGCGGGGATGACTTTCAATTTCAACAAAGAGGTCGAGTTGCCCGAGGGGCATCTTCGCATCTTCGGTGAAACCGTGTAGTGGTTTATTGCAGGGAGAAACGTCCTTTATTGATAGTTTCATTTTGTCGAATGCATGCTTGAATAAGATATTTACTGAGCTTCCAGTGTCCACTAGAATTCGAAAAACTTCGGCTGGACCGAGCCGGGCAGAGATAACCATGGGATCCATGTGAGGGTACCGCCTTCCCTCTAGGTCACGCCTACTGAATGTGATGTCATCACTCTCTTTCCGCTTTGGGTGGCGTTCTCCTATAACAGAATTAACACAGTCTTCCTTGTTTCTAAGCGACTTTCCATATCTTTCCATCTCTGTCCAGCTTCTGTCGGCGATGTGCGGTCCTCCCGAGATGGTATGGACCACTATCTTCTCTTGACTGGAGCCGCTAGTGTTGCGATTTCCTCTGCCTATCTCTGGTGAGGGTAGCCTTGGGTTCTCATTGGCAAGAGCTGGAGTCCTGTTTTGACCTTTTACATAGCGTTCCAGTCTCTTCCTTCTGACGTGTTCTTCAATCAAGTCCTGGAGATGATGGCATTCATTGGTATCATGCCCGTGAGATTCGTGGAAGCGGCAGAACTTTCCAGATTTCTGCGCGTTATCTGATTCCTTCTTGTATGGTGGGCGTTTGTATCTAACTTTGTCTTGGGTGGCAAGGAAGATGTTTTCGATGGTCTCATTCAAAGGAGTGTAAGTGTCGAATCTCGGTCCTGGCCGATATAGGCGCTTTTCTCCCTTCTTGCCCCCAGCATTGTCTCTAGAATCATTTCTTCGAACATCCTTCGCTGCAGCGGGCGTGTTGCCGTGAGTTGCCTTATTTTGCTGCCCTGACTGCCCCTCAGTGGCAGCGTCTTCAAGCCTCATATATTTCCCGGCTTCATGGAAGAAATCGGGTAAAGTAGCTGGTTTTTCTTTTGTCAATCTTCTAGCAAATTTAGTATCCGGATGCACACCACTACAGAGGGCCATTAGGATAAGCTTCTCATCGGCATCTTGGACTACGGCCGTTGCGGCATTGAATCGGGTTAGGTATTGCTGCAGCTTCTCTCCAGGTTTCTGTTTGATACTGGATAAGGAATAAGCGTCCTTGGGTTGTTCCACATGAATGCGGAACTGGCTGATAAACTTTTCTTTCAACATCTCCCACGAGCTGATGGATCCCTAGGGTAAATGACAGAACCAGGAGGTAGCTAGATCTGCTAAGAATAGCGGAAAGCATTTGCACAGTACTCCCTCTGTTGCTCCACTCATGAGCATATGCTGTGTGTATCTCTGTAAGTGTACAACGGGGTCGGAGGTTCCTTTGTAAGGTTCCATTGTTGGCATTTTCCATTCTCGGGGGGTGATGGCAATTTCGATATTGCGGGCGAAGGGGCTGCTTACCCTAGCGCCTATCCCTCGATCTCTTTGATCCCGTTGGACGCACTCTCTGAACAAGCATGCCATCCTTTCATCAGAATTTGGAGCAGATAGGAATGAGTTCGGTTCTGCTCTCTGTGACTGATTCCGTCCGGATGACCTGTAGGGATGGTATCGTCTATCATTCCTGATATTTTCCAGTGGCTGTCTTTGGTCTTCTGGGAGCATGCTAGGATCAGCTACAGTTGTCCCTTGCCTCGATCTTCCCCTACTGGGTTCTGATCTAAGCACTTCCTCGGGTCCAACTTCGGGCTGGACTCTAGCTCGGCCCCGTTCATTGGTGTTTCCATGGTCAGGCAGTACGACAGGCTTAGCCACAATTGACCTCCGTCCGGTACCTCCCCCGTTGGGTTTGGTTCCAAGCGTTTCCTCAGGCCTAACTTCGGGCTGTGCTCGGTCTCGGCTCCTACCATGGTCGCTTCTGTCGTTAGCTCCTTCGAAGAAGGAAGATCTTTGCTGTCTCTGAGATCCTCTAGACTGGGACTCACCCCATGATTCAGTGTTGCGGTTGGACTCTTCAGCATCCCTTAAGCGTGACATGAGATGGTCCACCAAGGCTTCCTGCTGGGATGCGAAGCGATTAGTCACTTCAGCCACAACCCTGTCTAGATCTGCCCTAGTAATTTCCGCAGGTTGTTCTGTGGCAGGAGTTGTCGGATTTGCCTGACCTTCATTTGGTACTGCTGTTAGAAGGGGACGACTTACTTGATCTGTTACCACTGGATCTGGAAGACTACTGGTCGCGATGTTCTTTCCTTTGTTAACATCTTTCTTCTGCTTGGGAGAAATGTTTTCCAAGCAATGAACGACGCTGTCAGGAAGAAGGTTAAGTGGGAGAAGCTGAAGCTTCGAGCTTCTCGTTCTCAGTGAAAGCACCAAAAATGTTTGCACAAAAAATGGGCAAACACCTCCAAGTCGTATGATTTAGTTGATTTTATGTTGTTTTTAGTGATCTGGGTGATTTATGCAAATATATGAAAAGCAGGGACTAAACTGTAAAAGACACACAGATTTATAGTGGTTCGGCCAGAATGTGCCTACGTCCACTTTATATGTTATTCTCCTTTACTGTTCAGATTACAAGTACAAAGCTTTGATACAAGTATATGAAAGTTGTTTGAAAGTTCTATCCGTGCTTGAGCTCTCCAACTTGTCCCCATTGTTGTACCCCTGCCCCTCTATTTATAGAGTGAGGCTGGGGGTAGGGGTCTTAGATGTATATAGCTGCTAGTGGGCCTGGGCTGATACAATCTGGCCTGGCAAAGTTGGTCCGGAACGCCTTGGTCTGGTGGGATTTGGTCCGGTGGAACTTTGGTTTGGTGGAACTTGGTCCGGTGATGGTTTTGATCCGGTGGGACTTTGGTTCGGTAATAGGTGGAGCGGCAGAGGCTGGTTCGGTGAGGTTTGGTTCAGTGGTAGGAGTGGTAGAGGCTGGAGTTTGATTCGACGAAGGCTGGTCCGATGAGGCAGCGGAGGTTGGTTCGGCAGGGCTGCCTTGGAGTTGGTTCGGCAGGGCTGCCTTGTAGTTGGTTCGGCAGGGGTTGCCGTGTAGTTGGTTAAGTCAGGGATTGGCTCGGTCGAAATTTACTCAATAGTAGTAGACAATATTTTAGCAACATTTGTTTTTAAACTCTTGAATTATATTTTAGAAGAAATATTATAAATCTTTAACAATGTAATTTTTAAAGATATTAACAAGTATTGAATCTTTTATAAAGAGACAGAAGATATTATATGTTTAATTTATAAAAGAAAAGGAGTTTATTATAATAATGTTTTGGTGGTAATTGTTTTAATCTCTTTGATTATAATTCAAGTAAGAAAACTTGTTAAACGATTTGTGAATACACTTACGCTATTGGAATAATTATAATAATACTTTGTATGTATTAAAGGAATAAATGAATAGTTAAATTTATAAGGACAAGTATGTATCATTTATAATGAGAAATCCAATATATTTTAAAAAAAAGATAAAGGAAGTTTTAATTAATAAAAGAGTATTAAATAATGAAGGATGTCTTTATTTATAACATAAGTTTTGTTGGATAAAAAGATGTTTTACTAGTAAAAAGAGTTTTAATTAATAAATGGTAAATTAATTATAAAGGGATTAAATATCATTTATGTGACTTGATTATACTTGGATGATAAGTAATAACTATGTAATGACCTTAGTTTGATTATTTATGAGATGTAAGGACTAATATGCTTAACAATAAAAGTCAAATGAGTATGCTTCTCTATTTTTGAGATCAAGGCTAATGTTTATGTTGGGATAGAGCAATAGAGCTCTAACCTACCGGTATTCTTCTAGGCCGAGAAATAGTTAAGCAAAAAGGTCAGAAACGTGTAAAGTGTGGCACCTTGAATCCCATAAGCAAGCATACAACACTCTATGGCTGATTAGTCTTGGTAGCAGTAAACTTAACTTAGGAAGTATACAAAATGCTTTGTGGATTTATACCAATAAGAACCGTTGGGGAGGAGTATTTGTACGAAATGCATCTAGCTTTCAATTACTCCTAAAAGAAACGAAATTGAGTTAATTGGTAATTCATCGATTGGTTTTGAAGAGTTCGGGATAAGTAAGTGTTTTACTTACTGAATACCACTTCAAAACTATTATATAGGTTTTATGTTTTGGAAGTGAGTGATGGAAACCTTGTGTAGTTCCGAAAATCTATTGTGATGAAGGAATCCATGTGGGATTTATTATCTAATCGAGTTTTATTGAAAACGTGTGAAGATTCCGAACATAGCCTCAATATCGGGAAATGACTAAAGAAAGAGTAGAATGTATGATCCCAGGTTCAACTAACCCAAATAGGGGTTACATCAACCCCATTATCTAGAGTATGCTTATTTATTTGTTGCACATGTGGGGTCGATGATACTTAGTTCACGTGTTAGGGTGTGGGCTGGTTGTTTTTACCTTATGGTATATACTATCTATAGATATACTACACTCGGAAGGTAGTTTCTTACCCTTGTCACAAGTGATCGGTCTCAGTTTGGCTTACGAGTATACTGGGGGGGTCTCTGTGGAAAATCCATTTATATGAACGTACCTTAGCAATTTTGTTTGTATAACTAAATATGTTGTCAAATTTAACAATGTAACTATTTTAGCTATGATTTATATTTATAATGAAAAACTTGGACATTATTACAATATCACTCAATTTTCCTTGAGTTTGGTTATCGTAAGGTAAAAACTCATCCATGTTTATTTATGGCTTAGTCTTATGAGATGTAGCATCCCCCTACTTGGAGGCCCAAAACTAATGGCTATGGATGCTGCGGTCATCCATAGTATTAATCTTCGACGACCAAATACGGCGGCGCTAGATATATTGATACACAGATCACAGAAATATGGAAAAAATTTAGCAATTCAAAAACACATTTCCATATTCAACTCAAAATATTTCACGTTCATTACATAATCCCAAATTACATTAACCACGTATCGCAAAATAAAATTATTACAATTACGCTAAGAGCGACATATGTAGATGCCCCCTTGGTTTATCAGAGTATACAGTAAGGCTAATAAATTTGCCTTTACAAACAAATACACAGCGGAAAAAGAAAACTCTAAATAACTATCTGCCTCATGCACACCTTCGGAAGCTTTATTCATCTAAGAAGAGAACCTGAAAACCCTGAACCTCAAACTACTCAAAATAAATTAAGTACCCGAGAGTTTAAGGGGAAAACAAAAACTTCGAGTCAGACATAAAGCTTGGTATGCAAAATAATCTAACATCTCAATCCCTTTTAGTTATCTAGTGAGACTATGTAGCTTAGTACAACGGGTTTTCCCCTTACAAGTATCCTAAAAACTTTATAAATCCATATACTGTGCTCCTCAATCCACAATGGTTAAAACATACAATTTCAAAATATTACAATGATTTGCATACTTGAAAATAATTAGGATTTCCCATTCCCAGTTTAGACTGACACCCTATCATAATTATAGTTTCTAGGGTCATTATTAACCTTTTTAGTTTTCAGGAGTTAACTAATAACCTTGGTATACCAAATATACACCCTGTCCTATTCAAAGTTTTCATGGGATCACTAAGAACCTATAGGCTCCTGCCAGTTAACTTAATAAATTCATGGGTCTTCCTGAACCTATTAGTCCTTCCAATAACTAATTACCTTATCCTAGTTTTCAGCGTTTACTAGGAACCGATTTATTTATCCAGTAACTCACTTCACATCCTAGTTTTCATGGGTTGACTAGGAACCTACTGATACTTCAATTAGCCACATTCTTATCCTAGTTTTCAAGGGTATACTAGGAACCTATTGACTGATGTCAATTATTAGAATGAATATAGTTTTCATGGGTTCACTACAAACCAATTAGCTCATGCCAACTGTCCTTAATACATAGTTTTCATAGGTTAACTATGAACCTGCTGGTTTCCTCCATTAACTACTTAATCATAGTTTTCATTGGTTTACTATGAACCTTTTGGGTTACACCAATAACTTCTTTATCATAGTTTTCATGGGTTTACTATGAACCTTTTGGTTACCTTCAATAACTACCAAGTTTTGGCATCCTATATTATGTCACCTTGACTCCTTATATGCAGTTCTACTCATTCAGGAGTTTAAGCCATTTATATTCACTATTGAGTTAACCTAGCTGGTTCTTCTACCCCTTTTTTCGCCAAAATACAGTTATGGGTTATCATGTGAATATATTCTTATTTGAAGATGCAAAACAAAAATTTTAGCTATACTAATCATGTTGGTCTAATGTCCATGAAATATATTTCATAAAACACAGTTAACACCTCTAACTTATATTTTTATCAAGGCAATACTTCTTCAAAATTTAATACTTAAAACTTAAAACCATTACAAACTCCTTTATATAAGCTATGGGTTTTTCCTTTAAAAATTTGAGTATGGGTCATCAAACCTATCGACAATGTCGAAAGCTTCTACTTTTAAACACTTTGAAAGCAAAGATCATTTCTTTTTAAAACAATAGGCTCCAGCCTCTTTAGTACTTTAAACATTTTCTTCGAAATCTTTCGGCTTTGATAAAGTATTACTATATATGTGACATCCCGCACCTCTGGGCACCCCGAAAATCGGACATGACTAGAGGCACGGGTGGTCGGCTGAAATAAAAATCCATAACATAGCACAGAGACTAAGGCAACAGCATAAAATGATTAAAGTATTAAAGCGGAAGAAAACTTTCACTAATTATAAATTAATAGCAAAACAGCTTCATTAAAAACAACATTATCCCAAATTTATTTCTAAAACCAAAAGTACCAAGTAGTCTCCACCAAAACATAAATCATAACAAAGTTCACAATATAGGTCCCCATATATAGATTATAATACGAAAAAAAGAAACAAAGTACGTGAAACAAAAGAAACAAAAGCTAAAGATAACAATTGCTCCAATGACCCTCCAAGCTGCAAAGAACTGCAACCTAGATCTGCCCTCCTGTAATTTGGGGAAAATAGGAAAAATAGGAATGGGTCAGACATAAAGTCTGGTGAATGAGAAATAAAATGAAGCAGAAAAAATAAAATAGTTTAATTCCAGGTCTTCCCTGTATATCGCAGAGGGGGAATAATATAATGCAGTGAATCCTTCTTAGATACAGTTCCTAAGAAGCCAAAGTCAATGGTCACTCTAGGGAAGTCAACCATGTCGTAATACTAAACGTCAATCGGCATGTCAGACCTGCTGTCCTTAACTATCCACATTCTACAGCGTGAAAGTCATGCTCTTCACCCATGCACTAGGACTAAATGCCTCTTACGTCTGACCGGAGCCAACTCAAACAAACTCGCAGGACCTCGAAGTTGCGCTCAGGCTCCGCCAAACTGGACTCCTATCATCTTGTCTCCTCGGTCACCAACATGGATTTGCCCCTATCCAAAGTGTCAGACCTCCGAAAGAGTGCCCCCAACTAGGTTGGCTGCGCAAAATCCTCGAACGATCTGTCTAAAGAAGCCAACATCGGAGCACACTTGTCATATTCCGTCCGCGTCGATCTGCCTGAAGAAGACTACGATTGTGGATGCTATCTATCCTACGTACTAGCAACCTATGATAGGTAACAAACACCCTTCTGAACCTACTTGCCCTCTCCTAGTATGTACAGCCAAAACTATATTTTGGTCTTAGCTGCATGAAACACCTATCCAGACCTTTACAAAGTTTGCCTACCAAATCGCTTCTAGATTAATTAATTTTACCGTTACAGTTTACATATTGTTTATTTCCATTAATCCGCTTTAGGCCATTTTTACATCCGATTTGGTTATTTAAAAATTTCCTTTTTTCTTACATAAATGGTATTTCAATTTCACGTCCGTTCAGTCCGTATGGTTTGTCTTTAATTTTTATGACATGTTGTTACAGATTTACACTAGCCTTTAGCGTCCATTTAATTTACATTTTTCTTTCCACCCTAATTTACTTTCTCCTTTTAGAGATTTAATCGGTACAAAATTTTTATCCAATAGCCATATACCATTTAATTACATAAAATTCCACTTTTACATTTTTAGTCCACATATGAAACAAACAATTATGCCAATTAGACTTCTCAATTTTGTTCCAAAACCATATTCAAAATTATGTAATCATATCGATCAAAACTATAATTTTATTCCATAACGTATTCTGAATTTATTAAACTAATCTGTTCTACCATTAGAAATTGAATAACAATCCTAATTCAATTTAATTAAACCAATCTTATTTATGCCATGAAACGTGAATAACAATTTGTTTGTTCCAAATTTCAACCCAAACATGAATTAGAATTGAGAAGTTGTAGAAGGAGAAGATACAACAATTTACATAAATTTCTATTTTATTTATGCCATAAAACGTGAATAGACAATTTATACGTCCCATATTTTAAACCAAACATGAATTAGATTTGAGAAGTAGAAGAGGAAGAAGAAGTTGCAATAATTTACATCAATTCTCAATTAATAACAGAAATTAATTCATATTAACGTGCTAGAAAAGAACTAAAATTGAACTACTTTATTTTTCTATTTCATATTAATTCCCACTCACTTAGCCCTTGAGCTTGTATAAATTTGAAAAAGCTTTGCTTTAATCTTTCTCCCATTGATTCTTCTAAATTCTCCAAATTGCTTGAATATATATAGATAATTTAATTTGGTAGAGATTTGTTTATTTAGTAGAGAAAAGGAGGAAAAATAATACACACTAATTTTACTGTAGAACTATGGCGACAACTGAAATACATAGGAAAATTGCTGGAAGCGAACCAGCTATAAAAAACATCACTCCAGATTTTGGGCGACTGTGGGACTTGATCCTTGGTCACTAAGGAAGTCAACATGCGCCCTTACGATTGTACCAAATGCACTTTTAATTTCTTTTTAATTATATTTCCCATTAAATATCGTGGTGTTACATTCTCCCCTCCCCCCCAAAGGATTTCGTCCCCGAAATCTCCAAAGACGGAAGAATGTAATTAACAACCAGCATCCAAGAACTACATCCATCTACTCAACCATCGTCCATTTCTACCATTGTCCTTATTTTTAACTAACGCAATTTATGATTTATGCAAAGTGAAATGCATATGAACTTACTTAATGTGAAAAGGTAGTCGGTCTACTGATTCAGTTGACCTCCTGTAATGCAAGTATGCTTATGCCATGCAACCAAATGTATGCAATTACCCTAGTATAATTGATAATTCTATATATGTGTTTCAATCATTAACCCAAATGCACCATCCATATGCAACATCCATTTATACACACACACACATATATATACAACCACGTGCAAATGCAATAGATAACAGGCATGCATATGCAGGTGTGTGTACCTAGTTGGCCGATTATCCTAATAAATATCGATCAAGTGCATGCAATGCATCCATTTGTAAACATTAGCATCCACTTGCAATCATTTTCATCAATCAAACATAACATGCCCTAATGACATGTTTACAACCAAGCTACCATCCATAGGTTTCACCTAAAGATTATCGAAAAGAGCCTAACTAAGGAAAGATCAAAGAGCAAAGATAGGATATTTGAAGTGTACCTTCAAATAGAAAAGGATAAGAATTTGGAATTCTCTCTTCAGATTCCCATGTGCACTCCTTGGGATCATCACCCCACTGAAACTTCACTAGATAAACATCCTTGTTGCGTAATCTCCTGACGCCGTGTTCCAATATACGGGTGGGTATACGACGCACAGGTGATTCACGCTTTACCTCCACTTCCCTTAGCTGATCGGGTTCTACTACTACTGCGGAATCATGTAGAAACTTCCTCAGATGCGAAACATGAAAAACATCGTGAACTCCTGCCAACTTATCTAGAAGATCAACTATGTATGCCACTTTTCCAATTCGTGCGTTAATAGGGAAGGGTCCTACAAATCTCGGTTCCAACTTACCCACTGAGCCAAATCTCATAATGTTTCTCAGAGGAGAAACCTTGACAAAAACTATATCTCCAACCTTAAACTCCAAATCTGAACGTATTTTGTCAGCATTTGACTTTTGTCTATCTTATGCAGCCTTCAACCTCTTGCGAATCAAATCCACCTTCTCGGAATTTTCCCTCCCAATGTCTTGTCCAAGTAAGATCCTATCGGTGGTATCCCACCAACAGTCTGGTGATCTACACGGTTTGCCATAGAGGCCCTCGAACGGTGCCATCCCAATGCTTGCTTGATAACTATTATTATACGTGAACACCACCAAAGGTAGGTGGTCTTCACAAGAGCCTCCGAAGTCAATGATGCATGATCTAAGCAAATCTTCCAAAACCCTATTTATCCTCTTAGTCTATCCATCTGTCCGAGGGTGATATACCGTGCTCAGATTCAATTCCGCTCCCAAGGCTTGCTGAATACTCCTCCAAAACTCGTTGGTGAATAATGGATCTCTATCGCTCACAATGCTGGCGGGAACTCCATGAAGCCTAACTATCTCCCTTACATAAAGAGTCGCCAAAGAAGCTGTCGTCCTATTACTCTTAATGGGTATAAAATGAGCGCTCTTCATCAGTTTATCCACAATGACCCAAATGCTCGTCTTCCACCTCCGTGACCTTGGTAATCCATCCACGAAGTCCATAGAGACACTCTCCCATTTCCATAATGGAATCTCCAATGGCTGCAACAGTCCTCCGGGCTTCTTCTGTTCCACCTTTACCCTTTGGTAAGTGATGCACTTCGATACATACTCTGCCACCCTCTTCTTTATTCCAGGCCAATAGAATACCCTCTTCATGTCCCTGTACATCTTATCACCACCGGGGTGCACTGTCATCCTAGAATGATGTGACTCGGCAAACACCGCATCTACTAAATCCTCACTATGGGGAACACAAAGTCTACCATCCCTTCTAAGCCATCCCTAGTGTCCATGTATAGTGCCTAAGATGTGGTGATGACTCCCCTCCACCAAGCTTATCTAAAATGTCATTTAACTCTTTATCCTCACCTTGCCTTGCTCCAATCTGCTCCATCAAAGTAGGCTGGACTTCAAGGGCTGCTAACAATCCTGGAACTAAATCCGATGGAGGTCTAAAATAAAAGGTAACAATGTACTCCAAATGTTTCCATTCAAAAAACAGAGGACTTAAAACCACTTTGCGTCTACTCAACGCATTTTCCACTACATTACCCTTGCCAGGGGTATAGGAAATCTCAAAGTCATAAGAGGCTAAAAACTCCATCTATCTTTGCTGTCTCAAATTCAAGTCTTTTTGAGAGAATAGATACTTCAAAGACTTATGATCCATGAAAAGCTCAAATCTTTCTCCTAAGAGATAGTGCCTCCAAGACTTGAGAGAAAAAACTATAGCAACCAACTCAAGATTAAGCGTCGGGTAGTTCTCGTCATGCGTTTTCAACTGTCTACTCGCATAGCACACTACCCTACCCTCTTGCATCAGTACCACCCCTAGCCCTAAACCACAAGCATCCGTATAAACTGAGAAAGGCTTGGTTCCATCCGGTAATACCAATACGGGTGCGGTAGTCAAAGCTTCCTTCAATCGACCAAAGGCATCCTCACACTTGGCATCCCAAACAAAGCTGAGTTCTTCTTGGGAAGGCGGGTAATTGGAGCTGATATCCTAGCGAATTCCTTAATGAACTTCCTATAGTAGCCCGCAAGACCAAGGAAACTCCTTATTTCCTTGGCATTCTTAGGGGTCAGCCAATCTTGTACTGCTGCCACTTTCACCGGATCTACTGCAAGTCCATCCTCCGAAACGTTGTGTCCCAAAAAGCGAACCTCATCCCTCCAAAAGTGGCACTTGGAGAACTTCTCCTCCAACTTATATGCTCGTAGTGTCCTAAGCACTTCTTCCAAGTAAACAGTATGCTCCTCCTTGCTTCATGAATATACCAAAATGTCATCGACGAACACCACCACAACTTGTTCAACGATTCACGAAATACTCGACTCATCAGGTCCCCAAAATATGTCGAAGAATTGGTTAGCCAAAATGGCATGACTAACCACTCAAATAACCCATCGGGATTCCTAAATGCAGTCTTCTCGATGTTATCCTCCGCCACATGAAACTGATGAAATCCCATGGCCAAATCGAGCTTGGAAAATACCTTGGCTCCTACTAGCTAGTCGAAGAGATCGTCTATAGGGGGAAGAGGATAACAATTCCTCTTCGTCAGCTTATTAATCTCCCTATAATCCACGCAAAGCCTGAGAGAGCCATCCTCCTTAGTGGCAAATATGATGGCTGTGCCCCACTCAGAAATTCTCCTCAAATGTAGCCCTTCTCCAAAAGCTCTCCAATCTGCTTGCTCAACTCACGATGTTCCTTAGGAGCCATATTCCTTACCGGTAAAGCAACCGGTTTGGCATTATCGACATGATAAATCATGAACTCGATCTCTCTTCGAGGTGGAAGGCCAACAACCTCCTCAAACACATCTGGAAAGTCTCTAACGGGTACCGAACTCAAACTATCGGGCGATAAGTCAAGAGAATAAAGGTAGCTCAACATTACTAATCCTCTAGGATCACAAGATACCTCCAAGGTACGTCCACTACAAGTGCCTAACCTCGCTACCCACTTATCGCAATAAAGAACAGCACATACATGGATAGCCAATCCATACCAAGAATCAACCCGAACTCTGAAAAGCCCAATACAAAGGCACTACAGTCAAACTCAACCCCTAAAATAAACAATTTCAAATACCGACATAACATGGATAAATAGGCCGATCCTCCTAAGGGATTTGATACTACTACTGGGTCGGTCACTAAGCAAGCATCAAGATCAAGACCCTCTACCAGAGTGCTAGATATAAAAGAGTGTGAAGCTCCAAAATCAAATAGGGTATGAACAGGAAAATCAGAGATAGATAACAAACCTTCGATGATCACCTTCTTTCCCTTGTTCACAACCGGACGAGTACTAGAGGAAGGAGTTATCTCTAAAGCATAAGCCTGAGCAAGCGGTGAAGGTGTCTATGAACTATCCTTGGGCTTCGACGGACAGTCCTTTTTCATATGCCCCACTTGATCGCAAAGATATCCACTCACAATTATGGATTCAAGCTCTCGCCTTAGTATATGACTCGATGCCAAGAAACGGCTTGCCTCCTAAGCTGGTGTAGTCCTTGCATAACTTGGGAAAATCGAGAATGCCTGGAGGACGGGCTGGAGCCCCTTCCCCCGCAACAGCATCCCTAGCCCGTGGCTCTGCTCATGTAGTAGCCTGCAAATAAGGTCTGAACCAAGCATGCATATTAAGGCCTAGAACTTTGGGGATATCTTACGGTTCAGACATTTCTATCTATAGATATTAAAAAGATGGGATTAGGTACTCCATAAATATTTCAATAGATAGGAAGGAAGAGATACGAGGGACCCATTTCTAAAAAAAAATTCCAAAATATATACATATACTTTAAAAGTATTAATTGGAATATCCTTTAAAAATTATTCGAAAACTTTATATTTTTAAAATATTTTTAGGATTACCAAAACCTTAGCTCGGATACCAAATGGCACACCCCGCACCTCAAAGCACCCCGAAAATCGGACATGACTAGAAGCACGGGTCGTCGGGTGAAATAAAAATCCATAACATAGCATAAAGACTAAGGCAACAGCATAAAATGATTAAAATATTACAACGGAAGAAAACTTTCACTAATTATAAATTAATAGCAAAACAGCTTCATTAAAAACAACATTATCCCAAATTTATTTCTAAAACCAAAAGTACCAAGTAGTCTCCACCAAAACATAAAACATAACAAAAATCACAATATAGGTCCCCATATATAGAGTAAATTATGGAAAAGAGAAACGAAGTACATGAAACAAAAGAAACAAAAGCTGAAGATAAAAACTGTTCCAGTGACCCTCCAAGCTGCAAAGAATTACAACCTAGACCTGCCCTCCTGTGATTTGGGGAAAATAGGATAAATAGGAATGGGTCAAACATAAAGTCTGGTGAATGAGAAATAAAACTAAGCAGAAATAATAAAATAGTTTTATTCCAGGTCTTCCCCGGATATAGTAGAGAGTGAATAATATAATGCAGTGAATCCTTCAAAGTGGACTCATATCCTCCTATCTCCTCGGTCACCAAAGTCCGTGGTAATTCTAGGGAAGTCAACAATGCAGTAATACTTAACGTCAATCGGCCTGTCAGACCTGCGGTCCTTACCTATCCACCTTCCATAGCTTGAAAGTCATGCTCTCCACCCGTGCACTGTGACTAAATGCCTCCCACGTCTGACCGGCGCCAACTCAAAAAACCTCGCAGGACCCCGAAGTTACGCTCAGGCTCCTCCAAAGTGGACTCCTATCCTCCCGTCTCCTCGGTCACCAACGTGGACTTGCCAGTGTCCAAAGTGTCGGTCCTCCGAAGAGTGAACCCAACTGGGTTGGCTGCGTAAAATCCTCCAACGATCTGCCTAAAGAAGCCTAAGTCGGAGCACACTTGTCATGTTCCGTCCACGTAGATCTGCCTGAAGAAGCCTACGATTGTGGACGCTATCAATCCTGCGTACTAGCAACCTATGAAAGGTAATAAACATCCTTGCGAACCTACTTGCCCACTCCTAGTATGTACAGCCAAAACTATATTTTGGACTTAACTGCATGAAACACCTATCCAGACCTTTACAAGGTCTGCCTACCAAATCACTTCCAAATTAATTAATTTTACCGTTACAGTTTAGATATTGTTTATTTCCATTAATCTTCTTTAGGCCATTTTTACATCCGATTTGGTTATTTCACAATTTCCCTTTTTCTTACATAAATGGCAGTTCAATTTCACGTTCGTTCAGTCCGTATGGATTTTCTTTAATTTTTATGACATGTTGTTACAGATTTACACTAGCCTTTAGGGTCCATTTAATTTATATTTTTCTTTCCACCCTAATTTACTTTCTCCTTTTAGTGATTTAATCTGTACAAAAATTTTATCCAATAGCCACAGACCATTTAATTACACAAAATTCCACCTTTACATTTTTAGGCCATATATGAAACAAACAATTATGCCAATTAGACTTCCCAATTTTGTTCAAAAACCATATTCAAAATTATGTAATTATATCAATCAAAACCATAATTTTATTCAAGTAATATATTCTGAATTTATTCAACTAACCTGCTCTACCATTAGAATTTGAATAACAATTCTAATTCAATTTAATTAAACCAATCTTATTTACGCCATGAAACATAAATAACAATTTGTTTGTTCCACAACCCAAACATGAATTAGAATTGAGAAGTGGTAGAAGGAGAAGATACAATAATTTACATAAATTTCAATCTTATTTATGCCATAAAATGTGAATAGACAATTTATATGTCCCATATTTTAAACCAAACATGAATTAGATTTGAGAAGTGGAAGAAGAAGAAGTTGCAATAATTTACATTTATTCTCAATTAATAACAGAAATTAATTCATATTAATGTGTCAGAAAAGAACTGAAATTGAACTACTTTATTTTTCTATTTCATATTAATTCCCACTCACTTGGCTCTTGAGCTTGTATAAATTTGAAAAAGCTTTGCATTAATCTTTCTTCCTTTGATTCTTCTAAATTCCCCAAATTGCTTGAATATATATAGATAATTTAATTTGGTAGAGATTTGTTTATTTAGTAGAGAAAAGGAGGAAGAGTAATACACACTAATTTTACTGTAGAATTATGGTGACGGATGAAATATGTAGGAAAATCGCTGGAAGCGGACCGGCTAAAAAAAACATCGCTCCAGATTTTGGGCGACACAGGACTTCATCATTAGTCACTAAGGAAGTCAACATGCAGCCTTACCACTGTACCAAATGCACTTTTAATTTCTTTTTAATTATATTTCTCGTAAAATATCGGGGTGTTACAATATATAAAAGTAGAACCTTTCGAAACCAATGAAACTCAAACCTTTCGAAACCATTGAAATGCAAACGTTTCGAAAACTCACTGGGTTCAATTTAAAACATGTGGAAAATCTACTTTAAAACCAATCGACTTCATTGGAAGCTACCTTTCGACCCCATAGAACGGTCGGCTTCGAAAGCTTTAATACATATCATTTAAAAAAATAGGCCTCTGCCTTTTAAATCAACTCCTTCAAAAGCTTTGGGTTATACTTCAATTATAAAACAAGGTAAATCATCTAAGTCGAAAGCTTTGATACCTTTCAAAGGCGTTGGAGAAGCGACTGGTTTTAAAATAAGTAAACCTTTCGACTTTGTCAAAGCAACGACTTCGAAAGGTTGGAAAAAGCGGGAATAACCTTTCGACTTTGTCGAAAGGTTCAAAACAAAACAATGATAAAGCGGTAGTAACCTTTAGACTGTGTGGAAAGGTTTAAAACTTTTATTTTAAATAATTAACCTGGTCGAAAGTAACCAAGTCGAAAGCTCCTTTTCAAAAGCAAGCAGGTATAAGCTTCTGGTTTATAAAACAAACATACCCCAACCTCATTGGCAACCAACCTTTCGACTAAGTACCCTTCGACCCTTCATTACGTACCAAGTAACTTGATACCATATGCATTGAACTTTGACCTTATCGAAAGCTTATACCTTTTGACTTAGTCGGAAGGTTTGGGTCGGAAGGTTTGATGTCTAAAATGGCTGAAACATGCTAAAAGCATGATTTTCTTGTTTTTTTAACTTAAAAGATAACTTTTCAACTAATATGCCATTATTTGACAAATTCTCATTGATAATTACTTTTTGGAAAAGTATTACTAATATCAGAATTAATTAATAATTTTATTTTATAAAATGCCACTTCTCCTTAATTAAATATATAAAATATTTAAGTCCCATACCTTAAATAATTTTATACATTTATCAAATCACTAAGGAAAAATCTGGAAAAATTCCAAAAAATCTATTTCAATATGTTTTCCAACATATAAAAATTTCAAAGCCAAATAATAATTATTTTAGCCGTAAATAATTTATAACACAATAAATCATTTTCTTCACTAGAAAATTTATATAAAATCCACATTAATTCATAAAATTATGAAAATTGGAACCCATCTCTAGAATCATGTTTTCTACAACATATAAATTTCACATTAGCATTTAAAAATCATTTCATCTTGGTTTTACCTTAAGACTGTGTATATCTCTTTTTAACTAACTTGTTTAATCCATATAAATCATAATTCAGGCATATGATCATTCAATATATAATAAAAACAGATTTACGCTAAAATTCGAAACCATATGATCATAAAACTAAAATAGAGATGTAGAAATTGTTATTCACCTTAGATTAGATAAGGAAATTGATGTTTGGTTGAGATTGATTCCTTCTAACTTGAATCCTAAGCTTTAAGTAGATTTTCTCTTCTCTTCTTTCTTCCTAATGGTCGACCTTGCTTCTCATTGTTATAAGTGTGGGAAATATAGGCGGCTATTTACCCTAATGCCCTTATGTTCAGTATCTTAACCATTAATAAGTTCATTTGATTAGATAAGCACGACCACTTAATTCATTAATCAACCTTAATCCTCTTATCTACATTATTCTATTTTATTTATTCTAATTAAATTTCCTGAATAATGTTAATAAAATTAGGGGTGTTACACGCTCCCCTCCTTAAAGAATTTCATCTGCAATTCAGTAAGGACTAACTAGCAAACAAAGCAATCATCTGTGACATCTCCTAACAACCATATTATCCTACCGGACTAGCAACGATCTATGTAAATCAAATATAAGCATACCATCAAAGCAGTTCAGGATAAGCCTCTCGAATCCCGACCACTGTCTCCCAAGTACAGTCTTTCTCATTGTCGCTCCACCGAACCTTCACCAACTTGACTGTCTTGGTCCTCAATTTCTTCTCCTCTCTCGCTATAACATGTACTAGTTGTCGAACAAAAGTCAAATCTGGCTCTACTACTAAATCCTCCAACTCCGTCTGAGGAATAGTAGCATGTGGATCATGCACATACTTATGAAGATGAGACACATGGAGTACATTATGGACACCTGCCAAACTGCTCGGCAACTCTATTCTGTAAGCGAGCTTTACAATCCTTTCTGCAATATGGAATGGACCAACATACCTCGGGGCCAACTTTCCCGACTTTCCAAATCGTATCACACGCATCATTGGTGACACTTTAATGAAAACTCTGTCTCCCACTAAGAACTCTAGTTCTTTATGCCTCTTATCTGCGTAAATCTTCTGCCGGGATTGAGCTTCCTTCATCCGTCGACGGATTAAATCAATCTTTTCTGATGCCTCTCTAACCAAATCTTGACCTAAAACCAATTTGTCCCCAATCTCAAACCAACGTGCTAGCGATTTGCATGGCCTTCCATACAAAGCTTCAAAAGGCGCCATTCATATACTAGTTTGATTACTATTTTTATAGAAAAACTAAATCAAATGTAGGTGTTCTTCTTAAGACCCACCAAAGTCTTACGGACAAGCTCTCAATAAATCCTTGAGTACCTTGCTGACCCTCTCTGTCTGCCCATCTGTCCGTGGGTGATATGATGTACTCATCTTAAGCTTGGTACATAATACCTCTTATAGACTCCTCTAAAATTCGCTAGTTAATAGTGCATCTCAATAGCTGACTATGTTACTAGGAATCCCATTAAGTCTAATTATGTTCTTCATAAACAAGTTAGCCAAAACAGGTGCCGTCCTGGTTGACTTTGCCGGAATGAAATAGGCACTCTTGGTCAGCCTGTCCACAATAACCCATTAGCTTTCATTTCTTCTGTTTGACCTCGGCAACCCGTCGATAAAATCCATCGATATCGAATCCCATTTCCAGACTGGGATATCTAAAGGCTGAAGTAACCCACTCAGTTTTTGATATTCAGCTTTCACTTGTTGATAGTTTACACACTGCCTAACCCACAAGCCAACATCCCTCTTCATGCCTTCTTAAAAGAAGCTCCTCTTCGTGTCTTGATACATCTTGGTTCCTCTAGGATGAATCATAAACTTTGAACAATGATATTCCTCTAGAACTTCTCTTCTTAAGCTCCCTACATCTAGGAAACAGAACTGTCCCTTCTTTCTCAGCCACCCTCGTTGGTTAGGACTAAAATTCTTTAGTTCATCAATCTCAGATCCGACATCATGCCTTCTGACTCTTTCAGCTAAAACTGGATCTTCTGTTTGCTTAGAAGCTATCCTCTAGATTAACACTGGTCGAACTTCTAAACAAGACAACATGGCGGTACCTCCACTAGAATTAGCAGTTGATCTTAACTGCACAACACAAATGGTTAAAGCTTCTAGATCCTTCCACTCTGCCAACATCGCTGACACCAAGTTCTGATGTTTTCTAATGAGAGCATCTGCTACCTTATTTCCTTTCCCAGGAGTATACTATATACTGAAATCATAAGCAGCCAAAAACTCCGGCCATCTCTATTGCCTCATATTCAACTTCTTCTAAGAGAATAAATACTTTAATGACTTATGATCGGTTACAACTCAAATCTCTCTCCCAAAAGATAATGCCTCCAAATCTTCAAGGCAAAAGTCACCGCCACCAACTCCAAGTCATGAGTAGGATATCTAACTTCGTGCGGTCTAAGCTGCCTAGATGCATAAGCAATAACTTTGCCACTCTTCATCAATACTGCTCCCAATCCAGTACCACATGCATCATTGTATACTACCAATCCTTGGTTACCATCTGGAACTACTAACACTGGAGCATTGGTCAACAAATACTTTAACTTGAGGAATGCTTCCTCACAATTGTCGGACCAATCAAACTTTACGTCCTTCCTAGTCAACTTAGTCAAAGGCGCTACTATCTGTGAGAAATCCTTGATTAATCTCCGGTGGTAGCCAGCAAGTCCATGAAAATTTCTGATCTCGGTCACCATTTCTGGTCTCTTCCACTTGTTCACAGCTTCGATCATGTCTGGATCGACTAATAATCCTTTCTCTAAAACCACATGACCAAGAAACTTAACTTCTTTCTGCCAAAAATGACACATGGAAAACTTTGCCTTCAGCTGATTCTACCTCAACATCTCTAACACCACTCTAAAATGCATCTCATGCTCCATTTCATTTTTAGAGTACACTAAAATGTCATCTATCAACACTAACACCAAACTATCCAAATGCTCTCGGAAAACCCGGTTCATCAAATTAACAAAGAAAGTAGGCGCATTTGTTAATCCAAATGGCATCACCAACCACTCATACGAACCATACCTAGTCCGGAATGCCGTTAAAGGAATGCTATCCTCCTCCACTCGTAACTGATTGAACCTCGTCACCAATTCAAATTTGGAAAACACTCTAGATCCACTCAATTAATCAAATAAGTCATCGATTCTCGACAAAGGATACTTATTCTTGATCGTCCTTTCGTTTAACCTACGATAATCGATGCACATCCTTAACGACCCATCTGGTTTCTTCACAAACACCGCAGCTGCTCCCCCAGGCGATCTGCTTGGTCTAATAAAATTCCTTTCCTCAAGAACCACTAACTGCACCTTCAGTTCCTTCATCTCTGTCGGTGTCATTCTGCTAGGTGATCTACAAACAGGTTCAGCACCTGGCACAAGGTCTATCTTAAACTCAATAGCTCGTTGCGGGGGTAATTCAGTAATCAGATCAAATACATTTGCAAATTCTCTCGCCACACGAGCCTGACTAAACTCATCCTCAACCTCCATGGCACTTAATAAAGCACAAACACTCTTACTAGAATTCTCCACTGAGAAGATGATTCGGTTATGACTATCTAGGCGCCTCAATGATATTTCTTGATCCGAGCAAAATATTCTAGCCTCATACTTACCCAACCAATCTACACCCAAAATGATCCCAAAATCTACGAAATCAAAAACATACAAACTACATGCAAACTTATGACCTAACAACTCAAGTTCCAACTGGTCACATCTCATCCTAAGAGTTGCATACCCTCCTATTGGATTTGCAACCATTATGGAAGTAACACGGTATGTGGGTTCTATACATAACCAATCAACAAATAATGTGATATAAATGAATGTGATGCACCGGTATCAAAATGTACTCTTATCTGTACACTCTATAGCAAAAGCATATCTTCCATCACAGTCTTCCCTTTCTCTGCTGTAGTAGGTCTAGAAGAAGACGGTGGTCTAATAGCAAACACCTTCCCTCAGTCTGCTCTGACTGGCTCGGGACACTGGTTCTTATAATGACCAACTTGGTTTCAGTTGAAGCATTTCGCATTCTTCTTCTTTGCAGGATTCTTTCCTTTACCAGTTCTGCACTCGTGGGCAAAGTAGCCCTTCTTGTCACACTTATAATACACCAAATCAGCCTTTGCCTTCTTAGCAGCCTCCTCTTTCAAGGCTCCTTTCTTCTTAAAGAATTTTCTTTTTCTTCCTTGAAAACCCTGGGACTTAACTGGCTCCACCCTAGCTGAAATAGCAAGCATCTTCTCATGGCGGACGGTCATCTCTACCATCACATGATAAGGTTCTCTAGTATGAGTCATAACCATCCTGCCAAGCTCTGGCCTCAACCCTCTAATGAATCTCTCATTCCTTCTAACATCAGTGTCAACCAAAGCATAACTATATCGAGATAGCACATCAAACTTGGCATCATATTCGATCATAGACATCTGTCCTTGGACAAGATCCACGAACTTCCTCATCAATGCCGAATTGGCAACCTCAGATAATAACCTCTGCTCAGACATCCTCCTGAAGTCAGCCCAGTTCAACACTTCCTCCGGCACTCCTACCGTCACACGGTTCCACCAATGAAGCGCTAACCCTTGCAACTGTCTAGAGGCTAGCCTTCTCTTCTCTCCATCATTCAAGCCCAAATCTATAAAGATCCTTTCACAGTTTAAAAGCCAGTTCTCAACTTCAACAGCATCTTCCGTTCTAGCAAACGACTATCCTCCCAGACTGATATAGTCTGTACTCATCTTAGCGTAATTATAACTAGTTGGAACTACAGGATTAGCTTCTCCCACATTACCAGCAGCTCCGGCTTGCAAAAGATAAGCCAATAATTAATACACCATCCCCGCATCTACTGGTGGATTTCCAGCACCTACATTGGCCTCAACATTTTTTAGCATTAGCTTGTCGACCCTGGTTCCTCCGAGTATTGGGTCGAACATTTCCATTAGTAGTGGTTCTTCCTCCACCTAGATTTCCTCTTCTGTTTTCTACCTCCATATCCTTTTTCTCGTATATCTGCATACGAGCCTTAGTAAGATACAGAAGAATGTTCTAAGAGAGAGGGGAATACATACTTAGACAAATACCTATATATCAAATGGAAGTACGTTAATATAGCATTAACCCAAACCCCGATCATATTTTTAAATTTGTTGGATTATATTTGAAAAAGCTTTTAGGTTTTACTTTTCTTTTAAAGTTTCATAAACCTATGCTCTGATACCAACTTGTAACATCCCCCTAATGGGAGGACCAAAACTAATGGCTACAGATGTTGTAGTCATCCATAGTTATTAATCTTCAGCGACCAAATACGACGGTGCTAGATATATTGATACATAGATCACATAAATAAGGAAAAGATTTAGCAATTCAAAAACACATTTCCATATTGAAATCAAAACATTTCATGTTCATTACATAATCCCAAATTACGTTAACCACATACAGCAAAATATTATTATTACAATCATGCCAAGAGCGACAAAAGAAGATGCCCCGACGGTTGATCAGATTATACAGTAAGGCTAATAAATCTACCTTTACAAACAAATACATGGTGAAAAAGGAAAACTCTAAATAACTATCTGTCTCAAGCATGCCTTTGGAAGCTTTATTCATCTAAGAAGAGAACCTGAAAACCCTAAATATTAAATTACTCAAAATCAATTGAGTACCCGAGAGTTTATGGGGTAAACAAAAACTTTGAGTCAAACATAAAGCCTGGTATGAATAATAATCTAACATCTCAATCCATTTTAGATGTCTAGTGAGACCACATCGCTTAGCGGAACGGGTTTTCCCATCACTAGTATCCTAAAACCTTCATAAAGTCATATATAGTGCTCCTGCATCCACAATGGTTAAAATATACATTTCCAAAATATTATGATGATATGCATACTTGAAAATAATTAGGATTTCCAATTCCCAGTTTAGTCTAACACCTTGTCATATTTATAGTTTCTAGGTTCACTATTAACCCTTTTAGTTTTTAAGGGTTTACTAATAACCTTGTTATACCTAATAGACACCGTGTCTTATTCAAAGTTTTCATGGGATCACAAAGAACCTACAGGCTCCACCATTTAACTTAATCAATTCATGGGTCCTCCTGAACCTATTAGTCATCCCAATAACTAATCACCTTATCCTAGTTTTCATGGGTTTACTAGGAACCTATGGATTTATCCAGTAAATCACTTCACATCCTAGTTTTCATGGGTTGACTAGGAACCTAATGATGCTTCCATTAGCCACATTTTTATCCTAGTTTTCATGGATTTACTAGGGACCTGTTGACTGATGTCAATTCTTAATCCAGATATAGTTTTTATGGGTTTACTACAAACCAATTAGCCCCTGCAAACTGTCCTTAATACATAGTTTTCATGGGTTAACTATGAACCTGTTTGTTTCACTACAACAAAATAATCATATTACAACTTTTCGTTTACAACTTGCACAATTTGACAGTTGTATTAGATATTTTATAACAACTGTTCGGTTGTAGTAGTTGTAACAAATGTAATTTTAACAACTATAATTGTACAGCGGTTGTAATATATGTCTATAACAACCAATTTGTTTGTGGCAGTTGTAAATATTTATGTACAACAACTATTTTTAACAGTGGTCTCCCCGGATTACAGAAAATTACAACTTCCCCCCTGTATTTTCATTTGCCCGCTCATTACATCGAAGAAAAATAAAATTGGCCCCAAATTTTTAAATCTAAACCCTAGCCCATCCCGCTTCTCTGCTTTGCCATCCACGAATTAAACCACTCTCGCTGAAATTGACGAAACCATCTTCCAAACCCTATCTGACTACTCTCTGCCATCTGCTCGCCTCCGTCACCTGTCTCTATTGCTACATTCGTTTGCTTGCTTCGTCTTCGTTGCTCGTCTCCGTTGCCACCCACGTTTGCTTGTTGTTGTTGCTGCTCGCTTGTGTTTGTCGCGGTCGACGAAGCTATAGGTATGTTGCTACCCGCGATTTAATTGATTTTATTTGGTTCTTACTGTTATTTGTTGATTATCATTATTGATAGTTAAATGACTCTTTACCATTTCACATCAAATGCTAGATTTAGGTTTATTTATTTTGATGAAAATATGTATATCCAATTCATTTTTGTTAGCACCAATGAAAGTGATTTTTGTTAGCACCAGTGAATCTTCGAGCATAAAGCCAAGCAATTTAAAATATTTTAAGTTTCAACTCACAAGCTTAAAATCAACGTTTCAAAAAAATTAATTTAACATTGTTTGTGGCAACAAAAAAAATTTGTGTTAAAATAAAAATAAAGTGATCTATACCAATTTTATATGTAGTCATATGCCTTAAAATGTTTAGTTATGTAGTTATATGTCTCATATATATAGTGTAAACACAAAATAAAGACCTTTGTTCCAAGTTCACTTACAAAAACTTCCCAAACCATTGTCACTCCAAAAATCATCATCCACCAGAACTTTGGTCCTCCACAATAAACTACTGCCTGCATTATTCAAAACCATAATCTCCACTTCACCGTGCTTTCCCATCATTCAGTGCTTCTCTACAGCAAACAGTTCAACATCACTAAACCATATACAAAACTGCAACCATCATTGTCTGCCGAAACCATTCAACAACTCTACTGTCATACCAAAAAACTATCACATTCTTTTGCAAAACCATTCAACAACTCTACTGAACTGTCATACAACTCAGTACAACTCCATTGTGCACATCACATACACAGTTCCACTGAACTGTTGCTACATCACAATTCACCGAACAGTTCCCTGCCTCAGCAGCTCATCGACCGAACAAGTTTTTCAAAAAGGGAACATCAAACTGCACCATTGTCTTCCATCTCCAACTCTACGTCGCAACGCCTTCATCGCTTGCTTCACAACCTTGAACTGCAGATCACTCTTCAACTTGATTGTTTGTTCCTTGCTTAAGCTTTGTATTGAGTCCTTTTTTTTTCTTTCTCGTACTTTATTTAATCTGCAGCTGGTCAATATAAGTTTTTGCTTAGTTTTTATTTTTATTAGATTGAAACAGGGAAAACTTTTGGTCTGCAATTTTTTTTAAAGAGAAGAGCATATGTACAGACATTTTAATCCTCCTGAGTTTAATTCTTGTTTTAAAGCTTGATGTTGATTTTAATCCCATCGAAATCGAACATCTCATCAATCGCCGAAACCCAAATCGAAACAAACCCAGAACCACAAATCGCAACCTCAATTCAAACGCCGCCAATTGATTTGTGTTTCGAATTCAGTTCGAGATAGGCATGTTTCATTTGGAAATTGATTGGAAATTTTAGTTATAAACAACTTAGCATATGAAATAAATCACAGTCTGATATCATAGTCTTTACATATAAAAAAATCCTATAATTAGTATGATGTTAATTTTCTACATGTTATGGTTTTTTTCCAGGTTGATCACTTAGCAAAAGAAGCTTGAACTTTTTGCATCCATGGGTAAGAACGAGCAAGATCAAGAAGAGGTAACCATCTTGAATAATAATACCAACTGAATTTTGTCCTGGAGAAATTAAAATGATGCTCAAATCTTTTCTTTTTATTCCATTTCATTTTGCAAATCATTTACAATTTTTTTTGTTACAACTTTCTTTTACATATACAATTTCATTTACTGTTTTTAACCCCACACTTTCTGTCAATTTCACTTCCACTCTATGCACATAACTGTGCAACTGTGCACATCCACTTTACTGCTGCACCCTTTACTTCTGGTCATACTACTACTGCCTTGCCACAGTCCTCACGAACTCTTCCATCACACTGCCTTACTCACTGAACAACAAATTACCACAAATAGTTCATTCCATCACACTATTCACATTGTAAATGGATAATGGATATGAATGCAACTAGCAGGGGTAAATAAGTTGAGGCATGTGCAAATAAGTTTCAGTTTCAGTTTTTTATGACTGAGATCATGCTATAGTTTTAGTTTCAGTTTTTTATAGACATTTAACAAAAAATAAGAGACCTTTTCAGTTTTTCAGTTTCAGTTTATATGAATGCAACTAGCAGGGGTAAATAAGAGACCTTTCCAGTTTAAGTTTCATTATTCCATCACACCATTTACAACTGATTTCATTTACAACTGAAAAGTTGAGGCATTTACAACTGAGATCATGCTATAGTTTCAGTTTCAGTTTTTTATTTGACTCATTTCATTTCATGCCCGAGTGTTAAAAATATTTATCTCAATCCCAACTATACCCTTACTAATGCTATATTTGTTCAAATAATTTCAGAGCCCGAAGCTATTTTATATAGGCCTACTTCGGATATCTATACTATTGGACAAGCGGTGGGGACGACTGTTGCTTGGCATAAGGAATTTATCTCTTTTAATTAGTATGTATATGTACTCTTACTGAAACATGTTATGGATTTAGTTGTGTTTTGTATTGAACTTATGAATTCATAGATGGTGTAAACTCGAATTGTTTTCGATTTTCTTGAATGCAAATGTTTTGTGTTGTTTCAAGTAATTTGCATGATTGTGTATAATATTAATGAAATATTGGTTTTAGTTATGATATTAAGAAATTTATAGCAGTTGTCATAAGATGATTATGGTTGTTTATAGCAGTTGTAAAAATGTTTATTGCAACTGTTATTGTTAGTTGTATTTCATCCTTTTACAAGTGCTAAAAGCCGTTGTAAAATGCCTTTTACAACTGCTAAAAGCAGTTGTAAATGGTTTTCCGCAGTGTAAATAAGTTTTTTACAACTAGCAGGGGCAGTTGTAAAAGACCTTTTGCAACCGCTAAAAGCAGTTGTAAGTAGTCATTTACAACTAACATGTGGCAGTTGTAAAATAAGTTTCTACAACTGCTTCTGCAACTGTTCAAGACAGTTGTAAAATAATTGGGATCTATTACAACTGCGGATATAATGACTGGCGGGTGCCAGTTGTAATAGACTTATTACAACTGTTTTTAGCAGTTGCGAAAAGGTATTTTTGTTGTAGTGTTTCCTCCAATAACTACTTAATCATAGTTTTCATTGGTTTACTATGAACCTTTTGGGTTACACCAATAACTACTTTATCATAATTTTCATAGGTTTACTATGAACCTTTTGGTTATCATCAATAACTACAAACTCTAGGCATCTTATATTTATGTCACCCTAACTCCTTCGATGCAATTCTACTGATTCAGGAGTTTAAGCCATTTATATTCACTATTGAGTTTACCTAGCTGGTTCTTCTAACCCTTTTTTCCCCAAAATACAGTTATGGGTTATCATGTGAATGTATTCCTATTTGACGAAGCAAAACAAAATTTCTAACTATACCAATCCTGTGGGTCTAAGGTCCTTGAAATATATTTCATAAAACATAGTTAACACCTCTAACTTATATTTTTATTAAGGCAATAATTCTTCAAAATTTCATACTTAAAACCATTACAAACTCCTTTATATAAGCCGTGGGTTTTTCCTTTGAAAATTTGACTATGGGTTTTCAAACCTTTAGACAACGTCAAAAGCTTCTACTTTTAAACGCTTCAAAGGCATAGATAATTTCCTTTTAAAACAATTGGCTCCAACCCCTTTAATACTTTAAACACTTCCTTCAAAACCTTTCGAATTTGATAAAGTATTACGATATATAAAAGTGGAACCTTTCGAAACTAATGAAACTTAAACCTTTCGAAATCCTTAGAAATGCAAACCATTCGAAAACTCACTGGGTTCCATTTAAAATATGTGGAAAATCTACTTTAAAATCTTTCGACTTCATTGGAAGCTACCTTTCAACCTAATAGAAAGGTTGGCTTCGAAAGATTTAAAACATATCATTTAAAACAACTGGCCTCTCTTTTTAAAACAACTCCTTCGAAAGCTATGGGTTATACTTCAACTATAAAACAGGGTAAATCGTCTTAGTCTAAAGCTTTGATACCTTTGGAAAGCATTGGAGAAGTTGCTGGTTTTAAAACAAGTAAACCTTTCGACTTTTTCAAAGCAACGACTTCGAAAGGTTGGAAAAAGCGGCAATAACCTTTAGACTGTGCTGGAAGGTTCAAAATAAAATGACGAAAAAGCGGTAGTAACCTTTCGACTGTGTCGAAAGGTTTAAAACCTTTATTTTTAATAATTGACCTAGTCGAAAGAAACAAAGTCGAAAGCTCCTTTTCGAAACCAAGCAGGTATAAGCTTTTGGTTTATAAAACAAACATAGCCTAACCTCTTTGACATCCAACCTTTCGACTAAGTACCCTTCGATCTTGTTCAATTAATTACGTACCAAGTAACTTGAGACCATATGCATTGAACTTTGACCTTATCAAAAGATATAACCTTTCGACTTAGTCGGAAGGTCTTGGTCAGAAGGTTTGATGACTAAAATGGCTGAAACATGCTAAAAGCATGATTTTCTTTTTTTTTAACTTAAAAAGATAACTTTTCAACTAACTTGCCATTATTTATCAAATTCTCATTGGTTGATAATTACCTTTCAGAAAAGTGCTGCCACTATTTTAGAATTAAATAATTATTTTATTTTATGAAATGCCCCTTCTCCTTAATTAAATATATAACATTTATGTCCCATAATTTAAATATTTTTATATATTTATCAAATCACTTAGGAAAAATATGGAAAAATTCCAGAAAATCTATTTTAATATGTTTTCCAACATATAAAAATTTCAAATCAAAATAATTAATATTTTAGTCGAAAATAATTTATAACCCAATAAATCATTTTCTTCACCAGAAAATTTACATAAAATCCACATAAATTTAGAAAATTATGAAAATTGGAACCCATTTCTAGAATCATGTTTCTACAACATATAATTTTCCCATAGCATTTAAAAATAATTTCATCTCTATTTTACCCTAAAATCGTGTATATCTCGTTTTAACAAACTTGTTTAACCCATGTAAATCATAATTCAAGCATATCTTCATTAAATATATATCATAAAAACAAATTTACACTAAAATTTGAAACCATATGATCATAAAACTAAAATAAAGATGTAGAAATTATTATTCACCTTAGATTTGATAAGGAAATTGAAGTTTGGTTGAGATTGATTCCTTCTAACTTGAATCCTCACTTTAATTTGATTTTCTCTTCTCTTCTTTCTGCCTAATGGTCGGCCTTGCTTCTCACAGTTATAAAATTTTGTTTTAATTAAAATGAACGTGTATGACCTAAAGAGAATTGTAACATCCTAGATTTTCAATAACATTATTTAGGAGATTTAGTTAGATAAACTAAATAAAATAATGTGCTGATAAAGGGATTGAGATTAGATTTAATTAAGGTAGCCGTGCGATTTCACTAATAAATTAAATGAAGGGTTTAAAAATGAATTAGAGGAGGAGTATTTTGGGAAAGAGGTCATTCCAATATCATCTTCCTTAGGCCGTGTATTTCAAAACACATATTCTCATTTTCAAAAATTAAAAGCTTGGTCGGCTGCCATTAACGAAGGAAGAGGAAGAGAAAACAAAAGAAAAGCTTAAGGAAAGCAAATTCAAATCAAACTTATACAAATATCAAGCTCCTTAATCATTAAAGCAAAGGTGAATAATGTTTACATCTCTAAATAATTTTTAAGGATAATTCCGAATGATTTTGCAATGATTTGCCATGTGTTTGAATGATAAAAATATTATATATACATGTTGACGATTTATATATGTTCATATAGATTTTATGACATGTCTTGAGAAAAAACCTTATTAAATGCCATCCATTAGCCTTGTAAATTTATATAATGATCTAAAATATTATTTTAGAGATGGGTTTCGATTTTAAGAATCTTCTGAATTTTTATGGAATGATTATGAATTTTCTAAGGAAGAAAAGGTTAATTTGAATTATAAAATTATTTTAGGGAAGAATAAATATAGTTTGGATTCAAAAATTTTATATGTTGAAGAGAACATATTATTTGATTTTCTGGAATTTTTCTAGAATTTTTCAAGGTGTTTTAATAGTTTTATAAAATTATTTAAGGTGTGAGACTGAAATGTTTTATATAATTATAAAGGAGAAAGGGGTTTTTTTCAAAATTATTTAAATTTCCAAATAAGGAAAGTCAACATCACTTTTGAATATAAAATTCTAGCAACTAATAAATTTAGACAAATAAGGCAGGTTGGGTACAAAAGAATCATTTTAAAGTACAAATAAATAGTTTTTCCTCTATTTCAACCCTTTCGGTAGAGCTTCCACCTTCATTCCAGACCTTCCGACAAGGTCGAAAGGTATCAAACCATTCGGCTAGGTCAAATTCTAGTGCACATGGTATCAGGAAACTGGTACGTAGTGAATTGGATGGATTCGAAAGTTTTAGAAACTGGTACGTAGTGTTTTGGTTTAAAGAAAATACAACTGCTAGCTTTCGACAAAGAGCTTTCGAAATTTTCAAAAGTTTAAAGAAAAAGGTTTCAGTTGGTTTTCTTTCTTGTTTTAAATGAAACCTTCAGACAAGGTCGAAAGGTACAGCTTTCGACAAGGCCAAAAGCTTAGTTGATGCTTCCTAACCTTTCGACATAGATGGGGTCAAAAGTTACATTTTACTTTCTAAAACTCGCCACCCCACTCCATTGATTTCAAAGGGTTTGTTCCAACACCAACACTTCATTGTTTTCGAATGGATTTGAAAGGTTTTATAAAGGTTTTGAAGCAGTTGCTTTCGACTCCATTGTTTTTTTGATCCTTTTGCATAATCCAAATGTTTTGAGTCGAAATGTCTTAAATGTTTTAAAGTAGTTAACTTTGAAGAGTTTCGAAAGGTTTCCACTGTTTTTAAATTGAACCCAATGTTTTTGAAAGGTTTTGAGTTACATTGCTTTCGAAAGTTTTATTATATAGGGGAGGTACCCCAGGCTTTCGACAAAGTCGGAAGGTGAAACCTTTCGACTAGGTTGAAAAGAAACCTTCCGACAAGGTCGAAAGGTATTGTTTTGCAATGTTTTCGAAAGGTTAAAGTTTAAAGGAATAAAAAGGCAGATGTCATATGTTTTAAATATTATGAAAGGCTTTTAAAAGGTTTGGAAGGAGTAACCTTCAATGATTTGGAAAGGTTTATTTAAGGATATGAAGGTGTTACCTTCAATACTTTCGAAAGGCTTTATTAATAGTTTAGAAGGAGTCACCTTCTATGTTTTCGAAAAGCTATTTAAAGGGTTTAAAAAAAGTTTTGAATAAAAGAACTCGGCAGATAGCCTAAGTGTTTTAAGTTATAAAGGACTTTAACTTATTTTGAAGGAAAGACAATCCTTATTGAACATCGTCAACATTATTTTGAGTAAATATATATAACATGGCAAAAATAGCTTAGAGTAAAGCTGAAGATATATTTTTCTTGTTTATATATGATTTGACGGATTAAATCATTTTGAAAAGTTTTCGAGGAAGATTTGAAAAGTAGTTTGCTCAGATATTGTAGAGCAGTTATCTCAGCTATTTTGCAGGGTAGTTAACCCAAAAGAAAATTCGAGCAGTTAACTCATTTTAAATTCGGATAGTTAGTCCATTTTGAGGCAGTCAGCCTAGAGGACAGTTAGTCCAGAAAGAGAAGTCAGCTCTAATATGAACAGATAGTTCATTTATTAGCATAACAGATTTTTCTATATTTTTAAGGACAGTTAGTCCACCCATTTTACCTGTTTTGGGCATATAGCCCATTATATTGCATAAAAGATACTGCTATTTTGGTATAACCAGTTTTAGGACAGATAGTCCAGAAAGTGCAGTTAGAACAGATAGATCTGATTTTAACAGATAGTCTATATTATGTTTTTAGCATAATGGATATTGCTATATTATTAAAATCTGTTAATTAACCAGTTTGGTTGCAAGAAAGGATTTGCAGATTTGCAAAATATATGTTTTGAAAAGAGATATTAGTGAGAGGAAACCCGTTTCGCTAAGCGGCGTGGTCTCACTAGTCATCAGTAAACTGAGATGTATCATATATTATTCATACCAGGCTTTAAGTCTAACTCGTAGTTTTTGTATCCCCTAAACTCTCATGTGCTCAAAATTTTATTTGAGTAGGCTGAGGGTTTAGGTTTAAGCAGATTTTGGAGAATAAAGCATCCGAAGACGAGCAGGTGGCTAACGGATAGCTAATTAAGGAATTTTGTTTTAAACACTACAACAAAATATCCCTTTTGCAACGGGAAATGCCCATTGTAATAGGAGTTTCGCAATGGGCCTAGGCCCGTTCTATTATGCGATGTTGTAATAGAGTGGATTAATTTTACAACGGTTGTTGCCCATTGTAACATGGGTCTTTTACAACGGTTTTTGCCCATTGCAAAAGGGTCTTTTACAACTATTTTTGTCTGTTGCAATTAATCCTTTTACAATTGTTTTTGCCCGTTGCAAAAGGGTTGTTTTCAACTGTTTTTGCCCATTGTTAAAAAATTCAAATGAGTAAAAAATAAAACTGCTACAATGCACGTGTAAATTTTAAACTAATTTGAATTGAAAAAAAATTATTATACATTATTCTACTAATTGTATACATCTAGATAACTTGTATATGTTTGTTTATATTATAAATTCTTTAATTGTAATTGCAAGTGTTATTCTACTAACATAAAGAAGATTGATTTCCACATCACGTCATCTGCGGAGAACGCCTTAATAACTATTCCTTTACACAACAAAAAGTAAAACATTTCCTATAATTTCTTTTTTTCCAGGATGAAGATAATGGGACAAAGATTGGCAAAATTAACGCTTGAAAATCAGCAATGCCAATTAAAAAGGGTGTATGAAATGTAGCAAAAACCACCAAAACTATAGGCTTTTTTTAGAAAATAATAATCATCCAATTTTATGTCAAAAACAACCAACACTTCATGTGCTTAGTATACAACAATTTAAGTAATACGTTCAAATATAACAATGATTTTACCAATATAACCAACATGTTAACTTCTAATACAGCAATTTAAGTTCATGGTTCACAGTTGATTTTCCAGTGCTAACTATGCATTTGTTATATACTAACTCAAACGCAAACTTGTCCAAGGTTCAAGCCAAAAAAGGGAGTAGCCTTAACCTATTCATCCTGCTATCACTATAGATTATTATTACCACTACAGATTATTATTACATCCATGCCCTAATTATCTTTGACTCTCAACAACTCTTTATTGATTTATTTCGTTTTTCAAAATCTTTGTTTCTAATTTATACTTCAACAATTAGTGCCTACAAATTCAATTTGTATTATTAGGGTATTTTTCATTATGATATTTTTCAATCAATCTACTGGTACTGCCAATGGAGTTTTTAAATAATTGCTCGAACCGACTATTCAAGTTGCACTTAACTTTAACTACAACATGTTTTCAACCAGTATGTACCAACAAATTTAATTTTTCATTGCATGATACAACACTATTACTTCAATCAATTAAATTATTCAAACTAAACATGATAAAACAGCGCCACAAAATAATCAACATGAAAAAATAGCGCCACAAAATAAATAATTAAAAGCAATGTTATGATACTAATAAATCGTGTGCGAAGCACGGGTCTCATGCTAGTTTGTTACAAAAAAAGATCATCAATCTCTTAAGTACTTTGTAATCAAAGACTAAAAGAACACTCAACATAACTAACAATGTCAATTGGACAGTTTTTTTGTTTTCTATTTGAAATTAAGAGAAAAGATTATTTCATGAAGCCCGACTACCAAGTGAAGTTGCCAGACAAACCAAGCTTGCTGGGTGGATTTTAAGATTTTTGATAACAATGCTGCCATAGGTTACTAAAGAGAAAAATGTATGCCGAAAAAGGACCAAATTAGAAGTTTCTCAAAAAATACACAATTCTAAAATTCGTTGCTCTAGCAGCAATCATCTATTTTACCGTAGTAAGCTCTTGATCGCCAGTAAAACTTATAGGTTTTTATTAAATGTAATGATAACTAATACATGGACCTATACCAATGTGTGTTTATAAGGTCACTAAACCAACATAAAATTTGGAAGCATCAATCAGGTAGCACATTTATGAATTTATAGTGACTAAACAAATATGATTACATATGTGTTACCATAATAAGCAATAATGTGAACGGCCATACATCAAAGTGAACAAAGTGACACTGGAAAACATTAGTAATCACACAGAATGTTTGCAAACAAACCATGCATAAAGTGCAATTTCATGACATCAGCTATATATACCCTCTGTTGAATGAGGTTAGCATCTACCAGTAGTTACTATCATATTAAAACTAAGGCATGGCTACTAAGAGTGTATGATGCAGTCATGCAGATAGTACATATGATATAGATATAAATGTGTATGTTGATTAGAGTTGTTACCTAACGATGACCCATGTAAGATGGTCCACCTCCATACCCTTGCTGCCTATGACCCCTGCCTCCATGATATCCACCTTGTGCTCCTCCCGGCCACTGGCCACCACTTCCATAACTTCCCCGCATTCCGGGTGCCAATCCCTGATTTGTTGATGCCAAGATATTTGTCAAGCCTCTAACCCCTTGAGTTACCAAAGGGTAGTCAATGCCTGTCCAAGCATTTGGTTCAACCCTTGCGCAGCAGGTACCTGCCCTACAGGAGGAACCATTTGCCCTGTCGTAGGCGTCATCATATGCCCTCAACCAAATGCACCTGCCTTGTTCCCTTTTGGTCCATCCACTACTTTCGAACAATGCAAAATACACCCATTAAAATTCTTATATGGTTCCTTAATGCCTTCTTCGCGCTCTCCACCTTTTTATAAACAAACAAACAAAACCCTCTTGGCTTCCATGTTACCTTATCCAACCCTAAGGTCCATCCTCGATCTCTCCAAACTTCCCAAAGAAGTCCACTAACTTCTTCAAATTTACATCTGCACCCACATTATCCATAAAAAAATTCTTCAGTATATGTTCAGACACCAGTGCTTCCTGCTTTACAGGCTGCTGCTGTTGTGGCGTGGTTGGACCAACTGTTGCCAACTAACATGAAAACTTCCTGCCTTCGATCTGCTTTTGCAGTTCTTTGAGGGCATTAGCAGCTCCCTTCCTATTCTTATAGGTGATAAATGCTGAACCTTTTGACTTTCCAGTAGCTTTATCCTTAACAACC
This sequence comes from Allium fistulosum, assembly GCA_030737815.1. Classification (NCBI taxonomy): domain Eukaryota; kingdom Viridiplantae; phylum Streptophyta; class Magnoliopsida; order Asparagales; family Amaryllidaceae; genus Allium; species Allium fistulosum. Next base: position 149,452,947 of record CM060906.1, on the reverse strand, counting down.
TTCAGATCTTGAATATCGCCATACTGGGAGAAGTATTTGGTTAGGGATTCAGTGGTGCTGTCCCAGCCGAGGCTATAGAAGAAGATTTTGAGGGTGGAAGGGTCGGAATCGACTCGCAGCCCTGCTCGACTCTAGCTCGCTCAATCTATGATTTTGAGCAAACAGGGAATTAGGGTTTTAGTTGATTTTGGCTGAAGAATGAGAGTAAGGAAAGGGTTGGGCTAGGTTAAATAAACGAATAATGGGCTTCGGGCTCGATGGTGGTAATAGTTTTATTTAGTAATAAAAAGGTTTATTTAATTCTTTTATAAAACCGTTTACTCAATGACAATTAACTCCTCGTTCGAGCCTGAAAATGCCCGTATACAAAAATATGCTGATGGGTCATCCGACTTAAAACTTACAAATTAATATCTAAATTAATTATAATAATTTCTACTTTGTAAAATATTTCATCTATATTTTATTTCTACATTCACTAAATAAAATATTTATTTTATTTATTCTGACTAGTATAAAACGCACATACGTAAATCTAATAATTACAAATATTTACTTTTTATTTAATAAAAAAAATCAATGGATGGATATGCGCAATAAGTGCAAAACATTTGTTAGTCCCAACACTTTTATTTTAAGCAATTTTGTTGATTGTGTTAGTGGCAAATCGTCAGCAAAATTTCATTGATAGATGGTCGAAAAGTGGATGCTGTTGTCTGTTGTAAATTGATTGTAAGGTTCCGCTGATGGATGAGGATATTTTTGAAATTTCAAAAGGACACTGTGCAAATCTACTCATTGAATACTCTTTATTAATAGTAGAGATTAGATATAAGATAATTATATATATATATATTCATCGTATAAATATTTTTTTATTAATTATTATTTATTTAATTATTATTTATTAATTTTTAATTATTATTAATTAATTATTATATTAATTATTAGTTTTCGAATAATAATTATTCATATTAATCAGTAATAGTAATAATTAATTAATATTTTTAAATATTTTTCGAATGATTATTATCCTCCTTTGACGTCTAAGATATTAGATAATTAAAGAAAACATTGATCGGTTAAGAGTTGTTGAAAATTAGCATCTATTACAGCTGGTAAACTAAAAAGATTAATAATTAGTAATTGGTGATTAGTTATTAATAATCATTAATTATTATAAGTTATAAATAACAAATATAATATTATTAACGATTAATTATTAAATATTAATAAATAATATTATATTATTAACGATTAGTAATTAGTAATATAATATTATAATTAGTAATTAGTAACATATGATTAATATAATTTTATTAATTGCAAATTATTAAATAATAATAAATAATAAATATTATTTTAAGAAAGCGTTGTAATTATTAATTATTGATTATCGAAAATTGGCAACGGACATTTATTACAACGGGCATTTTATGATCTTTGTAAAATTAGCATCAATTATAACAGGCATTTTACGACCGTTGTAAAATTAGCACCTATTACAACAGGCTTTTTTTAACCGTTATTAAATTGACACCTATTACAACGGGCCTTATGTCGTTGTAAAATTGGTACCTCTTACAATGGGTATTTTGTGACCATTGTAAAATTGGCATCTATTACAACAAACATTTTGAGAACGTTGTAAAATTGGCATCTATTACCATGGGCCTGGAAGGATCATCGCAATAGCATTCTATTACAACAGGTAGACATTGTCCATTGTAAAAAGGTCGTTGTATAGAGCATCTATTACAACGGGCCTGAAAGGACCATTGAAATAGCATTCTATTACAATGGGCAGTCAATGCCCGTTGTAAAAAGGGCATTGTAATAGGGTAATTTTGTTGTAATGAAAATTGCTCCGCTGTATATTAAAACAATTATGTCTATATTGCTTTGATCATCTAGAGAGACATCTTCATATGTCGCTCTTGGCGTATTATTGTAAATTATATTTGATCAATACCTGGGATTACGTTTGGGATTTTTGTAGCTTAGATATGATTTTTTTGAAATATAATCACTGAAATTATTGTTTTTGGAAATCTGTGACTTTGTTCATATTCAAGTGCTTCTAATATTATGGATACCATTGACACTGCCATATTTGTCACCAGAAGTTAATAATGTGGTTGACTACAACATCCATAGCGCTTAGCCTTTGGCCTCCAAATACGGGTTGTTATAGCTTGGTTTCAGAGCATAGATTTATGAAAAATTTAACTAAAAATTGGTTTTTAAAACAAAGATCCAAAGAAATTAGAGTAAGATTTGGGGTTGGGTTAACGATATAGTAACGTACTTGTATTTGCTATATATAAGTATGCGCTTTATCTTCATTCATCTATCTTTAATTAGATATCTTTCTATATCTCATGAGGTTTTAATACAGATATGGATGGTAGAAGAAGTAGAGTTAACCAAGTAGGGGAAGCACCGAAAGGAACGCCAGACCTAATGTAGGGGAGGCCAAGGTCGCACAGAGAATGTTGGTGCTGAAGTCCCATAGTTCGGAATGGAAGACATGTATCAATTTTCCAGGAATATGATGCAGGCAAGAGTTGCAGCCGGAGTGGTAGGAGGAAATGTCGTAGGAGCAAGGGTTCCAGAAGTTTCGGTAGTTAAATCATTTCGCTAAGATGAGCGACGCTTATGTGAATCTAGGAGGGAAGCCATTTATGGAACAGAGGATGCCATTGAAGTGGAGAATTGGTTGTTGCACTACGAAGGGATTTTTGCGGATTTAGGGCTTAATGACGAGCAGAAGAGGTGGATGGCGTCCAGGCAGCTTTAGGGGACTGCATTGTTCTGGTGGAATAGTGTATCAAAAACAGTTGATGAGGAGACAGTAACTTGGGAGGATTTCAAGAGGAGGTTTCGGGAGAGGTTTATGTAGGTAAGTTTGAAGAGTTGGCCCTTTATGGGTATGCTTCTATAGATACCGTGTTGAAATGGAATGAGAAGTTTATTAGAGGATTGAAGCCAGAATTAGCTAGTGCTACTTTGTCTCATCTTAGAGATCCTTCTGATATTGTTATAGAGGTGGCTTTTAGGCAGGAAGAAGTCCTTGTGTTTCTGGAGAAGAGTGTGGCAAAAGTGGTCTAGGTTGGGCAGAGCCTGAAGAGGAAGTTATTTCCCAAGAAAGGTGCTCAGAAGGGTGGAGCTGCCAAGAAAGCAAAGTATGAAGTTGTTTGCTATAAATGCGACAAGAAAGGGCACTTTGCAAATGAGTGTCGCTCAGGGAAAGTGAAGGATGCGGCTAAGGGGAAGAATATCATGTGTTTTAACTATGACCAGATATGCCATTATAAGAACCAGTGCAAGGAGCCCATTAGAGATGGTAAGGGCAAGGTGTATGCATTGGAGCTTGCCGCTTCCAAGCCAAAAGCCTAGGAGAAGGGAAATTCAGTTCTTGGGGGAACGCTTCAGATTCATGGTATGTCTGTTAGCGTTTTATTTGATACTAGGGCATCGCATTCTTTTATATCTAGTTGTTTGATAGATAAGCTTAACCTTGAACCCACGTATTTAGTTACTTCCTTACGGGTTGCAAATCCAATAGGAGGGTATGCAACTCTAGGGTTAAGGTGTGACCAGTTTGAGTTTGACCTTTTAAGTCATACTTTTGAGTGCAGTGTGCATGTGTTTGATTTTGTGGGGTTTGGGATCATCCTAGGTATGGATTGGTTAAGTGAGTACGATGCTAAGATATTTTGCCAAGGTAGGAGGATATCTCTTAGTCACCCGAATTGTAGCGATCAGATTGTTTTCACCGTAGGAGGTTCTAGTGGTGTAGTGTTCGCTTTGTTGGGTGCTTTGGATTCAGATCATGAGTTGAGACAGATGAGTTTGAGCCTGTAGTTGGATTGTCGCCGAAGCGAGCAATTGAGTTTCGAATAGATTTAGTTCCGGGAGCAGAACCGGTGAGTAGACCGCCAAGTAGGATGACCCCTTCAGAGATGAGGGAGTTGATGGTGTAGTTGGTGGATTTAGAGGGCAGGAGTTTTGTCAGGCCGAGACGTTCGTTGTGGGTTGCAGCGGCGGTGTTTGCTAAGAAGTCGAACGGATCATTCAGACTATGTATCGATTATCGTAAGTTGAATGAGAGGACGATAAAGAATCCATATCCATTGCACAGGATTGACTATTTGTTTGACCAGCTAAGTGGAGCAAAGGTATTTTCTCAGTTAGATTTGGCAATGGGTTTCCATCAACTCAGAGTAGTAGAGGATAGCATACCTTTGACAGCATTCAGGACCAGATATGGATCGTATGAATGCTAAGTCATGTCGTTCAGACTGACAAATGCTCTAGCTTTCTTTGTGGATTTAATGAACCAGATTTTCCGAGAGCACTTGGATAGGTTCGTGCTGGTTTTTAGAGATGATATCTTGATTTACTCTATGGATGAAAGAGAGCATGAAGTTCATCTTAAAAAGGTGCTTGAGATGCTAAGGCAGCATCAGTTGAAAGCGAAGTTTTGAAGTGTCACTTTCGGAAGAAGTAGGTGAAGTTTCTTGGTCATGTCATCTCAGAGGAAGGGTTATTAGTACATCCGACTAAGATCGAGGCAGTGAATAGTTGGAAGTGACCCGAGATAGTAACCAAGATTAAGAGTTCCGTTGGATTGGATGGTTATTATCGGAGATTCATTAAGGATTTCTCACAGATAGTAGCACTAATGACCAGACTGACGAGGAAGGATGTGAAGTTTTTGTGGACCGATATGTGTGAGGAAGCATTCCAAAGTTTGAAACACTTATTGACCCATGCACCTGTGTTTGTAGTTCCCAAAGGGGAATCAGGACTTGGTAGTTTATACCGATGCATGTGGAACATGATAAGGAGCTGTGTTGATGCAGAGAGATAAAGTGATTGCCTATGCTTCTAGACAGCTTAGACTGCATGAGGTCAGATATCCAATGCATGATTTATAGTTGGTTGCTATGATTTTTTCTTTGAAGGTGTAGAGACATTACATTTTGGGAGTAAGGTTTAAGCTGTTTACCGAGCATAAGTCGCTGAAGTATTTGTTCTCTCGGAAGGAGTTGAACATGAGACAGCAGAGGTGGTTAGATTTCATAGCTGCTTATGATTTTAGGATTGAGTACACACTGGGGAAAGGCAACCGGGTTGCAGATGCACTTAGCAGGAAACATCAGAATGCAGTGTTGGCAATGATGGCTGAGTGGAAAGATTTAGAAGCATTAGTAGATTGCAGAGTGCAGTGGAGATCCGAGGTAGGTCTAGTGGTGATACAGTTGTATTGTCTTGTTCGAAAGTTCTACCATTTTTGGTCGAACGGATTGCTTCTAAGCAGATAGAGGATCCAGTGTTAGCTGAACGGATCAGTAAGCTAAAGGAAGGAACCAAGAACGATGACTTGAAAGATTTCAGTCTTGACCAGAATGGTTGGTTGAGAAAGAAAGTTAGATTATGTGTTCCGAGTATAGGAAACATAAGAAAGGAAGTCTTAGATATGAAGAGGAGTTTCTTTTGGGAAGGAATGAAGAGGTATATTGGTTTGTGTGTAAGGCAGTGCTTAAATGGCCAGCAGGCAAAGGCTGAACACAAGAAATCGAGTGGGTTGCTTCAGCCGTTAGATATTTCAGTGTGGCAATGGTATTCTATTTCTATGGACTTCATAGACGGTTTGCCAAGGTCGAACAAGGGAATGAAAGCATATGGGTTATAGTGGACAGATTGACCGAGAGTGCCCATTTCATTCCAGTTAAGTCAACCAGGACGACACCTGTTTTAGCAAGGTTGTTCGTGAAGAATGTGGTTAGACTGCATGGAGTTCCTAGCAGCATAGTTAGTGATAGAGATTCCTTGTTCACTAGCGAGCTTTGGAAAAGTCTGCAGGAAGTTCTGGGAACCAAGCTTACAAAGAGTACAGCTTACTATCTGCAGATAGATGGGCAAACGGAAAGAGTTAACAAGATCTTGGAAGATCGGTTGAGAGCTTGTGTTCTGGACCTTGGGGAATCATGGGTGGACTATTTGCATCTAGTCGAGTTTTCATATAACAACAGTTATCAGACTAGTATTGGGATGGCACCATTTGAAGGTTTGTATGGAAGGCCATGCAAATTTCCCGTTTGTTGGTTGGAGAATTGGGATAGGTTGATTCTAGGTCCAGATTTGGTTAGTGAAGCTACATAAAAGATTGAGGTCATTCGAGATAGGATGAGGGAGGCTCGGTCTAGGCAGGAAACTTATGCAGATAAAAGACGGAAAGATTTAGAGTTCTTAGTTGGGGACAAGGTTTTCATCAAAGTATCACCGATGAAGGGTGTGCTTCGATTTTGGAAGTCGGGGAAGTTATCTCCTAGGTTCATATGACCTTTTCCTATTCTTGAGAGGATCGGGAAGCTAGCGTATAGACTTGAGTTACCGAGTAGTTTGGCAGGTGTCCATGATGTTTTTGATAATTCTCATCTCAGAAAGTGTGTTAGAGACCCGGAGACTGCTATTGCACTGATAGTGCTAGATGATTTAGTGGTAAAACCAAACTTGACCATAGTGAGGAAGCCATTTCTCATTATTGCGAGGGATGAGAAGAGGCTTAGAAATAAGATGGTCAGATTAGTCAAAGTCCAGTGGAGTGATGATGACAGAGACTGTACTTGGGAAGTTGAGTGCATAACTAGAGATACTTATCCTGAGTTGTTTTGATGGTACGTTTTACCTTCTTGTTTGTTTTGAGCCTTATTGTAATTTCGAGGACATAATTCTTTAAGGAGGGGAGTCTGTAACAACCCAAATTTTTAATAACATTATTTAGTAGATTTAGTTAGATAAACTAAATAAAATAATGTGTTGATAAGGTGATTGCGATTTGATCTAATTAAGGTAGCTGTGCCTTTTCACTAATAAATTAAATGAAGGGTTTAAAAATGAATTAGAGGAGAGGTATTATGGGAAAGAGGCCATTCCTATATCATATTCCTTAGGCCGTGTATTTCAAAACGCATGTTCATTCTCATTTTCAAAAACTAAAAGCTTGGCTAGCCACCATTAACGATGGAAGAGGAAGAGGAAGAGGAAGAGGAAACAAAAGAAAAGTTTAAGGAAAGGAAATTCAAATCAAACTCAAACAAATCTCAAGCTCCTTAATCATTAAAGCAAAGGTGAATAATGTTTACATCTCTAAATAATTTTGGTTTCGGTTTTAAGGATAATTCCGAATGATTTTGCAAAGATTTGCCATGTGCTTGAATGATAAAAGGATTATATATACATGTTGATGATTTATATATTTTCATATAGACTTTATGACATGTTTTGAGATAAAACCCTATAAAATGGCATCCGTTAGCCTTGCGAATTTATATGTTGATCTAAAAAGTTGTTTTCGAGAGGGATTTCGATTTTAAGAATTTTCTGGATTTTTGTTTAATTATTATGAATTTTCTAAGGAAGAAAAAGTTAATTTGAATTATAAAATTGTTATCGGGAAGAATAATTATAGTTTGGATTCGAAATTTTATATATTGAAGAGAACATATTATTTGATTTTCTGGAATATTTCCAGAATTTTTCAAGGTGTTTTAATAGTTATATAAAATTATTTAAGGTATGGGACTTAAATGTTTTATATAATTATAAAGGAGAAACAGGCTTTTTCAAATAAGGAAAATCGGTAGCACTTTTGAATATAAAATTCTGGCAACCAATCAAATTTAGACAATCAAGGTAGGTTGGGTACAAAAGAACTGTTTTAAAGTACAAACAAATAGTTTTTCTTCTATTTCAATCCTTTCTGCAGAGCTTCCACCTTCATTCCAGACCTTCCGACAAGGTCGAAGGTATCAACCCTTTCGGCTAGGTCAAATAACAATGCGCATGGTATCAAGCAACCGGTACGTAGTGAATTGGATGGAGTCGAAAGGTTTACAGATGAAAGGTTATAGCTTTCGAAAGAGATGAAGTTTTGTTTTGGTTTAAAGAAAATATGTCTGCTAGCTTTTGACATAGAGCTTTCGAATTTGTCAAAAGGTTTAAAAGAAAAAGGTTTCAATTGGTTTGCTTTCTTGTTTTAAATGAAACCTTTCGACAAGGTCGAAAGGTATAGCTTTCGACAAGGCCGAAAGCTTCATTTCTGCTTCCCAACCTTTCAACACAGATGGAGTCAAAGGTTATCTTTTGCTTTCTAAGACTTGCCACCCCTCTCCATTGATTTCGAAGGGTTGGTTCCAACACCAACACTTCATTATTTTCGAATGGTTTCGAAAGGTTTTATAAAGGTTTCGAAGTAGATCCTTTCGAATCCAATGTTTTTCTAATCCTTTTGCATAATCCAAATGTTTTGAGTAGAAACATTTTAAAGGTTTCAAAGTAGTTAATTTTAAAGGGTTTTGAAAGGTCTCCACTATTTTTAAATTGAGCCCAATGTTTTCGAAAGGTTTTAAGTTACATTGCTTGCGAAAGGTTTATTTTATAAGGGAGGTACTCCAGGCTTTCGACAAAGTCAAGAGGTGAAGCCTTTTGACTAGGTTGAAAAGAAATCTTCCGACAAGGTCGAAAGGTATGGTTTTGCAACGTATTCGAAAGGTTAAGGTTTAAAGGATATAAAAGGCGGATGTCATATGTATTAAAGCTTATGAAACGAAGGCTTTTAAAAGGTTTAGAAGGAGTAACCTTCAATGATTTCAAAAGGTTTATTAAAGGATATGAAGGAGTTGCCTTCAATACTTTCGAAAGGTTTTATTAATAGTTTAGAAGGAGTCACCTTCTATGTTTTCGAGAGGCTGTTTAAAGGTTTAAACAAAAGTTTCGAATAAAACGAATTAGGCAGATAGCTTAAGTGTTTATGTTATAAAGGACTTTAACTTGTTTTAGAGGATAGACAATACTTATTGAACATCATCAACATTATTTTGAGTAAAGTATATATAACATGGCAAAAATAGCTTAGAGTAAAGTTGAAGATATATTTTCCATATATATATATGATTTGACGGATTAAATCATTCTGAAAAGGTTTCAAGGAAAATTTAAAGAGCAGTTAGCTCAGATAATGTAGAGCAGTTAGCTTATATATTTTGAAGGGTATTTAACCTAAAAGAAAATTCGGCCAGTCAGGTCATTTTAAATTCGGACAGTTAGTCCATTTTGAGGTAGTCAGCCTAGATGACAGTTAGTCTAGGATAGTTAGTCCAGAAAGAGCAGTCAGCTCTGATATGAAAAAACAGTTCATATATTAGCATATTTTCTAAATTTTTAAGACAATTAGTCCATAATTTTTACCTGTTTTGGGCAGATAGCCCATTATCTAGCATAAAAGATACTATTTTGGTATAACCAGTTTTAGGACAGAAACTCCAGAAAAGAGCAGTTAACTCAAAATCTAGGACAGATAGTCCAGCAAAGAACAGATAGTTCAGATTTAGACAGATAGTCTATTTTATTTCCTGTTTTTAGCATTATGGATATTGTTATATTATTAAAATCTGTTGATTAACCAGTTTGGTTGCAGGGAAGGATTTGCAAAATATATGTTTTGAAAAGAGATATTAGTGAGAGGAAACCCGTTTCGCTAAGCGGCGTGGTCTCACTTGTCATCAGTAAACTGAGATGTAACAGATATTATTCATACCAAGCATTAAGTCTAAATCGAAGATTTTGTTTCCCCTTAAACTCTCGGGTGCTCAAAATTTGATTTGAGTAGGCTGACGGTTTAGGTTTTTCAGGTTATAGCAGATTTTGGTGCATAAAGCATGCAAAGACGGGCAGGTGGTTGACGGATAGCTAATTAAGGAATTCTATTTTAAAAAATTTTGACTGTGTATTATGACAATTATGTCTATATTGCTTTGATCATCCAAGGGGGCATCTTCATATGTCGCTCTTGGCGTATTGTTGTAAATTATTTTCGAACAATGCCGGGGATTACGTTTGGGAGTTTTGTAACTTGGATATGATTTATTGGAAATATAATCACTGAAATTATTGTTTATGGAAATCAGTGATTTTGTTCGTATTCAAGTGCTTTTGATATTATGGATACCATTAACACTACTTTATTTCGTCACCAGATAATACTATGGATGACTGCAGCACCAATAGCGCTTAGCCTTTGGCCTCCAAATACAGGATGTTACAAGAATAGTATAAAGGTGGGAAATATGGGCAGCTATTTACCCTAATGCCCTTATTTTTAGTATCTTAACCATTTATAAGTTCATTTGATTAGATAAGCACGACCACTTAATTCATTAATCAACCTCAATCTCCTTATCTATATTATTCTGTTTAATTTATTCTAATTAAATGTCCTGAATAATGTTAATAAAATTAGGACTATTACATGAGATACCTTTAGTCTTTAAAGGGTTTTACAAATATATTAACTAAAATTACTTGGGTTTTCTCACGCTGGTTTATCAGACTGACCCAGGTATTATTCTTCTTATAATGCTCGGGTGATCCCCGTGTATATTTCCAGATTTCATTGATGATCATTGGAGCTCTTGGAGAGACGAGCTGGAAGAATTACCATCGTAGATTTTATTTCCATTGCATTACTTTGTTTATTTTTATATCAACAATTTGAGGACATGTTGTTATAACTGTCTAGGTTAATGATATGTTTGTTTACTCTAATTATTGTATCTATACATTTTTTCTTTGTAAAAGTAACATTTTGATATTATATGTCATCATTCCATTTTGAGATTCTGATATTGTGTTCTCTTGTTTCTTGTTCCTTTTCTTTTCTTCATTTATTTTATCCTAATGTTCTGCCTTTCCAGCACTTGGGTGCTCGGCATGTGAATACCATGGATATATTAGTGTCGACATTTGGGTGTCGAAAAGGTGTTCATTACATATAGTAAATCAATTACCTTTGAGTTTATGCATTAGTTGGTAAAATTCACACATACATATGGATAGATAACATCAATGAAAATGAATGTGTAAATTTTGGGCATTGATTCCATAATCAATCAAATTTTTACTTTTATTGATATTCAATGAGGGCATGTTAATATTTACTATTTAATATTCACGCATTAATTTATAGACTATTCTAGAATATTTTGATTTGGATTTCTTTCTTGACATTAATTAATTAGACGAATAACATGGTGACATTAATACGATGATTTATTATCTTATCAACTATACGTATTGCATATTATGTTAATGCCAGGTTATTCCTATAAAATATATAGTGTCATGACTTTGACGTTATTGTATTTCTCACAAGCCCCTAATTTTGAAGATTAACGAATAAGATCTTTATTTCCCATTAAAATGTCCAGTATTTGCATTGCTAAACCAAATCAGTTACATAAGGCTACACCATGCACAAATCTAGAGAATACAATCATAGTTTTTGCTTTATATAAATTTGAAATGAATATGCTCTATAATATTCTAAAAGTGCAAATTATGCTTTTATTTGTGGATATAGTACTTTTGGTGTCATACGCTATATGCATGTATCTCAACTTCCAAGTATTTTCTTATACTTTCTGTACAAGATCACAAACTCTAATCTTGCTCTTAACAAGATAATTACATACTTTTATGAGGTCCCGAGTTTGAATCTCACTCCAATTAAAAATACCTTTATATTTTTAGGAGACCAGGAGTTCAAATCTTGCTCTTAACAAATTTGTTTACCTTTTTAACGACACGAGTTCAAATTTAGGTATAAGAAAAACTATGTTTTTCATATATTTAAATATATTTATTTTACAATCACTAGCGTAAAATGCTTATTTTAAACTGCACATTATTCACATATTTGTTTTACAAATATGTTTGTGTGTGCCAGTGTGTGTGTGTGTAATACTTTGTCTTCCCTATCTTTAAATAATTATTTAATATATATCCTTAATGATTTTATTTACGATGATAAATTTAATATTTTATTACTGGATTTACTAACTTCATAACGATTAATTTTCTTATTTAAAACCATTCATGATTAATTAATCTTACATGCTTTTAGTTTTCAAAATTGAATTTTAAATCTTTAATATTATGCATGAGCATATCACTTTAAACATTAAGAGGATTAATGTACTTCGAAAATATTCATGTACATTTTCTGATCTTGAAACCTACAAATTTCAACTTGGTATATAAATTTTGAAATATTAAAATTGAATAATTTCAAATTTACTTTAAAAAGTTTCTTACGTATATAATCGTTTAGTAAAATTCTAGCAATCTTTATCTTTAAGAATCAACGATATTGTTTACACCCACTTAACCACCTTCTCTAACTCATTTATCCTCTCACCTAATCAAATATTTTGCTCATCCACTCCCATCCACCTTTTCATAATTATTTTATTTCCTAAAAACATAACTACACTTCTTCCTTTCTCTCCCTCACTAAGCAATACAATAAAAAAATTCGTCTAATTACTCCATTTGATATTTATGCCCATGCATGATCTGTAGAATTGCAAGCTTAGGAAGAACTTATTCAATTGAAATCTCACCAACATATTCAACAAGTTAGGAAATTGGAATATGAATTGTATTTGCACCCTAATTGGAAAATTTGTAAATCAACCCCTAAACTTGTTAAAGTAGAATGTTGGTAAGATTTCACAATTTATTCACGATTTTTGATAATTGGGTTGTAAATTGTAAGTATACATGTTAACCAAATTTATGGTCAACACCGCAAAATGATATTTCAGTAGGAATAGGAAGGCTAGTTCAGAGAAAGGACAAGATATCCCTAAGAGTAATCCTTACAATCAGCTTCAATAGTTGTGGATTTTTGATTTGGACCTTTCAATGTAGTCGAGGGTTTAGTCCCCCAAGTAGAGGACTTTTTGCCTTGGTAAAACTTATTGAGAGCTTCGTGGAGTTTTTCCCATGGCGCAATTTAATATTAACCAATCTTATCGCTTTAAAGTTAAACTTTAACATTTTCGAAAGGTTTGGATGACTAATCCCTTTAGCAATAGGTAAGACAATAAATTCCCGGATGGTGTGTAGGTGTCTCTGACTTTACCGAAAGGTTTGATTGCTTATAAGGAGTTGGTTTCAACTTTGTTTAAAGGTATGTGTAAACCAACTATTGGATTGAACCCTATATCCCTGGGTTCAGACCATCCCGAAGGGTTAGATCACTCGAATAGGGATTGCGAAAGGTTTTGTTGTTGTTAAAGTATAGGGTACTACTAACTTAATTGAAGGATTCAGATCATGATGCCAATGACTCCGAAAGGTTACTGCTCATGTTAATCCAGATTAGCTGTCGACCTTACGGAAAGGTTAGGGTTGAAGGGTTGATAACCTTAGAAGGTTGGAGTTGTTATTTGAAAATGTGAGTCTCTGATTCTGTCAGCAAGATCCCTCTGGTGGAGTTAATCCTGAAAATACGGGTAAATCTGGCAAAGGTTTAAACATGCAATAAGTAATTAACAGAATATGAAACTTTCCTCTTTATTCAAGATCAATTCTCATACTCCAAATCGATTTTCAATTAGGGTTACAGCTCTTTTTATAAGAAGTTACAAAAGTAGAATTGTAACGACCCAAAAATTTTAAACATTTGAAATAGAATATTTAATTGAATTTAAATATTTGAATGTTGATTTATCTTGAATTTCAAATGTAAATATGAAATTGGCAATTTAATTTGTAAATTTAATTGTTGCAACTGGGTAAAAATTTGAATCTTCAGTTTTAAGCTGATTAAAAATATTTTCAAGGCTTAGAAAATCTATATTGATAATTCTGAAGGTTCTGGAACTTTCAGAATTGAATTTGGAAGTGGTTTGTTCAGTTTTGAATTTTATCGTTTAAATTGAATTTAAAAATAGCGTTCCGGGGCACAGTCTCGGAATTCGACGAAACCAGTTCCATTTGATCCGTAATATTGTATTATTATCGGATTTCAATTTTCGTAACGTTTGGAGTGATCGTTTGGCTGTACGATATTTAAATGCGCTGAAATTAAATCGAAAATTTAATATTTTAACTGGTCCAAAAAGCTATCTTCTCCATACGATCGAATTTGGACTCGAAACCTTTTCCATTGTGTTCGGAATAGGCGTATAACATTACGAACGCCTGGCGGCACACCTTGACAGGAGGTCGAGATTTCAAGTTGTGTTTATCGAGACAATTTGAATTTAAATTTAATATATATTCGTATATTAGTCAACCTCAGCTGTAATTGCCTCACATCAGCTGTCTTTTATCACCTCAGAAACACTATAGCCTGTCAATTGGGCACGTGAATGTGTTCTCTTGTTCCCTTCATCTCGTTGTTAAACGCAAAGAGCATTTGAAATCAAACGAAGGAAAGAAAAAATAAAAATGGCCGCTCGCTCAAATAAAAATTCGAAACCCTATTCGTTCAAAAATCTCCAGCCCTCTTTCCATTCGAAAACAAATCCCTCCCCCTTCTCAACAAAGTTCACGAAATCAATTCCCCCTTATTTCCTCTGTTCGAAAGAAAAATAATGGTGGCTGCAGTCGTCGAATCGAGGTGGGCGACAGATGTTGCGTGGCCACTCGCATGCGCGCGATGGGTCGAAGTCGAGCGACGAGGCGAAGTCGTGAGTTGCGAAGCTAGGGTTCAATGATTGTCACGCGTGTATACGCGGCATGGTGGCGGCAGTCGAAATCGTGGAAGGATTTGGGTTGGAGCTCGAGGTGGTTGCGTGGTTTGAAGTTCACAGAGGCGATGTCGCGGCGTTCGTTCGAGGCTCTGGCGATAGCGTGGTGACGCTCGGCATCGGCAAGCGTGAGTTAGGGCTGCGTATTGGCCTGGAGTTCGTGTAGGCAGTGAGGTATGGAATAATTCAGTTCAATTTGAATAAATATATACATATATTCACATTCACATTTTAATTTAAAACAGTAAATATATGTAATTTTGAGGAGTAAGGCAGTGAAAGTAATATATAGTTATTTTAAGTATGTATGCAGTTTTGGAAAAAAATAAATATACATATATATGTTTTAACATACCATTTAATTTTAAAATAATGGATTATAGTGATTTACTTGTTTAGTCAACTTATTTCAATGTTTAGGTTACTGAAAAAAAAATTATTAAAGAAAAATTAGTTAAAATTAACTATTTAGTAATCAAATAATGGAATGGATTGTTTGGTTATTTAAAATATTAATAAATTGTAAATTGCTTATTCAAGGTCTAAAATCAAGAAATAAGCCGAAAATGAATAAAACAAGCAGGAGTAAAAATGGATTGCGAATTAAAAGCAAAGGTGAGATCTTCTCACTCAAATGAAAGTGGAATTTTCAGTTATTGATTGATTGCTATTTGGATGTGATACTATATATAGTAGTATATAGCAATATATATATATTGGCATATGTATATATTGCAGTTGTGATTTCCCGCATTATATGGCGGATGAGACCCTATTGCGCCGCATAATAGCGGATGATATTTTTATAAATCTCATATACCGTGATATTCCACCTCGAAGTGGAATTGGTATTGTGCTAACATCTGTGGATGCAGGGAAACAGGTTGGAGGGATCCAACTGGATTCCTCAAATTGTTTGAATATTATTTCATATGTGAATGATGTGATTTATTGATAATCTGTGAATGATTTATTGATAATTGAAATTGTTGAAGGCTAAAAATTTAGCCGAATGTATTTTTGGTATCGTTGGATACCAGAAATGAATATAAATTGGATTTTTAAAATTAAAGTAGAAAACTTTAAGTGAATTTATTTTTAAGAATTAAATTTACTTGAAAGAAGGAATTTTAAAGTATTAAAATTGATTTTCGAAATCTTACCGAATAAATTCCAAAATATGGAAAAAGGTATTAATAAATGAGTTTTGAATAATATTGTTTTAAAAGTTGAAGAATTCATTTAAAAATGGAATTTTGAATAATTTGGAAAGAACAAAGGAATTTATTTAAAAGTGATAAACTTTTAGAAATCAATTTGTAATTGATTTGGTATTTGAAAATGAATCTTTGAGAAATCGATATGGAAATTTATTTGGAGTTGAAATAAATTTAGAAATCAAATTTGTAATTAATTTGGTGATGGAAAATAAATCATTGGAAAATTTGTTTGAAATTGATTTAGTCTTTGGAAAATAAATTTGGAAGTCGATTTGCAAATGGTTTGTAATTTGGAAATAAACTTAGAAATAAATTGCAATGTTTTGTTCTATTGAAATAAAACTTAGAAATCAATTTGTAATTGATTTGATATTGAAATTAAATTTGAAATCAATTTGGAATTTGATATTGGGGTTAAAAGTGAATATTTGGGAATGTAAATTCAAAATGGGATTTATGAAATGAAAGGGAAATTTGTTTTAAAAATAAACGCTGATTTATTTTTAAAGTGTAGAAGTAAATTTACGGATTTGGAACGTAAATTTAAAATAAATCGATAAGGATTTATTAAATTGGTTTAAATGGACCATTTTGAAATGGAAGTGTATTTTCCTTGAAAAACCGAGTATATCCCAAAGTAGCTTTTAAAATATAAATTAAAAGTTCTAAAGTGGGTTTTTAAAAGATATATCTGGAAATATATTCCGTGTAAGGAAATTGATTTGAAATTGGTTTTCAAATGTGAAGTGTGAAATATGATTTGAAATTGGTTTTCAAATGTGAAGTGTGGAAAATACATATCTTGTGAAGATATTTTGAAAATAAATAATTTGGGAAAAATTATTTAAATTGGATGATTGTTGTGATATGTTGTTGATAGTTAAATCACCGACTATCAATATTGCTTTTGAAATGGCACTTGAATTTGTTTTTAAAACAAACGCTCACTATTCGGGTTAGCCGGGAAAAGACCTTTGTGTCATATAACCCATTCCGAATTAGTGATACGGCGATATGGATCGTATTGAAGACCGGTGTGAAGACCGGGTATTTTCGAAAATGAAAGGACAACCTGTCGAATGTCTCTGACCGAGTTGTCCGGTATAGAGATTTATATCACTCTTTTGGTGATGGGAAGTCCGATCGGGATTGTGAATACCTGGATTGCAAGGGCTTCTTTGGAAGTGCCTTCGGTTCTGTTCGAACCCGAAACAGACTTGTATGGTTACGTGTCTGACATTACGTTTTGAGATATAAAGCTGATTTCTTTCAAATACATTTCTGTTGGTGGCGGAGAATTTATTCTCTTAGCTTAACACCCTTCTCTGAGACGTACGAGCTCATAGGTTATGTAGTTGAAGTTATTAGCGATATATTCCCAATTTAGTAATGTGGCATGCTTGAGTGTTGCTGTCTATTGATCATTTATTGATCATTTGTGATCAAAGCACGGCTTTGTGAAAAAGCATAGCTTTGTGGACGAGACTTCGTCAGACCTCACTCCCCGAAAATGGTCGTAACAGGAATATGCGGCAAGGTTATGAGGGTCGCGCCCTTTAGGGTATGTCATTTCCTTCTGGAAAAAGGTGGTATCAGGTATGGAGCCCTGGTATTTAACCTATGTGGATACTCCGATCTCATTTATTGTGTGATTGTGTGTTTATCGAGGCGCCTCGGATAAAGGTCCCAAAGGACCAGGGGATGGCATATTCGTGAGTTACCTAGTTATAGGGGTAACCCGGCCTTGTGTTGGTAGAGAGTAGTTGTCTCTCGGGACGTCCAACCAGAGGCGATCCCATGTGGCAGTAGGAAAGGAAGTTCCTTAGCCTGACCATTTGTTGGAAATCCATTTCCCAATACGGAACTCGTACGGTTTTAGTTGTAGAACCTGCCATTTACTTATGGTGGTCACCACTGTTTAGATGGTAGCTATAGTAGGCATACGATACTGGTCGTATGCTGGCTAAGATTAATATTATACTTTCAAAATGTTTTCCACACTAGACATTAATGATAATAATCCAATGATTTGCGTAGTAAGAATCTTTGACTATCATAAGAAGAAATCTCCTCCGATTCTGCGTTTGCATTATGTGTGTGGCGGGAGGTCTTATGGTAGTTTCATTTTCCAAAAGCATTGCGAATTAATTTTATTTTCTTTGTGAAAATAACTATTTTACGATCTCACACCAGTCACCATGACTGACTCAGAGTTTATTGTTTCCTTTCTAAACTCTGGGTGCCCATAATTTTCCACACAGGCAGCCTAGAGTTATGTTATCAGGATATTCTGGATATTCTGGAGCTTTGGAGATGAGCTGGATGGCGAGACGTACTTTCATACTTGTTTATTTATTCCACTGTGTATTCTGTATGAGGACAAGTTTATATAACTATCCATTGTTGTATTTAGTTGTATATTGACTCTGATCGATGTATGTATAAACTGATATAGTCTTTTGTTTTAAAGATTATTGATTCATCTATTATATATTGTTCTGCTGCGAAATGTGAGATTCTGATATTGTTTCTGTTTCTGTGTTTTTCTATTCTTTCTTTTCTTCTGTCTTCTTCTACCTCTTTTTTTTAACCCTGATGGTTAGGTTTTCCGGCATTCGATTGCACGGCATTTGATACAGTGGAAGTATTAATGTCGACTTTCGAGCGTCGAAAAAAATCGTGTCGTTACAAGAATGAAGAAAATACAGGCCTGAAATTGGACCCCTTGGGTCCTATTTATAGATGCAAGCGGCCCTCACTTTGGCTCCATGCCTTTGTAAGAGACGAAAGGTCGTCTCTTATATGCAGTTGTAACCTTTCGAGCTTGTCGAAGGGTTTGTCCATTGTACACCATCTTGATCCCTTGAATGTTGTCGAAAGGTCTGCATTTCCTAGTGTATTCATGAACCTTTCGTCTCTACCGAAGGATCTGCCTTTATATGATGTTGTGAACCTTTCAACCTTATTGGAAGGTTATTTTCTTACTTGACTGTTGCAGAAAGCCATGCTCCTCTTGAATGTCGAGGGAAGGTCGTCTTTTTTCCCGCTGACTTGTATGTGCTGTCTTTATTAATAAACCTTCTGATACTGTCAAAAGGCGTTAAGTATATGTTCCAACCAGTCCGAAAGGCTTATTATGCTTTCGGATAGGTTGCCATTGGGTTAAATGCCCTTGTCCTGACTTCTTTGTTCTCTTCGAAAGGTAAGAACTTCTTGAATATTATGGAGCAAAACCTTTCATCCCCTCCGGAAGGTTTGGGACTGCTATAAACTGTTAATTGCATCCCTTCGGATGTCTCAGAAGGTTTGAGCTATGGCTCTCTTTTCCATACTTGTTAAGAGACCTTTTGGTTTCATCAGAAGGTTAGTTTTTAGTGTAACTTTTGCCCCCGCCATTCGAAGAGATGCTCTTGACTTTCCAAGTCATCTTTGCCGAAAGTCTCATAATTTCCTACCTCTCGGTCTTCCCCTTGTTGATGTGGAATGTCCACCCAAATCTAATCAGATGGTCGAGAACTTAGGTGACATTTCTTATATAACATGCCCCCTTCTCTCTCTCTTCCATTCTTACCTGAAATCAAAATCATTGCAAACAAGCAAAGGAATTGTTTAAAACTTTTTAAATCTTGTCTCAACGCAGCAAGGTATTCCTTGAATTTACATTATAAATCTTAGTTTAATCTTCTTCATGATTAGTTTCCAATCAGATTTTCAATTTCCCAAATTTGAAATCGAATTGGGTTTTTTTTCGGTTTTTGGATAAACTTTATCTATGATTTTGGATTCTAGATTGGCGGCGTTTGCCGCTGGAAAAACCCCCTTTTGTTGTGTTTAATTTTATGCCCAAAACATCTAAATCCAACTTTTGGCTTTTCGAGGTTGATTTTTTTTTCTATTAATGATGTTATGCTATACATCAGAATTGAATTAATTCGATTTCAGATGGGGGTTAATTTTGCTAACGGATTCATCTTACTTATCCTTCAAGAAAAATTTGAAACAGCATTTATTATCGGGTACGGACTTTCTTAAGCATGGTATAGTACCCTGGGCCCCACTAGCACACAATTGGGTGACACGAAATGACTTTCCTGCCACTTCGGCAGAATCTAAGTCGGCAAAAATTAGTTTTACCTCTGCTGCTCCTTTCAACGATGCAGGAAGGTATTTTGGCATCACCTTACCTTGTGGTCGGGAGGTCAAGTAAAATCATGGTTAAACCTTCCGACCAAAAGCTTTCGACAAGATTAAACAGTTTAAACCTTTCGTCTACATGTCTTTGAGAGGGTTGAAATCCTTTAATCTCAAAATCGTATCTTGATACCCTTGACCAGACCTTTCCATAATATTAATGATATTCATTCATTCTTTTTTTTATGAAATTTTAAATTTTCAAATTTATCCGCACCGAAAGGTCTTGCCATTTAATTTAGGTTGTGATTGCAACGAGCCCATGTTTTCATAAAACCCTTGGCATTGTCGAAAGGTAGCAACTATGCAAACATCTCACTTATTCCTTTCGACCTTGTCAACAGCTTTAATAAGATTGCATTTTTGCTTACTTTTAAATTTTGTTTGTGCATAATGGTAAAAATTATAGTTATTATTCCCTCTGATATTGTCGAAAGTTCACTCTATTAGCCTTTCGACATCATTGGAAGCTATTGTCGTATTTTTTCAACTTCGTCGAAGGCTTCAATTGTAACCTTTCGACATTGCCGAATGCTAAAACTAGCTTTGTATATATTTTTATGCTTAATCTATCTAGGCAGATTTATCTACTTTTATTTTCTTTAATAGACATCTAAATTTACAATTGGTCAAAAGGGCCTAACAAATCAAGTTCTAACT
The DNA here is from genome assembly GCA_030737815.1 of Allium fistulosum. Taxonomy (NCBI): domain Eukaryota; kingdom Viridiplantae; phylum Streptophyta; class Magnoliopsida; order Asparagales; family Amaryllidaceae; genus Allium; species Allium fistulosum. The sequence continues at coordinate 149,432,267 of CM060906.1, read as the reverse complement.
GGTCACATCTCATCCCCAAAGTTTCTTACTGTAACGACCCGATTTTTCCATGCCCGAGAAAAATCAAACCATCAGGATTAGAAGAAGAAGGAGGTAGAAGGAAAGGAAACAACACAACAAAATCTAACATCGCAGCGGATTAAAATATAATAGATAATAACGGATCTTTACAGAAAGAAACTATATCTGTTTATACATACATCATCAGAATACAACATCTGAGTACAATACAATCAACATCACAATTCAAGACAGTTATAATAACTTGTCCTCACAAGATGACTATACCACTTGTGATACACAGCGGAATACAACAAATATGGGTGATAAGTCTCGCCATCTAGCTCGTCTCTTGAGCTCCACATCATCCTATTATGTATCTGTAATACTCGGTCTGACCCGAGCATTATAACAAAATAACACCCGAGTCAGTCTGGAAAACCAACATGAGAAAACACACTAAATTGGATTATTAAAGTTTTCCAAACCCTTTGAAATCAAAAGCATCTCGTAAGACCACGCCACAAATAAACATGTCGGTTTTTTACCTTACGATAGCCAAAACACTTTTTATCAAATCCTCTGATATTATAATAGTGTCTATATACAAATACTTATTAAAATAGCTAAAATTGTTACATCTATTAAATTCCAGCTAATAGGTATACAAACAAAACCGTAAAGGCACGTAGGGAGAATGGATTTCCAACTAAGGACTAGGCACTGGGGTACCACCTGTCATAGTACCTGGTCTAGATCAGTGTACCGAGGACCATGCCCGATCCCCTGCAACACAAGACCGGAACTACCCCTTACTGGATAATTCCGAGTAAGATCACCCTATGGTTGGGATCAGCAACCGCACCACTAAGCCGAATAAAAAGGGACATCTAGACAGGGATGACCTCACCCTAATGGGCACGACCCACATAGCCTTGCTGCATAACCTCTGATTTTCAGTCATTCTCGGTTGACAAGGCTCAAGGCTAAGCGTTACCTTTATAGAACATATCCCTTAGAATGCCCATCGTCCACCAGACGATGTTCCGAAAGCATTCATCCATACAAGTCCGTTCTGGGTCCAAACGGAACCGAAGGCACTACTCCTACTACATCCATCTTGGAATCACCCTCAGGATTAGTAGCGACTAGCCCTTGCACTTTACTGCTCCATCTTCGACTCCGAACTCGTTTCCACCACGAAAACGTATAAACCAGATCGAAGTGGTTTTCGGAAAATAACTCCCGATCCCGGTCTCTTCGAAACGATCAGCGCATTGGCCAATATTGATAGTCGGTTATTTAACTATCAATTAACATTCACAAACATCCATCAAACCATAAATAATTTTCCAAATTATTTATTTACCTCACAAATATCTTCGCAAGATATATTCCAACTTTCAAACCTTTTGAAAACGGTTTCAAAAACCACCTCCTCTTATGGAATAAATTTCCCAAATATTTCTATTTCCACTGAAATCACCAAGTACAAACACTTTAGATTTCTAAAATAATTTAAAATACTATATTAAACAAAACATTTAAATTAAAACTACTTTAATACTTTATTCAAAGATATACACTTTAAGGATATTTAAAATAAAGCTACTTAATAAAATATAAACCTAAATTTTTATCCCTTTAAACAAAATTTCAAGTCACCTTTAAATAACTACTACTATAATTAAATTTGAGAAATACTTACTTTAAAATCTAAACATTTAATGATAAATTTTATAAAACATGCTTTTTAAAACAACATTAAAACTTTTAACTTATACCTAAAAATTTGCTTTGAAAACGTACTTGGCTATTCGGGAAAATACCCTTCTCTTTCACAACTTTTAAAAATAAATCACAATTTATTTTTAAACAAATTTATCCATTCCATAATAAATTTCCACCTTGAATTTATACTTCCAAATATCCACTGATATATTACTTCACTTTATAAACCCGTTTAAAAATTTCATAGTCTCAACTTCCCTTTAAAATCCCAGTTTCAAGTACTTAATCAATTGTCAAATTGATTTCCAAAATTTACTCCATTTAAAAATAAATTATTTACTTATCCAATTTTTATTTCAAACTTATAAATTTCAGGTTTAACTTCCTTGAGATGATTTTAAAATCTTACTTTAACTGAAAATACAAATTTCCACCTTTATTCCAAATTCTTCTTTGTTTCTTTCTAAACCATTTTAACTCTGAATTCAAAAATAAATCTTTCATTCCTTTAAATAATATCACTTAAGTTTAAAATTCATTATTTCCCTTTTTATTCAAAATCCCCTTTCCATAGTCGGAATTTATTTACTAGAATTTAAAAAATCACTTTATCCTTCCCCAATTCTTTCTTTAATTTATTTAAATTTTCTATAATTACTTTACTTAAACATTCTCTCATATATTTCCTTTTTCAAAAATCCAATTTTATATATTTTGATAACTCAGTATACCGAAATGTATATTCAATCAAACCATAGCATCCAATATTTCAATTATCAATATAATTCATCACAGAATATCAATTAATCATATCACAAAATTATTAGAATAATCTAAATAAATTTTTTGAGGAATCCAGTTGGATCCCTCCAACCTGTTTCCCTACATCCACAGACGTTAGCACAATACCAATTCCACTTCAAGGTGGAATATCGCGGTATATGGGTTTAATATAATATCATCCGCTATTATGCGGCGCATAGGGTCTCATCCGCTATATAATGCGGGAATATCAATCACTCCAATATATATTATATATATACTACTATATATAATATAGCACATCCATCAATTCAATCATTCAACCAGTATTTAAATTTAACCATTTAAATTTAAATAATAATCCAGAAGAGTGAGATTAACTCACCTTTATTTTTGTTTGCAACCAATTTCCATTCCGTCTTGATTTTCCATGATTTCAGACCTTGTATAAATATTTATACGATTTACTAATATTTGAAATAAAATCGAACAATCCATTACATTTTAAAATCAATTAACTCATGATTTAATTTTAAACTAATAATTTAACTTAAACTAATTTCCTTTAATAAATTATCTTTAGTATCCAAAATAATTGATTAACTAGTTAATCAAATTGCCTCCTTAATATATTGATAAATTGGTAAATTTAAAATATATATTTATTTTCTGTTATTCCCTAAAATCTTATATATATATATTCCATTTACATATACATATATTTACTAAATTCTAAGAAAAATAAAATTCCTTTCTAACCTATATATACACATCGAATTTATAAATAGAATTGTCTTGAAACGTACTGTAAATTAAAATTTTATCCATATACATTTTTTTTAAATTCACCAGTACTTAAAGTATGTATATATCTATACTTTATATATAATATTTTTCTTCAATCTGTATATGTTTTTTTAGCAGATTTAAATAAAATAAAAAAACAACAACTACTATACCTCTGGCCACCAGCGATATTTGAACAACCATAGCCTTGTCGAAGATTCACTCACCCATCGTTCGCCGTTCCACGACCAGACCCACCGCCCTGACCATGCACAGCCCGTCCATCGAACCCTCCTAAGCCCGCGCGTCTTCTTGCTTGCCTCCACGAGCAGGAGCTGCCACTATCCCTCAAAACCTCGAGCTGAACGACGAAGATGTGTTCGAGTTCGAGTAGAACGATGCGCCAATGTCGCTGCCATTTGAGGAATCGAACTGTCTTGATTCGATTTGATTTTAGAAAGAGGGGAACGTTCGATTTTTTTTTTAAGAACTGAAGTATCGGCCATGATTTTGTTCTTTTTTTTCTGAACGATAAAGAAACTACTCGCGTGATAAAAAGAAAACAAAGGGAACAAGATGTGATGTTTGCGTGCCACGATCAGTTTGCTACAGTGATTGCAAAAAGTTCAGATGTGAAGTTTATTTGACCAGTCTAATAAAGTATAATATATTTAAATTTTAAATTTAAATTTATATCGCCTTGAACTAAGCTTAAAATCTTGACATCCTACTGAGGAGTGCCGCAAGGCGTTTATAAGGTTATACCCCCATTCCGAACGCAATGAAAAAGGTTTCGAGTCCTAATTCGATCGTATGGAGAATATAGCTTTTTTAGGACCCAGTTATTATATTGAATTCAATATAAATTTCAGCACGTTTATATATCGTACGCTCAAACGATCACTCCAAAAGCTACAAAAATTGAAATCCGATAATAAAACACTATTATGGATCCAATGGAACTAGTTTCGTCGAAATCCGAGACTGTGCCTCGGAAGGCTATTTTTAAATATCATTTTAAACAATATATTTTCAAAACTGAACAAAACACTTCCGAATTCAATTTAAAAGCTTTTATTATCTTCAGTATTATCAATGTAAATTTTCTAAGCCTTTAAATTATTTTTAACAAGCTTGAAACTCCAGATTCAAAATTTTACCCAAATTTAAATTATTTAATTTAATAATTAAATTATCCAATGAGTAGTGATATTTGAAATTCACGTTAGAAATTAACATTTAAATATTTAAAATCAATTAAATATTCTGATTTCAAATGTCCGAAAATTCCGGGTCGTCACATTCCTCCCCACTTAAAAGAATTTCGTCCCCGAAATTACTAGTTAAGAAGAATGGTCCGTTACCCGTTCATCATTTTCCAAAACCAAACAGTTTTCAATGACTTCCCAAAATAATCTTTTTATCAAAGACACAATATCCCTCTTATCAACTTTTCAAAATTATCCACAAGTCCCAAACGACATTACTTACTTAACAATTCCAATTTAAATTCAAAACCAAATTTTAAATTATCAAAATTTTTCAAAATTTTTTCTAACTCTCTAAAATTATGAAATTTTTTGCCAGCGTCTCCTTTGCGCGGCTAGCTCGGTACAACTTCAAAATGCCTCTACGGGCCCCCAAATTTCAAAAGAAAACAAAAAGCCAAGTGGCTATACAAGAAAACCATCAAATTTCATACAGAAATTTAAATACTTACCTTTTGTCGAGCAATTCAATTTATCTTCTGAAATTAAAAATTCTAATTTCCTTTTGCTTTTTAAACACATGTATATCCTACTTAGCAATAATACCTAATCATAGAATCCAAAATCATTTTATTCACTTCCTTTACAAAAGTTTAAATATTTATTTTATTCAAATCCGTACGATGCAAACATATCATTCGTACACAATATCAAATTCGATCGCTCACTCGATCACACAATTTCATTTCCGAACTAGTATCGTCCACCCGACTCTCTAGTGCGGACTCAGATCTGGTTTCTTGATCAGAAACCATCATTCTCCTTGCATAGCCACAAACTATGATAGAGAATATCCAGAATCAATCAAAATCCATATCCAGGGTTCGCCATCGAAAATCGAGTGAAAAATTCCAACCCGGATCGATATAACTATCTCGAAATTCTGTGCTCGAATCTGGATCAAACCATTATGCGAATAAAATAATATACGTACATCCTACGCATTAATTTCAACTGATTTTTAACTATATCAATTCTCTTTTATTCACATTCATTTGATTTCTATTTACATATTCACAATTTCCCTTTTCACAACTTTCGGTTTTAATCTTCATTCTATTATTCACTTAGTATATTCCCAATATCAATTTACTTAAGAACTTCATTCTTCATTTCTTAAGTTCAATATAAATATTTCTTATATTTATTTTTACTACTTCACTACTGAAGTTTATATTCAAATTGAATTCCAATTCAATATAAAATCAATTTGCTTCAATTTATTAATTATTTTCAAACTCAATATTTTTTTTCCAATTTCCATTCAGATTTCCATCTTCAATTCTACTTGAATTCAATTTGTCTTCAAACTTTGAATATTGAATCTTATTCACCTTATCTCAACCCATATTTAATTAACTATTTCCTTTTATTAGTTTCACTTACTAATTTATTTAAAATCTTAAATAAAAGTTTATTTGCAAACTTTTTCTTCATTTAGTTTCTTCGAACAATTTCTTCGATTTCACCTTACTTTACATACACAATTTTAAATTAGATTTCAATATTCAGTTTCAATTCTCTTTGCTTACCAATTTTAAATCATTTGTCGTTAGTGAAAATTTCCAAAATTTCAAAAATTTTCTAACTCCCAAAAATTTCGAATTTTTTTGGCAGAATCTCTTTTGTACGGAGGAGCTTTTGCAATTTGACAAGAGATATAAATATATATACATCGACCCACACGGTCGAAAAACAAAAAAAAAACAACAGTTCATATTTTCGAACTTTGTATTGCGTAGGTGTACCTTTATTTAGTTTTTAAGCAAAGCGGTTATTTATTTAGCATTTTGCGCGATCAAACCAGCAAACAGCTTCCAAAAACCTATACTCACTCAATTTAAACATGTAAGTGACAAATATATAAAGTTTATTAACATTTCACTTATTTCAATAGCTAAATACATGCATAACATAAGCAATAAGCACTAAACACTTTCCATAAGCAATTTATAAGGTTTCGACACAAATTTATTTGCTTACAACTAAATCACACATCATTTTCATTCAATTTAAGTGATTTACAACTCACTTTCCTACATTCTATTCACTTTTAAACGAAATGAACTCACATCCCTTTCAATTAATTCCAAAATCAATTTTATTAATCTTAGAACATTCCATATTGATTTCATCAAATACTCATTCCACAATTTATTTACAACACAAACATTTGTCACATCAAATTGGTATTCAACTTGCATTTAACCAATTCAAGTTCCATTTCCATATTTCATTAACTGATTTATTATCAATTAGTTTATTCAAATTCTATACCCAATATTTGATTTTTATTTCAAAAATCACTTTAACTATTTTACTGGAGTTCAATCTAATTTATAATTTAAGTTTTGGATTTTTTTTCATTTCCCAAAATACAAAACAATTTTATTTGGCTTATTTATTCCACTTCTAAATTTTATAAGTCACAAACTTATTTATCCATACTTTCATCTATTTACAATCAATCCCATTCACATTTTACTTTTTAACTCGGGATTATACATTTTATTTAGCCAAGTATAAATTTTTATTATTCCATAAACATTTTAAATAAGATTCCAGAGTTTAAACAATTTCCCAAAATTTCAAAATTACCTTTGGAATCAACTATATCCAAAACCCTTTTCAATTTCAAAATCAAACCCAGTTTTTGCAAACAACTCTAATTCCCACCCTTCAGGTAGCAATTCTTCTCTTGGAAACTCGAAAATGAATGTCGATGATGCTGTAGTCATCACCGTAGTTATTTTCTAGCGACCGAGAAGAGTTTAGTGCTTTTATCTCTTTAAAAAAACATTTTCAAATATTTTTAATTTCCAAATCTCACAAGATTTCAAATTCAACTCAAAAATATTTTTGAAATAATATTATTATTTCTCTAAAACCTTTCCCAAAATTTCAAAATTTAAATTCTTTCAGTCTATATTCAACATTACTCTGGAATTTACCTCATTTCAATTATAAATCACATTTATAATTCACATTTACAAATTTCGTTTGTAATATAAATTTATTCCTTAATCTTGTTTAAAATTTTCAATTCCTTATTCAATTTCTACACAATGATAATAACTTAATATTATCATTTTCTAACAACCAAGCAACCAAATATAACTATAATAATTTATGGAAAATTATTTCCTTTATATACGAAAATAATTTGGGTAAAATTATTTCATTTACCCTATTTTAAAACAATACTGTGTCGAATTGTTCTATTCAAGTGTTTAGAGATCCCTACCAATAACGTTAATTACTCGTATTGACCAGAATCCATAAACTACTCGATAAACCAATCAACACAATATAAAACCATTTTATATTCACTAACAAATACGCGCTCATATCTATTATTACACTCAAACTCATTCTAGAGTACTAGGGACTCTATTTCAATGAGTAATCCCCACCAGAGCCAAGGTTCTCGCTTAACCTTCAGCTCTGATACCAAATTTAACGACCCGATTTTTCCATGCCCGAGAAAAATAGAACCATCAGGATTAGAAGAAGAAGGAGGTAGAAGGAAAGGAAACAACACAACAAAATCTCACATCGCAGCGGATTAAAATATAATAGATAATAACTTATCTTTACAGAAAGAAACTATATCTGTTTATACATACACATCAGAATACAACATCAGAGTACAATACAATCAACATCACAATTCAGGACAGTTATAATAACTTGTCCTCACAAGATGACTATACCACTTGTGATACACAGCGGAATACAACAAATACGGGTGATACGTCTCGCCATCCAGCTCATCACTTGAGCTCCACAGCACCCTATTCTGTATCTGTAATACTCGGTCTGACCCGAGCATTATAATAAAATAACACCCGAGTCAGTCTGGAAACAGCGTGAGAAAACACACTCAATTGGATTATTAAAGTTTTCCAAACCCTTTGAAATCAAAAGCATCTCGTAAGACCACGCCACAAATAAACATGTCGGTTTTTTACCTTACGATAGCCAAAACACTTTTTATCAAATCCTCTGATATTATAATAGTGTCTATATACAAATACATATTAAAATAGCTAAAATTGTTACATCTATTAAATTCCAGCTAATAGGTATACAAACAAAACCGTAAAGGCACGTAGGGAGAATGGATTTTCAACTAATGACTAGGCACTAGGGTACCACCTGTCATAGTACCTGGTCTAGATCAGTGTACCGAGGACCACACCCGATCCCCTACAACACAAGACCAAAACTACCCCTTATTGGATAATTCCGAGTAAGATCACCCCACGGTTGGGATCAGCAACCGCACCACTAAGCCGAATAAAAAGGGACATCTAAAAAGGGATGAGCTCACCCTAATGGGCGCGACCCATATAGCCTTGCTACATAACCCCTGATTTTCAGTCATTCCCGGTTGATGAGGCTCGAGGCTAAGCGTTACCTTTATAGAACATATCCCTTAGAATGCCCATCGTCCACCTGACGATGTTCCGAAAGCATTCATCCATACAAGTCCGTTCTGAGTCCGAACGGAACCGAAGGCACTACTCCAACTACATCCATCTTGGAATCACCCTCAGGATTAGTAGCGACTAGCCCTTGCACTTCACTACTCCATCTTCGACTCCGAACTTGTTTCCACCACGAAAACGTATAAACCAGATCGAAGTGGTTTTCGGAAAATAACTCCCGATCCCGGTCTCTTCGAAACGATCAGCGCATTGGCCAATATTGATAGTCGGTTATTTAACTATCAATTAACATTCACAAACATCCATCAAACCATAAATAATTTTCCAAATTATTTATTTACCTCACAAATATCTTCGCAAGATATATTCCAACTTTCAAACCTTTTGAAAACGGTTTCAAAAACCACCTCCTCTTATGGAATAAATTTCCCAAATATTTCTATTTCCACTGAAATCACCAAGTACAAACACTTTAGATTTCTAAAATAATTTAAAATACTATATTATAAATATACTTTAAACAAAACATTTAAAATAATACTACTTTAATACTTTATTCAAAGATATACACTTTAAGAATATTTAAAATAAAGCTACTTAATAAAATATAAAACTAAATTTTTATCCCTTTAAACAAAATTTCAAGTCACCTTTAAATAATTACTACTATAATTAAATTTGAGAAATACTTACTTTAAAATCTAAACATTTAATAATAAATTTTCTAAAACATGATTTTTAAAACAACATTAAAACTTTTAACTTATACCTAAAAATTTACTTCGAAAACGTACTTGGCTATCTGGGAAAATACCCTTCTCATTCACAAATTTTAAAAATAATTAAATCACTATTTATTTTTAAACAAATTTATCCATTCCTTAATAAATTTCCACCTTGAAATTATACTTCCAAATATCCACTGATATATTACTTCACCTTATAAACCTCGTTTATAAATTTCATAGTCTCAACTTCCCTTTAAAATCCCAGTTTCAAGTACATAATCAATTCACAAATTGATTTCCAAAATTTACTCCATTTAAAAATAAATTCTTTACTTATCCAATTTTTATTTCAAACTTATAAATTTTAGGTTTAACTTCCTTGTGATGATTTTAAAATCTTACTTTAACTGAAAATACAAATTTCCACCTTTATTCCAAATTCTTCTTTGTTTCTTTCTAAACCATTTTAACTCTGAATTCAAAAATAATTCTTTCATTCCTTTAAATAATATCGCTTAAGTTTAAAATTCATTATTTCCCTTTTTATTCAAAATCCCCTTTCCATACTTGGAATTTATTTACTAGAATTTAAAAAATCACTTTATCCTTCCCCAATTCATTCTTTAATTTATTTAAATTTTCTATAATTACTTTACTTAAACATTCTCTCTTATATTTCCTATTTCAAAAATCCAATTTTATATATTTTGATAACTCAGTATACCGAAAGGTATATTCAATCAAACCATAGCATCCAATATTTCAATTATCAATATAATTCATCACAGAATATCAATTAAACATATCACAGAATTATTAGAATAATCTAAATAAATTGATTGAGGAATCTAGTTGGATCCCTCCAACCTGTTTCCCTACATCCACAGACGTTAGCATAATACCAATTCCACTTCAAGGTGGAATATCGCGGTATATGGGTTTAATATAATATCATCCGCTATTATGCGGCGCATAGGGTCTCATCCGCTATATAATGCGGGAATATCAATCACTCTAATATATACTATATATATACTACTATATATAATATAGCACATCCAATCAATTCAATCATTCAACCAGTTATTTAAATTTAACCGTTTAAATTTAACCGTTTAAATTTAAATAATAATCCAGAAGAGTGAGATTAACTCACCTTTATTTTTGTTTGCAACCCATTTCCATTCCGGCTTGATTTTCCATGATTTCAGACCTTGTATAAATATTTATACGATTTATTAATATTTGACATAAAATCGAACAATCCATTACATTTTAAAATCAATTAACTCATGATTTAATTTTAAACTAATAATTTAACTTAAACTAATTTCCTTTAATAAATTATCTTTAGTATCCAAAATAATTGATTAACCAGTTAATCAAATTGCCTCCTTAATATATTGATAAATTGGTAAATTTAAAATATACATTTATTTCCTGTTATTCCCCAAAATCTTATATATATATATATATATTCCATTTACCTATACATATATTTACTAAATTCTAAGAAAAATAAAATTCCTTTCTAACCTATATATACACATCGAATTTTATAAATATAATTGTCTTGAAACGTACTGTAAATTAAAATTTTATCCATATACATTTTTTTTAAAATTCACCAGTACTTAAAGTATGTATATATCTATACTTTATATATAATATTTTTCTTCAATATGTATATCTTTTTTTAGCAGATTTAAATAAAATAAAATAAACCAACAGCTATACCTCTGGCCACCAGTGATATTCGAACAACCCTAGCCTTGTCGAAGATTCACTCACCCATCGTTCGCCGTTCTATGACCAGACCCACCGCCCCGACCATGCGCATCTCGCCCATCGAACCCTCCTAAGCCCGCGCGCCTTCTTGCTTGCCTCCATGAGCAGGAGTTGCCATTATCCCTCAAAACCTCGAGTTGAACGACAAATATGTGTTCGAGTTCGAGTAGAACCATGCGCCAATGTCGCTGCCATTGGAGGAATCGATCTGTCTTGATTCGATTTGATTTTAGAAAGAGGGGAACGTTCGATTATTATATTTTTTTTTAGAACTGAAGTATCGGCCATGATTTTGTTCTTTTTTTCTTCTAACGATAAAGAAACTACTCGCATGATAAAAAGAAAACGAAGGGAACAAGATGTGATGTTTGCGTGCCACGATCAATTTGCTACAGTGACATCAAAAAGTTCAGATGTGAAGTTTATTTGACCAGTCTAATAAAGTATATTATATTTAAATTTAAATTTAAATTTATATCTCCTTGAACTCAGCTTAAAATCTTGACATCCTACTGAGGCGTGCCACCAGGCGTTTATAAGGTTATACCCCCATTCCGAACGCAATGAAAAAGGTTTCGAGTCCTAATTCGATCGTATGGAGAAGATAGCTTTTTTTGGACCCAGTTATTATATTGAATTCGATATAAATTTCAGCGCGTTTATATATCGTACGCTCAAACGATCACTCCAAAAGCTACAAAAATTGAAATCCGATAATAAAACACTATTACGGATCCAATGGAACTGGTTTCGTCGAAATCTGAGACTGTGCCTCGGAAGGCTATTTTTAAATATCATTTTAAACAATATATTTTCAAAACTGAACAAAACACTTCCGAATTCAATTTAAAAGCTTTTATTATCTTCAGTATTATCAATGTAAATTTTCTATGCCTTTAAATTATTTTTAACAAGCTTGAAACTCCAGATTCAAAATTTTACCCAACTTCAAATTATTTAATTTAATAATTAAATTATCCAATGAGTAGCGATATTTGAAATTCAAGTTAGAAATTAACATTTAAATATTTTAAATCAATTAAATATTCTGATTTCAAATGTCTAAAAATTCCGGGTCGTCACACATACCGTCCTATCAAATTTGCAACCCTTAAGAAAGCAACAAGGTATGTGGGTTCTAAGAATAACCTATCAACAAAATTCTGAGATATAAATGAATGTGATGCACCGGTATCAAATAGTACCCTAACTGGTATACTCTAAATCAAAAGCATACATTCCATCACAGTCTCCCTGCTCCGCCATTACTGGCACTGGACTGGTTCTTATAATGCTCAACCTCACATTCTTCTTTTATGCAGCCTTCTTCCCCTTGCCTGACCGACACTCATGAGCATAATGACTTTCTTGTCACACTTAAAGCAAACTAAATCAGCCTTTGCCTTCTTGGCAACCTCTCACTTCTAGGCTCCTTTCTCCTTAAAGAACTTTCTCTTCTTTCATTGAGAAACCTGGGTTTCAACTTGCTTTTCCCATGCACAAATAACAAGCATCTCCTCACGTCATGTTGTCATCTCCATAGCTACATTACAAGGATCACGGAGATGTGTCAGGGTCGCCCTAGCAATCTCAGGCCCTAATCCCCAAATGAACCTTCCATTTCTCTTGATGTCGGTGTCTACAGTAGCATACCCACATCGGGATAACTCATCAAACTTAGTAGCGTACTTGATTACTGACATCTGTCCCTGCGCCAAATCCATAAACTTTCTCATCCACGCTGACTTAGAAGCTTCTGCTAAAAACCTCTTTATAAATCTCCTTTAGAATTCTGCCCAAGTCAACTTTTCATCTGGAACTCCGGTAGTAACACTCTTCCACCAGTGAAGCAGTGCACCTTGCAACTGCTCAGAGGCAAGCCTTCTCTTCTGCTCATCGTACAAGCCCAAATCAATGAAGATCCTCTCACAATGCAATAGCCAATTGGCAACTTCTATAGCATCCTCCATTCTCATAAACGGCTTCCCACTAAGACTGTTGTAATCCCTGCTCAACTTAGCATAATTATTCCCAACTGGAGCCACATGATTAGCTCCTCCAACGTTCCCAGCAACTCTAGCCACTGCTCCATCTTGCATCAGATTTACGAAGAAATTATACATCGCCCCCATATCCACTGGTGGACTTCCAGCACCTACATTGAAATCTGCATTCTGATTAGCTTTAGCTTATTAACCTGGGTTCCTCCTGGTGGGTCGAACATTTCCGTTGGTTTTGTTGCTTCCTCTGTTGAGATATCCTCTTATGTTTCTTGCATCCAAATCTGCTTTCTCATAAATCTTCATTCGAGCCTTAGTAAGATACAGGAGAATGGTCTAAGAGAGAGGGGAATACGTACTTATATATATATCAAATACAAATATGTTACTGTAATGTTAACCCAAATCCCTATCTTATTTTTTAATTCATTGGATAAGGTTTTGAAAAATCTTTTAGGTTTAAATTTCATTTAAGTTTCATAAACCTATGCTCTGATACCAACTTGTAACATCCCCAACTTGGAGGCCCAAAACTTACAGCTATAGGTGTTGCAGTCATCCGTTGTTATTAATCCTCGAGGACCAAATACAGTAATGTTAGACACGTCGACAAAACAGAAACACATGGATATGGAGAATTTTAAAATCAACAAACAACTTTCTCATTCAATTTCAAAGCATTTCAAATTCATTACATAATCCCAATACTAAAACCACATTTAGAAAAAATATAATTATTACAACATACGCCAAGAGCAACATATGATGATGCCCCCTTGGATTATCAAAGTATATATAGGCAATTGAACAACTTTGCCATTACAACACAACACAACGGAATCAAAAATAGAAAGGAACTCTAAATAGCTATCATGCCTCATGCATGTCTCCTGAAGCTTATTCATCTAGTGAGGTACCTAAAAACTTCAACTTTCAAACTACTTAATGAGCACCTAAGAGTTTAAGTGGAAAACATAATCTTCGAGCCAGAAATAATGCCTGATACAAAAATAATCTACCATCTCAAACCATTTAGATATCCAGTGAGACCGCGCCGCTTAGCAGAACGGTTTTTCCCCCACTAGTATCTTATCCAAAACTTTATAAAACCATAAACTGTGCTCCTGCATCCATAATGGTTAAAACATAGAAATTTAAATTATTATGATGATATGCAAACAAGTAAATCAATTATGGATTACCCATCCCCATTCATTTTGACTATTTGTCACAATTATAGTTTCTACAGTAACTATTGACCTATTAGTTCTCATGGGCTGACTAATAACCTGTTCAATACTTATGGACTCCCTATCCGGTTTCATAGTTTTCATGGGATCACCAAGAACCTATTGGCCTTTACCAATAACTTAATCATTCATGAGTTCTCCCTAAACCTGTTGGTATCTCCAATAACTTCCATCTTATCCTAGTTTTCATCAGTTCACTAGGAAACTATTGACTTCTATCAATAACTTAATCTAGATATAATTTTCATGGGTTCACTAAAACCTATTGGCAATGTCAATAAATTTTTCTAAATATAGTTTTCATGGGTTTACTATGAACCTGTCTATATGACAACTTCATTATTTACGCATCCTACATTCTGGTCTATCTGACCTCCTGGATGCAATTCTACTCATTTAGGAGTTAATTCAATTTATATTCACTACTGGGTCAACCTAGCTGGTTATTCTGCCTTTTCTCCCCAAAATGCAGTTATGGGTCCATTATAATATGAATATATATTAGAAGAAGTAAACATATTGACATAATAATATCAACACTTATGGTTTAATATCCTCGAAATCAGTTTCATATAAAACATGGTTAATCCCTTTAACATGTTATTTTATCATGTAAAGCTTCTTCAAAAAAACCAATTTAAAAGCATTTAAAAGCTCTTTTATAAAGCCATGGGTTTAACCTTTAAAATTGAGATTGGGTTCTTTGTTTTGAAAACTAATGCTTTTGAAACCTTTAATCTTTACTTTCGAAACCTTTGGAAAACTTCCTTTCGAAAGCATTCAAATCTTTATTTCAAAACACTTGGCACCTGCGTTTCAAAAAAATTCAAATCCTTCTTGAGAAACCTTTCGAATGTATTAAAGTATTACCATTAAATTATACAAGCATAGTTTTGAAATCATTTGAAAGTACCCCTTTCGAAACCATTGGGTTTAATTTAAAACATATCTTATTGGGTCTAAGTGAATACAAGCGAAAGTACCCCTTTCGAATTTATTAAAAAGAGTTTGGGGAAAAACAAATGGCTTTAGCCCCATCCTTTTGAAAGCTCAAAACATTTAAGTAGAACATTTGAAGGATAGCTTCGAAACCCCTTTTGAAGCCATTTCCTTCAAAACACATGAACCGTTTCGAAAGCTTTAGGAAGTGGCTTAGTATAGGTTTGCAAAAGCTACCTTTTGAATTGGTTGATGACTTCAATCCGTTCGAAAGGCATAGGGACGGTAGAAGGGTTTCGACTTGGTCGAAACTACCCTTATCGAAAGCATTGATTTTAAAAATAAGTAACTCATTCGGAAGCTACAAACCAATTATATACGTTTCGAAAGCAATATAAAAAGACCCCTTCGAAAGCATATGTTTCAACTCCTTTGAAAGCATTTAGTAAAAGAGGCAAGCACATTTCATTAGAAAGTAAAATAAAGGGTTCGACTCCATCAAAAGTAATGTTTCGACACCATGCCTTCTGCCTTTCTCCAATACACTATGTATCAATATGTTGATACCTTGTGTATTGATTTTGACCTGGTAGGTTTTGACTTGGTTAAAGGCAGAAGCATAAGGTCGAAAGGTGGCTTCTAAAAGAGGCGGAACATATTTTTTGATTAAAGTCTGATTAATGCCATTTAAAGTGAATACTTTATAACTAACCTACCTATTTTTAAACATTTGATTAATTTCCATAACATTTCAAACTCTATACAAAGACAACTGCGCATAATTTCAGGTCTAAATAAGGATTAATTTAACAAATAAGCCCTTCCATTAAGTAAAACCAATAACCCAATTAAGTCCTTCATTTAAAATAATTTTATTTCTATAGTAAATTACTTAGGAAAAATCCATAAAAATCATAGAAATTCACTTTCAATATATTTTCTAACATATAGAATTTTGAGACCCAAATTCTTCATAAAATAGCCGAAATTAATTTTTAAATCTAATTATTCATATTTTTCTTTGAAAATTCATAATAAATTTTCCATAGCATGGAAAATTATGAAAATTAAAACCTATCTTCAAAATCATATTTTACATAGCATATAATTTCCTTATGGCATTTAAAATTTAGTTTAACAATTTTACCCTTAAAACCGTATATA
Organism: Allium fistulosum; assembly: GCA_030737815.1. Taxonomy (NCBI): domain Eukaryota; kingdom Viridiplantae; phylum Streptophyta; class Magnoliopsida; order Asparagales; family Amaryllidaceae; genus Allium; species Allium fistulosum. Next base: position 149,415,400 of record CM060906.1, on the reverse strand, counting down.
AACAATTATCAAACAATCTTGTTTGAATCAAATATGTTATAAAATCCAAGCATATCATCATCAATAACCATCATAATGGATTTAAACTTAAACGGGAAAATCAAATGATCATAAAAACAAAAATAGAGATGGTTTTGATTATTATGCACCTTGATTAGGATAAGGTTTTTGAGATTTGACTGAGATTATTTCCCCTTGCTTAAATCCACAGCTTTAATTTGGTTTCCTCCTCTTTTCTCCTAGGTACTGATTGGCTTCTATCTTTTTTGCGTTTTATGTTTTGAGAAAAATGAACGTAAATGGATAGGAAACGAGAATACAAGATAATGAGATTATGGTGCACAATTACCCTAAATACTCTTGTGTTAATTACTCTCCTAATTGACATACAAAAGCATTTATAAGTCAATTTATATAATTAATTAAGCTCGGCCTCTAGTTTGTTTTTGAATCTCAAATCCCCTTATCACTCTAAGATTTACATTATTCTATTTAATTTATTTAATTAAATCTCCTGAACAATGTTATTAAAAATTAGGGATGTTACATATATAGTAAATTAGTTAACTTTTAATTTATATATTAGTTGGTAAAATTCAGACATACATATGGATAGATAACTCAACAAAAATGAGTGTACAATTTTAGGCGTTGATTTCGTGATTAATCAAAATTTTACTTTCATTCATATATAATAAGGGCATGATAATATTTTCTATATAATATTCATGTATTGATAGTTTTAGAATATTTTGATTTGGATTGCAATCTCGACATTGATTAATTAGATGAATAACATGGTGACTTTAATACAATGTTTATTATCTTATCAACTATATGTAATCGAATATTATGTTAAGGCTAGGTTATTCCTATAAAATATGTAGTGTCATGACTCGGTCATAATTATATTTCTCACGGGCCCCTATTTTTGAAGTTTAACAAACCATATCCTATTTCCTACTAAAATGTCCGGTATTAGCATTGTTAAACCAAATCAGTTACAAAAGAGTACACGGTGCACAAATCTAGAGAATACAATAATAGTTTTTGCTTTATTTAAATCTGAAATGCATATGCTCCATACTATTCTAAAAGTGTAAATTATACTTTTATTCATGGATTTAATACTTTTGGTGTCATTAGCTTTAGGCATGGACCTGAACTTCCAAATACTTTCATATATTTCTATACAAGTTCACAAACTCTAATCTTGCTCTTAACAAGATAATATCATATTTTTATGACGTCCTAAGTTCGAATCTCAGTCCTAGTAAAAATACATTTATATTTTTAGGAGATTAGGTGTTCAAATCTTGCTCTTAACAATTTTTTTTTACCTTTTTATTGACACGAGTTAATTTGGGTACTTCAAAATTGAATTTTAAATCTTTAATATTATGCATGAGTATTTCACTTAAAACATTAAGAAGATTAATGTACTTTGAAAATATTCATGTACCTTTTCTGATCTTGGAATTTACAAATTTCAACTTGCTATATAAATTTTGAAACATTGAACTTAAATAATTTCAGATTTACTTCAAACAATTTCTTATGTATACAATCATTCAGTAAAATTATATTAACCTTTATCTTTATGAATTGGCGGTACAGTTTACATCGCCTTAGTCACCTTCTCTAACTCATTTATCCTTTCACCTAATCAAAATACTTCACTCAAACACACCCACCCGCCTTTTCATAATTATTTTATTGTCTAAAAAACATAACTACACTTCTTCCACTCTATCTCTCACTAAGCAATGGAATCAAAATTTCTCCATTTAATTACTCCATTTAATAACTATGCCTTTGAAAGAATTTGTAGAGTTGTAAGCTTAGGAAGAACATTTTTAATTGAAATCAAGCTAACATATTCTATAAGTTAGGTAATTGAAATATGAATTGTATTTGCACCCTAATCTGGAAATTTGGAAATCAGTTCCTAAATTTGTTAAAGTAGAATGTCGATAAGATTGCATAATTTATTTAAGATTTATGATAATTGGGTTGTAAATTGTTAGTATAAATTTGGATTGCCCTAATTTGACTTGGAATATGAATTTCTATGTTTTAATTCATTGGCAGCAGTTGTGGATTGTAACACCCTAAATGTGAGAGTCCTAAAACTCGGCCTTCGAAAATCGGCACCCGTACTTCACTTGTACTCGAATGCCGTAGATTCAAACGCCGAATCTGGTTCCCCGGAGCTTATAACACAATAAGTATAACAACACAGCAGAATAAAGAAATAGATGATATCATATACAACTCCAATGTATACAATATCCATAATGATATACAACAATGATATCAATATGATACAACAATATCAGAGACAAATAATGATACAGCGGAAAACAGAAGTGATAACTCCAAATGATCCTCAAAAGAGAATGAATCCAACAACTCCAACATCAGCTCGAACCACCATCACGTTGCACCAAGATAAGCAACGTCAGTCATCAACTATGATGAAGTGAACTAGCTCCAGATAATCCACCAAACCTGACTATCTGAAAACCCAACTCTAGACTCCCCGTGTGGAAAATTGTGGGCACCCAGAGTTTAGGAAAGGAACAATAAACTCCGAGTCAGTCATGGGACTGGTGTAAGTAACAAAAACGGTTTATCTTTAAACAAACAACAAAAGAATTTTGAACATTGAAATCCGCAATGCTTTTGGAAAATGAAACTACCATAAGACTTCCCGCCACACACACAATGCAAACGCAAAATTGGAGGAGATTTCTTCTTATGATAGTCAAACATGCTTACTATGCAAAATCATTGGATTATTATTATTAGTGCATAGTGGAAAACATTTCGAAAATACAATATTAATCTTAGCCAACATACAACCATTATTGTATGCCTACTATAGCTACCATCTAAAAAGTGGTGACCACCATAAGTAAATGGCAGATTCTACAACTAAAACCATACAGGGTTCGTATTGGAAATTGGATTTCCAACAAATGGTCAGGCTAAGGAACTTCCTACTGTAAATGGGTACGCCTTTGGATGGACGTCCCGAGAACTAACTAGCTCTCTGCCAACACAAGGCCGGGTTACCTCTTACACTAGGTAACTACTACACGAATATGCCACCCCCCAGGCCTTTGGGACCTTTATCCAAGGGCCCTCGATCACACAACAACAATCACACAGTAAATGAGATTGGAGCAACCACATAGGTAAATATCAGGGCTCCATACCATAATATCACCTTTTTCCAGAAGGAAATGACATACCCTAAAGGGAGCGACCCTCATAACCTTGCCACATTTTTTCTGTTTCGACCATTTTCGGTCTGTGAGGTTCGATGAGGTCTCGTCCACAAAGCTACGCTTTTTCACAATGCCATGCTTTGATCAACAAATAATCATCAAATGACCATCAACACACAGCAACACTCAGCATGCCACACTACCAAATTGGGAGTATATCACTAATAACCTTCAACTACATAACCTCTGAGCTCGTACGTCTCAGAGAAGGGTGTTAAGCTAAGAGAATAAATCTCCGCCACCAAACAGAAATGTATTTGAAAGAAATCAGCTTTATATCTCAAAGTGTAGTGTCAGACATACAACCATACAAGTCTGTTCTGGGTTCGAACAGAACCGAAGGCAATTCCAAAGAAGCCCTTGCAATCCGGGTATTCACAATCCCGATCGAACTTCCGATCACTTATGGAATCTCTATACCGGGCGCTACCCAGTGCAGAGACAATCGATAGGTTATCCTATCGTTTTCACAAATACCCGGTCTTCAACACTGGTCTTCAATTTCTATCCATATACGACGTATCACTTATTCGGAATGGTTATATGACACAAAGGTCTCTCCCGGCTAAACCGAATAGTGAGCGTAATATTTTAAAAACATATGGATATTGGGATTTCAATTAAGTCACAACTTATTACCCAAAACTTTTCTTTCAAATGGTTTAAACACATTACCATTTTAATCTTTAACACAAAAAGATTAAATTCACAAAGTTCACCCAGTTTCACAAAGATCTGTTCATAGATTTCCAAATCGATTTCCATTTCAATTGGATTAACTCATTAAATCTTTAAATCAAGAATTAACTTATAGCTTTCAAAAAGAATTCACTCATAACTTGGAAAACCATTTTTCAATTCAAACTTGAAATTCCTTTAATTTAAATTGGAATTTCATTTCTTATATGAAAGCTTTTATCATTTGAAACAAATAGTTTTCATTTCGGAAAATCTGATTCATTTATACGAGTTAAAATCTTTGGGTTAAATTCAAATTCTCAAAATTATACCTTTAGAATGGTTTAAATTCATATAAACACATTTATAACATCTTTAACCATAATTTCCAATCATGGAATTCAATTCCAAATTTTGAATTCAAATCCAAATTAAATTATTTAAATTATTAAATTTAAATCATTTGTGACTTAACCAATTTACTCGTGAAATCCATATTTGTGTGTGTAAAAGTGTAGTCCAGGGGTTTTACACAGTAGTGCATCATCATTCAATCATCACAGATCAGAATACAGAATATAGTTGATAAGCGGTATAACTATAATGCTTATCTTTTATTCACAGACCACAGATATATAAATTACATATAATATATTACATTCATCCCAGATAAATAAACTACAGTACAGATCACACACAAATCAGAATATATCACACAGCATCACAAAACAGGGAATATCAACAATTCAATCATTCAGTCGGGTCCAAACATTCACAGATAAACTTATTAATCAACTGATTAATTTAAATCAGATGTATTAATTATTAATCCGGGTTAATTATCATAAGTTAATTACAAATTATTTGAAATAATTTCCCTTTCATCATTTATTAGTTAACCTTTAATTATTAACTAATCATTCTTAATTAATGAATCAATTAATCTTTAATTATTAAATTAATCTTAATTAATCACAATCTTTAATTAATTCTTTGATTATTAACAAATAATTATACTTAAACTTCAAATTATCATTCAATTTATTACATCCAGTAATTATCTATTAATTACTTTTCTAAGTAATTATATTTTTCCAATTTGTTAAATGATTGTTCTAGATTAGTTCACTCAAGTAATTAACTTAAACTAAACCGATTAACTCACTTATTTACAATGAATAATTAATTCCTTAATTACTTCCATTAAGTAATTATACTTCAACAATTCCATAAATGATTGTTATTAAATTAATTATTCTAATTTTATTGTTAAATTAATCACATTGATTATTTATTTAAATAATCTTAGTTAATGATCTTTATTAAATATTAAATTTCTGTAATCACTTTTCTAAAGAAATTTACTTACAAAATCATTATTGATTATACATTGATTAACCATTAAGAACTCATTCTTTAATGAAATTATAAATCGTTAAATCTTCATTACTTAAAGTAAAGCTCATTCATATTCATAATTTAATTATTATTCACAATATGTTTGAAACATTGTTTCAAATTTTCTTTTAAATTTCATTTTTAAACTTATTTTAAACACTTAAGTTATAAAACTTAATTAAATTTCAAAATCTTGAAATCAGATTTAGAATTAATTCCAGATTTAAACTTTTAGTTTCAACTTGTTTAAATTTTTCATTTAAAATTCCAAAACAGAAAACAGGTTTCTAGTTCAAAATCCTGTAGCCATACTTGACCCGAGACTACCCATTCCTTCTTCGAGTAAACAACTCGAACCACTCGAGTCCAACGCGAAGATTTCCTCTGTTCTTCCCAGGCAACTCAAACACCCAGGCACAAAGTGCTCGTGCACGTGCACATCGCCGCTGGCCAGTTCCAGTCGTCACCATGACGTCGAGCATATCGACGATGATCTCCAGATCGATTCGCGACCACCTAGACTTCGTCAACGCCTCAAAAATCAAATTCGAATTCGAATGGCTAAACCTGGAAACACAACAGCAAACACCCCCTCAAACCTGTCATCGCCTCATGCTCGTAGCTCTGACCACCAGAACACGTGAAACTCCGGCCATCCACTCCTCAACACTCCCTCCACCATCTCCCCAAAGCACGTCGAACTCGATCACTTGTCGATGATAAACGAACCAAAATATATAGCCGCATCAAAATTAGGTTTATGAACTTCTCACGTTCGCCGACGCCACCACGATCACCTGCAACCCCAACCAATATTTTTCCCAGGACCCTCGTAGGCTCCTACATCTCCACAAACAACCCCGACACCCCCAGTTCCACGTGTCGCTGGAATTTGGTCATAATAGCCATTTCGATCATCATTGAACTGCTCCTAAACCACGCGTCTATAAATCGTCAAACCAAGCTTAAAAATCCTATTTTTCTATGAGGATTCGAGTTATGTATCTAAATCAATAATTCGTGATATTTGAAATTTCCAAAAATTAAAGTTTTTACTGTAAAAACTTGATTTCTCATTCTATATACCTTTATACTTCACGAAACCATTTTTAGATTATAACCCATACTTAAACACAACTATTTTGTTTTGAAACTAAGGCCTAATATGGATTATTAAACAAGAAATGGAATTTTCTTGTTGTTTGATACTCTGTAAAACAAACAGAGAAGAAGAAAAACACTGATACAAGCATATATACACAGAGCCATTGCAACATATATATTCAAGTTTGAAATCATTAGCTGTTACTCACCTTAACATTTTGATTCCAGAAGTTATCCAGTTGAAAGTTGAAGTCTTTTTAAACTTTGCAAAGTTGAAATCTTGCTTGAGTTTATTACTGGAACTCTTCTTCTTGATCTCAGGTTGATATGAATTTGTATTGATGTTTAGGTTGAATGATTGTTTAAGTTTAAAAATGATTTTTACTTCAGTTTATAATGGTGAACGAAGAATGGGATGATAAGTATTGTTTTCTCAGCTGAAATGAAGTGTACAGGGTGATAAATTATGTTGTACAAGTTGATATAATTTCGTTGTACAAAAATCAGGGATATTTCTTTGCTTTGGGGGCTGATGGATATTTGCATTAATTAGTTGTACCATAAAAAAAAATTTCTTCGGTTGTAGAATATGAATATAGTTGTTGTAGCTTCCTTTGCAAGCTTCACACTATATATATTTGTATTTATTTTTGAATGTATATGTTTGTTTCTTCATTTGGGAAGTGGTTCATGAATATATATTTGTTTTATTTCTTTTCTTTTTATTTGCTTGTTTTATCACTTTGTAATATAAGTGAGATTCTATTTTATTTTAATATTCTTTTATTATTTTTTAATGTATTTCCATATTTAATATGTTATTATAATTTATTTATGTATTTATTTTATTTGTTTCATAATTATTTTGTAATATAAGTGAATTTCTATTTTAGTTTATGTTATTAGATTTTATCCAATGTATTTACTTTATACCTTATCTTATATAATTTGTATTTTATTTTTAACCCATTTATTTACGATTTAAATTCAAATCAAATATATATATATATAATTTCAAATTTACTCATATATGCCCAACTACATATATATTCACATATATACATATATATACAATTTCTAAATTTAAAATGATTTAATATATTTTTATTTGGATTCGGGGAAACTCGAATCAATTTATCGATTAATTTCACAATTTTTATTCAAATACTAAATTAATTATCAATTTAAAATTAATCAAAATCCGAGATCGTTACAGACTTCCCCCCTTAAAAAAATTTCGTCCCCGAAATTTGCTAGGGAGACACAAAGATAGATGAAAAATGTTTCATCAAATCAACTGAATATCTATTCTGCATTTGGCTTACATAATCAGAATATCAATAATCGATACAAGAACGAATCTTTTTAATTTTAACACTTCACAAGATACTCGGGTTATCCAGATCTACGAAATATGCAGTGGCATTGGTTAGTTCGAAGGGATAACTAACCATTCGTAGAACATATCCAGACCCAAAGAATAGATAGATATTTGGATACAATTCCAAAACTTTTAGTTTAAAACTAAAGTATACCTATCAACCAAAGCAACCAATTCATCCAAACAAACAATTCTGACCTATTTGGAGTTTATGTCCCATATTAATATATCAAATCTCTTCCTGGATCTACTAGGAACTATCAAAGAATTGAGAAGAGATGTTGAACAAAAGAGATTGATAGAGAAAAGATTGTTTCCTTGTTGTTATAGGGTATTGACCATTTATAGTCGTATTCCCCTGTCCCCTATCTCATCCTCTTCTTGCACTCATACTTACTATTAGTGGATAGTAAGAGAATTTACTGATGCATACGGACGGATATCTTAGGGATACTCATTCTAGGGTATACTTCACCCTATCTCTAATGAGCTACTTAATGTGTTATACTCCATAGCTAAAGTTTAACCTTAGCTCTGATACCACTTGTAAGGGTCCTGAAACTCGGCCTTTGAAAATCGGCACCTGTACTTCACTTGTACTCGAATGCCGTAGATTCAAACGTCGAATCTGGCTCCCCGGAGCTTATAACACAATAAGTATAACAACATAGCGGAATAAAGAAATAGATGATATCATATACAACTCTAATGAATACAATATCCATAATGATATACAACAATGATATCAATATGATACAACAATATCAGAGACAAATAATGATACAGTGGAAAACAGAAGTGATAACTCCAAACGATCCTCAAAAGAGAATGAATCCAACAACTCCAACATCAGCTCTAACCACCATCACGTTGCACCAAGATAAGCAACGTCAGTCATCAACTCTGATGAAGTGAACTAGCTCCAGATAATCCACTAAACCTGACTATCAGAAAACCCAACTCTAGACTGCCCGTGTGGAAAATTATGGGCACCCAGAGTTTAGGAAAGGAACAATAAACTCTAAGTCAGTCATGGGACTGTTGTAAGTAACAAAAACAATTTATCTTTAAACAAAAAACAAAAGAATTTTAAACATTGAAATCCGCAATGCTTTTGGAAAATGAAACTACCATAAGACCTCCCGCCACACACACAATACAAACGCAGAATTGGAGGAGATTTCTTCTTATGATAGTCAAACATGCTTACTACGCAAAATCATTGAATTATTATTATTAGTGCATAGTGGAAAACATTTTGAAAATACAATATTAATCTTAGCCAACATACAACCATTATTGTATGCCTACTATAGCTACCATCTAAACAGTGGTGACCACCATAAGTAAATGGCAGATTCTACAACTAAAACCGTACATGTTCGTATTGGAAATTGGATTTCCAACAAATGGTCAAGCTAAGGAACTTCCAACTGTCAATGGGTACGCCTCTGGATGGACGTCCCGAGAACAAACTAGCTCTCTGCCAACAAAAGGCCGGGTTACCTCTTACACTAGGTAACTACTACACGAATATGCCACCCCCCGGTCCTTTGGGACCTTTATCGGAGGGCCCTCGATCACACAGCAACAATCACACGGTAAATGAGATTGGAGCAACCACATAGGTAAATATCAGGGCTCTATACCATAATATCACCTTTTTCCAGAAGGAAATGACATACCCTAAAGGGAGCGACCCTCATAACCTTGCCGCATCTTTCCTGTTTCGACCATTTTTGGTCTGCGAGGTTCGATGAGGTCTCGTCCACAAAGCTACGCTTTTTCACAAAGCCATGCTTTGATCAACAAATGATCAGCAAATGACCATCAACACACAGCAACACTCAGCATGCCACACAACCAAATTGGGAGTATATCACTGATAACCTTCAACTACATAACCTCTGAGCTCGTACGTCTCAAAGAAGGGTGTTAAGCTAAGAGAATAAATCTCCGCCACCAAATAGAAATGTATTTGAAAGAAATCAGCTTTATATCTCAAAGTGTAGTGTCAGACATACAACCATACAAGTCTGTTCTGGGTTCGAACAGAACCGAAGGCACTTCCAAAGAAGCCCTTGCAATCCGGGTATTCACAATCCCGATCGAACTTCCCATCACTTAGGGAATCTCTATACCGGGCACTACCCAGTGCAGAGACAATCGATAGGTTATCCTATCGTTTTCACAAATACCCGGTCTTCAACTCCGGTCTTCAATTGCTATCCATATACGACGTATCACTTATTCGGAATGGGTTATATGACACAAAGGTCCTCTCCCGGCTAAACCGAATAGTGAGCGTAATATTTTAAAAACATATGGATATTGGGATTTCAATTAAGTCACAACTTATTACCCAAAACTTTTCTTTCAAATGGTTTAAACACATTACCATTTTAATCTTTAACACAAAAATATTCAATTCACAAAGTTCACCTAGGTTCACAAAGATCTATTCATAGATTTCCAAATCGATTTCCATTTCAATTAGATTAACTCATTAAATCTTTAAATCAAGATTTAACTTATAGCTTTCAAAAAGAATTCACTCATAACTTGGAAAACCATTTTTCAATTCAAACTTGAACTTCCTTTAATTTAAATTGGAATTTCATTTCTTATATGAAAGCTTTTATCATTTGAAAACAAATAGTTTTCATTTCGGAAAATCTGATTCATTTATATGAGTTAAAATCTTTGGGTTAAATTCAAATTCTCAAAATTATACCTTTAGAATGGTTTAAATTCATATAAACACATTTATAACATCTTTAACCATAATTTCCAATCATGGAATTCAATTCCAAATTTTGAATTCAAATCCAAATTAAATTATTTAAATTATTAAATTTAAATCATCTGTGACTTAACCGATTTCCTCGTGAAATCCATATTTGTGTGTGTAAATGTGTAGTCCAGGGGTTTTACACAGTGTTGCATCATCATTTAATCATCACAGTTCAGAATACAGAATATAGTCGATAAGCGGTATAACTATAACGCTTATCTTTTATTCACAAACCACATATATATAAATTACATATAATATATTACATTCATCCCAGATAAATAAACTACAGTACAGATCACACACAAATCAGAATATATCACACAGCATCACAGATCAGGGAATGTCAACAATTCAATCATTCAGTCGGGTCCAAACATTCACAGATAAACTTATTAATCAACTGATTAATTTAAATCAGATGTATTAATTATTAATCCGGGTTAATTATCATAAGTTAATTACAAATTATTTGAAATAATTTCCCTTTCATCATTTATTAGTTAACCTTTAATTATTAACTAATCATTCTTAATTAATGAATCAATTAATCTTTAATTATTAAATTAATCTTAATTAATCACAATCTTTAATTAATTCTTTGATTATTAACAAATAATTATACTTAAACTTCAAATTATCATTCAATTTATTACATCCAGTAATTATCTATTAATTACTTTTCTAAGTAATTATATTTTTCCAATTTGTTAAATGATTGTTCTAGATTAGTTCACTCAAGTAATTAACTTAAACTAAACCGATTAACTCACTTATTTACAATGAATAATTAATTCCTTACTTACTTCCATTAAGTAATTATACTTCAACAATTCCATAAATGATTGTTATTAAATTAATTATTCTAATTTTATTGTTAAATTAATCACATTGATTATTTATTTAAATAATCTTAGTTAATGATCTTTATTAAATTTCTGTAATCACTTTTCCAAAGAAATTTACTTACAAAATCATTATTGATTATACATTGATTAACCATTAAGAACTCATTCTTTAATGAAATTATAAATCGTTAAATCTTCATTACTTAAAGTAAAGCTCATTCATATTCATAATTTAATTATTCTTCACAATATGTTTGAAACATTGTTTCAAATTTTCTTTTAAATTTCATTTTTAAACTTATTTGAAACACTTAAGTTATAAAACTTAATTAAATTTCAAAGTCTTGAAATAAGATTTAGAATTAATTCCAGATTTAAACTTTTAGTTTCAACTTGTTTAAATTTTTCATTTAAAATTCCAAACAGAAAACAGGTTTCTAGTTCAAAAGCATGTAGCCATACTTGACCCGAGACTACCCATTCCTGCTTCGAGTAAACAACTCGAACCACTCGAGTCCAACGCGAAGATTTCCTCTGTTCTTCCCAGGCAACTCAAACACCCAGGCACAAAGTGCTCGTGCACGTGCACATCGCCGCTGGCCAGTTCTAGTCGTCACCACGACGTCGAGCATATCGACGATCATCTCCAGATCGATTCGCGACCACATAGACTTCGTTAACGCCTCAAAAATCAAATTCAAATTCGAATGCCAAAACCTGGAAACACAACAGCAAACACCCGCTCAAACCTGTCATCGCCTCGTTCTCGTAGCTCCGACCACCAGAACACATGAAACTACGGCCATCCACTCCTCAACACTCCCTCTACCATCTCCCCAAAGCACGTCGAACTCGATCACTTGTCGATGATAAACGAACTAAAATACATAGCCCGTCAAAATTAGGTTTACGAACTTCTCACGTTCGCCGATGCCACCACGATCACCTGCAACCCCAACCAATATATTTCCTAGGACCCCCGTAGGCTCCTCCATCTCCATGAACAACCCCGAAACCCCCAGTTCCACGTGTCGCCGGAATTTGGTCACAATACCCATTTCTATCATCATTGAACTGCTCCTATACCACGCGTCTAAAAAATCGTCAAACCAAGCTTAAAAATCCTATTTTTCTACAAGGATTCGAGTTATGCATCTGATCAATAATTCATGATATTTGAAATTTCCAGAAATTAAAGTTTTTGCTGTAAAAACTTGATTTCTCATTCTATATACCTTTATACTTCACGAAACCATTTGTAGATTATAACCCATACTTAAACACAACTATTTTGTTTTGAAACTAAGGACTGATATGGATTATAAAACAAGAAATGGAATTTTCTTGTTGTTTGATACTCTGTAAAACAAACAGAGAAGAAGGAAAACACTGATACAAGCATATATACACAGAGCCATTGCAACATATATATTCAAGTTTGAAATCATTAGCTGTTACTCACCTTAACATTTTGATTCCAGAAGTTTTCCAGTTGAAAGTTGAAGTCTTTTTAAACTTTGCAAAGTTGAAATCTTGCTTGAGTTTGTTACTAGAACTCTTCTTCTTGATCTTAGGTTGATATGAATTTGTATTGATGTTTAGGTTGAATGATTTTTTAAGTTTAAAAATGATTTTTACTTCAGTTTATAATGGTGAACGAAGACTGGGATGATAAGTATTGTTTTCTCAGCTGAAATGAAGTGTACAGGGTGATAAATTATGTTGTACAAGTTGATATAATTTCGTTGTACAAAAATCAGTGATATTTCTTTGCTTTGGGGGCTGATGGATATTTGCATTAATTAGTTGTACCATAAAAAAAATTCTTCGGCTGTACAATATGAAGATAGTTGTTGTGGCTTCCTTTGCAAGCTTCACACTATATATATTTGTATTTCTTTTTGAATGTATATGTTTGTTTCTTCATTTGGCATGTGGTTCATGAATATATATTTGTTTTGTTTCTTTTCTTTTTATTTGCTTGTTTTATCACTTTGTAATATGAGTGAGATTCTATTTTATTTGAATTTTCTTTTATTATTTTTGAATGTATTTCCATATTTAATATGTTGTTATAATTTATTTATGTATTTATTTTATTTTGTTTCATAATTATTTTGTAATATAGGTGAATTTCTATTTTAGTTTATGTTATTAGATTTTATCCAATGTATTTACTTTATACCCTATCTTATATAATTTGTATTTTTATTTTTAACCCATTTATTTACGATTTAAATTCAAGTCAAATATATATATATATATATATATATATATATAATTTCAAATTTATTCATATATGCCCAAATACATATATATTCACATATATACATATATATACAATTTCTAAATTTAAAATGATTTAATATATTTTTATTTGGATTTGGGGAAACTCGAATCAATTTATGGATTAATTTCACAATTTTTATTCAAAAACTAAATTAATTATCAGTTTAAAATTAATCAAAATCCGGGATTGTTACACTAAATTTTAGTGACATTATTCAAGAAATTTAATTAGAATAAATTAAATAGAATAATGTAAACAAGGAGATAGAGGTTGATTAATAAACTAGGTGGTCGTGCTTAATTAAATCAAATGAACTTATATAAATGGTTAGGATATTAAACACAAGGGCATTAGGGTAATTAGTCGCCTATATTTCCCACCCTTATACTATCCCCTTAGTCATACACGTTCATTTTATCTCAAACAAAATTTTAAAACGTAAGAAGCAAGCATGGCCGGCCATTAGGAAGAAGAGAAGGGAAAATCAACTTAAAGCATAGGATTTAAGTTAGAAGGAATCAATCTCAATCAAACTTCAATTTCCTTATCCAACCGAAGGTGAATAATAATTTCTACATCTCTATTTTGATTTTAATATCATATGGTTTTGAAATTTAGGATAAATCTGTTTTATGATATATTGAACGATGATATGCTTGATTTTGATTTATATATAGATTGAACAAGGTTGTTTAGAAAGTAGATATACATGGTTTTAGGGTAAAACCAAGTTGAAATAATTTTTAAATGCCATAGGAAAATTTTATGTTATAGCAAACATGATTTAGGAGATGAGTTTCAATTTTCATAATTATCAGAACTGAGATGGATTTTATATTAATTTTCTAGTGAAGAAAATGATTTATTGGGTTATATATTATTTACGGCTAAAATAATGATTATTTGGGTTTGAAATTTTTATATGTTGGAGAACATATTAAAATAGATTTTTTGAAATTTTTCCAGATTTTTCCTAAGTGTTTTGATGAATAAATAAAATTATTTAAGTTGTGGGACTTAAATGTTTTATATATTTAGTTAAGAAGAATGAGCATTTTATAAAATAAAATTACTATTTAAATTCTAAATTGGTGGTAGCACTTTTCTGAAAAGTATTTGTTAACTAATAGGAATTTCACAAATAAAGGCAGACTAGTTAAAAAGTTATCTTTTTCAGTTAGAAACAAAGAATCCATACTTTTAGTATGTTCCAGCCAATTTTAGCATCAGACCTTCCGACCTAGACCTTTCGACTTAGTCAAGAAGTTAGCTATCGACAAGATCAAAGTTTAATGCATACGATATCTTGTCACTTGGTACGTAATGAATTGAACAATGTCGAAGGGTACTTGGTCAAAAGGTTGATTGCCAAAGAGGTTGGGGTATGTTTGTTTTATAAACCAAAGATTGCCTACTTTGCTTTCGAATAAGAGCATTTGACTTGGTTGCCTTCGACCAGTTCAATTATTTAAAATAACGGTTTCAAACCTTTCGAAAAGTCGAAAGGTTACTGCCACTTATCATTGTTTTGTTTTGAACCTTCCGACATAGTCGAAAGGTATTTGCCGATTTTTCCAACCTATCAAAGTCGTTGCTTTCGACAAAGACGAAAGGTTTACTTGTTTTAAAAACTAACTGCTTCTCCCATTGCTTTCGAAAGGTATCAAAGCCTTTGACTTAGATGATTACCCTTGTTTCATAATTGAAGTATAACCCATGCTTTCGGAGGAGTTTTTTTAAAAGTGGAAGCCTATTGTTTTAAATAAAGTGTTTTAAAGCATTCGAAGCAGACCTTCCAACAAAGTCGAAAGGTTGGTTCCAATCTAGTCGAAAGGTTTTAAAAGAGGGTTTTCCACATATTTTAAATTGAACTAGTTAAGTTTTGAGAAGGTTTATTATTAGAGTGTTGAATGCTATCGAAAAGTTTGAATTTAAAAGGTTGTTTTGAAGACCTTTCGACAAGGTCGAAAGGTTTGGTTTTTCTGAAAGGATTTAGGTGACCCTTCGACAAGGTCGAAGGGTTGGGTTTTAAAAGGTTTTTAATGTTGTTTAAGCTTTCAAAAGGTTTGCTTTCCAATGGTTTTGAAAGGTTTTAAGATCCATACTTTAAATTTTTAAGGAAAACCCATGGCTTATATAAAGGAGTTTTGTTAAGACTTTAAGTATAAAACTTTGAAGAAGTAATTGCCTTGATAAAAATATAAGTTAAAAGGTGTTAACTATGTTTTATGAAATGTGTTTCAAGGACTTAAACCCACATGTGTGGTATGGTTGAATTACTGTTTTGCTTCTTCAAATATGAATATATTCACATGACAACCCATAACTGTATTTTGGGGAAAAAAGGGTAGAAGAATTATTTAGCTTAACTCAATAGTGAATATAAAATTACTTAAACTTCTGGATAAGTAGAATTGCATCCAAGGAGTAAGGGTGACCAAAATTATAGGATGCCTAAACTTCGTAGTTATTGGAGGTAACTAAAAATGTTCGTAGTAAACCCATAAAACTATGATAAGTAGTTATTGGCATAAACCAAAAAGTTCATATTAAACCCAAGAAAACTATGATTAAGTAGTTATTAGAGGAAACCAACAGGTTCATAGTTAACCCATGAAAACTATATATTAAGGACTAGCATGAGCTAAGTGGTTTGTAGTGACCCATGAAAACTATATTCAGATTAAGAATTGATATCAATCAATAGGTTCCTAGTAAACCCATGAAAACTAGGATAAGAGAGTGGCTAATGGAAGTATCAGTAGGTTCCTAGTCAACCCATGAAAACTAGGATGTGAAGTGAGTTATTGGATAAATCCATAGGTTCCTAGTAAACCTATGAAAACTAGGATATAGGGATTAGTTATTGGAAGGACAAATAGGTTCAAGGGGACCCATGAATTGAGTAAGTTAAATAGTAGGAGCCTATAGGTTCTTAGTGACCCCATGAAAACTTTGAATAGGACAGAGTGTCTATTAGGTATAATAAGGTTATTATTAAACCCATGAAAACTAAAACGGTTAATATTGACCCTAGAAACTATCATTATGACAAGGTGTTTGACTAAAATGGGAATGGGAAATCCTAATTATTTTCAAGTATGCATATCATCATAATATTTTGAAAATGTATGCTTTAACCATTGTGGATGCAGGAACACAATATTTGGCTTTATAAATGTTTTAGGATACAAGAGAGGGGAAAACCCATTCCATTAAGTGGCGTGATCTCACTAGTTATCTTAAAATGATTGAGATGTCAGATTATTATTCATACCAGGCTTTATGTCTGACTCAAAGTTTTTTGTTTTCCCCTTAAACTATCGGGTACTCAATTGATTTATGAGTAGTTTGAGGTTTAGGGTTTTCAGGTTCTCTTCTTAGACGAATAAAGCTTTTGAAGGCATGTAGGAGGCATACAATTATATAGAGTTTTCTTTTCCATTGTGTATTTGTTTGTAAAGGTAGACTTATTAGCCTTACTATATACTCTGATCAACCACTGGGCATCTTCATATGCCACTCTTCTCTTGGGTAATTGTAATAATTATAATTTGTTGAATGTGGTTAACGTAATTTGGGATTATGTAATGAACATGAAATGTTTTAATTTGAATATGGGAATGTGTTTTTGAATTGTTAATTTTTTCCATATTTTTGTGATTTGTGTATCAATATATCTCGCACCGTTGTATTTGGTCATCGAAGATTAATAACTATGGATGACTGCAGCATCCATAGCCGTTAGTTTTGGTCCTCCGAGTAGGGGGATGTTACAAGTTGGTATCAGCGCATAGGTTTATGAAACTTTAGAAGAAAAGTTAAACTTAAAAGATTTTTTCTAACATAATCCAATGAATTTAAAATTTTGATCGAGGTTTGGGTTAACGCTATAGTAACGTAATTGTATTTGATATATAGGTATATATCTAGGTACGTATTCCCTTCTCTCTTAGACCGTTCTTCCGTACCTTACTAAGGCTTGTATGCAGATATAAAAGAAAGAGGATATGGAGGTACGAAACGGAAGAGGAAATCTAGGTGGAGGAAGCATCAATACTAATGGAAATGCTCGACCTAATACTCGGAGAGACCAAGGTCGACAGGCTAATGCTAATCAAAATGCTGAGGCCAATGTAGGTGCTAGAAATCCGCAAGTAGATGCGGGGTTGGTAGATCTGTTGTTGGCTAATCTTTTACAAGCATTGAGCTGCTGGTAATGTTGGAGGAGCTAATCCTATAGTTCTAGTTGGATATAATTATGCTAAGCTGAGTAGAGACTATATAAGTTTGGGAGGAAAGCTGTTTGCTGGAATGCAAGATGCTATAGAAGTAGAGAACTGGCTATTGAACTGTGAAAATATCTTTACAAACTTTGGCTTGAATGATGGAGAGAAGAGAAGGCTAGCCTCTAGACAGCTACAAGGGTTAGCGTTTCATCTGTGGAACACTATGACGGCTGGAGTGCCGGAGGAAGAGTTGACATGGGCTAACTTCAGGAGGAGGTTTGAGTAGAGGTTCTTGTTCGAGGTTGCCAAGTCGGTATTAATGAAGAAGTTTATGGATCTTGTCCAAGGACAGATGTCTACGATCGAGTATGCTGCTAAGTTTGATGCGCTATATCGATATGGTTATGCTTTGGTTGACACTGATGTCAGAAGGAATAAGACATTCATTAGAGGTTTGACGCCAGAGCTAGGCAGGATGGCTATGACTCATATTAGAGAACATTTTCATGTGATGGTGGAGATAACCGTCCGCCATGAGGAGATGCTTGATGTATCAGCTATGGAGATGTCAGTTGAGTTCCAGGGTTCTCAGGGAAGAAAAAGGAAATTCTTTAAGAAGAAAGAAGCCCAAAAAAGGGAGGCCGCTAAGAAGGCAAAGGCTGATTTGGTGCATTATAAATGTGATAAGAAGGGATATTATGCCCATGAGTGCGGAACTAGTAAAGGAAAGAAACCTGTAGGGAAGAAGAATATGAAATGATTCAATTGTGACAAAGTTGGGCACTATAAGAACCACTGTCTAGAGTCAGTCAGGGCATACAGAAGGAAGGTGTTTGCTATTGGACCACCATCTTATTCTAAACCCACAACAGCGGAGAAAGGGAAAACTGTAATGGAAGGCATGCTTTTGATTCTGTTAGGGTGCTTTTTGATACTGTTGCATCGCACTCTTTTATATCTCAGTATTTGGTTGACAGGTTATGTATAGAACCCACATACCTTGTTACTTCCTTAAGGGTTGCGAATCCAATAGGAGGGTATGTAACTCTTGGGATGAGATGTGGCTAGTTAGAACTTGATTTGTTAGGTCATAAGTTTCCATGTAGTTTGTATGTTTTCGATTTCGTAAATTTCGGGATCATTTTGGGTATAGATTGGTTGGGTAAGTATGAGGCTAGGATATTTTGCCAAGATCGAGAAATATCATTGAGGCGCCAAGATAGTCATAACCGAATCATTTTCTCGGTGGAGAATTCCAGTAAGAGTATTTATGCTTTGTTGAGTACCATGGAGGATGGAGAAGGTCTTAGTCAGGTTCGTGTGGCTAGAGAATTTGCAGATGTCTTTGAGCCGGTTATTGGATTACCCCTAAACCAGCTGTTGAGTTAGGATAGACCTTGTGTCGGGAGCTGAACCTATTAGTAGACTACCTAGCAGAATGACAGCAACAGAGATGAAGGAATTGAAGGTGTAGTTAGTGGAACTTGAGGAAATGAATTTTATTAGACCAAGCATTTGGCCTTGGGGAGCAGCTGCGGTGTTTGTGAAGAAACTAGATGGGTCGTTAAGGATGTGCAACGACAATCGTAAGTTGGACGAAAGGACGATTAAAAATAGCTACCCTCTGCTAAGGATTGATGATCTATTTGATTAGTTGAGTGGAGCCAGAGTATTTTCCCAATTGGATTTAGCGACGGGGTTCCATCAGTTGAGAGTGGCGGAGGATAATATTCCTTAGACGGCATTTCAGGCTAAATATGGTTTATACGAATGGTTAGTAATGCCATTCAGATTAACGAATGCGCCTGCTTTCTTCGTTGATTTGATGAACAGGGTTTTCAGAGAGCACTTGGATAGGTTTGTGTTGGTGTTCATAGATGACATTTGGTGTAATCTAGAGATAAAAGAGACAATGATATTCATCTTAGAGTGGAGTTGGAAACGCTGAGGCAGAATTAGCTAAAGGAGAAGTTCTCTAAGTGTCATTTCTGGAATAGAGAAGTTAAGTTTCTTGTACTTGATGGCTATACGAATGATATTTATATGAATGTTGTTTCAGAAGAAGGATTTTTAGTTGATGCAGTTAATATCGAAGCTATCAATAATTGGAAGAGACCAGAGACGGTAACCAAGATCAGGAGTTTTCTTGTACTTGATGGCTATTACCGGAGATTCATCAAGGAACTTTCGCGGATAGCAGCACCTTTAACTAAGTTGACCAGGAAGGATGTGAAGTTTGTTTGGTCCGACAAATGTGAGGAAGCATTCCTTAAGTTAAAACATTTGTTAACCAATGCGCTAGTGTTAGTAGTTTCGAATGATAACCAAGGGTTGGTAGTATACACTGATGCATGTGGAACTAGATTAGGAGTAGTATTGATGCAGAAGGGAAAAGTTATTGCTTACGCATCTAGGCAGCTTAGACCGCACGAAGTAACATATCCTGCTCATGACTTGGAGCTGGCGGAAGTGATTTTTGCCTTGAAGGTTTGGAGGCATTATCTTTTGGGGGAGAGATTTGAGTTGTATACCGATCATAAGTCATTAAAGTGTTAATTCTCTCAGAAGGAGTTGAATATGAGGCAGCAGAGATGGCTAGAGATTTTGGTTGCTTATGACTTCGATATAGAATATACCCCTGGAAAAGGAAATAAGGTAGCAGATGCTCTCAATAGAAAACATAAGAACGTGGTGTTAGCAATGTTGGCAGAATGGAAGGATCTAGAAGCTTTAGCCAGTTGTGGTGTGCAGTTGAGATCTACTACTAGTTCTAGTCAGGGTACTTCCATGTTATCTTGTTAGAAGTTCGACAAGTGCTGATCAAGAGAATAATATCTAAGTAAAGACAAGATCCAGTTTTGTTCGAAAGGATTAGAAGGCTTGAGGTAAGATCAGCGATCGATGACCTAAAGGATTTTAGTTTTGAAAAAAGAGGATGGTTGAGAAAGAAGGGAAGATTGCGTGTTCCGAATGTAGAGAACTTAAGGAAGGAAGTTCTAGAGGAATGTCATCGATCAAAGTTTAGGATTCATCCTGGAGGAACCAAGATGTATCAGTATTGATGAGGAGCTTCTATTGGGAAGGCATGAATAGGGATGTTGGCTTATGGGTTAGGCAGTGTGTTAACTATCAACAGGTAAAGGCTGAACATCAGAAGCCAAATGGGTTATTTCAGCCTTTAGATAACCCAGTCTGGAAATGGGATCAGATATCGATGGATTTTATAGATGGGTTGCCAAGATCAAATAATGGAAATGAAAGCATAGGGTTATAGTGGACAGTTTGACCAAGAGTGCCTAATTCATTCCGGTAAAGTCAACTTGGACGGCACCTGTTTTAGCAAAGTTGTTCATGAAGAACATAGTTCGACTTCATGGGATTCCTAGTAGCACGGTCAGTGATAGAGATGCTTTATTCACTAGTGAATTTTGAAGATTTACAAGATGTATTAGGTACCAGGCTCAAGATGAGTACAGCCTATCACCCACAGACGGACATGTAGATAGAGAGAGTCAACAAGGTACTTGAGGACTTGTTAAGAGCTTGTGTGTTGGACTTTGGTGGAGCTTGGGAGGATCACCTACATCTGATCGAGTTTTCCTATAATAATAGTTATCAGACTAGTATAGGAATGGCACCTTTTGAAGCTTTGTATGGAAGGCCATGCAAATCGCCAGCATGTTGGTTAGAGACTGAAGACAGATTGGTCTTAGGTCCGTAATTGGTTAGGGTGGGGTCAGAGAAGATTGAGTTAATCCGAGGATGGATGAAGGAAGCTCAATCCAGGCCGAAGAGTTACGCAGATAAGAGGCGTAAGGACATGGAGTTTTCAGTAGGAGACATGGTTTTCATTCAAGTATCACCGATGAAGGGTGTAGTACGATTCGGAAAATCGGGAAAGTTAGCCCCAAGATATATTGGTCCATTCCAAATTGTAGAAAGGATTGGGAGGCTCGCCTACCGAGTAGAGTTGCCGAGCAGATTGGCAGGTGTTCATAATGTATTCCATGTGTCTCCTCTTCGTAAGTATGTGCATGATCTAGAGTCTATCGTTCCTCAAACTGAGTTAGATGATTTGATAGTAGAGCCTAATTTAACTTTTGTTAGACAACCAGTTCGGGTTTTAGTAAGGCATGAGAGGAGATTAAGGACCAAGATAGTCAAGTTGGTGAAAGTTCAGTGAAGCAACAACGAGAAAGACTGTACATGGGAGACAGAAGACATAATTCCAGAGGCTTATCCTGATCTACTTTGATGGTATGTCTATATCAGGTTTATATTGATTAAGATAGTCAGGTAGGCTAGTATGTTTGTTAGGAAATGTTATAGATGATTGTTATGTTTGCAAGTTAATCCTTGCTGAATTTCGAGGAAGAAATTCTATAAGGAGGGGAGCCTGTAACACCTCTAATTTTAATGACATTATTCAAGAAATTTAATTAGAATAAATTAAATTGAATAATGTAAATAAGTAGATTGAGGTTCATTAATAAACTAGGCGGCCGTGCTTAATTAAATCAAATGAACTTATATAAATGGTTAGGATATTAAACACAAGGGCATTAGGGTAATTAGTCGCCTATATTTCCCACCCTTATACTATCCCCTTAGTCATACACGTTCATTTTATCTCAAACAAAATTTTAAAACGTAAGAAGTATGCAAGGTTGGCCATTAGGAAGAAGAGAAGAAAAAATCAACTTAAAGCTTATAATTCAAGTTAGAAGGAATCAATCTCAATCAAACTTCGATTTCCTTATCCAATCTAAGGTGAATAATAATTTTTACATCTCTATTTTGATTTTAATATCTTATGGTTTTATATTTTAGGATAAATCTGTTTTATGATATATTGAATGATGATATGCTTGATTTTAATTTATATATGGATTGAACAAGTTGTTAAAAAGAAGACATACATGGTTTTAGGGTAAAACCAAGATGAAATAATTTTTAAACGCCATGGGAAAATTTTATGTTATAGAAAACATGATTTAGGAGATGGGTTTCAATTTTCATAATTATCGAAACTGAGATGGATTTTATATTAATTTTCTAGTAAAGAAAATGATTTATTGGGTTATAAATTATTTACGGCTAAAAAAATGTTTATTTGGGTTTGAAATTTTTAAATGTTGAAGAACATATTAAAAAAGATTATTTGGAATTTTCCAGATTTTTCCGAACTGTTTTGATGAATATATAAAATTATTTAAGGTATAGGACGTAAATGTTTTATATATTTAATTAAGGAGAAGGGGCATTTTATAAAATAAAATTTTATTTAAATTCTGAAATTAGTAGCAGGACTTTTCTGAAAAGTATTTGTTAACCAATAGGAATTTGACAAATAAAGGCAGGATAGTTGAAAAGTTATCTTTTTAAGTTAAAAACAAAATATCATACATTCAGTATGTTTCAGCCAATTTTAGCATCAGACCTTCCGACCCAGACCATTCGACTTAGTCAAATTGTTAGCTCTCGACAAGGTCAATGTTCAATGCATATGGTATCAAGTCACTTGGTATGTAATGAATTGAACAATGTCGAAGGGTACATTGTCGAAAGATTGATTGCCAAAGAGGTTGGGGGTATGTTTGTTTTATAAACCAAAGATTGCCTGCTTTTCTTTCGAATAAGAGCTTTCGACTTGGTTGCTTCAACCAGGTCAATTATTTAAAATAAAGGTTTCTGCCACTTATCATTGTTTTGTTTTGAACCTTCCGACACAGTCGAAAGGAATTTGCCGCTTTTTCCAACCTTTCGAAGTCATTGCTTTGACAAAAACGAAAGGTTTGCTAGTTTTAAAAACTAGTTGCTTCTCCCATTGCTTTCGTAATGTATAAAAGCCTTCGACTTAGATGATTTACCCTTGTTTTATAATTGAAGTATAACCTAAGCTTTCAAAGGAGTTGTTTTAAAAGTGGAGGCCTATTGTTTTAAATGAGGTGTTTTAAAGCTTTCGAAGTAGACATTCCGACAAAGTCGAAAGGTTGCTACCAATGTAGTCGAAAGGTTTTAAAAGTGGATTTTCCATATATTTTAAATTAACTCATTAAGTTTATGAAAGGTTTATATTTAGATGGTTGAATGCATTCGAAAGGTTTGAATTCAAAAGGTTGTTTTGAAGACCATTCGACAAGGTCAAAAGGTTTGTTTTGAAAGGATTTTGGAGACCCTTCGACAAGGTCGAAGGGTTGAGTTTTAAAAGGTTTTTAATGTTGTTTAAGCTTTCGAAAGGTTTGCTTTCCAATGGTTTCGAAAGGTTTTAAGACCCATACTCTAAATTTTTAAGGAAAACCCACGGCTTGTATAAAGGTGTTTTGTAAAGACTTTAAGTATAAAACTTTAAAGAAGTAATTACCCTGATAAAAATATAAGTTAAAAGGTGTTAACTATATTTTATGAAATGTGTTTCAAGGACCTTAGACCCATGTACTGACTCCAAGCAAATGGCAAATATTCTCAGGTTGGACTCCAAGTAAAATACCACCAATCCATCACTGTCGATCCATTTTCTTTTGCTCATAACTCGAACGTGCGAACTCCGAATACCTTAAAATTTGGAATGCAACCTTGTAGGGCCTTCTTTGCCACCCTAAACAGATTTCACCTAGTTTGAAAATTCTTGGGACCATCACTGATCCGGGTCATTCAAGCATAGACAATCATGCATATATCATCCTCAAGCATTATAAACAGCCGTAACTTTAAAATGGACCGATCTGATAACGATTAGAGCATCTTCCCCAAACGAAACCCATTCATCAAAGCCATTCAACATGCAGAATATCCAAAGAAGTTTCTCATGCCAACTATACCTTTTATACAACTGTACAACTGATTCAAAATTGCTTCTTTACAGATATAGCTAGCATAGGGACGAAGCGAGGGCGACGGATGTAGTCGGATGAAAGGCCCTTAGGAATCATTAGAGGATGAAACAACCTGCTACCCTGGAAGAATTCTATAAGAAGGAAAACTTGTTCTAAAGATTAGAAGTCGTGCAATTAGAAGAAGGCAAACCCGGCAACGTGCCAAAGAACATACCAAACGATGAAGGACCTACATGACCTTAGGGACCTTCTGCCTAAGCGAGGCTACTAAGTCCCAGTAGAAAAGCGCCCCAGCTAACTGACGTAATCAGATGAAAAGATGATTATCAACTAACACTCTAGCTAGCTAGCAACTAAGGAATGGGATAGAAACCTATAGCAATGCCTTCTCATCCATCCTTTTCTACTCTCCTTTTCCAAATGAGCTGTACCGGGACACTAGGGGCATTGCAGGCAGCATGGCGAAAGAAATGCTTTTTTTCCCTCGATGAGTCATGTCCATCCCCTTTCTGAAAAACGGCATTGCTGGTGTAGTCGAGAAGTCTTGTCCAAAGGATCATCGAGCAAACAGATCCAACATCTTAGACTATAGGAATCAATAAAACCATGTTCCCTCGAGCTGAATCTGAAAAATTCCTATTGAAGTCGATGAATCATTGCTTTAAGACCATCGGACATATGACCCAAAACTCCTCTAGGAATCGATAAATTATCATTCCAAGGCCGTTTGGTCGCCGAACATCCTACCACAAAAAACCCTTCACGAACCTGAAGATCTTTCATGAACTACGCTTCATGAAGGTAAACTGGTAGATTAAGATCATCGGATTAGAAAAACCCTTCGTAAACATGAAGGCCTTTCATGAACTAAAGCGTCGTAAAGGTAAACCAGTAGATCAGCGGTCATCTAGTCCAAAAAACCCTTCGTAAATGTGAAGGCCTTATATGAACTAAAACATTGTGAAGGAAAACCGGTAGATCAGGGGTTATCTGATCTAAAGAAACCCTTTGCAAACGTGAAGGTCATATACAAACTAAAGCGTCGTGAAGGCGAACTAGTAGATTAGTGAAATTTATGTACAATTGATATCCACGAAGGAGGACTTGAAGATCAGCAGTCATCTGATCCAAAGCCCACTGAAGTCAACTAATTCATGCTCTAGGGCTACAAATGGACAATCTTATAAGTCACTCTGCTTAACTAATGAAAAAAATTCTAATAACCGATCAAACAAACAGTGTTGAACTCCAGAGCTTCATAGTTGCTCAAAAGATCTAAGCCAAAACTGAACCAACCTTGTGGTTAATCATATGCTGACTCGAACCAAGCCAAGACTTAGAACTCGGGAGAACCACACCCACTGGACTGGGGGTAACCAAACGAGCTGTGGAGAAACCCAGGATACAGTTTAAGCGTGCGAACAGCCCTATGGCATAGGGGGTACCACATGTACTTGAATAGCTACAGGGAAAGCTAAGACTACTCATACCACAGTTCTGTTATGCCCGATTGAAAATTCTGGCATTCTGAAAATTACGGACATAACGACCTAGCTAGCGCAACAAACATAATAGAAGCATAAAACTTGCTTACTTCTTCCCAACTCCTCCTTTACCACCGTTGGTGACCAGATACTTTTCCTTTTAGACTGTATTCCAGTTAAAGACCAATTCTATAGAGGCAGTTTAGACCATAAACTGAGAGTCTTGCCCTAAACTCTGATAAGCTCTTTCTTCATAACCATCTCCATGCGCTTGGCTATAGATCTCTCTGCCATGGCAACCTTATTTGTTTGGACATGTACATCTTCCCAAAATATGGAAGGATCGTCCAAGCCACGGTTACCAGATCCAAAAACCAATTATTTCTTAGAACCGACGAAATCATGTTCCAACAAAGTCAAATCACCGGATTGATGGGAAAACTCGATCCTTACCTTCTATGTACTGGTATCACTCCTCCAACACCGAGAAGGCCTAAAATTACACTCCTCACGTTGCCCTAAGATGGGCAATAACGAGGAGTACCAAAAGCCATGCATTTCGTAAGCAGTGCCAAAACATATGCTCCTCAACATTGCCCGAAGATAGGCAACACCAAGGAGGACCTAGAGCCTCGCATTTCATAAGCCACACCAAAACATACGTGCTTCACAGTGATCGAAGATAGGAAACACGGAGGAGAACCAAAAGTCGCGCATTTCATAAGTCGTGCCAGAACATAAGCTCGTCACGTTGCCCGAAGATAGGCAACACCGAGGAGTACCAAAAGCCACGCATTTCATAAGCCGCGCTAAAACATACGCTCCTCACGTTACCCGAAGATAGGCAACACCAAGGAGTACCAAAAGCCATGCATTTCATAAACCGGTACATATGCACCTCATTTTCCCCGAAGGTAGGCAACACCGAGGAGTACCAAAAAACCTGCATCTTATAAGTCAAGCACTATCAAAAGCCGCACCACCCATAAGCCGTGCAGTACCATAAGCTGCACATCTCGTAAGCCGCACACTCACATAAGCCACGCATCTCATAAACTGCGCAAACACCGCTCAGTGTCGCTCCGGCATCTTAACCGGACAATCAAAATCTTCAAGTATCAATGTTGTCTTGACAGCATAGGAAAACTTGTTTATTTCAAGGTTAAAAAGAACTAATCCCAACCACCTAAAAGGACCAACATTACTCGGCAATGCCATAAAGTTTCAAACCAAGATTTCAACAGAGAATTCGATCTTTGACCAAATTGTCTAAAGTTAAAACATTCAAATCACGAGCTCCTACAGATAGGAGCTGTGACACATTTTTGATGGGGGGCGTCCAGAAAGCTGCCCAGAACATCAATTCTCGAATCAAGTGTTCAAAGTAATCAGCCCCATGGACCGATGACACATAACATGCTAACACTTGGTCAGGACAGAAAATAATTCCATTTTTCTGTTATGCTGAATAAAGAATCTCGATAATCACAACAAAACTAAGTAGTATAGTTGGCTAGACGAATGTGGAATTAAAAAGGAAACTGCTCGAACCTGCTTGACGTCGATATTGCGTCAGCAACATCAAGAACTCCAGGCTATCATATTGACAAGAAAGTTGAACTCCTTAAAATTCACCATCGCTTAAAAATAGGCGATGAATGGAGGGAATTACTATCGACCAGAGTTAGATAATGATGGAAGACATTTCCAGAATCAAGTCATCAAACCAACGGCTTCCAAAGACAGAAGCAGGTGCTCGAATGAGGTCTCAAAATCTAACTTTCAAAAAAACCGAACTGTTGTTCAAAGGCAGACAACGGTAAGGAGAGAACACTCAAAATCGAGCAACTAAACCATTGATCCCCGAAGATTGGAACCAACGAATAAGGTTGATATCCACAAAGATGCTATTACTCCAACGTAATGCATATGGCCTGAAACAAGCAAGGTTAAGTGTCATGGATTCAAGATAAACACTACCGAACCCTACCGGTCCATGATCAGTATAGGAATGAACGCGGTCGTACCAGGGGCAATGTGATGACTTGCTCTACAGTATCAGATTTTCTATAAGAACTTGGAGTTTGACACTTAGAAGTTAAGTGTCCTGCCCAGAAATGAAGGGTTCCGTAGATAGTCGTTGGATCATAACAAAAACCAGTGGGCGGAAGCTCTATTTATCGAAAGTAAGAATTACTATGGAATTGGTTAAGCAACATCCTTGCATCTCTGAGGGTAATACTTGACGGTTATAAACAATGCTAGGCAGCGGAAACGCCTGGGACTCCCACCCTTCAAGAACTTAGCATCTCCCAAATTTAAGCAATGTTGAGAAAACAACCACATTGGGTTAAAAATAATCTACTCAACTCTACAGGATCAGATGAATGATTCAACCTTCACCAACATGACTTTAACACTGCCCGAAGATAGGCAGCACTGAGAAAATACTTCCACAATCCAACCATCGAAGTGCTAGTTTTCGAAGGTCGAAACAAGTACCCAACTAGATTAAGAGCACCGTGAAAACATTGGGTAAAATCGATCCCAACATCCTAAGTGTCGGTGTTGCCTCGCCAACGCCAATGCCTTCTTTTATCTTTTAAGTACTCATGTTGCCCTGGCAACGCTGGGAAAATTTCTGTTTCCTAAGTACCAGTGTTGCCCCAACAATGCTAGGAAACTTTCTAATTCATAAGCACCAGTGTTGCTCCGGCAACTCCGGGAAACATTCTACTCAGTAATTGCCGGTATTTCCCCAGTAAGGCCAGGAAAACTTTAATCTACATGGCTGATGAGAAACACTCACCGTAGTGAAACATTGAAGCACTAGCTTCTGGAGATAGAAGCTGGTCCTCGATTTAGTTTCTGCTTCTCTTTAGAAAACTACTATTGCCCAATGTCGTTCAATGACCAAAGGACATATCCTTTAATTGTTCAGTCAGGTGGTTCAACCTTTAATTACAAGAATTAGCCACTGCACAGCGTCGAAAGGAAATCCCAGGAATGATTTTCCTATGTACTTATTTTAAGGATGCAAGCTGGTGCATAACCAAATTTCCTAAATTAAACTTAGATAGAATTTAGACAATGCCAAAAGGTAGGCAGCCTCGGGAACTGTTGCTTGGAACTAAGCAACTAGGTTATCAATCCTCAAGACATGAGTTGACATATGAAAAAAACATCTATGAAGACATTAGCAATCAAGAAGAGCGTGCATGGCCAAGGACAAGCGAGAGCAATCATGGATGGTTGGAAATAAAATCCCCGAACTTCCTCAATTCCAAAATGGATTGAGTGCCAAACCGGGATTAATTGACCAATTCACCCCACAAATTTCCATCTCTCAAAATTGCCCAAATACAGCATTTGAAATAACTAGTCCCTCAAGAAGGGATAAAAGCACAGATACTTGATTGAAAGAAATGTTTCAAAAGTCCAAACACGAATAACTACGAGGTTGGTTAGATAACAGTTCTGTATCACAAAACAGAGCATTGTGGAAACCAAATCGCCAACAAAGGAAATGAAGGATTTAATGTTCAGAAATCAATCGTCGCTCATAGTCTGGTGACGATGAGACGGATCGATGACCTACTTACCGTCTAACTATATCATTTGGTTCCAACTTGCAGGAATATTCCATTACTTGAAGTTTGGTGATGCTAGAAAGAAAGCCCAAAATGAAGCTATCGACACATCGGCTTTCAAGAACAGAAGCAAAAGTTTGATTGAATCTTCAGCCCTACCTTCTGGCATCTCATGCTATCTGAAGATTCACAACATCAAGGAAAAATCCACAAAGTTTAGTCATCCGTGTATGAGATTCCGAAGATAGAAACCAACACATGATTAGGATCTCAACGTCGAACTTAGAAGAAATTACTTTAGCAAAAGATGTCAGAAACGCATCTTTCTAATACATACCGACATCATTACAAAACTCAAATCTTGGATCAAGCAAAAAAGTCCCGAATTCCGGAAGATAGGAGCTATCGTGTCAATCAAACTAGGGCAATCGAACTTATCACTTAGTAGACTTAGTCTCCCAAAGCATGTTGGTTCGACTGCCAAAGTAATCATCCCTACGGACTAAGGCATTTACAGCAAAACATTTTTGAAACGAACTCAATTGAGCATAAGTAGGGATTAGCTACAGAACTGGCTAGACCAAGCTACTTCATAGTTTTGAACAAAGCTATGAAATAGAATATGCCGAAATGACTGTAGAAGTATTACTTACATGTATAGAATTAAAGTAAACGAGTATTCTATGCATGAGCACAGGAAGTGCAATAACGAGAAAAAGTAATGCTCGGAATCGAGCAGTTAAGCCAATAGTCCTCGGAGATAGAGGTTGGTGTGCATTGAATATCGAAAAATGCAAAGAAAGGACAATCGCACTCGGATAACTCATGCGCTAGTTTTTGAAGGCTGAAACTGTGCCTGATCGAACTTCAACTACAACTCTACAAGAGCAATTGTGCCTTGTAATTTAACTGTAATCAATCATCCCAATATGATAGGGATAACAAGCAAAGCCTAAGATGCAATAGACCCAGCTTCTAGAGGAGTGAGGGTACCTTCGCTAGACTAAAGATTAGATGACCGAAAAGCCATTTTCAACGACAAAACTTGGCATTCAATCCTGTTAGGTATGTTTTACTTTAAAAAATATCCTTGTATAACCAACACTCAAAATCCAAGGGAAGTCAACGTATGTTGACCAATCGGGTCCTGAGCATTGACCGAGACAGATGCGGTGTGTATCTACATGAGAAGTGTTTAGTATCTTGAATACTACAAACAAACAATCTAGCGTAGATAGCTTGCTTACATTTAAAAAACAATCCATATCGTCCTTTGAAATTATCACTTCCACACTTACCCATTATCGATCAATGATCGATAACGGAGCCACTATTCGAAGAGACGCGGGAAGCTTTTCTTTCTAGGGTCACTGTTGTACAAAATGGGAAGAGCGATACGATTGAATCATCCACTGTATCCGATTTTGGAATAAATCATTACATTGTAATGCAAAAATGTAGAACAGGAAATTAACAAAATTTTCAAGAAGAAAAAGCAAAAGACAAAGAGAGAGCTTCACTCCAGAATGGCATACTATCATTCGAAACAAAACTCAGCTTCACCGCCGGTCGAATTAAAACTATATAGGACAATTACAAACCTACATCATGCTCCCACTTACCAACCTATACCCTTGTGTAAACTATGGAGCAAAGATGGTTTCGTCAATACCCGGAATTGAAATTCAGATCGAAATAAAAAAAATGAATGGCTATCAGAAGTCCGTTAATTGAGAAAACATCTTGAGGTGGACTCCGACGATCCACACTGAATATTCAACAGACGGTTGAATAATCAAAGCCAAATTTGCATAGTTACCTCGACACGATCAACTAGATTTCATAAAATAAAAACTCAAAACCACCTACTTCTAGAGCATGCCTTGTTTCCAACAAAGACGTACTCTAGGGGAAAATGTTATTTGGGTTTTTAACCCATCGGGATCCAAGAGGATACAGAATGACTTGATGAAGTCAGAACGGCTCAGAACTCAACCAAAAAGGCTAAAGCAACAAGTTAAAGGAAGCTGAGTCATATTACTAAAGCATCGATTTAGTTTGACTAAATCAAGAGACAAGCACCCGTTTAGTCCTATCAGCAGCCAAATGTGAATAACAATTAATTTGTCATCGTAACAAAGCAATGTGCAACGGGACTACATGAAGAACATCGATATAAGGTAATGGGAATGGCAGACAACAAAGTCTAGAAAAAGATTAAGTGAATGGATTGCTAACAATCCATATCCACAAACTTCATTAGTGTATCGCTCAATAGCTATAGCACGTGGGATCAAAGGTGCCTAGAAGGCAAAATGCCAAAAATATGCTAAGTGTATGGATCGCTAGCGATCCAAACAATGGATCGCTGGTGACCCATACAAAGCTATGGAATTCTCAAGACCTGAAAAAGAAGCACATTGAAGAGTGGAGCTAAGTAGTTAGCTCGCACGTGAGCTAATCTTATGGATCGCCAGCGATCCATAGACCATGGATCGCCAGCAATCCATGCTTTTGGCTCAGGTCATGAGCTAAACTCAACTACATCATATTATGTCTATATGCAAGTGACTGATACAAGCGGGCTTGGCCCAGAAGCTCTTCGATTTCTATAATTACTAACCTACCCGCAACATAAACATGGTCTTCTTCTCCAGACTGGTTGTTGAAGCTCTGCTGGAAACTTTCTTCATTCTCTACCTCCCTCACAACAGTCTCCAAAGGGATTTACTGTGATTCTCCAGTGGACTCCAACTCTGATAATTCAATCTAGCTAAGGATAATCAAAAGTCTTGTAATCAAACACTACTTGTAATAGCAATTAGTCATAAAAAACTATAAAGTGGACTTAGGCCTCATTAACAGCCGAACCTCTATAAAAATTCCTTGTCTTCTTTCTTTTACTATTTTTTCTATACTTATTATCTGTATTATTGCTCTGTAAGAACAGGGCTGGTGCTTTCACATTTAAACTAGGGTGTTGATCCATTTTTTAGGTTAGCAAGCGTAATATTAAACAATATTCATAGTAGTTATCATTAGGAGGACTAGCTGTTAATAGTGTAAACTATAGAACAATGAGGTTCAAATAGAAAAGAATGAGTTACTCCAAAATTTGTAGGGCAATAAATGTGCAGTTAATAGCGAAGTACATGAATTAAATAGGGATATAAATGTTTTTAATTAGTTAGTTATTTGTTTCCCCAAGGTGGGCTAGATAACCCTTAGATAAGCCTTTGAGATTCAATAGCCCTATGACAAATTTAATCACAGACCAAATATGAGGGTCGTCGATCTCTGTATGTGATGTCGATTGACTAGCTATTATGTTACCGAGGATCATTTTGTGGTTAAGATATTAAATGGTCGTTGGTTTTGCCTCTTCCCTATTAAAGAAGTATTAAGTCACCAGAGTTTTCTATTAAGTGGTAAAACATTTAGATATATATGTATATTATACATATATAGTTATACCTCGAAGAATGTTAGACATATTGTGTGCATATATAGAGTTACATGGAACAACCGCAAGTAATAGACATAACGCTTAAATAGATATCAATTGGCATAAATTAGTTTCCTGATTAAAGTATGTATTGCAATCACCGGAACATTGTTCTGACCCCCTTCTCGTTACAACCCACATTATAGATCAGTGGGACATGCTACTAGAGTAAGACGGAAATAGTAGATGGAATAGTCTTCTTACTCATGCTTGACACTAATAAGGCAAATTTATATCCAATGAATAATATTGATTCCAAGGTAGTAGCCTTAGTCAGCATATATATGTTATGTTATATTTTTCAGTTCCTTATGAGTTTTTGTGGATTGCTCTCTGATAAACTTATGCTTATTACAAGATACAAAAACCAACATCCATGGGCTAATGGACTTAGGCTTCGATTTAGACAAAATTCGAGCGAATTAAGATGCTGGTTGTTACATGACTCTCTATATCCATTGCTCTCTGGTCTCTGTTCAAAATATGAAGGTTTTCGTCCATTTTCTTAATTCTGTCAACAATGGAGTAGTAACTTACTTTATTAATTTTCTCGGGATTACAAGGTAGGGACCTGATACTAATATTCGGTTGTTGGTCATGTTATTTAAGAATCACCATGTAAAGTAAAATTTCTTGAACTTCAATTAATAAATCGAGCCAACATATGCGATATTCATACATATATTTAAAGAGATTTTAATGACAAAATTTTGGGAATGTTATTCATAATTCAATAAAATTAAAGTAAAAGGTTTACTCATTACATTTAAGGATTGAAATGAATCACTACACAAAGAATGAAATTATTAAAGGGAGAGGCTCGTTCTTGATAGTGAAACTAATCGAAATGGGGGAAATACAAATGAATGATAAAATGGATATGCATATGGTAATTTATTGGTAGATTTGGTATTTTAGAAAAAGTCTTCTCTTGTTTTCCAAAATATCCTTTCGGGGCTTAGCACAACATGTCCCTATTTCTAATGTTGTTATAAGAGATGTCCCTATAGCAATGAATAACTAAATTAGGTCCCTAAAAAAGCACAAACTAGCTCGCAGTTTCCTGATAGAAATTGCTAGTTAACTTGTGCTTTTTGAAATGCT
Organism: Allium fistulosum; assembly: GCA_030737815.1. Lineage (NCBI taxonomy): Eukaryota > Viridiplantae > Streptophyta > Magnoliopsida > Asparagales > Amaryllidaceae > Allium > Allium fistulosum. The sequence goes on along the minus strand of CM060906.1, from coordinate 149,380,866 downwards.
TTTGAGAAGTTGAAAAATAATTTTTTTTATTCATAAATAGTAATGTTTGTTATTTTAGTGAAGAACCATATTTTTTTCACCATTATCAAATTTAATAGAAATTTATATTATTTTTCCCAGAAATTGCAAGTTCCCTTGCATTCCATGAGAAAAGTGCAAGTTACCATGCATTTTCTATTTTCCAAAAATACGGACATAATTTACATATTGACTTCTGAAAAGACATTTCTCATAACAATATCAAAAACATGGGCCTAGAGATTTTATCTTGTATCCTTAATTGCTTGTTCTACTTTTACGTAACCTACTTTTTACCAGAATTGTTAACTATTCAGCAATAATTAGATCGCTTGATAACTCACTAACATTTAATGGTAACTTTCCAAATCTACTGCAAACATCTAATGAGAGAACTACCTCCTCCGACCGCCCTTACTCTTTACACCACTTGCCCACTCATCTCCTAAACTCTAGTTGCAATTAATTTTGAAACCATAACCCATCTTAAAATGAAAATGGTTAAATTCTATTTTTGTGCTAGACTATTCCAAGTACATAATGACAAATTGAGATAGAGATTGAGAAGGAGAGCGAGATGATTCACCTACATTTTGTTAATAAAATTCTTGAATTAAAAGTAAAATCGATGAATAGAATTCGGATTGTAGAATTGAATAGAGAAATGAATTTTTTTTATTGGATAATAAAAGTGAAAGGAAAGAAGATAACTTTGATAATATTAAATTAGTAATTTGCTTCACAGTTACATGGGGAGAATTAGTGATTTTTTTCCCCGAAATTTTTTAGGTGAAATAAATAATTTTCCATTTGTCCTGTCTATAATACATCCCACATTAAAGATTCCTTAAAAACAATAATAACATTAAACTTGTATATTTAAAGTCGATTGAACATCCAAAATAAAAGGGAAGAAAGGAAATTGTTAAAGGGAGAATAGTTTAACCTAAGAGAAGTGAAAAAATATAATCATTTTACTAAAATATTTTGCTAAGAGGATAATTAAATTATTAACCCTCTCTTTAAAGAAAATAACATGTGACTAAACTATTCTATAATTAAAAGAAAAAATGAGTTTTGAATGAAAAATGGCGGTCTCTCCTCCCCCTCCTCCTCCCTCTTACCTGATTTCTCTGTCTCCTTCTTCCCTGTTTCCTCCTCCTCACTCGTCTTCGTTTCCTCCTCTCCCCTCGAATCCTCCTATTCCCCCGTCTTTGATTCCTCCTTCTCTTTTATCTTCTTTGCTTTCTCTTTCTTCCTCACCCCCGATTTCTCCTTCTCCTGTGATTCCTCCTTTTACTTTGTCTGCCTCTGATATTTGTCTGAATTCTGAGAATCAAAATGCATTGTTATCAGATAAGAATGATAATGTGAATTCTGAGCAGATCTTTAATACATCTCAGTCCTCTAGATTGGTTAATAAGTGGTCATCGCTTTTCAAGAAAAAACCAAGAAATGCTGGAGTCTTTGTGCCTAGACAATTTGAGATCAGGAAAGATGGTTTACCGAAGCCTCTACCTGAAGAAGTTAGAAAAGAAGGAATTCAGTATTGGAGTGATCATTTGGTTGGTTTCTTTTTGGATGGATCTCTTTCTTATTTGTCTGTTGCCAAGCATTTGAGAAATGTTTGGAGATTGAAAGGTGAAGTTGATATAAAATCTGATAATGAAAATTTTTATTTCAAGTTTTCGAATGACACAGACAGAATGATGATATTGCAATCTGATCCCATCTTTATTAAAGGTAAAATGTTCATTATAACAAGATGGAATCCTTCGTATGGCTATGTTCA